>OZ010633.1:12018138-13419555 GCA_963932165.1 Pimpla rufipes
AGCAGTTTCTTTAAAAAAGATACCTAGCCAGAAATTGTTATTTTTTACTCCTAGTACGCCTTATTCATTTTTACCCTTTTACATTTCTCCCCTCTCCCCTTGTTCCCCTATAATTCCTTGAGTTCCCCCCGAGTGTTTCCAGCAGCCACTCTTAAATAATGTGTTACTACCTAAACTAAACGTATAAAAAAGTGTATGGCTCGGCGATCTCCCATGTTAAGCAGCTTCACTCGCGGTTTGGATCGACCAGTTTGCGTGTCAACTGTTGAGTGGGAGGGAGTTTTCCTACGTTTCTGATATATTGCGCATTTGCACGAGGACACAGGGGAACTGCGGAAGAGCTGTGTAGACTTCTGCTGATCTTTCCTGAGTTTCCACTGTATGAGAAATACATCAGCAACACAGAAAAACTTCTTCCTACTCAAGATTTGACACGCAAACCAGTACATGCCTAAGTGGTCACCACATCTGGGCGAGATTCTACTTAAAGTACTAAGTAGATTGTTTTGAAATTTAAATTAGGTACTTCAGGTACTTTGCTCAGTTCTGAAGGTCACCCATCCGAGTACCGACCAAGAGTCGAGCTGCGTAACATGGGAGATCGCCCATGCCATACACTTTTTAAATACATTACCGATTGTAGTACATTATTTAGGAGTAGATGGTAAAAATAAACAGTTAGAAAATGACCCACATTATTCTAAAGATCGCCGGTTTTTGCCCCAGCGTGTAAGGGTTCTCTTCATCGCGCAGCATTTACTTACGATACGCTAAAACTAATAGAACAATATTGAAATGTAATAGAAGATGGTAACACTTCAAAGTATAATGACGCACACAAAATTCCGTACAAGGAGAACAGGGGAAAAAATAATAACAAAAAAAACCTAAAGGCTTACAATATTTTGAAACTAATAAGCCATACTGCCGATGACATCTAGTCAGTATTTTGCATAGTGAGATATACTACTTGAGAACGCCAGTGAAGGACAGAATTGATACCTTAAAAAATGTGAAAGGTCGGTTGTGGTCGTTTGAGTGCGAGGGCACGTGACATCCGAGACGTCACGAACCCTCACTCTGACAGAAATAAAGGTACTGCTGACTATAAATTCATAGTTAGCAGTACTTTTATAGTTATAGTGCTTTTATTTCTCCTCTATTTCTTACCTTTTTAAGATGTGCATTAACGTAAATACGACCTCAGCCGATTTTAAAAAGTTGTATTTACTCATTACGTATATTCAATACAATTAGTGAACTCTAGCATTTTGCGACTTCCATTGAAACGTCATTACATGTATAGTATTCTTTACAGAACAATTGAACAAGTGTAAAATGGTCATGGCTTCGACGATAAGAAAGTTGCATTAACTATAAAAAATAACTACGTTTGTATTTAATTAGTGTAATTCCAGGGAATATGGACCATCCAAATGTTATGGCCTCCTACTTCTAGAGATGGAAAAGGCCTGGCATTGAAGTATTTTTAAGACTCCTTTTCACGGCCGTAGCGCGGCGGTCCAGAAGAGCCACACATTTTTCGAACGTTGTTAACGTAGACGACACCAAGGTCGATTAATATGGACTAACTACAAATTGCTGGATATGTTCTTCGAACTCAGTACAAAAGAAAAAAATATGTTAGATAGATTCTAAAGCTCCAAAGCATCAATACTCGAAAATCGATGCATCGCTTATGAAGCCATCCTGTTCAATTCCAACATTTTTTTTCGTTATTGATTAATTGGCAGATTTTATAAGGATAATAGAAATCTATTGAATTGTAGTAACAATAAAATTGCAATGTAAAATGGTGGTCCATATTACCGAACATCAGATAGTCCTTAATTTTTTAATTTTTTTTGGTGGCCACAAATCAACAACTGTTACTTTATAGTTGATGTGCACACGACATGACGAGAGCCATAGATATCCCAAGAAACGAATTTCAAATGTGAATTTTCGCGCAAATGAATGCGCGTTACAAATGAAAAACGGGGAAACTCGTATATCATTGTTAAATTTTATAATGAGTACTATTGATTTTTTATTGTTTGACATCTAAATTACCTCAATAACGTCAACACAAAATAGAGTACGCAGTTGCACATTTTTTCATTTCCCCGTGTGGATCGATACGTACTGGTCCATAATACCACACCGGTCCACATTCCCCGGACTTACACTATGCGTTTATAGTTAAAGTAACTATGGCATTTTATTAAGCCATTTACGAACTGCTCCATAGTCTAACAATTTGTAGTTATGGCATTATAGTTGCATGGACTACCACGATTTCTGAAAGTGTAACACAATTCAATATTGTTACATACGTTGTTCAAAAAACGCTATAACATTTCGACGCCAATTATTATTTTACAAATCGTGTGTCAGCTTTATTATGTTCATTCAGGTGACAGTGGACCACTGAGCAACAATTCCATCGAAATCGGACGCGCAACGGTTTCCATTAGTGAAGACAACATTGATCGAAGAACAGAAAGTGAGGAAGACACGACTGTATCAATGCCTACGAAACTTGGTGTCATGGACGATATACGCATCAACAGACAAAAGGTGAACGATCCTAGTATAACAGTTCGTAGTATTACATGGGAGGTAATACGTACTCAATTGGTAACGAAAACTGTAAATCATTTATTTGAAGAATGTCAAACGCTTGTCGAAAAAAAATATATATTTCTCTGAAGACTCTGCATGATATGACGTTTTTTTTTATTAAGAAATGTTTGGCACCCTTGAAAATAATTCATTACAGTTCTTGCTACCGACTGGGCAGGCAATTGTCGAGGGGAAAGACACATAATACGAGAAAATACGAGAAGTATTTCAGTTTGTGTCGTGTTTACGAAAAGTCGAGTGTGTAGCGAGACATTCGGGAGTTGAAAAGTCTTATGTCGTTCGTGAGTTGAGCGATAGTGATTTCTCAGTTGTTATCGGAAACGACTTAATTCTACCTCGTCAATAATAAATAACAAAAGAGCCTAAAAATGAATGAGGAAAAGGACCATCGCTACAGTTCGATATATTCATTGGAAAGGGCTCTGTCAGGCGCTGAAAGGCACACATTGGATTCCATAACCGAGGTTTACATATATCATTTTAATATTTGCGAGTTATGACATCCTGAATGTAAGAGTCGCAACTAATTGTTAGGCGGTGTTTAACATTCTCACTTTTTATTTGTAATGTCAACAGTTTTGTAGAAAATGTATTACGGTTCTGTTTTTTTTCTGGGGTCAAAGAAATCTCAAATCACATACCATGAAGTACGCAAATATTAATTTCCGATATACAAGGAGTTAATCGTATTACCGGTTTTTTTTTTCAGTATGTCAATTCCCGGATCAGTTGTTCGTAACTGATTTTTTTTTCATCGTCAATTCTTATACGCAAAAAGCCACAAATAAATCATCTTGGAACGAAAATTCATTTATAACGGTGTGACGAGCACGTCGTAATAAATTACATGTCATTCACCTGTGCAAACAAACAGCGAGACCGAAAAAAAACGTTCTGACGGCTCGAGATTGGGATGACTAATATGTATTTCACAATGACCGCGGTTACCCCGGTCTCCCCGGCCGTACTGAATTGAATATTGAATATCGGAGTTGGATATTATTCGGGAAATTAGTATAGCGAGATGTAATCATAATATGAGACACGCGTACAAAACCGGATTCCTCCTCCACGCTAACTTACGTCATGACGGGAACTCGCGCACGAGTTTTGTATTTCGTGTCCATGTTAAAAGAGTCAGTTGCCGGACAGGATTGATACATTTTCCTCACTCGTGACTCGCTCGTGCGAACATTTACGAGAGTCGCAGTTACAAAAGATATAAATCGTATTCAGACGCAACGTTGAGCGTGAATTCTAGTGCGAGTAAATAATGACGAAAAGTTGAACGATGCACCTTTGAGACCGATAGTTTGGGTCTGAATAAAAAAGATCGGAAATGATGGACGCAAACCATGGCTATTTGGATTTAAGGAGACAAGTGCTTCTTAAGGTTATTACGGAAAACATTTCTTCGGCTGCTAAAATCGCTTAATCTATACAAACGCGTGAAGACATAACAAAGTTTCGTCGTCCATCAGGCAGTCTGCTACTGAATATGATTGACTTCATTATGATTACTCGGCAGAGCGCCGAAGCCGTGCCTTTCCAATGTGTTGTTTATGAGCGATGGCAAACACTTTTTTTAGCTAACATGTTTAACAAGATCCAATCAACTCGGAGTCGCGACCCCTCCATTACTTTTTATACTATTATGTTTATTTATTCGTTCCACGAAATGTTTGATATTAAATACATTTTCCTCTTTTAAAATGTTCACGAGTAACGAAAAGCATTGTTATCGCTCTATTCGAGCTGTGATTGGTTGTTAGAAAAGTCCGTGGTAAATAAAATTGAGTTTGGTGTCTAGTTTGACATAAGACGACGGGCGCGGCAGCGCCCGTAATTTTTATAAGAGCGCAGCAGCGCAAAAGTCTTTCAGACACGCGCGCCAGCGCGTGTTTATTAATCTAGTATCATTATATGGCGTCGCGACGCTACCGCATCTCTTGATTTTAAGGATGTAGAAGCGCGGAGTATTCAATTCGTAAAAATTCGAGAAAAGTGCGAGAGAATTGCAAACACTTTTCGATGGTCTGAACATCTGAAAAAATGCATGCATACTAAAGGTACTGGAAAGATTAATTTTGCATAACAATAATTCCAAAATGTTATTGACAAATTCCTAAAAAAAATTGTTTAACAAATATTTCGATGACCCAAGTTTTTTTTGCACGAAAATGATTCCTTCGTTTTACTGTATACGTATGAATTTTTTCAGATTTTTATCTAATCTTTGAAATTTGTACATATTATCCATACAAAAAAACATAAATTTCAAAGATTAGATAAAAATCCGAAAAAAATTCATACGTATACAGAAAAACGAAGGATTCATATTCATAAAAAAAACTTGTCATCGACATATTTGTTAAACAACTTTGTTTTTATCAATTTGTTAATAACATTTTGAAATTATTATTATGCAAAATTAATCTTTTCAGTACCATTAGTGTGAATGCATTTTTTCTTTAGTGTGCATGGACTTTCAAACCATCGAAAAGTGTTTGCAATTCTCTCGCACTTTTCTCGAATTTATGCGAATCGAATACTCTGCGCTCCAACATCCTTAAATTGCAGTGATAGCGAAATATGAATATATTGTATTGAAAAGAAGAAGCAAACGACTTTCCCAATAAAATGCAAGGGGGAAAATTACATGAAATAAAATTGACAGGGATTTGTAATTTATTCAATTTCATTCATAATTTCTCAAATCAATATCTTCCAGGGCGTGACATCGAAATTCTCGAGAGCGGAAAGTGACAGCAGTACGACATTCAGTAACAGTGGATCGACGCCGAATGGAAGTACTTTGGGGTCGGAAACTGAAGAAGAAGCAAACGACGAAGAAATGGTCAAGTATGTATATCAATTGCGCAGAAATGAATCACGCTATGGCGATAAGTCGAAAATTCTTTGTTATGGATTTCTTGTCATGGATGATAGGGATAAAAAATTGTATTCACTGTTTCATGGGGAAAATGTGGGATCCACAAACAAGTCGGTAAAGAAGCAATCTATTCTTTCATAATTATTCTAATTTTTCTTAAGTATTCAGCACAGTTCGCACGCTAATATCATTGGGCAATTATAAAAATGTATTCGATTCACGGAAGTGTTGACGTTTTGACACGTTTTTTTACGTTGTTTCTTCAATGTTTCGTGCTTCTCCTTCTACTGTGTATTCCCGACATATTTCAGCAATGTTTACAGTATCTATACTTACACGCGCGTGCATGTAAGTATGCTTTGCATGCAAGAGAGCGTGAAACGTCGCCATATGAATTGCCCAGTCGTGCTAACGAACGTCTCGAGTGCGCATCGCCCAAGTTCTTCGTATCACGTATCGCTCTAGGGTTATCGGGAACGATTCTTTTTCCATACATTCGTTCGGTTGATGCCCGGGCATCGGCGTCCCAAGTTTTCGTCTTTTTCGTCTATCTACCTGCTATAGAACCGCGAAAAATGTGCTACTTTTTGTACCCGAAATTCTCTCACCCACAAATATAAAAATAAAAATGTCAATACTGTGTTCGGCGAAGTGATTTCGAGACAGGCGCGAAGTCCTTATTTGTGATGTAGTTAAGAGAGAAGCTGTGGGGAAAATATTTCCAACGTTGAGTCGAGTTAACTCACAGGACAGACTCGAAAAGCAAAAATGATTCCTAGATACGATGTCGGCAGTGCGGTTTCTTTACAGAGGTACAACAAAAAATAAGAGAATAACGACATCATTATTTTTCACCATAAAAAAACTGTTACCTGTGATGTACATTTTTGTGCCTGAAAACAAAAGATATTTTTCTATTCAAACTTTGAGTTTGCTCATTTGCACTTTACTTATAAGTTTCAAGTGGGCTAAAATTTAAATACGCTAAAATGTTAATACTCTAACATTTAAATTCGCTAAAATTTAAATACGCAAAAATTTAAATTCATGTTATTATTGTATATCAGACAAAACCTGAGGTCATCAATTATTTGGTCACTGATCTCATGGAAATCTTCACAGTTGGACACTGAAAACTTCGACATAATTTCACAGATCACTTGACAACTTACGTTCACCGTCTATCGAGGAGATTAATTTACAATTGTTTGATTGAGAACACGTTGAATCACATTTGCTCAACGCTCGCCCCACTCCACCACTCAGCCCATCCCCACCATCAGCCCGCGATTCTTAGCCATAGATATATCTCGGTCACTTGCTCGGATGCATCTTTTGCGTCAACAATAAATCATCCCGATAACGTACAAAAATTCATATACTATTCGCTATTTATATCCCGCGATCGTGCCGCTGATTTTCGAGGTGTAATTTCGGATTTTTTTCCTCGAGAGTCGACCAGGTATCGAATAAGGAATATGTCGCAAATTACTAGTGCAAAGAAAAAAGATCCGAATTTTCGGGCTATGCCGACGACTGTGGAAAATTGTCTGATATGATTAACAATTGTGTAAACTTCGTCTGTAGACGTGTATAAATTTCGTGTGTAGAAACTTTTTCGTCGCGTTTTTATATTCATCGTAATTTGTAACACGGTAATAATTATATACCGGTATTGTTTTTGCAACGTTGATGAATGTTTGCCATTTACAGAGTTCCGCTTCAAGCGCCGCCAAGACGGAAGACCAGAATCGTCTCGTCGTCGGGTGGCCAAAAGCTCGGAAACGATATGTCGGATATACCAGATGTGCAGAGCCCAAATTCAACGATAACAAGTGTGAACAGCATTAGTAGTCTTCTTAAGGAAAAACTACAGCTGTCGATACCTCAGGCTCTTCGCAGCAATAAAAAGCGGCAACATGCCGATTACAAGTGAGTCGAGAGATTTTTTGTCAACTCAATAATAAATATATTAAAAATTGTGTTAAATCAAATTTTCGATCTGTAGACTCAGGGCGTTTGTGGGGATTCTATTTCTCTGCGTCGTCTTCCTCGTTGGATTCGCCCACGTGTATTACACTCAGCATGTTTTGCAACGTGCATACTTCGAGAAATTCAGGTATAATATTTGTTTAAAATAAAAAATGCACCTTCAACGAAAACTTTGTAAAATTCGAATTTCAATTTAAGGTAGTTCTAGCGATACAGTCTCGTAAAACGTGAGTTTCAGTAAAAATTTCGTTGACTCCTCGATGAGATAAACATCTGAAAAAAGTTGCAAAGTAGACATTTTCACAGTGCTTCCTCATTAACTTCCCTTTTTCACAAAGACACCTCTATGAAGAAACTTATTTATTCACTTAGGCTTCCTCATAGAGGAAGCTTTGTGAAAAAAGGAAATTAATGAGGAAGCATTGTGCAAAGTTCTACTTTACAAGAGTTTTTAAATTTGAACAAAAGAAAACTTCGTTACAAGCACCGCTACATCTAATTTTGATTAGATACAAAGTTTTGTCTTACTTTCTTAACTTTTGCGGAAGTTATAGCGAAAATCTACATTTTTTGAAAAATTCATAATGATGTAAAATCCGAATGACTTCACCGATCATCACCAAATTTCGTACGTAGCAGGGCTGTATGTTATTTTTCGACTGTACAGTATCTCGGTTCATTTGTTGAGACTCGACGTGATTTAGAGTAAAATGTTTTTTTTTTTTTTTTTTTTTTTTTTTCGAAAAATTCAAAGTCTATAAAACCCGAACCGCTTTACCGATTTCGCTGAAGTTCAATACCAAACAAAATTGGACGTGTTTTTATTTATGAAGAACTATTTTGCTAAATTGTCGAACTTTTACGAAAGTTAGAGCGATCACGCAATTTTTTTGAAAAATTGAAAATTCCATAAAATCTATATACATCGATACATTTAATTAAAAATGCATGTGAATTACAAAGTAGTTACTACTCTACTTGTGTGTCAAACTTTAGCTCGATCCATCGTGCCGTTCGTGAGTTACGAAGAATTGAATTTTCGGCGCCTGGATCATACATACCTACATACAGACATATTTTCTAGACTACTTTGCTCGACGTTTTAGGTGATTCTGAGTATGTTAACATGAAAATCTCGAAAAAAAAAGTTTCACGAAAACAAAGCTTCCTCTACGAGGAAGCAAAAAATCAAGCATTCTCAAGGTGCTGAAAAGATTGATTTTGCATAATAATAAAAATGCAAAATGTTATTAACAAACTGATAAGAAAAAAAGATTGTTCAACAAATCATCCGGCAACCAAACTTTTTTTCCGAATGAAAATGATTTCTCAATTTTTTGTAATACGAACGATTTTTTCAAAATTTCGTGCAATTTTTTTTTTTTTTTTTTTTTCTTCTTATAAATGCATGTAAAGTCACGATTTTGAGATATACGTCTGTCATGAAACACCCCATTACAACCTTAAAGTGTCCGGACAATTGATCACGTAAATTCACGAATACAGTTCTAACATTACAAAAAATACAGTTTTCAAAAATTCGAAAAATTCGGAAAAAATGTATACGTATTAAAAAAAATGGGCAAATCATTTTCATTTGAAAAATAAGTTAGGTTGAGATATGATTTGTTAACCAATTTCTTTTTCATCAGTTTATTAATAACATTTTGGTATTATTATTATGCAGAATCAATCTCTTCAGCATCTGGAATATGCTTGATTTATTCCAGAATTTTATCCCATCGAAAAGTGATCGAAATTTTATCTGAAACTCCCGTTTGACGGGACTTTACCGCTAGAACTACCTTAACCACCGTGATATTTTGGGTTTACCATCGTGACTCACTGATTTCGTTTTAGACATACAGTAGAACCCCGATTAGCCGGGATGCTCAGAACCGAAGAATTGCCGGATGATCGAAATCCCAGTTAATCCGAACTAAAGAGCATAAATCAATAATGACTAACGATATAAATTTATTTTTTCTGGTTACAATGAGATTTGGTACAAATTACACTTCATTGTTGGAGAGTATAAACAAATATATAAAGCTTTCGGTGTTTTTTAATAACGTCAAGTAAACCGGGCTCTCTTTTCGAAGTGCTTATGGGACGTTCGTTCTTTTTTTGCACTTCCTTCGCTTCTCGTGATGCCCGATGAATCCGCTTCCCGGTTAATCCGACCCCGATTAATCGGGATTCTACTGTAATACGTTCACAGGTCCTTAATTTCGCGATAAACCAATCTATTTCCAGCGCAATTTATTCTCATCCCCAGATTCAACAAAAACGAGCGTGTGATGCACGTATACAGCAACCTGGGAACCGAAATAATCGCCGCTCGTTTGGGCGTCGGAATCCCTCATGAAACCGGTGTATTTCCGTGTCTGTCGCATCATCAGCGTCAAGACACGGTGTGCCTGGAGTGGCTGGGCCAGACGCGACTCTACCTCGCGCACAGTACCCGCGACGACATGCATTGTTACCACGTTACGTGGCTCAGTCTCAGTCCGAGCTTCAATCCGAAGGACTGTTTCGATTGGTCGCTGAGCCGGGGCCACTGGTACGGCGCCGGTCAGATTCAGAACATGGCCTATCCACTGGAGGCCGGCAGACTCGACCTCAGCCCTTTCATAACCGGCGACATAAGAAAGCATCCGTTTGGAAACGTCTTGAAGCGCTATTTCCTGAATTCCAAGGGAGCCACGATACTGGTCGATCCGGAAACGCCGCTCTACGTGTCGATCAATGCAAATCGAACGAAGGAATTCTGCATGCAGGCGAAGCATGACGCGTTCGCCTTCATAAATCACCTAACCCCACTTCCCCAACTCAACTACACGATATGCGCGACCGACAACATGAAGACTCTTCACTCGTCGATGGCCGAAAAATCGCTGTGGGACGGTCTGAAGCCCGACGAGCTTCAGGCGGTTCACACGCTTCTCTCCGAGCCCGTCTGGCAGATATCGCCGACCAACGAGGCGGCAATTTACAACTACACCGAGGACGTCATAGCCCTCGGGTTCCTTCGTCAGGGTCACGTGCTCTTGAGCGAGGAGTGGCAGCCGAATCCCGGCGATTTTGTCCTGGACAAAACGCGCTTTCCCTCGATGGAAGAGACGATCAAAGTTATCCATCGTCGTGGCTTCAAGATCGTTTTCACGATTCAACCGTTTATATCGACGGAGTCGATAAATTTCAGGGACGCGGTGGCCAATCGCCTGCTGATATCCGAGAGAGGCAGCGATCCCAGGATACCGGCTCTCACGCGTTATCGACAGAGCAACAGCGCGGGTGTGCTGGACATCACGAATAACAAAACCCTTCCCTGGCTTCAGGCGAAACTGGAGAGCCTCGTAAAGACGTACAGCGTCGATTCGTTCTATCTTGATCTCGGGACGGCGCAGGACATGCCGCATTATTACAAATGCGAGGAACCGCTCACCAATCCCGATCACTACAAAACGATATTTACCAAATCGATACTGGGCTCGATTTCCGTGATTGGCGTGTCGAGCGCCATCTCGCGGCCTAGGGCACCCGTTTTCGTCTCGCTGCCGCCGTTTCCGTCGTCCTGGAAGGCTATCAAAACTGTCATCCCGACCGTGCTCAGTTACGGTATGATCGGATATCCGTTTATAATGCCCGGCGCCGTTGGCGGTGACGTTGCTCTGCCAATGTCCGACAATAATCCGAACAACGACTTTGAAGTCAATCTTCCGGACAAAGAATTATATGTGAGATGGCTGCAGCTCTCCACGTTTCTGCCGGTAATAAGATTCACGCATCTTCCCAGCAAATACTCGGACGAGTCGGTGCTGGAGATGGCCAAGAGACTCACGGAATTGAGGCAGAAGACGGTCACGCCGCTGCTGAAGAAATACGCCAACGAAACGTTGGACACGGGACTTCCGATAATCAGGCCACTGTGGATGCTGGATCCGACAGATCAGGCGTGTCACGTTGTGGTCGATGAGTTCTCCGTCGGCGAGGAACTCATAGTTGCGCCCGTTTTGTACTCCGGAAGTCGGCAGCGAGAAGTTTATCTTCCGGCTGGCGTGTGGAAGGACGGAATTGACGGGAGTCTCAGAAAGGGATCCAGATGGATTCACAACTACAGAGTGGCGGAGGACAAAATCGCGTACTTCGTAAAAATGCCGGACAATACGAGATTTTAAGAGAAGTGATAAGCGCGAAGGGCTTCGCGATTGGTGATTGCTAGCGATTATTTGTAATTGTGTATCTGTGTCCCTAACGTAAGCCAAGTGATTTCGATACTGTAGCATTTTCAAGATGATTTTACTTGTACACATGATATTTGAATGCTATTGCGCGCATCGGGCTTGCCACACCGCATTTCCCAAAGGAAACAGATCATCATATACGCCGATCCACCGGAAGACTATAAACTCGAACGGTTTGAGCCGCGAAAGATGAATCGATTGAAAAACAGCGTCATTTGTCGTAATAATTCTTGACTGGATGAAAGCGCAATATAATAGTGTGGACACTGTTAGAAACCATCCAGTCTGCAATATGCTTCTGACAATAAAGAAAAGCCTACGTTTCTTAAATTATTTTTATTAATTTTTTTCTCATTTATTTTACATTTTTTATCGAGTCTCATGACCTCTAAAATGTGACTTACGTAGATACAAAAGGAGCGCGTAAAATTAAATAAGAGGGTTGGCGATGCAATCCTCGAATGTACTGAAAATTCTAATGTAATCAGCGAGATGACTTGTGCCCGTGGGCTATCTGTGATAGCAAATTGCTGCCAGCTAAGAATGTTATGAAACCAAGGCCAAGGAGGTATCTGAGTGTCACGAACATGTCGAGTTTCAGCCAGAAGATTCCGAAGAGTACGAATATGCCTGAAAGTTAAAGAAAAACGTTAAAACAAATGCCGATACGGTACGTTAAAGAAATTTGAAAGAAGGTATCGTGAAAGGTTTGGTACGATCAGAAGACAGAGGTTGTGGGCTAATTTAACGAGTTATATAAACTAATTCGTCAAAAAATGGTACGTGGTTGACGGAAATAATGAAGGTGCCACGACAACCGATATCGCGTTATTAAAGGCCATTAGGCTTATCCGCCAAAAAGCCGATTATAGTAGCAAAAGGGCTATATGACCATAGGTAAAGGCATAAAGCAGAAAAGAGAAGACCTAAAATCCACAGGGTGACGGACCAGAAAAAAGAAGACCTAAAAGCCATAGGGCGTATACATACAGGAGATACGCCCTTGTGCCTTTATCTTAATTTTTAAATTTTATATGGAGTTGCATACAGATACGCCCTTATGGCTTTCAAATTCTAAAAAAGCGTAACTTGGCGGCTAATAAGCCCAATGGCCTGTAGTAACGCGATATGAGAATCGCGCTAACGAGATTGATTTTGTTTAACTTGCTATACTTACTCCCTAAGCCAAGATGAAAAACGATTGCGCTAAGAGAAAACGGAAATTTGGATATGTTCACTTGGAGCTTGGCCCAGAGAATGAGCAGGAGGAGAATCGGCGCCAAACAGAGACCCGTAAAGAGATTCGACACAAATACAGGCGGTCTCTTCTCGGGTTCGCGGAACATGTGCTGAAACAAAGAAAGCAAACAATACAATACTATCGAATGTGAATTATCGTTGCTTTACCGCGAAATTTACTCGAATTCTTCGTTCGTTTTCGAAGCAGCGCTATTTGTTTCACTTCTTCTCGGCATTTCTCGACGAACGTACCTTAATTTCAGGTTTCGGAGTGTAGACATTAGGCTTCTGTTTGTAAGCGAAAGACTTGTCGGCTGCGGCAATTTCCGAACCAGAAGGCTCGGGGAACTTGAGGCTGACGGTCGCGAGTGTCCACTCGAAGGGGTTGCTGAGGATTGCGTCGCCGACAATCAATTGAACGTTGTAATCACCGCTTTGGTATCCGAACGTTTGTCCTGCGCTTCCCACGGGCTATGATAAAAATAATGATATAACAAAATAGCTTCATCTGTTGTCCAACAACTTATCATACATTATTAGGAATAACGTTGAGCGGAAGACCGAGACTTACCATGTCGAACTTGTAGACATGCGAGGCGTCGGGCTCGGCGACGAAGACTATCTCGCGGCGACCCTGCAGCTTCTTATCCGCGGATTCCGCGGCAGCGGAGTACAGACGCACGAATGCCTGGTGTACCCGCATAGGCGAGCCGCTTGCAGAGTCCTTCAGCAAAAATCTTATGACTAGCTTTTGCTGCGAATCGGCTTCAACTTTCTCAGACAACTTCTCCGGATAGGCGACTCTGTTATTAGACGATACGTGTTAATCAAGGACACAACTAAACGTGTTTGCACGACGCCTTTTACATTTGTTACGATACTCACTTCATCAATTTTGGTTGAGTAGTTTGATCGGCATCACCAGTTCCGATCTCAAGATAGTTCACTTGTACCTCGGAAAGAACCTTGACAGTCACGGTGTTGGAAACACTTCCGGCGGACACGGAGATTTTATAAAAACCGCGATGTGGTTTGATGTCCATGAGGTTCATTGTAAACAGAGTCCTGTCAAGACATCGGCGAAATAAGCACAAATGAATAAATAAACGAATAAATGATGACAGGAAACATATTTGGGGGTTTGTACTAGGTATTTTCTTAAAATTGTAAGTTTTTAATGGTCGCTCACTAATGTCTGGCAGGTAACAATCCACCTCTGATATTCACCACACGAACGTTGGCATTAGCAAATAATTCATGTCTTTTTCGCAGAATAAAAAAATATTTTTTGTAATAGCGTGCGTAAAGCTCGTCATTCCGGTGAAGGTTCGCGTACGTAAAGTGCTTGTTTTCCGAACGTCATGCGTAAAGCTTCACACTCCGCTTATTTTACACGCTCCTTTCGGGAAACTCGCACTTTGACTTCGCTCAACTTCCCCCAAGAAGACTCGCACCACGCACCGCTGTTATAAAAAATAGTAAGTATGTGTAACTCGCGCGGAAATGTAGTACTTTACGCACTTGTTACATAATATGCTATATATCACTGCAGGCGGAAATGGCCGCATTTCCGCACCTTGCGATATAAAATTTCGTACATCCCTCGTGCGGAACACTCGTTAGAGAAAGTTGTTTTGCCCTCTTGGAGTAATCATAATTCGTTTTCAGCTACTCACTTGTCCTTGGGCGATGCCTCGAAGCTCTTCTTGCTTATAACAACTACGTCATCTCCAGCCCTCGTAGCAGAATTTGCAACGACGTTGGGTCGGGTGACGAGAGGACGTCCAAGAATATCGCACACTCGGACACTCACAAACGGCTGCTGGGCGGATACGATGATTCCACCTTCGGCAAGAGTGATGCAGATGGGCTTATTGAACTCGTTGTTGGCCAACGTTGTCAGAGCCGAAAGAAGTTTCACGACGCCTTTCGGAGTTTGGACCGAGCGACGCGACAAAAGATAACTCGCTAGCTTGACGATCTGCTCGCCCTTAACCGGTGGATTCTTTTTCAGAGAGGCCGAGAGCTTCGCGATTCCGTCAATCACGAGACCTGGGGATACAAATCGAACATGAAATTGTTGAACCGCCTTTTGAGGAAATCAGTCAAGTTTCACCAATTTTCTGCATTGTCACTAATGATAGTAGCTAGTTGTGTATGTAGTTGTGTAGCTAGTAAATAATAAATTGCTCTTGACCGTAACGACGATAAAGCATGCTTCACAGAAGACAATCAATATTTATAAGTTGCCAACTCACTGGTCACGGAAAGTCCACCTTCAAACTGCAAGAACCGTCCATCGACCTCGTCGGCTTGGACAACCGCGTCCTCGATTTTCTCGAGAGCAAAACTGCCAGCCGGGCCCAACAGCGAAGCAATGTGGAATGTGTATCCAAGACTAGAAAAAATAAAATATAAAAAGTAATAACTAATTGGCAGCAGATGAAACGTGATGTCATCTCATCGACGATAAATAAGGCATAAGGTGTATTTACTTGGAAAGACTGTCGTCTCTCTTCAGTGCCGCTTGCACAGTCTTGATCAATTTATTTACTGTAGCATCAGGGAGTTTCTTCGATAATGCGGTTGTGTAGGCCGAGACTGCGAAGTACAGATCGGGAATTGTCGCAGTATCTTTTCCTATTATCTGCATCAATACCTGTTTCACATTATAGACAGAGAGATATTCGTTAATTCAGTTTATTGATCTTAATCATTTTAGTTACGTAAGATGATATGCTGGTGCTGTTCGGTAACAAAATGTGTAAAGGGTTGCCAAGCCACGGTTGATCTTTGGGGCAAAATACGAGATCTCACAACGTCTAAGGAGTCTACAGTCGGTACTTCTCGCTTTTTATTCGAAAAATTAAACGTGGCGGAGAATAACACTTCGGGATGGTTCAACTATCTCACTCCCACTTACGACATCCCTGATTAGTGATTACGATTGACATTTATAGAAACCGATGAAATGAACAAAATTCCGATTGACAAATAATAGGTTCAAGCACGTTTCAATCGGGTTTTTGTCCGTTTTATTGGTTCTAATCGGATCTTTTAACCAGGGATAGGACATCACCTTGGTAATGTGCTATACCGACTGAGTCTTTAAGTGTGGGAGAGATAGTGCCAGTGCTGATCGCGTTGGAGCGGGAGAGAACGATAGAAACGTGTAGCACATCAAATTAACGGCAACAATAACATAAATAGCATATTCGCGGAGAAAAAAATTACTAACTGTTGTCAGGCCAGTGGTTGGTAGCGCCTGGCACTGTAGAGCCTTCCATGTTGAAACTATGTAATAGATATTTTCTGGCGTCTCATCGATCCGATCATTACCAACTAATCCAATTAGGTACTTGCAGATGTCCTGAAATTGGCCAATGTTCCTGTTATTAATGTACAACACACATTTGCATTTCTTGTGACTGAAGAGATTTCGAAGCAATTTGATTGCAAAATGAGTTTTCACTAATTAATTAATTAAACAAATAACTGAACATGTAAATATAACTCACAGGAATCTTCGGAATGGTCTCCTCCAGAAATTTGTAACCAAATACAGCAAAGTATGTGGATGCTGGATCGGTTAATGCAAAACCTGGTTCAACGACCTTTTTCAAACGGATCTTGTCCGACTCCGTGAGGTAAGTACTCGTTGAAGTGAGAGCATCTTGTGTTCCTGACGGTGATGCCGCTGTGGCAACTACCGCCAGCACCGCTGCTCCTGCAAGTAACCACACGACTGTGCGGGACAAGAAGTGTTTTTGTTTTAATAGTTGTACACTTGTACATTATAATGACAAAGAATAAAATCGTACTAAGTAACATGGGCAAAGGGTTTGTGATTGCGATGAGCATGATGTTTACCAAGTCACATGGGAAACAGTGACTAACTTTAGCCCATATACATACAACTCTTCTTGAAACAAATAACTATTATTCTGTGGGTCAAACGGGCAACAATCAGCTTCAATCACATTGAACATAGATGTGGTTATGATATGCTCTACAAAATAGTGACAAAAATTATTGAAGTTTTCCCCCAAGGGACACTAATGAATCAAATGTAAACCCTCACACAGGACCAATCATTTCAATACTGCCACTAAACTGGCAATTTTCCACCTACAAAACTGTCATTCAAAGCACCACTTTTCATGCATGTGTTACAAAAGATATGATATAGAATTTGCCAAAGAGAAACAAAAAAAATAACCTAACACCGCATAATGCTGCCTAGGAAATGAGAAATCTGTTTGAACATTACACAATTCTGTAAATCACTTTCACTGATGTATCAGGCTTTTGCAATGGATTTTCAGAAACTCCATAGATGTTTAGAAAGTTATTTTTTAGTTCAAAATTAAATATGACAAAAGGTTAGCTACATTTTGGCATAGCGTAAAACAGGCTGCGGATGTTTTTGACTCACAGCTGTAGTTCAATCAACACTGACTACTGAAACTGCTGATATTTGGGATTTTATGAGGCTAAGCGAACTGCAGTCAGTTTGTTAAAATTGACAATGACACTAGTTGACCATCAAATAATTATGAGTGTACAACCAGCCCAACTTGAGTTTTTTTTTCGTTTTTTCGCGCCACGTCGTAAAAAAAATTAATGATACGTAAATTGTAATCACAATTAATTGATAATCCCATCTACTGCAATCGATTTCTTTGACCGAGCAAGAAATATTGTTGTTCAATTAACGCGTGACTTTAAACCAAGCCCACACTAGTAAATACGAAATTGTTGGTAGACCCAGTTTGCGAAGCCCAAGATGCATCTTAACCAAAGAAATTTAACTGAGATAATGTCATTTCAATAAGTATTATTTAACGAATATATATCACTCACTCGAGAGCTTCATTACGAACGATGGAACTTCACGCAAGCCGGCCGCCACGTCGCGGCCTCCCAACACTCGAAAACAAGATGGCGCGTAGTATTTTTCATTGCGCGTGTCAAGAAAGATCCTGCGTGGACGCGATTCGCAGGCGGCAGACAAGACTGAAGCATTTCTGATTGGGCGACGGCTGTGATCAACAGCCAATAGCGAAACGCGGGGATCTCGCGTGGTGATCACAACTCGGATGAAAATTTGTTCTCTTGCAATTGAACAATTTTTCGAATAGTAAGTAAATTAATCCATAAAAGTTTACAATAAATGTGAATATTGTGTTGTGAGATTTTTTAATTCATCCCTCTTTTAAAAGGTCATGAGTAACGGACAGCATTGTTGTCATTCTATTTGAGATGTGATTGGTTCCCAGGAAAGTCAGTGATAAACAAATTCAGTTTGGTGTCAAATTTGACATAAGAGGCGGGCGCGGCAGCGCCCGTAATCTTTTAAAGCTTTATAAGAGCGCAGCAGCGCATTATTGATTAGCCTATTATAAGTGAAATTTTGAAAAAAAAAAAATAATATATATTTCCGAGGTCGATTTTGACGATTTTTGGTCCGGAGGCGGATCTGTGATTTCTGACAAAAAGATCGTCGCAAAATGTATTTTTTTCAAAACCAAGTAAAAAGTATTGGTAAATACTGTTTTAGGGGGTAGAATAAACGACTTGAGAACAATGGTACTGCAGTTTTTTTTCTCGTTTTTTCGCGCCACATCGTAAAAAAACGTCACAAGTATACATTTCAAGTCGATATTTCGAAAAACGAATTTTTCGAGGTCGACTTTGGCGAAAAGTAGTTTAGGCACGCGCGCCAGCGCATGTGATTACTGTAGTATATTTTAAACTTGATTTTCCAATTATTATTAGGCGCGATTAAATTAAAAAGCGATTCTTAATAAAACGAGATATTAATATTAATTAAATTTTGCATTTCGACGGAGGAGTAATACGGGTTTCGTTTTATACTTGGCTATTCGTGTATTCGTCGGAATTATACGGCGTCTGGTATAATATCTGTTTATTAAAAATATCGTTTTTGCGGAAATCTGAGGTACTTGGACAGTTAATTAAATTATGAATTAACTAATCTTGGCAGTGGCTGCCAAGAAGATTTCCACTTTGTCTCAAGGTCTCTTTGTCGATAACATCCAAGGAGCAGAGGCACACGAGAGCAGCACCCTGCTCCGCCCACTTCTTATTTTTCTCCCTGTAGCGAAAAAATAGCATCAATTAATTTCCGAGATTCACGTCTGCAGTACTTAAGATATGCGTTTCTTACCAGAATGATGAGCTATATTTTTTGCCATCAACGGTAACGATAGATCGAAATAGTTTATCCTCGAACCACGTGTCGTAAGAAGGCATTTTTTTCCTATTTTCGCGGATCCACCTCAACAGCCTCGTTTTCGGCAGCTCATCGTGCGTTGAGTAATTGTTTTTAAGATACGCGCAACGCATCACCGTCACTTCATCCTCTTCCAGCTTACGTTTAGTGGATTTGGTTCCATTGCAACGTTCGTCGTCGTCCGCCGAAGCAGGAGTCACTTGGAAACGTCCTTGCAGTCCTTTCTTCTGATACTCTATACTTTTATCTCTGCAATACTCGCCCATGTCCCACACATCACTGCGATAGAAAAACAAATTCGAAAATAAAAGAACGAATATTTGGATGCAGATTAATTTTGCATCCGCAATGTTTCCAACTGAAAACTTGTGCTGTAATGATTCTGCTAAGTAGTGTGAATTAGAAATCCGTACCAAATCTGCTGCAGAGTCTGCGTAGCGAGGAATTTCTTTCCCAACGGTGACTCTTGGAGATCGCGAATAATATTCTGCACGCAATACTTAGTGTTTGACGGTGCGTTGTCATAATCCACCGCATACTTGAGATATGCCTTGATGATATCTTCGATCGGCAACAGGCCCTCTTTGCGAAAAATCGAACAGTTCCATTGTGCCGCTCTGGCAATCATGACACTGCTGCAGCCTGTATCCTCCTTGAATTTAGCAATATCTTTGTACCTCTCAATCTCCTTAGAGCCACCGTTCGCGATCACCGGTATCGTGAGGCGTTCGGCAATTTTGCTAATGGCTTCGTTACGGTTCGGATGCTGGGGTCTCTCGTCGATCGTACGGCCATGAACGGCAATCGCTGAAATCCCCGAAGACACCAATATCTGTTGAAAATCATTTGCCACATCATTATCGTCAATTCCGAATATTATTATAATAAAAAATGAACAGAATAACGGGACATTACATCGCACAGCTCGAAAGTTTTTTCCAAATCTGGAAATATCCTTATTTTGCAGGTAACGGGAATGTTGAGGGCATCGACGAGCGTCTTAAGTATTCCCTTTGCTTTGTCCGCTTGACGCAAAAGTGCCGCCCCCATTCCTCCATTTATGGAAAACTTTTTCGGACATCCCATGTTTATATCGATGCCGGCTACATCGTTCTCCACCATTCGTCCGACTTTTAACGCTCTTGTCGCGTCGCTCGTCCCGAGTTGCAAAACTAGACGACTCTTCTCCTGCGGACACGTTCGGAAAACTATTGTTCCATCGGTTCGATCTACGTAGTCGATTGTTCCCAAGACATCTGAAGTAATAAAATACAAATATTTGCATGAAAAGAGGAAGAGAAAAAATCGAACTTAAACGTTGGAAAAAAAAACTGTAGAGCAGAACGAAGATAACGTAGATAACCATTTTCTCGACGGGTGGATCGCAGAAGCTTGAAGTCAATAAGTTCTTCGGTGTAGACGATATCGGCGCCACAGTCGAGGGCCAGAAGACGCATGGGGAGTGTTCCAATGCGCACCATCGGCGCCAGAATGTGTTTGTTCCGGTAACTGAGTTTTTCCACTGGCTCGGCCATTGCCAGCTCGTAATAAATTCACAGTGAGGACTGCAACGGCTTCACATAAAGATTTTTTCTTATCGATAAATGTTGCAGCGATAGTCGAGTATTTACAATATCGTAAGAAAATTCATAACACCTACCGCCGCTGCTTCGACGTACCTTATTGCCACCACGTTTTACTCCCTCTTTCGCAGCTAATAAGCTTTTCTACGTACACAAAGCCCACGGAGTATACGGAGAGACGTACTACGCGCATGTCGATTCATTCTTACAGCCGAGCAAAGATGGCGACACCGGCCGACCAGTCTCCGTCGAAATTCGCTCTCGCGCTGTATAGAATAGTTTTTCCGTCATTTATAAATTGTTCCACGTATAGCCAGTAGCCGGCATTCGCGAGAGGCCACACATAACCTAGCTCTCGGTATCTTTTCATCGAGAGCCACCGCTAACCCAGTCTTCCGTAACCGTAATCCGTATCTTCCGAAAATTGTGCAACAACCGCAAATACCGTTGCTAAACAATCAATTCGCTCCGCGCGACACAGTAACAAACGAAAAAACGTAAACTGCGTTCGATCTCGTATGTTCCGAGGAGTCTCTTGACCCTGCGCTCTGTCGACGAAGCCGGACATTATAATTACATATTAATATCGGTGGCCGATATATATATAAATATATATACATATATACTCGAAAGCTGAACTCTTCCAAGAAACCTGTGACCACTAGTCAAACGAATAAAACAATATACATCTATATTTTGTTAAATCTTGTAAACATTTCTACACAAACGCGATAAATATATATAGCGATTAATAACCAAAATAATAACGATAATACAACTGAAGATAATACAAAGTCGTAACAACAGCAAGAATGGCCAATGGAAGTAGCGTCGTGGCTCATCTGTTCAAATTGGCCGTTACCCTCATTTGCATGCGATATCTCGAATGTTCCTATTCGATATTTGCCATTGAGAGCGGTTGGGCGGCGCGAGCTTGCTTTCAAATTCTACTCGTCCACTCCATTCTCGGCGTCCTCACATTTGGTAAGGGAAAAAAAGAACGAAAAGAAAAAAAAGCCTGCTAGATGCGCCGCCAAGTGCATACTTGGAGCCCATGACCAAATATAGAGTCCTGTGAAGCGCATCTGTGTTAAATTGAGAATAACCTTTGCTTTGACACACAGGGACTTCGGGAAGCGCAACGGGAAAGAGAATTTTTCGAAATTTCTACGACAAGTTCTCGACTGTTATCGAGACGGTGCCGTTCGCGCTTCTCGCCACGGAAATATCGCTCCGTTGCTACGTGAATGAGACCTTGAGGCAGGGCCTGTTGCTCGTGCTTGGGATCCTGCCATTCGCTCACGAGCTTATACGGAAAAAGGATCGGCCGACGATGCGCTACCTCACCGACGCCGCCCTCATCCTCCAACTGTCCACGATAGTCGTTGCCTGCCTTCGACGTGGCTACACCAGCATCGTGAGCTTCGCCGTTTCGTACGCCATCAACCGATACTTCCTCGAGGATCTCTGCGATCGATTCGACGTACCTTACATCGATCTCGCCCAATACAGCCTATGCTTCGTCGAGATTTTTGCGCTAGTAACGATAAACGAGTTGTGAGAATGGGTCTTCCACGTCGAATTTTCACCGTGTGCCTCCAAATTTTCCCGTCTTCGTACATACATGAACAAAAATAAATATACCGCAACTCTTGACCGGACGACTTTTATTTCTCGGCATTACATTGACTTAAGCGATCACGGAATTCCGACGGCGGGCAACCGCGATCGCTTGTTGCTTGTAATCCAACTCACGCCGGCTTTCTATTCAATTCTCAACCGAAACTATATGATAAAAAGGAGCAGCCCAGATATCAATCGATGCCTCAGTGCATATTTGCTTACTGAGTTATAATCGTAAAGGCGCGTCTATAATGAACTTATCGCTATCTCTCTCTCTCTGTTTCTCGCTCTGCCCGCGTCCAGACGGCTGCGGCCAAACGGAGGGGCTGTGCCTGTGCGATAAATACGTAACGCACAATAATTGATGACGATAATTTTGAAGGTTAGAAAGAAGCGGCGCTGTTGTCAGCGGCAACGTCTTCGGAACAGTTGCGAGCGAGGCCAAACGTCTTGTAATTTCTAGGGGATGATCGTGGTGTTGGTCCGTTAATCTCAACGGCGGCTTTTGCGTTGATAAAGTTAAATTTTCGTTCGTACATTTCATGCGTCGCGACAACGGGGAAAGTTACTTTTTTTCTGAAATCTTGGGAATAATCGTTTATCGAGGCTGCCGAAATAGTAGTTGTCGTTGCCCGTTGGAGCTTCAAGCCGACCGGTGCGGCCAATCGCCATACAGAAACCGTTACCCACTCGCGTTGTGTGTGTGAGCCGCGTTTGAACGTCGTCCAGCAGCAGCAGCAGCGGCGGCAGCAGCAGCAGCAGCAGCAGCGGCAGCAGCAGCAGCACCAAGCAGCACAGCATTTGTCATCGACGGACTACGTGCGTGAACCACTCCCGTGTACGGTATTCTCTCTGCTGTTGGTGTGGCATCGGTAAGTCGTGTGTCGAAGAATTCGCTAAGCTTTTTTCCGATAATTCGCACTTTCCGCTGCTCCGTAAGAGGCTCGTTGAACGGAGCTGAACCCGGGATACTCGCTATTTTCCTGTTACATTTCTCGCATCGCAAGCACCAAAGGCCGAGCCATCCACCGCGGTCGGAGCCAAAAAATATGTTATAGCGGTTAGGAGTCTGCCAGAGACGTCTTTTTTGCCGGGTCGACAATCCGTCCTCTCGTCTTTTTAACCAACGTGTTATATACGTTAATGATGCACTTGATGGGCGTCTATGTGTTATTAACCTAAGCGAGTGAATCGGGCTCGGGACGATCTTACTTTCACGTAGCGACGAAAACGCGGGCCGCGTGCGTATAATTGCCGATTCTCGTGGAATATTCACGATCTCGATCGACCGGTATTGATGCTCGACGCGGCATGCACTAATTGTTGCTCGTTCCATATATCGTCCGTCGACTGCAGTGTCTTTGTCTGGGTAAAAGTTATATCTATCAGGGCAAAGCCAATTAGGTTTTATTGATAAATTTCGGAAAACTGATTGCGTTATACCATAAATTTAATGAGATCCGAACCAATGTGAGATCAGTTTGATAAAAGCTTTTTTATTAGTAAATTAGTATATCTTACCGTGTATATGAAATATATTATTGTAAAATAATACCTTAGTTTTGTAGAATAATGATAATGTTCAAACAACTCGATTTATAAATAATAAATTTATCTACAGTTCCACAGAGAGCAACAAAATCAACATGGCTGTCAACGTTTACGCCACCAATGTGACGACTGACAATCTCAGTCGGCACGACATGCTGGCCTGGGTCAACGACTGTCTGCAATCGTCATTTAGCAAAATCGAAGAACTGTGCACCGGCGCGGTTTACTGCCAATTCATGGATATGCTCTTTCCCGGAAGCGTACCTCTCAAGCGCGTAAAGTTCAGGACAAATTTGGAACACGAGTACATACAGAACTTCAAAATTCTACAAGGGGGCTTCAAAAAGATGAACGTCGATAAGGTATATTATACAATTATGTCACTCTCTCCTCTTTCCGTCTTCCTCATACCTTGTTTTGTACATATCGTTTTTTTTATCACGTATCGCTGTATAAACAAGTCTGGCGATAATCGTATATCGTTTTTTCCCATTACTTCCATCAAGTTGTTTTCGTAACATTGTAACCAGCAGCTCTTAGAACATCTAAATATTTTTTATCAGATTTCATGGCCCATCATTTTTTTTTCTTTTTCTTTTTTAATTCTAATTTCTCAGTCCACAAATTTCTAATGTGCCTATTTAACGGTGCAGTATAGACGGTATATAATCTTCAAATGCCGGTGCTGATATCTCGAACGCGCGATGATTCAGGTAATTCCAGTGGACAAATTGATAAAGGGCCGGTTCCAAGACAACTTTGAATTTTTGCAATGGTTCAAAAAGTTCTTTGACGCTAATTACGACGGCGTTGAGTACGACGCGTTTGAGGCACGAGGTCGTGTTCCGTTAGGTTCCGGTGTCGATGGCTGTCATAACTTGTCGAATCCCCAATTGGTGCCTCTGCCGACCGAACCTAAACCGCGACAGCAGCAGCAGCAGCAGCATCAGCAGCAGCAGCAGCAGCCTCAGATGCAACAAAAACACATTCAACAGCGTAATATTATGACTCGACCACCGCAGCAGGGTATTTGACGTACCTTATTCGATGTTGTAGGCGGGTCTCACCCGTTCGTTTGCTCGTTGCACGGTTTCCATCTTTATTCACGAGTCGCGCACTTTTACTCAATTTTTTTTTTTTTTTCGTTTTTCAAAACCTGACAACGAAGGATCACTTAGGGCACTGCTGCTACCTTTCCCCGCACAACGTTACGAAACAAATTGTTTCTATTGCCTCGTATATAATATATAATTACAAACAATTATCCGTCGCGTGAAATTTCGTAGCTTCGCGAAAACAAACAGCCAAGAACTCCCAACAAAAAATACCTTTTCGCTTATACACTCTTTAGTTGCATATGTGTGTGTTTTTTTGTTTTCATTATCATTTGCAGATTGTATCAATCGATAGGCTGGTCAAAGGACGATTCCAAGATAACTTCGAGTTCTTGCAATGGTTCAAGAAATTTTTCGATGCTAACTACTCGGGCAGCGAGGCTTACGACGCCCTCGCAATGCGCGGAGGCGAGCCCATGGGAAGCGGCGGAAGCAATGCACCTCGCGGTGCCGGCGGCCTGATCAAGCGACCCTCGCCACGCGAAGTTCCCGTTCGGCCTGTCCCACGTGCCGGTACATGCTTCAATAATCCTCGATCTCTTAACTCTTGTACACACGCAGTCCGATGGATCAAAACGATCTTGTCAATTGTTGTATATTATTGATGACATTTTTCATTCATATTTTTTTTTCAAAGAGGTGTGCTCTGCATCGTTGGCTACTGGCTGACACTTGGTTCAATGATGCCGCGACATTATTTCTTCACGAAAGCAATTAACTGTAACTAGACACTGGTTTTTGACTTTGAGGCTAAAAAAATATCAACGAAATTTTCTTGCTTTACTTTTAAAAACGGTTGTTTTTTCTCAACGTACACAAATATCGCCAAGTGTGGTTGTCTGTGCCGCGGGCCTGTCGTGTTGTCACGCTGCAGATGCGGTCATTGTACATAAAAAGGAAAATAACGTGCGTCCGGTAGATGCTGCTGTGCGTGTGCTGGATTTGTGAATCACGCGAAAAATATTGTTCTCGGCAATAACTTTAACATATCGCATTGACGGAATATGAATTACCCCATAGGTGAGGGTCCCGAATCTCCTACTCACGCGCCTACCACGAAGTCCGTAGGCAAAACTAGTAATTATTCTTTTTTTTTGCAATTATTTTTGTCCGCATGCCTCTTATTTTACAACCATCACCCCCCCGCAAGCGCCTGGTTTGTTATTAAAGACTCGACGAGAGGAACGATTAGGTGATTCGTAGAGTTCCGTATATCTGTTTGCCTCTCCGAGGTCGCTTATCCTTTGTGTTCCCATCCAGACGATTATTGACGCATACACTTCTGAAATTCCCTTTCACTGTATATAGCTCTTCCAAAAATTATAATTACTCGTTGTTGTTCGGCTTTCCGCATGCATGTCTCGGCTTATAAGTCGCTCTGTACTGTACTTGTAATTATAAAAATTAGTCCCTCCGATAATCTGGGAAAAGCTGCCGCTCACAGAGTCGGTGTATGCATATCTCAGTCAGACGTGAGACACGAACACGAATATAACATGACTTTTCTATGGTATATAGTCAATAAAATCCAACCAAGTCGTCCCACGCCCAGACCCGGAGCAATTGGCAATCGCGGTGACAACGGAAAGGTCGAAGAGCTCAGTGCACAGGTCAGCCCATACTATTTGAAACACGTACTCTTCTCCCGTGACGTCGTTGCAATGTCTCTTTTTACGAATGCTCAGGTGACAGAGCTGAAGATGATGATCGACGGTCTCGAGAAAGAGAGGGATTTCTACTTTGGGAAACTGCGAGATATCGAGGTCATGTGTCAGGACGTCGACAACGCCGACGGGGGCGACACACCCCCGATTGTACAAAAGATCCTGGACGTTCTTTATGCGACCGAGGTAATTTATACGTATCGTTTTAACATCGTTAGTTTTTGTTTTCCGTCGAGTTGAAAATTATCCACGAGACAGATTGACCAAGAAACCCTCGCCCAGTATACGCTCCCAAGTTTAGCACAACTCCTTTAATGCGCGCGAACGATATTTACCGGATAAACGCGTCTCGTTGATCGAGCAATGATCCGCGTCATAAAGCACGAAGATTTGGAGAAAATTAGTGTCTCGCTACCGGAGCGAGATATGTTGACGCTATAATGATTTCAGGAGAATGGAAATGGCCAGGAGGAAGGAGAACAGACCTATTAGCATCTCTCCTTGGTTCATATCTTTCATTTCCATAGAAGGTCGATCTAATTAAGGTAACATGAATGGTAGACACAACTGCCAAGACTGTTGGGGTAGCTCCTGCTCGTTCTTAGGGCGGCTTGGAACTTGAATTAACGCATTTGACCGTCTTGGGGATGGTCCCAGCATTATTAAATTACTCGTATTCGATATCAAACCCGTATCATCGGTCATTCGTCATCAATTCACTCATTCAAATCAATTTATACATTTTTTTTCCATTCGTCCATTCGACCAAATGTTTTGCTGGGACCGTCACAGAGTTGAACAAATTTGTTGTTCTTCTTTTGGTTATTTATGGGATTGTTTTCACGGTTACTCGATTATAACACCCTTTTGCATTTTTTTTTCAAACGATATTTTTGGTTTGAAGACAACCGTCGGGAACTAGTGGATTGGGTTTCCGTATTTCAATCAGTATATTCAATATATAACGTTGAATCGTTTCGTCAGCAGAGTCACATTGTGCATTACGTGTTGTCATGTCCAATCTATTAATCGTTGGGGAATAATTACTGGTTCAATATACCTTGTTTGTTGTTTCCATAAAACCTCATTATTTTGTCGTACGGAATACCAATCGTATTGGATCCGTCTTGCTGTTAATTCTTGGGTATTAGGCACGAATTGTAATCGCTCGCGAAACTTGTTCAAAAGATTTGCACGAGCGTTCTGTAAGATTTATTACATCCTTTGTATATGTCAAAGTTGCTTTTCGCGAGTGAATGTATCATGGGTCAGGCTTTTAAAATTTCCGAAGTTTGTGGGATATTTATCATTTTTCTCTCAAGTTATGTTTGCATTTTCTTTTTTTTTTTTCTTTTTTTTTCTTTAATTCCACACAATTTTCTTTGGCTCACGTTTGCTTATCGATTCGCTCAATTTATATTTCTTCCTCTCTCTGTGTCTGTCTTTCTCACACTCACACACACGCACACACATGTATATTATTTTTGTTTTGTACACCTTTGTTTATTGTCGTTCGTATCGATCAAACATGAGAATCATCATTCGTGATCCACGCGTGGTCGTCGTTTTCTGGCGTCGATAGAATCTCGTAATCGGTCTCGCTCTTCAGTGTTGCGTTCTTCCCCGTAATTCTGCGGCAAAGATTACAGTAATTGCAAATTGCGCAAGTCTACGAAGATACGTACGTATCTCAAGACGACGTGTACAAATTTCTTCTCCGAAAGTTTTGGGTTACGGTGCAAGATTGACATTTATGAAGTAATAGGTAGTCGTGTAACGTGTCACTGTGTTAGTGGCTATGCAGAACCAAGAATCGCCGTTGCGTCCCGATGACAAGTTGTATGATGAAAATTAGAGAAACTTAACGCCGCGGCTATATGATACTCGGAAAATGCATGCCTGAAATTTTGACTCGACCGCTTTCGACAAGGAGCTCGTATAGTCTAGCGAGAAACAAAAACGTCCGTCCCGTGTAAAATTTTACTGTAACAACAAAGGTCGTAGTTAAAAAACGTTTCTCAAAGGTGAAAGGCAAAGGTTGTATTGTTGAGAAAATTGAACCTGATGTGTCTCCTCGGTTTAGTTTAGCGTTAGCAAGTAATCGACGGTTTTGATAGCCGACCATTTGGAATTACTTGAGAGGTGTTAACCGGTATCCTACGTACACGTACACCTGCTGTCTTTCTCTATTTTTTTCATTAATTCCTACGTAAGACAAATATGCTCACAATGACTTATGTTTTCAGGATGGTTTTGCTCCCCCCGAAGAATTGGAAGGTGACGGCCTGGCCCCAGACGATGAAGAGCAATATTAGCCCCTCGTTTATTGTACAATCGAAATAACAAACAAGATCAAGGTCGTTGCAGATATCGAATGCGTTGGAGTTCGCAGCTTCTGTGAGCCAATATCCTTCGAGTACCCTCCCTCGCATTATTATTACTATTATTATTATTATTATTGCGCTCTTGTCACACGTATAATCGTTTTAGCGTTTATGAGCGATTATCAGACACATGTTATATAAATTATTTTTGATCGTACATACATAAAATTTTCTTACATTTGTCGCAACACGACAAAACCCCGATGAATAATCTGTTTTTTTTTTTAATTCTTTTACACCTCTGTAAAATTAGCCTCATGCCTTGCACAAGAGAAGAGGAAACGAAAAAAAGGAAAAGTAATTAACAAGGCTCTTGTCGAGTCGCGCGGTATAGATATAAGGATGTGGATGTCTGTTGCTGCGCAAAGTTCTACAATCCAAATAGAGCCTGCGGTGATTTATACTATTTCTTCTCATTTCAAACTCATTGATGAATTAATAGGCGCGAGTGTTCGACGTTAAATACAACACAGAACAACTTTTGTATCGACCACCGGCACCGTGTAAAGGTCATTAATAATAGATTGGCTTTTTTCTACACATTCGGAGTGGTTCAATGTCATCACCCTTACGTCTTAAACACACTCCATTTTTGTGTCGTTTCCCTTTATTCTTCTTGTAATCGCCGAAGTTTCCGATTGTGGTCAACGTCGTTATCCATAAATGGTGAATTATCACGATATATCCATGTTATAATTTCGCCAAACACACAGCTGGTATTACTGTGAAAATTCGAGAAATTATGAACGATTGACGCAACATAAATTAATAGTAAATGTTCGAATACATGATTCCTCCAATCCCATTTTTTAATCTTCGTTACTTTTCGCAATTGGATTTTAAATACCATGAACAACGAAATTAAAATGAGAGAGAAAAAAATTGGTTACGCTAAACTGGATGACGAAACGAAGCTGTTGCATCGCTGTTACTCGATATAATCCATCTAATAGAAGAATCAGCACTGAGTTTTTTCTCACAAGCACAAAGCCATACAAGAAGTTGCAGTGGAACGCCAAATACTTTTGCTATGTTAAGAACTTAGTAATACAGTAATGCTCGACTGGATGGAACGGCGAGTGTGTTGTTGTTACGTAGTTGCGGAAATGGTTTAGCGGAATGACAGAAAGAAGGATCCCTACAGACGTTCCGCTTTAAAGGACCTTGCTTTAAATCTGAGATTTGTGAGAAGGAAGCGCATTTATTTTCTATCTAGAGCCTCGAAGATTGTAGTGTTTCAACGAACAGCGGAAATTTCATATTGATTACTATAATTGTCTGATTAGGTAATAAATAAATCGGCGCTGAGTACGAAACGACTTACTATATTTAATTCAATTAAAGCACACACACATACAGCTTGACTCCACGTGTTTGTTTTTTTTTTGCAAACGAGGCGAACAAGCCCGATCAACGCTTTGGAAAAACGCAATTTTCACTCATGTTACACAAGTTAAATAAAATCTTGGCTGGTCGTTAATTGATCATTGCGGCGGGCTACATGTCGTTTGCTTTTAATGGAATTTAATTGTAGTCGATCGGAGCATCCCAAGACGTTTTTTATTTCATACGAATGTGAGTCACAATTATTCAGTTACGTGATGTTGCTGGTGATTAGCAATTACAGCCTGTTCAAACATACTCGGTCATTTTTTTCTGGTGCGTTACACTGACTACGACGAAATAATTAAATAATATCTCTCGATGATTATTGTAGAACCGATGTACGTACCTAATGGCTTATTGTAAATGAATAAAAGTGTACAGCAACCATGAGATATATGGTATTTTTTATTTCTTTTTTTAACAAAACATTTCCGAATTCCAAACATTGCGCAGCGACGCAGATTTCGTGCGGTCAATTTATTCGTCTGAGTCTGAGTTTGATGAAATTATTTTATTGGTTTCGTGAATTCAAGAAAAGAAGAAGAAAAAACAATTGCTTTCACGCAGAGGTCACTAATTTCGCGGAAGCGATGAGGTACTGACATAAAATGTCAAAAACCTTAGAAGTGCACGATATTTTAAATGCTGCGACGGAGGTACGAATTCAGCAAGAACCAATGCCCGAGGACAATGAATTCAAAGATGCAGAGAGCAATCCTTTGTGTAAATTTAGTTTGGACAAGGTCTGGTGCTATTGGTATATTTATTTAACTCGGTGTGAGATGTATACACCGAAATATTAATTGCTTTCGGTTATCATTGGAGGTTCGGGCGCATCAAGTTCACGAGATGCTGGAGTTGGCAGCGACGGATACGAAAATCAAGCAATTCAAAGACAGCGCGAAATACTGTTCGATCCTCAAACCCTGCGACTTGGGACCGCCGCAAGGTTTCTACTTGGAGAAGATGGAAAAGTACGCCGAGAGATTGCCTACAGTTGGACTTCTTCCCGTAAATAGTCTCTGATTTTCCTCTAAACGTATGATCCAGACTTTCACATACGAATGAGCTACTTATGTCTGTTTTCAGGATTGGGAGCGCATCATCAGAGACTCGATCCCCGAAACATTGAAAGCGAAGTACGGCGATATCTTTGAGAGCCACATGAACGAAACGAAGCAACGATATCACGATGCGATCCACGAGTTGGGGGTGCAGAGCGTTGTATCCGCAGGAAGTGGCTATGACTGGCCGGCTATAGTCGATCAACCTTACAAAATGCCAGGCCGAACGGAGCATCGGGAAAAGTTTATCAGAAATCGATGTGCAATCGGTAGAAGATATTTTCTCTCGCATAAGCTCATAAGGAATATATTTTCCCGTGCGATATCTCTGCTGCCGAAATTCATATGCGATTTTGGACGATATCGTTCACTGGGCTTCCTCGATCTTACTAAGTAATATAGTATTTTTTATGTAGCATTACTGAATATTTAATTAATATATTTATACTTTGTTTTTAAGGTTTCTCGGAGCCGTGGATAAAGATATGAAGATAGGAGGATTGGCAGTCACCAAAACGTATTACGGGGCAATCGTGAAGCTTGTCTCAATGCCGAGATATGTTCACGATGTGCCGAATTCAATACTGCCGGACTTTATGCGATGCGCTTCCAAATTACTGGGCTATCGTATCGTTGTGTCGATAATGATAGAGATCGAGCATTTTCTTAATACTTTATCCGACGATTCGAAGAACCCATTGCTACTGGTGAGCATTTTCAATTGGTACTGTAATGTTCTTCAGGGAATCACGATGGATAGTCGTTTCTACATTTTACTTTTGGCGATATTATTGAAAAATTGGTGATATAAATTGGTATCAGGATTCCATCTCTCAAAATTGTTGGTTTCAAGTCTCAATTGCCATTCTCACATTACTTTTCAATTAAATCTACTTATAGTTGAATAAACAAATATTGAGTTGCATCTCTATCTCTTACCAAGTACATCACAGATGTAAACTTTTCAACTAAACTCGAAGTACAGTGTAATATTTATAGACAGGTGTTTTCTAAAAGGTGTTAAAATTTGCAACAGTGTACCTCTTTCTACGTTCTAATTTGGATAATTTCTACAATCAATTTGCAGCTAGAATTGCGTTGTGAGTGCAATAAATTGTTCACCGTTCCCTCGATCAACGATCTGCACACAGCGTTGCACACGATAATGGATAACATTGCAAATGTCGCTCAGCAACTCGCACCGTTGGAATCGTGGATAGATGTCAGGACCACGAACGAATTTATCCCCGTCGTTATTCCTGAATGGTATCTCGAGGCTTCGCATCATCGATTGACCGCGATACTCGAGAAAAAATGCGAATCTTTGCAATCTTATCTGAATGTTCTCGAGGAGAAATTTGGAGTAGTCTACGACACTAAAACGCACGATGACATTGTCGCCTACGTCGCCGAGGAGCACAGCTTCGAAGATTGCGTTGCTAAACTTGAAGATTTTAACCGATTTATTCGAGAGATCAACGGAATGGTGATTCATTTAATAATACTATATGGAGGATGTAACAGAATAGATGGATAAGAATTTCTAATTGACTTATGAGATTAAATGTGGCACATTTTTGTCTAGACAGGAAATGAGTATTTTCTCATGGGCAAACTTTGCCAAGAAGAAGGTAAGGCAGGTCTGAAACTCTACACCGAGAAAGGTCGTGATCTGATCGTAGAGCAACTGGTTAAACGTCACAGCAACTTTAATCTTGAGATATGTGCGACTTTCGAAAAGCTGAAGGAACGCGCTTTAAACATACCGACAAATACGAAAGGATTACTGGAGCTGGGTAGGTTCTCGAAATTGTACATATAGTTTATATATAGTTTCTTGTACCGAATTATTTATAAACATTGCTAAAGTTTTTATTGCAATGTTCTAGGCGAATACATGATTTACGCAAGGACCGAGCTAATGAACAGTCTTCGTGATAATATTTATCTTTCGCTATCCACGATGTCGTCGCTTCTCGAGATGACGACGCTGGATGAAGATCACTTGGAACTAAACAACGTCACTGTTAATTGGCTGAAAAGGATTAAGCCGGTGCTCGAAGAAAATAGTTCTTTGTACGAACAAGTGAAGTTCGATTTGGAGGAAAACTTGCACAATAGATCGACGAATTTGGAGGCTCAAATCCAACGAATGTACCCTAGGTATCTACATACGTATTCGATGAATATATTTTTTATTTCAGGCTCTGATCTATAATTTCGCACTTAATTCTTAGCTTAGTTATATTCGACTCCATGGACGACGCCAATCGTATTCACGAGTACATCGAAGACATGAGAAAATTGATGCGAGCCCTGGATAGAATGGAGGAGGAAATAAGTTGGATAAATAGCGAGGAGGCACTTTTCAAGTTTCCCCTGACTGCCTACCCAAAAATGAATGAACTGAAGGAAATGATTTTGCCGTTTTACGCCTTGATTTACCGCGCTTATCAGTGGCAACGCGATCGCGGTGTGTGGCTCGATGGACCCTTCGAGTATTTAGACTCAAACGTAATCGAGAGCAAAGTAAACGATTATTTAATGGATTTCACCAAGACTAGCAAGGCTTACAAGACGAAGATTAAAATGCACATTGCGATCGACTATCCCTACAGGTAAAATCGATTGTTTTAAAATTGGCATATCATTATTTTATTAGGTAATGTTATGTTTAGCTCTTATGCTTAGCTTTGCAGGGTTGGTTGACGATCCCGATCCTTTTCTGCAACCTGCACCATTGAAACTCTGTTTTCAATTGCTCGAAGATGTTAAATGGTTCAAGGTATGCACTGTAGTATCTTAACTTGTATTGTAACTTATGTCTAAAGTTATCATTTCATTGTTTAATTTCCTTTCATTTATTGCGTCTCTTGGACATTACGGACGGTAAATAAATTAACGGCTAAAAATACTAAAATTGTGTATTTCAAAATAACTAAAATGTGCCAATCTCATCAGTGTCACAAATTATCTTGATACAAAATCATCCGTAGTAGTTTTAACATTTTTTCTTGTTCACTAGCAATACGTTCCACTAGCCTCGGCTTTCTGCAATCCCGCATTACGCCAACGTCACCGGGACGAAATGTCTGAAATAGCTGGATTCGACCTCACCCCCAATGCCGGAACGACGCTACGCAAAATTATAAATATGGATCTTATGGATAATTTGCTCAAGTACGCAAAAAAATACTTTCTTGTTTATAATACAATACTACAGGGTTATATGGCTTGTGGAACTTAGGACTAGGAGGGATCTCATAGAGGAACAGAAAAATCAGGCCAGAAACTGTCAGCCATATATGTACTGACCTCTTGGATCAGTACTTAGATGGGTCTTAGGAAAATCCAGCCCCAAGTTCCTTGGGGGACTTAGAATAATTTTGTCTTGGGTGTGTCATTTGACCCAGACCTGTTCGATTATCCTATACAGTAGCAGCGGTAGCGAGCTTTTTTTTATGTAGAGTGATGTCGTGTAATGATACCATTTTTATTACTTAAAAGGTACGAACAGATAAGCATCGGGGCTACGAGGGAATTGGCTCTGGAAGATCTTTTCGAGAAGATGAAGCACGACTGGGATGACGTTATATTCACTGTTATGGCCTTCAAGGACTCTGGCGTCAACATTCTCACGCAACTTGACGACATTGAAACATTGCTCGAGGAACATATTGTGAAGATGCAAATGATGCGCGGTTCTGCATTTGTAAAGCCGATTGAAGAGCAAGTCAGAGTGTTGTACGAGTTGTTGCTTCGTATACAAAGAACGATCGAAGAGTGGACAAAAGTACGTAGAGCAATGTTGGCTGGCTCGAATGTCACAGAGTTCTCGTAATATTTTTCCAGGTCCAAGTGCAATGGATGTACCTTCTTCCGATATTCTCCAGCAAAGACATTGTCGCTCAACTTCCCGAGGAAGGAATTATGTTTCAGGAAGTCGATGCAACTTTTCGCAGAGCTATGCAGGCTGTAGCCAGAGAACCGCGCGTTAGGGAAACCGCTGGATCCGTATGCTTCTCTTGATTTTTTCGTCACGATGTAACGAAGCAAATAAAACTCACTGATTGTCCGAATATCCATAGGTGGGCTTGTACGAAGCAATGAGAGATGCCAATCTACTGTTGGAAAAAGTGAACGACGGTGTGACTGATTATCTCAGAAAGAAGCGATTGTACTTTCCGCGATTTTTCTTCCTCAGCGACGAGGATATGCTCGAAATTCTCTCAGAGACGAAGGATCCCCTTCGCGTTCAGGGACATCTGAAGAAATTGTTCGAAGGGATCGCTAAATTGGGGTACCAATTTTTTAAAAATATCTACATCTAATGAATTCCGATATGGAGCTTTCTTTTCCAAATCTTACGCGACGTATAATGTACAAATAATAAGTTACCTTAATTTGATGCACTATTTTCAGATTTAATCAGCAACTCGAAATTTACTCAATGCTGAGCGAGGATAGAGAGGAAGTGAAGTTGGAAGAAGAGATTTCTACGAGCGCGGCAAAAGGCTGCGTCGAACGATGGCTCGTCCAGGTTTAACCGACAGTTATGATCGCGAGATTATCCCATCGCCGACAGCAATGGCGTTGTTTAATTAAAACCACTCAACAATTCCGGCAAAGGTTGAGGAGCAAATGGTCAAGTCAGTCAGACAGGAAATACTGATGAGTTACTTGGACTACGACGGACCGCACAAACGAGTGGACTGGGTGCTAATATGGCCAGGGATGGTCGTGCTCTGCGTGTCTCAAATTTACTGGAGCATTGAGGTTGAAAGCTGCTTGATGAGTCACATGGCTTCGGCGCTGGAATCTCTTTATAAAAAGCTGCAATCGCAGATTTTTGATATGGTGAATCTGGTTAAAGGTACGGCCATACTACAATCGTTCGCGAATTCAGGATATTCGAGTCAATGTATACCGTAATGAATACTCCAGTAAGACACGAAGAGTCGCGGTGGTGCCTCGATGCTAAGCATTAAAAGAAAAATGTGTTTATCGGTCGTTTTCAAATTGTAAATTGAATTATCTGTGACAAAACGTCGTAGGCAAAAATTTATCAGATCCATTATTTTGAAGCTTTATTTACATGGAGAAAAAAATATTATTGATTCTATAAAACCTTCGCTTGCGAGCTGCCAAAAACGGGTGTAGTCAGTTCAATCTCATTTCGAGTTCCCACAATTCCGTATGATATTGAAACGAGAACTCCAAAAATAGGCAAAAGAATATTTTATTATTTCAATGTTAAATCGGATAGTGACAACAATGACTAGAGTTAATTTAGAAACATCGTACTTGGCAGCCCCCAAACGAAGGTCTTATTAAATCAACGATATTTTTCTCCGTATATTTATCAAATGAGATACGTTGCAATAATTTTCATTTCAACAATGGAATGTCCAGGACAGCAGCTGTCGAAGCAGAATCGCACAACTCTCAACGCCCTCATCACAATCGACGTTCATGCCCAAGACGTCGTTAAGTTACTGATCGACAAGCAGGTTACTAGCGAAATGGACTTTCAGTGGCTCGCACAGTTGCGGTATTATTGGGAGGAAAACGAGGTACTGGTCAGAATAATAAACGCAACGGTTTCGTACGCGTACGAATACCTAGGAAATTGCCCTCGCCTCGTGATAACTCCGCTGACGGACAGGTAAAAACAAAACTGCAATGAAAACAATATATCAGCAAATTAAAGTCTAACCGGAGTTTCAATTCTGGCAGATGTTATCGTACCTTAATCGGGGCGTACTCGCTCCACCTGAACGGTGCACCGGAAGGACCAGCAGGCACCGGAAAAACGGAAACCACGAAGGATCTCGGGAGGGCAATCGCCGTTCAGTGCGTCGTTTTCAACTGCTCGGACGGACTCGACTACAAGAATATGGGGAAATTCTTCAAAGGCCTAGCGAGCTGCGGGGCGTGGGCCTGTTTCGACGAGTTCAATAGAATAGAGCTGGAAGTATTGTCTGTAGTCGCTCAGCAGATACTCTCGATAATTCAAGCGGTCCGAGCGCACGTGGACAAGTTCGTTTTCGAGGGAACGGAACTTCGGCTTAATCCAAGGGTGTACATATGCATCACGATGAATCCGGGATACGCGGGTCGTTCGGAGTTGCCCGACAATTTGAAAGTTCTCTTCCGAACGGTCGCGATGATGGTGCCAGATTACGCGATGATCGCCGAGATATTTCTCTACTCGTCTGGTTTCAGTCGGGCGAGAATTTTGTCGATCAAAATCGTCACGACTTACAAGCTCTGCTCGGAGCAACTGTCCTCCCAGTCGCACTACGACTACGGGATGCGCGCGGTGAAAAGCGTGCTCACGGCGGCCCAGAATATGAAGATTAAATACAGCAACGAGGATGAGATGGTCATCATGCTGCGCTCGATAATCGACGTTAATCTGCCCAAGTTTCTCGGCCACGACGTGACACTTTTTCAAGGGATAATCGCCGATCTCTTCCCGGGCGTCGAGCTGCCCTCGCCGAATTACGACCAACTAGTCTCAGCCGTACGACGAATAGCGGAGAAGAATAGGCTCGAGACTTGCGATGGTTTCATGCTGAAGATCATTCAAACCTACGAAATGATGATAGTGCGTCACGGATTTATGCTCGTCGGGGATCCTTACGGCGGAAAGACGACCATCCTTCATACTCTTGCCGACGCTTTGACTCTGATGGCGCAGGAAGACAGCGGCGACGACGAGAACGAAGATACAGAGTCGAAAACGACGGTTTACACAACCATCAATCCAAAAGCGATAACCATTGGCCAATTGTACGGCGAGTACGATAATGTTTCTTCCGAATGGACGGACGGCGTCTGCGCGGTTGCCTTTCGTCGTTATTGCGCCGAGGAAACGGCCAACAGAAAGTGGATCATTTTCGACGGTCCGGTGGACGCCGTGTGGATCGAAAATTTGAACACTGTGCTGGATGACAACAAAAAATTATGCCTCACCTCGGGCGAGGTGATGCAAATGACCGGTGTAATGTCTATGATCTTCGAGGTGATGGATCTGCTTCAAGCGTCGCCGGCCACCGTTTCGCGATGCGGAATGATTTACATAGAGCCCGAAAATGTACTCGGTTGGCGCCCGATTCTCAACTCTTGGCACAAGAAAATCTTCGACACGCGGAAATGGTCGCGAGGCAACAAGGGACTGCTCACCGATATATTCGAGTGGCTGATGGAGCCATGCTTGGAATTTATTCGCCGCGAGTGTCGAATGACCATCACAGCGGGTCAAATAAATCAGGTCGTGTCGACGTTGAATCTCTTCGAGATGTTGATGGACGAGGCGGTGTACGACGACACCCAGGACTTCGAGCTTTACGTTGAGCCGTGGATTCAGGCGTCGATGCTCTTGGCGATGATTTGGGGAGCCGGAGGCACAATGGATCGCGATTCGCTCGAGCGGTTCAACGAATTTTACGTTTCTCTGTGGAGAAACGAGGTCGAAGGCCGCGAGGCTCCGGAGGATCTGGCAAAAATAATGATTTCATTGCCGGGCGAAGGTTCGATTCACGACAACCACTACACGTACGAGGCCCGCGGTGCCTGGCGAAACTGGGAAGAACTCGCGAAACTCGAGAAAATCATCGAAGGCATGGTTCTCCCGAGCGTCGGGCAGTTGATGGTACCGACGGTCGAGCAGCTCAAGTATCAGCACATGTTTCTTCTTCACATGAGGCGTCAAAAGCGTTTTCTTCTCTACGGCGAGACTGGTACGGGAAAGACCTTTTACATTCAGGACGTTATGATCAACAGACTCGAGGAGGAGAAATATCTCGTCAACTTTATAACTTTCACGGCCAAGACGAGCGCAGCGTTGGCGCAGGAATTGGTTCTCTCCAAGTTATTCAAGCGAAGGAGAGGTCATTACGGACCTATCGGCGAGGATTCGCTGTGTGTCGTTTTCATCGACGACCTGAACATGCCTGCCAAAGATGTTTATGGCTCCCAGCCGCCCATCGAGTTGCTGCGACAACTTTTCGATCACGAGCACTGGTACGATCTAAAAGAACCGGAGAAGTTGCAAATATTGAACACAATGTTCGTCTGCGCCATGGCCCCGCCGGGCGGCAGCCGTCAACATGTTTACAAGAGATTTTTGCGACACTTCAACATGTACACGATTCACAGTTTTCCGGAAGAAAGTATCTTCAAGATTTTCACGAATATCGGTCTCCTGCGGCTGAAGAGAAACGGATTCCCGTCCGACGTTATAACGATCGTTGGTTCTATGGTGAACGCGACGCTTCGAGTCTTCAGGAGCGCCACCGAGGAGCTCAGACCGACACCAGCCAAGTCCCACTATCTCTTCAACTTGCGAGACTTTTCACGAGTCATAACGGGCTGCTCTATGATTAAGAAAGAGTCGGTCCAGTCGAGGGCGACTTTCGTCAGACTTTGGGTTCACGAGATCTTGCGAGTGTTCGGTGATCGTCTGATCGACGACGTTGACAGACGCTGGCTCTTCGAGGAGCTCAAGCAGGTCGTAAAGAACGAAATGCGAGATTCCTTCGAGAATGTTTTCTCGCATTTGCCGAAATTCGACGATGAACTGACGGAAACGAGCCTCAGGAGTGTCATATTTGGAAACTTCATGGACACTGACGCCACGAATCCCGACGACAAACGATACGAGGAAGTATCGGATATCGAAGATTTTCACAAGGTCGCAGTTCAGTGCCTTCAAGAGTACAATAATACGCACAAGAATAACATCGACATTGTTCTATTTCGCTACGCGCTGGAGCATCTCGCGCGAATCTCTCGAATCCTGGCGATTCCATGCGGGAGTTTACTGATGGTTGGCATCGGCGGCTCCGGAAGACAATCATTGACTAGGCTCGCGGCTGGAATGGGCGGTTGTGGCTTCTTTCAGCCGGAAATAGGCAGCGCTTATGGTATCAATGAATGGCGAGAAGACGTAAAGAGAGCGCTCAAAAACTCCGGTGGAACTGGGAAAGATCTGGCTTTTCTCTTGAACGACGGGCAAATAAAGGACGAAGCGTTTCTCAGCGACATTGACAGTCTCTTAAATTCCGGTGAGGTACCAAATTTGTTCAACCTTGAGGAGAGACAGGAGGTTGTGGAGATGTGTCGATTGGACGCTCAGGGTGGAAACAGAAACCTGGATATATCTCTTCTCGCAGTAATCGCCTTCTTCATTAATCGTTGCAAAGAAAAGTGTCACATTATGCTGTGCTTCTCGCCCATCGCCGAGTCCTTTCGCCTCCGGCTGCGACTCTATCCGAGTCTGGTGAGCTGCTGCACGATCGACTGGTTCGACGTGTGGCCCGAGGATGCCCTTGAGCTAGTCGCCATACGATCCACCACCGACATCAACGTCTCGGAGGAGATTAAACTCAATTCCGTCGTCGCGTGCAAATACTTTCACGTTTGTGCCCGAGAAATAAGCCGACATTTTTATCAATCGAACGGAAGACAAACGTACATCACGTCCGCTGCTTTCCTGGACGTTATACAGACTTTTGCGCATCTTATGAAGGAGAAACAAGAGGAACTCATTAACGCAAGGTAGTGCATCATTTTGTCAAGGCCCCCTCCTACATGCTGGCCGCAGTCAGGGAAACCGGGAAAACCGGGAGAATTCAGGGGAATAAGAAATTGGTCAGGGTATCAGGGAAAAGTCAGGGAATTTCAAAATTGGTCAAGGAAAAAATGACTTGGCGCCGAATCTCCCATAAGTAGATAAAAACTACATCATATAATAGTGTTTAACCCTTTAACGGCCAAGTTACGAGGACGGGTAGGACATATGTGTCCCACAGTCCGTCAAAGAGGTAATGTGATTCACCGTTGATCGGCAAAATAAATAATTTATCGAAGACGTGCACCGGTTTTGGATACACTTTTATTGGCATCATTATTTTTTTATATAGAAAATCGTCAGAATCGTGGTCAGAGAAAATCAGGAAAAAGTCAGGGGATTTTTTTCGGCGAAAAAAAACGGCCACCATGCCCTATAAAAATGGTGTATCACAATTACTTCGTGGAAAATAGTCTGTAATATATTTTTATCCGAATATTTTCCTCGAATACTTTCAGAGATCGTTATTTGGGAGGTCTGGAGAAGCTGGAATTCGCGACGCAGCAAGTCGCTCAGATGAAGGAGACTCTCATAGTTTTGAAACCTCAGCTCGAGATCTCGGCAAAGTTAACTGCGGAGACTATGATGGAAATTGAGAGGGAAAATTTGATTGTCGAGAGGACAACGGCCATGGTGAAGAAAGAGGAGGATGCAGCTAATATTCAAGCGAAAATCGCGGGCGAGCTGAAGGAAGAGTGCGAAGCCAATCTGGCTGAAGCACTTCCGATACTCGACGAGGCTGTCGGTACGGATTTAGCAAACGCAACCATCGTACAACGATCTTAAAAAATGACTAGTCTTTTTGTGCTAAAAATGTACTCCATGAACTACTGCAAAACGATCGCCAATTTGATGGGTATGGTTGTTTTTTCAATGAGAGACTAAAAAGCGACGTGAAGAAACGTCTGACGCTTCGCTTAACGGTCGCTTTTCACAGTCATTTTTTATCGCAGATCGAAAAAACAAACGTATATTTTTGGTAGAGGACGATCGGTCGTTTTATTATCGTCTTGCAGTCGTTTTTCGAGGACGCATGACTTGCTAGAGGATATACGAAGTCAAGGAGAGAACAACCGTTCGTTAATGAATGCAATTACAATTTTCAGCCGCATTAAATACGCTTAAGCCAGCGGACATTTCTCTGGTCAAGTCAATGAAGAACCCACCGGAAGGTGTTAAATTGGTGATGGCAGCTATTTGCGTCATGCTGAATATACCGCCCGAGAGAAGGCCCGATCCCGCTACTGGAAGGAAAATATTGGACTACTGGGGACCGAGCAAACGCATCCTCAGTGATATCAAGTTTTTGGATCATTTGCGTGATTACGATAAGGACAATATACCACCGGCAACGATACAGGTTATACAAATCTGCGAGATTGCGAAGAAAAATTATCTTTCAATTGCACCGAAGTATAATCGAATCGTCATGATTTCACTCAGATAATCAAAAAAACGTACTTGGAGGACAAGAACTTTGAGCCAAAGATTGTCGCGAAAGCCTCACAAGCTGCCGAAGGTTTGTGCAAGTGGGTTCGGGCTATTGTGCTTTACGACAAAGTCGCAAAAGTCGTTGGACCGAAGAGAGAGAAACTGGCAGCTGCTCAAAAGGAGTACGAAGACACGATGACTTTTTTGAACGAAAAACGACAAATGTTGGCCGAACTCAATGCCAAATTGGCTGCACTGAATGACAATCTACAAATTACACTCGCCAAGAAGATCGACTTGGAGACTGAAGTGATAAAACGAGCGCTCGTTTTCTTATTTTTTGCATAAAACATTTGGTAATATTTCATACGTTCCAAATCATTTGTTAGGTCACGAGCTGTAGAAACAAACTGATACGAGCCGAAAAGCTCATCAGTGGTTTAGGGGATGAGAAAGATCGATGGCTAATCAGCGCTGAAAATCTTCAGAAGTCCTATGACTGTTTGCCTGGTGATATTCTGATATCCTGCGGAACGATAGCCTACTTGGGTCCATTCACGACGTCCTACAGGATAGACAATATCAACAAGTGGAGAGAATACGTTAAAACGTTGAAAATACCTTGCTCCGAAACGTTCAGCCTCGTGACAGTGTTAGGATCGGAGCTTAAGATCAATTCGTGGTACATATTTGGACTGCCGCGCGACGTTTTTTCCACCGAAAACGCGATAATAATGAGCAACTCGAGGCGATGGAGCTTGTTGATCGATCCTCAGAGTCAAGCGAACAAATGGATACGCAACATGGAGAAATTCAGTGAACTCGAGATCGTCAAGCTGACTGACGCTAAGTACATGAATATATTGGAGCAAGCCATCGAATATGGTGAGCATATACGTTAATTTTTAGTGCAGGTGCTTTGTTGACTATTTACGAATAATCTATGAGTAATCAGTGTTGTAAGTCCACATTACTTTAAGAATTAAAGCTTACACAATAGTTTATTTTCTAGTTACGATTTTATAACGCGGCCTGTAGCGATTATAAAATGATACTAGGCTAATCACACGCGCTGGCGCGCGTGCCTGCAAAACTATTTGACAAAATCGACCTCAGAAATATTCTTTTCAAAATATCGACTTGTACCTATACCATTATTCTCAAGTCGTATATTCTACCCCTAAAAACACTGCTTTCTAACCTTTTTTAATTGATTTTGAAAAAAATATTTTTTTGGCGAATTTTTTTCTGTCAGAAATCGTAAATCTGGCTCCGGACCGAAAATCGCTAAAATCGAGCCCAATTTTTTTTCTTTTCAAAATATCGACTTGTAACCTATACCATTATTCTCAAGTCGTATATTCTACCCGTAAAAACACTGGTTACTAACCTTTTTTAATTGATTTAAAAAAATATATTTTTTGCCGATTTTTTTCTGTCAGAAATCGTAGATCCGGCTCCGGACCGAAAATCGCTAAAATCGAGCCCAATTTTTTTTTCTTTTGAAAATATCGACTTGTAACCTATACCATTATTCTCAAGTCGTATATTCTACCCCTAAAAACACTGATTACTAACCTTTTTTACTTGATTTTGAAAAATATATTTTTTGGCGATTTTTTTCTGTCAGAAATCGTAAATCTGGCTCCGGACCGAAAATCGCTAAAATCGAGCCCAATTTTTTTTCTTTTCAAAATATCGACTTGTAACCTATACCATTATTCTCAAGTCGTATATTCTACCCCTAAAAGCACTGGTTACTAACCTTTATTAATTGATTTTGAAAAAAATATTTTTTTGGCGAATTTTTTTCTGTCAGAAATCGTAGATCTGGCTCCGGACCGAAAATCGCCAAAAACGTCAAAACGTCGAAAATTTTTATTTCAAAATATCACCTATAATAGGTTAATCAATTTTGCGCTGGTGCACTCTTCTAAAAAGGTTACGGTTTTTCTTCTAAAAAGGTTACGGTTTTTCTTCTAAAAAGGTTACGGTTGCTGCCCTGCCTGTCCTCTCATCAAATTTTTCAAATTTGACACCAAACTGATGTTGTTTATCACGGACTTTTCTGGCGACCAATCACAGCTCTAATAGTTTGCTAACAATGCTTTCCGTTACTCATGAACTTTTTAAAAGAGGGATGTGAACTTTTGAATAGACGTAAGAAAAACCGAATTTTTAATTATATTTTGTGAGAAATTGTGAGAAAAATGGACAAGCACAGTCCTCCATTATTTTCGTAAAGCATTAACAGTATTTCTCCATTTTTGCAATAAGATTACCATGAAGCTTTATGGGAAATTAATATTTCTTGCCTCTATTTAAAGTTTATACATTATATTATAATCATTACGAGTTATTATTATAAAAATATAATTCAAAACCAATCGTACCATCAATTTCATTTCCATAAAAATTGGGTTTTACAACTCTGTGAGTAATACGAGTAAACCTACGAGTAATCCTACGAGTAATCTTTTCCGTGGTCATTACTGGAAGGCAGTTGCAGAGTTGAAGACCATCCCCCTAACTATTTTTGATTTTGGTTTATTTATGACTCACAGGGAAGCCTGTACTTATTGAAAATATCGGCGAAGAGCTGGACGCTTCGCTCGATCCGATACTAATGAAAAAAATCTACAAGGCAACAGCGGGTGGTGGATGGTTGATAACTCTAGGCGAGAAAACCATCGAGTACGATACTCGATTCAGATTGTACATAACGACGAAGTTACGCAATCCTCACTACCTGCCGGAAATATTCAACAAAGTGACTCTCATAAATTTCGCTCTGACGATCGAGGGCTTGGAAGATCAACTTCTGGGAATCGTCGTGGCGAAGGAGAGATCGGATTTGCAGAAAAAACGCGAACATTTGATAGTCGAGGGGGCGGCGAATAAAAAATCGTTGAAACAAGTCGAGGACAATATATTGCGAACGTTGACGGTCTCGGGGGCCACTATCTTGGAGGACGAAGAAGCCATCGAGATCCTGGACTCTTCAAAGATACTTTCCACTGATATATTGCGGAAACAGGAAGCTTCTAAGGAAACCGAAGCGAAGATCGAGACTTTTCGTCAAAGCTATCGACCGATTGCGAAGCACAGCTCGGCATTATATTACACTGTGACGGACCTGCCGAACATCGATCCCATGTACCAATATTCCCTCACATGGTTCATAACTCTTTACGTTATGTCGATTGAATCGGCAAACAAGAGTAAAATTTTGGAGAGGCGATTGATGTTCTTGCGAGACACTTTTACCTACAATCTTTACCAGAACGTTTGCCGATCTCTGTTTGAGAAGGACAAGGTATTTATCATTACTATATTATCACCTTATTGGATGATACCACAGTTATTAATGTATTATGGTTTCAGCTGTTATACGCGTTTGTTCTATACACAACAATATTGTTGGCAAAGGGAGAGATCGACAGGGAAGAATTTATGTTCTTTCTCTCGGGAGGTGTAGCGCTTGGAAATCCAACAGTCAAAAATCCTGCTCCCAATTGGCTTCAAGATCGTTCTTGGCATGAGATTTGTCGTCTCGACGCACTCCCCACATTTTCTAATTACATGAAAAGTTTCTCCGACAATCTTCCGGCGTGGAAGGCATTTTATGATCTGATGAAACCGCAAGACTCTCCAATACCCGAACCGTGGAATAGCAACCTCAGTGGGTTTCAAAAATTGATCGTCATGAGGATTATGAGACCTGATAAAATCACTGCAAAGGTATATTTTGCAACGATGGAACAATTCTTTTCTCTTCTTTGTTATCAGTTTACATGCATAACTGAACGATTAACGAATATTCAGGTGACGCAATTCATCGAAGATGGTATGGGATCAAAGTTCGTGACGCCTCCACCATTTGATCTCGCTAAGTCGTACGCGGATTCGAACTTTCTCATACCTCTTATATTCGTTTTGTCACCGGGATCCGATCCAATGGGAGCTTTGTCAAAGTTTGCCGAGAATATGGATTATGCCTCAAGATTTCGTTCCATATCACTGGGACAGGGTCAAGGTCCGATAGCAAAGAGACTCATAGAAGATGCTCAGAACGACGGTACATGGATTTGCCTTCAAAATTGTCATCTCGCCGTCTCGTGGATGCCCGAACTGGAGAAAATTATTGAAAATTTTCACTCGACTAACACGTCGATAAACTTTCGCCTCTGGTTGACCAGCTATCCGTCCGAAAAATTTCCCATCGCCGTCTTGCAGCACGGTGTCAAGATCACTAATGAACCACCTACTGGGTTGAAACAGAATTTAATGAGGTACACAATTTAATTAACATCTCTTTATTTCACCCACAAAAAGTTGATGTCACGACATTATCTCAAAATGCGATTTTATACCTCGAACTCATTGTTGTAGTTTTATGCATGCTCTGAGCATTGTAGTCAGATTGGATTCGTACTGGAAAACTTTTTGTTTTGTGTCAAATCCGACAGAAACAGTTTGCCAATGTTATTTCTGAAAGCCTCCGAATGCAATATATTGATTGCTGCCGTTGTATTCGTGTTTTAATTAACCGAGAGACTGGGAGTGGAAAGCAAGTTCTGACATCAAAACCATTGACTTCTTTTTTAATTTTATTTTTTGAGATCTCATACTTTATTTTCATTTTCAAACTTCGATAAAAAATGATTGAGATCCCTGTTTTCCGCTATACAATACACGACTAAAAAGCGGCAGTATAATAAACAGTCGGTACCTTAAAAACGTAATATTGAAAGGTCGGTTTCAGTAGTATGGACGCGAGACCATCTAACTTGTAACGAGTAATTCTGAAATTAGCGACCGTTACTTTTCATTGTTACGTGTATTTTCCATAATCTGATTTTAGATCGTACATGTCCGAACCCGTGAAAGATCCGGATTTCTTTCAAGGCTGCCCTGGCAAAGATAAAGAGTTCTCCAAATTGTTATACGGACTATGCTTTTTCCATGCCGTTGTGCAAGAACGTCGTAACTACGGTTCCCAAGGATGGAACATTCGATACGGTGCGTCGCTGATACCTATATTATTCAAATTATGCTCATCATTTTCGTATGCCCACTAACAATTGATTATTTCAGGCTTCAACGAGTCCGATTTTCTTATATCACTGCAACAACTTCAGATATTTATAAATGAGTATGAAACCGTTCCATTCGAAGCTATTACATATCTCACCGGCGAATGCAACTACGGTGGAAGGGTCACCGACGACAGAGACAGAAGATGTCTTAACACGATACTCCAGGATTTCTACAATCCGGACGTGATTCAAGATCCTCGTTACACATTTGGGACAGTTGCTCCCGAATACACACTACCCAAGAAGTATATAGATTTTGCGAATTTTCCATTCTCACAGATCAAAAAACTGTATTTTCGGCATATTTTTCTCATCGTGTAATTGATGCAGCTGCGATCAACGAAACGTACTAAAATGAATTTAACGCATTTTTCAGATGCGGTTACCGTGATTACGTGAAAAAAATTGAGGGAATTCCGACAATTCCGCCACCGGAAGTCTTTGGGCTGCATATGAATGCCGGAATTAGTCGCGATCTTGAAGTGTCGAAAACGTTTTTCGATTCCATGCTCCGCATTCGAGGATCCGTTTTAGCTGGTGATACGTCCAAACAGGATCAACTGCTTTTGACCATGGAAAAAGATATCTACGAGCGTATGCCCGAACCTTTCAATCTCGAGGAAGCCCACAAAGTTTACCCGGTTTCCTACATGGAATCGATGAACACAGTTCTCATTCAAGAGCTGGAACGATACAATACGCTATTGACTCTTATTCGAAACTCTATGGTAATGTTGGAGAAAGCTGTGCAGGGCATGATAGTCATGACGCCAGAATTGGAGGTAATTTTGCAACTGTACTCCCATTCAGCGATGTCAAACGTTCGTTACATTTAAATATATACTTTTTTCTCTTTACCCTATAATTTGTTTATTATTAAATGTTCGGCGAATGTGGCCTACGCTTTATATAACTCAATGTTTAAACTTTATGAAAAATCCTTAAAACACATTTTTGGCAATAAATTTCATGAAAAAAGATAATAAAAAGTAAATGTAACGAAGAAAAGTAACGATCGCTACTTTCGTCGTTACTCGTGTCTCGTTGCATTTGCTTTTTACGATTTTTCGTATGAAATTCATTGCCAAAAATGTGTTTCAAGGATTTTACATTGAGTTAAAATCTTGAGTTATATAACATGTAGGCCGCGTTTACCAATCGTTTAATAATAAACAAAATTTAGGATAAATAAAAATAAGTGTGTATTTGAAAGTAACGAACGCTTGACGTCTCTGTTCCCATTATCATTTTATCTGAAGCATAAATAATAAGTCAGTACTAATATGCACATTCTGCAGGTTCTCGCTTCGAGCATGTTAAGCGGCAAAATTCCAGAGGCCTGGCTTAAAGCGAGCGCGTATCCAAGCCTGAAACCCTTGCCGAGTTTCGTCAATGATTTCATCGAGAGACTGAAGTTTCTACAAAATTGGCTGGACAACGGGAAACCAGCGACCTTCTGGATCTCCGGATTTTCGTTCATTCACGCGTTTCTGACTGGCGCGACGCAGAATTACGCGAGGAAATATAAAATCTCCATCGACAAGATCGACTTTGATTTCGAGGTGCATCACTGTGGTCTCGATTCCGACAGCAAGAAAATTGGCAATTGCAAAGTTGACTAAATTTATACAAAAAATATTAATTCGTTTCCAGGTAATAAACAAATATGAATCGAGCACCGCGCCGGACGACGGAGTCTACGTTTACGGAATGCATTTGGTTGGCGCCCGCTGGGATCTCAGTCGAGGTCTTCTCGCCGAAAGTCGTCCAAAAGTCTTGTCCGACCCGATGCCCATCGTGTGGCTGAAGCCCTGCGAGGCGACGCTCATCGAGATAGGAAAGCGGTACGAGTGTCCGCTTTACATAACATCGCTGCGCTTCGGGACCCTAAAGACCACGGGTCATTCGACGAATTACGTGTTATCTCTTCTTATCGATACGGATATGCCTGTGAGCCATTGGATCAAAAGGGGGCTCGCCTTGCTTTGTCAACTCGACGACTGATCCAAACGCCGCGCGCGAGTCTATTACGCCACGTGCTTGTAATATGTATCGCCGGTTCGGCTTTACTATACTGCCAAGATTAACAACAATACTCCTCAATATTCGCAATAATATAATTATATAGATATAGAAAGATAACAATAACAAATCATTGTTATTACTCCATTCGAAATAATAATGCCTGCTCCGTTCACTATAAACAATAGAATATGGAGTACGTGAAAATGTAGATTTTGTTTACGTTATCACAAACATAAACAAAAAATGTGGATAGGGCGTCGCTGACGGAGAAAATAAAGCGTTACCCGAAAAGAAATTGGGTGCCTCGTGAAATGGAGTTTTATGTTATAGAACTCCATTTCACTGCTTCATGTTTACACGAAGCAGTGAATCGTTCGTGCATCCGCGCTCTAAGTCAAATATAAACATAAACAAATGCACGATTCTTGCAGCATCTGTGACGCAGGCCGCAAGAACGAAGAGCGATATGTTTTCTTTTCTCGGCAACGCATTTCGGGGGCGTGGTTCTTCCGCGTATCAGCGGCTGCTCACTCGGAATTTCAAAGCCTATACCGAATATCGAGATACGCGAGTTTCGAGTTTACACTGTAATATCGAAGCAGCGCGACTTTAGCCTTGTGCAGCCCTCGGCCGCCGTTTCGATTGGTCCGACGAGCGTGAAACTTGGAGGCCTCGTCCAATCAGCGCTACGACAAATTCGTTCGTTCGTTCGATTGGATGCTGCCGGCTCTGTTGCCGCGACGACACAGCCGACGCGCCGTCGACTGCGACTGCGTGAATCTCCGCGCTGACTTTTCGTTTGTTTCTACATCGCTGCGCCACAGATACGATTATTCAAACTTATGACAACACCACGTAAATTTCGTGGCGAATTGATTTCCTCGTTACAGCGCCGGAGTTACGAAAGCGACGTTGCAGGTGTCCGGCATCGGCCTCGACACGTCTCTTTGTCCATCCGCTTGTGGACTACGCATTATTACACTCGTATCCGCATTTGGAATGTAACGGTACTTGTCGCGCGCAACTGTATAATTAATCGGGGGAATAGGGATAATGGCACGCGTTAGCCGAACGAAAGCAGTGCGCTCTATAAAGCAATGCCCTGCGAACCCGTGGCAATTGCCCGCGAGCAACACGACGAAAGACTACAAGATACGAGTCTCATCGCGGCCGTTGAAGCGCTCGTAATTTCGTTTCACTGTATACATTGAAGCATATACGAAACGCATACACGCGACTGATGTAGCTTACGATTAGAATTAAAATTGCTCTGCGCTCGCCAGTGCGTCTGCGGAGTTGTTGCTCGTCGCACACCAATAAAAACCCGACTGAAAGACGCGAAGAGAGAGAGGGAGAGAGATACTGGTACACTTGTGTGCGCGCTAGTGCAGTGGCCGGAGAAAAAAAAACGCCACGGGACTGAGAACCACTGTTACCGCTATTCACACAGCCAGCCAGTCAGCCAGCCGGCAGAGAGGGTGGAGGCGAAGCAGTGCTCGGGCCGCCCGTGGGTGTTTAGTTTCGTGTTTGGCGTCGCGTTTAATCTCACTCTCGGCGATCGTGCGAATTGTAACTCGGGGGAAAAAAAGCGACGTTGAGACGCTCGACGAGGAGTGGCCAACGAAAAGTAAGTGGTGTATTAATAACGTGATTCGCGGATAATTGGTCGGGTGGGGAGAGAGAAATCACGACGAAGCCGGCAGATGAGTTGGTCCCCGTGATCAATGAACTCTGCTGCTGCTGCCGCTACCGCTGCCGCCGCTGTCGTCTCCGTGTTTTGGGGCGTGCTGCCGCCTGCCAGTGGTGCGGTGGCCAGACGGCCCGCGAGCGACTCCGCTGTGCGGCGTATTTTACGAATTCACGTAAACCGCAACATCCGTGAATCCCTATAATCCCCTCCCGTGTCGCACAAGCCAATAAATAGTCTCGTCCTTGACGTACACCGAGAGCGCCTTTTTGTTACGCTTCTTCTTCTTTTTTTCCTTTTTTTTTCTTTTTTATTTATTCTCCGCAGAGTTCTCTTGATAACAAGTAACGGAGCGGCGCAGCGGCGTAACGACGATGTAGAGGTGTCGTAACTCTACGTGTGTTTGTATATTAACTTTTATACTCGACTCTGGGATTATACACGGCACAGTTGGGTGATATGTGTGCGTGTGTGCACGAGGATCCTGTCTCCTCCCGTCCTGCGACTGTCACATCACACGGTCACTCGCCGCTTTGGGTCCTTATCGTCGCGAAGAGGTGGAGTCAGTTCTTTTTTATGTGTTTTTTTTTTATTTTCCCGGAGATACGGGCGATGCATCTCCGCGGTGATACGGCGCTTACGTGCGAAACGCGAGACTGTCGTTCGATCTACGCGAGCGAGCGAATCCTCCGCGCACGTACTTAAAGCACTTTGTACTTAGTTCTGTCATTGCGGTTACATCAGTCACGAGGGAATGACATATTTGTCTCGCGTCATTAGTCGCGGCTTCTCGGTAATATTTATACCACGGGATTGCGTGCTTCCTCGATCGGCGCACGTTACGCGGTTCGTATTTATCTCAGTCGCGTTCTTGACAACTCGCTTGTTTGTCCCTCTTGCGAAATTACACGATGAAAAGTGATTACACGATGAAAATTACACGATGATTCTGAACAAAAAAAGTCGGTGAAAATCATGGGAATTTTCATGATCACTTTGCTAGTTGGGTCTTGTGATTTTTCATTTCACATCCTGTGTTTTTTTATTTCAATTAATTGTATTACAATTGTTGTACAGACTGTTTATGTTGATTGTAAACAATGCGTCATAGTGATTTGTTCTCAGGTATATTTGCTTTGCCGATATGAGTTTCTGGATAAGAGTACAATTTATTGCAATATTCTGTTAGCACATTCATTTATCATCTTTCTATACATGTTGTTTACGACTTTATCAACCGACTTACTTGGTCTTTGATGTGTAACATCAAGGTCACGGGGCTTCCGTAAAGAAAAAAACTTATTCTCTGATAATATATGCGCTGGCGCTCAAGTAATTGCATTTTACTCACCACTAAGTGAATCTTGCAGCATATGAGATAAGGCATCTATTGTATAATTGTTGAGAATTTCCCATATCGCTTCATCGTAACAGCCTATTGTAGCCAGGATTGTATGCATTCTATTAAATATTTTCTATAACCAATTCAGAATAATGGAACATTTTCACTTTGAAATATATAGTAATCAATTAAGGTAATTGTTATATGTTCATTGATTACGGAAACTCATTATTTAATACAAAATGCGTGGAATGCATAACTGTTATTCGATTGATTGAATATATCTATGCCCTACTGTGATTGTTCACCCGAAGATAACTTGAGTTTTGGAGCAAAAAGCAAACTTTTAATTTAGTGTTATTTATAATATTAATATTACAGCAGTGTGTTATGTTTCTTGCACTTTTGTTCTCAGATGTTTACCTGACAAAAATGCGATCGTCCCACGAACTAACGTAGAACACAATAGATTAGGTCTATTAGAGAAGTTCGGCCAAAGAGAAAAAAACACGTGAAATGAGAAAAAAATGAATGATATAGAGAACATAGGCATGACTGGAAACTCCAAAATGCCTCACAGTCATTCGACTCCAGCCGGAGTGGATGGTGGTAGTCGAACACCACCTACAACTCCACGCAAAGCTGGAAAGATGCTTGCCGTGAGAGTGCAGATGCTAGACGACACAATCACAATGTTTCAAGTACAGGTATGATGATCTTATCTATTACTTTAAACATGAGATAGCATTTTTATTTTGTGAAATTACTTTGTCCAAAGGCTCCAAGTTGCGTTTCATGCTGTATATGAAATGCCTCCAAATATGTTAATACTAGGAAACACAAACCGTTTAATATGTAATTTACTAATTTAGTAAAACAGAGCCTCCTTGTATCATTTGCGTGTAAATTTACTTGGCACCCAGCTCAAGAGACGCGGCAGCGTCTCGACACCAAGTATAAATCACTTAACAGTGGACACCGTTTACGTTCGCGAAATATTGCAATAAATCTTAATCCGTTGGATTGTATTCGCGTTACGATTTTCTTCTCTGTAGCACGTAACATGTAGTAGCAACGCTTTTGTCGCGTATATCTGCGGTAATTGTGGGCCATTCAAGCTGCTGCGTGGGCACTTTAACTTAACGGTTGAATATTGAGGTCAAGGGGTATTGCTTGCAAGTACACGAGCAGCACCTCTTGTGCTCTTCACTCTGTCGTTTTCTCGCTGGACTTACGTACCGATATTCAATCACACCTCATCATACGTCTATGTTCAAGCTATACCTATAGTGACGCTTGGGAAATCGTTAATAATACTGTCGGTTGACGATGTATAAGAAGCTTGGAATCTCCCGTAAAGAAGGTTTAGGACGCGAGATTTTTTTAAATAAGTGTCTTTACTGTAATGTTATGCAAGAAAGTTTATCGCGATGTCGACGGCTCATGCGAAATAACCGAGACGTTTCGATAATAATTTCAACCTTGCGAGATTAAATTAACCCGCATTGAAATACTAAATTGGTATTTGACTGATTGGCGGATTTAACTTGGCTGAGTAACTCAACGTATAGCTTCTCTTCATCTCTATAGTATAATTCTTCCGCAAGGGTGAATTATTAGGGCACATAATGTGTCGGCCTATGCACATGCTATGATGTACGCGCACAGGTAAAAGCGATGCGAGCTGACCTATTGATTTTATACGACGGTTTTTTTTAGTCATCCTACGGATTATTATTTTATTTCTCACAGCAAAAAGGTATATTTTATACACGAGGGAAGAATAATTTAAAAACTTTTGAACTTCAGAAACAATTCATACCCCGGCTATTCGGCGGATACCGCGATATTTTCGAATTTTACGATATCAGTTCGCGGTATAAATGTATTACATTACACATTTATCATTATTGTATTACAGGCTAAAGCGTTAGGGAGAGTTCTGTTTGATCAAGTATGTAAACAGTTGCACCTATTGGAGGCTGATTATTTTGGTCTGGAGTACCAAGAGCCCAATGGAACTAAAGTAAGATGAATACACTTTATCGCTTTATACACAACTACAAATTTACCAGAGCAGCTGCGTCTAACACATCTATGAATACTTTTCCAGTACTGGCTGGATTTAGAGAAGCCTGTATGCAGACAAGTGGGGCTTTCGCTGGTCGACCCACTGTTAAGATTCTGCGTTAAATTTTATACGCCTGATCCAGCGCAACTCGAAGAGGAATTCACGAGATACTTGTTCTGTTTGCAAATCAAACGCGACCTGGCTCACGGTCTGTTGCAATGTAACGACAATACTGCCGCGCTGATGGCAAGCTATATCGTACAGGGTGAGTGCCCGATTGAAATGCCAATAAATTCGCCTCGCGTTGCCCAATTGCTCGAGCCAAAGAACCGGCAAACTTGGCCAACGTCCTTCTCTCACGTGATGCCTGGCTATATGTGTGCTCGCGTTGTAAGCCTTCCCGTGTTTTTTCAGCGGAATGCGGCGACTACGTCATAGAGGATTACCCCGACCATACGTATTTATCTACGTATAAGTTTGTGCCGCATCAAGATCAAGAACTGGAGCGACGTATCATGGAGAATCACAAGAAACACGCGTGAGTCTGTTTAATTAAACGCAAATGCGAAACATATTCGTTTCGAATGCGTTCTAACAACATTGGTTTGATCATTACCAGAGGGCAATCGCCGGCGGAAGCGGATCTCAATCTCCTGGAGACTGCAAGGCGGTGCGAATTGTACGGCATGAAAATGCATCCCGCCAAGGTCAGCAAAATATACCACCTCAATTATTCAACATCTTTATTGTAACGAAGATATTTGAGCAAGTGAGAATACTTAGCCATAAAAAATGTGCTTGTTTCATTCAGGATCACGAGGCTGTACCACTGAATCTCGCTGTCGCACACATGGGCATTGTAGTTTTTCAAAACTACACGAAAATAAACACGTTTAGCTGGGCGAAAATTCGTAAAATCAGCTTCAAGAGAAAACGATTTCTAATAAAACTGCATCCTGAGGGTTACGTAAGTAATATCTTGAAAGTATCAGTACAAAATAATACATTGCTTCCTCATTTTACGGTGTGCATTATACACAGCCTTCAGTATAAGAACGCGCGTTGCTAAACTTTGACTTGCTTACGGAGGAAGCAACACGCGTCGCATTTATTTTTCCAGAAGATAATCATGATACATTTATCGTTTAGGGTTACTACAAGGACACGGTAGAATTTTTCTTCGAAGGTCGAAACGAATGTAAGAATTTCTGGAAGAAATGTGTTGAGAATCATGGATTTTTCCGCTGTTCCGTGGTGAAGCGAGTGATACGTCAAAAGACCCGAGTACTCAGTCGCGGATCTTCCTTCAGGTAGCCTATTCTCGTACAAGTAACAACCGCGACCATGAAAATCGATGAATTTATTTTTAAACAACCCCTGATGTACCCCACAGGTACAGCGGCAAGACGCAAAAGCAAATAGTCGAATTCGTGCGCGACAACTACGTGAAAAGACAAACGTTTCAGAGGTGAGTGACAATGAATGCTTGGCAGACAAAAAAAAGAAAACAACAAAAAGTTCCCATGACATGAATATTTGAAAGAAAATACCTGATTACCCGAGTAATAATTGGTAGATAGTGCATGCGTACTATTGCGTACAATTATCCCTGATGTTGGTTTGAATAATTGAGATTATGATTAATGTGCGCACCAATTTTGTGGACAATACTGGAGTTTGCCACGGTCTCTTGCTTATCGCCGAGCCAAAGGCCGATATATTTAACTCCTACAACAACTATTACTACTACAACCACTACTACTGCTACTGCTACTACTACTATTACTACTACTACTACTACTACCACTACTACTACTGTTACTACTGTTAATATGCATTCGCACCAAATTGCCCGCCCCCTCTTGCAACCCCTGCTATAATATCCGGCTACACGTAAATCTATCATATCTCTTTCCAGTCTTATCCGTAGTAAAACTGTGTCGACTCTCTGTTCCTTTGATTATATTTACTTTTGTTAGTGTTGCCTGCTCGGACAGGGGTGGCGGGGAGTCAGGCTCACCATCAGGCACGATAAACCCGAATGATCGATGTACCCTTTATCGAATAACTCGTCAATGGATTCCGTCGTTGAGAAAAAAAAAGATATCTGAAAGAATTCCCCAATAAGGCGTGTCACGCTACTTCAATCACTCACATCACAATCCCGAGTCTAGCGACAGAATAATAATCGTCGATAGCAAGTAGAAACTCTAGAAATTCACCTGTGGAACACCCGTACACGTTTTCAACTATATATTCGTAAACACATATATCGTTGTAAATACAATTAGAGGGTAACTTATCGGCGCACAACCGAAAATCACAGTACAATAATTATAACGCGGATGTCATATGAATTCCCGTAATTTCTGTATAAAATAATCGTTGGACGCACAATTATTGAAATCACACACAAGAGGGACTCTCTCTTTTCACCTTTTTTTCTCGCCTTGAGCATGCGAACTCCAAGATTATATATTAGCCACGATACCGATCTATATATTTCACAGTTGAAAAGACATCGACAACTAATTCGTACGTGGTGAAAAGATCAGTCGTTTTTCACTATTAATATCATTTTCATCAGGAGTCTCTTGCGCTTCGGCTATACGTTGATAAGATCATATCTTACCTGTGGGACGACAAGACCGCATTTATTGCATTCACAGATAAAAGTGTACGCAACGCTTATATGCTACAATTCATAGAAAATATTTTTCACAACATAGTCAAAGTCAGACCATTCGCTCGAGCGACTGTCAACGAGTTGAGCAAATTGAGAATAAATTGGAAAAAAGTAGAATGAACGAAAATAAGTAAAGAAAGACAATCGATTGAAAATGAAGAACGAGAATAAATGTGTAAAGAGGAATAAAACGAAACAAAAAAAATACAGCCTGTCATTCTGGCGGCATAGGTCTGATGCTGAACTTGACTCTCTCTTGCTCGCAGGTCCAATTCGTTCCGGCAGACTAGCGGTGGTAGGGCATTGCAGGGCTCGGAGGGGGGAGGCTATCGTGGCGCCACTCCAAGCAGCTCCCTTATGGGCAGCTCCAGCATCTCGGCCCACCCCCTCCTGCCCCTCGGCGACCCCGGTATGTACCACGAACAAAACCAACCACCACGACCACCAACAACAACACTAAAAGACGCTTTTGTTTTTTCTTTCTCTCATTTTCGTTATACATTTTATTCAAAATTTACGTTACCATTACGTTTTTGTACATAAATTGTCCTATCGTAGAGGGTAGAATAGTGTCTATATATAGTTACGTAGGATATGCTTCAAGTATGATTTATCCGGGGCTGCATTATTTCGGATTGATCGAGAGCATACGGAATCGTGTAATGCCAAACAAACAAAAAAAAAAGAGAAGAAGAAGAAGAAGCAGAAAAAAAATGAAACAATGCGAAAAACAGATGTTTGAGAGAAAAGAGCAAAAAAGAGAAAACGTTGAGAGAATGAGCACCGAAGAACAATTATTGTTGTGACACACGGAAAGGCTTTTGACTGCTGTGATTTCGTGAAACGCGATTGCTTGAATAGTTTTCCTCCTTTTCTATTCCTCGTGTGTGAAAAAAACGAAAGATTCCAACGATAGATGTCGATAAACGTAGCGCTCTATTGGACGGTTGTTTCAGCTCTGGGAACCCCGGCTCTGTCTCTATCATGCGGTTCGATGACACTGGATTCTCCGACGACTGTGACGAGTGTCTCGATGGGAGGGACGAGTCACCGTCGCGACGACACAGCTATGTCCTTTCGGACGCTCACCTCTATCGACGTACATTCCCCGGCTACTCCCAACCAGGCCCATCCGGTTCATCGGCAGTTGCACCAGCATCAGCAGCAGTTTGCTATGAGTCAACAACAACAGCATCGGATCTCGTCAGCAGGTCGTATCAGCCCCTCTAACAGCAGTCCTCCTGAATTCCCGCCGCCGCGACCCATGCCCAGACATCCCTGGCAACGTTCCGCGAGTTGTCGTGAATTGTACGCGTCTAGCTTCGAGGATTCGGGCAAAGCGCGTCCGCGCGACGAGAAGCCGCCGGTGGCCGGTACCGGCGAGTCCGCCCTCGCCGCGACCTTTCAGTTGCCCTCGCAGGGCGAGCTCGACAATCCGGTGACGCGTTACGACGAGAGCAATCGCTCGTACAGCGCGGCTAGCTCGAAATTGCCATCCCTCGATCACGATTCGGTACCGGAGCGCGTCTACAGTAGCTCGTATCCGGGCACCTCGTCGCTCTCGACCGAGTCCGGCCACGAGGAGTCCGGACCCGCGGGCGATCTTTCGCACGACGATCTGTCCCACGATTCCTACGAGTTGCTGGAACGCGAGCACGAATTTGAGTATCCCGAGTCGTACTCGAGCCCGCGCGAGGAGAACGAGCCGTTGTCGGACAACAGCGACGAAGGAATCGAGCACGAGATGTTCCAGATGGACTCCGAGACCGATTCCTTCGTGAAACACAGATCCGTGAAATCCTCGGACAAGCAGCTCTTCAAATCCGTGCTCGCCGACCTCAAGAATGTTGCCACTAAAACCAAGTCCATCGATCGGTACTCAGCCGTGCCGAAAACTTCTGACAGCGAATTGATCGTCACCGAGTCGCGAATACAGCGTAGCAGTACTCAAATTGAACGTAAATTCGAGACGCGACACGCCAACTCGTTCGATCAGTCCGCCGGTAAGCCTCCCCTTCCCCATCAGGACTCGGCTAGGAAAGATCCCGTGGTGCTTCAGGTACAGAAGCAAAAGCTCACCGTTCTCAATGAGCTCAAGAATTTGAAGCCCAAACACAAGATCACTCACGTCGATTCCGAGGTTCTTCGCGACGAGGGTATCATGAGACCGAAGTCGCGTATCGACGACGATCTCAGCCCCGTTGATCCGAACAGAACGATTTTAGAGCCAGCAGCCGCGAGATGCAGAACAGTACGGGCCCGTAGTATAGCTAGTCTCGAGGATCATCCGCCCCGCGTTTACGTGGAGACCGGCAGTCTCGGCAGGGCTTACGCGTCGGGCGACAAGCGATGCCGGGACGCCGATTTCAAAGTCGACAGAGCGTCGAAGCTCCTCGAGAAGGAGCGCAAGAGTCTGGAGCGCGAGGAGCGCAAGAGAGTCGAGAGGGAGAATTCCCGCGAAGCGCGAAGAATGGAGAAAGCCGACTCGCGCGAGAGAAGATCGGTCGGACGTATCGATTCGCGCGAGCGTCGAAGCATGGAGCGTCTCGACTTTCACGAGCCTCACGCGCGCGGCAGCGTCGATCGTCAGGATTCTCGCGAATTGCGCAGAAGCATCGAGCGGCTGGACTCTCGCGAGCGCAGCTCCGAGAGACTCGAGTCGAGGGAACGAAACAACGGCGCGCGTCGTCACGAGCACAGAGACCAACAGCCGCGTGTCAAGAGCGTCGAGCGTCTGGACTCGCGGGAGCTGCGAAAGAGCATGGAACACCTCGACCGCAGCCCCAAGGAGAAGAACGCCTCGCGTTATCACGAGGTTCGCGAGCGCCGGGAAAGAAGCATCGAGAGACTCGACTCGCGCGAGTCGCGCAAGAGTCCCGGGAGATTCAGCGCCACCATCGACTACGATCAACGTCACACTCTCGAGAGATTCGACTCGGGCAGCAAGAGTCCTCGAGATCGTCCCAGCCCGCGTGGCAAAAGCGTCGATAAGCTCGACCTGCGAGAGAGCAGCCGACCCACCTTCGACTTTGATCCTCGCACGATCGAGCGGCTCAGCTCTCTCGAGCATCACGAGTCGGCGGATCGCGGCCACGAACGTCGCGAGAGGAGCGACCGTCGAAGCTTGAGCAAATTGGATTCTCGCGAGCGCAAGAGCGTCGAACGGCTGGATTCGCGGGAAAGACGAAGCCTCGAGGGCCTCGATCGCGAGGACGCCGAGTCGCGGCGAAGCTCCGAGAGACTCGATCAGCGGGAATCGCGAAAAGCGAAGAGTCGAGGGGAGCGGGGCAGATCCGAGGAAAAGCCGCGTGAAAGGGACGACTGGAAGAGCCTGGAACGAGCGAGGAAGGACGACGAGAGACGGGAACGCGAGAGACAGTCGAAATTGTCGATGGAGTCGCGAACGGAAACTATCATCGGTGTGCCCAACGAGAGAGACAGTGTCAAGGTTAAATCCGTGTTCACCGAGTACGAGCCGAAAATCATCGGTGGCGTTATCGTGGGATTTGACGACAGTGTGTTGCCCGGGCATGTCCCGGTCGAGCGTACCAAGAGCGATCCAAATCCTGGCAGGCAGAGGATAGGATCCAACAGCAAACGTCACATGCTCATGCATCAGAAGTCGATCGATCTTACGCCCGCGGACTCGGGAGACGAAGATCCGTTTTCCGACGGCGCGTCGAGCCGCAAACCCAATTCTGATATTCCCTACACGCTTCACAAGCGTCACGTGATGAACGGCACGGCGTCCGACGAGAAATCGGAATCGGACAGTGGTACGAGAACGAGCAAAAAGACGAAAGATTTGCCGAAATTGCCGCTCAAGATGGTCACCGATCTCTCGTGTATCGACTTGACGCCGCCGAGTACCACGAAGAAAGTCGAGAAACCAAAGAGTATACTGATAAGTCCCGACAAGCATAAAACATCGGAGAAATCGAAAGGCGTGAAGAGTCCGAGCGCGAAATTATCGCCCACCGATCACAAAGGCTTCGTCAGTCATCTCTCGCCGAAAGACAGCAGCAGTAGCAGCAGCGGCTCGTCGATGATGAAGCACTCGCCTCGCGAAAAATCACCTACAAAGACTACTTCACTGGATCGTCACAAAAATGTGGCGGCTGTCGTAACGGCCGACAGCAAAACGTGCACAAAGGCGGTGAGTTTGGAGCGCAAATCTTCCAAATTATCGCCTACCGAGCCTAACGTCACGATCATATCGGTGATAGAGAAGCGGTCACCGAAAATGTCACCAACCGATCCGAGCGTCACCATCGTCTCCGTGATAGAGAAGTCGAGGTCACCGGATTCGAGTCCGCGTGGTTCCGGCTCCGACAGATCTCCGAGCAAATCGAAGATCGCTTTGAATCTCGCCGATGTCGTTGGCATGGAAATAAAGAAGGAACTTGAACGTCGCGGTAGCGAGAAACTCAAGGTTCCGGACGATGGTCTCGAGAAACAGGACAGCATTGAGAAGATACCGCTACCCGAGATACCAGTGAAAACTGTGACCAGAGAGAAACCACCGTTGCCTATTAGGGTCAGTTCAATGGAGAAGCGGCCGACTGTTTCGGCTGAGAAGCAGGAATTGCCCGCTAAACCGGCTGTACCGTCGAAAGAGAACTTGACGATTAAATTGGCCGAACATTCGACGAGCAGGGAAGCGGCAAAGATAAGCTCCAACGAGGCTAAGAAACCCGAGGACACGGCGCCTTCCGCTGAGACGCCGAAGCCCGAGACTTCGACGGAAACCGCGAAGACATCCGATAAAACCAAAAACTTGGAGAAACCAAGTATTCCGGAGAAAACGAAACGTATTTTGGATCGCATAGAATCGCGCTTCTCGGAGATCAACAAAAATTCACCGACCAAAGTGTCACGACCAAAGATCATTGACACGGGCTACGACGATTTCGTCGATCCCGTCGCGGATCTGCCACTCGACGAGGTTCCCGTGAAGCGTGCTCTGGAATTGGACAGTCTCAAAGTGCCTGAGTTTAATCCATACATGCTGAGACCACACGCGGAGCCGCTGAGATCAAAATCATTGTCACTCGCTGAGGAAAAAGCTCCGATCGATACTCTGCTGTCCCCCGAAGTCGAGAACAAAGCATTCGCTCCGCAGGACGTCTCGCCGAAGCGCGCCAAGAAGGCCAAGACTGAGACGAAGAAGGACTTCAAGAAGCAATCGAAATCCCTCGAGGGAGACAAACCGCCGTTGAAAAAGAGCAGCTCGAAGGAATCCCGAATATCGCCGGCGAGTTCCAAGATCGACAAGTCCAAGCTGAAGCTCGGCGAAATGCCACAGGAAATAATAATAATCGATTCCACGGACGTTGTGCCGGAGGTGAGTATCGTGCAAAAGGGAAGATCGAAATCGGTCACAAGACTGCCCGACAGGTCGTTCTCAGGTTCGAAGGAAGAGAAAGAGGACCCGAAGAAGCCTCGTGCAAAGTCCGCGTCGGTCGACGACGACATGATTAAAGGCCCGGCTGGTATAAAGATCGAGAAGCAGCGACCCAAGTCACTGGGCATCTCCAAGAGTCTGGGAAGCACGGAACGAGAGTCCGTCGAGAAAGTTTCGCCCAAGAAAACGATCAAGCTCAAGACTGAATCGAGCAAGCCGGACGTGGTTAAAAGCGTCACAACACCGAAGCACTCGCCGTCAAAGATTGTCACGAAAACCGCAGCACCGCCTCGCGAGGAGGACAAAGTCCCAGAGAATATAGTGGTGGTGGTAAAAGGGCCTAGCAGCATGAAAAAATCGCCGATCGCGACGAAAGAAAGTGGCGAGCGCGTTCTAACGAAAGCTAACTCAGTGGCGGAACATGCGGGTTCGAGGCATCCGCAAGAAGCGAAGGAGGACAAATCGCCCACTGCGCAAGCACCTGCGAAGTCTCCTGTAGCCTCGAGAAAGCCAGGCCAGAGTTCCATACTTTTTGCTCGATCGCGTCTCGGCCTCTCGGAGGGAAGCGCGATTGGCCCGCTCCAACGTCAGGGAGCAACGCAGTCACCTACAGCCCAAAGAAGAGCGAAATCGTTGGACGCTCCGGTGATCAGTGTTCACAAATTACCTGCTGCGAACGCTTTCTCGAGCAAGGACGACACCGTCGACACTCTGGAAGAGTCCGAGGATCAAGAAAACGACTCACCGGATAACGCGGATACGAATCACGGCGTGAAACATCAGTCGGTACAGTTGGAGGCCTCGCCGAATCACAGATCGGAGAGCACAGATCATACAACGGTACCGGAAATTTTCACCGATTCACTATCGATGACCGAGACTTCGGCGCAATACTTGGAGTCGCCTTTGACCGAATGCCAGGAAATCACCACGTGTCCCGACTTGATACCTTACGAGCACGACGCCCAATTGCAATCGGCCGGTCGTGCGGCACACAGAGAAATCGTTGAGAGTACCGGGCCGAAAATCGAAGGAGCAACGCGATTCATAGATCAAAGTTCGGTGGAATCGGGAGCCGAGACAGACCTGCATCAAGACACCAGTGCGGATGTGAAAAGTTGGCCTTGTGGGAGCGATTTGTCGGGCAAGAGCCCGCTCTCCAGTAGATCAAAGGACAACGGCAGATCCAGTGTCGAAACGTCAAAATCCAAAGAGTCGGATAAATCGAGAACGGAAATTTCCAGCGGGACCGACAGTTCGGACGGCGAGAAACGCGATTTCAATGAAAAGGTTGAAACTGCAGAACCGGTGGTTGCCGCAGTTGCCGATGTTTCCCCGCGAGCTTCCATCGACAGGGACGAAGTTCCGAACGTCACGGTGTCCATCGTCGAGGAAACAATCGACAGCTATCCGTACTCGGCGGCTCCCGCTGCCGAATACGGATACTTCGACTCGGACGAAACGCCGGATATGGTGAAGTCGCCAATTCAGATATCGATAGAAGAGTGCTCGGACGCGGAGGCTCCACAGAGCGACGAAATTCAGGACGAAATTCTCGAGCAGGCGATCTTTCAAGCGAAACAAATGGAGAAACAGAGATTAGACTCCGGGGACACGAGCGAAGACACTCTGGATGCTCTCGATCAGAGTGGCCCGGTGGCGATGCAGATGCAGGGCGCGGACAGTGACCTATCGTCCCCTGACTACGGGATCGACAAAATGGACGAGAAGACGCTCGTCGAAGTGGAATTGACGCCGGAATATCTTGAAATGAGAAAAGAGGACGAGGAAGGTGCTGCCGAGGAATTGCCGGAGGACGAGCCGCCGGGAAAGGAGCGCAAGGACGACGACGTGAACAACAAATTGTCGATCGACAAGAAGTACCGGTTGAGCACGGAACGTTCGCGAAGCGAGGAGACGAACACGTGGACGCCCGATCGCGAGGACCCCGACTCGAGTTCGTGCTCGATCGCCCGACCTCTCGGTATCGGGCAGATACAGCCAATCTTCGATCGCCGAGAGATAGCTATGATCAAAGAAGCCCGCAAGGAAGGTTCCCTCGAGGAGGAGAGCAGCTACAGCGGATCACAGCCGTTGCCCCGGCCGCCGGAGCTCAGCTCCACGTGGAAGCCATTCCCGCTGGAGAGTTCCGGGAGCTCGAGCTTGGACGACGGATGGATGCCTCAGGACGACAACAATCATCATCAGTCGCAGTCGGAGGACAGCAACGGCCCGAACGAGGATAGTTTTCAGGAGGACTTGGATTTTCCCACGGGACTCGCGTATCCCATTAATCCCGACATGATTGCCAATTACGGTGCATTCGCGTTGTCTCGCACGCTCTCGCGCATATCCGAACGCTCGACGACCTCGGAGCAAGACAAGAGCGATCTCGAGGACTCTTTCAAGCCGAGCTCGCGGTCCCCGAGTCTCGACGACGAATCTCTCATATCCAGCGATCATCAACCCTCCCTCTCGTCCGATCCGCCTTCGGGTACCGCGCTTCCCTCGGTTTCCGACGATCGCAGAACCTCCTCCGAACTCCCGGACATTCCGATCGACGTGTTCGGCGCCCAGGACGACGAGACGAAATCCCCGAGGGCGAGAAAGTCGAGGCTACAGCTGCAAGCCTCGGAGGATTGGCCGTCGCCGCCGAGCTCGCCGTTGTTCGACACTCCGCTCGTGAGTCACGTGGAGACGTACTACATGGAAATCAAGCCCGAGGAAGCGGTCAGGGTCACGGTGACCGACAGCACGGATAATACACCGGGTTGCGCGCACGAGGACAGCGACTCGAGCGACGAGAATCGAACGTTGCACGACGATCTGCACTCGACGCTAATGGAGGACGGGCAGAGTTCGGCTTCGGCGACGACCGTCGACGGGACCGTGAAAATCGCTGTCAAGCCCAAATCAAATTCGTACATAACTGGCTCCTCTCACAGCGAGGATACGTCCATGGGTTTGTCCATGTCCGAGTGGTCGAGCTCGAACAACACCGTTCGACAATTTTGTCAATACTCGGGAACAAAGTCGGACGACAATTCGCTGGCGGAATTGGGAGCCTCGATATCCGACTGGTCGGGCAGCACGACCGTAATACCGCAACAGTATTATTCAGCAGTCGCGGCGGAAAAAAGCCAGAGCGACACTACGACCTCCGACAAGAGCGTGACGAGTATGAGGCCGAATTCCAAGTGTCAGCACATCGGTGGTTCACCGCAATCGCGGGGCGGCGACGGCTGCAGGGACAACGACGGCGACGACGACGACATTGATAACGACGACGACGATATGGCACAGGGTGGAATGTACGAGGAGGTCGTGGACGACGACGACATCGACGAGCCTATGGACGAGTTCGATGAGGCGAGAAAATTCGTGGAGAGTCAATTCGACGAGCATCGACGTCGTTTCGATGACGGAGGAGGAGGAGGAGGAGGAGGAGGAGGTGGTGGAGGTGGAGGAAGCGGAAAAATAGGGGGAATAGGATATGGTGCAGATCAGAGCGGTATCGCCGTTTACACCGAGATCTCGCCTCCTCGTATAACCTTCCAAAACGAGTACGACGAGACCGTGGAAGAGGATATCGACGTCTACGCGGGTCCACTGGCGAATATTCCTGGTCCTATACCGGAAGAAGACGAGGAGGATCAGCTTTACGACAATGTGCCTGCGATGAAGTACTCGAGCGGCGATCAAGTGCACATGAAAGTAAGTCCGGGAGACAGCTCGGAGGACATGCACGAGAGATACGCCGATCTCGCGTCGAGAGTACGCTCGGCGGCTGAGGAAGAGTGGTCCTTCGACGAGCATCACAGAGGAGCGGCGAGTGAGCTCGAGAGCAGCTCGCACCATCGCTCGGGTCACAGATTCGACAGGGGTTTCTCGGAGCCGAGTCAGGACATTCGTTACGCGACGAGGTCGACCGAGAGACCCGTGGTCGTTCCCACGAGAGCCAAATCAACGCCTTATTACTCGACCACGAGCTTGAGCGGCGAATCCACGACCTCCAGTCCCCCTATGCAAGTCCGAGCTCAGATAAGAACGAAGACTATGGCGTACTCGTCGTGCCGAAGTCCGCAGAGCGAGGGCGACACTTCGTCGAGTATGGACAGTCCCGGTCATACGCCCGATCGAGGCCAACGAGCGTACAGACGAAAGAGGCAACAAAACGCGAAGAGACGTCACCGCGTAGCGGTCGACCTCGAAGTACGCGATGGTCATATTGTCTCGAGCACCGACTCTAGCTTCGACGTCACGAGCATACCGCCGCCGTTGCTCCCCGAACTGAGCATCGACGTTGCGGACGACGATGACATTCAGCCGGCGCCGCCGCCGTCGCGGCACGAAAAAAATACATTGCCCGGGAATGCCGGTGGAAAACATCAGAAGCGCTGAGGCGATCCGTCGTCGTGTCGTTAAACATCAATCGAGTCAATTGATTACCAATGTATTATTTATCCGGCGTTATCCACTCGTGTCTATCCTATCGTGGATCACGGTGAAATCTCCCGGTGGAGCGTATAGCCTTTATTCACGGCATTCTTAGATGGATATGCCAACTAGCCAGGAATCGGTCAGCTCAAAGCGACCTTCCGAGACTGAAAAAACACAACGACGAACGTCAATAGAGCAAAGCAATCGTCGAACTATAGCGAGCTTGAAATGAAAATCTGCTTGCTATGTTCAACGTGATACGTTTAATAATCTAGTCAAGAGATATACTATATACGATTCGAAATTCAGTTGCCATCGAACCCGCCGATAATATCTTGAGCTGTTGCACGAAGTTGTATCGACAACTCGGAGGCAATTTAGCCCAGCGCGTATTCACGAAAACGGCGTTTCACGGTCGTTTCAGTACGTTGACGGTATAAAACAGGACAGTCCGAGAGGATAGTCGTCCTATTGCTACGTTCTGCACGGGTCCTTTCGTATCATGAGCAATCGCTGCAGCTTGGAAAAGTGAAAAAGCTAAAAGAAAGACAAAAGATAAAAGAAACAAAAAACCACAGTAATACTCAATGACGTAATGATCAAAATGATCCGCGGAAATGCAACTATAAGGGTATCGGTTTAGTTAAAAGAAAAAAACACGTCGAATGTTTGTTATGCCTGTTTATGGAGTCTGACTTATAAACATAATATTCCCATATATACATATAACTGCATTTAACGCATAGCAGGACGTGAGTCAGAGATCTCGTAGTAATCATCATAATATATACAGAACATTTTTACATTCATTTCAAGGATAGAATGACGAAACGTAGAGAGTGAAAAAGATCGAAGATGCGAGAGACGCGAACGCGCGTGTGCGCGTTCCCTCATGTTTAACTAATATTAACTACTGTAATACGAGTTAACAAAGTATTGCCCTAGGCTTTAAATAACTACATAGGTTCCGAGTTCTAAGAGTAATTAACGAGTAAGTGTATTAGCAGTTTAGGATAAATGAGGAATGTAGGGAATTATTCAGCGATTTGATCGTATCTGTTGAGTTTACGAGGATGACAATCATCGCGGGAAAAAATAACAAACACCGTAGAAACGCTCGAGCGTTTGTTATTTCGGTTCGATTACCCTATCCCGATTGGGCGACGATAGCGTACCGATAAACATATGATTTTTCACGGTTTGGTTTGGAATCGGGTTTCGAAAAAAAAAGTTAATTAATAAAAGGGAGGACAAAGTTGCTCAATGTAGGTTACTAACGGTTAAACCAAGTTTTGCGTTGACGGTTGTGTGGAATTGCAATAGAATATATACTCGGTCGCGAGTACCTCCAAACGGGCGCACTGAGTGCATATTTAACATAGCGTTTGTATAGTTGATTTAATAACGTGATTTTCTGTTTCTTTTTCATTAACGACGGAAAAACAGCAATTTCGTGCTGACTTGGAAGATTATCGTATATTTGTCATTTTCATTATTTTCCTACGAGCTTTGGGTAAGATCGTTGACATCAATCAAATGTAATTTCAAAGAAACCTGCGGGAAATCATAATGCTGGTATTTCGTCTCATCCTATCATGGAATTAAGGTGAAACGATACACGTTCGTGATCTGTGTTGACTCAAAGACACGAATTGTCGGGATTGAATAGAACTTTATAAATCACGTTACGATTGGTGCACAATGTGAATGGGGCTCTTGCTATTTTTTTCAAACAAACATTTGCAGATGTGTTAACACTTTTATAACCAATCACGGTTGACAATTCAACTGAAAACTTGGTGGCAAAATTTGAAAAAATGAGTGGCGTCATTTTACTTTGTGCACAACATACGTTCCGTTGAAGGACAAAGGTGTAATTTTTTCGGTTATTTATTTATTATTATTTTTGTTGAGAGAATGTGAACTCTGTTCTTCAAGTGACGCAGGAATGTATCGTTTCGCCTTAAACGAGACGTAACCCATTCGTTAAAGATTAAATTGTGCCTAGATTTTTTGATAATCGCACTTTCATCGTATACACCACGGAAAGTGAAATGATATTTAATTTCTCGTTTCGTATGTCGAGGAACGTTGCATGCTATCGGTGGTCGCTGACCCTTCGACCAACTATTAAACCCAAGTGATTCACAACCGATACTGGTTCTCACGTTCTTTTCTACATTTGATGCGAGCGGATTTGAGACTATCTGCGTGTGCAATGTACACGCCAGGCAATTCCTCTTCATGTCTTCCCAATCGACACCGAAAGTCTCTTACGTTCAAGCGGAATAAAAAACATAACAAAAGAAAAAACTCGATTAATCTTAGCAGATGATTGACGGTCGCGAGACAGCGGGTCAGAGTCTGTCTCACAACAAAGTGCTAGTCAGGTGTTGATCTCAGGCAAAAATGATCCCACCCATATAATTAGTCGCGAGAATTATTAAAAACTTTTGAATCATTCCACCGTGATATATTCATTGTTCGTAGACAGGTTTTATCGAAGCACCTCTGTCGCATCCCACGACCATTAGTTAGACTATCCGGAGTAGTACTATACATACAATTATGCAATAAATTTGATTCGTTGTTTAACAGTCGTTGCAAACGGTGTGATCAACGTTAGGTATATAGCAACAGAGACGACGATGAGATGATAATGAAAAGTCGAGGTTAGTGGTTCTAAAAAAAGAAGAAAAAAAAACATTAGTAAATCGCGTACCCTGACGATCTTCAAGGCGATCGCAGGTCATTCATTCGATCCACGGTGGAACGAAACACTTCCAATTTTACGTGTATAAATAATCGTGTGTTAGGGAATAGAAATGCTGCGCTTTACTTATTTCGGCGCACATGCAGCTGTACGTATTCGGCATAACTCAAAATATTCTTATTATTATTATCATCGTTATCAGTACTGGGAGCGCAGTAGGTGTGTTATAGTTTATTATTCGAGTACTGCCTGTATGGTGGCTCAAAAAAAGAGAAAAATAATCGACAACCGGGCGACGACTCATCTTACGCCCTCGGTGCGATACAATACTAACGATATTAACATGTTTTATAGACATGTATTAACTCTGTCAAAATACGCACGAGTGTTGAGTACCGATAAAAGATGGCAGTTAGGCTCTTTGCTACCCTCGCACACATGCCGTAATTCAATTGAGTTTGGCGATTACGATTATGAACGGAGTCCGAGCACTGATTTTTCTTTCCATTACTCCCCAAGAACGAACAATTTGAAAAAAAAAAGAACAGCTGAAACGAGTGGAAGGCTTCGTTTCTGCGTAGTCAGAAGTTGTTAGGTTGATTTAATCGAATACCGAGCGATTGAATGACGATTTAGTTGTTAAACTGTTGCTGCGATATATCGTTAACTCTGTTTAGGGTCGAGTGATGGCCTGTGTGTTAGTTAATATGTGATGTATCAACATTGAATTTATCGTTTCGGCATGCGGTTAACTACTACTGCTACTACTACTACCACTACTACTACTACTACTACTATTACTACTATACTACCACTACTACTATTATTACTACTACTACCCCCAAATTTCCAAAGCTAATATTAGAACCCGTTCATACAACGCATACTTTGAAAGAACACACATACATAATGTTACACGATGATTTAATGGCTATTAACCCACACAGTAACTTTTGATTTTGCATCCATGCATTGTCTGCAAAACGTCCCATCATAGCACAATCATTATGCACTGTATAATTTAATTCTGGATCTTTTTACGCCGCGACTTGTGCGAATACTGTCGAGAAAAATCGACGAATCCTATCCAGTCGGGATAGGATTGATCGAAACACTTTATACTCTGAGATTTATTTTATAATTGTCAATTCGAAGAATGCCAATAATGGCACTGTATTCGGTACGACGTAGCCTCGATTAGATGGAAGGATAAGTGTCGCCAAGTCACGGGCACAGAATTATCCTGAGAAAAATATTTATAATTTTTATCCCTTTCACTCTTTGTCTTCCCACAAAGTTAGGAAAAGTTTCGCGTTCGCACTAAGTAAAATCGAAAGCAGCTTGCTCGAAAGAGGGAATTTATTCCCTCATTCGAGAACACAGCAAAACTCCGAATGACCGATGCAATCGCAAAGATTTCTCAAATTCATTGACGAGTACGGTTGAATTCGGCTGTGTTGAATTAGCAAACGACTGAATACTGTATTTCATATGATAAACAATATCGATAATGTAAACAACCCTCCTCAGCCCCTAAACTCCGCCCTCGCTCCCTCTACATATACAATACACACAAAAAATATATATCTATATATATATACAAACATATATATATATTAGATAAATATAAATTGGAAATTCATAACATTTGCAATTAGGGAACAAGGTATTCATAGATTTATGACTTCAAAACGCCGTTGATTCCCCCTCCCCCCCAATTCGTAATATGTCGATTATAATATAAACTAATATCAATAGGATTTCGATGACGATTTATCACGACGACATTAGCCGAAGCAAAATTTCGCACAAATATTGAACGCGACGAACGCTCATTGATCGTTTTTATTATTTTATTTAAAAAACGTTCTATACAATACATATCTTTATTATAGTTTTCGTGAAAGGCACTCCCGCTGACGTGATCGCGATAATATTCCCTGGCCGAATCCGTTGCCAATACTGACCGATAGACGAGACATTTTCATGAAAATCAAGTACATTTTGACAGGTGGTGATTACAACCGTTGGGGCTACTCGAACGGGTATGTGAACTCGCCGGCTTGGCACGTGCCGTTTCGGGTCAACCAGGTGCGTAACGTAATGGTTCACGCAACGCCACGCACCCTGACCAATCGATTCTTACCAGCCTATCCAGAATGAGGCGTTCATCTAGCGTGGAGTAAATCGTGATAAAACGCAGCAGAGAAATTGTAAAAACATAACAAAATAGACAATGATTCGCAGAAGCGAGTGTTTCACGAAAGAGCTGAGTACCACGTATCACGATATGGAGAAGTGAAAAAGTTATTCGCATAAGAACTCTAATGAAAAAAAAGATCTCTTCGAAGCAAATTGAGACTGCTGGATGACTTGATCAAACAGTTCAAAAAGTATCTGAAACTTTCATCAAGGACTCCGCAATGATTCATTTAAATGTCAATGACATCAAGCTATTTTTCAATTATACATCTCATTATATGTTCGTCACTCTTTAGTTTAGCTCACAGAGCCGAGCGAGAGGAAACAAATGGACATTAAGAGCTTTTGCTTAAAGACGAAAAAAAGACGACCAGTGAAATTATTCGACCACTTCCGATCGCTGAGCTCACAGTAACTTATCAATCAATGACTCTATTAATTTACCATTTCTCGTTCGTTTCATTTCCAAAACATTTTCTTCTATCTCATTGTTCGTATTTACCCGACAATTTTATACGATTGGTATATTAAATTCGAATCATCTCGACTTCTAACGCTACAAAGTAACATGAAGATGCCAACCTTTTTTAATTCGATTTAACCGAGTTTTTCAATATTGCTATACTGAACGTTGAACAAAAATAAAAAATACAAAAAAATAACCTTCGACTGTCTACATTATCGAATTTTCTAAAAATATACGTAGCTTTTTTAATACATTTTTCACCCTCGGATATTCTCGTTTTATACTATAACTGTTGATGATAGAATTTTAACCAAACATTTATTACGTAAAAAAATCTATAAAAAGATCGGATTTTCATTTACCTCAATTACCAACCGCCCGCTTGTCTAGTTAGCGTAGTAGCTCTAGACCCATCTCATTCTACTGTATCTCGTGTTTGTTTCTTAAATGTTTAACCGTCAATTCTAGTACGTATAGACGTTTCATCACCAACACTACACAATACTATAGCTGTTATTCTCTTATACCTCTATCTCTCCTGTGTTGTGTGGTACTCTGAGCTTCCCGCATCTCTATACATCGATTAAGTGATTGACTATTACATCTGACTGTTATAATATCACCTGTGAACCATTGCGTAGCGACCCTATCATTACTACAAATCACACTGCCATTTGCCACGATGTTTTGATCGTGCTCGAATTATTGCGCACATACGACGACTGTTAAATCACCCAATAATATATATATATATATCATTCACATGTCACCGAGGTTTCACACTTCACCATCACTGAAGCCCTCGACCACCACTTTTTTCTATTCACTTGCACACATCGAGAAAAAGAAAAAATCGTTTGAACAATTTTTATTTGAATCAAATGAATTACTGGATTTCAAAAAATTGGTTTCGCTTAAATAAAGTGATTGATTTCATGTAAATAAACATGTTACTGAAAACGACTGCTTTGCATTTACTCGAATTTAATGAAAGTTCGTTGAGTCGAGATTCAAATATAACTTGTTTGATTCAAATACATTTTTTCCAAGTGCAAATGTGCGACACATAGTCGACACCTATTTTCAAAACTTTTAGACACGAAAGTAAAAACACGAGTGAATCACACATAAGGCGTTAGGAATATTGACTGAATTCAACAAATGATCGACTTTCAAATTCATGTTTCATTCGTAGGTCTTAGTCGAAAAATGATCGTTTGTGTCACGAGGAATTTCACTGCATGATAGGAACACGGTCCAAATGTAAAGAGAAAATAGCGGAACATGCATGCAACTTTTATAACGTGAAGCAGTGTTAAGCTCACCGTCCTGTGATAGCCCTCAAAGGTTGATGTGGTTCAACAAACTGCCCTCGAATACTATATTTAGCTAGTATAGGGTGACGTTACCAGTGAATGAACAGCTAGGCACATTTATCTGTTTATCATAGGTTTTGGCGTAAAAAAAGCTCGTAGACCAGCTGCGATCATTCTCTTCAACAACCAGTGCAATAAAATAACCAAAAAGCGAAAAAATCATATTGTACTCTGCACTATTAATTGAAATGAAGTTTGAGTCGCAATCTAAGCGTCGTAAATAGCAAGACAATCGACAATTTGAATAGACATCAAGCACACAATCATTTATTCGACACTGTTGATCAACATCATGAGAATTTTATTGAGTCCTGATAAAGTCTTCGTTCATTTCCCAATGACTGTTAATTAACTGGCGACTTAACCCTAACCAGTTTCGTATAATCTCGTAAATAAAAATCAGGAGATCGAGCTTTCCGAGCAAACGGATAATAACGATTGTTCCTCGTTCGAGAAGCCTTGAAAATCCATGTTATATTTATATTTGGACCGGGGTAATCACCACCCGTCGATCGTAATAGCTCCACGAATGTCGACAAAGGAGTGTTTTTCTTCATTAACTTTCCTGCTCAATTGTGTTACCATTAGAACGGACACGATATACCTACAAATCACGCACTTAAAACGTACACCCCAAGAATTCGCTTCTTGAAAACTTGCATGCCCCATAATAGATATGCCCGATCGCAAGAGGAAACAAAAAACAAATTACTTATTTTTTTAACTGCTCCCGAGAATCCACTTCTGTATCAAATTCGATATGAAGACACGGAGAAAGAAAGAACGACATGGTACAGAAAAGGCTTAATGCCTATTGTAGAGAAAACGATTACCGGGTTTTGTCTTACGACATATTTTTTGTATAGAGAAATCCGTTAATTACCCCAAATACCATAATTGTCATAATATATGTATATATATACATATATATGTTATCGCTGTGAGTTACACTAAATGGATCAGTTGTTTATTTATCGATCTTGTACGGGCGTAAATTTGCAAATTCTACGATACTCAGGTCCTAACGACATTCAGTCATTATACTTGAAGTACTCGAGAGAAGTATATATCCTCTGTTTAAAATGTAAGATTTGTCGACAGGCTTTATTAACATTCGAATAATCTTTGTCGTCGGTCTCATCGTTTCTTCATCGACGGTCACGCGACAATGTGTATATATATACGCATATATATAAATTGTTCCCCCCCGCCTAGAAATGTCATTAAATATTTGTTTTTTATAAACAAAAACCCAGATGGTACAGGGTTCGCACTCGCGCTACATAACACACCGTACCTCGTATTTAATACGAGGTAAAAAGTTTTTGAAAAATTATTACTTACACGGCGCGTTTGACTAACGAAGAGTAAGAGGATGGTATGTCGAATCTGCCAGAGCTTTAAACTGGACAGTGCGCAGTTCGATTGGAGTAAGAAATATGTATATCTTCGACCACGATCTGACGCCGAGATATCGGAACGACTGTAGCATCTAGCATAAAATTGGTCGCCAGTCGCTCGGGACAAGAAGTGGTAAATGATTAAAAAGAAAAAAAAATTATAACCGAAACAAAGAAGTGACGATGGAGCCTCCCTTTTTACCGCTAGGATAACAAAAAAACTTTCGTTCGTAATAATTCTCGTGCCACTTTTTTAACGATCAAATAACGTGCTTGTTAATTCTATCCGTTATCGATACGAATGCATTCCCCGCGACTGCGTATGTGTTATACGACACGCGGGGAAAAAACGGAGACGAGAATGATGTTCGAAAATGACATAAAACCGTAGGGAATCTATTGTACATTGATTATTGATAAATTAATTATGATATTAATAAATTATATACAAAGTCATTTACAGGCGTCAATAATTTCGCTTGATTTTGAGTTTCTCTTGGGTTTTATCATTTTCGTTCTTTATGATATCGTTTTTTACCTCTTTTATTTAACGATTCGTTAATTCTCGTCCCATCTTCCGCTCTGTCTGTCTCTCTCTCTCTCTCTCTATTCGTATCTTTTATCGCACTCCTGGAATTATTGGTCAGCTGGATGACAATGCCAAGTGTGAGTAATCCCCAAAGGAAAAACAAACCATTCTCTATCTGTGAATAATGTTCTCTCAATGTTTAGAGTTCCGAAGGGCTTTAATTGTTACAGCACCAAGTAGGGCAATTACGAGCGTGCTTGTGGTCTGCAATCTGTAATACGCATAATATCGAAATTTCAATGTTGAAATATGTTCTATCATAAAAAGTGAAGAGAAGGTGAATTACATAGTCATGAAGGGCTGCGAGCAGGCACGAAATGGCCTCAATTAGAACGAAACAAATCGAACTTGCATACTGTTGCATTTTTTATTTGCCGTTATGGCGCAGCTTATAATTCGCTTATACGTATAATTTCCTCAAAAGGATCGCATATGCGTTGTACTTGCGTTTAGTCGTGCTTGTTAAACTGTGAACAGTTTATCTTCGTCGTAGGTACGAGATCGTGCATGAAAAAGCACGTTACAGCCCTTATCATAAAGATTTGCTAAACGCAATTATCGGAGATCGTTTCGATCTATTTAACCACTCGACCGATCTTAATTTCAGTTGCCAAAAGCTAAGTGCAAAAATGTTACGTTCAAAGACACATTCTAGCACTGCGACGACTGAAAAAACCGTGACAATTCTCTGTTCAATTTGCCAAAAAGTGCTGCTGCACCGTAGCATGCGTGTCCTCTCTAATTCGTATCACACCGAAATTTATTCTTCGAACCCTGTATTTCACTCGTGGCTATCCCGTTTCTTCGATACATTTGTATTCGATTAGACTGCAAGTGAAGTTTAGGGTTCCACGCGAAGAGTGCATAACCGGCCGAATCGCTGACCGACATGTATTTACAGATGTCGAAGCCTCGAAACCGGAGGAGCCCTCCAAACAAGAGAACAACAATTCATTCTTTGCTGACACGAGAATCGTCGATAAGCAGGTTAACGGTGTGCCGGAAATAAACGTCAATGTTAACGTGATAAACACGCCCGATCTCAGTCCTGTCAAAAATATACGAAATGGAGACGCCGAAGATGCTGAAATCCGAAAAACGAAGGTATATTGTAAAAATGATTTAACGCGTTTTCTTACCGTATGGATTTAACTCATTGACTCAGGATTTTTTTGCATTATTGCAGAGATGGCCGACCGATAAAGCGTATTATATTGCCAAAGAGCTTCTCATGACAGAGAGAACGTACAAAAAAGACTTGGACGTTATAAACGTGGCGAGTACTCGATTGTTTTTTTTTACCAATAACGACTATTCTTAGTAATACTATTATTCTCTTCGTATCTTTGCAAAATATTTATTGAAATGTCCTGTTTAACGAACAGTGGTTCCGGGAGGAAGTCTCGAGAGAAGCAGACCTCGAGGGAGAAACGGCAGTAGGATTGATAGAGTTGCTGGCCGATGCCCACGGTCCGTGTCTGCAAGAAATGGAATCGCGCTTGGCGCGTTGGGAAAGCAACGCGCGCCACAATATCGGCGACTTTCTTTACAACACCCTTCTCAACGTTTTGCCGCTCTACGATCAATACTTGGAGCACCTTCTGCCTGTTCTCGAAAAAATGGAATACTCGATACGGACATCGCGAAGATTTGATCAACTCTGCCGAGACTTTGAGTCTCAGAAACACTGTTACCTGCCCCTAAGTTCATTCCTCTTGAAACCTTTGCAACGATTATTGCACTACAATAGTATTATCGATAGTGAGTTCGGCCCTTGTGTTCTCCAATACAATTGAAAAAAACACTTTAATTCTGTAGGATATCGTTAACTGATGTTTCTTTTCGTGTCAGGATTATTGGATCATTATCCAAAGGATCACACGGATTTCGAAGATTGTCTTGCGGCCAGAGACAGACTTGGCGAGACCCTTCTCGAAGGACTCACGGTTCTGAACCAAGCGGTAAAAAGTCACTTCACAAATATTCAACTGTATTAGGTTTTATCGAGCGAAATGCCTACGAATTATTTAGACAATAGAAGTCAACTGTTTAATCAAATGGTTATTGTTTCGTTCCTCAGGAGAACATGGTCCAACTCTGCGAACTGCAGAGAGACATCAGTGGCTTCGATAATTTAGTTCAAGAGGGTCGACGATTCATCAGACAAGGATGCTTGCAAAAGTATAGTCACAAAGGATTTCAACAGCGAATGTTCTTCTTGGTTAGTGAATAATGAGTAATACGCAGTATTGACTTACTTGAAGATTACCAATAATGGAATTTGATTTTCTTCAGTTTTCCGATATATTACTCTACACATTCCGCACTCAGCAACCAACGCAGTGTTTCCGTGTGCACGGCCAGTTACCGTTGAAGGGAATGACCATACAAGACGGTGACAATAAAACCGGCACGGACTACGTATTCATAATACAAGGCCACGGGAATCAGTAAGTTCTACATTATATTTTCCGCGGATCTACAGTGTAACTCGATTACAGTGGGTGCGATATTGTGTTAAAGATCAAGTAGGGACGATTGATCATTTTGCAATTGTGTTTTATGATATCATACGCGCACAAATTTATCGTGTTCATTGACATCGTGATCTCAATTTATAACTTGTTGCACAGGCCATTAACCGTGGCGGCGAACAGCGAAGAGGAGAAGGAACGATGGCTCGAAGATCTGAACATGTCAATCGCACAGGCTGATACGGTTGAAGGAAAGACACCGTATTTGTGTTTAAAATCTTGCAGTGAGTTCTTTTTGTATGACTAATATTAAGTTATTACTAAGTGATATCAAGTTTATCTGATATTACGTATTCCGATGTGCGGGACGTCTTTCTAGGTTAAAACATGTAATGCTAAAGTCGATACGTAAATAACAATTCTTAGGTTCGGCTGACGAAATCGGAACTGGCGTAGGACTGGAGCTCGACAGAACGAATTGCGGCGGCGCAAAAGCATCGCAACGTAGCAACACGACTGTCCACGTATGTTGGCACCGAAACACCAGCATAAGCTACAGCGATCAACTGCGCGCTTTTCAGGCAAGTTTTAAATAGAAGCTTCAATACTTTCTAATTGTCCTTTGAACGTTTCAATAAAACTCGCATATAAATTTTGTAATTCCAGAATCAATTGAGTGGATTCTTGCTTCGAAAATTCAAGAACAGCAACGGTTGGCAGAAACTTTGGGTAGTTTTTACAAATTTCTGTCTGTTCTTCTACAAATCGCACCAGGACGATTTTCCACTGGCGAGCTTGCCGCTACTCGGTTACGCCGTATCGACTCCGTCAGAGAAGGATGGCATCAGCAAAGACTTTGTCTTCAAATTACAATTTAAAAATCACGTTTATTTCTTCAGAGCGGAAAGTGACTTTACGTTCGGCAGGTAATTATTTTCATTCTGTTGATAATTTGGCATTGGAGAGTATAACAAACAAAGGAATGTTTCTCGCAGATGGATGGAAGTGATAAGAAGCGCAACCCAGCAGAGTTATATCCCAGTGAACTTCAGTCGAAAGGAAAACTATTAAACCTCGCATTTCCATGGTTTAAAAGAATTATCGAAAAGAAAACGTCCGCACCAATATGGTTGTTTAGATAAGGTACGCAGCCACAAAATTACTTCCGAATTATAAAATTAGCGAGACGGATGAAAAGTCAGAGGATTTTTCCACAATCAAACGTTTTTTAATGACAGACCGTCTTAGTAAGTTTTCCATTATATCTTTCACTTGCCGCTGATAGATTTAATATACAATGTGCAAGAATTTAAGGTGTAATGGCGATGCAATTCATATTTTCCGAAAAAATTCTTATACGAATCGATTGATTCTTAAACTTAATCAATTCGTATGGGCCATCTTCGGAAAATACTGATTGCAATTCTCGTATCATTATACTTTGAGCAAACTTTTAGATTTGTAAATACGACTGATCTACAAACAATGACAATGATGTCACGTTCGAAATTCGTGGCATTATGGAAATATAGATATTGGACCAACTGAATAATCGGAAGTATCTAATGAGTTATGTCCACTAGTGGACAATAATTTTGTTAACAATTTTTAGCACTTTTATCAAACACGCCGTTTTAGATTATTTACACCTATCGAGAGTGTTTAATGGGTAAAACCACTTTGGTATTAGAAAATTGGATGTAATGGTCTTTTAGAAAAAAGAAAAATGTTATTAACTTTTGACGAGACTTTGTTTTTACGAGCACATTTACACCCACATTTAAGACTGGTAGAAATGAAATCATATCATGCATACTTAGTACAAGATACCTAAATAGGAATATAAGCTAACTCTGAATACCGAAACCAACGCGGTATTTAGTTCGATAAATTATTCCCCCCCAACCTCTACATACGATAAAATAACTGCAATACGCTCATGTAGTGACGACGTATCTTGTATGAAGTAATCAAACGCGTATACTGTGTATCATTATTATTATAAAGTCACCTTACAGCTTGAAAAAAATGTATTTGTTATTATTTTTTTTATCATTAATATATACGTAAAGAAAATAATTGAGAAGTTAGATTTATATTTGATACGAGTGCGAATCGTAGATACGTGTCTCGTGCTCTGTATCAACAGGCAGCTTTTTTCTTTTTCCATAGAAAATACGATTAATGTACAAGTTACGACAAGAGAGTGAACACACCCCGAAGTCTATTGGAATAAGTTATATTCTAAATTAAACGTGATTGAAAGGTTTCCTTTGTCGCGTAATAACTATACAGTATTTCGCTATGATCTCTTTTCCGCGGAACTTTAAGGATAACATTTTCAGGGTGTGCACACATTCGATCGAAGTGTATCGGTTTACCCGGCGTTGAAAACATCAACTTGGTAATCGTCTTCATCAATTATTTGATGCTGTTAGAGCTTTGTATATTTTTTGCAAACAATAGCCGTAAAACATACGAAGATTAAAAACACAACGACAAGACGATGTGATTGTTACATAGAATCGTAAACAGTCTTGACAGTGGATTTGTTATTTATACACAGCGAATTTGGAACGGTATACCAAGCATAGAATTACACATCGACAAGAGTATGTCTAATATTACAACGAGAACCGACTAATAAATGTTATATCCGAAAATGGTGAAGGTATTATTGATCTCAAGTCCATTGATCCAACTGGGAAAGCAAATTAGGAATGAGGTTACCATATGACCGAAGCGAGAACTGCATATATTTTTCATTTTTCAGTCGGCACATTATTTAAACCGATAACAACACTACTGCAACTAATAAGGCGATTCGAAATCGATGTAGGGCGTATTCCATGCGGCTAAGGGGAGGGGATACTGCGTAAAAGTGCGGGAATCATTTATAATAAATACAAACTTCGGCAGAAATTTACAGTGATTATGTAAGTTAAAGAAAAAGTCTGTCATCGTTCACGCCCACAGCGAATGACGACACCGAAGCGACAACTGCATATATTTTTCAGTTGTCAGGTTGTTTAGACCGATAATGACACTACTGGAACGAAGAAGGTGATTCGAAATCGATGCAGTGCGCATTCCACGCGGATAAGAGGAGGGGATGCTGCGTAAGAGTGCGGGAATCGTTAATAATAAATACAAGCTTCGGCAGAAGTTTACAGCGATTATATAAGTTAAAGAACAACATTTTATTTATTGGTAAATACAAGTCTGTCGTCGTTCACGCCGGCGGACGCCGCTGCACCCGCGCTAGCAATTGCCGTACCGCCGTCGCCGACTTCACCAGCGATTCGATTTCTGAAGTACCAGGGCGGAATATTATTCTGTCCGTTGCCGAATCCGCCGTTTTGCCCGGACGAGGAGGATGACGCGGACGACGAGGAAATCGAGGATCCAGCACCGGAAGACGCGGCAGCTGCGGCGGCGGCAGCGCTCGCTGTTGCGACACCGTCGATGAAACCGGAAGTCGCCGAGGCCGCGCTCGAGGCACTGGAGGCCCCACCGCCCTGCCCAAACGGATACCCCTGGTACCCTTGCGATTGCGCCTGCGATTGAGCGTTGCTCTGCGACACTCCGTTGAAATACTGCGATCCGCTTTGCGAATTCGCGTGAGAACCGAAGCCCGATGCCTGGGCGTTTGCCTCGCTTTGACTGACGCCGCCGCCGTAATACTGCCGATCCGGTCGATGTCCTTGATGATGGTGACCGTGATGGCTTCCAAATCTGTTTCGGCAAAACGATTAAGGTATTATTTTTAGAATGAATGCAGGACCTGAACCAAAGCGTGGAAGCCAATAACATTTTTTTTCTACATCAACTCAAGACCACGTCATCTCGACTCAAAGTCAAGAAACCCATTAGACTATTGGAGAAAATTAATGGCCAATTGAGTTTCGTCATGGTGTAGTTGTCTACATTAGTCGTTAAGGTGATGTTCCAGAGAGAGAGAGTGTGATAAAATGGAAATTAATTGCTAATTAATATCTTTAATGTTCTGCCTACGAAAATTCTCTTCAAATCGCCGAAATAAGGATATCAAAAGGTAATAAATAATTTTGTTCTCACGGTTGAAGTCAATTACGATGCTTGGTAAAAATGTAGAGGATTTGTTTTCGAGCTTCCTTTTTTATTTTTTCCCCCGAAATTCGAAGATCTTTAAAACTAATTCTCAAATTCGCGCTAAACTTATTTTTTTTTCAAAACGAATAATGATAATATAAATAATAATAAAATAAATGAAGATACTTGAAACCGTAATGCATGAAATATACTGTTAAGGAAAAAAACCTCAACGTATTTGTTTGCATATACGTATTTACGTTTCTATGACCTTCCCTGTAGTTCGTCACTAATAATTCACAGCCACTAATAATTACAACGAAGCCAGAATACAAAAATCATCACTCACCCTTTATTTCCATGATAATAGTCGTTGAATGACTGGTGGTTCCCTACAATGACAAGAATACATTTTTACACATTTTCAATATTCTTAACACCAGAGATCAGGACATTTTGGCGAACCTCATTACCCTGATGGGTGTAACTGATGCCGTATGAATTCAAATTACCTCGACTGTCACCACCACCGATCCACGCTTGTCCGCTTGCCGACGCAGACGCTTCGCCCGGGAAAATGAAACTGTCGCTGAGAACTTTAGAATGAAAATAAAAATTAGGCGGGAAGAATAATAATACAATAAAATAAACACGTGAAAAAAGTAAAATGTGAAACGGTGTAAATCGTGAAATAAATAAATAAATAAGTAAATAAATAATAACAAATAAAAGTATTGGGAATGTGCGAATACTCAAAAATGGTTTAATTCATAGCGAATTGAATACGAATAATTCAATTCACATTTTCAATTGAATATTCGAATGATTCGGATAATTCAGAAATTTATGAATATTCATGCATAATGAGAAATCAGACTAATCAGACCAGCATAATCGTATCAAGTCATACAACTTGTATAGAATGTACAATAAATGTTTACTTAATACGACATCTGAATCGCATTTATTCGGATCATATCTACACGTCAGTCATTACATTTTTTATTAATGTTGATTTCGCGAGTTATTCAGATTCCTGTGAACTATTAATAAATATGCGTACGAATTCATAAATAATAGATTCATAGACATTCCAAAATTTGTGAATATTTCGAATATTCATGAATATCCGTATTATTAATGAATTTTTTAATAATTCCTTTATTTGTGAATATTCATAGTATTCAAGTTTCTGAATATTCGCAGTATTCAACTTTCTGAATATTCGTAGTATCCAAATTTCTGAATATTCAATTCAAATTTTGAATTGAATATCATTATTCAATTCAATTGAATTCAATTCAAATGCTTTTCGAACATCCCTAAAAACTATCGATAGCTAACGTCTATCCGAGAAAAATCAATCAATTATCAATTTCTAGTCTCTTAGACATTGCACTTTTACGAAACACGTGTATGCGCGACTTACCAGCCTCAGCGAGCAGCGAAACGAATATTACAAATTTAAACATTGCACTTCCTTGTGTGTACGACTTGTGTATGCGAAATCCTCACTCGATTCCGTATAATTTGTCACTTTGGGGATAGGTGAAAAATCGAAAGGAATATCGAATTTCGACAGTGACAGATATAGTTGCGAGGCTCGCGCTGGTGCTCGCGTATAGGTGGCTTGCGTTAGCCGAACGTGAGTGTATGTGACTGCTCTGGCTTCGCCGGTGTCCTCCAGTTTTATACGAGAAAGCACGCAGGGCTATGGGAATCGCGAAAGACGCGCACGCTCGTTCCAAGATTTCGTTCGACGCTCGAGATTCCCCGTCTCTATCCGACGCTTACGGCAAAATTACACTTTTCGGGCACTCACTCTGGTGCCAGTGGGGGAACGTCGGGCCTGCCCTTGTGGCCGAGCGATACCTGTCGCCGTAATTTCGTGCCGGCGCCTCCGCGCATTTACGCTTCCTCGCCTAATATAAAAGGATGCTCGAGCAAGGACGACCGCGCGTTACCGGAAATTTCCTTATTATTGTATCTGTCGGACCGATGTAATACAAATGAAAAGAAAAACTTGGCGGTCCTTCGGACACTGAGGCTCGTGGCCCGTAAGCCGGGTTCGGAACCGTTCCTCAGATTAGTAATTATTATTTTGATTGGTTTGTTTTTACCGAGCTCATTCTTGCCTTGACGTTACCGGCAACTTTTCCATCGCATAGCGTCGCATCGAATTCACCGCCTCTTGGCACTCGACGAATTGAATTTTACTCTAAAAATAAACGACGTGTTTTTTCCTGCCGTTGAATTTTCGTACATTTTTTTCTCATATAGCAAGCTTTGTTTTTGTGACAAAAAATGTTCGAGACTTTTAAGTCAGGACACTCAGAATGGTCCAAAACATGGAGAGAAGTGGTTTAGAAAAAATGTCTGTATGTGTGGAAATTTCCTTGTTAGCACGATAACTGTCGACGTATTTTCGTGTATTTTCAAATTTGGTACCCAAGTGAGCTGTCGATATGACAACGTTTGGGATTGTATTTGGCGCGAATCGGTTGAGAAGTAAAAATTTTATAGCATTTTGAAAGTAAAAACATATAACAATTTTGAAATTGTTTATAGTTTTGGCTTAAAATTGGTTTATATATGAAATACCATAAAACGAGGTTTGACTACAAATTTGGCGCAAATCGGTCAAGCGGTTCAAATTTTATGACAATTTGAATTTTTTGCAAAATGCCTTCCGAATACAAATAAGCCTGTAAAGTAGAACATCCGATATTGCTTCCTCATTATTTTGCACCTTGGACGAAGCGCCTTTTATGAGGAAGCTAACGTTGATCGGCATACTTCCTCATAGAGGTGTCTTCGCCAAAAAAATATGCAAGGTTCTACTTTGCAAACTTTTTTTTTCGATTTTTTTTTTTTTTTTTTCAAAACGCTAATTTTTCTAAAATGTCTGTTCTTACACTGACAAAAGATGTTAAGTTTTAATGTTCAAAAATCTTTTTATTGGATACGACGAAACAACGTTTTACTATTATCATTGTCGCCAAATTATAGTTGAGCTATATGAATATTCTGTAATTGTTACCAAAAGATTGAATATTTAATGTAAACCTTATTTGACTCGACGTCAATTCGGCAGCAAATAAAAAATATTTATTTCTCAATAGGCCATACTAGATTTTTTGGGTCGTTAAACTCTATGTTATAAATTGCCAGAGATAAGTGGATCATTTTTTATCACACTTTTTCTGAGACGTCTATCTTTTCTCGTTCACGACTAAAAAAAGTCTGTTATCATCACGTAAAAACCAGCGGAATAACTCAAACGCAAGTGGATGCATAGCTTAGGAATTCCCAGAATGAATATTGCTTCGAAAAGACCCGCGGTCAGTGTCTGAAACGACATTTCAGAATAGTGACGGAGAACCTTCGTGGTCTCTCAGTTGACTCTTTGTCAATATTTTACGCGGCGGCCAATAGGGAATCCACGGATTATAGATGCTCGTCGGTCACGCGGCTTAGACCTCGAGAATCGTCGGCCAACCTGCCCGGCGGCGTTTGGGATTTCCTGCGACACTATACTATAATTACCTCCCTATGTACAGTCACCGAGTGCTCGAGGCCCCTTCAGCGGCTCGACAGCCACATATCGCGTCGAATATATACAGAATGAGCATTCTCGCGTGTCATTTTCATACCTGGCTCATCCTGGAATTTCCAAAAAAACATTAACACTTGTCTCAACGTAACGGAAGTCATTCACTCCGTAACCGTTCAGCTACACACATAATTCTACATTTTTACGACTACACTAGCACGCACTCATTATACACATAGACGAATTTCTCGGGCAATACATAGAAAAAATATATATAACTCCGGCGATCTGCGACAAATTAAAAAAACGAATGTCTCGAAATATCAATTATAATTTATTTGTTAATTTGACATAATTACACAATTAATTAAACATTATATACGAAATTTAATAAATTCGACTAATCTATCAACATTTTTTCAATTTTCTAATGTCTGAAATGATTTGTAACTTCACAGTGTTCTTTAGACAATTTGTATTCCTTATCGTCGCCAAAAATGTCTTTCTGATGAAAACGTAGCTTCATTTTTATTTTTCACCTACTTTAAAGCGTATTAAAAATTTCATAGAGGTGGTGCAGTTTTTCTTCTTAGAAGGTGACGTAACCACCTGGTATGAGACCTGTTGAAGCGAGAAAAGTCATAATAAATAAATTATTTTCTCTCGTTGCTGTTGTTATCAACAGTATTAAGAATAACAAATTAACTTACCTTCATACCCCCCTCGTCGCTCACCGTAGTCCATTCCGTAGCCTTCGCGCCTTCTACCCCCGTAACTCCCACGCCTGTTGCCTTCGTAACGTCCGCGTCTTTCACCACGGTAACCCCGGTCCCCTTCGTAGTCATAGCCGTAACCTTCGCCGCGTCCAAACCCTTATCGACATCTTTATTAATAAACTGTTCTATGTAATATATGCAATTATTATTGTAAAATGATACAGTCTGGGCAAGTAAATTAATTGATTTAATTGGAACTTTGCGAATTACAATATAATAAGTGCACCGGATATGAAAAACCCTGAATCTTTTAGAAATAAAGTTGATGGTACAATTGGTTTTGTAATTATTAATGAATAATAGTAACATGAGGTAATTATGTTTAATAATAATAGTAACATGAGGTAATAATGTGTGCATTTTTAAGGGCTGCAAAGAATATTATTTTTCAATATAATGTTATGGTTATTTCTCTGAAAAATAGAGAAATGCGGTTTTCCCTTCTTTTCCATTTTTTTCACCAGTGCTCACAATTTTTAATAAAAAAAAGGGTTATCTATGCAGCTATGCCAAAGTTCACACATCATTTTGTAATCGCCGCAGATTATTTTTTAAACTACGAGGATTAACAACTCTTAAATGCATAAACGAAAAATAAGCTGATTAAGTAAAAAAATATTTAATTAGCCTCGCATAATTTTAAACCGATTTCGATAAACTTATATAGTTAATTTCGACAGATAATTTTTTTTTAGAAGAGGTGGTTTTGGCTCATGTATCATTTCACCTCAAATGTTATTGAAAAACGTGCATTTTACCTTGGCCCGTGCAAAAGCCGAACACTGCGGCCACAATCAGAAACAGCATTGAGATGATCCTCATATTGTACTTTTGTTCGATGCAAATCGACCAAACAGAATGGGACATAGTGCGAACATGCATCCTTTTATACGTCTCTCCGACAATGCCTTAAAAGACTAATTAAGTTATTGACAATCGCGATTCCTCGTACTATAAAAATTGTCATCCTACCGGGTGACAGAAACATTATCCGCTCCACTAATCAGCATCGAATCTTCAAACCTAAGTCCACGGTAATTGAAGATATTTTTTTTACCTCAGGTCGGATTTACTTGGTAAATTCTAACGAAAAATCTTCATAGATGATTTTTTCGTAAAGCGGTCCATTTGTTAGGATTAGTGCTAATCCTGTTTCTCAGAGCCACAGCGTATGCATCTTTCTTCATTTTATTAGACGACGGCTATTATAGATAGTAATTGTCGATATTCATCTGTAAAATTGGTAATAATTGTCTGTTGACGGAAGAATCGTCGTGTTCGTGACATAGGTGCCACCTAGTGATACTGACGAGAATATATGTGGCGGAAAATAATAGTAGAATTCCAATAAAAATCGTATCCAATAAAAATGATTTTGTAGCCATTTTTTTTCGAGACCTCACCTAATTTTTTTCTAATGTTGAGGATGCAACAAACTAAACATACATGTAAGTTATTTCGGTACAATTTAGATAGTTTAAGAAAAAATAATTCAGTCATATTCACTACCATATTTATTTTGTTACTTTTGATATGCGGTGGAAAATAATAGTTAAATTCTAACAAAACAATTTTTTTTTCTTGACCTCACCTAATATTTTTCTAATTACGCAGATACAACCCACTAAACATACGTGACGGATATTCCGACATAATTTGGATAGTTTATGAAAAAATAAATCAGATACATTCACGTTAATTATATGTATTTCATTATTTTTTATTTATTCACTTTTAATTTTCTATAAATTATTATTCTACTGATGCTACGCCTTTTCGTCATCCAGAAACACGACCGTGTTGAAGAGGATGTTATCCCATATAGCCTGAGGAAAATTTCTCGGTTTAAAAAATAATTCAATTACTATAAAAAGTGTCATCGGTTATCCAAAATAATATGTTTACCACCACCTCTGCCGCCCATCATTCCATTTCCATATCCTCCATATCCTCCTCGACCCATTCCTCCTCCCATTTGGTTTCCATATCCCATTCCTCGTCCCATTCCTCCTCTTCCCATGTTTCCGTAGCCTCCTCGTCCGTAGCCTAATAATGGTCACATTTGTTTTATTTTCAATGGTCAATAATAGAGCTACATAAGTGTTATGAAGTTACATAATTAAATCATACAACTTATAAGCTGTCTTCAGATGTATGTCTAATGACTTTAAGATAGAAAAATTCGTAATTGCTAACCATCATACTTTTTAAAACGTTGCTATCAGAACAGTGCAAAAGCCAAATCCATCGTGTTACAAAAAGTTCAACATATAATTTATGACACGATGTATATAAAGTTTAGGATCTGCTGGCAACAACTGACGTTTTGTCGCTTTCACGATCTGAGCAAGTGTTCTACTTCTACAGTCTACACGACTTTAACAATGTGATGATAATCGATTTTGAAACGTCTTTTTATTCACTTGTGTGATCCGCTTTACGTATTATATGGTTTTGTTTTAAACAGGTAATTTGTTGATGATAAATAAACTTAGATCAATGCATCAGAATGAGAGAAGAATGCAGTCATACCTTGAGCCTGGCAGAAGCCGAACAAAACAGCGAGCAACAAAAACAGCACCGCGATGGTCTTCATATTGATGCAAGTAAAGAAGTTTGTAGTTTTTTATTCGTCTCGAAGAAGACTGTGGTACACTGCACGAAAGCTTGTCCTTTTATACGTTCGGCCAATACGCAAATGCACAAATTCTATTATCGACTTCCAACTAACGATTTCCCGTACCGCAAAAGAGTTTCCTTCTAACGGGTGATCGCAAAATGTACAATCGCTTGCAGATTTGTCTTTATTTAAATGAAAACAGATCTCTAAGAGATCAATTGAATTTATAGGCATTACCTTCAACGTTTTTTTTTGTTGACACATATATTGCACAACGTGAATGACATTTTTTTGTATTTACTAAAATTGAATTTTGAATAACAAAATACTTCGTTAAGTGTAATAATTAATTTTATTGAAGTGATATGAAAATCCTTTACGTACAAAGACAAGTACAATCGTTTTGATTTTAAAAATTGAGGCCCATTTGGTATTTATATTTATTCGAATACTTTTTTTCAAGTGAACTAAGTTGTGCACTAATACGAGCTTCCATCTTTTTTTCAAGAGTCACGCATTTTCTCAAGAGTCACCCAGTATGCTTGTTTGTTTATCTGTACATTGGATAGGGTCTATCCATCAAGCCTATAATTAAGGATTCTGATCGATTGAATACGCATTAGCTCTTACGCAGAAAAATCAATTTCCGACTCCTGCGGCTGTGAAAAAATCGCTTACAATAGTCACTGTAATTGGACCAATTCTCGCAAATTTCATGTAAACATGTTAGCACATGTGAAAGTATCTAACATAGAATTTCAATAGCACTCAAGTGAAATTTTCCTTCCAACCCATAGCAGTTTGTATCGTTTAAAAAGGTATTTATTTCACAGATAAAAAACATAATTATCTATTCATTCGACATTCGAGTTTTTTTATCGACTGATTAAATGGTGTTAATTGAATTTCTCGGTCTGTCCAGCAGCTTCCAAGCGCGATGAATTGTGTTCAACTCCATTCTGAGGAAAGTTGAATTCGACCAGCCTCTGTTAAATCAGTTAAAATAGCAACGATTAATTACAATAAATGATTAGACATTTTAACGATCTAATTATATAGAAATTGACAGGTAACTAACCTTAACGCCAGCTGCTCGAATAAGCGGAAGCGCTTGCACTTGCGCTTGCACTTGCACTGCTGGAAGACCAACTGTGACCCGACCCCGAGGCATTGGCACTACTGTACGCTTGACTGTTAGCATTTGCGTTACTTTCAGCACCTGCGATTTATAAAAACAATCGCAAATTAATGAGCACTGTCATCATTAAAATTGTTGCTAAATACTAATGATATATTCTACACGGTTAAAAATATTTATTATAAGTTTTCATTGCAAGTAAAGGAGACTCTTTTACATAAACTGGTGTATTAAATTGAATATACAAGTGAGATGTAAAAGAAAAATCACTTTCTACTAAATCCTATGAAAATGAGGAAAATTCAAAAAATAATTGCAATTTCTCTGCACTCGAGTATTTAATTCAAAATATTAGCTAAATTTCCAAACATTTTGAACAGTGCAGTATACTCCGCAATATTCTTATTATTATTTTTATCATTATTATGCTATTACGTAAGATTAATTTGCTGTGGCATCATCGTACCTGCGCTGGAGGTTGCAACTGCGTGGGCCTTGCTGTGAGCACCCCAGGAGGCATCGCCGTCCTTCGAAGCTTTATTTCCGGGACCAGAGACATCGTGTTCGGTGAGCATTGAACTCTGCTGTCTTCGAGCGGAACCTCCTTTGACGCCTGGCGTCAAATGCGTTTTTACGCCGTTGCTCGGAGAGTTGGATGTTTTTTCATTGCCAAACTCGTCGGTGACTGAACGAGAATCATTGTCGGCATCCTGGCATTTGTGTTTACAGGAAGCCGGCGAATGCGGCGCGGCGTCGGCGTGTCCATGATGGGACGGAAATGGACTCGCAGGGTTTTGTTTGTTTTGAGGATATTGAGTTGAAGGTCCTGCGCCGTTGCTGCCACCGGGGTATCCCGAATGGTGGGAATCTGCTGTTGAAGGATGTTGACTGTCTGGTTTTAAGAATGGATTTGCGGGGTTCGAAGGACTCGGCTTGTCTTCTGGATATTTACCGAAAGGTCCCGCATCGTTATTACCTTTCGGTTTTCCTGAATGATGAGGACCACCAGTTGATGTTGATGGATGTTGATTGTCCGGATTTAAGAATGGATTTGAGGGATTTGAAGGACTCTCCTTGTCTTCCGGATATTTACCGAAAGGTCCCGCATCGTTGTTACCATTCGGTTTTCCCGAATGATGAGGACCACCGGTTGATGTTGATGGATGTTGATTGTCCGGATTTAAAAATGGATTTGATGGGTTCGAAGGACTCGGCTTGTCTTCCGGGTATTTACCGAAAGGTCCTGCATTGTTGTTACCATTCGGTTTTCCCGAATGATGGGGACCACCTGTCGACGTTGATGGATGTTGACTGTGAGGATTTAAAAATGGATTTGAGGGATTTGGAGAGCCCGGGTCAACTTTAGGATAGGCAGAACCATCATAAGTTCCCGGTTTGTTGCTGCCATTGGGATTTCCCGTGCCATGAGGACCAGACGGTGGTCGTGCGTGACCGTCGTGAGGATTCAAGAACGGATTCAGAGGATTCGACGTGACCCCCGAGGAACCCGAACTGCTACCGTCGGAATTTACTGTTTTCTTTATATCCGATACGTCAACTTCGCCGTTGAGAAACGGATTGGAGGTTCCTGGTTTACCTCCAGAGGGGCCCACGTTGCAAGGACGAGATCCTGCGTTGGCGCTATTATCGCCGCAATCTCTGCGCGGTGTCGTTGGCGACCCAGCATAGAAATCGGGATTTTTTCCATACGTTAAATGCGGATTTGAGCCAGTCGGCTCGTTCGGTGAACATTGAGAACCCCCGGATGAAACACAAGGCCGAGACTTCGAATTATCGGGTTGTTTAGGATGTTGAGCCAAGACACTTGGATTATAGTGCTGATGACCACCGCCCTTCACGCCATCCGATCCTGCTGGTTTGATTGGCTTGTGTCCTTCATAGCCACCGTCGAAGCTTGGAAACGGCTGCGATGATCCCGCAGACAAATCAGGATGTCCGTTGTACGTTGGATGAGGATTCGAGACACTTGGCTTGTTCGGCCCAGAACCAGCGGGCAGCTCACCATGTTCATGACGCGGTTGACCTGCATTCGGAATACCGGGCTGGTTTCCTGAGCATTTGCCACTTCCGGAAGTGCAGGGACGAGATCCAGTATTGGTGGGGCTACCTGCCCAGCCACCGTTCAAGTCTGGCAACGGTTTCGATGATCCTGCCGACAAATCAGGATGTCCATTGTATGTTGGATAGGGATTCGAGACACTTGGCTTATTCGGTCCGGCACCAGACGGTGATCCAACATGTTCGTGGTGCGACTGATCCGGATTCGAAGAATCGGGCTGGCTTTCCGAGCATTTGCCACTTCCGGAAGTGCAGGGACGAGATCCAGTATTGGTGGGGCTACCTGCCCAGCCACCGTTCAAGTCTGGCAACGGTTTTGATGATCCCGCCGACAAATCAGGATGTCCATTGTATGTTGGATAGGGATTCGAGACACTTGGCTTATTCGGTCCGGAACCAGCAGGTGATCCAATATGTTCGTGGTGCGACTGATCCGGATTCGAAGAATCGGGCTGGCTTTCCGAACATTTGCCACTTCCGGAAGTGCAGGGACGAGATCCAGTATTGGTGGGGCTACCTGCCCAGCCACCGTTCAAGTCTGGCAACGGTTTCGATGATCCCGCCGACAAATCAGGATGTCCATTGTATGTTGGATAGGGATTCGAGACACTTGGCTTGTTCGGTCCGGAACCAGCGGGTGATCCAACATGTTCGTGGTGCGACTGATCCGGATTCGAAGAACCGGGCTGGCTTTCCGAACATTTGCCACTTCCGGAAGTGCAGGGACGAGATCCAGTATTGGTGGGGCTACCTGCCCAGCCACCGTTCAAGTCTGGCAACGGTTTCGATGATCCCGCCGACGAATCAGGATGTCCGTTGTATGTTGGATAGGGATTCGAGACACTTGGCTTGTTCGGTCCGGAACCAGCGGGCCACTGAATATGATCCTGGTGCGACTGATCCACATTTAGTACATCAGGCTGGTTTCCCAAACATTTGCTACTTCCAGAAGTACACGGACGAGAACCTGGATTGGCAGTATTGCCTTCCCAGTCACCCTCGAGGTTCGGCTGGGTTTGCGATGACCCAGCAGCCAAATCAGGCTGTCCGTTGTGCGTTGGATGGGGATTCGAAACGCTTGGTTTGTTTGGTCCCGAACCAGCGGGTGATCCAACATGTTCGTGAAGCGATTGACCAGCTTTCGGAACACCGGGCTGACTTCCTGAACATTTGATGCTTCCAGGAGTACAAGGTCGAGATCCTGGAACGGGAATATTTCCGCTCCAGCCACCGTTCAGGTTTGGCGACGGCTGCGACGACCCAGCGGACAAATCCGGATGTTCGTTGTACGTTGGTTTGGGATTCGAGACACTCGGTCCATTTTTTGTGTTCCGGCATTTCGAATCTCCGGGATGACACGCGGTTGCAGAATCGGTGGCACCGACGGTCCCCGTGGGGGATCCGGCGTTGTTACCGAATCCGCTGTGACCCGCATTCGTAATCCGTTGGTCCCAAGCGGCAGTTCCGTCATTGCGATTGGCATCTTTGTATTCCGTGTCTTTCGCGCGATCGTTTGATCGACCAAGGTCGTCAGATCCCTCGATCGGATTAGCATTCGCGATCGCAGAGGCGCTCGCGATGGCCTTCCCGATATTTCCTCCATCGGCGAATGCATTCGAAGTGGCTTCTGCCGCGGCGTTGCTGGTGGCAAAAGCGTTCGCGTTGCTCGTGGCAAAGGCGTTTGCGTTGGCACTTGCGCTTGCGGAACTTTGCGCTACGCCCGAACCCCACGAACCGGCATTCGCAGACGCGTGGGCACTTGCGGCTGCGTTGGCTAAAATAAAGTTAAGACCCGGTAATTAACGCCGATAATCTGCACCAATTACCAAAGATAGAAATAAGTAGATAGAATAGATGCAATGAAATTAATACTCTTCATACCTGATGCCCTGTTAGAGCCCTTGACACCATTGTAACCTTCTGTAAATGTAAGGAATCAGGCGCATAATTAAAAATAAGTTGTATTATTCAGGGTAGAAGTACCATTTGTGGCCATGTTCACTGTAATTCATTGCAAATAATTGTTTTCCCGTGTTCCAATGCTGATACTTCGAATCTATTCATACAAATTGACTAGATTATCAAGCCTATTTTTTCTTATTTAACTACGTAAACAATTAAGTCCTTTCAAATGTGATGGCTACAATTGGACTGAAGGTGGCCAGAAACGTTATTTTGACTCTAGTCTTGTACTTTTTTTAGAATTCAATTATAATATTCTGAACGATTTTGTTAAATAGTCTTCCCGCAGTCGTACTGGTGAGATAGCTGACATACCTGGACGTGCAAACGTTGTTGCCAGCAATAGGCAAAATGCGAACACAATTTTCATTCCGCACATCTCGCCAATTATAATTAATCGAATCAGTAACTCGAATATTTATTATCCGACCATCGCACTTGTACTTGCGATCACGATGATCTTCGCGAGCAAATGATACAATAAAACGAACCGCTTGAAGCTTTTATATACGGAAGATCAGTCGCCCCCACCGGTGAAAGGATCGATTTCAAATCGAGTGAACCGAGTAAACGGTTGTTGTACATGAGTGTAACACCTTATGCACATGAAGACGTCTTCAAGGAAATATGTGAGTAACAAAGGCCTAAAGAAGAAAAGAAAAAAAAAACAGTTGGTGCGGTCCGAAGGAAGAACCACGATTCCTCAATGGAATGCCCGGTTTATAAGTTTTATTTATAGGATGTCCGTCAAGGTATCTCGAGGATCCTCGAATTTCATCCTGACGCTATTCGACATACAACGTGACGTTTAGCAGAAGGTGCGGAGAGCTGATTGTATGTCGGGAATTCCTGGTGCGTTCACCGCATTCGGCGTCTGCATAAATACTTTTATAGTCGCATACGCTATTTCCTGTTGGCACATTTCTATTTCCAGTTTGTAAATTGATTAAAACTGTTTCTTAACTTAATAACTCGATTTTTATTTATATGTTAGTTTTCTTCAAACTCAATCGGGATTTTGGTTGCACGTGGTATATATAAATTTAGAAAATCCGTGGTTTAGCTGTGTGACTTGCAATGGAATGCCTCATATACCTCTTCTAATCTGTGCATTATGTATTCGACAGGGAAAGAACTTAAGTGGAAAAGATAAAGATAAGAATCGTTGTCAGATCGGTTGTTGCCGCGGCGATTCATACGCGGAATCAGAGGTTCAGATGTAAGCGCTCAGTAAGCGACGTTCATGTTTCACGAACATCCTCATCGGTTTGCAAGAATATAAGAAAGGTAGTATTGACCTATAAATCGTATGAACACATTATTTTCAGAACTTTGATGAACCCGGATGTTAGTAGAGGAAATATTCATTTTCCTTTTTCCGTAGGTATTAATTTCTATTGAGTCATGGACCATCAACACGAATTCTTTTACTCCGGATATTATATTAATAAACTGTGTATAATGGATTATATCGAGTTGTTTTCGTGGCTCTTTTCCGAGAAAAATGGGAAAACCCATTATACCATACAGGTGAAACATATTTCTCATTATAATTTGCTAATCGCGTTCGCTATCTTGCGCAAGACAAACGCATTTAAAAACAGCAGCGCACGGCTTATTAAAGAGGCATTCTTACATTTGTGTGACTCATTGAAGCTATTACGATTTGTTTTTTTTTTATTCGTTTACGGAATTCCGACGTTTTTTTGTGTTCACGGATGAATTAGCTGGCTAAGATTAGAAATGTATAAAAAGGTTGATATGAGAACTCTTTATGCGATGTCAATCCATACTCCTGGTGTTAATAGGGAATATAGACGGCAAGGTAATATAAATTTGTAGGCTTGGAGACTCGCGATTTTTTTACATAAATATATATTATAGCCATTTTGCGAATGTGCGGGACAATTAAAATTGCAAAAGACGCAATATTAAATAGTAATGTACAATATTTGTCGGATTACGCACAGGTAACGCCTTTGTTGTTGCGAATAGCATTGGGCATCGATTACATACAATTCATCAATCAATTATCTCAAAGTTACATTATATCGAAACTATGATACATTATTCGTCAGGCTGCCTCGCGCTATCGCGGTAGTAAAAAACGATAATTACATCACCATTCAAATATATTTTCTACAAAAATCCTAAAAAAAACTTCTTATTCAAAGAACAATTTTTTTTACGTAGTCCTAATAATAAACATATTCACTTTGTACGCATCGCGTTCACTTTGTGTATTTTTTTGCTGTATTCGTTACTACGGGTCAATGAACTTGTCGATATAAATTTCGTATTTCACCTTGGATTATGAACGAAGTGGACTGCATTTTTTTATTGGTTAGCCGGCGTCGTAGCTGGATATCACAGAAAATTAGAAAATTTCACGTTGTTGTAGCTCCTCAATGACGATTTCAGCGCCATAGATCAGAAGTATTTGACACTCCATTAAAACACTCCTCTTTGTGAAATTAACTTTCGTGAAACGGCATCTGCATTGGGAAATAGTCCGCAGTCCGTTGACACTCTTTTGTGCATAAAATACAGTGATCAAACACCACTCGGTTCTGCTTGGAGCACGAGGAGTATCTTTGTATCACGCTCTAAATTATAATATTAAAAAAGACGACTGGACAATTTATTTAAAAAAAGAGTTTCTGCGAGGAAAATTCCTGACGCATGAAGTTCTTAGGATACGGCAAAACTGGCATACGCTACATCCATCGTAGCACGAATTCTGTTCATACGCGCGTCGCTAACCAACGTTTAAGATTTGTTTTTCTTTCAGGAACGTGCTGTTTGTTTTTTAAAGCCTTAATTGATTTTCAGTCTGGATATCTCGTTGTTACTCCATAGTGAAGAGAAGATCCTCCCCTTCGAGCTTCTGGCCTTGACAGACGTCCAGGGTTTTGATTTTTCCTGCTTTCGGTGCTTGGACGATCATCTCCATCTTCATGGCTGATATAACTATCAGTGCAGCTCCCTTTTCTACGGTGTCGCCGACCTTCACCCTGATGTCAATTGCAGTTCCCGGCATAGGTGCTCCAACTTGGTTTTTGTCGGATTTGTTTGCTTTCGGATGGAAATGAAGTTCCTGCAACAAAACGTGGATTGGTTAGAAGATAAACCGAAACCTTTCGTAATGAACAAACAGTATAATTAGTCAGCTTGAAGCAAAATTAAGCAAAAAAGTACAAGGAACAAAATTTGGGTATCTGTATTTAAACAAATAAAAAAAAAGTTTCCTAAATGTAATGGAATAGTTTGTTTTTACCGCCAATAGTATCTATTCATATACCTTTACGGCTTCCTTGTCCTTGATAAAAACTGATCTCAGCTGCCCATTCATTTCAAAGAATACTTCGCGCTCGCCGTTTTCCGTGAGATCCTCTGCCATCGCGAGCGTCTTGATTCCCAACGTTTTGCCCTTCTCGATAGTAACATCGAATTCCTCGCCAACTTTAGGTCCGGTGAGGAATATTCTTGTGTCGAGCTTGTCCACAGGACCGAAGCTTTCTCTGAACGTTAAATAATCCTCGGTAACCTGAGGATAGAGAGCCGCGGACATGATGTCCTTCTCCGTCACTTGTGGATGAGATTCTTTGAGTTCCATCTCCAATTTCTTGAAGTCCAAAGGTGGCAGACTCTCTCCAGGTCTTCCCTTGACGCGCGGCATGTCCTTGAGAACCTTTGATCTACGCAAATATAAGATAGAAAATCGATAAATATGTTACTCAGTGTTTGAGAAATGTTTATGTATTCGATGTTGTGCGTACGAACCTCAGAGGCTCGGGGAATCCTCCGTGAGGTTCACCGATGGCACCCTGCAAGAACTCAACGACGGACTTGGGGAAGGACAATTCCTCAGCCTTGTTGAGAACGTCGTCAGCCGTTAGCTTGTTCTGTACCATGAACTGGGCGAGATCACCGACCACTTTCGAACTCGGTGTAACTTTAATTATGTCGCCGAGCAACAGATTGGCCTCGCGGTACGCCTTCTTGACATCCTCGAAGAATTCACCAAGTCCAAGGGAATATGCTTGGAACTGAAGATTCGTGTACTGTCCTCCGGGAATTTCATTGAGATAGACATCGGCGTTTCCGGACTTCATTGTCGTCGTACATTCAAACGGTGCGTAGAGTGTACGAGTCTGTTCCCAGTAAGCCGAGTAATCGGATACGTCCCTCAGATTCATATGCGTGTCCTGAGGCGATCCTGAAAACAACACGATCGTTCGATGAGTCAATGTTGACATCGTTAACGTTCCAATCCCATGGTGGCTGTTTTCGTTGCCGAAAAAAATTCCCTGATTTTTCGATGACCGCGGTTTTGACGATTTCTATTTTCAAGTCTTTGATAAATGATTTATCTTGCCGGTCAACGATGAATCATATTAACCCTTTAACGACCAGTGGGACACATACGTCCCAACCGTCCTCGTAACTTGGCTGTTAAAGGGTTAAACACTTTTTACATATTATATGATGTACTTTTTATCTACTTTTGAAAGGTTCGGCGCCAATTCATCTTTTTCCCTGACCGATTTTGAAATTCCCTGAGTTTTCCCGGTTTTCCCGGTTTTCTTTGACCGCGGCCACCATGAATCCGACTATGGTTACTGAATTTCCTTCAATTTCATTTCTTCGTTTTCTCCGTAAACAATTTGTACTATTTACTTTTTACAATCTCCTATTTTATAAGTCAAATAGTTTATCAGAACTATGTTTAGCTACTTCACTGCAAATAAAATAGATCATTTGAAAAAAAAAAATAATAATTACCTTGAAGCGATGCAACGATAGCTCCCATGGACGGTTGACTCGTCATTCCAGACATGCTGTCGACGGCAACGTCAACGACGTCTGCGCCAGCTTTCGCGCACTCTAACATTGATGCTACACCAGCGCCGGAAGTGTCGTGAGTGTGAATGTGGATCGGAACATCCGGATGTTTCTGTCTAATCGCGTCGATGAGAAGACCAGCGGCTCTGGGTTTCAGCAGACCAGCCATGTCTTTGATCGAGAGCACGTGGGTTCCCGCCTTCACCAGCTCGTCGGCAAGATTCGTGTAGTACTTGAGGTCGTACTTTGTGCGTTGCGGATCGCTCACGTCGCCGGTGTACGAAATAGCCGCTTCGACGACTCCACCGGCTTTACCAGCGGCTTCCATACCTGATTTAAAAACATTTATTACGTTATTAATAAATTGTACACTTGGTCCCTCGGAATTAATAACGGGTGTCATTGATTTACCGAGGATCAGATTTGGCAGATAATTGAGCGAGTCGAAGACACGGAAAATATCCATGCCACATTTCACAGCGAGCTCGCAAAATTTGTAGACGACGTTGTCCGGATAATTGGTGTAACCCACGGCGTTGGCCCCGCGGAGGAGCATTTGGAAGGGAATATTCGGTATGGCCTTGCGCATGTCAATTAATCGCTCCCAAGGACATTCGTGGAGAAAGCGGAGAGCGACGTCGAAGGTCGCGCCTCCCCAGTTCTCCAGAGCGTAAAGGTTATTGAATTTGTGAGCGACGAAGGGAGATATCAGGAGGAGATCGTGAGAACGAACTCTCGTGGCGAGGAGGGACTGGTGAGCATCGCGGAATGTCGTGTCCATCAGGAGAAGACCTCTTTCTTGGCGAACCGCTTTCGCAAAAGCTTCCGGTCCCTTTTCCGTGAGAATGTTGCGCAAGCCTCGCGGCGGTTCCAGGATATCTGTAATTTTTTAATTTGCATTTTAGTTCTTAATCCTGTCAACTAATTACGTACATTAACATCCGCTGCCATTTCGATGATTTAGAAAGTTTTATTTACTATTATCCTGCATACATTTAATTAGCTGCACAATTAATAATAACTCTGCGGTTATTTAAAATCATAAATTAGAAGTATGGAATTAAAAAAAAAGCTTATCGACACTGTCATACCTGTGATATCTTCGTCGTCGGAGTCTTGGGCGGCTGCAAGCTTAGCAAAGTCTATAAAAAAACGTACAAACAAAAAAAAAAGATAAAAGCATGCGTGATAAAGTGTCGATGAGACGCGGTCGCCAGTGCTGAACACACAATTCACTGAGGTGTCGATCAAATTGATTAATTTGATCAAGTTAATTTTCGTAAGTGACTAGTAGGTAATCGACAAATGAATGAATAAATGCCAGTTAATTGACGTTGTTCATTTGAACGAAAAGCGTAACTATGATCATGTGAATGTTGGAACGCTGCAATGATCGTCGAAGTTACGTAATTCTTCAATTTCAGATTTGCCAATTAAAAGTGTCAATTAAGTCCCAATTTTGCGAAGCATGAAAAAAAACTATTAAAAAATCCAATCAAACATAAGCAACGAAGATTTTAAGAAAGAAGCCCGACTAAATGAGACTTCATGTTCTACAGTTCGACACATACGAATATCTGTCTGGTGACATTGAGACGAACAACAACTACGGTTTACGAGGTTTAATTACAACGTAGAAATACGAATTTCGGTCGTTGGATAAACGAATGACGAAACCGATTGATTGTCTTGGCCGCGCATTTACTTACCAATCGGGATTGTTGGTACGAAGGGTTTAATTTCAGCGGGTTTGAGACCCGTAGCCAACGGAGTGCTGGGTCCGTTGACAAGAACAGTTCCGAGATAATTCAACAACTTCTGAGCGCGATTCTGACTAGGCAAAAAGTTGAAAAGTTGAGGATTCTCGTCGATGAAGTACGTGTCGACGATCCCGTTGAGGAACTTTTGATTTTCCAGCACGTTCAGGAGAAAAGGTATGTTCGTTTTTACACCGCGAACACGAAACTCGCGAAGGGCGCGATTCATCTTTGAGCAGGACGACTGAAGATCACCGGCGTGAGCGATGACCTGTTGAAAACGAAGATTTATATGTACCATAATAGCAAAAAAATACATTCGGTATTTTTTATTTTTAAACGCGTTACAATTCAAATGTGTTACCTTAACGAGAAGGGAATCGTAATAAGGCGAAATAATAGCTCCGGCAAAGGCAGACGCGCTGTCCAATCGGATGCCCATTCCCTCACCCGAGCGGAACACTTCGATTCGGCCCGTATCTGGCTGGAAGCTCTTTGCCGGGTCCTCAGTCGTAACTCTGCACTGAATTGCAAATCCTTGCGGTTTTATTTTGTCTTGGGTCATTCCCAATTCCGGCAGTGTCATTCCTTCGGCAATACGGATCTGGGATTGCACCAGATCGATTCTAAAAGAATAAATGAATTATTTCAATGTAAGAGAAAGATTTAGTCGGAAGCAGAGGTGTAAATCCCTAATTTTTATGGAAATAAAATTGATGGTACAATTAGCTTTGTAATTATGTTTTTATAATAAGGAAGTGTCACGATTATAATACGATGTGTAAACTTTGAAATAGAGGCAAGTAATATTCATTTCTCATGAAAGTTGATGGTAATCTTATTGAAAAAATTGAGAAATACTGTTAAAATGAAAAATTAGGTTTTTCTTGCGGCTACAATCGCTGCAAGTCATCGTTACAAAATCGTCACTAGAAAATAAACTGTTGTGTAAATTTGAATTTTTAAAATAATGTGGACTTACAACACTGGTGAGAAGTGTCTTCGATTAAATAACTAATTGTATTATTTACCCAGTAATCTCTTCGGTAACCGTGTGTTCTACTTGGAGCCTAGCGTTTACTTCGATAAAGTAGAAATTTCCCGACTCGTCGGCCAAGAATTCTACGGTTCCAGCATTGGAGTAGCCAACGTGTTTAGCCAGTCTGACTGCGTAATCCGTCATTTTGTCTCTCACTTTGGGGTCCAGTCTTGGTGCCGGAGCTATTTCGACGACCTGCAATAATTCCACAATTAAGTCACCGAATAATCAGCAATTCCGCCGATTGCTACAACAGACAGGACGTATTTTTACCTTTTGGTGACGACGCTGTACTGAACAATCTCTTTCGTAGAGGTGAACGACATTTCCGGCTTTGTCTCCCAGAAGTTGGACCTCTATGTGTCTCGGTCGCTCGATGAATTTTTCGATAAACATGGAACCGTCGCCGAATGCTGCCTTAGCCTCGGATGAGGCTCTCTCGAACATTTCCTTTACTTCTTCCATTTGCTTGACGACTCTCATACCTAAATTTAAACCAATGATTTTATTATAAAATTTAACCATGTTTAGTTATCTATGAGATGTAACTTCTTAGGCTGCACATCGGTATCTCACCTCGACCTCCTCCACCGTACGCCGCTTTAAAGATGACTGGAAGACCGTGCTTCATGCAAAATTCCATAGCCTCATCGGATGTGGTGACTGGTCCATCGGTACCTGGCACTATGGGAACTCCAGCTTCAATCGCAGCCTGTCTGGCTGCGACCTGCGTACATTAACATTATTTATCTTTATGAAGTTCATTCACTATTGTATCGAAGAAATAATAAGTACTTTAATAAGCAATTAAATGCAATGGAACCATGAAATTCAACTTTAAGTCTACTGAGTCGATAATCAAATAAATTCTTTTTAAGTGTATATGATGTCACATTTATTGGTATTTTTGTTATCACCTTGTCCCCCATCTGCTGGACGACTGCCGGGCTGGGTCCGATGAATCTAATGCCAGCATCGATAACTGCTCGAGCAAAGTCCGATCTCTCCGAGAGAAATCCATAGCCAGGATGTATAGCGTCTACGCCGTTTTCTTTCGCAACTTTGATGATCTCCGGGAAATTGAGGTAAGCCGCAACTGGCGGCAATCCACGACCCACCATGTAACCCTCGTCCGCTTTCTGTCTGTGCATCTGCATTTTGTCCTGCTCGGAGTATATCGCGACGGAGCGTATTCCCAACTCCGTACATGCTCGAAAGACTCTGATGGCGATTTCACCTGGAAAATACAATTTTGTAAATACGTCTTTTCAGTCTCGCGAAATGAGCGGACGTACAGAACGGATTCCATTTTAAGGAAATATTATACACGATTTAATACCTTTTGTTTTCTCATGAACCAATTTTGACAGCTTTTCGAAATTAGGTAAATTAAAATTAAGAAGTTACTTTCACATTAATGCTCAGTGTGATTACTTGTAATTTTCTACATTTTACAAAAAAAAAAAATATCTTCATTTTGTGAAAAAAAGTATTGCATTAAATAATACGCACCTCTGTTTGCCACGAGGACACTTCTTATTGGTTTGTACTGGACATCTGTTCCAAAATTCTTCCCACTGTTGATGTTGAGTATCTGGAGGCTGGCTCTCTGTACGGCCAAGGCCCTGCCAGCTCTGTGTGCGGCATACATTTTTCAATCGTGCTTTGTGCTTTGATTTAAATATCGAACCTCGCTGTTCGCTACTAGTTCCTTCGAAACGCAATCGATTTTCCGTTTTTTTTTTTGCTAAATTTATTCTTCTTCACCGCATCGATTTCTTCCTCATAGTTGAACTTATAATTTATCGCTTCTGTCGCTTCTGTCGCTTTGAAACAAACGTTTCGTCTTCGATTTTTTAGCTCTCTCGGCTCGAGCTTGTTTTTTTAAGTACCCCCTTCGCTGTGTCCAAGGTCTTCTCACTGCGGATCGTCGACTTCTTTTGTGGGCACGGTTTTCTGTGAACAAACATAGTAACAATTGTCATTCACGCCTCGTAACTTTTTAAGAAATGTAAATCCATCGAGTTGTAAATTGCATAAACGAATGACGATACGCTACAAAAATGTCCGTCGAGTCTCCAACCGAAAGACAGTTTTACTGCATTTTGACTGATAAAAGAGAAAATGCGTTTAAAAATAAAGTTGGTATTGCTCAACCAGTCGTCTGCTAGTCGGAACGCAGTTGTCTCTGTGAATGGAGTGTCAACAGGCGGACCTCGGGAGAACTTGGACGAACGATGGGCAAGCAGAACACAACATTATTTGCAATTTGATCGTATTCGCCGAGTCGCGAGAACGTCATCTTATGCAAAAGAATAAGCTTTGTCCGAGGGTTACACAGCCCGTGCTGGGTTCACGTTGTACCAACGTTATTTATTTCACCCGTTCCATTTATTTATCGAGACTACAAAAGCCTAACGTGCAATTCAATTGTCAGTGTCAAGAAAGAAGAGAAAAAAAAAACATCCCGGAAGGAATAGCCTTGGCATTCTCGCCAACTGACTCGTTTAAATAGAAAAAAAAAAAAAAAATTCTTTGGAGAATGACAAAGTTAATAAAATCCTGGAAGGAATCCTGGGCTTGGAATCATTGCCCGATGACTCGTCGAAATAGAAACAAATTTTTCTTTGACAAATTAAAAAGTCAATAAAATCCTGGAAGGTATCCTGGCCTTGGAATTATTGCCAGATGACTCGTGTAAATAGAAAATAAATTTCTTTGAAAAATAAAAAAAAGTTCTGCGCTGTTTTTTCAAGTAAGGTCAACCGGTGCAACAGAATTGAGAATAGCTGTTCTTCGGGCAAGACGCTAAAACAATAAACCTCTGTGCTGTTAATGACTCATTTACTCCGTTTTGCATGGCCTTCGTCGTATGGCGAAACAACGGCGATGTCCTGAAACGCAAATTGAGCCAACGGCAGCAATAAATTTGATTTAACGAGTGGCGGTGTCGCTTGTCGCATATGAGTGACTACTGTGTGGCGCGCACAATTTCTTCTCCTCGTTGTAAATATCTAACGTTATGACACTCGTGATCCATCTGACCGGCGCAGTCATTACGTGCCATTCAGTTACACGATAACAAAAATTCGAGACGCCCTTTGCTTCGTCAGACAAACATCAGGTTCAGCCAGACAAACATCGATGTTCCGAAAATCTTCGAGTGTTTAGTGTCAACAATGATTCCTCTGTGAGGACGAAGTTTCTTTTATTATCTACGTATTAGCTACAGTTTATTCACAGAAGCTATAATTTGCTTCGCGCGTGGTTATCTTGGCATTTTTTCACAATGTCTGACCCATTGATATGAACGCGCGAAAAACAAAAACAAACTAAAATTATGGAACATCACGTGATATATCTAACCTCATATCTATATCTATAAATCATATATTTTATAATCTATACATTTATTTTCTGTTTTTCTATTTTATAATCTCTCTATAAATTATAAATTACAGTTTATCTTGCGAAAACCCAACGCGTCATAAATTATGAACGATCTTAACTTTCGATTCTACTAATAAAAACAAAAAAAAACTACGTGATTATTCTTATCGTACACAAAACAGGTGTGTCCCGTTCGAATTACGCAATAATTACAGCCCGTTTATCTCGCGCTTCGACATGTCGAGAATTCCGGTGGTAGCTAAGACGCTGGTATCAGTCTGATGCGATGCTTTACACAGCTGAGGTATAAAAATGTACCAAGTCTCGGTTTTCGAGTAACCTGAATAATATGACCGAGACATGGGCAAGATAAAAGTATAGATAGATGAAACGGAGTGTAACACAATATCCAGAAATTGCGAGACACCAATAAATAGTATGTAAAACGGGACACTAATAAATGGTACGTAAAATGTTCGATTAAATTGCGTCATAAATGAACGAACATGAAAAGAGAATTAGAGCACTGGCGCGATAAAGAACCGCAGCATCGACAATGTAAGAATGTACGTATTTTCGAATTGGCAAGCGACTATCGCGCGCCCAGTAGAATTAGTTCAATGTTGCAGCCCGAGTGTGCCCTCGGGCTGTGCGTTCCTCGTGCAAAAGCCAAACCGGGGTCGCTACGCCGCTTGTCAACTCACTTTATTTATATATTTGTTCCAGAAACTAACCAATATCAATTTTCACTATTTTCGTCATTTATTTTAAAAATCTGGTTTGAAGACAAAGAGCGAATTATTTTCTGTGAATATTCGTCAATTAAACGTTACGGATAATGAATAAGGGGATAAACAATGGCTCATTGCTTTAGTTAACATCATTTTTATGGCTTTTGGAATGCATTTCACGAAATTTCTTCCCATTCAAATGTTTTGAATTTTTTACTACTACGAAATAACTGACGATGATCAATTTACGGAATGAACAAACGCTGCTTGTAAAAAAATGGCACAACGACAATTTAAAAAAGCAGAAATAAAAAAAAAGCAGAAAAAGACAATTTGGAGCAGAACATCTTGCGAATACGTTTTCGCAATGATTACGGTGCGTATTTAAATTGAGTGTACAAGTGCTCGCGGCGTGGGCTTTGCGTGCAAATATATATTTTTTGTTTTCGCAGGATTTTTTTCGGCTTGACCCAAATGATAAGATTGACGCTATGAATGGACTATGCGGAAAGTCAGATCCATCGCGATATTTCCAACGATTGCGAGACCGGATTATCGACTTGGGTCAGCCAGGGAGTGGAAACCTCAATGAAAAACGTGCACGATGGCGCGTCTCGATAAGCGCCTGTCGAACATTCATAACACGCGGCGTAGACGCTTCGTTACAGAACCGTAACAGTAGATAGTACGAAATCCAGTTGCGATCCATGACGCTAGTTCCACGTGCGAAAGAGACCGACGTAGCTGTGTGCGCGGTATCCATCATCATCGCGGACTCGAGTCGCAATTGCGTTGCAGCGTACGATTAAAAATATTGTAGTCATCCGATGCAGGGAATCCCTGTTTTTTTTGTAACCGCACCGCTAAGATGAAGTTCAAGCAGTAGATAAGCGATACACCTATATGAAAACAAAACGTCCGTTCCCTGAGAATTACGTTCATCTTATTTGTTCTATATTACTTTTAATCCCTTAAATTGTCATACAAACGCGGTGGTCTTATTTTTGTAATAACCATTTCTTAATTTGTGTGCTTTTTATGCAACTTGCACATTTTTTACAAATGACAATTGAAGAGCTTGAGATTTGACGACTCAAAATAAAATGTTCGTTTGAGTTTGCTTCCTACACAGAATTTTTTTTTTTTTTTACTTTTTCGATTTTTGTTTCTTTTCGATTTTTTCGATCTTTTTGATTTTTAAAAATTTTCGAACTGTTCGATGTTTTCGGGTTTTCAAATCTTTGATTTTTTCGATTCTTTCGATTTTTAAAATCTTTTCGATTTTTTCGATTTTTAATTTTTTTTCGTTTTCTTTTCGATTTAAAATTTTTTTTCGATTTTTTAATTTTTTTCGGTTAAATTTTTTTTTTCGATTTTTTAATTTTTTTCGATTTTTAAAATCATTTCGATTTTACGATTCTTACGATTTTTTTAATCTTTTCGATTTTTTAAACCTCATTGATTTTTTAAATCTCTACGATTTTTTAAATCTCTACGATTTTTTAAATCTCTTCGATTTTTTAAATCTCTTCGATTTTTTAAATCTCTACGATTTTTTAAATCTCTACGATTTTTTAAATCTCTTCGATTTTTTTAAATTTTTTCGATTTTCGATGTTTTCAACCCTTTAGATTTATTCGATCTTTTCGACCTTTTCGATTTTTTTTTACTTTTCGATTTTTTCGATTTTTTCGATTTTTATAACCTTTTCGATTTTTTCGATTTTTATAACCTTTTCGATTTTTTCGATTTTTATAACCTTTTCGATTTTTTCGATGTTTTTAAAATCTTTTCGTTTTTTTCTCGATTTTTTCATTTCTATTTTTTCGAGTAATCAATTACAAAAGCATCAAGAGGAAAATATGGAAATTCGAATGAGGCGTGTTTGACGATTGAATTAACTTTTGTTTGCCGTGCAGTGCTCATAGTCCCATCCGCATCGTAGCCGCGGAAATTTCCGAGCGTGCAGTAGTCGCAAAGCAAGGACGGTTAACGTAAAGTGCGATGCCCTTGTATGTAGAAGTCAGACTCTGCTATGTTCGACCGAGTGTTGTACCTCGTGCAGCGCGCTGCCTATACGACGGCTACCGCGTGACTGTGCGTGACTCTCGCACCCCTCGCGGTCCCCCCGTAGCCGGTAGCCGCCTCTGGTGATACTAATTTGTGCGGTTTCACTTTCAAATCTTGCACAACATCCCTAATCGTCCGCGGGTTTGTGTTGTGACGTGAACTCACAGAAATGTCCTGAGATAAAACGAAAAATTAAAACCTGACGCGCTTTGAGATAAAACGAGAAAATAATAATGAGCTGCATGACGCTGCGGAAGAATCACGAGTCGAGTAGATCGATTATCATAACGATAACAACAACAATTTCCTCGTGAATAGTGAATCAGGCGGTTGTGATCGCGAGAGATGGCTGTAAAAAAACATCGGAATTACGAAAGCCAAAATGTTGACGATAGTATCGAAATGCTTAATCTTTCGAGATACGAAACTTGTTCGATTCAAGGTTCTCAGTCGAGACGACACGCCCGCGGGCCATCAGCTCCTCAAAAAGCGCTAATGCTCACGTACTTCATTATGAGAAAATTATTTTCGTCGCGTTTTTGGACATTTATAATAAAATGTCCGAAAACCAAGCGCGCCTATAAAATGTAGTTCATGCTTTCATATATATTTATTTATCGATATTCGATATACAACGAAGCACATAAACCGCTAGATAATCATTTTGTTCAAATACGTATTTCAAAATTATCATTAAAATAAAAACGCTGATCGTAAATTATAATTCGTGAATATGGATATTTTGGATAAAAAGCCAGCCTTGCCATAAAAATGTATAATCTGTAAATTCAGTCAGACCATATCATTTTTTTAAATACGTATTTCTAAGTAATTGGAGGTGCCTGAGAAGGATTTTTATCTTTCCGAGTACGATTTTTATCGATAAAAATCGATTGAAAATTAATATCGAACCTGATGCTCTCGCGGGGATAAAACAAAAGCGGCTGTTTTGTGGCACAAGGACACGACACTCTACCTCGCGAGATATGTGAAGATATATATATGGAGCATTACCGATTCCATGGGGTATTCCATACCGATTAGACCTGGCTCTGACACGCGACCTCGCGGACTTGGTTTACGATATTGTATAATTTTCCAGACTTAAAATAGCAGTCAGGATTTATTAAAACCCACTTGAATTTTGGCTTTAAAAAAACAAACAATAAAAAAGATACTAGCAGACATCCCAACATCATGTTGGGTGTCGCTTAGAATTATTTTATACATAACATAGCATTTTAGAGCATTTTTCCAGATTTTTCCAGCACGTGTTTTTCAATTTTCTTCTGTTACTAAAATTTTCGAGAACTTTGTCAGATTTTAAATTACGTTCCTCGAGGATTTCGAAGAAAGACGTTTCAAAAAATGACACCGTGCTAAAATCTGATTTTGAAAATCTGAAAAAAAAATATATATATATCCTGGCTGCTATTTTTCGGCAAAAGAATCGTATAAAAAGTCGTGAAACAAATCCGCGAGGTCGAGGAGTCGAGGACCCAGGTCGAATCGGCATGGAATGCCCCATATGCAGGTTGCACCGATGACGCGTGTGAGCTTCGTGGACCGGGCCGCGACGGGGAGGGTCTACAGACCGGCCGGCCGGCGGCTCAGGCAGCGAAAGTGTAAGAAGGCTGGGAGGAAAGCGATCGGCCGCCGCGACGCTCGGTTACGTAAAGCGATTTTTCACTCCGCGTTATCGCACGGACCTTTTGACCTGCGAGCACAATACAAACATAGCCACCGGACATTGCGGTCGAAGCGAATGAAAAGAGTAGACGGAATTATCGACTCAACGTGAATTAACCGGTCGGCGTCCGTGAAAATGATTGCGGCTCGAAGTGATTAAGGAAATTGCAATTCTCATTAAAATATATATATTTTTTTTTCACGTATTTCCTGATGCGTAATTATTACAATGTTGCGATCAGTCATACGTGCGTCTCTCTATATTGCTTATCTCGTCGCGACGCGAAGGTTTAGCGATTTAGCAATTTTAATCCTCGAAAGGACAGAAAAACAAACGTATACCGTCCAAAGAGTAAATTCCGATAGCGCGCGCCTCGAATACATATGTAATTAACGATTCGGGTGTCCGAATGATCGTCGGGTCCGAAGTGCGAAGGCGAGCCCTCCTCTACTCGACCTTTGAACTCGACGCGTTCACGCTGGGTCGCCGCCTCGTTGACATTGCGAAGTATGTTCGAAGTTCACGACAACGGGTTAACACGCAACGACGGGCGAGCCGCATGGTGGTTTCGCAAAAATGTTAACGACTTGTAATCGAAATCGGAGCTTTTGAAATTAGTATTCCGCCCCCTCGTCGTGCCCCTTTGACTCACGCTATTTGTTTATTTTGCATATATAAATCTTGCAATCTCAATCTTGCCTTTTTAAATAGCCTGCGTCACTGGTAACAGTGGCGAAATTTTGTTGAAACGTAAACAAGACCTTCCAGCGAAAAATTATTTTCAAAAAACTTGCACGTACAATGAAAGGACAAAATGCAGCTTTCGTGTTATTTTTTTAGTGCTCATTTTGTCCATCACTTTCCATTTCCGGCGTTAAAAAAATATATTGGACAGTCGTTCTTGTTTTTAATATCGCAATCCAGTCCTTGGACATTTCGGCGCTAATGAACGAAACGAGAATTATTATTGAATACCTTTTTTTCGAGCGAAAAAACTGAGTTACGAAGTACGAGAGGTAGAAAAAGTGATGCTAATGATAGGTAAAAATATTCCCGTCTAGCCGAGATACGAAACATCCGTTGCAAAAGTCATGGTAGCGCAATTAGCAGAGCCAGAAGCCATAGACAAAACGTCCCGTGCCTCTGAACATGGTTATTTCGATCGCAGCTCATTTAGCTACATCTCCGTGGGGTGCTCGAGGCGCCCGATTGACCGTAACTGTTTTCCGTAGTACTTATTTCTCGCGCACTTTGCACGGCGTTAATTGAATCGTAGATACGGCTTCGCGCTACGCGTCGGTGGTCTTCCGTTGCGTAATGCGACATGGCAGTTGTTCGTTCACCTTTCCTGGGAACAAAAAATGTTGACATAGGGCCTGCACATTTTTCTAACGTAACAGACGACAGAGATGGGCGGTGTTCGATACTTTTAAGTGCACACTTTTTGTGTTTATCTTATAATTTGTTTATTATTCAAATTTTGAATAAAAGTCACCTACACGTTATGTAACTTATTCTCTTAACTTCAATATAAAGTACTTGAAACACATTTTTGGTAATGAATTTCGTGAAAAAAAGAATAACAAGTAAATGTAATGAACAAAAGTAACGATCAATATTTTCATCGTTCCTCGTTACACTTGCTTCTTACAATTTTTTTATTAAATTCAGTACCAAAAATGTGTTTCGAAGACTTTATATTACATTTGAAATATTACATTAAACAACGTGTAGGCGACTTTTACTACATTTTTCTACACAAAAATAAAAGTTTATTTTTAATATTTTTAAAAATTGCAGGGTAAACAAGCAAAAAGTGTATGTTTAAATGTAACACTGCCCATCGCTGACACCCGACGACGAAAATTGCATCTGACTGAAATATCCAACCCCGAGTTGGAAAATGCGTGGGAAGGGTGAACAACCGGCTCGGACCCGGTGACTAGCGGCGAGAGTAGCTACACGCACGCGCGCTTTAATCCTTTTCGGGCACAGTGCTTTCAAGCTCAGAGAACAGCTGCTTAGTGCCCTTCCAAATCGGTCAAGGATGTGGCACACGAGCAGGGTATAACGTGCCGGTGTCGCTTGGCAAATCGATAACCCGGCCGAAAAGCCCAAAATTGCGAATGCACGAGGAAGAATAATTAGGGAGTGACAAAGAATCGATTGTTGTATTAACGAATTTTGTGTTGTGATAACAAAATGTTCAGTTACCACAGCAAAATTTTCAGCTACCACAGCAAATTTTCAGCTACCACAGCAAAAATGTTGTTATCACTCCGTCGATATTTTTCTCTGTGTGGCCCTTGAGAAAAAAATATCATCAGAGCCGATACACGTTTTTTGTTTGCACAGCCAGTGTGAAATGTAGTGTTGGGATTTGTGCCGAGTCCCTAACAACTGCGATAGAGCAAATCGTCGCGTCGATTAGTAGGTGTTTTCACTGGTCTACCTCTCGAAAGGGCCTCGCACTTCTCGGCTTGAATCGATTAACTGGCGCAAAAATTAAATGACACACTATGACAGAGATGAATCGTAGAGCCAATAATGCTTGTGTGTCAATGCGACCGAGATATCGTTTACGTGAACGCGCATATTTGCTCTGATATACGTTATGCAAATAGCAGAGCAACAGCAGAGTGGATTTAGCTAGGAAACTGAAACTTAGCACTCGAGCACTTGTCGTCGTCTCGCCCGGTCGTTTTACACGGATCTTTTACATTGCACGAAACGAATGACACGAATGTACGAATGTATTCTATTGTTATTAACTAATTACTTTTTACCGGTTATGTTAAAAATTAACGTCAATCGGATAATAAAATGTTAGTAGTCAGATGTCCGGATATTTTTTTTTCACACCGGGCAAATGTGATGAACATAGGTAAAAAATAATTACAGGATTAAATTTAAGAGGAACCCGAATGAAAATGTGATTTTCACGAGAACAGCATTTTTTCGGCTTGTTTAAATATTCTCACGTGCGTAATTCGATCGAATTACAACGTTGCTCGCGAAAATATCTAATCACACTGCAGTTGCACAGATCTCGGCCGGAGGGAGACGAAAGTGAAAATGGATTATTTTGTATTTTTATTTTTTTTCAGCTATCTATCACTCGCACGATTATAAAAACGTTGTAATAACGGAAGAAGAAGGTTTGTAGCGCGTGTTTAATCACTCGTTTTCGATTAGTTATTTCACCGTAGTTATACTTACTGAGTATTCCGCCGGAGACGAGGTTGTCCAGCCCGTCCGGCTAAAGTCTAAACCGTACTAAAATCTTGTTTAGCAAATGCCCTGGCACACGCGTTCGACCTCTACAGAAATAGTGCAAGCACTGGCGGCGGCCGTGTGTGTGCGTTCAGGTCGTCTTCGAGGAACAAGTAGCTCCATCGGGCGGCGACTCCGAGCAGGATTGACTATCGACCGAAGAAACCTACGCGTAAACCGAACTTTCGAATATTTACCGGCGCGGGAAATAAGCTACAGCGCAGATCAGTTCCCGACGTTTTGAGGGAACAGAGTTAGTCAAAAAAGTTTATTTTTATTATAAGGGCTACTTTTTTCCTCGCCGCTGAAATTTTTTTAAATAATTTTATTCTTTTAGGATCGCAGCGAATTTTTTGTTACTGGGCCCGCCGGTTGGGTCAACTGGTTGCTTTGAAACCACAAATACGGGTTTTTCACACTGCGCGTAGTCTAGAGAAAACCAATCATAAGATTGACCTCCGCTAGGGCTCAACCTCTTTGCAATTACATTTCTTACAGATTAATTGTAGGGATTTTCTTTAAGTTAATATATTTAAAAAGATTCGTGTTGCTGATGCCAACTTTATCATCACTTTTTACAAATTATTCTGTAACTTGGGGTTAAGAAACATTTTTAAAAAATCCTATGGTTAATTTGCAGGAAATGTGATCGTGAAGAGATCGAGTCGTGGCGAAAGCTAATTCTACGATGGGTTTTGTTAATTATTAACAATTTTCAGCATTGAATATTGCGGGATAAATATTTATTTATTGTTATCAAATTTGAGATGCGTCAAGTAAGTTTTGAAAATTAGTATTAAATCCTGTGGTGATAACAAAATACGGTTTAGCCCAATTATAATTTGCGAATAATACTTTTTTAAATGATTTGTTAACATTAAAAGAACTTAATTATAGCTTGTAGCTTAATTAATTGAACGCTTGAAAAATTGCCGTGAAATTGTAGCAAATCGACACTGGTTGGTCAGTCACGCACTTTGCAGTTTATATACACGTACATTTATTTATTATTCGTTTTTAGTACACATTCAATAATAATTAGACGTTTCAGAATATTCTTTAAAAGTTTGTACAAAGAATTATTTTCGTTGGCCACTTTATTACCGAGTGATTGTCGGTAATTAGCGAAACAAATCTGAACAACGTGATTGAAAGACAAACGACATGCTCAAGAACGAGGGGGAAGGTACTTCGGTGAAACAAATGATTACACGTGGAAACATTATTCCTTATCCTCGGAATCTCGACTCTGGCTGTCGAGTAATGTTGACTGCGTTTCATCCTGATTTTCCGTCTCCATCTCCTCGCAGTTGTGGCGCCGCTCGATCGACGATCTGACGAGCCGCAGCACCACCACCAATAGCACCAACAGCATCACGATCCATATCGACAAGGCCAGCGGCTGTAGATTCAGCGAGAACGTCCGCTGTGAACAGAAGTACGTTTGATAAAAATACGTTTCTAATTCTCGTCGAAATTATAATTCTCGATCAAAAGTAATGTGCAAAAGTGGTTGGAGACCTTCGGGGCTATACCGTGAAATTTCTAAGCGCGAACGTCCGGTGCGGAAAGAAGAATGTAGGAGAAATTACCGTATTTCTTTTAGTGCTGACTCTGATAATATTTGTTAATTTTGCTTCCTCATAGTAGAAGCATTGCTTTCATGAAAAAACATTTTTTTGACATTTTCATGTCAGGACACTCAAAATAGTCCAGAACGTCGATAAAAGTGGTTTAGAAAAAATATCTGTATGTATGTGTGTATGTGTTTGTTCGGGGGTTCGAAAATTCAATAGCGTCTTACTCAGTAACCATTCAAGCGATCGGGCTGAGATTTGGCATGCAAGTAGAGTAGTTACCCCTCTTTGAATGTTACAATTTTGTTTAAAAAATACAAACAGCCAGTACGATTTTATATAGTTTTGAATCTTTTGAAAAAAGAAAGTGCATGCTCTAACTTTCGTAAAAATTCACCGGTTCAGCTAAATAGTTCTTCAGAACCGAAGATACGTTCAATGTTGTTTGATATTGAATTTGAACGAAATCAGTAAAGCGGTTCGGATTTGACACTATTTCGAATTTTTCGAAAAACAATTACTTTGCTCTAAATCTCGCCGAATTTCAGCAATTCAACGGAAATATTCAACAGACGAAAAATAACATGCAGCACGGCTACGTACCAAATTTGGTGATGGTATGTAAAGTGCTTTGTATCTTACGCCATTTTGAATTTTACCAAAAATTTATGTTTTCACTCCGCAAAACTCACTCACTCCGCAAATTTATGTTTTCACTTAACTTCCGCAAAAGTTAAGAACGTAAGACAAAGCCATATACCTAATCAAAATGACATGTAACGGTGTTTGTTACAGGGTTATTTAAATTACATACCCGTTATATACCCGTAATATATTTTTCGTCGGAAGAATGTAAAAAAAAGTTGCAAAGTAGAACTTTGCACATTGCTTCTTCATTAATTTTCGTTTTTCACAAAGCTTCCTCTATGAGGAAGCCAAAACTGATAAACAAGCGTTTTCATAGAGGTGGCTTTGTGAAAAACGAAAATTAATGAGGAAGCAATGTGCCTTTGCAAAAAAAAAAGAAAAAAGAGTTGCAAAGTAAAACTTTTTCTACTTTGCAACTCTTTTTTTATTTTTCTTTCAGCGAAACTTTCATACAGTTAAAAAGATCCCCTAAGTACGGTCCTCTCGAAAATTCTTATAACTAACGTCCAGATCGTGACGTTTAAATGTCGTCCACTGTACCGATATAGCAATCTCTCCCAGTTGTACATGGTATTGTTTGTTCCCGATCCTTCGCGTCCCGTGTCTATCTTTTTACTTTAACTTTTTCGCTTTCATTATTAATATATATAACATTACATTTGTGCTAATATAGGCACACCAGCACACCTTCCGGTGAACCGTGTCAGTCTTTTTCTGGTTGAATGGCCATTTCTCGTGCCACGGATTGACGGTACCGTCGGGTGTCTTGAATATCAGCCCCTCCAGAGTGAGGCCTTGGGCCAGTACGGTGGTCGTTATTTTGCCCTTCTTGTACGACGCGATCCCGGCGTTCAGATACATCTGTGGAATAGTGTCGGTTATCCCGGTGAGCTTCAGCGTGACTCTCGGCGTTTTCGGCATTTTCAGCCTTCTGAGCACGTTCGCAATACTGCTAGTCGGCGTGGGATTTATTATGCTTGCCCGACTGCCCGTTGATTTGTCCGGTACCGGAGATCCGAGCTCGGCCGACGAGGAGAACGACGAGGGTGACGTAGTCCTCTCGGCCTCCGACGACACGAGTAAGGTCGAGTGCGTCTCTTGAGCAAGCGGCTGCGGCGTCTCTGAGCAATTAATTAGAAAATATTGTTTGCCGTCGGAAGCTGGAAAATGGCTTCACACAAAATTGGACAGCTCTTAAAGAACCGCTTATTGTGCGTTCGAAGAACGTCCGACCAACCGCAGTCTTGTATTGTAACTCACTGTACTTATGGAGACACGCACGTTTAATTACTTTTGAAGAACGTAAATTACTCTCGCAATTTTTTGAATGTTTTTTATGTGCGCGTTGTTTTGTCCAAGAATAATATTTTGTGTTACTTTTATTACAATGAGAGCTAACATTCTGGTACGGAATCAAATATGTATGAATGGGGAAATTGGCATTGAATAATTCATTGCAAGAAAAACAAAGCCATTAATTCGAAATATAATTTACCATCGGAAGTTGGAAAATAGTTTCATATAAACTGGGACAGCCCTTAAAGAACCGCTTATTGTGCATTCGAAGGACGTCTGACCAACCACAGACTTAAGCATTGTACTTATAGAGACATGCACATTTAATTACTTTTGTAAAACATTAATTAGTCTCGCAATTTTATTTTAAATAATGTTAATGTGCTTGTTTTTTACTCCAAAAACAACGTTATTTTGGTCGCTTTTATTACAACGATTCCTAATATTGTCGTACGGAATCGAATACGTATGAATGCAGAACATTTTTATTAAGCAAAATATTGCAAGAAAAAAGATGCAACGATTTTCGTAACAGTAGAATTGTATTCTAATGTAATTGAATTTCTTGACTCTGCGAAAGGGAGCTTTAAATAAGTAATAAAATAACTGAGCCCATCTTTTGCTCTACCACACGACTCATAGACTCGCATAGTAAATAGAGGTCATGTCGCAAATCTGTGATCGCATGCGTTACTTTGACAATGCATTCTACAACTTGGAACTACCTAAACAAATATCTGGCAATATGAACCAAACCGCGCAATTGCCCTACGGTTACCACGCGAGTCTGGAAATTATCACCATATTTTAATCTCCATGCCCCAAAGTGATTTACCAGTCATTGTGAACGCGAGCGTGCTCGGCTTCTTTTCCAGGATAATTGAGGAAGAAGTGCTGATCCTACTCGACGATCCGGACGTCTCTTTATCGACCAAAATCCTGGAAGACTCGAGGGTGCTCAACAGTCTTGATTCCGTCGTGATCACCGCCGCCGTTGAAACTTCGTTTCCTTCATTATCATGAATGTCATTGATTTTCAAGTACCCATTGGTCAATGGAGCTTTGAGAGTCTTAATGGCCCAGCGACGGCTAACAACCTCGTCGAAGATATAGGCGCACATAGCACAGCATATCAACATAACGACGATCAGCGACGACAACCAAACCCTGCGCGTTATCCGTTCCTTGAAGCGCTTCTCCAGAGGGTAATGCACGGCACTCTTGACCGGCGATCCCACGCGCTGTCCCGGTATCGATGACATCTCATTCACGTAGAATTGATCGACTTGCGGCAGGATCGTATACTGGAGACTGGCATCTCCCTGGCGCACCGTTTTGTACATCCCGCGGCCGCCACCTGTTACTGAATTATTAATATTAGCAACGCGAGTACTTAATTCGCACAATTGGAGCATAATAAAACGATTGTCAAGTGCTCGTTAGCTCCAATACATATTAACCATTCCTAAAGTAATATTTCATCTTATATGGAAAAAGAAAAATAACTGTAAAGCAAACGACAAACTTTATAAGGAATTATTCGTTAATTTGTGTTCAATTATTTGTCGATTAAGGAGGTAGTCTCGGTACAGTCCCGTCACATGTGAGTTTCGACGGAAATTTCGAACCCTTCTCGATGAGATTATGATCTAAAAAAAATCAAGCACGTAGAAAAAAAATCAATCAAGCAGAAGGTACTGAAAAGATTGATTTTTATGATAATAATTCCAAAATGATATTAACAAATTAATGAAAAAATGAATTGTTCAACAATTTACCCGGCAACCCAACTTTTTTTCTGATGAAAATTATTCATTCATTTTTCTGAATACGTATACATTTTTTTAGATTTTTCTCTAATTTTTTAAAATTGTTTTTTTTCAGCATAATGGGCGGCAAAAACCGCAATTTAGAAAAATTAGACAAAATTCTGAAAAAATTCATACGTATTCAGAAAAATGAATGAATAATTTTCATCAGAAAAAAAGTTGGGTTGCCGGGTAAATTATTGAAGAATTCATTTTTTCACTAATCAGTTAATAACATTTTGGAATTATTATTATACAAAATCAATCTTTTCAGTACCTTCTACATGCTTGATTTTTTCAGATCACTATCTCATCGAGAAGGGTTCGAAATTTCCCTCGAAACTCACATGTGACGGGACTGTACCGAGACCACCTTTTTAAGCAAGTCGCTGATGTTGTTTTCGTTTATCGATTAGCCCTTAAACTGTGACCCCTGACCTTTAGATCACCGTTCCGCGAATGACTGAATGCAATTTTATTTCTGACTGTGTGACACACACAAAATAGGACTGACAGCTAGATTTCGGTGGAAAAACATCAATTTGTTATTGAAGGGAAAATTATAATTTGGATAAATAATTGTGAAATTCGGCGATCGCCGGCGTGCGATAATCGAGTTTTGAACGATGCCAAAAAAAAAAAAAAAACAAACAACACTTGTTCCATCTCCCGCAGCCGGTGCATCGATTTGATGGAAGGATTTGAATGAATCTGCACTCGGGAGGCTGCACCGACAATGAATTCATCAACAAAACGAGCCAAGTAAGTTGGACTTACGATTCAAGTTTTCGCTAATTGTTGTTCTAAATCTGTCACTCAAATTTCGCCAAGCGAAGCTCCCACGAGCTGCGATGTTTATCCGGGCCAGGCGGTACCTCGCCTGGGAGAGAAGATCCTGTGAAATGTAGCAGATGCCTGCACCGTATCTGACACGCACGCGCATCCTTGACATCCGGCGGTTTTAATGGGTTCGAACGTTTTTCGTATCACACTCAATGAACGCGACGACGTTTTTAAAAGTAATTGAGAGTCCTCGTCAAAGTGGCATCGTATAGCGGGAGCATTTTATACAGATACGACTCAACATGTACTGTCTATTATACAACCATGATACAAAAATATTGTAAAGAATACAAAGTGGCGCGCAGCGCACACAGCAGCCTCTTTTGTTACAATTAAGGTATTTTACGATTGTGGAGCTTTCCGCACAATCATGGAAGACGCGTTGATATAACACTATGATTAACAATTCTGTTGACTGGAATGCCTAAATAGTTCCGGAATTCCAGGTTTGGATTATGTAGCATCATCGGAATAAAAGATCTTTGGAAATGACTCCTGATTTTCAGAGAGCGCCTTGTAAATAAATTCTACTGCATGGTGGGCATCGCGGTGGATGAAGAAATTTCGGTGGCATCGCCGGATCTCCAGAGTTGTGTGATCGTCTTCGTTTGCGTGTGGAAGTTGATTGCCTGTGAAGTAAGGAGACAAAAACGATTAGTTGTTCAATTATTGTACAAACAATTGGCGTGATAAAATTTCAAAATGCTCACGGCTTTTCCGTAGAAGTTGTTGTCACCGAGGAAGGAACCTTTGTTGCCGGTGAAACTGAACATCGGAAGAGGAACGGGAATCGGAACGTTAATGCCCACCTGGCCGGCCTCGATCTGATTTGTGAACCTTCTCGCTGTCGCTCCGTTGTTCGTGAAGATCGCGGTGCCATTGCCGTACGGGGATTTGTTGATGATCTTTATTGCCTCGTCCAGGCTATCGGCGAACATACACACGAGCACGGGTCCGAAAATCTCTTCGGTGTAACACTTCATGTGTGACTGCAAATTAAAAGCGGATGGATGGATAGAGATTTAGAAACTCCTTCCATAGTCAAATGGACAAACATAGCAGGAAAACATTTCGAAATTAATTGCAATGTGATGGGACTACTGCCTGTCGAGTGATCTGTCGAAAGATTCTTGAAAACGGAATGGAGCACATATGCCAAAATAGTACATTGTGTGGCTAGTGCGCGAAGTAGGTGATTCACGACGAGTGTGAAGTTCACACGAGTCGTGAATCGCCTACGCGCACGTGTCACACATTAGTACATTGTGCGACTAGTGCGCGAAGTAGGCGATTCACGACGAGTGTGAAGTTTGCCGCCCGAGCGAAGCGAGGGCGGCAATCACACGAGTCGTGAATCGCCTACGCGCACGTGTCACACATACTATTTTTTTAAATACGTGTGTGCGAGTTCGTCTTCGAGTGCTTGCGTAGCAGGCGCGAAGTAGTCGATTTTCGCATGTTATTGGAAATTCGCTATGAAATTTGTGTTTTTGCACACATATTTTTCATATAAAAAACAACATTGATAGTGAACTTAAAAATCTGAAAAAATTCATGTGCATTCAGAAAGACGAACGAAGATTTTCATTTTTAAATATGTGGTTTTCCGAGGAATTTATTAAACAATTTTTTTCATCTATTTGTTAATAACATTTTGCAATTATTATTATGCAAAATTAATATTTTCTTCAGATTGTTATACCATCGAGAAGTGTTTGCAATTCTCTCATTTTTCTCGAATTTATGCGAAACGAATTCAATACGACTTGACTTCAAATTACTAGTTCTAGTCTGTATCCTGAATTTAACAGTCCTTTTTTTGCAAGATTTGTCATCAATTTTGGAATAGCAGAGTTCAAATGATGATCAAACTGGGACTTTGAATATTTGATAAAAATGTTTTTGAATGAATGATTAACCTTGACACCCGTGAGAATCGTCGGGCCAACGAAGTTTCCATTCTCGTATCCGGAGACCACAACGCCTCTGCCGTCCAGATCCAAACGCGCGCCGTCTTTGACGCCGGACTCCACAAGTTCGCAGATACGTTTTTTCGACTGCGGCGAGATGACAGGACCGACATCCGTGCCGGGAACGTGTCCCGCGTTCACTTTGAGCCTCTTCGCGGCTTCCACCAATTCGGGTATCCATTCCTGGGCTTTGCCGACGAATACGGCCACAGATAAAGCCATGCATCGCTGACCCGCAGCGCCGAAAGCTGCTCCGGTTAGTTGCGAGATGGTCTTATTTTTGTTCGCGTCAGGCATGACGATGCAATGATTTTTCGCGCCCATATTGGACTGTACCCGTTTTCCATGCGCGCTACCCTGCTTGTAAATGTACTGGCCCTGAAAGGTAAAATCAAAATGTTACACATTGGAAGTATAGCTTAGAGGCCGTCTGAATTGATTACTTTTTTTATAAACTCGTACAGCCTGATCCGAACCGACGAAAGAAACGGCCTTGATATCCGGATGCTCGCATATGAAATCAACAGCCTGATGTTGTCCGTGAATGACATTAAGAAGTCCCGGTGGAGCACCGGCCTTGGTGAAGAGGTCGGCGAGGATCATCGACGCGCCGGGAACTCGTTCGGAGGGTTTGAGGATCGCAGCGTTGCCGCACGCGACCGAAATGGGAAATGACCACAGGGGGATCATAGCCGGAAAGTTGAACGGACAGATAGAAGCTGTGATACCCAGAGGAACTTTGTACGACACGATGTCCATGTCCGTGGCAACGTTCGCAGTTGACTCGCCCATTTGTAGATTCGGGATCGCCGTGCAAGCGTCAACGACCTCTGAATAAATAAAATTGTTCTATCGTTTCACCTTCGTTATACGTTAAAAAGACTAGATGTCTAAATAACTTTTGCAAAAATAACTTTGCGACAAAAGAATTTCGACGAAAATAACTTCGCGAGTTAAAGTAAAAGAAAAATTAAAGAAAACCAAGGAATGAAGAAAAGTAAAATAAAAGTGAAAAAAAAGAAAAGTTTTGTCGCGAAATTATTCCGATCCAAGTTATTTTCAGGCTCAACTTTCAGGCTCAACTGTTATTGAAAAAAATATTTTTCTGTTCCATTTAGCGAGCCATAAGATTAAAAACTTACGTAAACCACGAAGTACATCTCCTTCTGCGTCAGCCATTGTCTTTCCATTCTCGCGAACAATATTTTCAGCAATTTCTTTCTAAAATAAATAATAAAAACGAATTATTAATTTGTGTGAATATTTGGACGTTTAATTTGGGTGAGCGCAGTTTTTAGGGTTTTTTTTTTTATTGGATCGTAACTATCCGAAACTCACCGAGTGCTCACGAATGAGGGCCTGGTATTTGAGCATCAGTCCCTGTCTCGTGAGGACACTGGTGTTTCGCCACTTTTCGTATGCATTTTTCGCACTCTGGACCGCACTTTCCATTTCAGCTTTGGTCGATTTCGGAGTACGCGACAAAATCTGATTTGTTGCCGGGTCATGAACATCCGTGAACTCTGTACTCTTCGATTCTGCAACACATACGTGACAATTGTAAAACATTTCCATTTTATTTATAGATCAATAGTTTTTAGTAGGTGTTGAATATTACCTACGAATTGACCGTCGATGTACATTTTGACTGACGGAACCGCACTACTGAAACTTCTCTTCGCGAGACGAACCTGTTAAATAAATGAGCAACCACAATATTACTATACAGTAGAACCTCGATTATCCGAACCAATTGGGACTAAGACTAGTTCGGATAATCAAAAGTTCGGATAGTCGAAACGTCGTTTTTTTGGGGACGGGATCGCAAACAACATTTTTATTTACATAAAAACAGTAGATATATATTACATTTCTATATTTGCATTACGTTCAAACACGTTCAAATAGACATCTGAAAATTAAACATCCGAAAAACGTTGAATGCTTTTTTGCATATTCATGCAACAATGTATCTTTCGCGCCAACATTCGAATTATTGAGCGTTTGGATAAACTAAACCATCGTTCGGATAATTGTCTTTTGCTTAACAAAAATATTTTTTGATAATGAGGTACAATTCATAAAAATGTTCGTAACTTTTTTACCATTTTCTGTAACAGGCCTCGATCGATAAACGCTACATTTTTTTGTAAAATAAAAAATCACGAGTATTATTCGCTTTGTGTATTAATTTAGGGTCCATTAAAAAAATCTAGAATTAATTTTAAACTGATGTGAGCGTAAATCATTCGACCGTGAGATATTCCATTGTAAAATGGAATTTTTTATATAAACTCTGCAAGAATTCGTGACACACACAACTGAGTTTGCGCATGATATAGATAAAATTCAAAAGATTAAGCAATTGCGAAATAAACTTATTGACGTTAGTCTCTCAATAATGTTACGCAATCGTGAATTGTTATCGAACCTCACGCGGCAACTGAGAGCGGTAGCGATAATACATGCAAATATACAGTACCGAGCGGACCTTTTATCTGGATGGTAACGAGTCGTCACGAGCCCCCGACAATCCGACTACCCGATTAAGCTGACGCGGCAATTTTATCGTTATTATAATTTGAATATTGACGTCATTTATTGTGAACAATAATACCCACTGCGTTCGCCAGACTCGGCGCAATATTAAAAGTATATTTTAATGTCATTTTAAATAATAATAATCATGAAAATATCATCATTTTTTAAATAATTTATCTGTTCCGGAAAGTTTAGACTTGCCCTATCAGAAAATGTATTCCACCCACGTGTCGTAAAATATTATTCAAATATCATAAAAATATAATGACCACATTTTATATTTTACGTTTTACGCTTTACATTACATGAACATTCATTCATAGATAGTATGAATTTAAACGTTACCATTCATACAATTTATATTACGCGCCTTTGTCAATTTTCTGCTAGGCTTTCCGTACAGGAATTGTACAGTAGATAATGCAGCTATCTGCCAGACGCATTTAATTAACCCGGGATTCGGAGTAACTACCATTTCAACTTTCCCGTTTGAAATCATTCAATGTTTTTGCATGAATGATTATCAGCTGCGTGAAGCGAACTGAATGCGGTTGCGTATTACCTCATATTTCGCTGTTCTCACGAGAAACGCCATTTTTTCCGGTCGCTGGCCACACGAGGACTACACTCGAACGTCTCCAACTACTGAGCCTTCGCAACTCGTCGGTGGTTCGTCGTGTTAGTCGAGTTGCGCGCGCAACCATTGTCGTGATGGTCAATCTAATCTTGCACCTTCTTTACCAACATCGGTTTGGTTCAATCGTACGGTAACTCCAGCAATGCGCTTCGGTATATGCGGTTGGTTAAACAGGAAACTGTTTTGTCGGCAGGAAAACTGTTTATTGACCGTCGGTAAAAATTGCGAGATGAGAAAACTGTTTTGCCGACCGTATATGCTAAGAAAACGGTTTTGCCGACCGTCAGTGAAATCTGCTGCAGACAACTGTGTTACCGAACGTCAGTAAAACATTAGTCCGCTCGCACTGTCGACTCCATCAGACGCTACTGGTTTCGCTATCAAGAGACGCGGTAGCGTCTCGAGACAAGTACATTTACGGCCGATTACCGACGGCGATCGATTTACCGACCGAACCGACCGATGACGACGAGACGCGACAAGACTCTTATACGCGAAACAACTCGTTTTCGGACACTCTCGAAAACTTTTCTTTTCTTTTTTTCATATTCAGTAAACGAATATGTTTTAGAGCAATACGTAAATTATGTTCTTTTTACGGTCTATCGATTGCAACCAAAATCGTATTTATAGAGAGGCGCACAAGATAGATATTCGAGCTTAATTTTCTCAGCCTCGCCAGAACTGATGTTCAGTGGTCGTCGTCATCGCACACAACATGGCGGCGTCCACAAGCGGACGCCGCCATGTTGTGTGCGATTTTGTAAGCAGACGTCGCTATAACAGATGACGTGAATCTAACTTCACGGCAGTCACGCTCCATCTCTGTCTCTCTCTTTCTCTATGTATATCTCTCAAATCTCTTCTCGCACATCAATTATCTTGTAATTGGTTCGAACGATTTTCGTGAAATTTTGTACTCGAGGGTTTTCGAGGTCACTGATTAAGAATCTGACCTCAAAATTCAAAAACTAAGAATGTCAATCCAGTATAGCACACCAAAATACAATAATTAACTAATTGATGCTCATACAAACTGGTATATGGGGGTTTTCGAGGTCGCATTTAGAAATTCAAAGTCGCGGATGGAAATTTAAAATTGATTTAACTGGAATGAAATTCGGCACTCGGGGGTTTATGAGATCGCTGATTACGAATCTGTCCTTAAAATTAAAAAAAAATCGAAAATGGTGAATCAAATATGGCAGATCAAAATTCAGAATTGATTGCATCCGGATGACAATTGGCAATCGAGGATTTCAAAGTCAAATTTGAATTTGATCCGCAATTTTGAATTTCTAAATTTTGAGTACAGATTTGTAATGAGCGACCCCGAACTACTGAGTGTCGGTTTTGATTTGAAGTAAATCACTTTTGAATTTTCATCCGCCATATTGGAACCTCCATTTTTAATTTCTGTATTTTGACCACAAATTCACAATCAGCAACCAAAAAAATTCTTAGATGGCATGTTTCATTCAAATCGGAATATTGGTTTTCCCGTGTTTTTGGCACAGATAGTGAAATTTGTCTTGCCGCTCAAGAGAATAATTCTAATCTTGCGGAAACCTATCAATATTAAGGGCTAGGTAATATTGTATTGATGATGTGAACTGGTATTAATGAACAATAAAAAATGTAAAGCCTCGAAAATGAATACTCGTACTTCGTGATTAACAATTTTGCGATAATATCGAAAAATATCTAGTAGAAATCGCCAAGGAGAACTTTTGCAAAAAGTAAACAAATACCCCAAAAAAACACCTTGGGTGTAAAAATCTGAGACAAGTAAATTTACATCGGCAAATGTACCTATTCTTACAAAAAGTTGTGAAATAATGAATTTATAAAAGTAAAACCCCATACTATGCAAAAAGTCGACAAATAATTACCCGCCTCACAACGTCAAGTAAACCCGAAAATTAATAATGATAGTTTAATTAACTCAAAGTTGCATGGGTCAATTTATAAAAATTACTTGTCCGGCCTAAAGTATCGACTGTTGGTGTTGGCGGTCGACGAGTTAATTGTGCGTATTTAGCTAATATACCAGTTGTCATGTTAATTTGATAAGTACAATGGCCGGACAAGCAATTTTTCTAAATTGACCCATGCAACTTTGAGTTAATTAAACTATCATTATTATTTTTCGGGTTTACTTGACGTTGTGAGGCGGGTAATTATTTGTCGACTTTTTGCATAGTATGGGGTTTTACTTTTATAAATTCATTATTTCACAACTTTTTGTAAGAATAGGTACATTTGCCGATGTAAATTTACTTGTCTCAGATTTTTACACCCATTACATTTACTCGACCCAGCCATCCTTCCCTGAAATATCAATCAAAGACAAAAATTCTCGCTCGCGGACTTTTTATTGTTTCTTTTCTTGTTTCATTTTCCAGGATCGAGAAAACACAGTGTGGTGGAAAAAAACAACACATTCGTGTGATAATAATCAAGTTGATCGTCTCGGAATTGTGCGAATCATTAATACGACGATTGTTTTTATTATTATTATTATTATTAGAATAAACTATCGACATAATCCGGAGTACCGAGGTAGGTGCCGACTATTCTGCTGACTGCTGGAGCACGTTGTAAGCTGAGTACGACAGCTTGATTAGCTATATAAAAATAATTATAGTTTTACATGCGTCATGATACACTTAACAACGATAATGGTAATTTAATAGTCATAAGAGACATATTCGAATCGGAGTTGGCGGCAATGCTTTATTTTCTTAATGCATCACTGTTTTTTGAACCCATTATTTAAAAAATTGATAATGGAATTAGGATCCACTATACATTACTTTATTAATGAGTAATGGAGCAGAGATCCATTTTTTATGTTTAATGGAACATAGACCTAGCAACCATTTTTTAATGTTTAATGGAGCAGCGACACAGCTCCCATTACTTTTTTAATGTTTAATGGAAGAGAGATCCAGCACCCATTATTTTTTCAATGTGTAATGGAACAGAGATACAGCTCTCATTACTTTTTTAATGTGTAATGGATCAGAGATACAGCTCCCATTACTTTTTTTAATAAGTATATATATTTTTAATAAATTTTGTGCGTTTTTTATAGGGAAAGAATGTGAAAATTCAATGTGAACTCTAAAATCTGAAAAAATTCATACGTATTCAGAAAAACGAAGGAATCATTTTCATGAAAAAAAATCTTGGGTCATCGAAATATTTGTTAAACAATTGTTTTTTTCATAAATTTGTTAATAACATTTTCGAATTATTATTATGCAAAATTAATCTTTTCAGTACCTTTAATGTGCATGAAGTTTTTCAGATTTTTATATCACCGAGAAGTGTTTGCAATTCTCTCCCAAATTCCTCGAATTTATGCGAAATGAATATTATCCGCAAGGACTACCTTAAACAGAGTTAGACAGTTGGACAGAGTTAGGACAGAGGTAAACAGTGTTAGATAGAGTTTGGCAGAGTTTGACAGAGTTAGACAGTTGGACAGAGTTAGGACAGAGGTAGACACTGTTAGATAGAGTTTGGCAGAGTTTGACAGAGTTAGACAGTTGGACAGAGTTAGGACAGAGGTAGACAGAGTTAGATAGTTGGACAGAGTTAGGACAGAGATAGACAGAGTTAGATGGAGTTTGGCAGAGTTTGACAGAGTTAAACAGATTTAGATCGTTAAAAAGCGTTTGACAGAGTTAGACTGAGTTAGAAAGCGTTAGACAGAGTTAGACAGAGTTAGACATAGAGTTAGAGAGAGTTAGACAGAGTTAGACAGAGTTAGACAGAGTTAGACAGAGTTAGACAGAGTTAGACAGAGTTAGGCAGAGTTTGACAGAGTTAGACAGAGTTAGGATAGAGTTTGGCAGAGTTTGGCAGAGTTTGACAGAGTTAGATAGAGTTAAACAGTTAGAAAGAGTTAGACAGAGTTTGACAGAGTTAGACAGAGTTAAACAATTAGAAACAGTTAGACAGAGTTAGACAGAGACAATTTAAGTAACATTATATTGAGAAAGTAATGGGTGCTGTATCTGTGCTCCATTACACATTAAAAAGTAATGGGAGCTGTATCTGTGCTCCATTACACATTAAAAAAGTAATGGGAGCTGTATCAGTGCTCCTTTACACATTAAAAAGTAATGGGAGCTGTATCTGTGCTCCATTACACATTAAAAAAGTAATGGGAGCTGTATCTCTCCTCCATTACACATTAAAAAAGTAATGTGTGCTGGATCTCTGCTCCATTACCCATTAAAAAAATAATGGAAGCTGTATCGCTGCTCCATTTAACATTAAAAAAATAATGGGTACTGAATCTCTTTTCCAATAACCATAATAAAATAATGGGTGCTGGATCTCTGTTCCATCAAACATTAAAAAAGTAATGGGTGTTGGATCTGTGTTCCATTAAACATTAAAAAAAGGCATGGGCGCTGGATCGCTGCTCCATTAAACATTTTAAAAAATGGGTGATGGATCTGTGTTCCATGAAACATTATAAAAGTAATGAGAGCTGGATCTCTGGTTCATTACTCATTAAAAAAGTTATGGGCGTTGGATTTGATTTCCGTTATCCGTTTTTTTAAATTAAATGATGAATTATTTTTACATAAAAAATGTCACAACTCTGATTCGATTTAACGCTAATTATGTGTTACTCACAGTGTTAAACGACTCGAGAGAGAGTGTGATGATGTTCGCGCAAGTGAATGTAATGGGTCGTAGGGAGCGTATCATGATCGTTACAAGACTCTTCTTAGCTCTGAGACTGAACGATGACCAGTCCATTCGATAAACAGCATCGGAAATCTCCAGGCTCTGCATTATGTAAGTATGCAGTATTGTCCGACAAATCGATACCATTTATTGTTTAATTTAATTTCGCAGACGTCATGTGTGTGTGCGTGTGTGTGTACCTCGAGTGTCATTTCTCCGCCGTAGAAGCAAAAATTAAACATTTGCACAAACATACACGCGAGGTACAAAATAAGAGCGGTAAACTCAGGGCCGAAGAGCGCCATTTTCGAGAGTTCGTAGACGCTAACGCAGAGCACGACAGAGCTCACAAAGTACTGCAGAAAAACAACGTGCCCGAAGATGTCGTTGATGTGTTCAGCAAACCTGAATCCAGATAAGCCTGATAGTTAGGGAAAAAACCGACAACGCATGATAAAATATTTCTTTAATTATCATGGATCGAATGGGTTTATTTAACTTGAAAATTTCGAGGTGATGCCTAACGCACTCGGTTAGCAATTCAGACTCCAAAGCCTCATTTCCTCGGTTGTCCTCGATCATCCAGACAGATTTACTCGTTGCTTCCACGATTTTCGGTATAACGTCCAGTCGGTGCTTGAGAATTTTTATCTGAGCACAAGTTTGCATCATCATACCGGGCACAAGAGTGTCAAACGCAATGTTGACGGAAGCTCCAGCTGCGTGGGCGATAAGCTGATGAAAGTAGGGCAACCAAAAAGCAAATGCAGACGCCTCTTGACTGAAAGGAAGCCAAGCTTTGAAGGGTAGACTACGAAGAGGTATATCCACCACGAGCGATCTCACTGTTATTGACACGACGGCAGATCCGGTTAGCGTGGCATACCACATGGTATTCAATCTGCAAACATTTTATCATTTTTATCATTATCACCATGGCGTGCATCAAATTTACCCATCGCAACAAATTACTAACGGTTCATCCGCGTTTGATGTATAGAAAACATCAAGAATTCCATGCAAGTACAACATTTCAATTTTAACATTAAATGTACCGCATCCCTTAAATATATATAACACCTGGCACTCCTGTCGCATTCGTTCCGTATTTCAATTTCTTCCGTATCGCGAGGCCTGCACAGCTCGTTTTCCAGCACATTCGTCAGTGCGATTATGGCACCACGTTTCTTTATCAAGCTCGCAACTTTTCCACAAACCCCGATCATCGTCAGTAACATAAACGAGCCTTTGGCGAAGTCTTCGACATTGTCGAACGAACCGAAGAGATCGACCAATTCCGATATCGTGAAGGTATAGATGAGGAAGATGATGAGAATGGCGTAAGAGTCATATAGCACGGTCCTCCATCCGGTAGGCCATCGAACCGGTCGCCACATTCCGCAAAATCCTAGAATGGCAAAGCTCGAGGGTAGCGTATGCATTGATGACGTGCGGAGTTAAAAAGTTTGTCGTAGAGAACGAAGAATGATAGATATTCATTGCACGGTTGGCAACAAACTGACGAGTCGTTGAATAAAAACAAAAAAAACATAACACACACGTCAATCGTTGCGCTGCTATACATCTGAAAGCGCTATGCCAATATTTTATGAAAAAACATGTGGAAAAAGAGAAGAAAAATAAAATTGGCGAAATTGTGGTGAAATTTGTCCTCCGACGATACAAATGTAGCGTGGCTCAGTCTCGGGATGGGTAATAATAGAGGAGACGCGAAATACATTGAGGGGGTGTGGTCTGATGTGGAAGCACGTAAACAGTATCATTTTACTTCGGAGCTCGGGGCCTATGTTGAGAGCTCACTGTCTTTTAGCTGATATTCTTCTTCTTTGCAATATTTATATAATAATGAGACAGTACGCGTGAGTCGTCGCTTCACCGCGCGCACTTCCCGAAACTCTATGTATTCACATCGATCCATGCGCGAGGATAACCGTTAGTTAGGATATTTGTCGTACGGCGGGCGTCGCCGATGTCGCAGTATCGTGTGTACATTGAATTGGAAAAAAGAAGAAAGGAAAACACAACACAACATAACATAAAATAACATAAATCGTAGCCTTCGCGCGAGAAAAGTTGGAAATGTGTTCGGTATTGCGACATCAACCAAGACCTCGCTGTTGGAGAGTGACATCGCATGTCCGCACTGTTGAAAATAATCGGATCAACGACCGACAGACTCCGAAGGTGCAAAACATATAATACGACTGCAATTGGCGAGAAAGTGTTTTATCGCTCCAATTTCTTTCAGTAGGTGTATATTATCATGCCTGTTGGATCAACGTATTAATAATTACCCAACCAATTAAACACTAAAGAGTGTAGGGAAAAATGGGGAAAGGTCTGTTAACAGAATAATGCCAATATCTTTTTACATGGAAAATTTATCCGTGGTCGCGCGCATTCGGAGGTCTTTAATAGAATCTTTGTGTAGAAGAAGAATTAATTACATCGTGATAATCGGTGAAAACAAATGAGTAACGCGAATGGCGAGTCAGTAGAAACGTTGCGTCAATTTGTGCCGTCAGGCCGAGACCGACCAACGACCTTGGGCATTTTCTTGTTGGTCGAATCCTCGAGTTCCTTCGGCTTGTAATAATGGGGCGCGACTTCCAATAGCCATTTGCTCTCGATCTCAGTCACCTGTGCGGGGAAAGAAAGAACAAACGCTGTAAGTCATTGTGCGGGAGTTTTAGTTTCATTGTGTTTCGAATTAACATACTTGTCGCATAAACTCCTTGGTGGTGAAAACCAACTCGTGATACAACAGCCACCGGGGTAGTTCCTGAAAGAGCGAGCTATTGGGATGTATCGAAACCGTTTGGTTGTGTTTGGCAGTCTTGTAGTGGCCGCCCTTCGATAATCGCGCTACGTGATAAAAGTATCCCGCCGTTATCGCCTAAAAATCAAGCGGAGAAAGTAAACGCGACGTCGCGCGAAAGTTAACAACGAGTTTCGTGGCAACTGTCGGAACATAGTTAACGGGACGACGACATACTTTGCGAATATTGTCAGTCTCGGTGAGGCCAGAAACGAGTTCCATTTCGACGCGCTGCATGAGACCAACCAGCTGCTCCCTGACGTCTCGTGCTCTCTTCAACGACCTATGTTGAATAAAGTTCTCGTAACACCAGTGAGTGCTGAAATCCGTCTGCTGCCATTGGTTGTAGACATTGAGAAGCGTGAGATGATCGCCACCCGGGACATGAAAGTTCTTACGCGCCGTATCGGCATGAATGATCTTCTCCTTTGGCCTATAAAATATGGCACCGTTGACGGAGAGCATAGCGGCAATCGTCGCGATCTCCTCGGAGCAACGATACTTCTCGCTGGCGATGAGCATTTTGGCCATCATCGGATCGAGTGGGAATTCGGCCATTCTTCGGCCCAATTTCGTGAGCTCGCCACGATGATTGAGAGCACCGAGAGCGTACAACTGCTCGAGAGCGAGAACGAGAGTCTCGTGGGGCGGTGGATCGAGAAAATCAAAGTGCACGAGATCGTTGATACCGAGCGCCTTGAGGGTGAGAACCGCATTCCCGAGATTAATTCGCTGTATCTCGGGAACCGTGTTGTCCTCTAATTCGTGCTGATACGCCCAAGCGGTGTAGAGACGAAAACATTTGCCGGGCGCGACGCGGCCGGCCCGACCGGCTCTCTGGTTCGCCGAAGCTTTGCTTATCGGCACGACCATGAGACTCTCCATCCCGGTGCGCGAATTGAAGTTATTCTGCTTGGCGAAACCCGGGTCTATGACGTAAACGATATTGTCGATGGTGAGGGAGGTCTCGGCGATGTTCGTCGCGAGGACGACCTTCCTCGCACCCGGGGGCGTTGGCTGAAATATCTTCGCCTGCATGTCGCTCGGTAGATTCGCGTAAACCGGCAAAATCGTCAGCTCCGCGAGTTTCGACCCGAGTCTCCGTACTCTCTCGTCGAGCATCTCCTTGCACGTCTCGATTTCCTCCTGACCCGTGAGAAAGACGAGCACGTCGCCCGACGGCTGCGTCGCGTGAATCTGCAATATCGAGACGACGCACGCGTCTATGTAATCGGCTTCCGGGGCTTTTGTGTAGTATATATCGACGGGAAATCGTCGCCCGGGAATACGAAATATCGGCGCTTCATCGAAGAACTCGCTGAATTTCGTTGCGTCGAGGGTCGCCGAGGATATAAGAAGCTTCAGGTCCGAACGAAAGCGCGTTATGTCCTTGACGAGGCCAAAAAGTATGTCCGTGTGAAGGGTACGCTCGTGGGCTTCGTCGATTATCATGACGCTGTACGACGCGAGATCCGGCTCGCTCAGGAACTCACGATGAAGCGTTCCGTCCGTCATGTATTTTATTCTCGTTCGTTGCGACGTGCAATCCTCGAAACGTATCGCGTAGCCAACCTCGTTGCCCAGTTTCACCGCCATTTCGTGCGCGACTCGCGCGGCCACCGACATTGCGGCAACGCGCCGAGGTTGCGTGCAACCGATCATCTTGTCGCCTTCCGTGAAACCCGCCGAGTACAGATATTGCGGTATCTGCGTCGTTTTCCCCGATCCCGTTTCACCCTCGATTATCAGAACTTGGTGATCCTTTATCGCTTTTATCAGATCATTTCTGAACGGATATATCGGCAGACTGCGCTTTGTTTCCTCTATCGTTGTCAATGCCTTTGCCTGGGGCGAAGCCGCGACTTCCCGTTTCTTCTCTTTCGTCACTCCTGGCATGCGCAACGCCTGAACAAACTCGATTTCGTCTTCGAGAAGCAGCTCGTAGTCCTTTTCCGCTGTAATTTTAAGAAAAGTTTTTATTCATTTGTAATCGCTAATCGGATTAGATCCGATGTTAACTTGTAATATTCCAGTGCGTAGACTCTCTCCATACCTTTTCTGTCTTTGGCACCGAATCTAAAGACCGCCGAGTTCATCTGATCTGCCTCCCATTTTCGCTGCTCCGATTGCGGAACTTCCGGGTCTATTTGCTCCGTTTCGGCATCGCCTTTGCGCTTCTCCTGTGGCATGTGATACCTCTGAACTCGTTCCAGCTCTCTGGCCTTTTCATGCTCCTTTGCCAACTGAAGCAACTGCTTTTTGTGCTCTCTTTCCCTCCTCTCTCGCTCCGTCAGCCTGTATTTAAAAAAAAATATCTGATACATTCATATTTCTCTCATGGCACTGGATCGGGCAAAATTCAGTTTACAGTTTTTCCATGAAATTACAATTACTCTTACACTTGGGAATCAAACAGGTACTCGTCATCCGCAATATCCGCCTCCAGCTCCGCAACCTTATCCTCCTTTCTTTTCTCCAAGTACTTTCGTCTCGACTCCACTCTCAGCTTTGGAACAAGTTTCTCTTTCGAGTCCTCCTCCATGATTTTCAGTCTTTTTGCTGCCTCGGCTGTGGATAAAACAAACGACAAATACACAAAAAATCAGGATAATTAGAAACAGGATAATGGCAATGATTTTTCATTGACAGCCATTGAGATTCTCACCTGCGCCCGAGCCAGAAGGCATCGCAACCTTACGCACTTTCGATTCATCTTTAACCTTGAGTCTTGTGGCAAACTCATCACGTTCCTTTATATCCTTCTTACGACGCTCTTCTTCGCTGTCACTGTCCTCGCTTGACAGCTCTTTCCTTCTGTATTTACTCATTGTGATACTCCTAAAATTTGACAAAATCGATTAGTCAAAGTTATAAATAGCTTTTCATTCATAAATACAAAAAACGCTGGTAATTACACCTTTAAGACCGCAAGTGTATTTTAATATATTTATTACTCGACGTTTACAAGACGAATAAAAATTCGTCTTGTAAACGTCTTGTAAACATAACCTGAAAAGGTTATGGTTCACGATTTCAGGTTGTATCTCCTATAACAACGCTAGGACATTACTCAATTGTAGTTTTCAATGTTTCAGATAAAGATAAATTAAATTTATTTCATTATGAGAAAAGTAAATATAACATACGTGTATATATACAATATAAAAATATCGCGAGTAGTATCTTTCGTCTATTTGCTTGTCAACGCAGCGTTTCACCGAAAGCCGGTTACACGATCATTCACGTATGAATAATGTTTATGTTTAGTCTGTTAGTAAAATACTTCATGATTCGTTTTATCGCCCGATGTCTCAGTTCTCTAATTAATAATGCACTGTGGTATGTTTACTAATGTTATTCGAGGCAGACTGTCGCCGCGCGCTGCGAGCCGCCTCAGCACCGTCGGTCACGTGAGTGGTGGAAATGAGCATCTATTTTGCACGTCGTGCGCTGCACACGTGCTCGCTTCTGCAGCTGTTGCCACTCGTTCTCATCGATGTTGAAAAAGAAAAAAGACAACCTCGATGCTGAAATGATCGGTGTATTAAACAATCCGTTATCTAAGACAACAAAACATGAATAACAATCGAGATGTGCATCGTTTTATTTAAACTAGGCTAATCATGAGCGTTGGTGCGCGCACCTGTAAACTTTTGTGCTGTTGCGCTCATAAAGCAAATTTAAACCGAGCTGAATTTGTTTACCAAGGACTTTTCTGGCAATCAATCATAGCTCGAATACTTTACTTTTCTGCCTTTCTGTAAAAAATCGTTGATCCGGCTCCGGACCGAAAATTGCCGAAATCGACCTCAGAAATATTTTTTTCTCAAAATATCGACTTTCAACCTATATACCATTGTTTTCAAGTCGCATATTCTACCTCTAAAAACACTGGTCAAGAACCTTTTTTAATCGATAAAAAAATAGTACATTACGTTACAAGGGAGGAAAGTAATGTACCATTCATGTACTACGTACTAGGGAGGAAGGTAATGTACTATTTCTCCCGACTCCGCTAAAATAACCCCATTTCGTGTCCGCAACGCGGGCGGAAAATCCCTCATTTTTGACGCGTGACTTACGCATGCGCAGTCCGCTTTCATTACCTCCCTAGGGAGGTAATCAGCTCATTCCTGCCCGCGCGGGAGTAATGGGAAGCGTACTACGCATGCGTGTCGTCACTTGTCAAAAATGAGGTTATTTTCCGTCCGCGTTGCACACACGAAATGTGGTTATTTTTTAGCGAAATCGGGAGAAAAGTATAGTACGTTACATGGGAGGAGTGCAACTTTTCACCGCGTGTGAATTTCTGCCCTCGCTTCGCTCGGGCATCAAACTTCACACTCGGTGAAAAGTTGCACTTTCCTCCCTTGTAACGTAATGTACTATTTCTCCCGACTCCGCTAAAATAACCCCATTTCGTGTCCGCAACGCGGGCGGAAAATCCCTCATTTTTGACGCGTGACTTACGCATGCGCAGTCCGCTTTCATTACCTACCTAGGGAGGTAATCAGCTCATTCCTGCCCGCGCGGGAGTAATGGGAACCGTACTACGCATGCGTGTCGTCACTTGTCAAAAATGAGGTTATTTTCCGTCCGCGTTGCACACACGAAATGTGGTTATTTTTTAGCGAAATCGGGAGAAAAGTATAGTACGTTACATGGGAGGAGTGCAACTTTTCACCTCGTGTGAATTTCTGCCCTCGCTTCGCTCGGGCATCAAACTTCACACTCGGTGAAAAGTTGCACTTTCCTCCCTTGTAACGTAATGTACTATTTTCTCCCGACGCCGCTAAAATAATTTCGTGTCCGCAACGCGGGCAGGAAATCGCTCATTTTTGACAATTGACTTACGCATGCGCAGTCCGCTTTCATTACCTCCCTAGGGAGGAAATGTCACCTATTATAGGTGATATTTTGAACGAAAAATTTCCGAGGTCGATTTTTTCGATTCTTGGTCCGGAGCCGGATCTATGATTTCAGACAAAAGGAACGTCGCCAAAAATCTTAATTTTCAAAATCGATTAAAAAAGGTTCTTAACCAGTGTTTTTAGGGGTAGAATATGCGACTTGAGGACGATGGTGTAGATTAAAAGTCGATATTTTGAAAACAGCGCGTATGATTACTCTAGTAAAATAAAAAGTGCTATTTCTTTGCGTATTTTACACGAAAGAAGTGGCCAATAAAATTTAAACAAAACTTTCAATAAAGTGTTTGAAGTTTTTTATTTTTCGCAATAGAATCTTGAGTATCCTGTGAGAAATAAGAGATGAAGATTCGACAACGGTCCGAGTGGCAAAGTGGTGTAACGCACTCGACTCGTAATTTGTTAGGTTGCTGGTTTGAACCCTGCTGTTAGTATATATATATTTTTCGTTTTATTTGCAATGTCTTATTTCTAGATTTTTCATTCCATTTTGCCATTTCAGCTTTTGATGGTCTCATCTGCGCTGTATGCCGGGGGCGGCGGCGGCGGCGACGGCGGCAAAAGCACGGCAGAGTTTCACCATGCCGCGTCCCTTTGCGTGCAGGATCTGCGCGACGCAAGGGCGCAGGACGGGAAAAAGCACGAAGGGTGTTTTCTCCGTCTCTCGTGCTCACGTGCTCGCACGTACGCGCGATAGCATCATCACCAGGGGAGCAGAGAGACCGCACCACCACCACCACCGCGCACCGTGCGAAACCGGTGTAGTCCAATCGAAAGCGAGGCAAATGGGTTTTCGGCTCCGACTCATGTCTCAAGGAGTACTACGCAGTATTATACGCACGTCCTCCGTGCGGGCGAGGCTGCCACGGTATTCCCGAAAATTCTGCTGTTGGGGAAAAAAGTATTCCTCCTCGCTTCTCACGACGAAATATCTCAATTTTACTGATTTCTTTCTGCTCACCAGAAACAGGCAACGTGTTTTATCGTGCCTAAAACATTTTTCGCACGCCCGAAGCATCTGAATTTTCACTGATCGGAGATCATAATATGGAGAGTACAATAGAAGCGGGCGAAAATGCTGCTTCTTCTGTTTCCGACAATCTTGACTGTTGTGACGCTCACGGATTATCGTCCTGCGTCCATATGACGAGAAAGAGCGATAAACACGATCCACCGCCGCCGTATGCCGAGGCCGTGTACGAGCACAAAAATCCTCCGCATCATATGTACGAATCACACAACATCAATGTGAGTATGACAATAAATGTACGGAAAATAAATGACGAGAGATGAAAGAAAATGTGTGTGAAAGCAGAATACTCATGAGATGCCGCCGCCGACGGCGCGCCGCCAAGAGCTAGAAGAGGAAGCCATCGCCAGAGACAACAATAACAAGTACAAACAACGCGAGAAAGGCTGCAAACGATTCACCATGATCGCGATATTTGTCTTCGCGCTTGCTGGTTTTTATCTCATGCATTGGCACAAGGTACAAGCAAACCTGGTTAAAAGATCCGATTAGAACCAATGAAATGGACAAATATCCAATTAAAACCTGTTTGAACCGATTATTTTTCAATCGGAATTTTGTTCATTCCATCGCAGAGAAAACGGTTTTGCTATGCCAGCATATCTTTTGTTAAAATAGTGACAACATTGCGTTATCTGCTAGGATAACAATATTTTTTGTTCGACTAACATATTTTTTAGACAAACAAATTTCTTTGCTAGTACAACAAAATTGTTTGCTACATTAGCAGAAAACGGAATGTTGTCACTATTTTAACAAAAGATTTGCTGGCATAGCAAAACCGTTTTCTCCGTGATCAGTTTCTATGAGTGTCAATCGGAATTATTAAGCAGGGAGTCGCCCTCTCGCCGTCATCTAATTGTTTTGCAGAAATGGATTTGCAATTGGGCGATTGAATTTCAGCAACTGGCCGTTCGATTCTCGAGAAACAGAGAGGAGGCGCTGCGAAAGATCGTGTTGGTGGGGAACACGAGCGTGTCAAAGCCCAGCTACGAGGGGCGGCTGGTGCACGTGGTTGGACCGCTGACTATCGGCGAGCCGCTGACGGATCCGGAGTGCGGCTTTGCCGTTTCCAGCGTCAAGCTCAAGCGCTTCGTTCACGATTCCGAGATATACATGATGGTGAAGCGGCGAACGAAGCTGCAGCAGCAGCAGCAGAACTCGACGGATCCTCGGCCGCTGACGGAGGCCGAGCAACCGCGCTATTACTACACTCGCAAAGGCGCGGGCGACATTCTCCTCGACGCGAATCAGATGTGCGTAAATCCGAAGAACACGTTTCTCAAACGATGGGACATCAAGGAAGAGATTCAAACGGCGAGGGAGGTGAGAATCGGCTCGCTTACACTTGGCCCGGAACTCAAGGAGAAATTTAACGATTACGTCTACGTGACCGAGAAACTGATGGAGCTCGACAACGACAACGCCGTTCGCCTCATCTTCTCCTACGCCGGCAAGGAGGGTGACATCTACACGGTGATCGGGAAACTCGTAAATGGCGTTATAGTCCCGTACAGGACGATGCAGGGCGACGAGATATTGTTGAAGAGAATGCACTCGATCACCGCGGAGGAGATGATACGCTTGCGGCAGTTCGATGACAATTTCGAATTTTACCGACGCAGGTATGCCGCTCGGATCGCAACGCTCGAGCAACTTTTTTTCAATAATCTTGCAGACATTTTTAGATATTTTCCAAACATTGTTATATATTTTCCAAACATTTTCATTTTTTCAAACTCGACAAATGAAAATGAACAAAAAATTGGTTTTACCTTTTGTTTCAGCTATGTAATCTCACTCATCGTGACAGTCTTGAGCATCGCGTTCGTGTATTATTACAAGATACATCCGCTACGTCCTCATGAGACGCATTGAAACAACGCGCTCAAATGCGACGTCGCTTGTTTCAATTCGAAAAATATTTTATTATCAGCGCGTGCAACTTTAACGGGGGACTGGTACGCCAAAATCTATATAACATATTTTACATAATGCAATGATTAAGATATTTGAGAAGAAGCTTGAATTGATATTTTTCTTCCTTTCCTGAACATTTCCTGAGTAATACTAGTTTAAGTATATGAAAAATATCATCACGGAAGCTATAAAGAAAATTTCGCTCTTACCGACGGAACGTCGAGAGACGGCGCTCGCTCCGCTCGCTATTCCTCTCTCCAATGCGGATCAGACTTTTTTTTTCTTATTTTGTTTAACGATTAAGGGGCTCCTGGAGTAGATTTTTTTACCGACATTGGTTGGTAAATATACACTTCCGTAGTTGACTCTTTACGTCGTTATAACGCCACAGATATGCTTCATATTTGACAGAGATTTTATACGAATATAAACAGTTCTGCGTAGATGCGATTAGCGGTCGAAAACTAACAGGAAATAGAAAAAATCATATACCTTCTGAACCTCCTAAAATCAATTTGGCCGCTCGCTGACCCTTGCTGTAAGATATAATCGTTTAGGGATCTCGAGTGAGTGAAATCGTAATCAACGCCGATTCCTTGAAATTTTCTGAATATACAAAGTAAATCCACGTAAAGCCTAAACAGCGGGCGCGTGTTTTTGATTAAACGTTGAGCCGGAAAAGAAGATCTCTGTCAAATTTGAAGCATATTTGTAGCGTTATAACGACGTAAAGAGTCAACTACGGAAGTCTACGTTTACCGACCAATGTCGGTAAAGAAATCTTCTCCAGCTTCCCCTTAAATCCGACAAACAAACGCAAATTCGTATTCGCAACTTTGATTGTAGCACGAATGGTTTTTCACAAGTATAAGATGTGGATCACTTCGTACGTTGATATCGATCTGTTCCTCGTAAACTTATATAGAGTGTATGTGCTACAACATTGCGGCAAAGGAACAACAGCGCATAGTCTCGCACTGAATCAAAAGTTTTTTTTACGACGCAACATGTAAATCATAATGTCGAACGTTGAATTTATGCATCACAGTAGCACACGCAGTCCCCGAGTTGGTAGAACCCGTGGCTTCGTTCAAAAGATTAAAACACTACGTATACTGCGCCTTAGTGCAATATGTTGGTCAGTAATTATATTTTTTGTTGTTGTATACTGAAGACCATTATGGTTATTGAGATCGAGGCTTATTCATCTTTTACTTCGCCTATAAAAGGATATGTCCCCCTTGTAATTAACAGGTAAGACGGATTTATTTTTCACAAATTATATCATCTATATAGCAATAATCTTATATACATTTTGGAAAGTTGTTTGTCTGTTTGTCTGTCCCAGCCCCCTTAATTCGAGTCTGCGCTAAATAATAAAACCTTGCCCAACTTAATTCAAATCTGTCGCGAAACTAGGCGTTTTTATTTATGTTAGCCCATACGCGCGCCGAAGCGCGCTTACCCAGTTGTCACACCACTAAAATCGAGTTTACTTTTTTTGGGTCAATCGAACCTGGATTTTCTTCCTTCGTTCGAGAGAAAACTGCCTAAGACCCTCAAAAATCGCAAATTTTTAGGTTACCGCTTTTTCATTTTTTTGCGACTTTTAGGGGTCTGAATTTAACGTGCTGTAAAAATTCAGAAATCAAGATATTGCGTTCTTCTGGCTTTCGGCATTCTCTTCATTATAGAGTTGTCTCTCGAACGCAAAAAGAAAATCCAGGTTTGGTCGATCGAAAAAAAAGTAACGTCGATTTTAGCGCAGTGACGAAATTTCGAAAAAAGTGAAAAATCATTTTTTGCGTTTTTCTAATCGAATTTTATGTTTTTTGGGAAAACAACGGTGCTTTTCGGAATTAACGCGAAATGTTCCACCTCATAGGATCTTCAAACTTTACGAAATCGATTTTTTTTCTCGATTTCGTTTCGTTAAGTTTTAACATTAATGTCCTTAACGATGTAATTTTGATTCGAGCATGTAGCGAGCGCGCGAGCCACTACAACCCGCTAGTTCATATATAATTATAATACTCTGATGCGAAAACAATGTTGCGTGACAATATATACCCATCAGATGGAATAAAATCGACGAGCCGCAGAAACAGAGGAGGTACCAGGCTTCGGGTCGTAGATCGAGATTCAACGACGAGACCCGTCTTCCGTCAATTACCAGTCGAAGAATTAACTGGGAGTCAATTTTCGATGGTAACATTATCGCGGCGATTGGTAGGCTCTTCAGCAAAAGCGTCAAGGACGAATCGAATCGGTAAGTGAAAATTACGGAGGTCATTGTGTTGTTGCGACCACATATCTCGTGTTCTTTCCGATCCTCGCCACCGTTTGTGTCACATGACGGAGCTGCGCTCTTCTTGCAGAGAAAGACTGGAGAGGAAGAAAGTGGGGGAAGCGGAACTTCTGCAAAAGTTTACGAACATGCTCAACGATCCTGTACAATTGAATCTTCTGAAGAAACAAGCAGCAAACTCGCCGAAATACGTTAGTCAAATAGTGCATTGACTCGTGTGTGCGAGAAGAAAAACATAAAAGTCAAAGTATACCATTTGAAGAAGGTTATTTTAACGCACCGATGACGTGCATTATCTCCGCAATATCTGTATGATGAATTTCGCATAAATACATTCACTCATTCAGGCGGAGCACCCGTGATTTCCATACAGTTACATCAAGCTTTTAATATCAGCAGCGTATCGACGCAATGTAACACCAATTTTTATCTCGTAAGTATACCCTAGCAGATCCAGTGACCAGTCGAATAACCATGAAAACAACCAGGTTAATTTATGCCCAAAACCAACGGTCATTCATGGTTCGGAATAACCGTCTTAGGAATTTCTTAACTGGGTTGACCGTACCGAATCACCAGCCCAATAACCGTCCCAGAAGCATCCGGTTGTTGAGACGGTTATTCGATATGGTTGACACAGTTGCGAAATTCATAGGGCAGTTATCGAGATGGTCATTCGGTATGGTTAATGCGATTATGAAATTCAGAAGACGGTCATGCCGAACTCCAAATGACCGTTGTTATTGGACAAAAATTAACCAGGTTGTTTAAACAGTCACTTCGTATGGTTTTGGCCAAAACTAACTGGTTGTCGAACCCGCTAGGGTATTAAGGGGGGGGGGGGTATAGTTAATTTGATGACAAAAAGATCCTTTTTCCACCATTTTTTTACATAACTAGACTAATCACACGCGCAGGAGCGCGTGCCTGAAAAACTTGCCAAAATCGACCTTAGAAATTTGTTCTTTTCAAAATATCGACTTTTAACCTAAACCTTCGTTCTTAAGTAGTAGTAGTAGTAGTAGTAGTAGTATTTTATTAAGTCCTGGGACAGAATCCCCTAAGGACTAAAGTAACAAAGAAATACAAAGCAATGAAATCACAGCAAGCGTGAAAAGAGTACAGAGCCTATTCGCATATTTTACCCCCGAAAACACTGGTTATTAACCTTTTTTTAATCGGTTTTGAAAAAAATATTTTTTTGGCGACGAAAAAAATATTTTTTCTGACAGAAATCGTAGATCCGGCTCCAGACCGAAAATCGCCAAAATCGACTCCAATTTTTTTTCTTTTCAAAATATCGACTGTTAACCCATACCATCATTCTCAAGTAGTAGTAGTAGTAGTAGTAGTAGTATTTATTGAGTCCTGGGACAAAGTCCCCTAAGGACTAAAGTTACAGAGACATACAAAGCAAGGAATATATAGCAAACGTGAATAGAGTACAGAGCCAAACTTAAGACTAAATGAGGCGAAAACAGGCGAGAAACAAGAGCAATAAGAATAAGCAAAGGAAAAAGTGAAGCAGACGTTGAAAAATGGAAATGAAGCAATACAAGCAATGAAGCAAGCAAGTAGTAATAGTAGTAGTAGTATTTTTATTGAGTCCTGGGACAAAGTCCCCTAAGGACTAATGTAACAGAGAAATATAAAGCAAGGAATACATAGCAAGCGTGAAAAGAATACAGAGCCAAACTTACGTCTAAATGAAGCGAAAACAGGGGAGAAATAAAAGCAATACAAATAAGCAAAGGAAAAAGTGAAGCAGACGCTGAAAAATGGAAATAAAGCAATACAAAAAAAAACAAGTAGTTGAAAATGCCGCAGGTTCGATGGTAGTGCAGAAGCCGTCGTGGGTGCCGTAGAAGTCGTAGTAGAAATCCAGATTCGCAGAAATGAAGACGAAAATCAAGCAAACGTTGCAGAAGTCGTTAGCCGTTGAGGAAATCGTAGGTCACCGGGGCCGAGGTAGTCAGCAGGTGCAAGCAAGTCGAGGTGGAGGCGCATGGGCCCGCAGAGGCAAAGGTTTCGGCGAAGCAGCGATGGTCTGTGCGAAAGCAGGCGGTGCTCGAACACCGCGTGAAGCTGAGCTGAGGCTGGCAGCAAAACCAGCTGGACGATGTTTAGCGACAATCTCGAAAGATCCATTCCGCGTAACAATCCGAAGACCTTGCTCCCCTGCACTAAGGCGCGCGACAAGCTCGTTCCGTACTTTTTTATACGCAGCACCTTGAGCTGGCGTCCTGTCGGACCGGAGAACGACCCCGGCGTAGCTGGCATTTTTGCAGAGAAGATGCGAAGCACGAAAAGCCTCAAAGACCAAATCCGGTGAACGCAGCATCACTTTCACTGGCCGAGGCCGCAGAGCAGCGGTACCAGGGGTGGCAGGCCTACCGAGCCGATGGAATGAAATGTCCGACGAGTCAAGTCGAGGGCAGACAACCCCAAGTAGGCCACGGACCCTTTCCTCGTCAGCAGAAGCGGATACATTTTCAGGCAGTCCAAGCACTAAAAAATTCCTGTGACGTTTCTGACGCTCCGCAAGCTCGTGCGCGATGCAGTCAACGTCGACGGGGACACAAGCAGCGGTAAACGAAGCTGCAGCTAAAGACGAGAAAGGGCCAGCAGCGATAGCGTCGATGCGCGAAGAAAGCGCGGAGTACTTTTCGTTCAACTCCACGTTGAGTGCCGCGTGTTGCTGGCGGAGAGCATCGATAGCAGTTTCCGACGATACGAGACGAACGAGCAAATCGTCTAGCTTAGCCGTAAGTCCAGCGATCATGCCGACAATACTCCCCTCCAGTCGCTGTATTCCGGCTTGGAAGCAACTAACGTCGAGCGCGGCAGGTCCGGATAACGACATTGTGCACGATAGTGTATATATATATATACAGCAGAAGATCGAGGCGTCCGAAACATAAACAAAGCACACACGGACACACTGCTACGAACGAAGCCACGAACCGAGACGAAAGCCGTAGCTGTTACACCGGACAGCAGCAAAGTACAATAAGCTGATTTTCCAGGGCAGCGTTGCAGGAAATTGATGACGTCGAGAATGTGGTCATAGAGCGCGCGGAGACGAATACAATGATGTCAAACACAAGTCACTAAGATGCAGGAAAGCCCAGCAAGCGAGAAAGAAATCGGAGCGATGAAAAGGCCGTGTGGACAGCGCGAGATCTGGCTCTGTACTGAGTCGCATATTCTACCCCCCAAAACACTGGTTACTAACCTTTTTTAATCGATTTTGAAAAAAAAAAAAATTTTGGCGACGAAACAATTTTTTTTTTACATATGTGCGTGCGAAGTCCGTCTTCTCGTGCCTGCGTAGCGGGCGCGAAATAGTCGATTTTCGCATGTTATTGGAGAATTTATTCGCACACTCCGATCAGTGCGCGAATTTTATTGTGATTGCCGCCCTCGCTTCGCTCGGGCGCCAAACTTCACACTCGTCGTGAATCGCCTACTTCGCGCACTAGTCGCACAATGTACTATTTTGACATATGTGCGTGCGAAGTTCGTCTTCTCGTGCCTGTGTACTGGGCGCGAAATAGTCGATTTTCGCATGTTATGGGAGAATTTATTAACACACTCCGAACAATGCGCGAATAAAATTCGCGCACTGTTCGGAAAAATCGACTATTTCGCGCCCGCTACGCAGGCACTAGAAGACGAACTTCGCACGCACGTATTTAAAAAAATAGTATGTGTGACACGTGCGCGTAGGCGATTCACGACTCGTGTGATTGCCAAACTTCACACACGTCGTGAATCGCCTACTTCGCGCACTAGTCACACAATGTACTATTTTCTGACAGAAATCGTAGATCCGGCTCCGGACCGAAAATCGCCAAAATCGACCCCAATTTTTTTTCTTTTCAAAATATCGACTTGTAACCTATACCATTATTCTGAAGTCCCATATTCTACCCCTGAAAACACTTGTTATTAACCTTTTTTAATCGATTTTGAAAAAAATATTTTTTTGGCGACGAAATTTTTTTTTTTCTGTCAGAAATCGTAGATCCGGCTCCGGACCGAAAATCGACCTCAATTTTTTTTTCTTTTCAAACTATCGACTTTTAACCTATACCATAATTCTCAAGTCGCATATTCTACCCCCGAAAACACTTGTTATTAACCTTTTTTAATCGATTTTGAACAAAATATTTTTTTGGCGACGAACTTTTTTTTTCCGTCAGAAATCGTAAATCCGGCTCCGGACCGAAAATCAACCTCAATTTTTTTTCTTTTCAAAATATCGACTTTTAACCTATACCATCATTCTCAAGTCGCATATTCTACCCCCGAAAACATTGGTTATTAACCTTTTTTAATAGATTTTGAAAAAAATATTTTTTTGGCGACGAACATTTTTTTTTCTGTCAGAAATCGTAGATCCGGCTCCGGACCGAAAATCGACCCCAATTTTTTTTCTTTTCAAAATATCGACTTTTAACCTATACCATCATTCTCAAGTCGCATATTCTACCCCCCAAAACACTGGTTATTAACCTTTTTTAATCGATTTTGAAAAAAATATTTGTTTGGCGACGAAAATTTTTTTTTTCTGTCAGAAATCGTAGATCCGGCTCCGGATCGAAAATCGACCCCAATTTTTTTTCTTTTCAAAATATCGACTTTTAACCTATACCATCATTCTCAAGTAGTACTAGTAGTAGTAGTAGTAGTAGTAGTAGTATTTATTAAGTCCTGGGACAAAGTCCCCTAAGGACTAAAGTTACAGAGAAATACAAAGCAAGGAAAATATAGCAAGCGTGAAACGAGTACAGAGCCAAACTTAAGACTAAATGAGGCGAAAACAGGCGAGAAACAAGAGCAATACGAATAGGCAAAGGAAAAAGTGAAGCAGAAGTTGAAAAATTGAAATTAAGCAATACACAAAAAAAGCAAATAGTTGAAGGTGCCGCAGGTTCGAAGGGAGTGCATATTCGCATATTCTACCCCCGAAAACACTGGTTATTAACCTTTTTGAATCGATTTTGAAAAAAATATTTTTTTGGCGACGAACATTTTTTTTTCTGTCAGAAATCGTAGATCCGGCTCCGGACCGAAAATCGACCCCAATTTTTTTTCTTTTCAAAATATCGACTTTTAACCTATACCATCATTCTCAAGTCGCATATTCTACCCCCCAAAACACTGGTTATTAACCTTTTTTAATCGATTTTGAAAAAAATATTTGTTTGGCGACGAAAATTTTTTTTTTCTGTCAGAAATCGTAGATCCGGCTCCGGATCGAAAATCGACCCCAATTTTTTTTCTTTTCAAAATATCGACTTTTAACCTATACCATCATTCTCAAGTAGTACTAGTAGTAGTAGTAGTAGTAGTAGTAGTAGTAGTAGTATTTATTAAGTCCTGGGACAAAGTCCCCTAAGGACTAAAGTTACAGAGAAATACAAAGCAAGGAAAATATAGCAAGCGTGAAACGAGTACAGAGCCAAACTTAAGACTAAATGAGGCGAAAACAGGCGAGAAACAAGAGCAATACGAATAGGCAAAGGAAAAAGTGAAGCAGAAGTTGAAAAATTGAAATTAAGCAATACACAAAAAAAGCAAATAGTTGAAGGTGCCGCAGGTTCGAAGGGAGTGCATATTCGCATATTCTACCCCCGAAAACACTGGTTATTAACCTTTTTGAATCGATTTTGAAAAAAATATTTTTTTGGCGACGAACATTTTTTTTTTGTCAGAAATCGTAGATCCGGCTCCGGACCGTAAAACGACCCCAATTTTTTTTTCTTTTCAAAATATCGACTTGTAACCTATACCATTATTCTGAAGTCGCATATTCTACCCCTGAAAACACTGGTTACTAACCCTTTTTAATTGATTTTGAGAAGAAAAAAAAATGTTTGGCTACGATCTTTCTGTCAGAAATCGTAGATCCGGCTCCGGACCGAAAATCGCCAAATTCGTCAAAACGTGGGAAATTTTTATTTAAAAATATCACCTATAATAGGTTAATCAATTTTACGCTGGTGCACTCTTATAAAGCTTTAAAAAGTTACGGTTTCTGCCCCGCCTGTCCTCTTATCAAATTTTTCAAATTTGACACCAAACTGATTTTGTTTATCACGGACTTTCCTGGCTACCAATCACATCTCTAATAGTTTGCTAACAATGCTTTCCGTTACTCATGAACTTTTTAAAAGGGGGATACGGGCAATGTATTTTAAATTTAGTGACTACAGTATTGTTGAGTAATATTTAAAAAATATTTTCTGAAAATTTCAGAGGAAAATATTAAAAACTGAGCCCTTGACAGCAAATCTCTGAAGACGTCCCCAAAAAAAGTTGTTTTGCGGTGACGGTTGTAACTCATCACTCGATCATCTGATATCAAGAAATCAAATTGATTTTATTAGTTTATGAGTTTCCCCAGGTAACGCTGTCGAGTTTTTTTTTTATTTTTCGATTTTTGGTAACGCTGGAAAGTAAAAAAACGCGTTTTTGGCCTAAAAAATCGGCAAATTTCGTATCGCAAAAAAAATAAGAACAAATTTTTTAAAAACTCGACAGCGTTACCCCATGAATTATGCAGGGAAAGAGTGTACCAAGTTTGAAAAGGATCGATACCATAGATTTTAAACTACAGCCGTCACCGACTTCGAAAACATGAAGTGTGGGAAAATTGTTTTAAAGTGCAAACTTATATGGAGCGACTAAGAGCTCCGGAAGGTTAAAATTCCATATCTCCGTTAGTTTTGCTCCAATCGCTCTAAAAATTTGATACGACATTATTGGGATGTTGTGCATTCATAAAATAAAATAAAAAGAAATGGAAAAAAAAATTTAAAGACCATACCCCCCTCCCTAATGTTCGAGCTGCGCAAGAGAATTCCTGGTCGGCTAGCTCACGCGAGAGATGCTTGACAAGGTCGTAACTGTGGCCGCGACGGGTGACGCGCATTACTATGTTCGCCTGGTACGATTGAAAATACGAGAGTCCGGGTTTTTCCCTCTGTTGTTTATAATCAATATATTAATCCATTCGCTTGTGGTACAAGGCCGTCTGCTTTGACAAACGGTTTATCGCGGGTCATCTCGAACGATAATCTTCACTGCAGCGCTTTGCATTGCCACTGCATGAGCATTTCTTCCAGCGCTTCGAGCGGTCTATGCACCCGCGTCTAAAGAAATCACCCGTATTGCCCATTGAATTTATTATTAGACGTTCCACTCGTGGACGACGACGACGACAACGTCCGTTCTGCAATGCTTCACCACAACAAGATCCCGGTATTTTTATTTTCGCGATTTCGTACAGTTTGAACGTTAATTTCACGTTAATTTCCTCAACGATCTCATTTTTATTCGAGCATGTAGCGAGCGCGCGTGAATCGCGCGTGCCACTACAACGTGCTAGTATTATATATACGGGGTGATCCAGAATGCCCGCACCAAACGGGCCCCGGAAGTCCGAAATGGTTCCAGGAATGCGTGTGCAAAATTTTAGATTTTTATTCCCAGTAGTTTTTTAATGAGTTACTCTCTGAACTTACTCTCAACTTGCTCTTAATTCGCCCTCAAGCCGAGAGGGCAAATCTCTTAATTCGTACTCAAGTTGAGAGTAAGTTGAGAGCGAATTAGGAGCAAGTTGAGAGTAAGTTGAGGGAGAACTTACTCTCAACTTGCTCCTAATTCGCCCTCAACTTACTCTCAACTTTGTTTTAATTCGCCCGCAAGCCGAGAGGGCAAATCTCTTAATTCGTACTCAAGTTGAGAGTAAGTTGAGAGCGAATTAGGAGCAAGTTGAGAGTAAGTTGAGGGAGAACTTACTCTCAACTTGCTCCTAATTCGCCCTCAACTTACTCTCAACTTTGTCTTAATTCGCCCTCAAGCCGAGAGGGCAAATCTCCTAATTCGCTCTCAACTTACTCTCAACTTGAGTACGAATTAACAGATTTGCCCTCTCGGCTTGAGGTCGAATTCAGACAAAGTTGAGAGTAAGTTGAGGGCGAATTATGAGAAAGTTGGGACTCGCTATCATAAATGGGCTCTCATTAAAAATAAAGTACTGGGAATAAAAATCTCAAATTTTGCACACGCTTTCCTGGCACCATTTCCGACTTCCGGGGCTCGTTTGGTGCGGGGTTTCTGGATCACCCTGTATATCTACACGTTTCAAAGCCATATTATGACTTTTCTTCGTATAAAGACAAGTGCCAATCACGCAAATCACGCGCTAGTAGCTCGGACGCTGTAACAATGAGAGAAAGTTGAACGCTGCATCGAAGAAAAGGCGCGGCGCCAGGGCGTTCGGCGAAGCGGTCGAACAATATACCGAGCCTTCCGCCAGATCATCTACTCTTCTTTTTATCTCAATCCGAGCGTGTTACTCCACTGAAACGGAAAAAAGCGAACATCAGAAAGTGTTTTTTTTCTTCGTTGCTACATCTCTCGTAAGTAATACGCGAAGCGACACAGTGAATAGGAAATGCAAATAGCTGCGGTAAAAAAGCACCGGAAGTATCAGCTTCATCGTGGAATCTCAAACGAGGAACCTGGTTGCGTAAGGTCGTCCCACGCAGCAGAACGAAGCTATCCAGGCGCTGCTTTCCTCGGCACGACTGCATCGCGCCCACCACGCGAGTTCCGATTACATTGGAATCTCGACGGCTAAGAACTGGGTCGCTCACGTGATCGAGATTCTCGAGGATTCACTGTTGTTTCAGGAGTTCTCTGTAATTTCTTTTATTTTTGTATTTTTCCCTCTTCAAAAAATCATTATGTGTGAAAATGCTTGTCTCGCATTTTCGATACCAGTATCGTTGTCGGAGTATTCGTTCTCCGATTGGCTGTCGGGTTGCCTGCAACTCGTTGCTAATTAACGAACACTTTCAGTCGTGTTATTGTATTTTGACAGTTCGGAGGACGTGCGAGCTGTTTCAGCGTTTTTTAAGGTTTTGGGAGGGCAAGGGTTCTCGGGGGTGCGTATTGGCTAATATTTTTATTTTTGCAGAAAAAAAAGAAATCATTTTTCGCATGTTTCGAGAACATGCATTTTATGGGATGTGCAAATACCACATTCACGAGGGCGATCGTACCGCCACATCGGCATCTGCTAATTACATAGATTACCAGTCATTAGGAGATTCCTTATTAGGAATCGGCTAATCCAAGAGAAATAAATATTTTTTCTTGCAAGGAAAATATATCAATGCCAGTGGAAACAACGATTTTATGAATGTTATGAAACTCAAAAATGTCACGTTCGCGCCGACACTTTGGCATCTGCCAATTACATGAATTACCAATTATTACAAGATTATTCGAAATTTGTGATGAATTGGACAATTCGTTTGACCGATATTTGCATTCGTCAAGCAATCGGAAAAGCCATACGATTAATAAGGAGATAAACATGCGTAGGATCCAAGCAGGTGACGTGAGAAGTAACGGACCGTCTCAGCTTACGCGAGAGAGAAAGAGAGAAACGAGGCGACGGTGGTCGTTGTCTCGCCTTGAGAGTCACTCTTTCTTTTTTCTCTCGGGGAGTTTCGCACGTGATGAATCGAGTGAGCGGCTAATAATAAAACAACATATACAGGAGGATCGACCGAGCAGGATTCGTTGTTTTTACCGTCGGGGCGACAGCAGTTGCGATTTGCCCGGCGGCGCACGTGAAAGGTGAGGTCGACGCGTATGCCCGGGCTCTTGCTTTTACTGCATCTCTTTTAAACGGCGTTACAACATTGCCTAAACATGTAAGACTAATTAACGAGATTTTTTTTATTGGCGAGAGAAGACGCCGTTAAACGCAATAAACGCTTCTGTCGTTTTTCATCGGCATATGGCCTACTCGTGTTTTAGTGCTTGAATGCACTAAACAGTGAACTAGTGCAGTAGCCGCCTCGTGCTGGACACGTGTGGCTGAAGATACCGTAGGAACGATCGGCTCGCGAAGACGATACCGAGCGGCATGTACAGCGAATTACATAAGTCGAAAGCGACGGGCAGTTTGAGAATGGTATGAAGTCAAACGCTCGAGTATACCGATCACCAGGTCACGCCTGGGGGGACCACTCGGGAAGATAAACATCGTGGATGACTCAACCGTGGCAATGTCATCGAACTTATGTAATGCTTACGACCCGTTTAAAGGTTACACAGCCTCATCTGTGGTCCACATTCACGAATGTTTAATTACTACCTTTTACGGGCACACGGAAGGTATCCTGAATTTTGTTTTTGTTTTTTCGTGAACGACATTCACGAGTCTACTTTGTCGCAACGTTTGAGGCTGGCATATATATATCTGAGAAATTAGTTTCATCTTCATAAATATCAAACTGTAGTCGAGTGTGGAGAAACTCTGCGCGCTCAAAGAAATTGTGCTGAATAATTGATAATCTATACGATTTTTTTTCTGTTTTTCTCGTTTGGGACGAAACATTTTCATTATTACTGCAACTTCCAACTAGTTGCAATGAAGACGTTAATATTTCAAATACTTCCAACCCTGATTTCATTGATTATATGGTGAGCCCGGGCGATGTAAACAAAGCGCATAAAAGATGACGACGCAACGACAAAGGGCGTGCATTTTCGCACAATTAGACCAAGGATTTATGATCAGCGGCCTCAGCGAGCAGCCGGGTCCAGGTGTGGAGGCAATTTCGAGCCAGGCGAGCACTTAAACTTTCTCGGGGATTCTGCAATGAGACGGATAATTGAAATAAGTATATAAAATGAAGAATCCAAGCCGCGAGTCCCGCGAGCGAGCAATTACCTCTCTGCGCCCGCCTCGCGCAGTCGAAAGTATTACACTCCCGGCGTACAACTGTGACGGGGAGTGAGAATAAGATTTTCCTGGAACGTCCTCGGCGGTTCCCGGCCGCACCGAAACTCGATCGTTACAAGAAGCACGCCCAAGTCGTCGTCGTCATCATCGTCATCATCATCTTCTTCGTAATTATCATCATCCCTTTCTCCTCCTGTAAGTGGGAAAAATTGTGTAGTTTTATGATTTTATATTTTTTTATGGTGTTTGACGCAATGCCTGGGGAGCCACCGGACGGTTCAAGGGTGTCAGCGGCCACCGCGGCTGAGAGCAACATCATCTGCCCGCAGGATCCCCGTATTGTCGCGACAGCGAACGTACCGTGAAGATATATAGTTTGTAAGGGGGCGCGGACTGGTGGTCGCGCAGCGTGAGAGGTGGCAGTCGGAGACGATCGCTAAGAAGGATCCCCCCATACCGGAGACTGACATAAAGCTTTGAAAAGGACCGCGAAGAAGACACCGGCAAATGGTTTCTCTTGCTATCGCAGTACACCGCAAACTTTGTTCACGACGCGACGCGAGATATTATCCGTAATTTTGCACGCAGTGTCTGTCGGTGCGGAGACATGTCACTTTTGGTTCTTCATTATTTGTGTAAGTGCAATATACGTATCGAAATTTTATTCTGACATCGAGTGTCGTGAGTGCTCGTGGAACTCGTCCTCGGAGAGTATTCTTCGTATCATCATCATCATCGTCATCATTGTCACTGAAACAACGTGTTATTTATACGATATATAAATACGCTTGATACACGGAAAAAAAGTTTGGTTGTAGCAACTAATCGTTCACTTTGCTGTACATCGGTTTTTGCGATTACTTGCAGTAACTAATACGTCAGTTGTAACAACCGCGTCAAATGGTTGTGATGACTATTTATGATTCATTCTAATCGAATAATTTACACGAATTCAATTTACGAATTTGTTGCAAGTAAATTGAACGTAAATTGAACGCATTTATTTGATGACGTAATGAGGAAGCTAAAAATGACGTAAAGAACGCGGTAATAATGGTCCGCGCAACTAGGCAACGATAGATCACGAGATTGAGATAATACGATGAAGAATTCATTGAACCGCGATACTCGAGAGAAATCAAATGGAACGCGTGCAAAACACGATTCATGTTTACCCGGCGGTTTTACGAGAATTCGGATTCCTATCTGTCCGCGAAGACTCGCGAAATCATTAACTCACCGGCCTCTTCGCGCGTGATGATATCGCATCTCATAAAACATTAACACGCATCGTTGTTATTATTGTCACTTTCGCCGGTAAATGGGCCGGTGGACCTATTTTACGTACAAACCTTTGATACAACATTTTTAACCGTTAACCTGCTGACTCGGTGAAATTTTTGTAACGAATTTTTCTCTGCAAACTTCTCGTCCACGCGGTGAATGTCATTTCAACTTTCGATTCGTATTTCAAGGACGAAGAAACTCTCAGAAGTGTCAACTACATTTTCTTTTTCTTCTGTCTCACGAATCGCCAGGTCTCGTGACACTGTTGTTGCTTAATTTGGCGAGCTGCACGACGACCGACAACGAGGAACCAAAGAGGACGTTTCCATTCAGACGAGCGATCGATGGAACGAGAGGAAGGTAAATCGAACGTCGCGGTAGACGAAAAAATTCGGAAAAACGTATTCTTTAATTATGTAGGGTAGAAGTACCGTTTATGGCCACCTTTGGTCCAATTGTGAAAAAAATTAGCTGGATAATCTTGTCAATTTGTATGAATACTTTCGAGGTATCAACATTGGAATACGGGAAAACAATTATTTGAAATGAATTACAGTGAAAATGGCCACAAACGGTACGGTGGCCACAAACGGTACTTCTACCCTATATCGAGTAAAGACCAAAAAATATACTTCAATCGGCTATAATATTGTTTATGGCTGGAAGACACACTCCCAGAGAATTCGATATTTTTGTGGGTGCCGGTTATCCACGAAACCGAAGTCACGTTCATTCGAAAAGTCTGACGCGAGTCTTACGGAATCTCTTCGGAATCATTAATAACACAACGTCATTTTTACGTGAAACAGGAAATTCTTCGATCCGGAAGAAGACGGATATCAACACCATTACGGATCGTCCGGCCGGTACGATCCGGATCACCAGATAAACGGTGAGCGACTGCGTACAATTTCACCCGACGAACTTACTTTGTGCGCGTACAAAGTTTTCTCGATAATAATAAGAAAACCAAAATTGATACACTTTCAGACTTCTCCGACATCAGGAACAACGTTCCAGGTGAACCCGGGGTTGACTATCCGTCCTACACCAGACTACCAGAAACCGGATTTGTCTGTGAAGAGGACTTCCGAGGTAATTAATTTGATGTATAATGCGAAGCATATCTGTAAGTATAACTGAAGATTTGTCTTTCGGTTGAAAAACAACTTACACCCTGCTTAGTAATTCCAATTGACACTGATGGAAACCGATCAAATAGACAAAATCCGATTAAAAAATAATTGATTCAAACAAGTTTCAATCGGATTTTTGTGCGTTTTATTGTTTCTAATTGGATCTGTTAACCAGGGCATGCATCCTTATTTCTTTGATCATTTCAACAGCCGTCGCGACATTGTTGTAAAAAATACCCAATAAGTTTCTTGATGAAAGGTTTCGAAACGTCCTCTACAACAATCAATATGCTAATTTTCGCCTGTATCTCGTCGGTCCTGTCTATTACCTCATTGTGATAATTATATGCCATACACGTCATCGTACAACTTCTTTTTTCTCTGTGCTATCGTCAAACTCAACTTTCGAAGCCCGCAACAACAAGGCCGCACGAATACGATCGGGTCCTACGATTAACTGCCAATACTCGTTGTTTCCGCGACGCGAACAGAAACACGCCGCCGCATTCAAGAGTCCAATATTTACAGTCTCTAATTACCGAAGCCTTGCGCAATCGACGGCGTCAGGTATACCGATGACAAATAACCCTCCATTAGCGTTACATACTACACCGTATTCTCATTTAAAAAAACGTGCATTAAACGCGTTAATCGCAGGTTTCATTTACTTTGTGAGGATTTAGTCACCTTTAGCATCGATGTCAAGGATGATACGGCGACGACGCAGTTGTGCATAGGCGTAAGTCTTGAGACACAATATATAGTACAATCGGCGGGTGCATAGGAGGCAACCAACGCCGCGGAATCTGCAGCTAGCATTTTATTAGCTTTCGCAATAGGTCAGCGCACTAACCGCGCGGTGTAATGCCGCGCGCAACTTTACTCGCCTCCATTCCGCGGCAAAGATGCGCTCACGATAGTTAGATCTGTGAATAGAAAAACGCGCCGAAAGATTCGAGACAGTGCTGGCGAGGCCCGGCCCTGCACCGAAGTTACACGGCAAAATACAATGAGCAGCCTTTCCACTTGGCATTTCCCTCGTCGAAAAATCAGTGGCTAAAATACCTCGGATTTTCCATATAAGTATTGTTGTCGTGTTATTCGTTTTCTGATGGACTGTTGGGTTGCCTGTAACTCGTTGTTAACTAACGAGCAGTTTCAATTGTGTTATTGTACTATGACAGTTCGGAGGGCGTTTGAGGTTTCAAGGTTCGTTAACGTTATGGGAGGAAAGGGTGTTCGGGTAAAGCGTATGGCCTAATGTGTCCATTGTTCCAGAGATAAAATATCATTTTTTACGGTTTTCTCGACGAATGTTCTATTTTTGGGTAAGCAACGGTGCTGTTCGAAATCAGTGCGAAATATCCCATCGGATAGAGTTTTGAAACTTTACGAAATCGAGAAAAAAAATTGCAAGAAACGCAAGGGATATGTTTTAAACGAATTTTTTTTTCGATTTCGTAAAGTTCCAAGGCCATATCCGATGGGAAATTTCTCGCTGATTCCGAAAAGCACCATTATTTGCCCGAAAAAACAAAACTCGATGAGAAAAACGGAAAAAATGATTTTTCACTTTTTTCGAAATTTCGTCACACTACACTAAAATTGAGGTTACTTTTTTCGATCGATCAAACCTGGATTTTCTTTTTGCACTCGAGAGAAAACTCTATAACGAAGAGAATGCCGCAAGACGGATCGCGATATCTTGATTTCCGAATTTTTTACAAAATGTTACATTGAGACACTTAAAAATCGCAAATTTTTAGAATGTTTACCTTTCGTTTTTTTCGATTTTTGGGGGTCTTAATTTAACATTCTGTAAAAAGTTCAGAAATCAAGATATCGCTTTCCGCCTTGCGGCACTCTCATCGTTATAGAGTTTTCTCTCGAACGAAGAAAGAAAATGATCCAGATTCGACCGATCGAAAAAAATGTACCCTCGATTTTAGTGAAGTGACAACTGGGTAAGCACGCGAAGCGCGCGTATTTTCAAGTGAATGTAAAAAAGAAAACAAATAAACTAACGGTGACACTCGACGGACTACCGACTACGTAGGAAACAGAATCGTGGCATTTACGACAGATGGAATAAACAACAACATATCACAATGCGTTCGACGTGTAGCTTTATAAGGTCGACGCGAGTCTTGCTTGTGTATATCTAACCGCAGGATCAACTGTCCGAGGTCGGAAGGAGGTCTCGTGGCCAATGTATTTTCCTTACTTCCAACCGTCTATCGAGAGATTGCCGCTCAAACCTGTCGCCTTTCGATTTCGCAGTAGAAAGGCGACTTGGTACAGACGTGAAAGATATCGAGATGTCGATTGAAAAATAAATCCGCCTGTCTGCGCCCGCTTAGGCCGCGTAAACACTGTCAAAATTGCCCAATGATATCTCGTGGCTAATCGAGTTCCACCCGCAGAGTAAGTTAATAAATTTAGATCACCCGCAACCGGTGCGCTCAACTCGCGGTCTTGAGCTTGCGCAAGCTTTTTTTTATTATAATAACGGGTACCCCGGGAACCGCGAGAGACTCCCGCTTCGAGTTGCGATAGCTAATATATACGTCTTGCGCTTCGCGCGTGCGGCCTGCGAGGAGACGAAGTTGCACGGGATATCATAACATCGGCAGGAATGAGGAAGCTACGTGATTTTAGTTTACGGCCTGCAAAGCATTGCGAAATTGAGATAAACGCCGAAGAAGCCGGGAGGACGAACCTTTTCCGACAGAAACTTGTTTATCTTCTTTCTGATTTTTCTACCAGGAACGCGGAAAAGCCCGTTTTCCCTCAACTCCCGGGGTGACCCCGAAGTATATTCGAAGCATTGCGCATTACATACTTGTAACTATGTTGCTAATTCACGTCGTCGCAATTTTCCTGACACAATTTTCGTTCAGTTCCACGTCTCTCGAATAACGGCAAACATTCGGTTGAATTTGCTTTTATACAAATGTTGCAAAAGCCTTATAAGATTAAGCTGACCAATCCAACGTGTGTGTTCATTCAGGATACTACGCCGACGAGGCAGCGGGTTGCCAGATGTTCCACGTGTGCGACGCAAGTTTCCTCGTCTCCTCGTTCCTCTGCCCGGTGGGCTCGATCTTCAGCCAGAAGCTGCTGACATGCGACTGGTGGAGCAAGGTCGACTGCTCGCAGACGCGAAGCTATCACGCGACCAACAGCCAGAGCCTCGTGAGCGAGGCCGACGACGACGAGATCCTCCGCAAGGCCTTCGAGATGGCGAGCGTCCGCTCGGCCGGCGAGCGAATTCCCGCGGAGACCGTGAGCAAACAGCGCGATCCCTCGGAGCGCCAGGATCGAAGATACCGTGTTCAGCAATACGGAAGCAGCGCGGCGACCGAGCGTAGCAACGATCTGCAAACTGGTCCTGACAATTATTCCGAATACCCCGATTACTTCGGTCGCGTGCCGTCGAGATTCCAGTCGCGCTCTGGACCGCCGAGTCGTCAGCGCTACCGGGAGGACGATTTCTACAGTCAGGACGTCGGGGCAGCGAAGGAGGAGCAAGAAGAGGACGAGGAAGAGGAGGAGGAGGAGGAGGAAAACGGCAAACATCGAAACGAATCGCCGATTCGCGTACACACGGTCGGCAACGACAGGAGAAACGATCGCGGTTTCAGAAATGAGTTTCAACCATCGTACGCGCCGACCGTGCCCACGGTCATCACCACCACGCGAAGATTTTACTCGCCCACGTTCCCCACGACCTACAGGCCCTCGACCGAGCGCCCCATACGCCGAAGGTTCGATCTCGAGTTCGAGAGCTCCGATCACCTCTACAATGCGAGAGGACTGTCCGACGACACCGTGAAAGCCGCCACTGCACCGTCCGTCGTATCTAAACTCACTACCAAATCTAAAGATCAGTCAAAGATCGGTCTACCGATTCTCGGAAACGGTGCTTACGAGAAGAGGGACGAATTTGAAAGTATACAGGAATCCGAGAGTTCTCACTATCAAACCACCGTCACGCTTCCATCCGTTCGGATTGACACCACTAAAGCTGAGGCTTCCACCGAATCCGCCGCCTCCAAGCATCGTGACGATGAGGGCGGTGAAATAATATCAACTTTTTCGATACAAACGATCGACAATGAAAATCGTGATCCAAATATATTCGCCTACAATCGGGAAGAAGACGCGAGTCCCGGGAACGAAACGAATGTTGAGATTTCTTCCTCGTTCGTCGAGAGAAATTCTACCGGAGTTTCCGATCCTGTTGCTGAGTACGAGAGAGAAAAAATTGCTGTATTTTTGCAACCACCTCCGGAAGCGGTGAACCAGTTTCGCATAACGGTTCTCGAGGAACCCTCGACACCCGGAACCAACCGGAAGTTTCCCAAACCGGAGATAAATAAATCCGATTCAGGCGTCGAGATCGTCCAAAGTGTCGAGCTGCCAGCTATTCGCGTAGCTCCGCCGTTGACGGACAATCACGAGGCCACGAGAGAGTCACGTGTAATACGTATATTCGTTAACCACGACAACAGGAGCAGCAGCAGCAGCGACGTTTTTAGCTCGAGGAAACCTGAAACGGCTGAGAAAATTGCTTCCGACGATTCAGTTTCTTTGGCGATAGACAACGAGGGAGAACATTCGGAAACTAAGATCATTTCCAAACAACTGCCCGAGGAGCAGGGAGAAGCCGTGGTGGAGACGGTGATCGAAAACGAAAATTCGACAAGTGACGCGACAACAGTATCACCCACGACCGTTTCTTCATCTAACGCCACAGGTAAAAATTCCGAACTAGAGAATCCTCTCTCGGCTGGTGAAATTAATGCTGCTGCAGCAACACTCGAGAAGGTTGAGTCGAGCTCCGTAGACTCGGAGGAGGAGAGACCTGAGATCAGCGAGAAACCTGATGATATTCCGATAAATTCAACAGCGACGGTGGTTTCCGCAGAGCGAAAAGAGTCGAATAGCGGCGACGAAACGTCGAACCCGAAGATAATCGCTTCTCAAGAGATCACCGATGAACATTCGAGTGGTAGCGAAAAAATGATCAACGAAAAAACGGCAATTGTGCGGGAAAATATAGACGAGCAGTCGAATGGCAGCGAGGAAGTGTTGCTGAAAGCCAAAACGATATTCGAAAACGAAAAGAGCGGGGATTACAGGAAATCGCAAGAAATTCTGTTGACCGCGAATATGACGGTGACTGAAGAGAAAAGTAATGATAACGAGGATGAGGAAAAAACGAGAGACCGCGAAGAAACGTTGAACACAAAAACGACGGTTACAGAGAAGAAAAGTATCGAGCCGTTGATAGGCGGTGACGTAATTTTGCTTGACGCCAGGACAACAACAGAGCCCAAAGAAGAAACTATCGAAGATGACAAAAACTCCACAGTCAGTGAAGAAACTTCGCCAAACACAAGAACGACAGTTTCCGATGAGAGAATTATGACATTTGGCAGTGAAGAAAAATTATTAAACGTAACAACGACCGATCCCGCAGCAGCGAAGGATATCGATAGTAGCCACGAACGGCGACCGAGCCACGGTGATGCGCTTGCACTGGTCGACGGAACTTTCGTGGACACAATGGTGGAAGGTTCTTCACCGTTCGAGGTGACGTTAACGGTCAACAAGGACGAGGAGTTTGATCCCAACGGCGAGGTAATTCGCAAATTGATCGCTCAACAAGAGATTGGAGACTCGGTCGGAGCTGCTGATTACAGGAATTTCGAGATCGTCAGGTCCAACGAGCCCGAAGTTTCGAAAAATGAGCCGGATGTGACTACTCACGCGGCCGATTCGAGAAACGGCAGAGGAATTGATTTCGAGAGGAATATCGACGAAGAAACGCTTTCCAATATTCGGTCGAGTAACTTCCCGTCGCAAGGCTATTACGGAAGTCTGGCCGCCTTGATAAACGGACCCAATGTGCCGAGGCCCTTCTCCCTGGAATCTTCAAACAATGTCGCGGTCAGGTCTTGGTCGGACAACGAAGACGCCGGACCCTCGACGTCGGCTCCATTCGCTTCCGGTGTCTTCAGAAATAATCTCGTTCCGGCAAACTCTCGAGATACTGCTCAAACGGCTCGCCAGGCAATAGCCGCTTCTTCGTTCCAGGAGTCGGCGGAGCCCTCGGAGAAGACATCCGGTCCCCCGAGAATCGAGCTGTCCAACGACGAGAAGATCCTGGATCAATTGAGAAATAAAGAAAAATTAATGTTCGAGTTGCCGCAAGAGCTGCGGTCGTTGGACTTCATAACCGGTCAGCCTGCCGATTTTTCTCAACAAGCAAACACTCGAGTTGACGAGACGAGCGAAAACCCAAGGATCGCGGATAGAAGCAACGTGAAAGTTTCCGCAAAGACTTTCGTCGAAACGGAGTTCGTACCCTCGATATCGTTCTCCCTGAATTCCGACGCGGAACGCGAAAAATACATGGATGCTGTGATGAAGGGTTTATTTTCCGATGTTCGACTAACTGAATCGCCGAAAAACGACACCACAGACGCCAGTGTCGAGAGTTAGATTCGATCATTAACGTAGTATTGCTCATGGCTGCGGCACTCGCTTGAGATATCGAATTTTTTGTTTTACTTTTCTGTATCGCGTGGCTCTGTATGTGTGTGAAGTTATGGAATTATCCCTCTTCAAAAAATCAGTGGGAAAATGTAGCATTTTCGATATAAGTATTGCAGTCGTGTTATTCGAGAAAAACATATTCGATTTCGTAAAGTTTGACGACCCTATACGATGGGAAATTTACTGCTGATTCGGAAAAGCACCGATGTTTGCCCGAAGAATAGAAAATTTGACGAGAAAAACGCGAAAAACTTATTCGCACGTTTTTTCGAAATTTCGTCACATTACTAAAATTGAGGTTACTTTTTTTAGACCGATAGGTTTTGTTATAAAATGTTTAAGCCAGACTCCAAAAACCGAAAAAATGCAAGGGGTACCCGTTGGAAACATTTGTGGTTTTTGTGGGTTCGACTTTAAAATTCTGTGAAAAATTCTGAAATCAAGATATCGCATTCTGCCTTGCGGCATTCTCTTCGTTATAGTTTTCTCTCGAACGAAGGAAGATAATGCAGGCTCGATTGAGCAAAAAAAAACCGAACCTCGATTTTAGTAAAGTGGCAACTGGGTAAGCGCGCGAAGCGCGGAGTATGGGTTAGTATATTCGAAAGAGATAGTTGTAAGCTTGGGACAATGCGTCAATGATATTTTTTTTACAAAAATAACTATTAAGTAATAAATAAAGAATTGAGACTTGCGTGTTTTTGTTTCTATTACTGTTACTCCTACTGAAGAAAAGATTGGATTTGTTGCCATCGAATAATAATGAAAACAACGATCGATAAGCCGAATGCGCTACACGCAGTTTAGCGCGACACTCTTAAGCTTGTTTACTCTCCATGACAACTGTAGCTCGGGCAACTTCAGATAATAAACGTTCCGCTGCGATGTCACACAATCGTCCGTAGCCTCACGTTGCATCAATTGTACAGTGAAATAAATATTCATTTTATCAGTACTGATCATACTGCACGATGGAGGAAGATAAAGTTGAACCTTCGGAAATTAGGGAAGGCGGCGAAGACGATGATAATCTCAGCGGTGAAGAAAGTAATTTAGAAAGATCGCCTTCAATGACGATGGATTATAGGTGAGACTTTCGACACCTGTTTCACGTTTTGGATTTGCAAATTTAACGATTTCTTTTTTTTTCAATTCTTACCGTCAACTATAATAGGATACTATGGATTCGCAACAAGATGCTAAAGTTTCTTGGTCTGACTGTAAACTACAAGTTCCTCTTCGAAAACTTGATCAACGTAATAGCAACAAAACAATTGGTTGGCAAACTGACTGGGAATGAATTCTAATTTTTCGAATAATTCTCATAACTGTCTTAGGAGAATAATCGATGCTTTGAGGATAAATTGATGAACTTTCTCGTCCTCGATACTTACGGGGTTACCGATCTGGAGAGGAAACAAGTTTTCTTCTACAAGACGTACAGAAGTGAGATTGTACAGGAGGAAGTCGCGGTGTGGGAAGAAAGTAAGAATGCTCAGAAATGAAACGTTCTAATTTCCGTAAAAACAAATCATCTGAGGAACTTTAAACGAGACTTTTGTCTTTTGATTTCCCTAAATTCATCGAGGCGTCGGCCACAGAGTTAAGATAACGACTCTTGCATCGTTTGCATCGAAAAGCAGGCCACAAAGATTAACAAAGAGTGCTCCTGGTAATAAAAAGCATACGTGAAAAATAATCACTGATTGACTCAAACAAGCACAATATTGTAGCATGCAATCTGTTAATCGCGCACTGTGGATGTGTTTAATTCATTTATCAGTCAATGATATATTGATCGTGTAAAATTGACGGGAATAGGAAAGGTGGAGAAGACCGAAGAGGATGGTAAACAGGGGAAAAAACTGAAAAAACCTAAGAAGACGAAAAAGGGTGAGAAGACGGAGCAGGAGAGCCATACTCAGAGTTCGATATTCACGGGCGTCTCAGCGATGCAGCCTCGAACGGATGGCACTGTTATGGGTGACAGTGAAGATGGCGCGGGGGAAGATCGTGGCAGCGAAGCCGAAGAAGAGCGAACCTCGGGCGACGCCGATACGTTGCAAATGAGGAAAAAAATTCAAGCTAAAAGCACCACTTCTCGTGAGATAATCTGAGCGTAGTAGACTGATTGCGTGGAAATTCGAGCAAAGCACAGGCATCATTTTTTAAGAATAATTCTTTCAGTTAGATCCACACCATTCGTGCCACCGCCTGGACAAGAAGACAAATATATTCTCACGAAGGTAAATGCTGCCCGAGACAAGCGCTGCGTTTTTTTGTATCATAATATTTTCACTTTGAATTAAGAATATTTTTTACAGAAAGTCGTGGACAAAGTAGTGCAGATCCCTGTTCTGCACATACTCTTCGGGGAACTAGATCCTAACGACGCGGAGCTCGAAAATGTTAACATGGTTTACTTTATGAGGACCAGCGAGGAAGGTGTTCCATCCTTTGAGACGTACGAAGCCTGCGAGGAAAAAATAACGAATTTCTTGATAGTCGGTTCGCTCAACGGTAGATTACTTCCAACGCTCAATAGAATTCTCGTTCACGTTAGTAGTAAAGTTTTCTTTTACATTTGTCTCTCGATATATAGCGACGAACTCGCGACGAAAGCCCATCGAAAGCGCCATGACAATAAACAAATTTCCAGGCATTTAAACCGCTGATAGAAAAGCAATACAGAGGGGCTGGTGCAGCTCAGCGGCAGATCGAAGAGATTCACTCGAGTTCGAAGAGCGACATGACTGCCATAGGCAGAGCAAGCGCAGCTTTATCCTTGGGGCTTGAGACACAGGTCGGTAAAAACGAAGCTGCGATTTAGCGAGAAACTTCATAGAAACATTTCCGTTAATTACGATTATTGATGAATTAGGCGACAGCTTTCACGAGGCCTTCCAACTACCGCAGAGTCTCGGTGGCGATCCAACAAATGGAGAAAGACAAAAGTCTATCCTCGTTCGAGGGAAGAGGCGACGGAAAACATATCACATCTCCCGCTTCGAAACGTGATGATCGTGTCGAATCACTCAGCACCGCTGCTGGGAACAAGTCCGTCGAGACGACGAAGGAGATACCGGAGGAATCCAGCAAGAAGGATCTAATGGAGTATCTTGACAATTTGACGGCCACGGTCCAGTGGTGAGTCCCAGAAAATGCGAAATATTACAATGTTAAAATGAGCTGTACGTACGCTAAAAAGAAAAATGTCTGGCTCGAGATATCTCGTAAATCTTGAAATTCCGTAGCTCATTAAATGACAAAATGACAGATTGACGGAAGGAGAAAGTTAAAACATGTTAACGGAATCCATTGTCGCAGGACTCTGGAACACATTGAAGGTGATATCTTACTGACGGTTCCAAAAGTATCCGAAATGATGGAGTCCGATGGTACAACGTCGCCCTCGCTTCGGGAGAAGAGGGTCATCGAGCAGTTGGAAGAAATCGTCATGTCCTGGGGAAATCACATACAAAAGGTGCTAGAGACGTACACGAAGAAAACTGCTGAGGGCAAAGGTCCTCTGGCCGAGTACGAATACTGGCGCGACAGAGAGACTGGACTGTCGATGCTCGTCGAGCAACTCAAGACTCCAAATGTAAAGGAAATACTGTCGAAACTGATCGATGCTCAGTCGACCATATCTTCGGCATTCAGTTTTTTCGAATTGGAACTATGGAAACACTATGCAGAGGCGAGAGACAACAATAAGTTTCTCTTCACCGTACTCAGGTACTTCAAGGTAGGTGAAAGATCGTCGCTGGCTGATGAAATGCTTTTTTGGTTGACAAAATAAACTATTTCGACTGCCCCGTCACAGCTCATCACCGAATCTGATTCATTCGATGTCATCGCGAAGGAGCTTCCGGCGCTCACCGAGGGAATGAGAATGATATGGGTTTTGTCCAAATATTATTGTACTGAGGAAAAAATGGTACCTCTCTTCGAACGAGTTTCCTGGCAACTCTGTCAAAACGTCACGGAGAATTTAGCGGTCGAACAACTCTTCAAGTATTTTTTTTTCATAATTTCATAGATCGCGTCAGTAGAATGATAAATCGAGAAATCGCTGTTGCTGTAAATTCGAATTTTCCTCGTCTAAAACATTGATAATTCCATGCAGAAAACCATTGGACCAAGTGCTGAGCAGAACGGCTCATGCCCACGAAATGATGAGAAGCTGGAAGCAATCCTACCTGAAGACGCGTGAGAGCATCGAGCTGTCGGGAAAGGGTTCGCGTTGGGAATTCGATCAAACGTGTCTCTTCAAGGAAACGGAGTACATAGCCCACGTTTGCAGTGACTTGAACAAAGTGGCCAGTGTGCTGCAAGATTTTTACAACATATTCGGGGCCGAATTCAAGTCCATTATCAACGATCCGGCGCAGATCGACGCGATAATCAAGAGAGTAGACAAGCTTGTTGTGCCTTTGGAAAAAGCGGATTTCGACGTTTTCACGGAATTCAACAAAGAAAATTGGGAAGCCGCCATGTCGTGGTTTTACGTCGAAGTGGGCTACCTCGAGCACGAGGCAAAGTTCTTTATTGACGAATGTTTCACTGTTCTCATCAGCGCCGAGCAAGCGTTGGAGGTTCTACTCAAGTTCAAGAACGTGAAAACACGTCAGGCTATTCAGGAGCAGCTTTTGAGAAAATTCGACGTGATAATGCGTCAATTTAGCAAGGAAATTGGCATCGTCGAGGATATATTTATCCGAGGAAGGCGAAGCCCTCCTTTGCTCAAGTACCATCCACCGGTCGCCGGTGCTATCTTCTGGGAGAGACAATTATTTCACAGACTCAAAGATCCCGTGCTGATATTCCAAAACGTCAAGGAGCTCAAGCACAGCGAATTAAAGCTAATGGCGTTTCAGCAGTATCTCAGCGTTGCGAAGAAGATGAGGAATTACGAGGAGACGAAATTTAAGTCGTGGGTGGAAAACGCTAATCCGATCGTCGTCAGCACTATGAATAAGAATATACTGAAGCTGACGCATTTCGAACGACGTGAGCGAGAAAAATGCTCATAAGCGAATTTCAATTTACTTCCAGCCTTACTTTTGAATTTTCCCTTCGCAGCGTCGGATATTGGAGCGCCAGCGCCAAGGACAAATCCGCAGCTGAACAAGTCGAAGAGTAAGGACGCACCCGATGGACCGCACTCGACTATCAGCGGATCTGTGCAACCAACAACCGATACAATGATGATTTTTAAACAAAGCACGGGTAATTTTTTCTTGTAATTTAGTTTTACCAACTACAATGACTCGGCGAGAATGAGAACCTATTGATGTCACTCTTTTCCGATATCAGACGCCTACACGAGCGGCGGCGCTATGGACAGTACACGAGTCGTTCTACCGAGTTTAAGGCCTAAATCTGAGGGCAGAGGAGGAGGAGACGACACGGCAACGAGAGATTACAAGGCTCAAGCTTCCACAGTGTCGTCAAGCGTGACGGAGAAGCAGGGTGGTGCGAAAGTAGCTTGGAAGGAGATAATGAGCGATTCAACGATGATAGAATCTCAGTTGCGCTTCGAGGTCAACTTTGACACCCAAGTCTTTGAAATAATTCACGAGGTGATATTTTTTATCATAATTCCTTACAACACTGACTCGAAGTTTTTCTTACTCGCGAAAAAATGTCCATCGAAGGCTGAGCTTCTCGAGCAATTGGGTTTCGAGCTAACGGAGATTGTGAGAAGCGCGGGATTTCAAAAGGATCGCCTACTGGCTGACATCGAGGCTACGAAAGCTATGACCCATCGGTACAACGAAATTGTCGAGAAACTCGATTATGCCGATGTGAGTTGAATTCGCCGTTGCACTTTGATTGAAATTCTCGCTGAAGCGAAATGTGTCGATTGTAGATACAGTTGCTGAAGCAGAGTCTTCGGGAAATCGAGAAACACATTCAGCCCGGAGCGACGAGATTAAACTGGCACTCATTGGGTATAACGGACTACGCGGAATCATGCGTAAAGTTGTTGAAGAGTCTGAGCTCGACAGTGACGCAGGTGAATCAAATGAAAATGTATTTGGATATGCAAATCGAAAACGACATTCGTTGCTACAATCTCTACACCACGAACAAAGAACCCGACGAATCGGATACCGAATTGAACGGTTGCAAGGTTAATTCCAGTTGATTCTCCAGGCTCCACTCAGCCATCGTTGGTAAAAATTACTTGCTGATTCTTCGTCTACCTTTTGACAGACGTATTTTCTCGATATCGAAGCCAAGAGAACCGAACTCGTATGTGCCATGCTCAAAGCTTACAAATCGGCGAGTCCAATGCTGATAAAATTGGAAAGCCTCGTCGAAGGGACGTCGAGTGGATGCAGCGCTGGAATGCAGCTGATCTATGAGCGATACGAGGAAAAAATATTCGACGCCTTTCTCAGCTGCATCCTGCAGAATCTCGAAACGCTGAACGCTCTGCTGCTCGGGAAAAAAGCTGTATTCCAGGTGGACGCTGTTCTCCTGTCTTCGGAAGTTGTCCTAAGGCCAGGACCGAGTGAGATCCACACTATCGTTCTCCACGATGTTAAGGACTTGCTCGAGAGGCTCAAGGTCTTTCCGAGATGGATGGCGGGCACTTGCCACGAGTGCAAACCTATAAAACATGAGAAATCCGAGGAACACGTGAATTTTAGCTTCTTCGAAGACGTAATGAGCATACAGGTAACGACTCTGAGCTATGTGAAAATCCTGGTTACCTTTTTAATTAAGTAAAACGTTAATTATAGCGAAATCATTCGTTCATTCAATTTGCATACTTGCATCTCTCTTTGTCGTTGGTGTGCGTGCGTTTTATTGTAACGATTGCTCGAACAAACACGGTGACAGAAAAATGTACGTAGATCATCAACGAGCGTATAATCAGCGTCCAGGAAGCGACTCACAAGTTAACGCTCGAGTGTTGGAAGTATCTGCAGCGATGGAAGAAGTATGTGAATCTCTGGCGCTTCGATAAGGCTCAGATTTGCGAGAAATTCACCGCAGACCGCCCCACGCTGCTTCAGTACGACGAGAAATTTACTTTCTACGGCGCGATAGTCGAGGAGATTGAGGAGATGACGCCGTACTTCGATATCTCGAGTGTTAGGTAACATTAATTAGCCCTCGTTAATCATTCTCCTCGCCGGCCGTTAAGCAACCCGCAACTCGATTACGGCAACGGTTCCTTGACTGCAGAATCAACCTGGCGCCGCTTCTCAAGGGGATCAAGGATCACGCGAATGAGTGGAAGCAAATTTTGGGCAATTACATACTGGCCGACACTCGAGCCTCGATGAACGATCTCAAGAGCACCATAGATGCTTTCAGAAACGAGGTCGAGCTCGTGATCAGTGGACTGGACCGCTTCAAGATCGTCATGCAGGTCATTACGAACGTAAAAAAAATGGCCGTGCAGGCCGAAGTCCAGTATCACGAGTACCAGGTGAATTACTGTCAACCGCTATGAGGCATCGTTGAAATGAGAAAATTAATGATTGCAGTGAAATTCCCTTCCATACGACGACGATTTAGGAAACTTTCAGGACCCTCCGTATGCACGGAATTGAATACCCACCGGAGGACGAAGAATTGGCTTACCGATTGCAAGATGAATGGAAGTCTCTACATCTGGGAGCTCTCTATAGAGCCACGACTCTTGAAAGCACGAAAGATCAATTCTGCGACATGACCAAAGACGAGATTACCGATTTTGGCAGAGAATTCCATGAGTTTGCGGATCGTTTTGAGAAATACGGACCCGGAAGTGTCGGACGCGACCTCGATGCTGGAATGAAAAAAATGGAGGTAAAAAAGTTGAGGTGTATCAATTAAAAATTATTGTTGCGACGGGTGAAGATAAAAATGATATTGTTTATTGTCGACAGGAATATGGAAAGCTCATCAATAAGTTGGAAGAGAAGCGTCTGGATCTGGTGAACGCCGAAATTCTCTTCGATCTTCCTCCCGCTGACTACTCGGTTTTCCTCAAAGTCAAGAAGGACTATGAAGGCATGGAGACACTGTACAAATTGTACAAGACGCAGAAGGACGCTCGAGATTCGTGGTCCAAGACACTCTGGGCCGATCTGAATCCTCAGCAGCTGGTCGAGGGGATGGATCAGTTTATCAGAGAGTTTCGACGACTGCCGAAGGCCGTTCGACAGCTCAATGTCGGTCAGGCCCTCGACGCTGCAATGAAGACGTTCAAGAATTCCGTGCCACTGTTCGTTGAACTGAAAAACGAGGCTATGCGCGAGAGACACTGGGAGGAGTTAATGAACAAGACTGGGATTCACTTTGACATGTCGCCCGATAGGTGCGATGTCCATCAATGATTTTCAGCATCATCATCATCAATCTTTCCGTTTTGTTTAATGTTTAATTTTCAGGATATCTGAATCAGTGCTCCAATTATTTTTCAGTGTTTAAAAGTGCTCAAACTTTTCTAGGAACTCATAACACTTGGCGTTAATGATTCTAAACTAATATAGAGAATAATATAGATAGGGAATTAACTGTAGGATCGATGGCATCAATGAACCGCTGTATTATGGTTGCTATCGATCCTTGAATACCTACGGAAAACATATTTTCTACGAGTCGCGACAATGAGGAGTAAAAATAATAGTTTGTTCGCAGCAGACGCCGTCAAATCAGTTATATTTCTACAACGCAACCCCGAATTGAATTAATTGTATTCTGATAAAAAAAAACGCTTACACCGAAAGGCACAATGCAACGGTGAGACACTCTCTGATTCGTTGTTAAATGTACAAGTCAGGAATAGACTCGGACGATGAAGAAAAAACAACATATTTCGTTAGTTTTTCGTTTATGTGAATATTCCTGAACCGCAGGTTTACGCTTGAGAACATGTTCGCTATGGACCTGGCCAAGTTTCAAGACATAGCTGAATCCATAGTCACCAATGCGATCAAAGAACAGGCTATAGAAAAAGGCGTTAAAGAAGTCGCGGAAGTCTGGCGGACCATGGAGTTCACAGTGATCAAACATCAAAAAGGTCTCACTGGACATTTTTCGAAGAACCAAATAATCAGGTTTAAAAAATATCCCAAAATAAAATGAATTTAATTGTTACTATTGATTGTGAAAAAAATGCAGGCTACGACGATCGCGGATACATCTTAGGCCCCGTGGACGAATTGAATCAAGTGCTCGAGGACAACACGATAAATCTACAGAGCATGGCAGCCTCCCAGTTCGTCGGTCCCTTTCTGGCGAACGTGCAAAAGTGGGAAAAAGCTATGCAAACAATTTCCGGTGTCATCGAAGCGTGGATGGTATTGCAACAAAAGTGGCTGTACTTGGAGGGAATATTCGTCGGTGGTGACATAAGAATGCAACTGCCGGAGGAGGCGAGAAAATTCGACGACATCGACAAAGCTTTCAGGAAGTTAATGCTCGATACCTCAAAGCGCCTGAATGTTCTTGAGTGCTGCACGATGCCGGGACGTAAGGAAGAATTCGAGGCACTTATAGCTGGTCTCGAGAAATGCCAAAAATCGTTGACCGAATATCTCAGTGGAAAGCGGGCCGTTTTTCCCCGATTCAATTTTATCAGCGACGAAGAATTACTAGGAATTCTCGGTAGCAGCGATCCGGCGGTAATTCAGGAGCACATCGGCAAAATGTTCGACAATTTGGACAGATTCAGGCTCGGTAAGGACAGCAAAGACAAAGTCATCGCCACTGCGCTGATATCCAGCGAAAACGAAGTTATGGAATTCAGAGACCCTGTGAGTGCCGACGGGAAGATAGAGGAGTGGATGGTTCTCGCGTTAGCAGAAATGCGAAAGTCCAATCGATACTTGACGAAAAAAGCTGTGTACGACTATGGCAAGGTTCGCAATTCATGATTGAACACCCAATTTTCCAGCACGTCGGTTTCTCTTCTTTTTTTTTTCTTTCTTTTTTGTCTACTTTCGACTGATTTACAGGTGAGAAGACCGCGCATCGAATGGATGCTAGACTTTCAGGGAATGATGATACTGGTGGCAAATCAGATATGGTGGACGGCGGAAGTGGAGAATGTTTTCAAGAAAATATCGACGGGGAAGAAGCGGGCTATGAAAGAAGTACGAGGGCCGCGGGAACGTTCGCCTTTATATTCACTCATTTCTTTTGATATTATGAAAATACTGAGACAGCTGTTTGTCGAACTCGGCAGTATCTCGAGCAGCTCAACAATCAGTTGGAAGAGGTTGTCACTGTCATGGGTGGCGGAGGAGATTCGCTCACTCGCAACGACAGGAAGAAACTGGATACCGTGCTGACAGTCGATGTGCACATTCGCGACATAATCGACGGTTTTGTGAGAGACAGCATTATGGATGCCATGGAATTCGAGTGGGAGAGTCAATTGAGGTGAGACCAACATGAGAGACTAACACCAGTGTTGTCCATTACTTTAAGAATTAACGTTTACACAACAGTTTATTTTCTCGTTTCGATTTTATAACGATGACCTGAGCGATTATAAAGTTATGTGTGAACTTTTGAATAGCCGTAAGGAAAACCGAATTTTTCATTAAATTTTCGGAGAAATTGTGAGAAAAATGGACAAGCACACTTCTCCATTATTTTCGAAATGCATCGACAGTATTTCTCCATATTTTCAATAAGATTACCATGAAGTTTCATGGGAAATTAATATTTCTTGCTTCTATTTAAAAGTTTACACATTGTATTATAATCATAACGACTTATTATTATAAAAACATAATTATAAAGTCAATTGTACCATCAATGTTATTTCTTAAAAAATTAGGGATTTGCAACTCTGACTAACACACGGCGTCACGTAAATTCGTGTTTGCCTTCGTTTGGTAGATTTTACTGGGTCCATGATCTCGACAATGTGTGGATGAACCAGTGTACCGGAAGCTTCGAATACGGCTACGAGTACATGGGGCTGAACGGCCGCCTGGTGATCACCCCTCTGACCGATCGTATTTATCTGACGATAACCCAGGCTCTGTCGATGCACATGGGTGGGGCACCGGCGGGTCCCGCGGGAACTGGAAAAACTGAGACAGTGAAAGACTTGGCAAAAGCTCTGGGGCTTCTATGCGTGGTCACCAATTGCGGCGAGGGCATGGATTACGTGGCAATTGGGAAGACTCTGGGCGGCCTCGCGCAATGCGGCGCTTGGGGCTGTTTCGACGAATTCAATCGCATCGATATTTCCGTACTTTCGGTCATTTCTACACAACTGCAAACAATACGTTCGGCTTTGCAAATGAAGGCCCGACGTTTCGTCGTAAGCTCGCGGCTTTTTTTCTTTTTTTTCTCTACTTGCATTATATTTTCATGCAAATAATTCGTAATTCGAAGCTACCGATGAAATTTTCCAGTTTGAAAATCAGGATATCGTGCTGGACTCGAAAGTAGGAATATTCATCACGATGAATCCCGGCTACGCCGGTCGCACGGAGCTCCCTGAGTCCGTCAAGGCCCTCTTCAGGCCCGTCGTCTGTATAGTTCCAGACAACGAAATGATCTGCCAGATAAAGCTTTTCAGCGCCGGTTTTCTCACGGCGAAAGTGCTCGCGAAGAAGATGACTGTGCTGTACTCGTTGGCTCGGGAGCAGCTCAGCAAACAGACGCACTACGACTTCGGTCTCCGAGCCCTCAAGTCCGTGCTCAACATGGCCGGACATTTGAAGAGGACTTGCGCCGACTTTCCGGAAGACGTCGTACTCATGCGAGCCCTGAGAGACATGAACCTTCCGAAATTTATATTCGACGACGTTCCACTCTTTCTCGGCTTGATAAAAGATTTGTTTCCCGGATTGGACTGTCCGAGACTCGGCTACCCGGACTTCAACGACGCCGTCGAAAAGACGCTTATCCAGGAAGGTTTCGTCGTTCTTCGCGATCAGGTATTTCTTCGTGAATTTTTCCTCCGAGACTCAACAACGATTAATTTACGGCGTTCGATTGCAGGTGGACAAAGTCGTGCAGATGTACGAAGTAATGATGACGAGACACTCAACGATGATTGTGGGACCAACCGGTGGTGGGAAAACCGTGGTTATAGAGACGTTGTGCAAAGCGCAAACTTATTTGGACAAACCCACCGAGCTTTACATCCTAAACCCGAAGGTACGAATTTGTTGATAATTCGTATTGGCTGCGATTTAAAGAGCGCGTTAAGTATCGTTATTCGCCTGAGCCTGCAGGCCTGCACGGTTACCGAATTGTACGGCATCCTCGATCCTATCACGAGAGACTGGACCGACGGTTTGCTCAGCAGCATCTTCCGCGAGATCAACAGACCCCTGGACTCGGGAAAGGACGAGAGGAAGTACATACTCTTCGACGGTGACGTCGATGCCCTGTGGATCGAGAATATGAATTCCGTGATGGACGACAACAAGCTTCTCACTCTGGCCAATCAGGAGAGGATCAGACTGCAGAATTACTGCAGTCTCTTGTTCGAAGTAAAGCTTTATAAACAAACGTGAATTATGCCAATTTCGAAGGAGCAACTTTGACCACAATTAATTCGTCAGGTTGGAGACTTGCAGTACGCTTCACCCGCGACAGTCTCCCGAGCGGGAATGGTCTACGTTGACCCGAAGAATTTGGGATACCAGCCGTATATGGACCGTTGGATAAACGCCCGTTGCAAATCGGAGCAAGAATTTTTGCGGAACATGTGCGACAAGTACGTGCACGGTGCTCTGAGGCTGATAATCGACGGAATGCTGGGCCTGCAGCACGTTCTTCCGCTCAAGATGATCATACCGCAAACGGGTTTGAATATGGTGAGGCAACTGTGCGATACGATCGATGCCCTGTATCCAGCACAAGAAGAGGAAGACGAGTCACCGTTAATGAAGCAACAAGGCGAACTTCTCAACCCGGAGGAAGAGGCTTTGAGGGCCGAGAGACTTGCCCAAAGAAACGATCTTCTCGAGGCTGTTTACATACAATCGTGTTACTGCTCCTTCGGAGCTTCTTTGGTGGCGCATTCGAGATCAGATTTCGATGAGTTTATGAAGAAAACAGCGGGTTTGATGATGGTGGAAGACACACCGGACAAATTGGCAACAATCAGTAAGACTCGTCAAATCTATATGCTCCTGGGCTTTTCATTCGCGTATCAGAGGTATATATATTCTAATACGCCATCATCTTCCTGCTTTTCAGGATACATCCCGATTTTTTATCGATCTCTCTTTGATTACGTACTGGACATTGAGAAAAAAGTATGGATGCCTTGGAAGTGGCTCGTCCCGTCCTATATTCACGATAAGAGCAAGAAATTTAGCGAGATTCTCGTGCCGACTATCGATACTCTGAGAACCACTTGGTTCGTCAGACTTATGAACGACTTGAAAAAACCTGTCCTACTGGTCGGCGAGACGGGGACTTCGAAAACCGCGGTCATACAGGATTTTCTCAGGGAGCTTTCGCCAGAGAAATTCGTGAGATCGACAAAAACTTGAATAACCGTTGTATATCTTTGAGTCGCCTTGAGAAAAAGAAAAAACTAACTTGTACCATTCTTGACGCCTTCCTTCAGAATCAATTGCTCATCAACTTCTCGTCGCGAACGACATCGATGGACGTCCAGAGAAACATCGAGTCGGCTGTGGAGCGACGAACGAGAGACATTTACGGTCCGCCGCCAGGAAAGAAGTTGATTCTCTTCATCGACGACATGAACATGCCGATTCTCGACGCCTATGGAACTCAGCAGCCCATAGCTCTTCTCAAGTTGCTCTTCGAACGCGGTGGATTCTACGACCGCGGCAGGGATTTGAACTGGAAGCAAATTAAAGATATTCGTAAGATTATACGATTAAAAAAAAATTACTTGCCGCAATGAAGACAAGACAATATTCTCGGGGAGATGTTACGTTGGCCTTCAGTGTACCTGGCGGCCATGGGAAAAGCCGGTGGGGGAAGAAACGACGTCGATCCTCGATTCATCTCCATGTTTGCCACTTACAATGTCACTTTTCCAACTGACGCTACACTCAACTACATTTACACGAGTATACTGTCGGGACACTTACAACCCTTTCCCGATGAGGTGCAGATCGTCGCGAATATCCTCATTCAAATGACACTGGAATTATACAAGGTAAAATGACAAATTTAATGATCTATCGAAGGCGCCAACGTTGCTGCAAGTCCAAGCCTCTGAATTAATCAAGTACACAAAATTCAGGTCGTCACTACTGAATTACCGCCGACCCCATCCAAGTTTCACTACATCTTCAACATGCGCGATCTCTCGAGAATCACGGCGGGTCTTGTACAGAGCGATCCCAGCTACTTTCCGACGGTTCAGCAATTCGTTAGACTCTGGAGAAACGAGTTCACACGAGTGATATGCGATCGACTGATAAACGACGCGGTACACAAACAATTTCTCGTCGATGAATCAGTGTGGATCGATATTTGCACACGCAGGATAAATAGAAAATTGCGTTGCGTTGTAGGATCAGGAATTTGTTGGTCGGAGTTTGGAGGAAAAGATTCGAGGTGTCTGGGACGAACAACCTCAAGTCCAAGAGTACAGTCTGCGGAATCCTCTGCTCTTCGGGGACTTTAGAAACGCTTGCAACGAGGAAGAGCCAAGATTTTACGAAGACTTGTTGGACTACGAGGCAGTCTACAGTCTGTTTCTGGAGGTTGTTAAACCGTTTGTGCCCTTATCGTTTCGATAGAAGATTCGAACTCTCGTATATCGGAAAATATCGATTCTTCCTCAGATCCTTGAGGAGCACAACGAGAGAAACACGAAGATAAATATGGTTCTTTTCAATGACGCTTTGGAGCATCTCACTAGAGTCCATCGGGCCTTGAGAATGCATCGCGGCCACGTTCTGGTGGTGGGAATTGGTGGAAGTGGGAAACAGAGTGTAATAAGACTGGCAGCCTTTGCCGCGAATTGCGACACTTTTGAGATATCGTTGAGTCGGGGTTACAACGAGAACAGCTTCCGGGAGGACATGAAGAGGCTGTATAATTTAATCGGCGTCGAGAACAAAAAAGTCGCCTTCCTCTTCACCGCAGCGCAGATTGCGGACGAGAGTTTCCTCGAGCTGGTGAACAACATGCTGATGACCGGTGTTGTACCGTCTCTCTTCACTGACGAGGAAAAGGAAGCTATCGTCGGCGCTTGTAGAAACGCCGCCAAAGCAGCCGGCTATGGAATCACTAAGTATTGAGAACGTTTAGCAAAATCAATTATTAAGACACACTTAAGGTAGTATGAGCGCCTAAGCTGACGTCGCATAAGTTCGAGCGAGAATGAGACAGAATTACGAACAGTTATCGATAAGATAAAAATCTGAAAAAAATCAAGCATATGGAAGGTGATCAAAACATTATTATGGCAAAATAATAATTGAAAAATGTTACTAACAAATGACTAAAATAAATAATTGTTTAACAAATTACCCGGTAAACTAATTTTTTTGTTATGAAAATGATTTGTTTATTTTTCTGAATACGTATGAATTTTTCCAGAATTTTGTCTGATTTTTAATTTTAACATGAAAAAAAACACAATTTTCAATCATCACACAACATTTTGAAAAAATTCATACGTAATCAGAAAAATAAACAAACCATTTTCTTAACAAAAAAATAGGTTGCCGGGTAATTCGTTGAAAAATGATTTATATCAGTAATTTGTTAATAACATTTTTCAATTATTATTATGCCAAAATTATTTTTTCAGGACCTTCCATATGCTTGATTGGTTTCAGATTGTTATCTCACTAGGCTAATCACACGCGCTGGTGCGCGTGCCTGAAAAGCTTGCAAAAATAGACCTCAGGAATTTGTACTTTTTAAAATATCGACTTTTAACCTATACCATCATTCTCAAGTCACATATTCTACCCCCGAAAACACTGGTTATTAACCTTTTTTAATCGATTTTGAAAAAAGTATTTTTTTGGCGACGAAATTTTTTTTTTCTGTCAGAAATCGTAGATCCGGCTCCGGACCGAAAATCGACCCCAATTTTTTTTCTTTTCAAAATATCGACTTTTAACCTATACCATCATTCTCAAGTCGCATATTCTACCCCCGAAAACACTGGTTATTAACCTTTTTTAATCGATTTTGAAAAAAATATTTTTTTGGCGGCGATCTTTTTGTCAGAAATCGTAGATCCGGCTCCGGACCGAAAATCGCCAAAATCGATCTCGGAAATTCTTATTTCAAAATATCACCTATAATAGGTTAATCAATTTTGCGCTGCTGCGCTCTTATAAAGCTTTAAAAGGTTACGGGTGCTGCCCCGCTTGTCCTCTTATGACATTTTTCAAATTTGACACCAAACTGATTTTGTTTATCACGGACTTGCCTGGCAACCAATCACATCTCTAATAGTTTGCTAACAATGCTTTCCGTTCCTCATGAACTTTTTAAAAGAGGGATCGAGAACTGTTCGTAAGGCATAGCGCTCATACTACCTTAACACATTCGATTTCTCGGCCTGAAAAATCGAGGATGTTCTTAAAGTTCCACCTCGCAACTTCTGTAACATTAATATTATGCTAATATTAACGCAGAGAAAGCGTCTGGGGCTACTTCGCTAAAACGAGCGTGGCAAATCTGCGAATCGCACTGTCGATGAGTCCGTCTGGTGAAGCCCTACGTTCACGATGCCGAAGTTATCCCGGACTCGTCAACAGCACGACAATCGACTGGATGTTCTCTTGGCCCGAGCAGGCGCTCTTGGCAGTCGCAAATGTCGTCTTGAGAGACGTCAGTAAATTTCGGCATTTCGGCTCAACTCTCCTAACCACGTTGATCGTGACTCAATATTTGTTTACACAGAACCCGAGTATACCGGAGGATGCCCGAGAGGCGATCGTCCAGCACGTTGTTTACGCGCACATTTCTATCGGACACTACACCGCGGACTTCCTCGTGAAACTTCGACGAAACAACTACGTCACACCTAAGCATTATCTCGACTTTATAAATACTTATCTGAATCTGTTGATCGAGAAGAAAGAATACATAAAGTCGCAATGCGAGCGTCTGTCCGGAGGTGCTTTTTCGTTTTCTTTTTCTTCGGCCCCTTCATTTTGTTTAGCTCAATTCACATGCCCGAAGACATTCATTAATCACAACGTAATGTACAACACAAACAGGTTTAACGAAAATCGAAGAAGCCTCCGTGACTCTGGAAGAACTGAACGCGATTTTGGCAGTTCAGCGAGTGAAAGTTGGCGAGCAGACAAAAAATTGCGAACAGTTATTGAGCTCAATCGGCTTAAGTACGGACATAGCGATGGAGAAAAAGAAGAATAGTACGGAGAAGCGGGAAGAAATTGAGGAGCAGAATAAGATAATAGCGAAGGAATCGGCGGAGGCGAAGGAAGCTTTAGCCGAGGCTCAACCGGCGCTCAATGCAGCGAGGATAGCTCTGGGGGAACTCGAGAAAGGAGACATCACGGAAATAAGGTTGGGCAAAATTTCTCGTTGAAGGCTCGGATGTCGTTGTAATTCGCCGGCGCATCTTAAGTTATACTTAACTATATTATTTGCGAGCAGGTCATTCGCGACTCCACCGGAACCCGTGCAAACGGTTTGCGAGGGTGTGGCGATAATTCGAGGCCTCAAGGAAATCTCGTGGAAAAGCGCAAAGGGAATGATGAGCGATCCCAGCTTTCTCAGAACTCTACAAGAGATGGACTGCGATCAGATAACGCTGAAGCAACAACAGCTGGTCAAAGCTCACTTGAAGAAATCCAACAAATTGGATCAAATGCAGAGCATAAGCAGAGCAGGCTACGGTCTCTACAAATTTCTTCTAGCCGTGCTGGATTACTGCACAGTTTTTCGTGAGGTAAGTAGAGTTAGGATGTTAGGGGAAAAAAGAAAATCTTCATGTTTCGCCTGGAGTAAGAACAGTCGTTTGAGTAATCATTCTCCTTCGTAAGGTAAAACCGAAAATGGACAGAGTCCGAGAATTGGAGGCCGAAGCAGCGCGAGCTCAGAAAGCCCTGGAGAAGGAAGAGAACGAGTTGAGGAGTATAGAAAAAGAGCTGGGAGAACTGAACGCCAAGTACGACAGAGCGATGACTGATCGACTGAGATTGCAAGAAGAAACGGATCTTCTTCAGAGACGACTCATCGCAGCCGACAAGCTCATCGGAGGTCTCTCTTCCGAGAACACACGATGGCAGAAGGATCTTGTGAATCTCAACGACGAGATGAACAAAATTATTGGCAACTGTTTGCTGTCGGCCGGATTCCTGTCCTACAACGGACCCTTCTCCTACGAATTCAGGAATGAAATGATCTACGGCGACTGGCAGAGTAGCATTTTAGAGAAGAATATTCCACTCTCACGGCCGTTCAAAATCGAGCAGCAACTGACTAATGATGTGGAAATCAGTGGGTAGGGCGTTGATGTTGACAAGCACCTGAATTGAAAGAGATGATTACGAAGGTAAATGAAAATTGTGATTTTATTCCAGGTGGAACTCCGAAGGTCTCCCCCCCGACGAACTCTCCGTACAAAACGGCATTCTCACGATGCGTGCGTCAAGGTTTCCCTTGTGCATAGATCCGCAACAGCAGGCGCTCAACTGGATCAAGAAACGAGAGCGGAAGAATAATCTGAAAGTCATAACGTTCAACGATTCCGATTTCATGAAGCAACTCGAAATGGCTATCAAATACGGTTTCCCGATAATATTCGAAGACGTGGACTATATCGATCCTGTGGTGGACAATGTACTCGCGAAGAATGTGCAAAGTAAATTATCGTTGAACGCGCACGCAATTGGATGATTCTTGCTTTTGATATTTCAATCGTTGTACGAATCGTTTTTAGATGTAGCTGGACGTAGCTTCGTTATGTTGGGCGACAAGGAGGTCGATTACGATCCAAAGTTTCGCATGTACCTCACGACGAAACTCTCGAACCCGAAATTCAATCCTGCCGTCTATGCCAAAGCCACTGTCATCAATTACATGGTGACAATTACAGTGAGTATACATTGCATACAATGGCGTTGTGAAAATATCGCGATTGGAATTGAGGGTAACTCTATCGATTGATAGGGTCTGGAGGATCAATTGCTGTCGGTCGTCGTGAGAACGGAGAGGCCGGACGTCGAGGAGCAGCGCGAGACTCTCATTGCGGAAACAAGCGAGAACAAGAAGCTTCTTCAGCAACTGGAAGACAGTTTGTTGCGAGAGATCGCGACGAACGAGGGCAACATGTTGGACAACATAGATCTAATTGAGACTCTGGATAACACGAAATCCAGCGCGACCGAAGTCACGTCGAAGATATACTTGGCAGACGTGACAGCGGTGGATATAAATAAGCTTCGCGATGGCTATCGTCCGGCTGCGAAAAGAGGCGCAATCCTGTTCTTCGTCCTCGCTGATATGGCGACCGTCAACTCGATGTATCAGTATTCGTTGACGAGTTATCTCGAGGTTTTCGTGTACTCGCTAAGGAAAGCGTTGCCGGATCCCACTCTGGCGAAGCGCTTGCGAAACATCATGCAGATGCTCACCCGAAACGTGTACGAGTACGGCTGTACCGGTATCTTCGAGAAGCACAAGATACTCTATTCTTTCCAAATTTGCACGCGAATCCAGCAGAGCATCGACAACGTCAGCCAGAAGGAGCTCGATTTTTTCATAAAGGGCAACGTCACCCTCGAGAAAACGTCACGAACGAATCCCACCAAGTGGCTTCCCGCCGGTGGATGGCAAGACGTCTTGAAATTGGCTGCTGAATTTCCTGAACACTTTTCTCAACTTCCCGAGCAACTGGAATCTGAGCCGGAAGAATGGAAGACGGTATTACAAACTTTTCATGTTATAGTCCCGCTGACCGACCGAACAATCGCAATTTTATGCTTGCAGTGGTTCGACTTGGACAATCCAGAATCAGAAGAATTTCCCTGTGGCTACACGAAAAAATTGGGATCGTTCAAGAAACTCATGCTGATGAGATGTTTCCGCGTGGATCGCGTGTATCGCGGAGTCATCAAATACATCGGCGAGGTAATGGGTGAACAGTATGTTACTCCCCCGAACGTGAGCTTCGATATCATCTACGAGCAAAGTACTCCGAGCATGCCTGTAGTCTTCATTCTCAGTCCGGGTTCCGATCCGACCTCGGAACTCATGAAACTCGCCGAGCGTTACGACTGCGGCGGAGGAAAATTTAGATACCTGTCGCTCGGGCAAGGCCAGGAAAAGGTTTGGCTGCCGACACAATTTCCCTGAGAATCGTAATCGTCGAAAGTTCGAGAAACCAAAGCCTCTCTAATGTTACATCATGTCGTTCCCTCGTGCTTAGACTGCGATAGAACTGCTCGCCAACGCCGGGGCGAGAGGACAGTGGCTGATGCTACAAAATTGTCATTTGCTTCTCGGATTCACTAGAGAGCTTGAGAAGCGATTGGAAGCGATGGGCAAACCTCATCCCGATTTTCGCCTCTGGTTAACCACTGATCCGACCAAGAATTTTCCAATTGGCATTCTGCAACTATCTCTCAAGGGTGCGTCACAAACTATTCGATCTTTGCTGCGCTTACTCGAAAGTGGTTGTTGTAATTCATATAAATTTATGAATTTATTCGACAGTGGTGACTGAACCTCCTAATGGCCTCAAGCTTAATTTGAGAAACACATACTTCAAGATGAGACCTCAAACTTTGGATTCCTGCGATCATCCTGTGTACAAACATCTCGTTTACGTGCTCGCCTTCTACCACGCGGTAGTTCAGGTACCTATCCGCGGGGACGCTTTCCCATATGCAAACACTTCCTTCTGAAGTAGGGGATGGTGGGGTAAAACGGGACCCCTAAACAAATAACGTTACGATAAAACACAATAGTACTTTGCGAAACTAGTACGTGAAAGCGGACTTTGGGCGAAGGTTGGGAAGCGGCCGCATGAATCGGATCGAGTGCTACAAGACACGAGGCGAAGCTGAGTGTCGTTGTAGAATGAGAGGTGTGTTCTAAAAATCCCTTTAAAAAATTTGCGATTTTGAGGACCTGCTTTTAAAGTTTGGTAAAAAATGCAGAAATCAAGATATCACATTTCGCCTTGCGGCATTCTCTTCATTATAGTTTTCTGTCGATCGAAAGAAGAAAACCCGTGTTTGATCGATCAAAAAAAAATAATCTCGATTTTAGTGAAGTGACAAAATTTCAAAAAAGTCCATATCATTTTTGGCATTGTCTCGCCGAATTTTCGATTTTTCGGCAAACGGTGCTTTTCGGAATCAGCAAGAAATTTCCCGTCGGATAGGGTCTTCAAACTTTGCGAAATCGAAAATTTTCTTTTCGCGAAAAACGCAAGGAAACTTCGATTCTAAAATTCGGTGGAAAATTCAGAAATGAAGATATCGCGTTTCGCCTTGCGGCATTCTCTTGATAATAAAGTTTTCTCTTGAACGAAGGAAGAAAATCCAGATTCGATCGATAAAAAATAGCCCGATTTTAGTAAAGTAACAACTGTGGAGAAAAAAAAACTGTTGCCGAAGAAACCGGCAAATAAAAAAAATCACGGAGGACGGCGAGAAAAAAAGTTTTTACGAAGAAAGAAGCCTCAAGACTTACGACGGAGACGGAAATGAGAAGCCCCATTTTACGCCCATTTTTTCCGATGATCAAAAAAAGGGGGGCCCGTTTTACCCCACCATCGCCTATAACCGAACAAAACTCAAAATTCAAGAAAATTTCATCGAAAAAATGACAAACGATAAATGTTTCCAGGAGCGACGAAAATACGGGAAGGTCGGATGGAACATAAATTACGATTTCAACGAGTCGGACTTTAACGTTTGCACGAAAATTTTGGATACCTATTTGACGAAGGCAATAGCGGCCAAGGATACCAGTAGAATTCCCTGGAACAGTCTTAAGTATCTAATCGGCGAAGTAAGTTCGAATTTGACGTTAAATTTAAAAAATTAAAAATAAACAAAAAACCATTGGTCAAATTTCAGGTCATGTACGGTGGAAGAGTAATCGACAACTACGATCGCCGAGTGTCCAACATCTACATGGACGAGTATTTCGGGGATTTTTTGTTCGATTCCTTCCAGCCGTTCCATTTTTATCGTGACAACAACGTTGATTACGTGATACCACCGCCGGGTGATCGAGACGCTTACATAGACGTCATAGAGGAACTTCCGTTGGTCAATTCGCCAGAAGTCTTCGGGCTGCATCCGAACGCCGAGATTGGCTACTTCACTGCAACAACCAAAGAGATGTGGTCAAATCTGATGGAACTCCAGCCGCAAACAGGTAGAAAATAAAATATAAAATAACGAGTTTTCAAATAGTTTAACGTGTTATTTATTTTCGAATATTTCTATACTAAAGCTGGCTTGGTCGAAATGCGTATGTATATCATGAACAATAACAGCAGTTGGAATATTACTTAACAAATTTAAAAAATAATAATAATCTCTTGAAATAATGAACTGATGAATTAGTAATTGAACGAATTACGACAGCATTGAGCGGCGCGGGAATCAGTAGGGACGAATTTATCGACAACGTAGCGAAGGAGATTCTCGGAAAAATGCCGCCGGAGTACGATATGATTAAGGTGAAAAGAAACTTTGGCTTGGCCGTGACGCCCTCGGCGGTTGTGCTCTTCCAAGAGTTGGAGAGGTTCAACAACTTGATCAAGAAAATGACAACGACTCTGTCGCAGCTGCGTAAAGTACACAGTGATGAAATCAAATAACTGCTAATTACTTTCCTTTCGATCGCTACAATGAAATCACGATTATTTTGCGCTAGGCAATCGCTGGTGAAATTGGCATGGACGCAGTACTCGACAGTGTGTCGAACGCTCTTTATAACGGAAGTTTGCCTAAGGAATGGGCGGCTCTGGCACCAGCGACGAGAAAAAATCTAGCAGGATGGATGGAGCATTTCGAGAGGAGGATAGCACAGTACACAAACTGGGTAATTTCAACCGTACCGGGTGATTACGAAAATATATCGCTGAAAAAATCATTTGACTTAGTTCGTTCATTCGTCCGTTTTTTTTTTTTTCATTCCTTTTTTCGTAGGCTGGTTGCAACGAACCGATTGTCGTGTGGCTCTCGGGTCTTCATATACCTGAAACATATCTCGCGGCGTTGGTTCAAATGGCTTGTCGAAAGAACAATTGGCCGTTAGACAGATCACTCATCTACACGACAGTCTCGAAATTCGCAAAAGCTGATGAAGTCGAGGAACGACCGGAGCAGGTAATTAAAAATATCCTAATGATAATTACAATTTCCACGATTATCACTGTTTTTTCTTCGTATTCGCAGGGATGTTACGTGCAAGGCTTGTACTTGGAGGGAGCAAGATGGGACGTGGAAAATCATTGCCTCAAAAGATCATATCCAAAAATACTGATAGAAGAATTACCGATCGTCACCGTGATACCTATAGAAGCTCACAGACTAAAACTTCAGGTGCAGATGTCAAGTCTAACTACCATTTGATTTACGCACAACGCATTTACGGTTAACGACGCAATTTAAACGTTATAGAACACGATAAAAACTCCGGTTTACACGACGGCAGATCGTCGGAATGCCATGGGTGTCGGTTTGGTCTTCGAGGCGGATCTCGGTACCACCGAACACATATCCGTGTGGATCTTGCAGGGTGTCTGTCTCATACTTAATACAGATTAATTTATAGGCTCTGTATGTAAAAAATTATCTTGTACATGCAACTTGTAACTGTAAGTATGAAAATCTGTGGAAGAAAAAAAAACGTACATGCCATAGTGTAGTAAAGGAACCAGTGAGTTTGAGAGCTGCGCCGCTCTTCCAAGGAACTCAGACCACCTGGGGCAGACACAAATTGTAGAAAGAGCTATCGATAAATTCATTCAAGTTCCGCCACTTGACCCAATAGTCCTTTTGCAGTTGCTGGGCGCTTTTGGCATGGCCAACAAAATGCGGGTCGACAACAAGTAGATAAGTGCTGTCTGAGCCTATGTGAATCCCAACGATGCCTTTACTAGAGCAATCCCTGTTGCCACCCATCATTATCGGACAGGAAGATTTTTTAAAATGGCCCTTTAGCATATCAGTGAGCTCGGCCAATTTCTTGCCGCTTTCGATGTGCACAATTTTGCTTCTTATGTCGTAAAGCTGATCCAACACAAGACAGACCTGTTTGTGCGGGAAAAAACTCGTTGCAGGCAAGAAAAGATTATTTTTCTGTTTGACACATGATATTGACAAGTACAGCTGAGCCCCTTTGTTCGAGCGAATTCTTACCTCAAAGCTACCGATCCATGATTTCGAACCAAGAAAAGACACTTCTTTGTCTTCTATGTTGACCAATATATTCTGTATCTCCGGAAGACTCGGCACTGGTGGCGTTTTTCCTTTGTTCAACCTCAGCCACGAAGCTATAGTCTGCAGTGTTCGATAGCCGCAGCCCCATCCCTAAACATTGTGAGAAGAAAACATTCGCAAATGCGTAACGTTTATGAAATTACGAGCGAATAATGACAAACGATTTATTGGTTATGTTAAAAACACGACGTTTTCAAGAATCAGTAAACATCGTATGTACATACCTGATCGTTGAAACCATCACAGGCGTAATGCCAATATTCGTAATCGCCGTTAACGAGAAGAGTTTCACCGGGTTCAGGAACGGCCAATCCTTCGTGCACATTCCGAAGCAGCGTCGTTGAATAATCGGACGCATGCGACATGCTTTCCGACCGCTCTAATTACCGACTATTGAATAACGCGTCAACGTTATCGTCATTCGTGTGTAAAAACAACGAATGTCAACACGACTCTCGTAAAGGAGAAACAAAAATGGCGCTCCCGCCGCACGGCCGCCATCTTGGCACTTAATGGACCGCACACTCGCGCGATTATTGGGCCGTGGATAAAAGCAAAAGCGACGACGTCCTTTCGGCTCGAAAACAAACGCGAGCCTCTCGCAACGATAATGACTCGATCGTGCGAGCCGACTCGCCGCCGCCGCCGCCGCTATCGCCGCGTATCTCTGCATTCGACATTGCCCAAATGTTTGAAGAGGGCATCTAAGTAGATACTAGATTTCTCTCTCTCCCTTGGTCTTGTCAGCAGAGTAGCGCGTAGTCTGCTAGGAGAGCAGCCGAGAGTGTGTGTGTGTGTGTGTGTGTGTGTGTGTGTGTCTCGTGAGTCGCCGCGAACGCTAAAGAGAGAGTGAGAGGATACAATAGAAACGCCGCGCGGGGGCCGGGAAAACGGTCGGGAATGCAGTCGCGCGGACTGCGCGTTGGATTTCTAATAATCGCCGTGAAATACACAGTGTTGAGTTACTTCGTATGGCGTTATTATTGTAACAGGAAAGTGTCGGATACGCGCACGTCGACGAAAGTTTGAGAGAAACGTCGCAGCGCACTTGGGTGCGCGTGCGAATGTCATCGTTCAACGGGCTCGTTGCGGCCTGGAAAACATCGCGAATTGCGTCACAACAGAGACGAAGGCTTCAGAGATTTTCGCACAGGAACGCTCTCTATCTCTCTCTCGTTGTCGCTCGTTCTCGCTCGTAAGCTTGGGAATGAACGCGCTCAACGCTCTATGTTCCGTAAGTCAATTAACCGATGTCTTATTCAATTAGCGTAAATCGGTTACGGGCTTCTCGAGACATTTTCGCGTGAGGCTTGACAGGTACACAATAGCTCTCTCCCTCTCATTGATTTTTTCATTTTTCCCCCCTCATAATACCCACGACGATCGACGAATTATTCATTAACTTTTCGCGAAACTTTAACTCAAGGAGTTTGCCAATCGTAGCATTACAATAACATAACATCAAACATACATGAGGTTCTTGCCATTTGTCAAGTTGACTGTTTTCTCTTTTTTTTCTTTTCTCTTTTTCACTTTTGAGGTTATGTTATCAAGGTTAGTGATTCATTAATGAACTCTAGTGATATCGGGACAATGGACGTGCACTCCAAGTGTCAATAGACAAATGCTTTGTCTATAAAGCAGATAAACGATGAAGCCGTTTGAAAGAAAGACAAAGAGTGGTTAAGAAATGTTTAAGGAGGTTAGAATAGTACTAATTAGCCTGTGTTATAGCAATGCTACTTACATCTTCTATTAAATTGTGATAAAAACATGACTTTTTTTTCTTGGCAATTGATGAAAAGAATTTGACCAAAGTGCGATACAACACTTTTTAGCAGTGGAGTATAGAGTAGAGTAGAGTAGAGTATAACCTGTGCTTATAACTTTCTGAAAAGCTGAAATATTGTGCTATTACAGTGAACGTTGGAAAAATGGTTGACGGATAAAAAAAAAAGCAGAGAACAACATTGTATCATAAAGAATGTATGGAGAGGGGGAACTGAAGACAGTGTCGGAGAGTTGGCTGAAGCCACTGGATCTGAGCACCACGGATGATCCTAATATCAGTTCGGCGATGGGAGACGACGAACACTTTTGCAAGCTTATACTGTACAAAGAAATTGAGGACTCGCGGTGAGCATTATAAGCGTTGTCGTTACATTATTGAATATTTTTGTAACAATTTAACATAATTCTTTCATTTGGCAGAGTTCGAATATGGGATGTGGCGATACTGGTGCCCAATGTGCTGTTTCTACTGTTTATGTTGGCGCGATTCAATCGTGCGAGGCTCAGATTGAGGGCTACGAGTAGTCCAATTTATTTAGCATTTTATGGACTTGTAGGATGTAATATTTTGATATCGGTGATACGGTGCGTTGTGTCAATGTCGGTTGACGCAGCGGGGCCTGTCGGTGGTACAGTCGACAAGGTGATGTGGGTCACAGTGAGATTTTTCCTACTTGCTACGGAGATGAGCGTAGTCATATTTAGTTTAGCGTTCGGTGAGCATTAGTCTCTGTTTTCCCGTACATAATAACAGAGAAAAAAAAGAAAAAAAAATACGTGCTTAACTCTGATGTTGCATTTCAGGAAATCTGGACAGTCAGTCGAGCATCAAAAGAGTCCTACTTGCGACGGGCCTCATAGCTCTTGTATTTACGATATCACAAGGTACACTCGAATTTGTTTTACCGGATGACACATTCCACATCCCAAGCAGGGATTTTTACGTGTTTGGCCACGGGGGTATGACATTCTGGCTTTACAGCAGTCTTGTGTTTACCTTGGTGCGTATAAAAACCTGTCGAACGCGACGATTCGGCGCTGAAATAAATTTAAAGGAAAATCTTTTTTTCTTTTCAGATATACATGTTCATTTTCATCCTCCCGCGGACAAGATTGCGAGATAGATTGACTCTACCAAGTAAGTCGAGGCAATGAAAGCAGCAACTCGATTGTTCGTACTTAATTTCACAGCAAGTAGATGGTACAATACTCGCAATGTTGTTGCAGATAAAAAGAGTTTCTACGTTTACGTGGGTGCGTTGGCGGCCCTAAATCTCGTACAATCGATTGGAGCTGGCCTTCTAAACTACACACAGAATCCTGCGGGCCTGTGTGTCGTCGATCTCACTGCCGCGGTATATTTGACGCTATTCACGCCACTCGTCTATCGTACATTTTTATCGGAAGTCTTCGGGTAAGTCCGCGATGCCTTATGCCTTTTAAGAGGCAGTGATACTTCGCTCGGAACTTCTTCGCCAATGCTAAACGCCTATAGGGCTGTCTCTCTCGCACCTTTTTGTTTATCGAGTCTCCTGACCAAACGGCTTGATCTATCGAGGAGCCCAAAGATCAGCCCAATTCTGCAATATTTCCGTACATTCTATCAAAATCTGAGCTCTATCTATTGAATAGTTTAGGAGAAAAGAGCTTTAAAAAATTCGAGCGGGAGTGGGGGATGTGCCACTGCCTCTTAAGAAACTTGATTTGGGTATCGAAGACGAAAAAAGACACGATTAACACGAGTCGTGTCCGGCATATGTTTTCAGGGTATCACAGCCTTCGATACAGTTTTCGTACAAGGCGCAGGTGGACGACGCGATGGACGAAGACACGGTTTCGTTGCCCCATCAGCAGAGCTTCTCCTCCCTCAGGACCGACAGTGATTACATCTATCAGGTCCATAATCCGTATATGCACATGCCCCTGTACGAATCTCTCCTCACCGAGCCCTCCACCTCCAAGCAAAAGACCTCCCTCTACTCCCTCGGATCCCGAAAGGACCAAAAGACCACGACCGCGAGTACGAGCCGCTCGAGTTCCCAAGTAACGTTATACGGCGGCGGTGCATCGCCGGACGCCAAGACCTTGTTGAGTCGTCGGCGCAACACTCTCATGAGTACGCCCGATCTCGGTAAAACCGCCGCAATCCAATCCGATTCCGGGAATTTCGTCGACGCTCAAAAAAGCACACCCGAACTGCTGCTGCTGAACTTCAATCGGCGCGGCTGGAGCTCCGAGACTTCAACGCCGAGCAACGATCCCTCCTCCCGCGGTCCCGCGAATTCCGCTAGCGCGACGAATCTCCTTCCCGCGCCGAGTACCGCCAGCAATTTTATCTACAGACCCCCCGAAAACGACAGTAACGCGAATCTCTTCTCGGAGCACGGTAAAACGAGCTCAACGAGCGCCGCCATCGTCAATTACGCGATTCAAGAGCGCTTCGACCAATCGGTAGCGAGAATCGCCGGGCAATACGACGTCGATCAGGGTGCGGGCCCCTCGTGGTCGGTTATGCCGCCACTCCAAAGCAGCTTGGAGAACATGCTCAACAGCGACAGTCGCGACGCGGGCAATATTCGAGAAACACTCTCCGAACGCGATTCCCCAAATTCCATCGAGTTATCCGCCACGAAAAGCTTGAAAACCACCGCGGAATCGGTGGTCTCGAGTCCGGACGCAAACGTTGAGACGAGAATCGGGTCGTCGACTGTGTCCCACGATAATCCGCGGCTCCATCGCGATTCCGAATCACCCGCGGAAGTCAAAGAATCGAGCGGTCTCGGCGATTACTTGCAGTCCCTCAAGTCCCCGAAGTACCAAAGTCCTCTAAAGAAAGCTGGCGGCGGTGGTGGTCCATGAAATCCATGTTCCTCAAAGTAACTCTCGCGCTTCGACACTCTGTAAATACCCGACGATACGACCGTCGTGCTCTGTCCGATGAATTGGTAGACACTGGTTTTTTTTCGTTTTTTTGTTTTTTAATTGTAAATACTTTTATGAATTTTATTGAATAACCTTAGTACCGAGCTTTATTAATTTAGACAGTTTTACTAAATATCGAGGCTCACATTTTTTCGTGTTAGAAAAACAGATTTGGAATGCGAAACTGGTGAACGTGGCAAAAAGTACAAAGTTGTTGTTCGTAGGTTCACCCTGAAAGTGTTTGGAAACGAAAATGGACGAGCTTTTTTTTTTTTTTTTTTTTTTTTTTTTTTTTTTTTTTCCAAATTAATGCGACAAATCGGCACATAAAATTAATAATGTTCTATCATTTAATAACATGTCAGGGTTGGGGTTTCAAAACCTTGACATTTTTTATTCCTATTAACTGAACCACGATTAATTTGTTTAAATCACGTACTCAACACCTCAAGTGGTAACCTACAAACAACGATAGCACCTGTGCTAGCAGCTTTGTTATCGCTAATCTGGCGTCCGAATCCGTACTAGTATTCAGAAGATAAAACGCAAGCAAAGAATAAGCTGCGCAAAGCATTCGTCAGACAGCGCACACACCCGAGTCTAATGAAAATAATTTATAACAAACAAACAAAAAGGATACTTACAGAACGTAAGATTATCACAACACGCGAGCTTTAGTTATTTTAACTGTAAATATTAGCATGCCTAGTGGCTCATTTATTAAACGCGTGGTTGTAGCAAGCGCACTTTGTTTTATTTATTTACACTGGTTTGGCAGTACAATAATGACTAACAGCCTAATATCATATTTTGTTTTTAACTCGTTCGAGTTGCGACAACACTTATTTCAAGATGTGTCAATGGAAGAGGCGAACTGGCGATCGACTACAGACACTAATTCTTCTCCTCATCCCGTTCACGAATCACTCTGCTTATCCCTCGCGTAGAATTGTGTGTGTTTTCGTAACGCAGCCGCGACTGATTTGCTAAAAAAAGAAACAAATGAACGGGAATTTTCGCACATTTATTTTGCACCCGCGCGCGCCTGCGATCGATGCTTCGGACCTGTTGGCGTACTCGAGAACAAGTTGTTCGTGAGCCTCGTAAATCTGTAGCACCGTTTGTATGTTTATTTGTGGCTGTGCGCGGTGCTTGGTGGTGCGGTGTTTCCGCATACGAAGAAACACGTATTTGCTGCAGCGATCGAAATGCTCGCTTCTTTTTCTTTTATCGTACATTCGTTACGTATTTTTAACTAAAGAAAAAGGCTTCTGAGAAACAAACAAACAAAAAATCCACCGTTTAGATCTGCGTTGGAGAATCCAAAGCGGAATGATGTTTTGTTTTGCAGAATCACAGTGTCTATGACTCAACACAATTCGACACCAACGCGACACCGGTCAACCCGCTTTACGCGGCTTCTCTCCAGAGTCCAGATAGCATTACTGGTTACAGTATAGACAGTCAAGATGCACACACCCAGGCCAATGGCTATCAACAATGAACCGCCTCTTTCTGTTCGTTCCAATAATGTTGTTTGATTTATTTCTTTCCTGTCATTTCATTCGAAAACCTCGAGTCAATGTTCCGAAGGGAGTTTGAGTCCCGAAGAGACAAACAGAGCTTTACGACACTCGCGAACAGCGAGTTACGAGTATATGTACATTACTCGCCGGGAATGTTGAGTTATTCTTTCCCGGCGACTGGGAGTCGGGATTCGGCGCCGATTTCATCGAATTATTTTATTTTCTAGTCGCTGTTTTCGCTGTGACTTTAGTTCTCAACGAGTCAAGCACGAAAGTACGTGTGACTGGCGAAAAAAAGGAAGAAAAAGAGAAAAAGAAAGAAAAAAAGAAGAAGAAATATTGTATCTATGATTATGAAGTAAGCGAAGGCCTCGCAGGCTGTGTGTGTTTAAGGGGGTTGATAGAAGCGTCGTTTAAGTTATTTTGCGATATTTGACGCAGCTGCTAAGCGTGCGTACCGCTCACGTGCTCTATGTTCACGAACGATATTGTCAGCTTTGAGTTTTCTACCTCGAGACCACGAGTGAATGTCTTTCAGCGACTGTAGTGGTGGGCGCCCGAATCCGGAGGTTGTATTTAATGTGACGCGTCGGCCCTAAAGCGCTTATAATTTTTCCGTCCTTCGAGATTACACGTCGATTGGTATTAAAGTTCGGTGACGAGACGACACGCACGCGTGAGCTCTGCGACGAATCGACGAATAAATTGCAATACGGTCCATCGGTTTATCCCTCGCTATTTTCCTACTTTTGCATCGAACAAAACGAGAGTCGAGACAAATGAAAGAGAGATATCGCTCGCGACAGAAATTGCGGACAATAGTGCGGAGTCGATTGACATTTACGGTAACTCGGATGATAAACATAATTAGCTCCTAATCGCGGAGTCTCTGGTTAACTGAAACTATAAGAAATAATGAAAAGGAAGAAAAATACACAAGAAAACTCCATCCACGGTGTATATAATAAACCAGTACGTGTATAATCTACTGTAAAGTCATGTTAATTAATATGTATCTATACTATGTATCGATATTGTACGTCAAACACTTTATCAAGAATGTACCGGGCCTGTATCAGAAACGACGATCACGAGGAGAAGGGAATCAGGAATGCGTGTGCAGTGAGAGAAGGAGTTGCGCTCGAAATTTCATACACAATAAAATCTAAGTCTAATTAACACGGCGAACGTAAACTTATCATGAGAAAGTTCGAGCTGGTTGCTCAACGACATGTGAAAGGATTTGCGCCGAAGCGGACGACGTATTTTGCAATTATACTTGAATGAAAAGTAAAAAGGATATATATACATATATATATATACATATATACCTATATGTATATGAAAGAAAACCAAAACATGTACGCGACAGGAATACATAACTTTTTTCGCGATATTTACTCGATTAACGAAACGAATAAACTTTTTAGCTACATATATATGCATATACATATATATATGTAATGTATGTAATGTATACCTTTGCGTCTTTGATAGGATCTTCCAATTTGAATACTGTAAATACATCGGGATTTTTCATAAGAAAAGGAGTTTAGTATACGACGAATCTGATTGTCAATAATCGTATCGAACGCGAGTCTCGAGTCATCACCTCATCGAGTCTGCAAGCATTCAAGTATTTTACACTTATCGATAATGAGCGAGTTGAGCGCAAACGCGAAGAGTTTTTCCTAACTCTACGAGTGCGATTGTCGATATAGCAATAATACTCTTGAACCACATAGGTAAACTGATGTGCGTACTACGGCTCTTAGTGGAACTGAGGAGTTACGAGGGAAAGAAGGAGAAAAAGAAATAAAAGTTGAAGTAAACTCGTGAAGTAACACGCGTCAAATTAGTCGCCCCACATCTTGATATCACTGCTGCTTCGGTCAAATCCGAAAAAGCAACAACACTTTGGCGCCAGAAGTCTGTGACGTAAGTGCACCTACCTCACAGACACGGGAATCCCACGGGCGTACATTTATTTCCCATCTTTATATAGACAATAATCACGGGGAACCCGACATTCGTTATCACCAACTTTAAATATAGATTTACCATCCGGCGCCGTTATATTTGGCTCATTAATCTGGTGACTTATCGCGCGGAAATAGTGACGCCCCTCGCTGCCGAAGCTCGCGCCGCGCTCTTTCATCATTTCGTCAGACGTGCGTCGTTCAGATGCCAATCAGCATTACTTTGCAATTCCGATTCATCGGAATTGGGTCGTTATAATTGAAGCAAATACATAATTCGACGACGATGCCTCGTCCGCATCGCTAGATACGACGCGTTTTTTTTTCCCCGATCGCTGGCCGATTACCACGATTATCAATTAATGTAAACTCAGACCGCAAACAGACTCGTTCGGTCGGATTGTTACAGATTGCTGCGTGTCGGACAAAAAGACGTTTACAAAAACTTGAGGTGATGTCATATTACTCGCGGGCGGTAAGAGAATCATTAGGCGAGTGGGGAGAATGGGTTGACCGGTGCGCAGTCAGCCCGCTGCTGCTGCTGCTGCTGCTGCTGCTGCTACAGGTAGGATAGAGAACAAAATTAGCACATAGATTTCAAGTTTGGGACGTCCTGCCATCAGAAATGAATTAACACTGGTGATAACGCGCGGGAGGGGGGAGCGAGGCGTAAAATTGTTTTGCCCCGCTCATATTTTTTTTTTCTCGCAATTATCCAATCGCGACGTTTATGTGCGTTGGATAAGAAGAAATCAAACGGTGCTATAGAAAAATGTCTTTTCTTTATTATTTCTTTTGTCACGGCGACACGAACATTGAGGAAAGATTGGCGCGGCGACACTCGATTCGCCGAAAATCTCGCATTGGTCGCATCGAATTGCCTTTTTCTCCGAAAATGTTTATTGGCCTGACGATCTTCTCGTCGCGTCGCCGTTGCTTTCCCCGAAAACCCATGGCACTATTTTCGTTGATTCGTAATTCGTGTCTATGGAATATTTAAACGTTGTCTTAGCGTGAATTCGGAAGCAATTCAGATTTTCGCCGAAGGCAGATGCTGGAAATTCCACGTTTCACGAACACTCGAATCGTCCGTGTCGAGAACCTCGAGGACTTTGGATTCTGAAAGAATAAAGCGTGTTAAAGTGGCAGCATCTCGGTGGTACGCGGATAATCGCGAATCGGCGGGTACGCACGGCCAGTTCTTAGATATTCGCCGAGCGGACCCTTGAGGACCGACGCCGGTACCGCCATGTTCAGACGTGGATAGAGTTTGCTCTTGGACGTGGATATTGCGTTGCAAACTACCATGCCCAGCATCTCGCCTGTGGACCATCGAACTATCGGTCCACCGCTCGAGCCACTCTGAATGCAACAGGTCGTCTGCAGCATGCATTCCGACGTCGCGGACACGTTGCCGCGCGTTATCGTCGGATACCGCGAGTAGAAGAAGGGAAATCCGGCACTCCCCACGGCTTCACCTGCACAACATTATCTTTGTCAAAAATCGATTCCTCAGCCGCTGTCAGTGAGATGACTCAACTTGCTTTTCGCCACAAATTAATCATTTGCACGCCACTTTTTTATTATACATTTGTTTAAATAGTGACACTTGCAATTGGAAGAAAAAATAAACAGTAAGGTATCTGAAAAGTTAAGCCCTAATTCTCACGATTTTCTTTTTGGACATACTTAACGAAATGAAAAAAAAAAAAAAAAAAAAAAAAAAAAAAAAAAATAACACGAAAAAATTGATAAATTCTCAACCTCTCGTGAACCAAGGGCCCTTTAAAACTCGAATGAATACAAAGATTCGTTTATGATTTCGTTTTATGTATTATAACAGGGTGTAGTGGTACATACTAACGTTAAAACTTTACGAAATCGAGATTTTTTTTTACGATTTCGTGAAGTTTGAAGACCCTTTCAAATGGGAAGTTTCACGCTGTTTTCGAAAAGCACCGTTGTTTGCCCAAAAAACATCAAATTCGATGAGAAAAACGCAAAAAATGTTTTTTCACTTTTTTCGAAATTTCATAACTTCACTAAAATCAAGGATACTTTTTTTCGTTCGACCAAACCTAGATTTTCTTCTTGCGTTCGAGAGAAAACTCTATAACGAAAAAAATGCCGCAAGGCGAAACGCGATATCTTGATTTCTCCTTTTTTCACAGAATGTTAAAGCCAGACTCTCCAAAATCGCAAAAAAACACAAGGGAAAAAATCGAAAAATTTGCGATTTTTGATGGTTCAACTACAAACTTTTATAAAAAATTCAGGAATAAAGATATCGCATTTCGCCTTGCGGCATTCTCTTCGTTATTGAGTTTTCTTTCATACGAAAGAAGAAAATCCAGATTCGATCTATTAAAAAAAAGTGACCTCGATTTTAGCGAAGTGACGTCATTTCGAAAGAAGTGAAAAATCATTTTTCGCGTTTTTCTCGGTGAATTTTGTATTTTTCGGGCAAACACCGATGCTTTTCGGAATCAGCGGGAAATTTCTCGTCGAATAGGGTTTTCAAACTTTACAAAACCGAACATCTTTTTCGCGAAAAACGCAAGTCAACATCCGACTCTACAATTCAGTGAAAAATTCCGAAATCAAGATATCGCGTTCCGTTTTGCGACATTTTCTTCGTTACAGAGATTTCTCTCGAGCACATAAAGAAAATCCAGGTTCGATCGTCCCAAAAAACAGTAACCTCGATTTTAGTGATGTGACAACTTTGTAAGCGTGCAAAGTGCGCGTATCGGCTTAATTTTAGGACAGACTTGAATTAAGGAGGGCAAGGCTTTATTATTTACGGCAGACTTGAATTAAGGGGGCTGGGACAGACAAACAGACAAACAACTTTCTAAAATATAGGATCAGATTTTGTCACGCAAATTTGCTGTTGATTATTGTGCGTCGGCCGATAGAGCCTCGTAAAAAACGATTGGTATAATTTCCAGCTCATTTTAATATATATATAGCGGCAAAGCGTGAGCTGCTCTTACCTCGAAGAACCGGTCGTTCGTCGTCGATCGTGATAGATCTCAGCGTGGGCTCTATTTCAACGGGATCGACCCTCAGCACAGCGACATCATAGGGTTTGCCTCTGGTCGTTCGATAAACCAATTTCGCCCACGTCGAGGACTGTCCCGACGACCCTGAGGACAGCGTATCGTCGCCCCGACGAAGGACGACCTTGATTCGGCTCTCAGGCGCCTGGGACACGAGCACGAGCGCGAGCGCGCTTATTATTAAAAGGATTCTCGGAAGTACGCTACCTCTAATACACACGAAGATTCTATATTTAGCCACTACTCGATCACACGGGTCTCCCCTTCTCCTGACGCTCTCCTGTTTGTTTCTCCTTTCTTTCTTTCATTCTTTCTTTTTCACGATTCATCCGCAACCTCTCTGAGAACCCTCACCTTGTGAACGACGTGAGCGCACGTGATAATCGTGCCTGTCCTCACGTCCAGAATAATCCCAGTGCCCCAACCGGCGCCGCATCTCACCAGCACCAAACTTTTGTCCAATAAATCTGTCGGGACAAATATTTCCATTGAAGACAGCTTTTCAGAGAGATTTTTATCGATCGAATTGTATTTGATATTTGTGTGGCGATTTACTTTTTAAAGATACTAGGATAGAGTCACCAGTCAATGTACGGTTAAGAAGAACGATTTGTTTATCATGGGTTTCTATAAAATCCAATATTTTCTGAGTGTTCGCGAGAATGTTAACGATCGACCAGAGCGTTGAATTATGTGATGCAGCTAAAAAAATCTCGTATTTTTTATCGCGAACTGTATAAAAATAAATAACAAAAGCCAAAAGTCCAAAAACACCAGTAAACGAACGGGCCAATGTAACCTACACTTTTAGTCTAAAATGGGCTCCTGCGACGATATAGTCAAAGTAGATAGCAAAATAATAGAGAAATTAAGAATCTAATGCTCATCCAAGTCGTCGTAATTTCTTATGAATTCATGATGTTGAACTTTGCATCGTTGGAATAAAACGAAATTCAGAAAAAGAAATTCTAATTAACCCAAATGATAAAACTAGGTATAAAAAGTCATCATAGCAATTAGTTCCTATTACGAATTTTTATACCTAAATTCATCATTTGGGTTAATTAAAAGTAATTTTTTCTGAATTTCGTTGCATTCCAACGATCCAAACTTCAATATCATATGAATTCGCAAAAAACGGATATTCATTCATTGGTGACTGTTCAAATACTGGTGCATTCACCCTAGCGCATACGCGCGCTCACCCAGTTGGTAGAAAATAATCAAGTTTCGTGTCCCGATTCTCCATACTCATACAAATGACAGTAATAGTGGTAGGTGCTCGAAAAATAAATAAAAGACGTTTGTCTGAAACGAGAGTGGAAAATTTGCTTGGTCGATATAGCGGAGCAAGAAGGATCGAGTTAAGAGGAAGTGACATGGAATAAGTAACCTGCGATCCTCGTCTCTGAATCGTTAAAGAGTTTCTCGTCGACGCGTTTCTCGAAGGACAAGGACATCGTGTGTCCGATGTCGTTGAAAAGTAACCTTCGTAAACAGGGAAGGAGACACGCCGCGAAGGTGTAATCCACCCACTCGCCACGACACCAACTCAACGGGGCGATCACCATTCCGCATATGTTTCGGCTCGTTCCACTGAAATGGAGAAAAAAACGAAGAAGTAAAACAAGAGAAATAGTATTGTAAATTGTTTTGATATACTGTAGACTCCGATTTGTAGCACTACTGACTCTCGTCCGATGACGTAGACCGGAGCACCCTCGGATCCAGGAACCGCATTGGCATCTGTCAGCATGACGCATCCACCGTCGCCCAAGACGTTGCTCACTACGCCTCGGGATATCGAGTTGATGAAGACGGGATTTCCAAAAGGCGTCGACGACAGCTCGACTAGGGAGGCGCGCGAAGGAATTTGCAGCGGTGGCGTGCAACCGTCGACGAATTGTCTCAGAGCTCTGCTCGCCCTTGGTATCTCATCGACGGCTGCTGCTGCTGCTGTTGACTCCGCTGCCGATTTATTCAACGAAATCATGAGGAAAACCGACAAGAAGGATTCATCGATGTTGCGGGTCTTGTCGAAGTTCCAGCTGAAGAAAAGCTGACGGAATGTCTTCCGGAGCAGTGGACACTTCCACGCCAGGACGATGGACCCTTCGTCTTCTATCACTTGACTCCTCTCGATCTGCTGCGGACTGTCGACATTGTCGGCCGATTGTTTTTTATTTGAGGAAGATTAAAGGGGAAAAATATATAAAAATGGTTATGGTTTCGCCTAGTCATAATACCTTCTGTATTGCTGGTGAAAGACGCGAAGCCTCAGATCGTCTTGAGCTTCCTCAGGCAACCTCGACAATTGGCCCGGTTTGAGTTGATCGAAGAATTCACGGAGTCGGATGTTGCTCGTGGCTCTGGCGTTCAACAGGCTACCGTGCGAGATGATCCAATCGTCGGCGATGAGAATTCCCGAAGCCCCGCATCCTTCGAGCCCGAAGCCTTTGGCGTACGTGAGAGCGACGCTCTTGACAGCTTCGTTCGTCATTGCCCTCGAAGACCTCTCGTCCGCTCTCGTTAACTATTCTGGAAGCAGCAATTGAGAGAAAACATTGGCATTAAAATATGCGGTGTATTGACGAGGGGGGGTATCGAGATATAATAAGAACCCAATTGACGCCGATACGGACAAGTGTTATACGGGTATATCATTCTAATCGAGCCCAATATCAATTTCATTACCGAAATTACGGGCATTTCATATCCATCTGCGTCATTCGAGAGCCGACTATTATAGTCATTTACAGTATCCGAGTATCGAGACACGAAACGGAAAGAACCGCTCCTCATCCAATCGACACTCGCGGAAGCACCTCTCTAACGCAATTTACCGCGTCGTACCAATTCAGCTCAGTGACTTATTACTACATACATGTCGCATCTTCGTGACACCGCGCGCGCGCGTTTCATTCGAAACAATAGAAGCAAATAATATTTACCCTGCGGGCGATACGCAATGTTTCGCGGGTTAAATACTCATTTATTGACTAATTCTTTGTAATTAGTGAAAAAACAAAACAAAAAAAAACAGTGCAAAAAGTTTGTATATTAAAAGAAAATATTAATGAGAATATAAATCACTGTCAACTTATTAAATTCGCTATTCTATAGAAGGAATATGGGAAATCTTTATTTAGTGCAGTTGCATCGTGGCTGACGTATAATCTAGATTGATTATCTCGAGTTGATCTCCAGCCACGAGGAGCGCGTGACCGATCGCTCGTGCCTCCAGTGGGATCGCGCGATCATTCCGCGAATTTCAGAGGCTCGAGAGAAGAAGATATCGACTACGTAATCGTGACTCACGGCTGACGTAAATCGGGTTGCACTGCGCGGCGGGTGGGAATCTTGGAAATCGGAGCAAAGTGGAAACGTAGCGCGGAGGCACGACACAGAATCACGTGCATACTTGCAAATATTCCACTTCTTGTTTTCCCTCCGAAATCAAGTAAAAATGATTTTTAACCCAGTGTTCACCAGGGGTAAAATATGCGATTTGACTGATCTACACTGTTAAAAAAGATTGGAAGTTTTTATTAATAAACTGGTGAATTAAATGTAATCTACAATCGTGAAATAAAATTAATGAACTTTTATAGTAAAAATAAAACAAGTCATTAAAGTTGGAGGACTTTTAAATCAAAATTAAAGTGAATTATAAAAATAACTATGCCATAAATTAATTTTGGATTGCACTAGTATATGAAATTTAGTGTACCAGTTTATGCATAAAAACTTCCAGTACTGAACATTAAATTTCAAGCAGATTTTTTTTACCGTGTATATCATGGGTGAAAAAAACGCTATCTCAAAGAAAAAATATACCTACATATAGGCTCCGTTTGTTTTTATGATGTTGAAGTTTGCATCGTTTTAATGGAACGAAATTGAAAGCAAAAAACATTAATGAACCCAAAATATTGCACCGGCTTTAAAAAGTCATTACAACGACAAAGAGCATGTCAAAAAAATATTATGTCACTCTCTAATGGGGGTTATTTAAAATTATTTGAATTATTTGAATTATTATGGAATTCATATTTTTTTCTTTAATTTCGTTGCATTGCAATGATGCAAACTTCAACGCCATTCGCTTTTTAGGCACCCGAGCCACGAGTCATTCTAAAAATCTCACGCAACAAGTTTCACCGTTGCAACGTACTTTTCCTTCGCCGGGAAAGTATGCAAACAAAAAAAAAAGGAAAAAAACTTGAGTGGGGCTGTTCACGCGGCGAAATAATAGTTGCAGCGAAGCGGTGAAACTCGACCGACACGGGAGTGCGACGCAAGCAAGGACGAACAATCAAGTGCACACCCGGCTCAAGGACCTTTTTTTTACTCGTTCGCTCGTTATGTAGGACCGTTGGATGCTACCAGGAAGTCGTCAACCCATTATTTCGCACACCATCTTGACAAAGTACAAAGCTAATACAACACTAACACCGCGAGTTGAGTGTATCAAGGCGGAAAATATTTCTCCGCTCACTCGTTCTCGTCCAACCATAGACTCGTGGTCCTGTCGGAAAAAAAAGAAAAAAAAACCCTTGACGTCATGCGGTACGTGCGGCGTTGTTCCGGCTATGTTACCGACGGCGGAGAATTAATAGAGCGGCGAGTCAAATTCTTATTTTCCTTCGCCGTCGCCATTCGCTACAACCTCAAGATCAGGAAATGATAGTAATTTTAATCTGTAAGTATTCACGTCGAGGCTAATCAAAGTAGATAGCGCCGCGAAGCAGACTTTGCCGTCGTCGTCGTCGTCGTCGTCGTCGTCGTCGTCGTCTCTCGTGTGTCGCGTTGCCTTCGTCACCCACTTAATTTCGCGTCTCGTTACTATATCCCATTTTTACCCTTTTTTTCTTTTTTTTTTAGCTCGCGCACATGACTCTTGTCAAGTGCCTGCGCGCGTCGGGTGGATTGAGGTGGAACGCAAAAAAAAGGACGGACATTTTTCTAAAAATAGCACCGATTCGGGAGTGGACACGGTTGAATAGCTTCGTCCGCGCGGTCATGGAACGCCGCAAAGGGCATAATTAGAGAAGCAAAACGGGTCGAATAACTGCGCACTTGTCGATGATGGATCGACGAGACTCAAAGCTGTGCTATAAATAACTGGTAGGTTGTGTAGTGTCAGTGGGCGAGAAAAGGCAAATAAAATAAAGGGAACGAGTGACGAGAGTGAGCGAGATTTTGAATCCCTTCCACCTCGCGATCCACAGCTGCGCGTATATCGATGGTGATAAACGAGGTCCAACTCCAACCGCGGGCGCAAACTAGCCGACCGTGATCGAAGGATCTTCTTACCAAGATCGCAATCGCGTTATAACTCTCGCGTACGAGTGTACACGGAAAAAAATAATTGGTTGCCATACCCAAGCGCGTGATTAAATACGTTCCAAGCGACAAAATTGGTTGAGAGGACCAACTATTGGGTGTCACAACTGACCACTTGGACGTCACAACCAACCACTTGGACGTCACAAACAACCGATTGGCTGTGACACCCAATCGGTTAGTCGTCATACCCAATAGTTGGTTCTCCCAATTAATGTTATCGCTTGGAGCGTATTTAACCGCGCGCATTGGTTCAGGCAACCACTTCTTCTTTCCGTGTAAAGACACTAATAAACGCTTTCAGTCTCGATGAAAAAATTATTTTCCTTTGCATTTCCGGTGTTTCGTGGGCCAGACGCGGCGGCGGCGGCAGCAGCAGCATCAATGACAATAACAAGAGGAACGCGAGACAGCAGACCGCTTGGCACCTGACGCCCGGCGATAGCAGCATACCTCGTAGGTAGGATACAGCTGCACGAGCCGCACAACCAACCGCTGCTCGTAACGCGTCGCGGCGCGTCTCTCTCACTCTCTCCTGCAGCTCATTCGAGCCAACGAGCGCGGCCGCAGTAGTAACGACTGCAACTCTCACACCTATTTCCACCTGTATCAAGTACGCTCCCAGGACGCAGCAACATCTCACGCTATTTTTCTATCGAGAAGTTACACCGCGCGCGGTGTGTGAACCTCGTTATATCCAAGACGTTGCTTTTCTTTTTTTCCAGCGAGAAGAAATTTCGGGAAAAAAGGAAAAAGAAACACGAGCAAATGACTTGGAGAAAATGGTATTCGAGTGAAACAATCGTTCAAGTCGGGTTGTCGATACGAGAGTCTCGAGCCTGTGAATTCTCGTGGTCCGCTGCCGCTGCAAGTAGTAAGAGGCTAGTTGGGTCAGCCTTGAACCGTCGAGGCGACGGGGGGCCCTCGACCGTATTCGACCCCGTTCGATTTCATCCGCATCGTTGTGTTTCGCTCTTCTCACGGTTCTCGTCTCGTCGTGTGTAACATCAGCGCTTTTTCTCCTCTGCGCGCGCGCTCGTTACGACGAAGGTAATCGCGAAGGTAATACCGTTCGGAAGCGACAATACTTCCGGTGCGCGAGCGAAGCACGACTAATCTATTAGTAGGTATATATAAAATATATATGCAACGTGGTGGTGTATCGATAGTCCGCCGCCGCCGCCGCATTATCGTATCTCAGCCGCAGCGGCGACGAACAATGGAATATTCGCGCTCGCGCGCAGGTGCTGCCAGCGAGACCGCGGAATCTCGATTATCTTACCGAGAAATCTGCCGACCGCGCAGCATCTTAACGAATGGAAAAGGAGGAGCAGAAAATACGTGGTTAAAAAATAATAAGAAAAACAAACGTATTGTCATTTAACCCTCCGTGTGTAAACTATATTTTTCTATACACGGTCTGTACACTGGGTCTTTCAGGGAACAGTCGTGTTTTAAAAATGTTCTAAGCTTTAAACAAATCTGAAAAAATTCAGGGATACTTTTCGAAGTGTTTGCTACACGGCCCAGAAGTTCCCGAAGTCAAAAGTTTATAACTGTTGTTAATAAAAATTTAATTGTAGTCGAAAATGGGGGGACAACGGGATTTTCTTTAAAAATTCATAACTTCGCAATAAATAAATATTTTTTAAAAACGGTTATAGAGTTTTGTGGTTTAGACTATGAGCTTTCAAAAGAATATAGGGTCATTGGGGTGGGCTTTGAAAAGTTTAATTATTTCAGTATCTGAATGTGAGGAATATTTTACGAAGTCAGGCATGATATAAGTACACTGAACGGTAATTATCCGGCGCAAAATCAACGTTGAAACGTAAAACGTAAAATATCAACGTAAAATATTGGAACATGTCGGAAGAATGATAAATAAGCCAAAAATGCAAAATATCTTGTTTTCAACATAAAAAAATACAGTTGAACTGGCCAGAAATAGCACAAAATTACAAAAAACATGTATTTTAGTCTGGAATACAGTGAAAAAAGACCGCAAAACTACCAAAAAAGCACAAAAAAACTGCATCAGCTTACCTATCAAAACGTCGACGCCGTCTATACACTGACGCTTTCAAGGAACGGTCGCGACTTGCACAGATCGGCGTTTGATCGCTATCGACTAGACCCGGACGCCACTTGAGCCTTTTGTCCACACTACCAAATATATTTTTAGGGGGGGGGGGGGGGGAGTTAAAGTCCGCACTTCATTCGTTGGAGGGAAGTTACAATTCGAAATTTCGACTGTTCCTTAAAACACCCAGTTTATACATGGAGGGTTAATAATTTTGAGTCGTGAATTTTTCTAAGCCATGCAGTTGGATTGTTTTTGAAAAAAAAAAGAAAAAGACGATAAGATAAGAGCCGCAAGTCAGTCGAATGAGTTTTACATACAGTGGAGCTGACGAAAGGCAGAGGAGGAGTTTGGTCTAATGCAAGGTAAAATACGGTATGCATGCGCGTGCGTGCACCGAGACGCGCGGCGGCAGCGGGCATCGGCGTGAATTGGTAATTCGCAGCTCGTACACGCGTTCACACCCTGCTCGTTGGCTCTCGACGACTCGCTCGCACGTAAGCGCACTATCTCACCGACTTTCCTTTTGTATGCTATATTCCAACGAACCAACGAATATACTCCGGTCGCGCGATGCCACGCTGTCTGGTCTACTATACGCTGCCGCTACTACTGCCACCACCACCGCTTGGCCTTGTTCGCCGCGTCCACGGGAGGCTCGCGCGAGGCAGCACCGCGGGTGCATTGCTCGGTGTACGCTGCCTGCGCTCACGCCCAACTAATTCTGCTCGCATCAACCTCCGACTGCCTTCTCTTACCCGTTAAGCATTTTCTATGAGACACTCGCTGCTCTATCGATTCTCACTATGTTGAGAGACACAAACGAGTGAAAAGAACGTTCAGCCGCGTCTTTTTATTCCTCCTGAGTCACGTGTCACGGTAACGCGGGTACGACCTGAGAACGCGATGGTAACGTGTCGATATTTTCGTCGAATTTAAATGAGAAGGCGAGATTTGTCGCGTTCGAGTGGAAGGTTATTTAGGATTGAGGAGCGGGGTAGCAGCAGCACGGAGAGGAAGAGAGGCTCGTAGCGGCTCAGATTTGCCGGGCCGTTCTCGCCTAGACAGCGTGGCAGCTTCGCCCGAGCCGTTGTGTCTGTCGGTTGCAGCTGCGCGCGTGACGCCAACCAACAGCGATTGTCTATGCACGAGATGCGCGACTTTACGCGTTGTTGCGGCGATGCACAAACGCGCGCCATCGCATACGCTATTTCGTGTTGATTCGAATGCAAATAATTCGCAGACTGAGAACGAACGAACCAGCTCGCAATCCTGCTCCGAGTTGAAATTTCTGGTCTCCCTGGAATCCTTTTTTTTTGGAGTACGAAAAGGCTGTATCAGGCTGTATCAGGGCATTGGAGCCTTCATTCAGCCTCTGGACATGGCACATATTATCCATTTGAAGTGAACGGAGGTTCGAGGAAGGCTTGAAAATAAAGGGTGGGAGTCAAAATAGCTAATTACCAAAATAGCAAATGGCTAAAATAGCAAATTTCAAAATAATGATCGTCTGAATCCAGAATGGCCATCATTATGAAATTCGCTATTTCAACCATTCGCTATTTTGGTCATTCACTATTTTTACCCATATCTTTATTAAAGTCGAATCAAAATAGCGAATGATCAGAATGGCGAATGGCTGAAATAGCGAACTTCATAATGATGGCCATTCTAGATTCATACCGATCATTATTTTGAAATTTGCTATTTTAGCCATTCGCTACTTTGATCATTAGCTATTTTGACCTTCATCCCTCCGAAAGTGGCAGCTATTACTCATTTTCATTATACGAAGGTTTTTCGGAGGTTGTGTATTTCAACGCGGTATGTCGAAATCAGGGGTATCGGAAGGCAGAAAAGAATTCCACGTGGGGATTTCCACGTGCTCGAGCGCGCGGCGCAGGCAGGCAGGCAGCTCTGTGAAAATGTGAAAGGGCCGGCGAGTGAGTATAGCGGCGAAACCCGCGATGAGGTCAGTTTGAATTCCATTGACACTCTGACGAATCGCCAGCGCCAGTCGCTGTGTGTGACACAGCTCGCGTCGCCGCAGGTGCAATACAATATACTACAATGTAGGTATCTGCCTCTCGGATTCGAGCTTCCGAAGTAGGTTGTTGCGCGATGCGTGTCAACCGCTTTGCTTGCATTGAGCTGCGTTGCACGTTCGTCTATTGCGGTTTTAAGGGCCACTCACCCGCAACTCAGACCTCCGGAATAGTCTCGAACATATAGAGAACAGTAAACTCCACAACTCTTATCGTACTATTTGGACCAAGCAAATTAAACCGAAATTTCGACATGAATTAGCTAACAACGGCGCATAATAATCGCTGTCGCACTGAGGAAGAGTAATTGGAGCAAGTTAAACACGAGCGATAGATAGTACGTCATCACGGAATTAGATACTTATATTTACTCAATAACGTTATATCAGGCACGGTCGTATCGACACCGATCAATCACTCCCGGCGCCTTTTTGGCATTTCTTTCCTGTTAGATTAGAAGCGCAAAACGTCTGCTTGTTAGCTTTACGGGCGGAAGGCACAGGCACGTATTTCACAGAGACATTGACGCAAAAACGGAGTATCACCACGACCAATTGTACAATTATATAAACTTGGCAGTCGCAACGTTCGTTAAAAATTGATGCGCAATTCGCACCGTTGCAATTGTCGGTGAATCACCAAGATCGTCGCAACGTATCGCCAATTGAATTATAAATGTGCAGTCGGCACAGCTGGAAAACATTTTCAAGAAGTGCAGTTTTTTCCACCACCACCACCACCACAAGAGATTCCAAGATTCGGATATTTGTCTATACCTAATGTGAATGTTATGGAGTGAGAAAACAGGGTCTATTTTTGTGCGCTCTCAAAATACGTGTCTTCGTGTTGTCTTTTTTTTCCACGCGTTCGCTGACACACACAGCTGTGCAATTATGTGCCGCACGCGCTAGTCATTGAGCGAATCGCCACGTGCAACTGAAAATTACCGACAACCACCCCGGGTCCCGTTCTCTCCGCATCATCGCGGTCGTTTTCTTTCATCGCTGAGACGAACGCCCGTGATGTGCGCACATTCGTCGGCAACTAGTTTACCGCGAATTACGCGCCCTACGTCCAAGCTTTCGTCCCTTAGAGAAATTTTAGTCGCGGAAAAAGTCTAGTTGGAAGAAAATCGTTGCGACAAATGCTACGACGTCCACGTATTTTTATATCAAGTCTCGTCGATTCTTACCTATCGCTATCATTCACTTGCGATATATGTCTCGTTATCCTAAACGTAGACATAATAGCTAAAATATAGTTAGCCCATAACCGCGTAATAGTTGAAAAAACGGTAGTGCCATAAAAGCAGTCTCGACACACAATTAATATTTGACACTAATAATTGCCAAGTAAAAACAACATTTGCATTTGAAACTCGTTAATCAATCACCCGCTCTCTCGTCCCGCACGATTCTTCGATCCAGCTGAATTAACACGACTCCACATTAGATCGCTCCGCCCCAGAATCCCCACAACCATTCATAATACGATCGGTGTGAAGTGAGCTCAATGAACGAGCTGCGCGCGGGGGCGACTATAATACCCCCCTCCCTCCACCCCGCCAAACTTCTTTCATCATCATCCAGAAATTACTGCGAGAAGGAAATGAGACATAGATGGGGGAAAAACACGGCTGAATATAACGTAAGTGAATAAGAATCGCCGTCTCGTGCGTCTGCGTCTGTTTGCGTGTGGTTCTACGATATACGACTGTTGAGCCCTTGGCATCCGTATGCTGTGCCACATATTCCACCCCCGTGGCCCCTGTCGACGGCCTTGATCAGTGGCTTCTTCTGTGGGATAGGAAAAACGCGCTCTCTCTCTCTCACTCTCCTCGCACGCTTCTGATTACCGCGCAAGATTACAGAGGGAGAGGCGGCCGTCGCTGCTGTGTGGGAGAGGGAAAAATACACACGCGTTACAATTAGGTCGGATATGGATCGGACGCGCGGGAAGGTGCACGAGGGAATCGTCGCCGCTGACGATTCAACGTGTCGTTGTCATCGTCAACGTGGTCGCGGGAGGTGCTTGGCTTAGTGCGTGGCTAAGGGAAGGGAGAGACCACGCAAGTGGTACCAGAGATAAGACGCGCGCGTTACGAGCTGCGGGAAGAGGGAGGAGAGGGATGATAGGGTTGCCGCTGCGAAGGGAGGCTGCCGTTCTCGACGAACGCCTTTTTTTTTCATCTCTTCTTCTTCTTCTTCCCCCCTTCCACCACCACCACCACCACCACCACCACCACCACCGCCGCCACCACCACCACCCGAGACGTCGGACACCCGTTGCGAATCCCTCAGGGCTAACCCAACTCGTATATATTAGAGACGCTAGCGCCTGATGCCACCGTCACAACCCCGAGAGAAGTCACACGAGGACCATCGGACACCGCGAGTTGGATTTTCCGTTGTTTACCTAGCTCTCTGTGCTTCGACTGGAACGGCAAACTACGCAAGGTGAGTTTTGCACCTGGGACTTTTCGTTTAGTTTCTTCAGGCTAGTTTTGTCAAATAGTCGTATAGAATACACCTACGTCGCCTGATCGACTTGCGTGTTAAATAAATACATACGTAGAAAAATTTAGCGTCAAGACATTTTCCACGGTTTCGATGGGAGAAACATGATACAGGGGATGGTAGGGTAAAACGGGCCCCCTAAGCAAATAATGACGTTATGACAAAATCCAAAGCGTTTTCTTATTGCTTTTCACCAAAAAAATCGATATCAGTCGTAAATTTTGAGCGATTTCGCAAAGTATGAAGACCCTATCTGACGGAAAATTTCCTGCTGATTCCGAAAAGCGTTGTTTGCCCGAAAAATCGAAAATTCGACGAGAAATATGCGAACAATGATTTTTCACTTTTTTCTAAATTTGGTCACTTCACTAATATTGAAATAACTTTTTTTTGAATCGATGGAATCTGGATTTTCTTCTTTCGTTCGAGAGAAAACTTTATAACGAAGAGAATGCCGCAAGGCGGAACGCGATATCTTGATTTTTTTTGGATAGAATGTTAAAGTCAGACCCTCAAAAATCGCAAAAAAAAAACGAAAGGGATATAAAATCCTTCTAAAATTTGCGATTTTTGAGGGTCTGATTTTAAAGTTCTATAAAAAATGCAGAAATCAAGATATCACGTTCCGCCTTGCGGCATTCTCTTCGTAATAAAGTGTTCTCTCGAACGAAGGAAGAAAATCCAGGTTCGATAAATCACAAAAAATAGCCCCGATTTTAGTGAAGTGACAGCCGGGCAAGCGCGCGAAGCGCGCGTATGACCTGGTGGAGAAAAAATACTGTTGCCGAAGAAGCCCGCGAACAAAAAAAAATCACGGAGAAAGGCGAGAAAAAAAAGTTTTGACGAAGAAAGAAGCCTCTAGACTGACGACGGAAACGGGGGCCCATTTCACCCCAATTTTTTTTTTCGATGACCAAAAAATGGGGGCCTGTTTTACCCCACCAACCCCTATGACATTTTAAAAAAATCCTATTTTCATCTACGGATGTTGGGTAGACGTTTTTTGCAAGTGGAAATGAGAAAAAAGAAAAAAAAACCGAGCTAAATGAACTAAAACTAAGTCATAAAAAATGAAAACTAGCGTCGAAATCCCGCCTGAAATCTGTGGAAATGTGAAAAAGCATTGTCGTATAAGCGATATTTCTGGATGGTCGACATCGCAGAAGGCTCGCCTCGCGGTTGACACGCGGGTAAAAGCGCTATAGTGACGTTTCAATGTTTGCAACTGGTGGCGCGCACTCGCGGTGACGACGATGTCGGGCGGTAAATCGAAATCGCGGCCAGCTATAGCGAATAACGCGCGCGCGGTTCTCGCGGGCTCTCGTGGATATGCGTCCAGCTGTCTGCCCGAACCGTCGGCAGACTAATTATCTCTTAATTCGACTCAATTGCTTCTTGGCACGAGCACGCGGATGATATGACAAACTTGAGGCCGTCGCCGCCGCCGCCGCCGCTATAGACATCGACACTCGCTCGCGCGTCGCTCGCTTCTCCTGGAACGCAGCCCCAAGCAGCCGCGTCGACTACACTAATTCTCCGGGCTAAGCGAATCGCGCGGTGCTTGGCAATAACCTCGGCTGCGGGGAGGCTATACATCAACCGCAACCCTGTCGTCTAATCTCGGGTTTTCATTTCATCCCCTCTTAATTCTCACACACCGCATTCACGATTCCAACAATAACGCCTAGAAATATTTAAAAACGGAGCCAACCTTTGATTCATAGTCCGTCGATAATAAATTCATCGCTTTCATCTTTTCGCTATGTTATTTTCGAAATAACTTTCAATCGGAAAATCTCGCGCATCTCGGATGCTTTCGCCGCGCGCGTTAATTCATGTCGATCCCGGAGGAAAAATGCTCCTCGGGCGATAAATTACTTAAGTTCAATCAGCCGACATCGGCGCAACTGAGGTTGATGAAACTGCGCGCCCGGCGAGTGAGCGAGCGAATAATACCCGCTGCGAGAAATTCCCCGTCTCCTGGCAACTATTTTTAGTCCGGGTTGCTGTTCCTATAGTTCTGTTAATTTTTCGGAAATTCGAGAACGGCGCCCCGCCGCACCTCTTCGATACGCTCCCGGTTGATTTGCCTCCAGCAGATCTTCCGTGAAAAGCGAGTCCAAGTCAATTTTCTAAATGACATCCAGCGCGAACTGGTTCGACTGTGGATGCGACTGGCGAACCGAGCGGCAGAAACGCGAACGTCCAGTGTTGGCGCGATTATTACACACGTGACCGAAAGCAGCTCACGGGCCGCAGCTCTCTGCCTGTCTAGAATTTCTGATGGACAATCTCCATTAGGCACCTCGTGGATATCGCGCAATTCATTCGTCCTCGAAGTCCATTGCCTCGCTGTCGCCGCTGTCGGTGGTCGCGCGCGTCTTATGACGTCTCCGCGGGACCGCTTCCGACGTTCTCCACCTTCTGCACAATTACGTGTCATCTGCTCTTATCCCTCGTCAACACACCTATTTAACAGCTCATCTCGATATTCATTTATTCGCTCGATCAACTCTTTTATTCGCTCGATACACTGCTTTTTATTCATTCCTTTTTCCTTCATTTCATCAATATATTTTCATGAAAATGACCTTTTGTAAAATAGCGCTTGGGACAAACGACGCGGCAGGCGGTTCTAAACGTGCGTCCTGAGTCCTGACTGACGACTGACGAAAGCGGTTCGCACCGCTCCTACGACGATTAACCAACACAGCCGCCAAATCACTTTAGTTATGGCGGCTCCTCTTGTCGTATACACAGTGTATCATCGAATGAATCAAAGCGCATTCGCTCCGTCTGCACGTTGAATATTAACCGTAAAAGAGGCATTTATTTTTCTACTAGCTATTCAAACGGTGAAAAATAACATTTCTCTCACATTACCGACGCGGTATATCCTATATTGACATTTGTCGTACCGACAAAGACACGATGGCAATGATTTCTTTAATGATACAAATAATTTCGTATTTATGGATAAACTGCATAAATACGAAACGGGCGGTTGTTATTTTTTGGCTACAGAGGATCCCGTGGCCCAGCCGCACGCGGGTCTTGTGAGAATTCAATGAGGAAAGACGCTCGTCGGAGCTTAGAGTCCTTTCTTCTTTCGTCAATGAAAGCTCAGCGAAGCGCCGAAAGATGTCATTTAATGAATATATCATTACGCTGCGGTGTTGGCGAACGCGGTCGTTCGGTCGGCTCGCCGCGAAACGCACCGCGGAGTAAGCAATCCCGAGAATTCGTTGCGGAACAGCCCGAAGGCGAGCTACTTTCCGTTCTCGGGGAGGCTGCTGCTGCGGCTGCTGCGGCCGCTGCCGCTGCTGTTGCTGCTGCTGCTCGCCGCGCGTTATTTATAGCCCCCTCGGTACGCACGGCCGCGCTAAAGGAAATTGACTCTCGCGGAGAATCTTTGCGTATGTAGGGGAAGCCGGGGTAAAACGGGCCTCTGGGGTAAAATGGGCCCCCTTTTTTATCGTCGAAAAAAAAAAAATTAGTGTAAAATGGGCCCCCGTCTCCGACGTAAGTTTTGAGGCTTCTTTCTTCGTCAAAACTTTTTTTCTCGCAGTCCTCCGCGATTTTTTTTCGCGGGCTTCTTCGGCAACAGTTTTTTTTTCCTTCATCAATTCTTGCCTATGCGGCGAATCCGTCACGACTGAAATGTGCTTTTGTATGACATTTTAACAAAAAACCCAAATAATCAACATTCATGCCGATCGGTAGCGTTTTCTGTACTAACTCATATAGTACCGGATTCTGATGGTTGCCCGTTTTAACCCGACAACTTTTTTTTGCCGACGCTCAAAATTGATGACTGATATCGAATTTCTTAGTGGAAAGCAATTAAGAAAGAACACTTTGGGGTTTGTCGTAAAGCCACTTTTTGCTTAGGGCGCACGTTTTACCCCGGCCTCCCCTACTCATGTAGGGGAGGCCGGGGTAAAACGTGCATCCTCTGTTCTTTCGCGGACGGTCGCGCACTCGTGTAGGCATAAAACCTTCTTCTTTCTTTTCGACGGAACCACCCTTCCGCATTAAAAGCTATTTCAATCAACGCCTTGGCGTAAAATAACATTTTCATCAAGTTTAACCGATGACTGCTGGCGCCACGCGGTCTTCGCCGCGAGTCGCTTACATCACGCAAATCGCCAAGAGTGATAAAACCCAATAGCAGCGTCCCCTGATAACACCGAATGGACGTCAAGGTGTAGGTCTCATCTAGGAATCAAAAAGTACGCTTTTGAATGGGCGGTCTAACTTTTGCAGGCGCAATACTAAGATTAGGACCCAACAACGAATGCTTTTTTGGACATCATAAGCTTAAAAATGGAAACCCAGTTAGTGGACTTTAGTGCACTAAATGCTCACAAATGGACCCTTTGGTGTTGTCAGGGTCTGCTATTATATATTCAAAAGATAAATGATACTCTCGAAATACGAAAAATAAATGTGCGTTGGGTATTTCGAACGAGGTCCATCCGCGCGGTGTCGCCGCTGCATCGTAACACATACTTACATAGACGCGCACAGCAGCAGCGGCAGCAGTGAGATTTGACCGTGTTAAGTACCCCCCGTAAGCGACAAGTGCGCCGACAAACTCGCCAACACAACCGCACCCTCGTCTCGTTGTACTGTGTACGGAGCGTAAGCAGCAGCTCTCAACGTGCACATAGAGAACCGGGCGACGTCGGGGGCCCTACGACAAATCCTCTCCTCCGCTCTATCAGCTCCTATCCCGCGGCGCGGCGAGAAGAGCGGCGGCGATACCGTTGCTCGCGCGTCTACGGCTATACGAGCAGCGCCCATCGACAGTCTGCTGACGCGTTGCCTCGCGTTCTCCAACTTTAACCTCTCTCCGCTCGTGTCGCAATTTTTTCACCTTCTTGCTTTTTTTCGTCTTTTTTCTCTCCCGTCGTCGCGCGCCGTTGTGAGTCAATAGAACATTACGAGCTTACTTCCGGCTGCTATTTATAGCCAGCTTCGCGCACTCGGTGTGTCTTTGGCCTTTCCTCGGGTTTTCGCGTGAAAACCGACGGAACCGTCAAGGGTGGTTCGTGCGGAATCGCTCGTCGCGCTCGGCGCCGATGACATTCAAACGACAGAGCGGAAGAGTAAAACACTCGGGTGCCACTTCGTGAATTTTCATCGATCAAGCGGATCCCGAGGTGTCGTGCGAGAGAGAGAGGAAAGAAAGATTTTGCGAAAAACGAATTGTCGAAGGCGGTGTTGTGATAAAAGTGTTTGCGGCGGCGAGTCGGGTTCGTAACGGGACGACCGTCGCGCCGAGCCGAACGGATATCAAAGCGTGAGAAAATCGACTGACGGGCCCGCCGCACGCTGGCACTGCCGACTGGCACGGATACAGACATTAAAGTCATCAGCGTGGCGCGATAGTGTATACGAGTCCCCGATAGCGAAGAGCCGTTCGGCAGGGTGGGGGGCAGCGAGGGACGCGCCGCGCGCTCACCAGCGGCCGCGCCGCGCCACCACTTTGGCCCCGCTCCACACGTACGCTATACATTTCCTTCGACGAGTCGAGTCCTTGAAAAGTTCCGAAAAAAAAAACAAAAAAAAATACAATCGAACTAGTCCGAGCTTGACATATTTCTTCGCATTGAAAACATCCGAAGCGACGAAAAATGAGCGGTTGACAGTCGACAAAGAGGCTTCGCGAACGCGCGATGGATTCGATCGCGAAGGGCCGTGAAAAGTTTATGCTCTGCTGCTACGTGGGTCTCGAGAGTGAAATCGGTTGAAGGAGAATCGTGCACGAATCGTCCCGTTGTGTGTACTATAGACAACTCTGCTGCAGTCCACGCTCGCGTCCACGCCGGACGACGCGAGTGCGCGAATATATATACATATATATATATTTTTTTTTTTATTCGCTACTACACCGCACGATCGCCGATAGGAAAAGTGAGACAGACAGAGAGAGAGAGAGAGAGACTGCACGTCGCGCGCCCCGCCGGAGCCCGAGGAAGAGAGAACGTGGGAACTGAATTTTGATCACTCCTCTTCTCCCCCTTTCTCTCGGCGCTGTGCGACAATTGAAACACGAAAGAAAGAAAGAAAAAGTAAAGCGAGGACAGCCTAGCACGAGGAGATTTACACCGGACTCGTGTTTGCCGCACTCCAACAATCTCTCGGTTTTACGTACGGCGAGAGGCGCTCTCGTTTCTCGCTCGAATCCAACGCGATTGTCATTCGTAAGGTGAGCATAATAATAATTGTAACAATAATTAATACTGATTTTCGGTTAAGGGGGGTTAATTCGGTGAAAACAAGGCATGTTTTTAAGATTTTTTTTTTTTTGCAATTCAGATAGTGTTATTTTATTCAGTCAATTTCAATATAATAATGCAACATTTGAACAATATTTCCCGAAGTTTTGATTGCAAAATATTGAAAATTATGCGAGTGACAGTCAATCTCCGGAGGCGCCTCGAAAAAAACATTGTTCTGTGGTGTACATCATAACTCGCAATAAAATCATTTGTTAAAGGAGATGTTTCTTGAGGTAACGTTGGGAGGATTTTTTTTATTTTCATTTTTCAATTTTTGGTGGCACTTGAAAGCCAAAAAACCGATGTTCACTGAAAAAAAAAAATCGGTTTCTTGGCTTCCCAGTGCTACGAAAAATTGAAAAATCGAAATAAAAGAAAATCCTCGCAGCTTTACCTCGAGAAGCATCTCCTTCATCAAATGCGTTTTGATTTTTTTGTTTCAAATGATGCTGTTGCGAGTTATGATGTACACCGCAAAACTTTCGAGGCGCCTGCGGAGATTCACTGTCACTCGCTCAATTTTCAATATTTAGCAATGAAAATTTAGGGAAATATTGTTCAAATGTTGCATTGATATATGGAAATGAACAGAATAAACTGACACTATCTGTACCGCCAAAATAAATTCTTAAATACATGCCTTGTTTTCACCGAATTAACCTTACCCCCTTAACTAAGAAGAAAATACCGTTTGAAAGTAGATATCGCTCTATAAAACATACGTCGAGCAGGGTGAATTTCGATGCGATTGCGACCAGGTGCGAGACGCGATTGCGACCTATGCGGCAGAGATCCCAAACCGGATTCGCCCTCGCGTTAGGTAATTGCTCTCGCAACGAATTTGTCGCGCGAGACGTTATCTCGTGCGAGCGAGCGAGCGAGCGCGTGTGCTCGTCACGCGCCTACCCAACGTATTCCCAAGTGATATGCGCCAGCTTCGGATATCGTCGTCGCCGACGCTTCCTGTTGCGTCGCCCGATTAATCCGATCGTCAAGAGCAAAGAAAACAAAAACAACTGTATAGCGCTACCCAAGGTAACTTCTTATCAAGCAAACGCAAACTCGTAATCTCCGAAAAGATTTCAACGTTGTGATGACTAAAATTAAATATTTTTCGAGCGACGAACACGCGGAAAAAAATTGGCGGCAGTTGGCGCGCAGCGCGCAACGTGTGACGCGCGCTCGCGCGTATCGTTCCATTGACTCGTCGCGCTGAAGGAAATTACGCTCGTATGCGCGGATGATACCGCGAGGCGCCGCCGCCGCCCCCGCCGCGAGCTGCGTTGCCCCGAACTGCGTCAGCGCGGAGCGCATCCTCAATTTCCGGAATCCCCGAGAGCGCCGCGTAACAAAGGGTCAGCCGCTACTCCCTGCTCGCGTGATCGCGCGAATCAAACTCGTTCGGGAATTCGCCACGAGTGATTCAGCACGAATCGGCCTCGGCCGCCGTATAGCGGCGCGATACACGAGTTCCTCGAACGCTCGCGAGACACGAGCCTTGCGTCACTCTGCCGCCCCGGACGCGTCTGGCGATTGATTGCCCATTGCCGAGCGATCCTCGCCGCCAACTTCCGAGAAGTTGGGAAAAATATCGCCGCGCGCGCGGATTCTTCCGCCGCGTTTGTGAGAAAATGAATGCGGCAACGAGATTGATTTCCATCGGCGTTCCCCGGAAACACGGGAAAAGCGGGAAATATTCGCGCGTACCGATTGGCAGTCGCGCGGAGCGCGCCGGAAGGACGCGTGCAATTATAACCCAGCTAGCGGTAACGCGAGTTTTACTCGGTAGTGTATTTCCATTCTTCGACGCTAGCCTGCCAGCCAGCCAGCCAGTCAGTCAGCCAGTCACTCGAACGCTCATATAACTCTGCGGCATTCACACAGGCGGCTAATATAATTGCGCTTAATTGATTCTCGCTCCGTCGTTACGTTACGCCGCGTGCTGCGCAAACCCGCGCCAGCATTGAATCATCTTTGGAAAAGACCGATGCGCAAGGAGACGATGCTCGCGGAAATTGAGATTCGAATGCTCGACAAATCATTCCACTCGTTGAGGTTGTGGCACGGATGCGAGCAGGGACCAAGAGACCACCTTCCGTGTTCTCTCCTCGCAAACGCGACAACCAAAGAAACATTCACTTTTCTTCTGGTTACTTTTCTCGTCGACTTGCGGCACCCCCCACGGAAAAGAAGTATATACGGAAATGTATCTGAAATATACAACTTTGCGGTCGATAATATGATGAAAATACATTTTGAACATATCTTAGGTCTATTTTTAGCTCGCATAGATTTCGTATGCACCGTAAAATAGATCCGACATATACCATTTGTCTGAAAAATAGATCTTTTATATCTGGAATAGGCCTTTTGTATATCTCGCATATTCTTTATGTCCGTATGAGACCGAACACGTTGTAGGTGCGAAGAGATAGAAAGCGAGAGCCGGACCTTGGATCATTGTCGCAAAGTCATCGTCAGACGCGCGCGCGTTAATTGAATTAGTAGCTTTCGTCAATTGCACGGAGAAAGAATAGAAAAACGTCGACAAATTAATCGCTACCCTCATCTCGTTCTTCAAATTTCAATTTTCCTTTTTTATATTCAGTTGTCACTTCACTAAAATCGGGATTACTTTTTTTATCCGTCGAACCCGGATTTTCTTCCTTCGTTCGAAAGAAAACTCTATTACGAAGAGAATGCCGCAAGGCAAAACGTGATATTTTGATTTCTGATTTTTTTACAGAAGTTTGAAATTGAACCCTTAAAATCGCAAACTTTTCTTGCGTTTATTTTTTGCGGTTTTTGGGAGTCTGGCTTTAATATTCTGTGAAAAATTGAGAAATCAAGATGTCGCGTTCCGCCTTGCGGCATTTTTTTCGTTATAGAGTTTTCTCTCGAACGCAAAAAGAAAATCCAGGTTTGGCCGATAAAAAAAAAAGTAACCTCGATTGTAGCGAAGTGACAAAGTTTCGAAAAAAGTGAAAAATCAATTCTTGCGTTTTTCTCGTAGAATTTTTTTATTTTTCGGGCAAACAGCGGTATTTTTTTAAACCAGCAGGAAATTTCCCATCGCATAGGGTCTCCAGACTTTACGAAATCGAAAAAAATTTTCGCGAAATACGTACCCCTTGCGTTATTTGATTGAAACTGCTTGTTGGTTAGCAACGAGTTGCAGGCAACCCGACATCCAATCAGAGAACGAATAACACGACAACAATGCTTACATCAAGGATGCGAGATATTTTACCTGTTGACTTTTTGAAGAGGGAAACCAAATTTACCCCAAGGGCCAAAAAATCCAAACTCGCATTGAGATCAAAATGCATTTTCTTCGAAACCTAATCAATGAAAGTGATTAATAAATGTATTTAAAAAACGTATCGAAAGTTAGAAATTGTGAGGAATGTATCCGCGCGCAAGTAGGTTATAGGAATAGCACTATTATTCGAGATTTCCAGCGCATAATAGCAGCAGCACGAGAGAATTACGGGCGTTATGTGGTGTACTCTTAATTATATTGACTGCGCAACCGCGGCGGCGGCGGCGGCGAAGGGCGCCGCCGACTCCACGAGCATAAGGATAGTAGAGCAGCAGCAGCGAGCCTCGTATGTATTATATATAAACATGACACACACATGGTGAAGGCTCGACTTGGATTCCGCTACTCGGAGAGGTTGATGCAACTGAAAAAGCCTCTTGCACGGCGAATATCGTGAATTATGCGGAGCTCGCGCACAGCCTGCGGGCACGGAGCTCGCTACCCGAATAGGCGGCAGGAAGGGCTCTCTGCTCGATTCTATATCGTTAAAATAACAACGCCGCTTCCCCGTCAGGCGCAAAAAAAAAGACGCAACGCTTTAAATCGAGTCAGACTACCTGACACGAAACTTGAAAGAAAAAAAAAGAAAATAAAAACAAGCGATGATCGTAAAACAGCATTTAACAGAGTGCGATATAGAGTAATTATTTACCCAGAACCGCGACTGCTTCCCGGGAAGCGGATAAAATCATCTCGCGCCAAAATCGTACGACGGAAACGCGATAACGTAACGCTGTGGATGAATTGCAACATAGCCGATTCTTCGTAAATTGCGAAGCCAAAGTTTCGAAGCTAAGGACGGGGAGAGAAAAAAAACGTGTCTAAAGGTGGTAGAGGGAGAGGATGAAAAAGGGAGCGCGAGAGAGTAGATTGTAGAGAGAGAAAGAGAGAGAGAGAGGAAGTCGCGCGGGGAGAAGGAAGAATACAAAAGAGGATAAAAAGACGAAGAAGAAGGCGAAGAAGCGGAATAAGAAGGATGTTGAGGAGGTGCGGACGAGGAAAAGAGGGGAAGCGGAGAGAGCGTAGAGGGTGGCGCGGGGGTCGGTGGAGGGTGGGAGGCAAAAAAGGAGGCACGACGATCGGGAATAACACGCGGGGGGTCTTCGCCGGCGATAGGGGGGAGTGGGGGGCCCCGTGGCAGGAGCCCGCGAGATCCGATTGGTTCGCGCCTCGGCCATATTATAAGCGACTGCAGTCCGCGCTAGTTAATGTTAGCCCGAACCACCAAGAGAGCCGCATCTCTCGAACCGTAAAACCGAAAGATTTCACAGTACGCGCAACGTGATCCCGAGCATCTTTGCGTTTGCCCATCGTTCAAGACTCGTCGTCGCGCTCACGAGGGAAAATCAACGAAAGAGATATAAGACGAAAAAAAAAACAGCGCACGCGCGCTCATCGAGAGACACGACGCGCACGCGGCTGCTACGAAACTCCCGCCGCCGCCACCGTCACCGCCGCCCCCTACCCAAAGTGTCAACTAGCTGCAACTATCGGCCAGAGCGACAACCGCGTTTTATTTAATTTTTTTTATTCAATCGTCAATCGCGAGTTACGCTCGTTTTAATGAAAAGGCATATATAAAGATATATATAAAAATAATAAATCGGGTACAGTGTGAGTGAGGCCGTCGGTTCCAAGTGCTACAAAACCCACCAGCTTGAAAGATCTTAGCCGCAGTTTCTATAAAAACGAATATATCGTCAGAGTTGTGTGGAACGAGCGGAGAGAAAGAAACGTAAGTCGACATACGCTCTGCAGAGAGTATTTATTAACGCTTTAACCGATCGAATTATGTAACAGTAATGCCAGCTGCGGTGCGCGCGCGCGCGCACGACGAACACAACTTGACATGTATACTCATTTTTTCGTGTTAAATTCTCGGTGCCTTGGCTAAATGAAAAAAAAAAAAAAATACAAAAATTGTGCCAGCTCAGTGTGACTGCTGAGTTTTTATTTCTCGACAAATTTCAATCTCTTTACGTTAAAACGCGGGAATAATTGAAATTCACACGCGTCTCCCGCGTGAGAAAATAATAATGGTCGCGCGCGCGGATTCGTAAGGTAAGGTTCGTGAAATAGGATATCTCCTTGCTGTGTGAAAAATCGAGGCGAAGGATATCTGTCGCTCCGCCAACGGTTGTAGCGTGCAGCGGCGACGCACATGTTTATATATATTGTCGGTTCGTTCGACGGCGAACCGCGAAGCAAGAGATTAAATCCTCTCGTCGAATCGTACTCGCAGGTGGTGTTCGCGCCTACTTGAATATACCTACCTACGTAGATATTATGTTTACTATATGTAAGACTGACGTCTCGGCCATAACGCGGAGATAGAACGAGCAAAAATAAGTCGTTTTTTTTTTAAGTCTCTACGTCACGAGTTAAGCGCAAGATTTCTTTCGCGTCTTCGAAAAGACCGAATTGGCAGGAAGTTTACCCAGCGGCTTACGCTTAGGAGAAAATTGATAAGAGCACGAGGGTTGCTGCTGCTACTGCTCGCGCGCTGACTCATCGAGTCTAGACGACCGAGCGGTGTGTGTAGCTTCTATGCGCGGCGGCGCGGCAACGAGGGAGAGAACGACAGCCACCTGTGGCTCTCGCCGCTTCGCTCGGTCACTGAGCAGCCGCGGCGACACCGGGAGATCTTCCCGGTCTTTCAGTCTCCGTGCCGGCGATATTTTCACACGAAAATTCGTATATTCCGCTTGATTATCATTTCCAGAGATTATACAGTCAAAGAGGGAGTGATATTCGATTTTGAAGAAACGAAAAAGTAGGCTTCTGTTTTTTCTATATACTTTTGAAAAAAATCACTTGCGATTTTTGAGGGTTCGGCTTTGAAATTGTGGGAAAAATTCCGAAATCGAGATATCGCGTTCAGTCATTCGTCATTCTCTTCGTCATTGAGTTTTCTCGCGAAGGAAATAAGAGAATCCAGTGACGAAATTTCGAAAAAAACGCGACAATATTTGTTATTTTCGTTTCACACCTTATTTCAATGTACTTTTTGCGACGTACACAACGAATTTGTCGTTAGCTTTTTTCTAAACGCAATAGTTTTGATGAAAAATGAAAGAAAAAAAAACGAAAAAACGAAAAAAATGTATTGAAGCGGTGGAGAATATGTGCGTTGATCGATAATGATTTTTCGCGGTATCTGCTCTCCGTGGATATCCCGGGTGACTAACTTGCGTAGCACGCCTTCGAGAGATTTCCATGGGGAAAGCCAGGCGTGATGCCCACGGGGTCCGCGCGCGCCGCGTCAGCGTCGAATCGGTCTCGCGACGAATCTATTTTTGGAAAGGAACGAATTAACTCTCGAGTGCGGAGAGAGGAGCATCGTCGCGGCACCCTCCTCCGCTCCGGTCCGGTATCCCGGCGCGTCTTCTTGTCTCGTTGTCTCGAACGAACGCCCCCGACGTTTTAGGAATTTCCATGGGCGCGAGTCGATTTTCGCGATGAGCATCCAACATTTTTCCTCCTTCAACCCGTTCGCTCGTGACTGTCGTCGCACCGACACCGCGGCGCGTGTCACGCGTCAAAACTCTCGAGCGACGCGCGCACGACGTCGAACTTCGCCAAATTTCTCGCTAAGCAATGACACCCGATACGCGCTCAAACCGTGCGCGGATCGTATTTTATTTTCGCACATTTTTCCGCTGCATATATCCAGAGTGTCGATATATCGGTATTTGCGTGCGGTGTAGCAATGTGTGACCATTCCGCGTGCGTAATAGTCCCGACGGAATAATAAATTTAAGGGGGAAGAACGTCGCGCGCGGCACCGCCGCGCACGGGAAGTGAGCAAAGGTCAAAGGCATGCGTGCCAATCAGCGTGTTCTCTCCGTCAACGTCATTCATCGAGACGATTATAGACTGTCGATGCGCGGCTTTTAACCTCGCAAGAAGGAAACGACTCGAGGCATCAACGAGCGCGCGCGTATGAGGTCCATGCACAAAAATAATAACAATAATAATAATACGTTTTTTTTTGTCTTTTTCCTACCGATTAAATAGTCAGTCGTATTCGTGGCTTCTCGTAAAAAAAAAAAAAAAAAAAACACGTCGCAAAGTCCCCGCGTCGCTCGAGCAAACGTTACGCCGTGTTCCCCGTCGAGTCAAGCGAGATACATTGAGTTGTAGGAGTTGGAGAGGAGCGGAGGAGCGCCGAGCGCGTGCGCGAGGTTCACTCGCAACGGCTTCTCCTCGGGGTTAAATGGGAGCAGTTCCTTGGAAACGAAAGCGCTAACGAGCCTGAGGCTCTTGTCTCGCTGCTGCCGCCGCCGCCGCCGCTGCTCAACCGCTCAACCGCTCAACCGCTCGCAGAGTTGGCAACATATATACGCGACAACGGAAGTGAAACGACGCGTTACTATTAGCTACAAATAATCGGTGTCAGACAACGCGAGCTTCGTCATCACGTGCGTCGACCTCTATTAATTCGATTGGCATTCGCGAAAGAAAAAAAAAAGAAAAAAAATGAGGAAGAAAAAATCGTTTCTCGCGTCATGTTTCAGCTCAAGAAGAACAAAAAAAACGTACGAAAATAAAGATATCCGGTATTGAGGAAACAACATTTCGTCCCAAACATCATCTGACGTATTTTCAAAACACGCGTTGAATCTGCTTTTCACAACCGTGAGATAAAGATTTCTCCACGTCGATTTACGTCTGTGACATTTTTTCGCAATGTTTTCTTCACTCTTTGCCTACCTAGGACGAAACGTTCGATCGTAAGCACCAGAGTGGGCGCGCGAGACCGATTGTCAACAAACTCGAACTATCGACCTTTGCGCGCATCAGCCGCCGTAGCCACAGCTGCGGCGAATGTTTTTATTTCGGGGCCGAGACACGGCGCAAGATGCTAAAACAAGCGAAACGCTGATCAAAGAGAGGCGTTGTTTAAAAATAGTACTACGAAATACGAGGAATCGCGCGGCGACGGCCGCGTTTACTTTTCGGTCACTCGGCGACCCGATGAATGTAAGCGCGTGCGAATAACACCCGGTTATTTCGCACGCAATGTCGCGGAGTCTCGCGGAAACCGTCGTAGCTGCTGCCCAAACGTCCCTCTCGCCGGGATAGACCGACAACGGAACATAGTTCGTATTGACTATTATATTATTGATTACAACAACGTCTCGTATTGATTGTTTCAATTATCGTGTGTCATTCGATTGAAGAAAAGGACAACAACAAGACAACTCTCATGGACGAGTAGCAAGAGCGTAACGAGAAAATTGATATAAATCTGACGGTCGGGAAAACCGCGGCGGCACCGCGACAAAGTAGACGAAACCCACACGGGTTAATTAGCACAATTAATAAATAACGCTCGCGATATCGCGGCGTGACTTAACGATCTCGTTAAGAACCCCCGCGCGGAGGAAGCCAGAAGACGCCGCAAACTCGGAGATTCTCTCGGTGACTATTAAGTATATTTTAATAGCGAGCGATGTGTTGGCGCGCACTCGTTAGCACGGAAAGTGCGAGAGAGAGAGAGAGAGAGAGAGAGAGAGAACACGAGCGAGATAGGTGGGTGGTGAGGGGGAAGGCAGTCGGTCGAGTTGCGCAAATCCCGCTCGTTTATCCCGCGAGAGAGCGAGCGAGCGAGCAAGCCGAGCGAGCGAGCGAGCAAGCAGCGCCATGTACTTTGAATACAGCGGCGACGAGAGCAGCACGGAGGTAGGTGCGTGTACTCACGTAGCGTTCGCGAACCCGAGTTAAAAGACGCGGGCGGGGAGGCACAGCAGGTACAGCGAGCGAAGCGGCGCGGCGCGGTGCGCGGCGGGGACGGGGAGGGGAGCTACGAAAGACGGGGAAAGGATATACGGTTTCTCGTAATGCGAACCATGCGCGGACGCCAAGCTGTCTGCCGGAACACGGATCCCCACCACTGGGACTTTAGAGCCGCGCGCCGTCGGCCGCGTCGCTCCGAAGGGAAGGGAGTCCAGCAGCGGGCAGCCAGCCAGCCAGCCAGCGACGCTCGCACTCGTTCGTCGAGACGTGAGTCTCGGTCGTGGAGGAGGCCCCATTGGATCCGTCCTTTCTGTCTCTCTCTCTCACTCTCTCACTCTCTCTATCTCTCTCGGGCTAAGCCGCTGAGAAGAAGATCCCGCGGGCGCACGTCAACAGAGCGCGCTCTGTCCTACATACATACGTACATACGTACCACACACGAGAGAAACAGGCGTATAAAATCGTAGCTCGGATGCGCAGCCTCCTCGCGGTCTTGCTACTCGTGTAAATAAATCGTTTCTTCTGATCCCCGCTCGCTTCGCGGATCCTCTCGATGTTTCCTCTCTTTTACTTTTCTGCATCTCATTTTCCGTCACTGTCTCTCGCTCTATCTCGGTCGTTGAGCCGCGACGGCTTTGGAAAAACAGAGGAACCTCTGTGCGTTCGCTTGTGGCGCGATTTGTGCTGACGCTGCTGGCGCGAGCCTCGAGGGCAAAGAGTCGAGAACCAGCACTCGTTCCTCTCCCGGTGCACTCTCGGAGTTTCTCCTTGGTCCGCTGCTACCGCCGCCGCCGCCGCCGCTGCTGCTGCTGCTGCGAGGCGACACGACCTCGTCAACGTTGTTTCGGTCTCGGTGTTGCAATCCAACGGGGCTCTCTGCCGGTGCAGGACGCAGCAGCAGCACTGCCCGAGGGTTCGTTGACACCGCGAATGCCTGCAAATATCCTCCTTCATCGATGTCGCACGTCGTGTCGATGTCGCGGGGATATACAAAGTTTTTTCGGGAAATGAAAATACACCTCTCGTGACCTCTACACGGTCACTGCTCGACGCGACGCTGAACGTCGAGGGCCGACGAGTTTGTTTTCATTCGTTATGTTCTCGTTGTCTGAATTACGGAAGCTTGTTTTTTTTTCGTTGCCTTTCTGCCGACGTCGGCGGAAGGTCAGGCGGACTTTGGGATTTCCAGCGGCAGAAATAATAACCATTTGTTTCATGTCACGAATATCTTCGTTGCTATTTACGCCGATGAATAAAAATAAACAACTGCATTAATGCGATAACTACAAATTCGTTAATTTTCATGAGAAATTATCGAGTTGTAAATATTCGAAGTAGCGATGCATTTTAAATAGCGAAATCGAGATTTTGCCGAATGATTGAGAATCGTGGAAAGAAAGAGAAAATCTAGGAAATTGGAGAGTATGGAAGACTTGGGCGTTGAGGAAAATCTGCACCAGGGTCAACATCACGGCGCGCAGTCGTTATCCGATTGACAAGATGGACAATGTAGGAGGAATGGGGCACGTGATTTCTCAGACACACAGAGTCTATATGGAGACGAGCCGGTGAAAAGGGTGAACGGGCTGATGCCAAGAGAGCATCCAGCAGCAGCAGCGGCAGCGCCGCCGCCGCTGCCGCCGCTCACCGCGCGAGGCACACCTGTTGAACATTCCTTCACGGATCCCGAGCTCTCCTGCTCTTTCTCTTTCCATATTTTTCTTACTCTATTCCTCGTTTCTCAAGCGCGACTACGTGGCTCACATACAGGAATAATCGGACTATCGGACGTTGTACGTCCCATTCCACCCTGCAGGAAATTTCCCATCGGATAGGGCCTTCGAACTTTACGAAATCGAAAAATGTTTTATCCTCGATTTCGTAAAGTTTGAACGTTAATTTCACGTTAATTTCCTTAATGATCTAATTTTGATTCGAGCATGTAGCGAGCGCTCGAAGAGCGCGAGCCACTACAACCTACTAGTTATCCTCTCTTAAAAAGGACACGGCACATCGAAAGTCGAAATACTGAAGCCGCTTTTCAAGCGTTCTGATTGGTCGGCGGCGGCTTCGATATAAATCGGTTCGTACTGTTTTGAATGGTTGTATTGGCCACAAACAAAGATAAATGAAAAGCAAGAAACTCGAGCGAAGCGAACGCGTTGTTTCTAGTATGATAGAATGATATAGACTCGTGAATATATTTACTAATTAAATGGTCGCGCGGTGATATAACGCTCGAATATGTTTCCCGACTCTCGGTCTCTTTGCTGCGCGATTAAAGGTCGTTCGCAATGCGTCGTTCGATCCGCTCGTCAGACGATAATTCGCGGCTAATGGGCGTCGGCGTGCCGTGGAAAATGCGGCGATAATGAGGCGCGACGAATCGTCGGGCAAACGATTGTATCGGCTGTGTGCGAGAGCGGCGCGGCGCAAGGTGAGAACCGCGCGCTGGTCCGCGGGAATGACTTGGCAGCGGCGACGATGCCGCGGCGGCCGCTCCAAGAATTCGCGATTTTCCGCAAGCGCGGGCTACGCGACGCGTAGAATGCTCCGGGCGCGCGCACGGCTGGCGCGGCCTTTATTTCATCCTCGCTGGTTGCATTCCACCGCGAGCTGCGAGATGGATGCGCGTGGAGAATAGGCGAGCGAGTCATTTGAAAAACATTGTCGACCGCGCTGCTGCTGCCGCTGCTCTCTCTCTCTCTCTATCTCTCTCCCTCTCTCACTCTCTTCTTACTACCGAGTGTCGTACGCCACTCGATTGGAATCGTTTAGCATTTAATAACGCCAAGTCCGCATAGGTTAATAGCTCCGTTCTTATATCATTATCCACGCCATTGACGTCATTGACTTGCCTATATGCGTTGTCGACTCCCCTTCCCCTCCTCCGAGCGCGTCTCGGTCGGGTTTTTTTTGTAATTCTTCCGCGCGGTCTATCGCGTTAACACCGGGCTATATGAGGCTCCTTTAAAATCCGGAGGCTTATAAAAAGCCTCAATAAAGATGCTTTTTTGTTTCCGGCAACCTTGATCTTTTAATCGTTATCGTCGATAGTTAGTACCAACGGTGTCGATGAAAAAGAAAAACGGTCGATAAACCGTTGTCAAGTTCATACTTGCGAATCGACTGGGGTTAAACCAGAGTTGTAAATGCCTGTTTTTTATAGAAATAAAAATGATGGTACGATTGGCTTTGTAATGATGTTTTTATAATAATAATTCGCAATGATTATAATATGATATGTGAACTTTTAAGTAGAAGCAAAAAATATTACTTTCCATAACCATAAAACTTCATGGTAATCTTATTGAAAAAATGAAGAAATACTGTTAATGAATTGCAAAAATAATGGAGGTCTGTGCTTGTCCATTTCTCGCACAATTTCTCCTAAAATTTAATTAAAAATTTGGTTTTTCTTACGGCTATTCAAAAATGCATATATTATTTTATAATCGCTACAGGTCATTGTTATAAAATCGCAACTGGAAAATAAACTGTTGTGTAAACTTTAATTCTTAAAGCAATGGGGACTTACAACACTGTGTTAAACTTAAATTCAGAAGACGACGCGAAGATACGCATAAATAGTAATGGCGTAAAATGATTTCGCGTTGATTTCGAACGCGGCGAAGAATTAGGATTCGTGAAGATGGCGAGCAACCGCGAGCGCCGAGCGACGCATGCACCTGGGTGGCGATTGCACCGCGGTGTATTCAATTATATCAGCTCGTGTGCTCGTGTTGATCTTGGAAGGGATCGCTACTTTTGCACGCGCGGCGATATCCCGCCGATCGAGGACGCGCCGCGCGAAGACGCGATTCGCGCCCGCAGCATCGCAGCCACTGCAGCGTTTGCCATCGTCGTCGTCGTCGTCCGTTCAACTCGATCCTCGCTTCGTCCCCACTTCCCTTTCCTCCTATACACACTGCGCGCTCCTACGGCGACTTGGACGCTACGTCCGGCTTCTCGGCCGGCAGTAGAAACGCCCGCGAGCCGAACGGATAACGTATTGACAATGAATGTACGGTAAATGGAAAAGAATCGCTCTTCGAGTGATCAAATAAGTAGTGAGGAAAGATTGGAATAATACATTTGTCAGGTGTTTTGCGTAAAGTTGGACGAACGTGTACGTCGCGACCCAAGGAGAAATAACAAAGTGCACGTATATCAGATATGACGTACGGTGCAACGATTGCACTCGTACGAACGATTCTCCGGAAATAATGACGTTGAAGTTTGCATCGTTGCAATGCAACCAAAATAAAATCAACAAAATATGAATGAACCAGTGTTGTAAGTCCCCATTACTTTAAGAATTAAAGTTTACACGACAGTTTATTTTCTAGTTATGATTTTATAACAATGACCTGTAGCGATTATAAAATTATGTGTGAACCTTTGAATAGCCGTAAGAAAAAACGAATTTTTCATTAAATTTTCGGAGAAATTGTGAGAAAAATGGACAAGCACAGTTCTCCATTATTTTCGCAATGCATCAACAGTATTTCTCAATTTTTTCAATAAGATTACCATGAAGTTTCATGGGAAATTAATATTTCCTGCTTCTATTTAAAAGTTTACACATCGTATTACAATCAATACGACTTATTATTATAAAAACATCATTACAAAGCCGATTGTACCATCAATTTTATTTCTCCAAAAATTAGGAATTTGCAAACCTGGAATGAACCCAAATTATTATACCGGCTATAAAAAGTTATTGTAACGACTAAAAGAATAACAAAACAACATTATCTCACCCCCTAATGGGACCGAATTATTTACATTTTTATGGAATTAATATTTTGTTTTTAATTTCGTTGCATTGCAACGATGCAAACTTCAACGTCACCGGAAATATATCCTCGAGAGTGCCTAAAGCTCGATGATTGATAATTCTCGTTAACCGCGAATAGTCGCGCCGCACTCCGGTCCACGTGTATTTCGAGCCATTAGCCGCATTAGCATATACGATAAGAGCTCGTGTCCGACATAACGCAAGCGCGCGCGCTCAGACCATAAACTCGTAGAGAATAGCGTACAACAGCCGGGGCTTGGAGTGACTAATGACTTCTAGCTGTTTATTATTGGCAACGAGTGGAACGAATATAGAAACTGAAGCGACTTAATAGCGCGTACAGTATATACAGGGTAATTATATATGCGTGTTATTGAATCCACATTGTTTCTCGAAAAAATGTTCAATTTTGTTCATCTCGTAGCTTATCCGACGTCCAAGAGATTTTTTTTCGCCTCGTCCAAGGTGAATACGTATGCGTGTTATTGAATCCACATTGTTTCTCGAAAAAATGTTGAATTTCGTTCATCTCGTAGCTTATCCGACGTCCAAGAGATTTTTCTTCGCCTCATCCAAGGTGAATAGATATGCGTGTTATTGAATCCACATTGTTTCTCGAAAAAATATTGAATTTCGTTCATCTCGTAGCTCATTCAACGTCCAAGAAATGTTTCTTCGCCTCGTTCAAGGTGAAACGGACAATGGAGCAAGACGCGTCAAGCGGAGGAGCCCGTCGGAGTGACTGAATAATTCGCTTACCGACGGCGGCGGCGGTGGCGGCGCTCGTTTAAAGCGGTGATCGGACGGTCTCGCCGATGCTAGGGAGATAAAAGAATAAGCTCGCGGTGTGCATATAAGTACAGCGGGCATGCACGGGCTCGCGCGCTCGAGCGCCCGATGCCCCCGCGTCATCTCGGAACGAACGTCAAACGATGCTCGCCGCGCGACCCGAGAGAAGGAGGATGAGAAAGCTGCCGCGGTGCGCCTCCGGCTTCCCGCTTGCACCAAGCAAACCGCGGTACAGCCTCGTTGGCCGCTGATTTACGGGCCTCGTCTTTTTCGAGAGAAAACAAGGAAAAAAACGAGCGCGCGGCGCATCGTACGGTATATGGGGTGTATATATCGCGTATCAAACGGCGTATAGGTTATATGGTTAGTCCGTGGCGGATAGCCATGGCGGCTCAAGGCCTAATTAGAGGGCCAAGCCCCCAACCCCCGCGGGCCAGTGCCCAGTATGCGCCCGCGAACGTCGACGACGAGAACGAGAGCGCGCCTCGCAGCGCCTCGCAGCGACTCGCATCTCCTCGAACCTGTATGCGCCGCGGCGGCGCTGCTGCACTCACGCGGCGCTCGCTGTATGCGCACGCATATTACCGCCGCCGCCGCCGCCGCCGCCGTCGTGGCTGGCCGCGCCAGTGTCGAGAGTTCTCGACTCGTACCACTGCCGCATCAACGTGTCTCGGTGGCGGAGAAAGAAAGAGAGAGAGGGATGGGGGGGGGGGGAGAGAGAGCTCGTCCGGCAACTCCTTCTCACGATTGAGTCATCCGGCGAAGCACACGGTCAGGACCACCTGGCGAGGAAGAGCCGACGATCTATCTAACGATACCGCATCACCCTTGCCGCTTCGTCCCGCGATGGCTGCTTTCCTTTTTTTCTCCTCCTTCTCCTCCTCCTCCTCCTCATCCTCTCTTCCTTCCTTCGCATCTCTCGTTGACGACTCTTCTTCTTATTCCCGCTCCTCTGACCACCTCAATTCCAACGAGACGATAACGAGAGCACGCAGATTGCTCTGCGAACGAGCTTTCTGTGGAGCCCGTCGGACTCGGATAATCCGTTGCCCGTGTAGGTTTATTTGACGAATGGAATACGTAAGACACAGAGTCGCGATCGCAGCTATTTTTGTTTGTTTTGTTTCGCACAACATCGCGGTGGATTAAGCGCTGGTCGGTCGTCTCATTGAAAATTTCAAGTCCAAATGGAAAATAGATTAAATTGAAAAGAATGAATTTTCGAAAGGAATTTTTCGCAGAATAGATAGACGAAAATAGCTGACAATGTAGGCGAATTATATTCGATGACCCCGATTGCCCCACGCCGACGCGAGAACACTTGTTATAGTAGCAGCGAGTGTCGTGCGTGAGTAAAACAAGTATACAGTAGTGCAAAGTGACGGAGAAGGAGGAGGAGGAGGAGGAGGAGGAGGAGGACACGACCACACGACGAACCGCTCAGCGAGCGCGCTCGATCGAGAGCGTGTGGCTTTTTACTAAAGGAGATTTGCAGATTGCACACCTGTGCGTGGCCGCGAGCCGAGGAAAGACCTCACCTGTCGACCAACCGGTCCCCATTGACTTTTTCTTTATTCAACCCCTTCCTCGCCCCCCGGTCCCGCGGCTAACTCTCCTCGCCGTCTCATTCTCTGATCTCGAGTAGGCTCGACGTGATATATACACACGGAAAGCGGCGGCAGCGGCGGCACACAGACACGGCTTACGACGCGCTCTATCCCACTTGCGCGGACTCCTTTCTCCTCTCGAGCGTGAGATATGCCAAGTCGATAAGAACCGCCACGCCGGATCACCACTATATTTCACGTACATAAACGCGCCTCGAGTTACAGTACACGAGCCGCCGCCGCCGCCGCCGCCGCGATATACACACCCCACCCGGTATCTCACCGTCTTTCTCACGTTTATCCTTCAGCTAAATATAGAATATATGCGGTTGTACTACTATTTTACGCTAAACGGAATCGACCAGTCACGACTGACGCTGCGCTTAACCAGCCGATCGACGACTTTTTTCCACTCTCGCAAAACGCGAGAATTCGTCTCGGGCTTCGGTAAAAATAATCAAGGGTACCCGAGTCGCAGACGCACAGCGATGAGCAAATAAACTGGCGTTGGTTTCATTAAATTTCACCCGCGGCCCAGACAAATGTTCGTCCTTTTTGTTTACGAAAATATAACAATGATGACACGCTCGTTCGCGTTTATTTCAGTCCTCCGAGGATATAACGAGGAGACGCGTTTATTCGAGGTAATAGCAAAGTATACGAAGCACATTGCAATTTCCGTCGGCGCAACAGTAATTCAGTCATTGCGCCGTGAGATGGCATGAAAATAGTAATTTCGGTGTAAATAATTGGCTACACACGATCGCGTTCGAGTAGACAGAGGAACGCGAGAGCGTCAAGTCTTTTCTCGATAATTGGGGTGGTGCACGACGACCGGGGCAATTATCCTTCCAGACCAGGAGCTGGTAAAAAAAAAGAGAGAGAGAAAAAATGCACTCGTGGATCTCCGAGAGGACGTTACACGCACCTCGAACAGCCGATTCGGGCGACACGCGCGGCTGCGCCTCGCGTCATCGCGCTGATGCCCGAGCGTCGCGACAGCAGCGCGTGTGCGTCCTCCTCTCCTCCGGCTTCTCGGAAAGCTCGATTCAACCCGGGGCACGTACACGCTCGCAACACTCGAGATAAAGAAGGCAAAAGGTTGCAAACGAATCGAGAGTCCGAGAGGAGCAAAAGCGTATGAGAAAAGGATCTCCGAGGTGGCACGATTGCGAGAGGCGGAGAGGCCCTTAAACGATACAGTCACTAAAAATATACATCCACGCAGCGAGCCTATATGTATACACGAGCTGCAGCAAGACTCTCTCTCTTTCTCACTCACTCTCTCGAAAAGTCGACGAAATTTTAACGATCCCGAGCACTCAGGGCAAATTATCGCCCTCGAGCCAATTATATACCGACTCGGCGTCGACGTCAGTGTGTATCGTTATACGTACGGGAAGAGCCGAGGTGGTGGCCGAAAGAGCGAGAGAGCGAGAGGAGAGAGAGAGAGAGGGAAAAGGAAAAAAAAACAACAAGAGGTTCGTTGCCCACTCCTCGGATTCTCTCTCAAAGAAGCTGAGCCGACTAGCCCGGGGGCCGCGTTCGGCATCGGTGGGGTCTCTCACGTCTCTTCGACGAGGGGCCGGCTGGCCGGCCGCCTCGGAGTTGCGCGCGGCTCTTTCTCCTCGGGCTTCCGCGAGGGCCGCTGCCGCCGCCACCGCCGCCGCTCTCCTCCAACCGCAGCGCCACCGCCGTCGTCGCGGCAGCAGCAGCAGCAGCACCGCGACCGACTCCCAAGATCCACGAGGCCCCGGCGCGGCGCGATAGCCGCCCGAGGAGGAGGAGAGTGTGCGCAAAAAATTCTGAGAATCGCTTCTCACAAGCGCGCACGGCTAAAAATACGAATCCCACCCGTGAGAGAGTGCGGGACGATTATGTGCAGCCGAAAAATAAAAGGTGAGCAACGACGGCGGCGGAAAGAACTGAGCGATACGTGCGCGCTTGCCGAGGACGTGTATACGTTTGTGTGTATATATATATGTATATATATATATGTGCCGAACGGTGGGCAGCGCTGCGCGGACGGAAGCGAGAGCCGGGAGAAGGACGGGAAGAGGTGGAACTAACGAAGGCGGAGAAGGATGAGCCCTGGTGCTGCCGCGATGGCCAGTGGTTAATGAAGTTGTCGGTTGAGGACGTTTACAGCTGTGGGGGCCCTACCTGCGTGTGGTCCATTCACCAACGGCGGCGGCGGCGGCAGCAGCAGGTTGCACCGCGACCAAACGCTGAAAGACTGGTTAGGAGCTGCTCTCTTGCTTTACATCTCCTGTCTTCACCGATGAGCGCCCGAGCTCTCCGATCCTCCCCTCGTCGCCGCTCGCAACGAGGCAGCCGTTAACTCACGGAGACACGACCACTCATTTCCTCTCTCTCTCTCTCTCCCTCACTCTTTGCGAAAGCTTTCTTGGCGTTGACAAAAAAAAACAAAAAACTTGTACGCAGATTTTTCTTCTTAACGAGGGCAAGAGGAAAAGGTACGAATTAAAGCGGAAGATAAGTTTCCAGAAACACAGCCGTAATTAAGAGACAGTGGCACTTCCCCCAATCCCGCTCGAATTTTTGGAAGCTATTTTCTCCTAAACTATTCGACAGACAGAGCTCAGATTTTGATAGAATGTGCGGAAGTATTGGAGAATTGGGTTAAGCTTCGAGCTCCTCGATAGATCAAGCCGTGTGGTCAGGAGACTCGGTAAACAAAAAGGTGCGAGAGAGACAGCCCTATAGGCGTTTAGCATCGGGCGAAGAAGTTCCATGCGAAGTATCACTGCTTCTCAAATGTCATACAGGGAAAAATGAAATAACCCACTATTGGCACTCGCATTTCGTATTCAACACAAAATTTCTCATCACCGCGTTTTTCATATATCTTTCAATATTTACGCGTAAATACGAGCGAACGAGACAATTGAAAAAGCTCTGTACGCTAATGGCGCCGTCTCGTTGATTGCAGATGATGCACCGTCAGCAGAAACAGTCCTCGACGTTCGTGAGGTCAAGCAGCAGCAGCAGTAGCAGCATCAACAGCCTGTCGAGCGACTACTCGTCGCCGTTGACGATCCTACCGAGGCGATGCTCGTCCAGCCGATCACGGACGACGTCGTGCCACGCAGCGGCGGCGTCGCCCCCCACGAGATGCTCCACCTCGGCGGGCGCGACCTCATCGACCTCCTGTCCGGTACTTCTCTCGGTTCTCGCCTGGTCCGTCACGCTTCTACTGATCTCGTCGTGCCTCGGCATAGCCGACGCCGGTGTGCTAATGGGTCATCCGCTTGGCAAGCGATCCTTCATGGAGCTCCAGTGCAAGGGCATCTACGACAAGAGTATCTTCGCGCGGCTCGATCGCGTCTGCGAGGATTGCTACAATCTCTTCCGTGAGCCTCAACTCCACACGCTCTGCAGGTACGATCGGATTTCCTCCTCGTCGCGCAATTTTCTCACGACAGACATTTTAGTGACAACATTTTCTCGACAATTGCTTTATTCGATTCTCACGGAATACTCTTAAACAAACGCAAACAAGTACAATTGCGAACGCTTATTTTACTAGGATATATAATGTATGTTTACCCGAAGAAAGATACGATGACCTTATCGAATCGAATGTTTGTAATCGGACAATGGTTAATTCACCAAAGTTGCTCCAAACCGCTGCTTCAGCTTGGACTACTTGCGGTACGGATAGACACAAGTTGACACACTGTACGCGATATCTATCGTAAAATAGTGCAACAGTAGCCGCGATACCTTTGCATCGGGTCATAACTCTCGTTCGAGACATCGAGACACCGCGCGTATCGCGTGTCAACTGGTATTACAAATGAGATCTGCCTAAGCTGTCGGCTGTATACCTTGCCTATCTAGTTACAATTCTATCGTCGTGAAAGCACCAAACTAAAGCCACGCGCAACTTTAATTCAATCGTTATACGGTGTATTTTTTCCAAGGAATACAGTAGAAATGTCTTGACGAGAAAAGAAATACGGCTAATTGGAAGAGAAATGTATGAAGAAAACAAAACAAAAAACATCATTTGTTAACCCTAGAACGGTACATATGGGGCGCGCGTAGCCGCACCAAACCAGGATAATCACGCAAAAAGTTGACTTTTTTGAAAAATGTGTCTTTTCAAAGTTACGCTTAACTGCAGCGTGCAAACGACATCACTGCTCGCTCAAGTGAGCACCGATGAGTGTCTCTGTCTCTGCAAAACGTACGAGCTCGGGCGTAGGGCTCGCCATACCGGTGTGCACACAGAGAGCACGTCGGCACGCGTATCGAAACGGAATGAGATTTCTCTTCTATTTATAGCCCGACGGGAGCGAATGCCAGCGCACATCCGTTATTACCTGACTCTCTGTGTGTTGGCAGCGCAAAGTGCGCGGTGCGCTTAAACGCGGTTTGCCTGCAACACAACGAGAAACGAGTGACGAGTTAAAAACGTGTACCGGCCGATACGCGCGTACAGCAAACACACATACACACACACAAACTCTTGAGCACACTCGAAACGGGCGTACGTACCAGTTCCTAGAATTTAACATATTTGTATTACAAGCCACAAGTGCCATGTGTGTGTGTGTGTGTGTTTTACGCACCTGTGGCTCGTGCACACCCAGTTGGCCCTGGATCGCCAAAGCTGCATTTATATTGTCGCAGCAACGACTCGGAGCCCACCGGACAATTTATCACACACACATATTCTGTTACATTTATTTTATGTATTGATACATGTATGCAAGCGGAGATTTGAAAATGTATGTTGAACCTTTGCAGAAAGAACTGCTTCACGTCGGACTACTTCAAGGGATGCGTGGACGTGCTCTTGCTGCAGGACGAAATGCCGCAGATCAAAAAGTGGATCAAACAACTCCACGGAGCTGATCCTGGGGTTTAGGTAGCTTTTTCTCTTTTTTTCGTTTATGATTTCTCCCAATCTCTTATTTTCCGTTATTAACCTTCCTCCTCGCAGCTCCTTCCTTTCATCCCACTTTTCGTTTCACCGCGAGCTCATCGGACTCGTCACATTTTTTTCACGCCACTTCGTCGCCTCTCGACGTTACACCGTTACTTTTTTTTTGCAAACGATTGACACCCAGAGTCGTGTCGGTAGAGACAATTTAGGTAATTTTGTGTCTCGTGAAAGTCCTCGCAAATCGCAATCGCCGTGTGTCGTCCCTCCTCGGCGAATTCATTGACGTTGCACTGTGTCTCTCTCTGTCTGTTGTCTGTAACGAACGAGTGAATGATTAACAAACGTGTGGATGAGATTTTTCAGGGGCCGAATAAGTCAAAGCCGAACATGCTTAATAACACCATCTACCATCGTAAAAACACATCTGTCCGTCCAGAAAAAAACTAACAAAACGTTAAAATCCGCACCACTTACCGTCTGCTCTAATCCCAACGTGTCTCTCTGTTTTCTGTTCCATCAAACAGGCAAGATTGCTTCAGCACTAAATACTTCACAAGCTGCATCCAAGCACTGCTGCTTGAGGACGAGAAAGAAAAGTTCCACGAGATGGCGGAGTACCTTGGCCGCAAGAAGTAAGATGGAAGATACTTATGCAACAAACAAACGTCGGGGCGAGGATGTGAGACGGTCATTTGGGTGGATTGTGGGTGCTTTTGGGACAAGGGCAAGCAACAGCAGCACGAGATTCCAATCGGGACGGGGGGGCAACGACGAGGAAGGCAACGCCGCGAGGAGTAGGAGGAGGAGGAAGCGAAGGAAGGAGAGACAGAGCCGCTGCCGCGGCTTGTAGATTGATAAGACAGATTGTACCCAGGTGGTACGTTGCCCTTGTTGGCACTCGCAAATAACCGCGCCTTAGGATCTCGATCGTCGTCGCATCCGGCGGCTTAAAGCGGAACGGTACCGAGGGCCATACATCCCATTACGAATTCTAGTCGACATAATATATCTACGCGCCATAAACGCGTCTACGTACGGATAAACATTTTTAACTTACACACACTTACACATTTACACACAGACACAGAGAGACACACACACACACACTGGCTGGTTACAGCGGCAGAGGGTGAAACATATAGTAAAATGCATTACACACATTACGTGCGGAAGCAGCGAAGACATGGTTTGTGCACAGTATAACAGGAATAAACGAACGCGCGTCCGTATGAGAGAAAGAGAGAAAGAGAGCGAGAGAAAGATAGAAAAAAAGAAGAAGAAAAAACACGTAGAAGCAGCCCCGTTGCGTACATCGAACGATTGTACATACGTATGTGCGTGTATATGTGGTGCGTGGCGCACAATATTATGATTTAAAAGAAGCAACAACACAGTTTAGCTATTGATTATTGTTAGTTTATTATTGTAATTAAAATGGATTATCAGCTACGCGACTAACGAGCGCGCGACTACTTCGCCATAGAGCATTGCAGTCGCCTTTGCTCGCGGTGAAACAAAACTCGGCGAACACACGATACACTACCTTGAGATATATGCATCGAATATAACGATTACACTGACGAGGGTCGGACCGATCGGGACGATCGCTCGAGCGCGACGCTCTCTTCTCGTCACAAAAAAAACACAGCTTCACACGGAAAAATCGAGAGTATTACGATTACGCGTATTATTAATAATAATATTATTAACACTACGACTATCACTAATATTATATATATATATATATAATATACATTTATATGTATATTTATATATATAAATGTTGTTATTATTGCTAAAGATGAAGCGTTCGGGCGCGATGCAGTCGCTTCTGTCTCGTACGAGCTCACGACTCGTAGTCTCTATGTTTTTTTTTAACCCTTCCCGGTCACACGTTCGCGGAATTCCATGTTAAATTGCTACGGTCAATTTGACTCCAGTGTGACTGCGAAGGGTTAACAAGTATTTTACTTATTCCTTCGCGTCCTTAAGTCGGGCAAACGCTATGTAAACCCAGATACGGCGGTCGGCTGATTACGGGTGAGGCCGCCCCCGCGTGTTGTCCACGAGGAATTTTTATGTTATCGAAAACATTCCAAAATCAGTATTCACAGTGATTTCGAACGACGTCCTTTCGCAGCCTGAGAGAAAAAACAGCTTGAAGGTTTTTTTTACAGTCTGGATCGAACGAACTACCGTTTTTACTCATACCCTCCGTTCCCAACTTCACACAGTATAATACTACTACTACTACACTACGCTATTACTACTGCTACTACACTACTACTACTACTACTACTATAGATTTCGTCGAATACTGGAGAGCCGGCCTCGAAAAAAAAGCAAAAAGAACATTTTATTTTCTGGACTAAAATAATCATGTACGTTGACGAAGTATTGAAGGATTATTTTGCGGAAATGTTGCGCTTTGTACTCGTCTTTTATCTTGTAAAACCCGAATGCGTCTATCATTCCAATACTTTACGATCGCGCATTAACGATCGTAACAGAGTAGTCCTTAAGCACAGATAAATAAACAGCATGTCATTGACGTTGCCTATGCATTTTTTTTCACTGATCCGAAATCCTATGTTCCCTAATGTATATAAGATATAAGATATGGTGTACTAACTGATGGAAGATTCCGATTGTGGGACCACCACTGCAGGCCGAGTAGTGACCTTTTTAACCTTTCACTACACGCAGTGAGACCTCTCGCCCCGATAACTAAGCCAATCGGTGGTATTTGTTAAAAACGAGTTGTTTTCAAAGCAAATTTCATCCGCCAACATCATATAACAAAACATCGCGACAATTGTCTTTACGCACTATGGAAATAAATGAGGCAAACAATACAATGATAATGAAAAACGAATAATACGCTCCGGTTGGGGACTCACCAGGCTGAATTTGTTTGATGGCGCCGCCGCAGCCGAGTTCACCGACTGATGTTCTTTCAGGTTCCTAAGCCACAGGTACCGCTGTATCTTCCACAACAGTCTTATTCTTGGTTACGGCGGGATTACAATTTCCCACACAATTACAATTTCAACGGTGTCTCAAAACTCTCACTAATCGCTCGCGCACATGCTCGATGGACCCGCATTATCACATAAACGCTTCTCTGAGATGGGAAGATGTTGATAAGCATTTTTATGCTTATTCAGTACGCGACCTGCTACTCGACAGCTGATCGCAAATGATTGTTATGCGACGTGAAATCGATCTTTGTACACCCAGTGCCGCCATCTAGAATCTTCGAGACGCAACTACTCCTGTTAGGTGGGTCAGTACCGCGCCGCCGCCGCCGTCATCGCGACTCTTCCAAACTGTCCTTCTCAAGCCTTACAATTTACCCCGAAAACCACCGGTTTCCAAACTTTTTCCAAAAATTACTATTTAACTATATTTTAATTATGGATTAGGATCACTATTTTACGATGAATTTTTTCATCAAAGAGGGCTTGGCGGTGTTGCATAAAATACTCTCAGATTTATGCAAAGTTTCACGATCATTTTATTAATTTCATATTCACAAAAAAACTTAAACTCTACGTGTAACAGGACTGCGTACAAGCGTCTATTGTATGACACGAATGATCGAAGAATAGATGAATGAGTTAATGAGGCCGTGCGTCTATGTCGGTGTTGACGAATGTCCGATAATTACTTCGGCCGTTAAGTACCGCAACACAGGGACGGGAAAAAAAAATCGACGAGTCTCTCGTTAATAAAATTTCGGTAGCAAAACACTGGCCTCTTATTCGAGATTAAAAAAGAGCACGAGAGAGTGATAGAGAGAGAGAGAGCGGGAGAGCGCGCGGATCGAGAATTATATTACATAGTCGGCGGTTGAGTCGAAATCAGTTTGTTCGGTAAAATGTACTCGGGGCACAGAAAAATATAAATGGCAAGCTCCTTAAGAATGAGCACTGGGAAAGCGGCCAGCAAACGGGTTGCACGCTCGCGCGTCACTAACGAAGCGCCTTCGAATGTACAGATTCGTATTCGTCCGCTAAACACACACAATCGCCGTCGAACACATGAACGAACGGACTCTGATAATATCGACGCGAGTTTTGAGATCGCGTTTCTCACAATCGCTGCCGAATTGCTATAGTAATTATAATTTTATATTCATACGTACACATTTATATTAGACCTTTACAAAAGCAGGAATTCTCAGCGGGTCTCGAAGCAAAATCGCAAAACGAGACTATACTTATGCTCTACGTATATATATATAAAAAACCTGTTGTTACGTTTTTTTTTCTTTCTTTCTTTCTTTCTTTCATCTTCAATTAATTTGTACTTTCTCGTCGGTATCCTTACGCGTAGTATTATTAGGTAGAATTTACTTCACTTTGGGTAACTTGTTTCGGTGTATTTTTTCCCTCAATTCCCATTTTTCATTGTTTGGAATTCGACTTCCGCCCTTGGTCGTCAACTCGAAGCAGCGTTAAGAATCTCAATCGAGAGACTTTGAGTCTCTCGAAACGTGTTGTAAAAATACTCTGGGGGCGGTGATCCACTGTCAGATCCTGGTTTGATAGCGCATCACCATTTCGCTGCCGTCCCGCCGCTACCGCCGCGACACGTGTAAATAAAACGCGGAGGAAAAACAAACTGTTGCGTTTTTCTTTTCTTCTGGCGACCAGTCTCGTGCTGTCGATTCGTCGGCTCGTTTGAAGAAAACCTTACGTACTCTCAACTGATTTTTCACGCTGACAGCAAATACTTTTTTAAAACACACGATGGCGGTACTGTTCACAGTGAAACATTGTTCAAGGCACTTAACGTTGTTATCTCCGCACTGAGGAATATTACTTACCGTCTTGACTATGCTATTTGAGTTGAGGAAGAGACGTCTGATCGACGCTGTGATTTTTTTTGCTTTCTATTCAATTCCTTTGTGTCTCTGTGTGTGTGTGCGTGTGTTATATCCCGTCTAAATGGGAATACCGTGCACTCGGAATCTGTAGAGGCAAGTATACTCGAGCTGGCCATGATTGCTGTGTATTCTGAGCTCCGCGTACTCGTAAGGTGTCACGATGTCGGTGTTCTGTGGAAAAAATTCAAACGGAATTTTATTGAGTGATTCGGCGTATCGAGAAAACTACTAATTCACGTGCGTCTTTGAGAATCTGGAGGATATATGTACCTGAACAGGAAAATATTGTAGGTTGTCCTCGGAGTCGAGAAACTCGTAGTCTCCAAACATTACCGGATCCGGGTCGTTCTCGTCTTTCAAACCCTGAAAACCAAAATTTCAGTCCACCCGTAAAAAATTGACGAGTCAGAAAGTCCATTGGCGTAGAACCTACTGGTTTCGGGGGTACCAAGTTGATGCATTGAAAGTTTCAACTCACCCAAACGTTGAATTTTCGCGGTGCACTTCGCATTTCGCTGTTCGGCAAGATGGATCTCGGCACGTGTTCCACGGTGAACCCAGTGACTCTGATGAACGTTCGTAGTTTGATAAGCAGATATCCAGGGAAGTCTTGGAAGGCCCAGCAGGCGCCAGGTTGCAGCGAGTTTCCTTGGATAACAGTCCGTGGGTTGTTGCTCTCGTAATACAACGTGAAACCCAGCAGCTTGAACGCTCGCGTATTTACGTTGTATCGCTGAGTGCATCGCGTACTGATTATTTGTCCTCCTACAAGCAAACCGATAATTCATCATATATTCATCTGTGTAGTCATTTTAATGTCTAAGAATAGACAAGAAACATGGAAAAAAAACGAAGCAACACCTGCAGATTCCAGAGCGTAATCCACTCGTCCGGTTTTGTCGGCATCGTATATCTTGAGTACCTCGCTCACGATTCTTCTCATGTTTGCTTCGGACGTTGCTGTTGTACAATCGGTTTCGCCGCCTTTCATGGTGCTCGCTTCACTATTGACAATATTATTCGTCTCCTTGTTCTCGCTGGCGACAATGAGGCTCTCGACGACTCTGTGGAGTTGCTGCTTGGAAACCCCAGCGCCGAAATATCCGGCCATCGCTCGTTCAACCTGTTCCTTCACGTCCTCCCCGCTCGCCAGTATCGCGCTCGTGTCGCAACAAGTTTTCAGACCCGCGTACAATTCCCGCAGACTTTGAAATTCCACTTTTATCGCATCAATCTCGCTGGACCTTTCCGAGTTCTTCTCGTCGAGATTTTCCTCAATTTTCTTTAGCTTGTCGCTGTACCCGTCCCAAACACTTTTCTCCGTGTTTCGCAGCTCCTTCACGGTCTCAGTGATGTTCGTTAAGCGTTCCTGAGAAGACAGTCAAGTTTATTTAACGTTATTCAATTTACTTATCGAAATATCGGATCCAGAGCGATAATCACCGTTTTACTTATTTCCGCAGCCTCCAACTTCTCCAATCTTTCCGCCAGATGTTCGATAAACCGTTTGACTTCCCCGCTGTCGGTCAGATCTACATTCCACAAATACTTTTGCCGATGTGCCTCAGATGCATCAGCCGCGGTGTAGTCGGCTTTTTCTGTAGCTTCCTCGGGCGGCGGCGCGACACCTCGCTCCGTCCAGTACTTCTCCGCGTACTTGGCGACGGGCAAAAGCGACACCGCGTCACGTGCGGACGAGAGAAACCAAAATCCTGAAATAAATTCGAGACTGGTGAGTACGCGACGGTACGATGCACAATCGCAACACAATCATGTCCTTCTCCTGTTACCGTTGGCTATTACGCTGATCTGATCCCTTATCCGACCGAGGGATTTACGAAAACAGAGTTTCAAACAAAAAGATGGTCTTAAAAGATCACATCAGTGTATCGCCAAAAGGCAACGATATCACGGGTACCTATACGGTAACTGAGAGAAGGATAGACGAAGGAACTCACCGTTCAGATGACTTCGCTATCGCGCCCCGTGTCCCGGAAACTCAAACCTTCCGATTCTGTCTCCACCAGAGTTAACCTCCCTCTATCCTTCTCCCATTTAATCGTCGAACATTTTGTACCTATTCTCTGTGCAGTGGTCCGTGTTTTTCTTTTAATTTTTTTATCGTTTAGCATGAACGTGTTCGGAGCTCCAAGTGCCGCAATTAAATTTCACAACATCGTTTTGACAATCGCGCAAACGGCACGGTATGTTTTCATTGGCAGGTTTAACGCGCATTCCTCGTGTGGTATGTGGTGATACAAAATGTTTATGGTTTGTCATGTTTTTTTATTATTGTTATCGTTGCGACAGGTGTCCGAAAAGTAAACGAAAGTACAAGAATAACTGGACGGCCGAACGTCCTAATGATGATCCCACTATGTTATCTTGTTATATTTTAATATTATCCCACTATGTTATCTTAGATTTAGCCCTCGACGAGCAACAAAGGTTATATATTTTATGCCCAATTGTCGACCACAATGGCGGAGTTTAGTCCAAACAAAAAGTTCACGAAAATTAGTAGCAAATAGATTATCACCGTTACACGCATCGAAATCGTGGTTGATCGCACAACTATTAACCGTCAATTATCAATTATTAGACCATCTAAGTACTAAATATTTACGCATTTTAAGATTCGTATATCATTAGTTGCATGAAAAAAACAGTTAATAGTTGTCAGTTCAGAGTTCAGAGCTCGAAATCTCCGTGTACAGAAATGCCTGAACGAAAATTAATATAGGTGTATTAAACTTCAATGCGCATACTCATTTTATATTTCAATTGATTTGATATGCGAGTATGATGTTATGTCAAGATATTCTGTGAAGACGGAAAAAAACTTTTTGATAGTATCCTTCACAGATTTTAGTAGGTACTTTAATCAACCAAACCTTTATAGGAAGCGATACCAACGAAGTCGATGTAATCATTTTAATAGTCGAATAAGTAAATGTAATCAGTATGTGGCTCAAAACTGCGCGACCTACTAATTCACATTGGAACATTTCTCAAATGCACGACGTACATAACCGCACGGTACAAGTTATTATTTCCTGTAAAATAAAAATGCAATCTCACTGGCATTACATCTGCCTGACCGTCAATGTTACGAAGGAAAACTTTCGACTGGATTTAGCGAAAAGCATGGGAATAAACTCGAGTCCAACAAAAAAAAAGAAACTTGGCACACCATGCACGTTAGTCGCGGGTTAACGGCGGAACTAAAAAAAAGCAACAACAAACAACAAAAGAGAAGGTTTTAACGGTAACTGGTGACTCTGAAGACGGACACAATTGAATCATCACCACGTGACGTTCCAGCCGATATCCCGGGGCCAGGGCGCGGACACGTTCATACTAGGCAACGAGGGCATTGAAATATTTTGGAAATTCGTTATGTATTTCGCGAGGAGGCCGTAATCAAAGAACGTTAGATTCGTCGCGTCGTTATAGATGCGATAAGTTGTCTCAGTGAAAGCATTCTGAACGCTCTGTAGCTTGTCCATAGTGGCTAACGAGTGCTTTTGCGCGATGTAAGCTCCTGAAACAAAAAGAAGACGAAGGCCAGGCTAGGATTTAGGGCTGTCTCTCTTCGTTCCGTGTTTATCTCTCGTGGATGGATATCCAATTTCTCTTTCACTCGATGACGCACCAGCGACGGCGACACGTCCCTCCGAAAGATTCTCTCAACTACGGACGGACGGACGGAGGGTGGCTCCGTTTCGGCTTTAGACGCAAGGCAAGTGCTTTAACGAACTCACCGGCCAGGAGAAGAGGCGGCAGGAGAATCAGCCAGAGAAGCTTCGAGCGACGTTCTTTGAGCTGCTGCCGAGCTGTGGAGGCTCGGCTCAGTAGCCACGTGTCCAGGAAGAGTATCCTCACCAATAGAAGGTACAGATACTGCATCAAACGGTCGACCGGTGCCCAAGCTCTCCTCCATCTCGACACTAAACATTTCATTTTTGTTTTTATTCATAACTAGCAGGTTGTAGTGGCTCGCAACATGCTCGAATTAAAATTAGAACGTTAAGGAAATTAACGTGAAACTAACGTTCAAACTTTACGAAATCGAATTTTTTTTTTTTTTTTTCGACTTCATAAAGTTTAAAGGCCCTATTGAACAGGAAATTTCGCACTAATTCCAAAAAGCACCGTTGTTTGCCCGAAAAATACAAAATTCTACGAGAAAAACGCGAAAAATGATTCTTCACTTTTTTTGTAATTTCGTCACTTCGCTAAAGTCGAGGTTACTTTCTTGAAAAATTCCTTAATCAAGATATCGCGTTCTGCCTTGCGGAATTCTCTTCGTTATAGAGTTTTCTCTCGAACAAAGGAAGAAAATCCAGGTCCGAACGACCCAAAAAAAGTAACCGCGATTTTAGTGAAGTGACAATTAGGTAAGCGCGCATATGGGCTGGTTAACATAAATAAAAAGTTGTAATTCTGGGACAGACTTGAATTAAGGCAAGGCTGCATTATTTCGGGCTGCCTTTAATTAAGGGGTCTGGGACAGACAAACAACTTTCCAACATATAGGATAAGATAAAAATGAAACTAAAAATGGCTCGAAATTTATCCGTCTCGTTCTCAATGTTTGTTAAGCCGCAGGCAATCGCCGGTAATTAAACGAAGCTCGCCTCTATAACGATGATGATCGTGACTAGATGAGACGTTTCCCCTCCGAAGTATTCGAGCATTGACCACCTCCAATCCACTGTAAAGCCACGTTACGATCGTCAGTCGAATCGTCTCCATCCAACTCGTGACTCTCCATTTTTGCTGCTGGCGACTCGCGTATCTTAACGACACGGCTTCGTCCAGTTCCGTGTCCGAATCTACTTGCGAGTGTCCTCCGTAACTGCGAGAAAACAATACACCACGATATCGATATGTTCGGACGAAGAAAACAAGTATTTACATTATTAATACAGAGTAATATGCACGTACCGATCGCGCGTCAACGATCTGGCGGAGCCCTCGTAGATTATTTCCCGATGACTATTGTACTGTTCGACATGGGTTTTTCTGTAAATAACGGACCTTCCGGCCGAACCCTCCTTGGTGACTGGGGCGAACAGTCGACACGCGTTCATTTCGTTCTACGAATCGTCGATAAATTAAATAACTGCTGAGAATTCACCGTTACGCTCGCAAATGCCGAATAATTTCATGCCACTCACAATTCGATTTTGTTCAATGGTATCTCTAGCCTCTCCCCCGTCGTACGACCTTTCCTCGCCGAAGCTTTCTCTCGTGCCGCGCGAACACTGACTCAAGTTCTGTTGACTCAACGAATTCACGCTTCCAGTTGTGCTGTTTCCGTCCGAGTGTATAGACGGCCGTGACATGTTTGGCATAGCCAACACACCCGGCGCGATTTCATATCGGCACTGTGATTTTTCCGAGTACGTGTAGTCCGTCTTGGGAAAAACGCTGGAAAGTAATGAGGAATTCCCTCTTTCAATTGCAAAATAAACTCGAAAAATCCCTTGTCCACTGGCGATTTATCACTCTGCTGAACACTTTGTAGCTAAGTTTCAGACTCTACTGACCGACAGAGGACACAGCAGAGGAGACTTTTGTCTATTCAATGTTTACAAACACGCTGCAACGAAGGTGAGTAGTGCAAGGATTCTAGCTTAAAGTGTACCGTCTACTCACTTCCACCAATCACCGGCTTGTTTGTATATTTCATACGCAGAGCCTGGCCTGCTGGGTGGATCCTCCTTCTCCCCCTCCTCCGACGAATAGTCGCTGGTGATCATTCGCCTCGGTGTTATGCTCTTTCGCTTTACTTTCTCCTCTGCTTTGCCGTCCGATGACGAATCCTCCTTCGCTTCGCTCTGTCCATTGGAGAAGATTTGTCTCTTTGCTCTCTGCCGCTCGGAGCGTCTCTCAACCTTTCTGGTAACACTCGACGTTGTACTCTCGGACCTTCTGCTGTTTCGGCTATTGGCGGGTGATTCCGTCTTTGACTCCTCCTTCTGCTCAGCTATAGCCTCCATACTTTTGTCTCTCTGTTTTCCAGCGCTACTGGGCCTAGTCACCGATCAATAAAATCAACGATACAATAAAAAATGTAATTTTCACAGAAAATTTGCATAAATAAATACTTTCTCGAACCTCGGATTCTTTGTTAATTTTACGATGCATTCTTTGTTAATTGCACGATGTTTAACATTGTTTTTACGTATTTATTTAATTTTCCAGGGTTAGAAAACTAAATGGTCAAACTCACAGTGACCTGGTGCCGGATCGTCTGCTACTGGTGACCTCCCCAGGAGTGTGAGATCTTTCGCGGCTTCGGCTCCTCAGATCGTAGTGATGATCTGTCAGTTCCTGATCCGCGGGCGTTTGATTGTAAACCATGGGTGTGTGGGATCGCGATCTGCTCCTGCTTCTCAGTTCATAGTGATGCTGCTGTTGCTGCTGCTGCTGCTCTCCTTCCATCTTTATTTCTGTCAGACAAGTCACTGGTTTGTACGAGACGCAGTCTTGTAACACGCTACGGCGGCAATCGCCGAATCGCTTATTAATTCGCTGCTTTACGATATGTAAATAATCCGCGGGCGTTCAAGGCCGACTCCGCATACGTCCGCGGGCGCCCGCGCGCGCTCTCACGAGTCCACGCGACCGGGTCGCTTCCTTTGCTTTATTAATAATCGCCTCTATTTTCTCAACGCGATGAGAATTGCAAGCGTGTGCCCTCGGTGCTCGAAACCGCCGCCGGCGGCTAAAAATAGTTTTCCACCCCAAACGTAGTTCTTTTCATCGGGAACATTAGTACGGCGGACCTTCCCGTTGTCACGGCGAATATAGACTATATATATACGGTACGCGTATAAGAAGGCTGCTGCTGGAGGCCCATGCGGTTTTTTTAGTCGATCGCGCGTGCACCACACGCTGAGCGAGCCGAAAAATCGGTTATTAGTGTTTACGCAACGAAACTCGTCGTGACTTCATCATCGCGCCCCCCACCCCTTTTTCATCCGCGTATTTTTTCTCTTCTACACTCGAGGGTCTCGATCGCATATGCTAATTTCCCGTAACGCCGCGTTCTTATCTTCCGCGACTGTGTTTTACAGCTACACTGACAAACAGGCTGTATAGCTTGGTCACAAGTGTACGGTATACCTACATGTTACTTCCTTCAACGCGAACGGCGCTGGAATACATAACGACGATTATGTACGGCCGGGGAGAAAACGTGCAAATATCTTTCTGCACTCGCAACTATAAATAGACGCAAGACACTTACCCGTACTAGCTACTAATACGTGGAGGACGCGAAAGCCGAGAGTTTCGCGCACAATGTTAACTCAATTCTATCCACAATTGATGCAGATATCGTTGGGAATAAAATATATGCATATATATTATTATGTATATATACGCGAGATGGTTTCTTTCCTGTACGTTGTCAACAGCGCGGGACACACACAACTGTACTATCGCTCGAGGCAACAGTCGTTGCATTCATCGCGCTCGCAAAACCAACCGAGCACTACGCAATAAACAGGGTGACGCACGTTCTATAAGTCGGTCGGACGGTTACAGCCAGCCTTGCCTTGCGGGCGGCTGCCTGCTGTTCAAAACTCGAGAGATTACCGTATCGCTCGCTCGCAACTGTCGCCCAGCGTGAAACCACGATACGCGGATGTTGCGGCGAGTTTCAACGTTTTGTCGCGCGCAACTTTTCATAACTAGGTAACCAACTGCAAGTAAACAGGATTTTTTTTCTCACTCACACGCACACATACATTGCGTAGTTACATCACTCGCACGCGCGCGCGACCTTCCTTACCGATGTGGATGTGCTTTACCACCAGCCGGTTACACATATATTCCTCCATATGCGCGTGGCGCCCCGTCTCTCTCTCAGTCCTCGCTTTTTTGTTTACAAGCCACGAAAAAACACGAAACTACTTTTATCGTCCAAACACATACATCGATGCATCGATTATCGAAGAATAGCGCGCGGTGGCGGGTGGCGGCGGCGGCGGGCGGCGAACGTCGCCTCCATTCATTAATTTCGTCTCTCGACAGGGAGCAGCACGTAGTAGTAGGTAAATGGCGCTGGATAGCGTCGGTAGTGGGGAGTGATAGATACGTTACATGCTTCAAGCGTAATATCACACAAGCTACATATCACTGATTGTGTATAATATTCCTACTGCTTTTCGCAACGTGCCCTTGATGTTTTGCGCTATCGTAAAATGGCGAGAGGAAGAATGGATGCGAATCATCGTCCGAACACGCTGAAGGAAAACAAAATTGTACTGAGTGAATTGCGAAGTCGCGGCAAGGTTAGTGTTCTATTTTCGATAAACGCGCTCTGTGACTTCGTGTTTGTGTAAACAACGAGATATGCCCGATAACATCCTCGTTTCCGTTCGAATTTTCCAGTTTGAGCAGCGAACGCCTCACGAGCTCAATAGACTCTTCGCCAAATTGAACTGGGATGGCAGCCCGAAGCACTGGAGAAATGGTAAAGCCGCTCCGGGCAAGAAACACGAGAAGACGGTAAGAGACCCTCCGCATCAGCTGTGGTTACTCTTCAAAACACTGTATCAAAGTTGGGGTTATCGTTAATTGGGCCTTTTCAATTTGCTTCTGAAGTTACAACGATTCTATGCTCTTTCTGTAGTCTACGATAAAACTCACAGCGAGATCATTGAGAAACGTGCGGTCTATACAGAGACACTGATTTGTAAATTGAGCTTGACTTATATCTATTTGTCATTTTGCTAATTTCTTTTGACAAATGAAATTGTAATACTTACACGAATAATGACGCTTTACACGTTGCCCAGCCTGTGGAGCATCCTTACGGACCCGTGGATGGATTTCCACCAGGATCTTGGTGGGGAATTCGCATGGATTGCTCCCGCGACCGCATCCACGGCCCATTCAACGCGGACATTCAGGACGGTCCGGCTGGAGCCGTGTCGCTCTGCACATCGCAATTGAACGGCCACAACGACGAGGATCTCGGCGATTGTTTGACGTTCACCGGCGACGAGTACGAGCCGGGCGTGCAGTCGGATCATCCGCTTCTTCGAAGCTATCAGAGTCAAGTGCCGCTTCGTCTGATAAGGAGCTACAATCTCACCAACGATTTCGCGCCAAAAACTGGCTATCGGTACGACGGCCTCTACACAGTCGCAGCCTGGTGGATCGGCGTCTCGCTGGACGGCGAGAAGCGCTACAAATTCGCTCTGGTACGACTCCGCAACCAGGAGCCTCCTGTTTGGCAGGAATCGATCGGCACGAGTGGGAAAAACGCCGTTGCCGTTACCTCTGCCTCTGCGGCCGCCGTCGCCACTGCCGTCAGCCCGCAAACGAGATGCAACGCCGAGAGATTCTCGACTGACCTCTGCGGCGAAACGCATTCCAGCGTCAACGATCAAGACATCGCCGCCGGCAGCTCGCGCGGTCGAAGCGAAGCTGTAAAATTTTCTTTCAACAAATCTCATGCTGCCGATAAACTGACACCGGAAAGCAAGAGAAAGGCGCAAGACAGCGCGATCGTCACGCGATGTATTTCGGTTAAAAAAGCTGAATGTCCCTCGAGCACGGGGATGGGGTGTGTGCCGTACAGCGAATCACCGGTAATGAATGCGCACCGTGTACTCGAAGCCACCGCTAAACTCACGCCCTGTAAACTTCAGAACACCAACATCTCCATAAGAACCGATTTGTACGATTCTTCGCACAATATTCAGCAGGAAACGAAGAAAAGCATTCCCATGACTTTTTGTCGGACTTTCGTGTCGGCGAGAAACACGCGCGTCGCCAATTCGCATTCGCACGTTGGCACGCTTAATCTCAACACTTGTGGGCCTTGCCCCCGGGACGGCGAGCAGGAGTCGTTGATACAGTCGCGATCGGGCATCGTCGGCAAAGTCTTGGCGACTCAGTCGCCGTGCTCCGATTCGATTCGGAGCGCGGACCGATCCACCCCGAATATTAGCTCCGTAGTCTCGCCGATCGAAGAAAAGATGCATTTGGACGCGATCGACGCGAGAATTTCACAAATTTCAGGAACCGTCGATGCTCCGGACTGCGCGATTGGCGACAGGACAACGGGAAAACGATCGGAACACCGCGAGCAACGCGACAAGGAAAATTCGCCGGCGAAAACGTCGGACGAAATTGACGACGATTACGCGATTGGTGACGATCCGAACCCGATCTGTCCGATCACCAGGACGAGCTCTAGGAAAACCGTAGAGACTCCTCCCGAGACCGATAGGGACGAACCGAGGGACGAAATGCCGAAGGAACAGCGCACAGCCCTCGATTCCTTTACACCCGAACAAATGTTGAAGTACATTGTCAAACAGAAATATCATCCTACCGCGAAATTACTGATAGGCAGTGTGATAGGTTTGGCTACCGGTGAATCCAAGATCCTGCGAACATACGATTCTCTCATCTCACGGAACAAATCCTGGAGTCGCGATAAAAAGCTGCACGGCGAGCAGGGCGACTCTCCGTCGAGTGGAAAGGACGAACAGACTGCGTTGAATCGCGCGCAAGGCACGAGCGACAAACCTATGAAGAATGAGCGAAGCGTCAAGAAATCCGCCGCGACGCAGAAGAGAGGCACGAAGGAGAGAATATTGACGATGAGACTGCGACGAACGAGAGTCTCGAAGAGGCTGCTCGGAAGCGAGAAAATGTCGGGCGGAAAGAATCCCGACAACTCGTCGGAACGTCTGAGAAAATCCAAGGAATCGGAAAAAACGCAGCAGCCATTCTCGAAATCCACCTCGCCGAAAAATTCGAAGAAAAGCGCAAAGAAGCGCAGAAGCGAGCTCGCGAATTTGGCGATAGACGCCAATATCGGGCCGAAAATTCGGGGACCTAGAAATCGCAGACTGCGCGGCAGAAGCCATATTTTCACGAGGAAACGTCACGACATGGATCTAGCGAGTTGCTGCGGCGGGAGTCGCGCCGCGGACGTCGGCGTCAGAGGGAAAAAGGTCACCTCCAGGGTGGAACTGTCGTCCAAGAGAAGCAAGAGGGTGATCTCGTCGACAAAGCCGCCGCGAAAGCCGCCTCAATCGCGGTACATGGAGCACAAGAAGAGGGTACAAAAGACTGAGACGTCGAACGTCGAGCGGAAAATCCAGAGTTCCGCGATCACTTTGTCGGGCGGGAACACGATGGATTCATCGAGAAAACGAGAAAAAAGGAAAGTGTCGCCGCCGCCGCCGACGACCCGTAGCCGAGAGCAGGTATCCGGCAACAGCAGTAGCAGCGACGACTCGAGCAAGAGATTGTGTCGTCGCACGGAGAAAGACGCCTCGACTATCGATAGAATAATAACGATGGTAGACGCGGCAACCCAATGTTCAAGTCGGCGAGACGCGTCCACGTGTATCGAGAATACCGACGTCGAGCGGCCGAACGAGGGGCCCGAAAATTCGGTCAAAGTCGAGTGGATCGACCTCGATGACGTAAAATCTGAATCACGCGCGAGCGACGGTGAGGAGGAATTCGTGTTGGAGCTCGCGAGTGAAAATTACCCAAGCAGCGAGAACGAAACGACGATTCGCGACGAGCCGGAAATTCAGGAGAAATCGGCGGGCATTCTTCCGATGAGACCTAGTCCAGTCGAGAAGTCACAAATCGCCAACGTTGCGCAGAGACTATCCGCATTCGTGCCCGTCAATATTTCCGACAGCGACTTCAGAATAGCGAGACTGCGATCCATAGGTTTTCGACCCATAGATCCCGTCTGTATGCAGCATGAAAAAGACGACAAATGCACCGCTAGTTGCGCGAGCGGAAGTACGGTTGTCAATCGCGTGGCCGATGAGCAGTACAACAAGTACACGAGCGAAGAAACGACCGTCGTCGGCTATATGGATCAGGACTTGCGCTTCGAGGACATAGAGGAAGACGTCGTGTCCGTTATTCGCGACATCAAGAATCCGCGCGCGGGCGTAAACGCTGGGAATAAAGTCACGAGGGTACGAAGTAAAAAGCCGGAGAGCGCCAGAGTCGCAAAAGCGGGGACGCAAAAAGCACGATTGGTCGTCGCGCCGTCGCTCGAAGATGATTCCGAGGTACCGTGGCACGGTTGGAAGAAATTTGTCAAAAACAAACAGGAGCACTGGATAGGATGGTAACGCACGAAACACAGCGTAGCAGCGTCGTTATGTATTACTTACACAAATCTGTGATGATCCTTGGGAGCGAAAATTAATTAAAAAATTTAAGAATTTATATTAGAAATGTATACACTCGTTTCCGAAGATGCTATTATGTAGTGCAATTTTCTTTTCTCTTTTTCCAATTGTTACTCTTGAAGTTTTTGTAACGTGCGCTGCGACGCAACGAGCTGTGGTCTTCACGTGGTCTTGTTGACAATAAAGTTTTATTCTATATATGTGTATATATACATATATATACATGTATATATATTATTTTTTGTTCAATAGAGATAAAAATATTTATTTGACGAATACAGACTTTTTGAACAGTTACTCCTTTGCCACGAAAGCCGGAAATAATTCCAATGGAAAAACACAATGGTAATAATGATTATAGGCCAGGAGCATGTACCACCGAGGTCCATAAGATTAATAATACCAATGTACATAATAACAGTAGTATCGCGTACGTATTACTATACCGCTGTACCGTTACCTTTGCAGTATATTAATGACAGTAGTGCACTACTGGTGTCATCGGTATCGTAGCAATAGTAGCAACACGAGATTTTCGTCTAAACGGAAACGTACAATAAATTGAGATATATATATATATATATCTATTTTTTCTTCATTTGTAGTCGCGGGAGATGGAATAAATTTTGTATTATTTTATACGTTGAATTCGCGTTTTTGTTTTTTTTTTTTTCTTTGAACTGGGATCGGGTGGATGAACATGTAGCACATTGTGTTTCTTGTTTTTTTCTTTCATTTTTTTCTTCTCTTCATTAAAACGAACGAAAATCGCTTCTGTGTGTCGAATGGACATCACGCCGGCAAGAGTTATCGATCTGTTTCGTTTAATTATTAAATACAATCTACTATCATTAACGATATATACATATATATTATTACTATTATTATTATTATCATTATATATATATATTTTGTTTTTTGTTTTAATAGGACGCGAAGGTAGTTGAGTGGCTCGAAGCTGAAGTTATTTACGTATCGTTTGTTTGTATGTTTATCATTTCTTCCATTGATCGAACGTTAACTCTGGGTATCTTGTTTTTGCAAACTCGAATGATCAACGGCTTAAGATCGTTGCAGCGTCACTCATGGAAAGTTTAAGCTTTCGAACGGACTCACGTATAACCGAATTGTATGTAAGAAGCGTACCATTAGAACCATAAGAAATGTTAAAAACAACGGAAAACTATCGGCTATCAGTGTAAGTACGTAATCACATCTGTACAAGTATTTTAAAAAATCAATCACGATGATGTATACACGAAAAATCAAGTGAAAAAGAAACCCATGATAACAGTATAATGTATTTGTATATAAGTATGTAATATACGTATGGTAAAGCTACTTAGTGGCGCGGCGGCAATTTTCCATTTGTTTTTTCTTTTTTTTCATTTGCACAACAAGAAACACCGTTTGAAACGCGTGATGAGCATTAATAAAATAAATATCTTCTATACTATTCTTGTATCGTTTAACATAATGTAGATATCAACATGAATAAAAACATCATGGTATTACGTTGATACGGCAATGGGCGTGCTTTCTCCGCGCGACAGAACGTCCTTTTACTTTTTTTTTGTCAATTGATTCATACGAGATTCTTCGGTTCACCGCGTTTAGCTTGGAAATTAGATTAATTGAACGACGATACGACCCCCTGTTTTTCCTCATCCTCACTTCGAGCTCGGATCCTTCATTAGTCACGTTTAACTCTCGTCGAAACATTTTTTTTTCCGTGACAACAAATGCGTATTAACCAGTTTACCAGTTGAGATAGCGAGTGTGCAGTGTGCTCAGCGAGGGGCGGTTTCCATCGTCGACGAATTTGTGTATACATATATATTTTTTTCAATGTATATATATATACAGATGTGTCATCCTCTTTACTGAAATTCGTCGTCGCTGCTTAGCAACATTGTTTTTTCATTATAATTTTGCGAGATGGTGGCAACGCGTTGATGCGATGTGTTGCGTCTTTGCGGGGGTGGCACCGGCATGTTTTGCGGATCGTCCGGATCGAAGCTGGACACTCTCATGCCTCGTTGACTCTTGGTGCCACCTGATTGTTATACATTAGGCCTCGCATTATCCTCATTTGCTGAATATAACCGATCAATGTGCTTACCAGGGTTGCAATCATTTTGTAAGATCAATATATCTTCGTTTTGTCGAATAAAATTGAATTTAAGGAGGTTGGAGCGCTTCACACTAAATAAATCAGTGCTATACGTTTTTGCAAAGTTTTGTGCATAAAGAAACAGCAGTGAAGGGTGATTCGTATTGCAGCGTGTGTACTTAATCCAGATAAATAAGACAAAGATGAATTTGCTAAAATATTAACGGATTAACTTAATTTCATTGTAAATAATCATTTATTCGCAACCCTGGTTGCGTTACCTCTCGTATATGTATCGTAATATTCATAATAATACTATGTTACAACATTTAAGCATTCACGGAGTAACGACTCTGCAATGCAGGATAAAGTAATACTGTGTAGAAGAGCCTGCGCTTATTATTAAAAAGTATCGAGTCACCATGCAATTCGTTTCGGCCGGGGTGGGTAAGGTAATTGGTAAACAAGCTGCAGGATCTTTCATGCAAGGTTTCGAAACACGTAGATTTCGGGCATTTAACGAAAAACATCGTAATACTAACATCACTGCGCCTTTCGGTTTCGCGTTAAATCTGCATGCCAACAGTCCGCTATGAAATAATGGGCATGAGAAATAAACTTAAAAAAGTATAGTAGTAATGTAAATGCCAGCAGGATGTAAATTCCCTCGATGACCCATTTGACGGTTCATTACTTTTTTTTAGCTTTGTGTTACATCTGTCGTTGTTTATTCAAATGCATTATGTCCTAAACAATACACAGCTGGTTTTTGTCTTTTTTTCTTCTAAGTACTTCAAAGTAATAAAGAGTGACTTAAATACTATTTTACAATAGAGTCGACAAACCGCGAACCACGGCTGAACCGTGTGTAAACTTGTCATATACGTATATGTACTGTCCGGGAAGGACAATCGTTTGTCGAAAGTATTCTTTCACAACTCAAAGTATTTTCACGTTTGCGTATTTAGTGTTTCCGTTTCGTGTAAACTTAAGAGCATTATTAAGTATCTGTTTTTTGCCGACTTAATTTTTTTTCTTTTCAATTTTTTTTATTAAAGTAGCTTTATACTTCCAAAGTCCCTTGTGTTGGAATACAAAAATTCGAGTCGCACTCGAGTGCCTCGGGCACTCACAGCTTTTCGTACGGCAAGTTGGTATTGACGTCTGAAAAAATAGCAAACAGAGTGCCATTCAAAGTGGTTGGCTCGCGTTCACGTTGCATTTTTTTTTTAAGGGCAGATGTATTTTCTTCGATTCGCTGTCCTGTTACACGGCTGAGAATTGCCACTCGCCACACCTTATTATTCGTGATTAGATTATTGCAATGGGCATTTATCATTTTGCTTTGTGCAGAGGAACGTATGCTTGCGAGTGCCGTGGCTTGTGAGCGGTGAAGCGATGCTTAGAGTTATGAAATATGAAATGTACAGTATGAAAATCGGTTGTGCGATTGTGATATTATCCAGACTTTTGTCCGTCGCTATTATTAGATACGCAGTAAAAATCAATATGAACAAGTGGTTGCAAGACCCATTCGTCGCGGTCAGACTGCCCGACATATCGCCCGTTTATTAAGTTTATGGCGACAGACGTAGGCGTCGCTTGAGACTCTTATGTACACATTAACCAAGACAAACGGCTATACGACGATGAAAATAAAATGATAACAAAAAGATAATAAAACACAAGGACGAACGACAAAATCTCAGCGACGACAGGCTCGATCAATCACTAATAGACGAACGGATCACTCGTGTTCGCAGTCGACTACCGATCAATGGCGTTTCAGTTGATAATTTCATATTTTAACTCTTAAGACGCCAACGCTATTTGTTTGAACGCTCTGCGTTGACAATTAAAGGGTTGAAGAAAAAAGTTATCACAGCAACACGAGTAATCGTTTTCCCAGACTTTCACGTGTTTCACGTGTTTTCTGGATCAATTCGCTCGGCTATAGTGGCTGGAGACATGCTGCATCAAGATTATCGATATGCATGCCATTTGGTTATATAAAAACCAGCAGAAAAGAAAGAATTAATAATGAATAAAAAATGGGATGTAATCAGACTGAATCATTCAAATGGCTAAACTTGCGAGTCCTATTTGGAATGGGTTTAAGAGAGAAAGATGAAGATAAGATTACTTACCAGAGCTATACTGCGTGTATTGTTGATACTGCGGATGAAAGTTGTGAATGGCGTCGGTCATTATGTCCTTGGGGTTCATAGTTTCCTGATAGAGAAGAAGAAAAAGAAGAAGAAGAAGAGGGTGGTGATTTTGCTCTCTAATGTTGAATAAAATTGTTGACAGATAATCCGAGCGATACCTTCAAACTACTGCTGATGCTCTGCATCGTGACGCTCCGACCCCTCGAGTCCGTAACACAGCCCGCTGCATAGACTTGATAGGGGAAGGCGTATCTCAGTGCGATAGCGGCAAAAAGCATTTCAATGCAGATGAGGAAGTTCTGGTAACCGGCGGATACCGTACCAGCGCTCGTCGACTGGTCCTTGTTTATCAACGGCGAAATGACGTTCGCTTTCTCGAGCACGGCAAGTAGGACACCTTTCGTAGAAATTTAACAACGTAAACATTAATTTTTTTGTCTTGCCGAGTGCCTCGACTAATTTCAAGGAAAAAAAAGAGTGTTTTGTTTCCTTGTTTATACCTTGCCAAAATGATAAAAATATAACGCTCTTGACAGTGCAGAACTTGAGGACTGGCTCGAATGGGGTAAGCAGGTCTCGTGTAGCAAAGTAGAATAGGAAGAGTCCGTAGAGCGCGAGAGACACGCTGATGTTGTAGATGATGGTGATGTAGATGTAACCGCCGTCGGGCGACCAGTCGCCATCCCGATAGTGACCGAAGGACTGCAGAATTATTATGACAAACGCCATGACCGGCTTGACGAGGCAAAACTGCAGCGTCGCTTGTTTGCAGAAGCGCAAGAAACCGATGGTGTAAGTCTTCTCGACGAGGCACCACGTGCCGTACAGGCAATTCGAGCGAATCGGTTTACCGCGAATCTCCGACATGATGTTGCCCTCGCCACCCAGGTACTCGTAGCACAGCGACAAAAAGTTGTATATCACGAACGCCTCGTAGCAGTCGCGTACCGTGAAAAAGTATACATAGTAACTCTCGCTATTGAAGAACAGCAACGATATCCAGGAGTAGGTCGCATAGATCGGCACTATGAATAGAATCCTCACGATCCATCGTTGCTCGGTAGGATTCGTGTACCACCTCAGATGCTGGTAAATCTGTAAATGACAAAAACCAAGTTTCAATATTAGAGAATCCCATGAAGCGCATCAACTTTTCTTTCCATGTGTATTTTGCCTCAACAAACTGCTTGTACAAGACATTACTTATGAACAACTCTCAGAATAAAATAATCTGGTGACTTGAGTTCCCCCCTTTGCAGCTATCGTGTCGAGAAACTTCATCAATCGATTGCAGCTGCTTCCAGACGGTTAAGTTAACTTTTGTTTCAAACAGAATGTCAATTCGATCTCTGACCGAATCTATTAATTCCAATTTAAATTCAATCTGCTCCAATTGAGTGGGGAAAGGAATGAAATCTTTTTGGGCGATGCTCGCCAATGTTTCGACAAGTAAAACGAAACACAGACACAAAAGTCAGTGGGAAATATTGAAAACATATGGAAAGCCTCTTGACACGTATGTTTGTTCGATTGTTGGACAAGCATGATGGAAAATACAGACCTGCTGACAAGTTAGGAACAACGCCAACCACACAAAAGCTCCGGAGATGACCTGACAGGCTCTGGTCTGCAGGAATATAGGTGTAACTTCCTCGGTGTCATCCTTGGCAAACCCACTGCCAAGGACAGTGGTGGTCGTCGTACTGACATTGTCGATGACAGATATAACGACGGACGAGGCCTCCGGCAGTAACGTACTGCTACTCATGATTGGCTAAAACAAACAAAAAATCCATAAACAAGAAAACCATTTTCAAACGACACAACGTTTGTGGAATGAAAAATATAAAGCATGAAATCAGGTGTTGTGGTAAAAGTGAATGTTAAACAGAAGGAAAAAAGCGTTTACATCCCGCGAAACGAAATGCCCGCAGCCCGCGCTTTAAAAATCAATATGCATAACACAACAAACGTACGGATACGTACGAAACGAGGGTAAATTTCGATCAGTCACTGAGAAATTAAGGTTGCGCGAGTAGCTCGCGGGTTCACTCGGTGAATTGACTCGTATCGCGGGTCGTGTGGCATCCAGTGCGCGAATAATAATAGCGAAAAGCGAGGAGACAGAGAGAAGAAAAAAAAAAAGAAAGGCTGCTTGCTGACCTGCGTCTGCGTTCGACGAGGCCCGGATTCTCGGAAGACTGGAGAGATTACTCCTACTTCCAATAGGCTCCCCAGCTACGCGAGAGACGCGAGAGACGCGTCGAGGCGCTCACGGCTATGATGACCTTTTACGCGACAGCCCGGACAATCTTACGCCCGCCGATTGTTCGATCCCGTGTACCCCGTATCTATCGTATTAGTATTTAAATAACGTCGACGAGGTGACCACAAGGTCTCTCGCTTTCGCCCGACATTTTCGGCCACACTCGCGGCTCACTTCCAGCAATCTCGCACTTGGCACTTGGACGCGCGGCGCAAGAGACACTCCTGAACACGGGAATTCGCGCACTGGAAGTATATATTCCTTTTCGTTTGTACACCAGCAGCAGCGAGTAACAGCGAATCGCAGCGACGGCCGTGTAAGTACAGCCACGGCGCAACGACCAACGTCGAGCTGGTGTCGGTTCTCTCGCTCTCCGGCACACCGGACCCGCGTCTTCCCTCTCCCTCTGATATTCCCACTCCTGCCCTTTGTATCTCCACTGCCGTACAACTGTTTCCACACTCGCGCAGTCCCACGTCCAAGCACCACGTACGTCTTCTCCTTTCACTCGCGGTCGGGCGCCGCGCGGTATATATCCCGAGAATCGCGGGGAATCGAGGATGCGCCTGCGCGTCACCGCGAAAATCCCTCTCTCGGCACGTTGAGACCGCGACGACACAATTTCAGCTGGATGCGAGCGAGGAATGTGCTTTGAAGATGCTCCGAATGTTGCAATTCTACGTACCCCTTGCTTCTCTCGCCCAGCGCTGTGGTCGAGCTTGGAGCTCCTGCTGCCTCTCTCTCCCTCTCTCTCTCTCTCTCGTTCTCGCTCTCGCTCACTACTTGACGCGAAACCTGACACTCACGACTCTACTCGGCTGCAGGTGCCCTGAGATCCAGATCGCAAATGGAAAAAAGAAAAAACGTGAAAAAAATGCGTACCCCTCTGGCTCTCGGTCTGTAGCGACGTGCACCAAGGTGAAAGGAATCCCGCAGAAACAACTAATTCTCAGCAGTTAATCTCCACTCCGGATGACGTAGTGGTGGTGGTGGAGAATAATATTGGTGGGGGCTTCGCTGTTTCGTACACAGCAGTGTACCACGTGTGTTCGTCCGTCAAGGCTGTCAAGTCTCTCGCGAAGGAAACGTTATTGCGATGACTGATCGTGCGGAACGCGCACGATGAGGCGCTGAGAATCTCTGGATACTTCGTCACGCTCGCCGAGTGTTGTTATCGCGCGAGGCGGTCGCGCCGCCGCTTATCGGTGAAACATTTCGACGCTCCCGAGAACTGTCACTGGTCGCGGCGCGGATAAGCCGCGAGTGTTTTTTAGAGGTCCGCGGAGAGCGGGCGTGCTTTAAAAATGGCTCTCATCAACATCGACGACAACGATCCCTGGTAAGAATTAATTTTTCCCGCGGTCTTACGGCTTGGGCGTAATTTCTTTGTTTTTTTGCGGTTTCCAACCGCACATCATTGTTTACGACAGGCTCGCGGAGTACGACGCCTGCGAAAGATTATTTCGCGATGTCATGGAGCTGCTTACGCAGCGCGATCGCATGTCGAAAAACACTCAGCTGTACGCGAGCGTTTCGGCTGATATGCGTGCGAAAACCAAGCTGTACATCAATGAGATTCAACAGCTGAAGTATAAGGTCGATGAAGCTCTCAAGCAGGGTATCATGTATCCTTTTTGATTTTCTACCTATATGGTGGCAAAAATGTATTTTTCTCTGGGTCTTTCTTTAAATTGGAAAATCAGTACGAGCGACGAGGCTGAGAGAAGAACCAGGCAGGTGGAGCGTTTACAGAGCAACACTATTCAGCTGAGACATAGGCAGAACATGCAGAGCAGCACAGGCACTTCGGCGTTCGCCGAAGCTGGTACCACCAATTGGGGGATTGAAGAGGACAACAACGACGATGACGATGACGACGAGCCACTTTTGATGCCTATCCAGGATCTCAAGACTCAGAACAGAGTTACCTTGCAAGGTGAAGATAAACGCATATTGACATAGGAAGAGAAGGATTCTATTGTATTTTGTGTTGCAGATCAGGAGCAAGGCTTGGATGAACTATACAAAGTCATAACTAGACAGAAAGCTATCGCACAGACAATCCACTCGGAAGTTGATCATCAAAATGGTAAGAGGCATTAAGAATCTGGACTGGGTGCCAAATCTGATACAAGCAGTCCTTTTTTAATTTTTTTATTTTTTCATCCTGATATCTGAAAACAACTTTTTATGTGGATGCTCGACAAAACATGACGTTTCATTTTGCTAATTACAACCGATTTAACGAGACCACTTCCCAGAATGCCATCTCCGTTTTTTTCTCTTTCTTTTTTCAGAAATAATCGACGATCTTGCCGATCACATGGATCGAACAGACGAACGTCTCATAGACGGTACGCGCCGCGTGCGCAGCATAAGTCGTAGAGATCGTACCTGCGGGTACTGGATTGTCATATTCCTGCTGTTCATAACGATAATCGGCGTCGCTGTCTCATAGTCCTCATAGTAATATACCAATTCACGTGATATGCATTTCTCCTTCATTTTAAGACTTTATATAAATATAAAATTAGCAGGTTGTAGTGGCTCGCGCGCGTTGCGAGCTTGTTACATACTCGAATCAAAATTAGATCGTTAAGGAAATTAAAGTGAAATTAACGTTCAAACTTTACGAAATCGAGAATTTTTTTTTGCGATTTTGTAATGTTTGAAGGCCCTATCAGATGGGAAATTTCGCGCTGATTCCGAAAAGCGCTATTGCTTGCCCGAAAAAATAAAAAATTCCACGAGAAAAACGCGAAAAATGATTTTTCACTTTTTTCGAAATTTTTCGACGGTATGTTTTATGTAAAATTTGTTGCCAATGAAAGACAATTAAATGTATATAGAAATAATTAGGCGCGCTTCGTGCAGTACTACTGTTTTAACTCGGCAAGACCTTCGTAGCTGCGCAAAAAGCATATTTCGTTATTTCCCAACTGGAGCTCCGAAAACTCTGATGCACCAATTATTGTATAGGATGATTAGCCAAAAGTGAACATAAAATAAAGAAACCGCACCTAAATGTAGAGTGGCTGTTCATGAGATAAGGTTGAAAAATTGATGAAGACAAGAATCGTTTAGCCTGCATTACACTCACTGTAATCCGCAGATAACATTGTATTATCATCAAGATCATCGTACTATCTCTCATAACAGATAAATACAGTTACAAGTCAACATTTGTGTGGCTTATTGCGCTGAGGCTGTCGGGTTTCAATAGTGTGTAGTAAAGTTACTCGACGAGTTCAACTTTTTTCGCTTTCAAGCCTAGATTCTTGAGCAGTGCCTTCGGGCTCGGATCCCTTCCTCTGAATCTTCTGAATACTTCGCTCGCGGGGCGACTGCCACCGAGTGACAAAAATGTCTCTCGATATCTGCTCGCTGTTTCTTTCTCGAGATTCGCATCATTCGCGGGAATCTCTTGAAAGGTGCTGTAAGCGTCGGCTGCAACCATCTCCGACCACAGATCGCTAAATTACAAAATAACCGTGAAAAAGTCTTGCGATAAGAATTATCGTGTTAATATATTAAGGCAGCAAATGCACTGACCTGTAGTACGCCGCAGCCCAGTTACCGCAAAATATCGATTTCCAGGAGCAAACGTGACCGTTTAACTCATCGAGGGGTATAACGAAATGATCTTTCCAAAGAGGCGGCATCAAGTCCAGCCAAAAATCGTCGCTAGAGAGAATTCACGAGACACAAATGTGATTTTATATCCCACGTGTAAAATGCCGCGACCATCTTTTATTTATTTTTTTATTATTTTTATTGACAAACACTTACAGCTCGTGCATCTGCAGATCGAATTTGCCAAGATAGAGTTCCTTGCAGAGTTTCCAACCAGCCATGTGCGATCTAATCCTTTTCAAACTTTCTATCGTTTCGTCTGGTAAGGGTTCTGATGTACCGTAGTGGCTGGACAGTCGTCGGATTACCGAAGGTTCGTACAACCTAAACGGAAATTTTAATTGCCGACAACCTGCATTGCGTAGCTGAATAATTGTTCATTAGGAATTTTAGACTATATTGTGATCGCACCAGTTCTCCAGGAAATGACCACTGATTCCTACTGCGTCCCACTCGACGTTTGACATGCCAGCGACCTCCGAAAACTCGACTTGCGTCAGCAAGTGCTGCAGTGCGTGACCGAGCTGCAAGTCAACATCTTCAGTGGATTTCTCGTTAAATTACTTATTCGCGTGATCTGCGCGTATCAATACCTTTTGGAAAAGTACGGCGACATCCTTAAACGACAACAACGATGGTTTGTCACTTTTTGGGGGTTGAAAATTGAATATCAAGGCAGCGAGTGGTTTGGTGGACATGAGAACGCTTTTGCTCTTCATTGCCACCATCCAGCCAGCGTCCTTTTCCATTCTGAGGCCATTGTCGCGTCTCGCGTAAGGATCGAGATAAAAGCTCGCGATCGGATCCTCGTTCGAACTCTTCAAATCAATCACGTCGAAGAAGCGAACGTCGGAGTGCCAAACATCGGTTTTTCGGTTTTCGACGATGCGTATTTGAAAGAGTGATTCTACCAGTTCGAAGAGACCATTCAAGACATTCGGTAGTGGGAAGAAGTCCCTTATAACTTCGTCTTTGACACTGTGCAAACAAAAAAATTCGATAAATACCTCGAATTAAATTTTTTTTTACGAAAATTGTTTTTCACTTTTACTTTAGTACAGTTCGACGATGCTTTCGGGCCCAGTAATCGATGTCCCACTCCTGCAGGGCACCGTCGAAGCCTCGATCCAGCGCAAATTCCGTCAGTTCCTTGAGTTCTGCTTCCTGCGACAAGCGAGCTAAAAATCGCGATATAATGATTGACAATTTACGAATAATTCGATAAGAATTTGTGCATTTCGAGAATGGATGGTTTCTCACCAGTTTGACGCAGCGTTTCCATTACGTCGTAAATATTTTCCAGGCTTCCAGCCATTTTTGTTTCCATACTCATGTGCGAGAAGGACTTGTAGCCGAGTTCCTTTGCTTGGATTATTCGGTAACTTCTTATGTCCTCGAGAGGGCCGCTTGTTCGTACATTGTTCTCCGCTTCTCGGGTGCATCTCGTTACGTTCGCTTGCCACACGTTCCATCGTAGTTCACGGATAGGACAATGTTCTGTCATACGAACACGGAAGATTAACAAATTTTCAGTGACTGAAAATGCGACCGCTCGCTCGGGGATGCAATGCGCCGGCCGCCGGGACAAATAAAATATTGTAACAATATCGAGACGATTGAAAAGGGACACCCAACTTAAGAGGCAGTGATACTTCGCTCGGAGCTTCCTCGCCCAATACAAAACGCCTATAGGGCTGTCTCTCTCGCACCTAACGCTGCCTCACTCGCACTTTTTGTTTATCGGGTCTCCTGACCAAATGGCTTGATCTATCGAGGAGCCCGAAGATCAGCCCAATTCTGCAATACTTCCGCACATTCTATCAAGATCTGAGCTCTATCTGTCTAATTCTGAATAATTTGGGAGAAACCAGCTTTCAAAAATTCGAGCTGGTGTGGAGGAAGTGCCACTGCCTCTTAATCCTCAAAACTAGAGTTATAATTTCGACGAACCCATAAATGGATTTGCGATGTGCGGCTGGAGAGTTATTTTCCAGGGACCTTGCCTGGGATTATTCGGATCCGCGGCTATCATTTTCAGATAATCCTCAGGAAAATCCCTCACGGTGTTGGGATTTGTTATCGTGTGATGAAACAATCCTGACGCGTACTGAAATATCGTTGTTTTGAAAAATCTATCAAGTTGGTCTACAAAGATATTTCACCGGGTTGGAAAATGCAATAAAAAAATGTCGTTATGGGGAAAAAGAGAAGATTTTGTGCGTTATTTGTACCTCAAGCTTTTGACGAAATTCGTCGGTTCTCTGCGCTATTCTCAACGTCGCATGTTCGTACGTATCTTTTTTCTTTGGGTTAATGTCCAAGCCGTTCAATCTACCCTCTAAGGCGATTTTGGCCACCACTCGTCTCGCGGTTTTTGTTAAATTTGACTCTTTATCCTCCAGGGCAGCTTTGCATGCTTTGTATATTGGTATACTGGTAAATTTGGCGCTTCTGGCTCTGCTCATTCGGTTATGTATACTCTCGTAATATTTTGTTGGCATAAGGCTCTGGTTGCCAAAGTACAGCGCTTTGGTGATGCCCCATGTCGTTTCCAGTGGCACGTCCACTTCCTCCAAGGGCTGCAGGAGATCTTTAACGATATTTACATTTTCGATACCTAAAAAAATGCTCAAATTTTAATTCTTTTCCATTCTCAATATTTTCTACAGTGATATTTTATTTAGAGCAATCCAACTACATACTCTCCAAGTTATCTTCAATTTTCTTGATGCCTTGCTCGAATTCCACAGTTTGCTTGCCTATGGCGGCTATGCTCCGTTCTACGGTGAATGTGTTGAACTCGGGTAAGCCATTGTCCTTCAATAGCGGATTTTTCTCGGGTAGATCCTCTCCAATTTCGGGCAAGCTTCAATTCATCAACAATTTAAATGCATTATCCCGACGTGACAATTCGTAATAATCAAATGTGTAAGTTAACAACTTGGCAAATAAATCGAAAACATAACCTCCTATAGTCGATTTTTTTACTTACAGGATAACGTATCCGTACTTTCTCTTCGTTGTTTTGAAGAGGCAACTTCGCGTTAGGACGATACGTTTACCGCACAATGAGACGGTCATGGTGTCGCCGGTGTTAATTTCTCTCTAACTTTGAACGCACATTCTCTCGCGACGATGCCTTTCCCGAGATCCTCGTAAATGGGCCCCGGCGGTTCCGATTCTTCTCTCTCTTCTTTTTTCTTCAACTCCTCTTACGCCGCCTTAGGCCTGCCTCGGATTCTCGCTCCGATGTGAATTCGCCCATACGTCGTGCAGCAGAAATGTCATCGCGCCACTTCCGTGATAACAGTCATGTTCGCGCTCTGCGTTTTTCTTCTATCTCTAGAACAATGATTTCCACAATAAAGAGCCTACAGAGTTGGAAAACGCTAAAAGCAAATCGTTTTGGTGTTTCCACTTTACGGTTTCCGATGTGTCATGTTTTCTCACAGGTAACAGATCAAAGCGAGAGAAACCACAGATTTGTCGCGTAAGATGATTGGCGTTCGTCCGTACTTCCGGTCATTCGGGTCGACTCGCACTCGGGAGCGACGCGACGACACGCATCAAAATTTCGATCGCACTCTGCACGTTCACCCGATGTGCGTCGTCAGTAGTGGAGTGGCGAGAGCAAGAGGTGAAACACACACACACACACATACACAATTAGTTTAGTGTCGGTATGTTTTCAAGCCGTCGAGTTGTCTTTTTACTGCAAATTATTATACACCTCTTTTAAATCGCCTACTCTATCGCGACTTTTCTAAGTATGAATACGCGTTGAATGAATCCTGCAAGATGCCTCAGTCCATATTCGACGCCTTGACAGGTAATTATCCGTTTCGTTGTCGGATGTCGTTAGGGTTAGCTAATGCACCGAAAATCTAACGAATTTTATTCAGGCGGAACCTGAGTGTAGTTTGCGTCCGAAATTACGCTCCGGAACAGAAGCTGCTGTGTGTAAAATAAAGTGCGCGAATGTGGGAAATTGTTTCAAGATTTTGGTTACAATCTCACAAACGTCACTGTTCCACGATCCAATATTCCCGAAAAGCAAAAAAAGAAGAAAAAAAAAATGATGAGCAGTGTTGTCCCGACAAAAACAAGAATTTTCATAACATAAGAGTCTTATGTAGCTCTTAACAGTAACAGTCACTGCTAGTACTTATTACATACTATATTAATACTTTGGTAGACTCGAAACAAGAAGGAGACAATGTAGTTAATCTCTTTTACATGGACTTGGTTAACTGTTTCTTTTCCAGGTGTGTCTTTGGATAGTTCGACAGTGCAATCTCTGCTCGAGTCGCAGACTCTTATCACCGAGGTCGAGCAGTCAGGTAGGCATTTGTAGGTCAGCTTGGCAGAAGGAATACAGAAAAGAATCAAGACTAATAATGGGTAATTACAGCTATAGACCAAGATGAGGAGGATATATTCCAGTGCGGAAAGTGCAAGAGTCAGTTTACGTCGTTGCACATGTTTCTTCTGCACAAGCGAGAACACCTCAAAGTACAAGAACAAACAGTGGATCTGAGTCAGTATTTGGTGAGCGACGAGAGTCAGGTGAACGTTCATGGTGAGGATCCCTGTCAGGATGGCGCACAGCGATACGACTCTCAAGAGACTTTTGTCCAGACGGATCAGCTTGTCGGGGAGCCAATCATACTCGAGGAGACGGACATGCTCTTCAGGTGAATATGTAGCAGCAGAGGCAGCGTTTTTATTATTTCATTGTCTACAAACGATAGGCCAACAAAAGAACGCGGACAATGTGCTGATTTTTCATCTTGTTTACTTGTGCATTAATCACAGTATGGACCAAGAGGGCGCGAGTTACTTGACGCAAGACTCCGGTTTCGGAGTGCCGATTATTCTGAACGCGGAAAATCTGGAAGAGGCTTTTCCGGATCCGCCGGAAAGCACGCAGGTGAAAGAGGCTATGATCGATGAGACCGACGAGACGCATGCGGCACTTCACAGCGATCTCAGCCAGGACGAGGCTGAGGCTGTGTTCGATATCTCGTCGAGCCACGATATCGTTAACATGGACAATGGATTGGACAACGTGATCGAGAATATGGACGATCAGGAGGAGGAGGACAGCAACGTCGGACAAACGCAAAATTTAAAGGTAGGAAGGACGTTTGTCGGAAGCTCATTTTCTCGCCTTTTAATTCGTCGTCGTTTTTCTACAGTACAAGTGTGGCTATTGTGAGAAACAATTCGCCAAGAAATTTTACTGGCAGCAGCACGAACGCTCGCACACGGGTGAGAAGCCGTATCAGTGCGTCGTTTGCGGCCGAGCTTTCGCACAGAAATCTAACGTGAAGAAACACATGTCGTCGCACAAAGTGTGGCCGGGGACGGCGATACACTCGTTGCCGCCCGAAGTACGAAGCATTTCATCTCAATGATATCGCGCGAGCAGGGGTGAAAATAGCTAATGACTAAAATAGCGGATGGCTAAAATAGCAAACTTCAAAATAATGAATGGTCTGAATCTGGAATGGCCATTATTATGAAATTCGCTATTTCAGTCATTCGCTATTTTGATCACTCACTATTTTGACCCACATATTTATTAAAATGGAACCAAAATAGGGAACGATCAAAATAGCGAATGGCTGAAATTGCGAATTTTATAATGATGGACATTCTGGATTCAGACCGTTAATTATTTTGAGATTTGCTATTTTAACCATTCGCTATTTTGGCCCCCACCCGCGAGCGGTAATATCGTGCGCTTGAACGACCATAGTAATTAAGTATTTTTCTTTTTGGTGAACATCCAGGCGCCGGCGGACGGTAGCATCGATCGCACCTACCACTGTCAATTCTGCAAAGAGATCTTCGACTCGTACAAAGCCCTCAAGGGCCACCTTATCGTCTCGCACCTGACCCTAAAAGTGTACAAGTGCGTGCAGAGTAGCTGCAGCATGATGTTCGCCGAGCTCGACGACTTCCTCGAGCACACAAAGAGCCACAAACGTTCCGAGTATCGGTGCCACGTTTGCGGCCAAGTATTCAACACCCTGTCCGATCTCGGGCTTCATCAGTACGCGCACTCCGTCCAGAAGCAAAAGACAACGGAAAAGTATTACTGCTGCTCGGTATGCAAGTCCTCGTTCTCGAATCTCGAGGCTCTGCAGCATCACACCGAGACGACGAGCCACGATTACGCGTGTCCTCACTGCGGCAAGAGTTTTCTCATCGAGAGATTTCTCCGGCGACACCTCAAGACTCACGTGTCGTCCGCGCGTTTTGCCTGCGAGGACTGCGGCAAAGCCTTCAAAACCGAGCAATATCTCGCGAATCACAAGTTGATTCACAGCGAGGAGACGCCGTTTATTTGTCCCGTTAGTTCAACGCGCTTGATTATTTCGACTTGTTTAAACGAAAAATCGTTTAACGCCGCTCTGAGTACTCATTGACAATGGATATATCACTTTTCAGCAATGCCCCGCGAGATTCAAGAGAAAAGACCGGCTGGGCCGTCATATGCTCATTCACGACCTAACGAAACGTCTAAAGTGTCCGTTCCGCGGATACCTCGGCTGCATGAGTGAATTCTCACGGCCCGACAAGCTCAAGAGGCATCTTCTCACTCACAGCAACATCAAACGCTTCAGCTGCAGTCACTGCAATCGCAATTTCCATCGGGCCCAAGCTCTCAAGCATCACGAGTTAAACAAACACAATTTACAGTGTGATATTTGCTCGCACGTGAGTTGACCTTGCTGTGCCTCTCTTTTGTTTTTACCCCTTCCCCCAGACGCCGACGGATTCACAGTCGAAAAAACCCCTCTTCTAATGCCAACGTTTAATCTCGATTTGCAGGCATTTAAGACTAAGGATCAGCTTATTACTCACAATTGCGATCAGGCAATGGAGACGAAGAAGCACACGGTTTCGCAGTTGCCGAAAAAAGCGTCCGGAACGTTTAAGCCTCGAAAACCAACGCCAAAGAGACAGATGAAGACGGGGGGTGGATTGACGGAGAAGGAGAAGACTAAAGCTGACGAATTGCAGAAAAAGGTACGGGACTACTATTGTGTTGCTTTTGTCATTTCGTAGCGAGTTTTTTTTCACCTAGTATTTTCCACACGATACAGATCACCTCGGACGAATCGAGGACAAGCGACTACGAGGACGATTCGTACGGTAAGAAGCTCGATAACTTTACAATTTCGAGAGAAATCGTTCCGTCGCTCGACGCCCTAATGCGATCCGACTCGCCGGATAGTGAAGACATTAAACCCACCATGGAAATGTTTTCGTCTGAAGAAATCGACCAAGTCGATTGAAACCTTTTATTCGCATATATATTTTTTAATTTAAACGTACGAGTAGCGTTTAGCGAAGCGTAGTTAAGTCGCCATAGCAGGTGCAATGAAAGAGAATCATTGATGAGCCGGAGATAAATGCATTTTACAATAGCAAACGGTATTTTGTAGCTTACATATCTGTGATAATTGTATTATAAACGAAAACAAAAGGAATATAAGTATGAATACAAGTAACTTATACCCACTTCCTCAGCAGTTTGTCTTGTTTCTTCTTATCTTCATAAATGTCTCAAGTTGCATACGATAAGGATGGCGTATGCGAGTTTTCTGTAATATCCACGACGATACTTTAATACTGTTTTTCAGTGAATCCATTTTAATTCATCGACCGCATGTTTCAAATGCCTTTTATTATGCGCGAATATGTTAGAATGGTAGAAAACATTTTAAAAAATGGGACCGCTAGAAAGGGAAGCAATAAGAAAAATATTCGTTGTACGAAGCGGTTGATTCCCATGCGGCATTCAAGGCTTGGTTGCCTGGTGCAAACCCCGTTGGCGGTCAGCACAAAATCAGTTGCATCTGTAGCGGCGAGATAATACTTGGACGGAAGCGACTATCGAAACCACATCCACCACCGTCGGTCTTGGGCTAACGAGAACCGGGGGCCAACCGGCGAAAGGAATTCAGTCTGCCACGAAATACATTCCGAGTAGTGACTAGGATTTTTTCTTCCGCGACTGTGAAGGAAAAATTGCACCACGGAAGAAATGCCGTCCCGCGGTAGTTACACGATAGCTAGTAGAGAAGAGGGCAAAGCCGCTCAGCGAGATCAATCCTACAGAAGTTGCGTTCTCGCGTTGGTCATATTTTTTCTTCTTTGCCTCCTTTTGATCATCGTCGCTTGTTTCGCGGGGAAATCACGGAGTGACCATCCCGATCACCAGAACGATGCAGGCAACGATGCAGTGGAAACCGCGAGAATTAATGGCAGAGTGAAAGAAACGAGTACACCGAGTACAGTGGGTACGGATACGAATATTGATGACGTGGAAGATATAGAAAATACAGAATCTCATCGACCGCGTAATAAACCAGGGAAGAGTGGAAAGCTTACCGATCGGATCTCGAATATATCTTCCAGCACAGAATCCACGGTTCATACCGAGCGATACGTAGTGTCCAATACCACTGGCAATACGGAGAAGAGTGAGAGGCCGACAACAACCGTGCCGACTTGGAGTAGCCCTAAAACGACGGTGCAAGTAATTCTCCGTGCAACGAAATTGGCATTGTCGACGACTGTGAAAAGCCCTGAAATTGCTTTGAACGAAACGAGCCCATCTTCCGCTGAAAATGTTATCACGCCGACCGAAGAAATCGAAACTACCGAAATGTCTTCCACGCCTATTGACTATCCTACGGCCTCGATAAGGGGAGTTGGAGATTCGAGGGAGGAAGTTGAAGATTCAACGACCGCTGAAGCGACAGAACGAGTAACATTTTATTCGACAAATTCGACAAATTCGACCTTGGAACTCAACACCGAGGAAACTACTGAAAATGTTACTTCTACAACTGAAGAGACTAGAAAGACGACTAATTCTACGAGCCTAAGAGCGGACCTCGAGGTTTCGACAGAGGAAGCGGTGACTTCGACTATCACCAAACCGACGGAGCAAGTCGCGTTTTATGCAACGCATTCGACATTGAATGACACCGAGGAGGAAACTACTGAATCTCTTTTAAGCGTAACACGAAGAAATTACGATGGAAATGTTGCTTCTACGAATGAAGAGACCAAGACTACCGAAATGTTTTATACAACTATGGATTATTCTACGAGCTTGAAAGCGGGTCTCGAGGATTCTGCAAGGGAAGTGGTGACTTCAACTACTACCGCTGAACCGACAGAGCAAGAGATGGTTCATTCGAGGCATTCGACGTTGAACGACGCTGAGTCAACCCCTTTGAATGAAACGCAATCGATTGCCGTTAAATATTTTATTACGACGATTGAAGATACCGCGACAACGAAAAACTTCTCCACGACCACGGATTATCCTACGAGCTTATTACCGGGGCTCGATGATTCTACGGATGGCAGGGAAAAAAGGCAGGACGAAACGGTTAAAGATCCATTGGATTCTCAAAAAACCTCCGAGTCTACGAATTTTTCGTCAACAACCAGTCAATCATTTTCTACGACCACAATTGGTGGACCTGATACCAAAGTACAAGCTGCCACCACATCGAACTCTCTTGTTGAAAATACGAATCATTCGTCGCTAACGCCGAAAGCTCAAGAATTCGAAAGTTGCAACACTACGAGCTGTCGACGAATAACCAGCAGGATGGCCTATTACATGAATCATGGGGTTGAGGCTTGCGAAGATTTCTACGAGTACGCGTGCGGCGGTTTCGAAGCCAATGATTTGATGACCGATAACGATTTATCGCAGCAAGTCTATAGAAAGATCCAGCGTATGTATCTCGCGATTATCTTTTCACCGCACAATGTTTTTTTCTTCTTCTATAACCATTGTTTTAAGGTAGTCCTTGCGATTAGAGCACATTTCGCACAAATTCGAGAAAAACGAGAGAGAATAGCAAACATTTCTCGATGGTATAGAAACCTGAAAAAGTGCATGCACATTAAAGGTACTGAAAAGATTAATTTGGCATAATAATAATTCTCAAATGTTATTAACAAATCAATGAAAAAAAAAACATTGTTTAACAAATTTATCGATGACCCAACTTTTTTTTATGTAAATGATTCGTTCGTTTTTCCGAATACGTATGCATTTTTTCAAATTTCAAAGTTCACTTTGAAATTTGTGTTTTTGTAGGGAAAATATGTGAAAATTCAAAGTGAACTCTAAAATCTGAGAAAATTCATACGTATTCAGAAAAATGAACGAATCATTTTCGTTAAAAAAAAATGTAGGGTCATCGATAAATTTCTTAAACAATTTTCTGTTTCATCAATTTGTCAATAACATTTTAGAATTTATTATGCAAAATTAATCTTTTCAGTACTTTTAATATGCATGAATATTTTCAGATTTTTATACCATCGAGAAATGTTTGAAATTCTCTCCCATTTTGATCGAATTTATGCGAAATGAATACGAGACGCAAGGACTACCTTAAACTAGTACGTAATTTCAACAGGTCAAGCGAAAAAAAGTAAAAGTCATTCGTCCGCTCGATACAATGCTTATTACGACAGTTGCCTCAATTACGAGACCAAGTTTGGATACGAGCAAAGAATTCATTTAGGTGAGAAAGAATTCGCGGACTCTTAAATATCGCAGTTTAGAAAGATAAAAAACGTTAACGAATTTTGGTTCCGCAGCGAGAGAAGCACTGGCGGAAGTAGGCAAATTTGTCTCCACAGCGGATTCGCATGATGGAATCCAAGACTTTACCGAAATGTTTACGAAAATGCTGAAGCACAATAGGTAGAAAATGTTAAACTTCTTATACTTGGTTTTTACAGTGGGTTCTAAAGAAATGCTAATTAATGAACAAATTTTTGAGGACCACGCAATAATTTCAATTTCTTTTGAAACGTCTCTGTGAAGGCCACTATTTTTCGATATCGTGCCCGACGTGAACGAGAACCATCCGGATGAATTCACTTTAAGAATTGGACCTGCTGTAAGTGATAAAGTCTTCCAATTCGCAAATGGCCCTGGCCGATGCGCCAGAAACTATGAAGAAACGGACCAAGATGACGTTGATCTTGACCAATTGTACAGTGACTATGAGGATTGTAGAGTAAGTAGTAAAAAATCGATAATCGTCAACATTTTTATCTATTATGTCTTCATTCGTACAGGACGATCTTGTATTGGGAAGATTCATGTCGTCGATAAATCAAACCTTGAGGGACCTCGGTGTCTTCGCCAATCTCAACAATACTTACGATACATTCCAGTATATCAGTCAAACGTTGACGACCATTGATGGCATTTTGGTGGTAATAAAATACCGTCGTATATGTCTACTACTCTTATAGCAAAACATTGTACAGATCCCGACGGATAAGTTTGCACTTACATTTTCTAGCGTTATCCTCCCGAGAGAGAAATTTACGCAGCCTATAGATCCAAAAAATACAGTATTATGATGCTCGAGGATCTTCAACGCGGCTGGAAATTGGTAAACAAAGAATTATGTCAGAGCCATGAAAAAAAATCTGGCATCCTAACGTTTTTTTTTCTAATCTAGCTAAATTTGACTCAATTGATTAAATCTCTGACCGGAACGGTCATGGAACCGCACACGTATTTGCAAGTTTACAACAAGGAAATACTATCGAGTGTGATGGAGAGGTTGGATGCGTTAGGACCGCTCGAGCTCAACAACGCTTTGCTCGCTCTCTATGCTCGAAACCTCTACCAAGACGTAGGTGTAAAGACGCGAAATTGGATTATACTCGAATTATGAATTCTAAAAAGAGATTCAAAATGTTGCAACCTCGGGACTAAGAAATGAGTCATCTTTTTCCAGCTAGTTGCTACGAAACCGTCGAGGGATTTGCAGAAATACTGCTCCAATGTAGCCGCGCATTTTATGGCGAGAGAAGCCTCCGAATTGTACATATCTTTGTTCACCGATGGTGAAATTGCTCACATGAAAACAGTGGTACGTGTGATTTATCGGAGTACTTGAAAAATCCCCACGAACCCCTATTCAATGGATATAGAGCAATGAATATATATTGTTATTTTTGTGAACGAGCCGAAACATACTCTTTATGTTCTTCATTTAAATCAATTTTCTCACGCTACAGATGAGACAAGTTTTCGACGAATTGAAGGAGACTCTGCGGCAAAACATAAAAAAATCCAATTGGGCCACGGAAAAGGGCATTGTGGAAATGATCAAAAAGGTCGATGGTATAGAAATGTCTTTACCGGAACGGTCTGCCGTGAAAATCGAGGACGCGAATGAGGTACCGGACACGTCGAAGACTATTTGTTGTTGTTAAATTACGATATTTCTTTCTTCTTTTAGAACTTCGCACTTACGTAGTCTCCATTTATTTACAGCTAGACATCACTGACAATTACTTCACGAACACTATCAAGTTAATGAAAAAATACAGAATCATGATATACGGCGTGATAACGAAGAAGCCTCTCGATGAAATGTACGTCCCTATGATTTGTCTAAGAAGCGTAAATTGTCATATTGCGCTCACTCGATAGCTATGCCACGTTTGTCCTTAATCTCGAAGAAACGTATGTCTCTTGTGACCTTACGGAGAAACGTAAATTGTCATTCCCTGCTCACTCGGTAGTCGCTCATGTATGTTTTCTTTTTCTTTGTTTAATCTCGGAGAAATGTGCGTCTTTATGATTTTACTGACAAGCGTAAACTATCATCCCGAGCTCGCTAGCAAGCTAACAGGTACATGTTTTTCTTATGTTTTGTTTTTTTACTCTCATTCAGCTGGACGTTCTTCGCGGCTCCTTTCGACACAATCGCGCAAACGATTTACGGATTGAGCCTGATAGTGATGCCTTTCGGTGCGGCTGATTGGTCCACCGTGCCAGAATCCGGGGCGAACGTCGACTATCTGACTTACGCTACGATCGGTAATCTTATAGCGCGCGAAATTGCGCACAACTTCGACAACAACGGTAACTATAGACACCTCACCATCAATGCGCGTTAAGTATTTAATCCGACACACGGCAGCGATAAGTACGTGTACTAGCGAGAATGATGAAAATTACAGCTCGTAGCCTGCCGCGTTTAATTAAAGTATATCAGGAAGTCCAGTATCGTATTGTAATATTTCGCACGTCATTTCTGGTTTTTAAATAGGAATTTGTTACTGGAACGGTTCTAAGGACTCTGCATTCGCGGTCGTGACCGGATCCAACGCCGAACTGCAATCTTACGAAGCGTACGTTAAATGTCACGCAGAGCACCTCTACGCAAGACCCGTGGATATGACGCTGCTAACGACCGGGCAGCGCGTGTCCTTCTCGGTAAGCAACGGCGAGAGAAAATAGTCTCGCGCTCAACAGGCGGATAAAATTCATCGTCGTGAGAGAATAATATTACGATAATAATTATTAACTTTAAGATCCCGACGCTGTCGGTGAACGAGAGGCTCTCGGACGTCATGGGTATGAGACTGGCTAGCGATACTTTGGATCGTTTGGGTTTAGCCGCTACGCAACATCCACTACCCTGGTTAAAGTTAAACGTCAATCAGTCATTCTACTTGGCTTACGCGCAGGTGATGGTTTCCCCCCTTTCTTTTTGCTCTTCTCACTCTCCTCGCGCTAATCTCGTTTACTCGAATAAATATTATTCGTCGACAAGAAAAATCTATTTTCCAGTACGTCATCGATGCTCGATCGATAATCCAACGAAACGTTACTTTACAGACTCATTGTACGAAGGCACCACTCACGTCGTCGTACGTATCTCTGCACGAAGATCGGTTCTTGCCAAGCCGAATACGCGTGTTCGTCCAAGTGTCGAATAACATATTGGTCGGCGGGGCTTGGCAGTGCCGCTTGGGCTCTGGAATAGTATCGGATCCCGAGAGCGTTTGCCCCACGTTTCCGCACTTGGACAAGACGTCGGATTACGACGAGGTCGCGTCCAACTGAGACGTCAACCGTGCGCGGCGCGTAACGTTCCCGATAATCACAGAGACCCGCGAAACACGATCCCGCGCGGCACGCAGTGTCCCTCCTCCTCCTCCTCCTCCTCCTCCTTTCCCTCTATTCTTTGTATGGCTCTGACTCTACGAACTCGCGAAATTCGTATCACCTCGTACGACTAGAATGTCCAGCGGTTCGGCACCGCCGTTTCTATCTCTCTCCCTCTCTCTCTTTCTCGGTTATTATCGCGATTCACCGGCCGTCTCAAAGCTGCTTCTTGTCCACGACATCCACAGCTGCCGCATGCTCAGCCAGGTTCCCTGCAACAAAATTCCCGACATTTGTCGATAGTTTTGCGACACGCGAACAATCGGGAGTAAGGAAAATCTATTTGTTTTTTGACTGTCTACGCATTTTTTAAATATTACTGAATACAAGTTAAACTTGCTTACAGTTACGATTGTAAAAAACTTTTGTGAGAAATCAGGCGAAAATGACAATACCGTGAAGCATATTATAGCGGCGAATCAACAATGTACAAAGTATCATTGAAAAAAAAAAGAAAACAAAAAATCATATTTCGCCCATCCCTGAGACCAATGTGAGAGAATTCAACGTCAATCATCATAAAATGTTAATGAAAAATTCACTGATTTAGAGTCGTCGCTGGCCTGCGACGAAGCGTTAATGCGGGGTCGTTAAGTGTCCTTGCGAAGAACGTACCATCGCAGGTTGGCGTTTCAGCGAGGCTCTTGTCCTGTTGGCGCCGCGACGGGCTTTGCTTGTCCGTCTGAAACGATAAGTGGCATGCGCGATGCACAAAACAACACGTGAAAATTATGGCTCAGTTAGTTACGAGGGAAAAAAAAAAAAAAAAAAAAAATGCAAATAAATGAAAAAGTTCAATTAAACGATGCGGATTTATCACGATTGATTGAGAATGTACCTCGAAGTACTGGTGCCATAGTACGCATCCGTAGACGCATAGAACGGAGACCAACGACTGACAGAGCAACCACACTATTATATTCACAGCCTGCGTGCGCTCGAAGAGCTCGGCACCGTGGCGTATGCACAGCAACGCCTCCGTTACCATTATCGCCCCATAAACCCAGCACTGCGTTCCCACTCGACTGCACGTCGGATCCGTCACGTACATGTAGTATTGCCTGCACATATCAAGCGATTAATGGCTCAGCCTAACGATGAATCGTTGCTATTTTAATTCTATTTCGAAAATCAAGGATGTATCGTCCTTATGAACAAACGAAAACTCAACTTGAACTATTCTGCAATTTATCAGGTTGTTTTTAAAGAGAAAGAGGGAGAGAGAGAGGGAGCAAAACAATCCGGCACTTGTGACCTTTTGGATAGAAGACGTGAACCATAAAGTTGAGAATTGTGCGGCGCAATTGGCCATATCATCGTCTTTTATTCGAGAGATCAATAGCGGCGGAGAATTTGCATTGCAGCGTTCGTCACCGACCAAGATGGTGTCCGAAAGAAGGAACTGACGTTATCCGGACGATACACCGTTGAGAATGAACGAAGTAACGAATCTTCCTCACCTTACCGAAGGCGCGACTATCACGCCCACGAGACCGAGTCGTGCAACTACGAAAATATGCGAGGGTGGGAACTCGTAAACGTGCTTCAGGAAGAAAGTATTGAGTTCGGAGACCTGCCAGAAGATGACCAACTGACAGAGTGCCACGAAACGCATGTGAGTGCATGTGGGATCGAGCCATCTGACGGATGTCCAGCTGGCAGGCGTGAACTGCAATACAGCCCTCTTGAGTTTGCCCGTTGTGCTCTCGATGTCTCGTATGCTGACCCACTTGTACTCTCGCATCTCGAGTATCGAGCATATCTTCAAACCGACCCAGATACCGAGAGCATTGCAGACCAGTACGTCGAGCACGACGGCGTCCCACCAGCACTCAATGAAATTAGGCAAAAGATGAGCGAAAGCCATTTCGGTGACTTCCCACATGATGCTGATGGCCCAGAGAATGCCAAAGTGCCTGATGAGAATGGCCTTGAACGCCCAGCCTAGAAAGTGGCCCAGCGCAAAGACGTCCAGGTGATTCCATATCTTCTCCAGTGTAATGTCCGAGCAGTTGACGCCATACTCCTTGTCCATGTCAATGTGAAAAGATGCCAGGCCCGGATCCACCCACACCAGTATCCGCCTGACCGTCTCGTAGTTTTGAAAGAGCATGAAGAGCAGAAACATGAGATAGAGAACGCTGCAGCCAAAGACTATCCTCCAGACGACCGGATGGGGCCTCGTGAACGGCCCGTTGGGAAACGTCAGAACGGAGATGATGAGGAAGAAGAAGATGACGCAGAGTATTCCGGCCCAGAGATTGTCCTCCACGTTGGTGACATCCCTGCGCCACAATTCCAATGAGGTAAAAACAACCATGTCAGCGAAAGGTGACACCGCGAGACAACGACGGTGAAATGAGTGTTCGAAAAAATGACGCGATAATTCGTTGATTATTCTAATTAAATGCCATTCGCAATGAATACCAAAGTGATATATATGAATGATGTAATGAGAAAGGTTAATCGAGGCGCGCGCCCGATCGCGCGCGAGCGCTCGAAAGTTTACCTGACGAAAGCGAAGTAGATTACGGCTCCTATGGAAATAAGCAGAAGCGTGATTGTGTGAGGTTTGTAGAAAACCTCGATGGATATGTCGTCGACCGGGCGCTCATTGATATTTGGAAAGCTATCGGTTCCGGCGCGCAAAATCTGCCCTTCGCTCGGGTCCGCGAGGCCAAGGCTGCTGCACGAATCCCCGTCCTCTTTTCTCGTCGACGTCGTCAGTCTGTTTCGCAAAGGACTAGTCGTCTCCTCGCTGCTCGCCATCGCGACGAGCGTTTCCTACACGGCTCGACTCGCGCTATTTCTCGACGATCCGCCTACGCTACGCTGCTCAACATCCACGGGCACACCGGGCACACTACTCGGTCGTTCCAACTACGTGCGTGCGCCGTGCGTCGCCGCCGCGTTTTCCCGTAATTCGATTATTACCGCCCGACTCTCTGCATCCGACGTGCTTCGTCTCGCGGTATATCTGCCGCTCTGCCGCCGTCGGCACCGTCAAGAGCGAAAAAAAGATATCAAGAGACACGAGACCGCCAACGCGCCGCACGCGTCCGATCACCACCACCCCTCACCAATGGCACGTCCGACCCGCAGTCCGACCGACTCTGCGCAAACGATTGCAACCAATGAGACCTTCTCGCGCCGAATTACCGCCTGATAACAGTGCCGCCTGACGGATTCTCTTATCAACGCAAGCGAATCGCAAATGTTATTTTCATAAGCGCTCCTGCGATAATCCGCCGCCTGATCTTTCTCATTTCTGCACCGGCGGCAAAATGTCTATTTTGAATTCAAGTTGCAATCACTTCTCAGCTGATGTAACATTTTCATTGCGAAAGGGGCAAAAGTAAAATACTTTTATTATCTTATATATATTTTGGAAAGTTGTATGTCTGTTTGTCTGTCCCAGCGCCCTTAATTAAAGTCTTCCCTAAATAATAAAGCATTCCACCCCCCCCCCCCCCTGCCCCTTATTTCAAGTCTGTCCCAAAATTAGAAATTCTAACCAGCCCATACTCTCGCTTCGCGCGCTTACCCAGTTGTCACATCACTAAAATGGAGGTTACTTTTCTTTCGATCGATCAAATCCGGATTTTCTTTTTTTGTTCGAAAGAGAACTCCACAACAGAGAGAATGCCGCAAGGCGAAAAGCGATATCTTGATTTCTGAATTTTTCACAGAATTTTATAGTCAGACCCCCAAAAATCACAAAAAAGACCGAAGGAAAAATCGAATCTAGAAATTCGCGATTTTTGAGGGTCTGATTTTAACATTTTGTAAAATAATTCAGGAATCAAGATATCGCGTTCCACCTTGCATTCTCTTCGTTATAGAGTTTTCTCTCGAACGCAAAAAGAAAATCCAGATGTGGTCGATCGAAAAAAAGTAATCTCGATTTTAGCGAAGTGACAAAGTTTCGAAAAAAGTGAAAAATAATGTTTTGCATTTTTCTCATCGACTTTGATATTTTTCGGAAAAACAACGGTGCTTTTCGGAATCAGCGCGAAATTACCCATCTGATAGGGCCTTCAAACTTTACAAAATAAAAAAAAAAGTCTCGATTTCGTAAAGTTTACACGTTAATTTCACGTTAATTTCCTTAAGGGGTAATGCCACTGTAAATTTTTTGAAAAATCGATTTTTTTTTTATTGGCTTTAAAAATAGTTTAAACCCTTTAGAATAAGAAAAAAAAGGTCCCGTGCGAGAACAATTTTTTTTCCGTAGGAAATAGAGGTCGCCGCCAAGCGCGTCAAAACTTGCTCCGAAACGACTACCTGCGGCAAACATAACGGTGAAAAGGGACGGCACAATAGGCCCCCCCTATTGCTCCCAACCGCCTGTATTGTTGTTCCACGTGTCCTTTCGAGCCTTTTGAGCATTATGAAGAAAAATTTCGTTAGTTTAGCTGCAGCAAGCGCACAGTAAAGAGCGATTTATTCTTCATAAGTGACGATTTTTGCGTGTTTTCCGTGGTTTTTTTTTTACGATTTCACTGTAAAATTTACGAACGCGTTAGTTGAAATGGGTGATCGAGTGTATCTTGGAAAAAAAGGTACGAAAACCGCGTATCCAACGCGGCGTCGATCAGGCGGGATGAAACGACGACCCCTGAACCAATATGAATGTGAGAGTGATGAGCAGGGCGTCAGCGCTTCGGCGAAAAAACTGAAGGACTGCAACGAGGAATTCGATGTGAATAGTCAATTCGGCTATAGAATAATCAATTTCTGCGCTGTTTTTTCCGTTATTGCCCAGCACGTGAAGTGCAAAACGTGCGGATCTGACATTGAGTTTCGAGAAAGAAGTCCTCGTGGTTTAGGCTTCAAAATTGTGATCGCTTGCCCAAAATGTCCCGATGTGGATATTCCGAGTTCCAAATTCATTCGCAATGCATATGAAATAAATCGTAGAATCGTGCTTGCAATGCGACTGATTGGAATAGGATTACAAGGAATCAAAAAATTTTGCGCGTTCATGGATTTGCCGCAGCCAATTTTTCATTCATTTTATGATAAATTGGTCAAGACGATAGCAATCGCAACAAAAGCAGTGAGAGATGCAAGCATGAAGAAAGCAGCGCAAGAAGAGAAGGAGGGAAGCCATAAAATCGGAAAAACTGACGGAATAACGGTTTCCGGCGATGGTTCATGGCGAAAATGCGGATTTTCATCGCTTTTTGGAGTCACGTCATTGATCGGCTGGTTATCTGGAAAAATAATCGACGTCGAAGTGAAATCAAAGTATTGCAAATCATGCGAGCACTGGAAGTCCAAAAAGGGAACAACGGAATTCGAGGAATGGCAAATAAGTCACGCCGATGAATGCCAAGCCAATCACGAAGGATCATCAGGAAAAATGGAAGTCGATGCTGTCGTCGAAATGTTCCAACGCTCAGAAGATTTATACGGAGTAAAATACTCTAATTACATCGGAGATGGCGACTCTAAAACATTCAAAGGCATCGTGGATTCTAAACCTTACGAAAATTTTGATGTACACAAAAAAGAGTGCATTGATCACGTGCAAAAACGAATGGGCACTCGATTGCGAAACTTGAAGAAAGGAACAAAAGGTCTCGGGGGAAGAGGTAAACTAACTGCCAAATTAATTGACGAACTATCCATTTATTACGGCTTGGCAATCCGTCGAAATCCCGATTCCATCGAAAATATGAAAAATGAGATCTGGGCAACCCTTTTTCACAAAATGTCAACGGATGAAAAGCCTCAGCACGAAAAATGTTCAGAGAATTGGTGCAGTTGGAAGAAAGCGAAAGCGGAAAATGCCTTGGATGCGTATCATCACAATCAGCCAATGAGTGAGGAGGTTTATCAAGCCATTAAACCCATCTACGTGGAATTGAGCCGGGACGACTTGCTGGAGCGTTGCTTGGGGGCCTATACTCAAAACAATAACGAAAGCTTCAACGCTACCGTTTGGAGTTTGGCCCCCAAATCATCCTCAAGCGGAAAAACTGTACTGGATATCGCGACGGATATCGCTGTTTGCACATTCAATGGCGGCCTTACCAACGTCTTGCAAATATTCAAGATGTTGGAGGTGGAAATTGGTGCCCAATTATATAATTTCTGCACCGAAGCCGACGCCAAACGCATCACGCACGCCGAGGCATCTCTGAGCGACGCGGCAAAAAGTGCGCGCGCGCTCCAAAAATCGACCAGGAAAGACGAAGAAGACAAAAATTTGGCCATCGAAGGACAAATGTATGGTGCTGGAATTGCAGACTAACGGTACAAATTTTTTTTACCTCCTTTTTTTAATTTTTTCCCATAAAAAACTAGTCGTAAAACTTTAAACGCGTTTTTCTCGAAACACGGTTTTTCAAAATGGCACGCAGCATCACTCGAACAATTTTCATTTTTTTTACTTGAAATTTTTACCAGATGTGAACATTAACATTATCTTGAGAATGTCGATCGGAATTATCAATAACTTTATGTATTGTTTTTTTATTAACAAAAAACTAGCCGTTTTTTTCGTAAAAAATCATTTTTTTTTTCAAACGCACGCCAAATCCACAAAAGTTAATACTTTTTAAAATCCGATCGACATTCTCTAGCTATAACCCTCTAGATTAACGGATTTTTTTTTTTTTGTTCTAGATTCAAAAGTGCAGCAGTGGTGCTGCGTGCCGCGGAGCCCTGCAAGCAAAACATGCCCCGGGAAGATGGCTGTGGAACCGCCATTTTGTTTTTTTTCGCTGTGAAAAAATTGGATAATAAAGTTTAATGTATGCCCGATAACACCCTTAAAAGTTTTTTTTCAATTACCTTCAATTTCGGAAGCAAAAAATTCGTGAAAAAACCTTTCTTTTTGGACCATTACAGTGGCATTACCCCTTAACGATCTAATTTTGATTCGAGTATGTAGTGAGCGCGCGAGCCACTACACTTGCTAATTCAATAATAATGAATACTGACTAATGAATACTTGAATGGTTCGAAGAGTCCGACGATCGACGGAGCTTCCGGGAATATACAGATAATGAAGGGATATATCGTGCATGATGTCCAAACGTACGTAGAGCGACCGCGACACCGTTTGAAAATGCCAATGAATTGGGTGACTCGCAACGGATCTTCTTGTTTATCAATCCGTGCAGTTAGATCCGCTGAGAAAAAAAAAACAAAAAAACGAGTTACCCCGCGGTCACATCTCCGTATTTGGCGTAATCCTTCTTTTTGTACCTTTCGCGGCGGTTCGACCCACGCATGTTCGTCTCGACGGTTACAGCGACTGGCACACTACATGAATCACCCACAAAGAATTTTTTTGTCATCAACCAACGGTCGTTTGGTCCTCAAGTGGATGCGTCGAGGTACGTTATCACAGCATTCAAATTTTCATACACGCCACCAGCTGAGCAATTTACATTACTTACGGACATCGGCTGACGAGCTGCGCGCAACAGCGACAAACGGAACGAAAATTAGCTAAACAAAAATAAATTACCTCACTTTTTCCGGGTTTTCAATGGAAACGCGCGCAATTAACTGTGTCGCAGGTTTTATCGATATATATTTAACAGGTGCGCACGGTAGACTGCGGCCAAGCAAACCGTGACGGTAGAATCGTCGCGGTAAACGCTCGCAGCTGTCCACGCATCGATGGACAAAGGTAAACGGCGTCGAGAGTACCGGGAACAAAAAAAAAAAATAGCGAATAGACTCGTGTTGATTGTCCACGGGATCGCAGCAGTCGTAGATTCGGGCATAAGGTCGCGCGTGACGAGTCAGCGCCGCCGGCAGCGGGGCAGCGGCGCGACTCGTTGTGGCCGCTGCTGCTTTTTTGCCAACGTACGTTTTCCCAACGACTCGAAATTCGAACGAGCCAATCGCGAGACGGTATCCCCGCGGGCGGGCCAATAGCGGCTCTCGCCGCAGCGAGCCGAGTGCCGTGTCGCTGTGTACATGCACCCGGCCGGCCAACTGGTGTGGGACCCGGAGCTCGGGCCTCGCACGCCAGAATAAAAGCGAGCAGCAACGCGGACGGCCGTTCAGATCGGTACAGATCATCGTAACACCTCGCTATCGATTGTTAAGTGCGCGAGATAACTCAGCCTATTTGGTTGCTCGAATCATACGCAGTATCAGTGACTGATCGAGTTTACGGTTCCTCGTGCCGGTTACCGACGTCAGAGACAAAGCAAAAACATACTAGTAAGTACACGCGGAATTTTCTCGGTGAGAAAAAACCTGCACGTTTCGAGAGACCGCGGCAATGAGGGCCGGGAAGACAAAGAAACGCGTGACACGCCTTTACGTCGGGAGTTTTCCGTCGAAACGACACTCGCTCTGCCAACCGACACAACGTGCAGCTGCGGCGTAACGTCTGCGCGGACAATGCGACATGCGTGCGAATAACACGTTCTCCGAGCGAGTGCGCGGCGAGTCGATTCCTGCCGGAGATCCTGACCCCTCGTACCACAGTACCATTCATTTTTCTCGACGCGATGTAACGAGTGATAATTAGTCGGTTTGCCGGAGATAACGCGCCCCGGTGTCAACGACACCGGGACGCTCGCAGACGCGATCAAAGTAAACAGTCATTTACGTGCGAGGCTCCCTTTGTTACAGCGACTCTGACAAAGAAGCGCTTGTCCGAGAGAAGGAGAGCCAAAGAGAGACAGAGGGATAACGCGCAGCTCGTTCCCCCTTTTTCTCTATCAACACCGGCACTTTTTTTTAATCTTATTTTTATTTTTATTTAAAAATTTTTTTACCTTTTTATTTTATTTTTTTTACTTTTTTATTTTTTTACCTACTTCCTACCGCCGGGTAAATGGATCTTTGTCGTTTCTCAATAGAGGTAGACGGAACGTGCGCCGAGATTCGCCGAGATTCGAGGTCATTCACCACGGTGCAGATGTTTTCAGCGTGTGTAGGATTTTTCCTTTTTCGATGCCACGATTTTCTTTCGTTCGTTTTACCTCGCTGGCCGTGAGCGAGAGCGGCTCGCGCGGGACTCGCTTTGTCGTTGCTCTTTGTGCTCTCTAAAAGCACAACGGGATCTTCGGTCGACTGTAGCCGCGCGGGATCGGCGTGAATTATCGATGCCCGGTGACAAAAGACAAAACTTTTCTCAACGTGGGCGCACCGGATTTCTATAGTCGTTGGTATTGCGGAGGTTGGGGTTGGGAACTCGGAGAAACGAGGTTGACACTAACTCCCTATATCCGCGCGTAGCTACAACGAGTCTTTCGACAACTCGCGGCTGTACAACTACCGCGTGTCAACTTTTTATACACGGAAGCAACTTTCTTTATCTTATTATTGCAGATTGGCCAATCGAGATGGCAACAGCGGCCGAAACTCCCGTCATCAATGAGGGTAAGTCCCACGATTCGCACGTAGTTTCATTCTCGCTACATTTACGAAAATCGAGTGAGCTGCAGAATTAGGGATTTTCGTTGTTAACTGGATTTAAATCGATTGTTGTTTAAATTGTTAAAAAAAAAAAAATCGGTACAGGAAGTGGCGCAGTTTGCAATATGACCGCCGCGTATTGTCGGACAATGAGCGACGGTGGCGCACCTTTTTTCTCTCGAAAGCGGCAATCAAAGCCCTTGCACGGTTTATCGACTCGATGCGGGCACGGATAATGCACGAAATTTGATAGCGGAAGTTAGCAGCGCGGTTTATTGGCCGAGACAAATTCGAGCGCTCGACACGGCAGGAGACGAGCAGCACGAGAACCCCTCCCGCCACCATGCGCCTGGCTCCAACTTCTCTCTGCACAAAAAGGACTTGGCGAGAGAGATGGGGTCAGAGCCCTCTAACCGTGTCCTCGGAGCGCGCGGCCTGTGTATGTCTGTGTGCGGCTCTGCGACTTGGCGAGGTGGCAACTGCAGCCTGCCGCTGGATGACTGCAGTGCCGCCCGAACGCCATTCAGTGGTTCTCAACTTTTTCCCTCTTTCCCACTTTTCTTTCTTCTGCGCATTTCGAGGCGACGAGAAAGTCGGAAACGTGTCATCGGACAAACTGTTATTAGAAAATACAAAAATGCATTTTTGAAATATCGAAATACTGATCCTTCTGCTGTTCCCAACTTATGGGAAACGCGTGCAGTATTTCGAGCGGATAAATTAATATAATTTGTATTACAGGATATCGGGGAGCGTGGGCACGATTCCTCCTGACGGGACCTTGAGCGAGCGCGCGCGATGATTTATCATTTCAGCGACGAGAAACGGCGGCCGCGCGAGTCTCTCGGAGGTTCTCAAGAATACAGAGCGGCGTTGTTACATTGCCACTTTGTTCGTCGAGCAGACTCGAGTGCAGCGAGGGAACATGCGCCACCGTTGCCGTCGCGTGGGCTAACTCGATTCCCCGTGACCATATTCGTTGAGCCATCCTGCGGTGAGACTGTCCGGTGGATGCGCTCGTGGAAAACGTGTGTGCGAGCCGTGATTGAAGGAAACGGAGCAGCGGCTACTTCCGGAGCTGGGAGCGCGTCTCGCGACTCGATTATCGAGCCACATGGCCCGCAGTTTAAGGTCACGCGAAACATGAGAGAGAGAGAAAGAGATTCTCATCGGCCTTTGTGCTTGCTTTTAATACGCACAAAACCGATCAACCTTCGTTCGTCACTCACCTTATCTCTCGGTCTCGGATACGTCTCCGTATCGAGAATGATCCGTAATGACGACGGATGACGACGTATCCGGGTATGGATTTTAATGACACCAGTATATGTATACGCGCGCTTACTCGATTGTCACTTCACCAAAATCGAGGCTACTTTTTTTGGATCGTTCGAACCTGGATTTACTTCCTCCGTTCCAGAAAAAACTATAACGAAGAGCGGAACAAGGCGACTGCAGGGCGGAACGCGATATCGTGATTTCGGAATTTTTGACAGAATTTTAAAGCCGAAAGTCGCCTCGCATTTTCCGCGAAATTAAAAATGTTGGTTTTGTAAAGTTGGAGAAATCTATCCGATGGTAAATTTCCCGCTGATTTAAAAAACCACAGTTGTTTGTCCGAAAAATCGAAAATTCGATGGGAAAAACGCGAAAAACGATTTCGCACTTTTGTCGAAATTTCGTCACCTTACTAACACTGAGGTTACGTGTTTTTGGATTGCTTGATCCTGGATTTTCTTCCTTAGTTCGAAAGAAAACTTTATAACGAAGAGAATGCTGTAAGACGGAACGCGATATCTTGATTTCTGCATTTTTCAGAGAAGTGTAAAGTCGAACCCTCAAAAATCGAAAACTTTTCAAAGCGTTTCTTGCGTTGTTTGAGATTTTTGGGGGTCTGGTTTTAACATTCTGTAAAAAATTGAGAAATCAAGATATCACGTTCCGCCTTGCAGTATTTTTTTTATAGAGTTTTCTCTCGAACGCAAGAAGAAAATTGAGGTTTGGTCGATCGAGAAAAACGAAACCTCGATTTTAGCGAAGTAACGAAATTTTGGAAAAAGTGAACAATCGTTTTTTGCGTGTTTCTCATCGAATTTTGTGTTCCGGGCAAACAACGATGCTTTTCGGATTCAGCGAAAAATTTTCCATCAGATGGGGTTTTCAAACTTTACGAAATTGATTTTTTTTTCGCGAAAAACATACCCCTTGTGTTTCTTGCGAATTTTTTCTTTTTTCTCTATTTCGTAAAGTTTGAAAATCCTATCCGATGGGAAATTTCGCGCTGATCCCGAAAAGCACCATTGCTTGCCCAAAAAACAGAACGCACGTCGAGAGAAACGCAAAAACTGATTTTTTCATCTCTGGAAGTATGGAAATATTAGGCCATACGCTTCGCCCGAACACCCTTACCTCCCATAACGTTAACAAACTTAGAAACCTCAAACGCTCTCCTAACTGTCAAAACGTAAGAACACGATTGAAACTGCGCATTGGTTAGCAACGACTTGCAGGCAACTCAACAACTAATCAGAAAATGAATAACACGACAACAATACTTGTGTCGAAAATCCGAGACATTTTAGCCACTGACTTTTTGATGAGGGACAAAGGAGTGACCTGGCTTTTCCAGTTTGTCTATTTATAAGCCAGGATGGTTTACGCGCGCGCTGACATCGGCTCGACGTCCGCTGCACAACGAATATCTGAGGCGACTCGGTAATGGAATTACCGGTTGTCCCACTTCGCAATGACCAACTCCCTTGAATTGTACCCCCCGCATTCGTTGTCCGCGGTAGCGCCGCCCGTGTATACGAGTCCACCCTTCGTCTCGACTAAGGGACAACACCGGGAGTTTCGTCTTACACGTTACCGACGCTATCTTGTCCCTTATTCACTGCGGGCTCTGCGCCTCGCGGGGCTTCGTTGTTTACTCTATTTCCGTCTATTCGAAGGCGGACAAACGGGGTGATTTTGTGTTTAACGTCGCGAAAATTCGATAATTAATTCGCGACGATGAGAGAAGAAAAAAAAACGATGGCAGGAAAAAGAGGATTCGCCGGGTGTGAGATCGAATCGATAAGAGCGCGAGGGTCCTGGTGGGATTCGCCGGCTCAAGATTTACGCGAATCGCGCGTCCTCCAATGGCTCGCACAAGACACCAGCAGGCGATAGGCTTCGGACCTGCCCGAGCGAATGTCTTAAATTCCGAGTACCGACCAATGGCATCGCTCCAACTAATTCCGTCCTTTAAATCTTCGTTTATGTCTCGTCAACGATGAGTGTACAAGGTGTCTTCTCCATTGATCCAGCGACTTTTTTTGAAAAAAATATTTGTTGAAAACCAAACGTGTTGCTGGAAGAATGTTTGGATTTCCGATTTGAAAAATAAACAAATGTGGCCATTTGTTAACGAGATACCTACGGATATTAAGCCAAATCGGAAGTAACGACTGGAAGACGCGCGAGCATTCTGTGAGAAACCAAACGAGGATAAAGCATCGGGGCGGTCCTCCATGGACTGCCAAAGCTTTTTGCTGCTCCCTCCTCGTATTGGCCCGACCGTCGCGCGCGTGCAGCGCTAATCCTGTCCTCGTGACACATGAGATCGAAAGAGAAAACCAAGTGGCAACTTCGCCTTCTCGTTTACCACGATATCCGCCGCCGGACTTGGACGCGAAAGAACATTCGCACCCTCCGCCGCACCGGGGAGAGCCGGAGAGAAGAAAAAAGAGAAGAAAAAAACGAAGGGAGCGTAATCGGAGACCACGAGATGATTCCAGGCACTGGATGACGTGGAAGAGAGCACCTTCCTCCTTGACTGCGCGCTCTCGGTCGCTGTTGCCACGGGGTTCGACGTCGGAGTCCCATTCGGCTTCTCGCCCTCCGGGGTGTCCTATATCGGCAATAAAACCGTCATGTGTTGCGCGTTCCACACACACACAGACACAGCGATATTTTAGCAGCCGGTCGTTGATTATTCAGTCGCTGAAGCCGCGTTTCAGCGCCGCGAACGACGTCGAGCGCACCTGCTACTCTCTTCTTCGTGGACTTGAGAAAAACTTGATCGTTGATTGACGAGAGGGAGAGCGGGGAAAACATGGAAAGTTGCGGATGGCGAGAGAAACGGCAGGAAAGGAGAGAGGAGAGTCGTTGGCGTTGGGGGCGTGAATTATTTTCCGCGAAGGAATTCCGATTGATTCTCCTACTTACCCCCTTCTCGCTCGCGCCCCCCCCCCCCCCCCCTTCAACGCCGTTGCTGTGAAAAGTCAATCGGCGAGCTTCCGGGCGGATAATCTGATTATCTGCATTGTTCGAAAATTGCGCCGGTTGGTTTTCGGGAGGTGGTGGTGGTGGTGGTGGTGGTGCTGCCGGGTGCCGGCGCCTCTGTCGTTCCCGGGTCGGCGTCGCCGGTCTTGCGCCGCCTTCGTATATATCTATCTATATACATAATGTACAGTGTACATATGTTTGTGTGTACGTGAGCGAGCTGGCTGGATGATGCACCCCAGCCGGGTGCGCAAACTATATGTATAACGTGTATCGCTCTCTCTCTCTTTCACCCACTACTTACGGACGTGTAGGCAGTACGTGTCCGCACACGTGCTTGGCGACGGGCTCTCGCGCAGCCCGCGTTCCGTCTCTCTCTATCGACGACGACGAGGTGCATACAGTCGGACTACTCGGAAGTAGCGCGCTCTCCTTCCCGTCGATGAAATACTTTTTACGGAATATAGGGGAGATGCGGGCAAATTGGACGCATACGCGAAAAATGGTTTTATGACGATAACAAAAGTGTATTTTGATTGCTTTTGATCTAAAAATTCGATTTTAATCATCAATTTTGAGCGTCGGCAAAAAAAAAGTGTGGGCAACATGGGACAGAACCCCAAATTCGGAAATTCGTGTCTTTTTTTACTCGGCGATACTCCTTAATAGTTATATTGAAGAAAAAAAAATTACAAAAACTTGTTTTTTTCTCAAAGTGACTTTTCAAAAGCCAGATTGCTTAAAACACTCAAAATGATTAAAAAAACTTTATATTCCTTTTACATGCGTTGAATTGTGTCGTATAGACGCGATTTTCACGAAATGTTTGGAAATAGTTGGAACTGAAAAAAACGTCCCGTTTTGCCCGCACCTCCCCTACTTTTTTCCCCAAATTTCCACCTTGAAACCACCACCTTCCACCTTCGGGATCAGAGTACCGTCGATTGAAATTATCATAGAGACAGTTCGATTTGCCGGACCAAAAACACTTTACATTCCTCTTGGTCGTAACACCGAAATATTTATTTAAACCGTATATTTTCGTTACGTTGATCGAGAGAAAAAAGAAAAAGAGGGGAAAGCTTCTCAGGGAGCGTCTACTGTATCCCGATCTGTATATCCGTACACGTAGGCACGCGGGCGAAAAGAGCGAGAGCGAAATAGGGGAGGGTGTAGGAGCCGTTGCGACGGGGGTAGGCGCCGCGCGGGTCTCGCCGCGCGAGGCGGAAAAAGCTGCCGGGAGGGTTGGAATCGGAGGTGGCACGGAGAGGGTGGATATTGAGCGACGCCGGGCGTCGTGGCGCACCGCGCTCGGATCAGTCGGCCTCCAGCCACCGCCCCAGATACTAGTTAGACCATTCTCTCTCTCTCTCACACACACACTCGGCGAAAGGAACGAGCGACGCGCACACAATCGGTGTATACCATCCCTCTTTCTCCATCGGCTTGGAGAACCCTCCTGGTCAGATCTCTCCAAGGGGGTAAAAACTCGCCCCTTCTTCGCCGCTGCCGCCGCCGCCGCCGCCGCCACCTCCGCCGTCGTCGTCGTCATCGCCGCCGTGTCTACGGGAGTTCGCCGCCACCGCGTCAGTCGTCTTCACGGTCGCACACGAAGAGGACTCCGCGTAGTTCGTCCGTTCGCGAATAATCGAGAGGCGAAGATTACCATCGATTAAACGAACACGACAAAAAAAAACGGAGCGAACGACTTGGCGATCCACCGCGGGAAAAGTGTCAAATAAATCACGCGTAACGGGGGAAGGAGAATTTGAGCGAAAACTCGTGTAACGAAGGAGAGAAGAGAAAATAATCGAAACAAAAATGTTGATCGATCTCGTACGTGATTCCGTGTTGCAGTGCTTCTGTCACAGCTGCAAAGCCCCGTACGGCCTCGTAGGTAAGTGCTCTACATGTCGCCTTCTCTCAACGGACACGACGTGGACGATGAAAGGAAGAAAACGCAGCGACCGGGTCGTGACCTTCCGCTTACGCGACCTTTTCCCTCGTTGCCCTGCGCTTCACCCGATCCTTCGCTGAACGGTTCTCGCCGGGTTCGCCTCGATACGCCGACCACCAGCGACCGCTCGCTGCTCGCTGCTAGCTACTCGCGTCGAAATAAGCAAATTCGGTTACACCGCCGACGCAGCGCCGGGTTTGCCGCTGTCGGCGGTGCCTGCAACGTATATAGCGTTGCGGAATTCACCCGGGCCGGCGAAAAACGTCCTTCGATCAGCCCCGGAGCAACCGGAAGGCTGCTGCCGTTTGCACGCGAGTATCCGTAACCCGTTGGTTCGTTCGTATATTTTTACCCGCAGTACCTCCGCCATCGCTGGTCGATATCGTGTGGTACCTCTACACATACCGGGTGAAAGAGAGACAGAGAGAGAGGGAGCGAAGCCGGCATCGCATTATCCTGACTGCCGGGCTACCTGCAGTTCGATCAATTTCTCGAGCATCGTCGTCGCCCCACGCGCTCAAACGACCGTTTTGCCGTAGAACCATTGACTGAGGAAACTCGTGTCGCTTAATCGACGCTAATTTATTGACACGCGCGACAGTCCACGGCCGACGGAACTTTTATTCATTTTTTTTCCCTTTTCCATCAACGCGAGTCCCTTGTCAATTTTTATGCAAAAAAAAGAACAAAAAAAAAGTTAGACCTCGCGAGTAATCGTCGACCTTGCGATTTTCAGAGCGAAGAGCTCACCTTTCGCATCGATCTTCAACGTCGCGTGCCTGGATTAACCCCCCCCACCCCCTCCCCGCACCTCCTCCTCTATCCTCCCGGCAATATGCATTTCCCTTGTATCGGAAATTAATTATCGAGAATAAAACGTCGTGTCGTGACCCCTGAAACGTCCTTGGGGGAAACGAAGGGACGACGTCCGCGGAACGTCGTCTCTCGCTTCCTGCCGTAAGAATGCGATAAGAAAAGGGGGCGAGGGACGGAGGGAGAAGTTCTCCCGACGTGTTGCTACGCACGTGCTCTCGAGGACCAACCGGCACACGCGTTTTTCGCGAGGAACGAGGGTGCGGTCCAAGATGGCTACACGCCGGTCTGCCCTGCCGGTCCGATCTTGCACCCCCCTTGTGGCGCATCAATTTCCACTGTATCGAGGTGCTCTACGGCCGCGAACCAACCCCACGATTCCCCCGCCTCGCACGGTCCTATTTATAAAATCGAACCGATTCGCCGAGCTTGTTCTTCCTCTCTATCAATGACTCATTGTTTCCTAAAGCTGCCGGACAGAGGAGGGGCACTGCGCCCATGAAGAAGCCGAGTGGCAAGGGAAAGCCGCGAACCAAACAGCCAAAGAAAGTCAAATTTATCAGTGAGTATTCGTGGACTTACCAGTGAGTCGACGTAACGCATTTTCAACATTTATATTTCTACGAATTTTCCGATCGGTTTTGCAGCACACTCGATTTTCACGCGACCTTTTGCCAGTCGACGTTCTCCATTTGGAGACAAAAAGGCAGCGAAAAAGAAATGTTCGCTGGCAGAAGGTCCGGTGTATTTTCTACGAATTGTATTTTCTACGAATTGTATTTTCTACGAATTTATATGTCTTCGTCTGGTCTGCTGGGGATTATTATGTACGGTGGATGCTACTTTATGTATGATATAACGCGGTATATATGTGAAGCGTAAGGAAGGTGCATTACCCTCAACACCATCCGCAATGCCCTACCGCGGTGAATTATACATCGGTGGATGGGGAAAGTGGTCGGTGGAGTGGGTTGTACATAGGGAGGATATCAGGAGTAGGAGGAGAGAGAGAGAGAGAGAGAGAGTGGTGGGGCGACACCGGGGGCCAGGAGAAGGGGGAGGGGTAGGGGTAGGGGAAGGCAGCACATGATGGGGTGCGTGTGCCGACTCTAGACGTCGCGGCGCCTAGAGACAATCGTTCCGTCGCCAGATCGATCTTTCCTTTGCGCGGCTGACTCATATTCCCCTGCCTCGCGTTCGTCGCCCTTCGGCCACTCTCGTCTCATTAGCTACGGGCACGATCCCCCTCCCGTGAGGGTCAGAGCCAAACAAAGAAAGAGCAAGATCCGGAAACTTCGGGAAGAGCCTCTTGATTGCACTCCCGCGACTGCGATTACTTGCAGAATTTACGATGATAACGATGATAGTAGGAGAGCGAGGACTCTCTCGCTCTCCTACTGTTCTGATGATTGACTGCTAATTCACTCATGCACTTCCTTGTTATTTTATTCGAGAGATTCCACTCACTCGATGGTTAAATAAAGAGGGAGTAGATTTTCATAAAAGTGAAAAAGTTATAATGAAAAAGTGGGAAAGTTTATATTTTGTTATTTCGAATTTGCTTTAGCCACCGAAATTCGGTGTCAGGAGAAGTCGAAGGGCGGCCTGTGCTACGAGGTAATTTTGGCTGAGCCGACGGTGCCGAAGCGCGCACCATCGCCGCCTCAGCCGAGTCCGTCTCAGGAGACTGCCATCGAAGATAAGCTCAAAGCCGCTGAGGAGAGGAGGCTCTCGTTGGAGGCCCACAAGCTCGCGTCTCTCGCTGCGAAACTCAGCAAGATCGAGGAGGTTTCCCGCAAGAAGGAGGAGCTTAGCGTGGCTTTCATGACGGCCACTCGCGAATCCTTGGACGCCAAGATGAATAACACCGAGGAGAAGCGCGAGGCTCATATCACTGAGCTCAAGAGCAAGCTGAAGGATCACGTAAGCATCATTTTTATACAATGTACCATTGAAAGCTTTGAAAATGTCTACAACCGTTGTAAGAATGTTTATTGTCTCGGCGGCAGTTGGAGAGCGTAGAGAAAACTCGCCAGAATCTGGAGCAGCAGACCAAAGAGGTTCGCACTGCCGTCGAGGAGAAATTGAAGACTGCCGCTGCCCAACGCGACGAGAACATCAAGAAGATGTTGGATCGCCTGAAGGAACACGTTAGTTTTTTTTTATACCCCGACGAGATGTCTCAAACCGTTCGATAATAACTAACGTCTTCGTGGTATCGAACTGTCTCTGATTCTTCGCGTCCGTCGATTTCAGGAAGATCAAGTTACGCGAGTTCGTCAAGGTATGTCGGAACGAGTTCTGCAGTTGGAGTCGCAAATCCAGGGAAAACTCGATCAGGCGCGCGAGCGACGAGAAATCATGGAACGCGAGCAGAAGGAGAAGCTGCGCAATCATGTGAGTTAAATAAATAATAAAAACATACAAAATACACTACTAACGTACATCAATAAGAATAAAAGACATGCAACAACAAAACTTGATATGGCCACTCAGAATACGGTGAAGATTGCGAAAGTACGAGAGACCCGCGCGATGAGGGATCTCGAGACGAAAAAGATTGAGATCGATATGAAAGCGTCGATTGCGGAGGTCAACCGAGAACGAGAGATTCAGCGTCGTATCCAGGCCATTCGTCAACAAGTAATTCTACCGATTCTAGCTGGCCCAACCTGCATCTCATTATGTTTTCATTTTGTTGATTTTCGTGGCCTTTTGGTTATTTTTCTAGGACAGACTTCCACCCAATTTTTTCGTCGTCGCAGCATTTTATTTCAGAGCACATTTAAACTTTTTTTCTTTTCTTTTGTTTCCAACGTTTCAATTTGTTTTTACTCTTTCGCAGCTTCGTCAATTTATTGTATCTCGTGAATTCGATGTGTAAAATTACGTAGATATCGGTGAAACTTGTTTGCTAATAATTCTTCTGTCGTTGTCCCTTAAAGGAGAGGCGCGCCGAATTGGTTAGACAGAACAGAGCACTCTTGGCCGGCCAGGAGAACAACAAAGTCGACGATCAGAAGAGTGCCTTACCCGTGGAGAAGGAGACCTCGAGCTCCGGTTAGGTACGACCGAGCTGCCCGACTTGGATATCTTTCTATTCTCTGCTAAGACCCCAACTTCCATCGTCGCCAGAGAGTCACAAACGGATAAACGGAAGATCAGGGGTGTTTCGCGCCGGACTGCCGCAGTGATGAGATTGAGAAAACGAGAGTTTCTAACGTTCGACGCCCTCGTTGATGGCAGAGGATTATTTCAGGCGAGCGTCACTCGAATGCCGAAGGCTTCAGCACAAAAAATACTCGGTGATCGTTTGTTTTTCCTAGCTTAGTGCCATTTTCTCGTTAATTTTTCGAAAGAAATGACAGATCATGGAGTTTTCTGCCGTGTCAGCGAAACGGTACACTATTCAAGATGAAAATGTGTAAAGCATTATTTTCCGCTGTGTCAACAGCTTTCGTGCTAATGCCTATCTGATTTTTCGTTGTTTTTTCGGTTTTTCGTCTCGTTTACGAGAATCATTGCCTTCATCAACTGATCTCTGTATGGAAATAAGCGATTTTTAAAAATATGTATAATTGTTCATTTTTCGTGCCTACGGCGATCGAATTGGCGCGACATTCGTTTTTTTTTTAAATTGATTTCATCGTACGATATTTGCGAATTACACGCGAGTTCGAGAGCGTCCGTTAATTTTTTTCGATGTCGAATTGTTTTTCGTTGAAAAACGCGTCTGCCATCAACGCGCCATCCCCGAGCCGTCGACGATTGACGCGTCGCGCTTTTCGGTGGCGTTAAAAAATTGCTATTTTACGCTTGTGACGCATTTATTTGGTCTATAATAATTGCATTTAATTTCTACGTTTTAGGTATCTTTGTTTCTTTTTCATAATATTTAAAAAAATAAAAAATACAATATCATAATCAGATGTTGATATGTTGGCTTGGATGGCGGAGATTTTACGCGCAACGTGCCGTCGAGGAATTGCGGGATCTGCGAAGGATCGCAATCACGGATTACAATAATCGATCGCTAGCTATTGATCAGTGCGTCGCTCGCTAAATTCGGTGAATACACCGTTCGCGTCTCGCTTTCGCGGTTCGTCCCTCGCAGCCCGAATTCCTCGCATCGCTCCGTTCAGTAGAATAGTTAATCGATTACTGTCGCTACGACTACGTAATAAGAAATAAGTAACGCGGTTGTTGGACGCATGCGAGTATCGGGCTTGTATCGGAATAAGCGCGATACTCGTCTCCGTACAGATCCTCAAGCGATATATGTAATAGTGCTTTATACAGTTTATACTAAGCTTCAAAAGTTTAAAATCATTTTGTACTCGATCATTGCAATATTACTGCGCTAACCGAAGATATAAAAGGGATAAAGAAAAAAAACACACACACACACTAACGAGTATGTAGTCTAAATGAGTATAATGATAATATTGATGCTTCTGTGATGACTTCACTATTTGTCGAAATGTCGAATAAAAGAAAAAGAAAAAAAAAAGATGAAAAAAATGAAAAAGATTTAGTGAGGAGTTTAAATCGGATACGCAGCGCGCGCTCGCGTAGATGCCGTGGCTGGAGGCCTACAGTATACATAGTTGAACACACACCTCTGATTTTTCGTACAATAATAACAAATATAAACGATTTATTTATCTACTTTTATCGATTAATCGAATAAAAAGAATACGCGTTTTTATTTATCTTTTAACCGCGCACAACTCTTCTCGCTCTCTTGTTTCTCGAATTTGGAACGAAGATGAAAGCTAAATGACACGCTTCGTCAGCTCTAGTCACGACGTGGGCATATTAACAAACAAAGAAAAACACGTGTCGGGGTACAAAAGAGAAATAACCGCGGCGAACCGCGACGATGGTTTGATGTCACGCGGTGATAGCCGGAAAATAAGAACTAGATGTAACGGAGGAAGAGCACACAAAACTATAAATACAAATTTTTAAGAAAAGGCTAAAATCGTAGGAGTACCAATACGTTACTGAACGATACAATTTTTCCGGCGTGGTTCTGTGGATAAAGGAGAACGAGGAACGTCGAAGATTGCGCAAAATGGGCGTGCGCGCGTGCCCATTAAAGTTTATAACACTGAGGAGACCGAAGCCAGTCGTTCGCGTTTCCTTCGCGATTAATCGCACCAATGCCTCATTCGGCGAAAAATCATACAGCGATTTCGTTCATGAGCGTTAAAATATTTTGCAATTGTTGCGACGAAAAAAATGAAACTAAAAAAAATGAGACGGGACTGCTGGCTTCGAGCTATTTCCAGTGTCTGGAATCACTGAAAAGAAGAAAGAAAAAAGTCGAATCGATTTTCCACGACAATGTCGAGTGCGTCGGTTACCGAGAAACGACGCAACTCGAAGAGGAGAGGGACATTGGAGAGAAAAAAGAAGAAGGGGCACGCGATCGTAGTTTTTTCTCGAAATTGCGATTAACGGATAATGTCTATTTTTGCATAATCGTAGTGATCTTTTGCCGAGACCACCAATCTCGTATGAAACTTGTAACTCTGGTGCCCGACGTATGTATGCTATGATTGTTCTTTTTCCCCGCCTTATGTTATTATTAAAGAAAAAATCTTTAAAAATATCTAAAGATAGATTTTCACGCGACGACATAACGATATGGTTGCATTGTATGTATGGTTTAACTGTGAGCTTTGGTATATTATAATAATAAAAATAATGTCTTAAGAGAGTCGAGAACAAACAAGTGAAGCGACAGGAAACCGTTCAATGCGAGAAAATATATGCAAAATAAATATTAAATACACGTTCATATAACATTCTTTTTACGCACGGAGAGCAACGTCCAACTTCCCGAGCTCCCCCGTAATACTTAAGGACAAACGTCATTTTTTTATTGTTTATTACCACTTTTTTACCGCCAGAATAATAAATGATAATACCTCGATGTTCCTTTAAATTGGTGGAGTACCACATTGTTTATGGAGTTACGGTAAGACAAGGGAATCGGGGTAACAACAAGTCTCCACTTTCAGGCCGAAGCGCGGGATGCGATACAAGTACAGTCAACGATTGCGATGAACGATGCGTGTTGGTTAACAAGAATTAACCGAATATACGGAAACAATGGTAGACACTCCGAGATCGTTTAGGCGGAAATTTCTTCAATAGCGCGAGTCATCTAATTGCACGGTGAGATCTTGGAATTTCCCTCGGAAGCGTGTTTTTTTTCTATGTTTCTACAGATTCCACGTTGCCGGGTGAATCACAAAATAAATTATAAGTAGTTAGTCGCTCCTGGCTCCTTGCGATTCCGTACAGATCATAGCAGTTCTCGCCGATGCTTTTGCGCGCGCGCATAGATGCGACCGCCGCTAAAGAAGCGCTCGTGCCAGAGAGATATCACTCACTCACGGATAGAATTCCAAAGGTAAAACATTTTTTGTTCCAACGCAAAAATTACGCCTGACGCGGTCTGTTGTTTTTACGTTGTCGTGAGAGACACTAACAATCGGAGCTCGTTATCGATGACGCGAAGATCCGCAGTTTCTCGGATAGTCGACGAAATCAACGTGTGACTTTCATGTTTACTTCGTTTAAATACGTGGCGTCGCGCTTGGCGCAAACACACCAACGACTATGTACGTCCCTGCCACGTAGGGAATGACGTCAGAACTGGTAGAATGGCTGCGAGCCAAAGGCTAAACGAAACGACGAGTAGGCTTTACAGCGGAGTAGGTAGAGGGCAAATGGCTGCCGTGCGGTCGAATAATAATGCGTAGCGATCGCGCGAATCTGTTCGGAAATCGTGTCAAAGGAGCCGAACGATGTTGCTGAAGAGCCGTCTTCAGGAGAAGAAGAGCCGGAGGCACCATGGGAAAAATTCTAAGGCCACGGCCGGTGAGTGTACGATAGCTTTCTATCTCCTTCGTAAGAACCGCGAGGAGAACGAGGGAAATCCTCTCGTGGTTCGCGCAGCAGTCGACGAGATAGCTGCGCCCTGCCGAACGTTCGGGGTCTAAAATCCGACGATCGCCTGCCACAATATCAACACAATATGGCTGCGATCGCGCGATTACGCACGATCCACGCCGTATCGTCGTTACACGCGAGGCCAACTGACTGCATGCAACCTCGAATAACCTGTCAAATGACACACTGCTGCTCTTACTCTCTCTCTGTCTCTCTGTTAGTAAATAATACGCGAAATAAACGTAGGTGCGTGCGGCAGTGGCGAGTCGGACGGTGGGCACGGGAGGCGCAGAGAGCGCCCTATCGATTCTCATTTCTCTCGCACGTCTCAAAGCTCGCTCGCTCGCTCACGATTCCACGACGTATTTACATCGTCGTTATTCTTTGAAACAAAACCATACCAAACCGTAATTTATCATAATTCTTTGAAACAAACCATAATTGAGCCATTAATACGACGCGAGTATGAGGAAACTGCCGAGGGTAGCGTTTATCTCGCTCTGTGTGGAAAACACAGAGTGTAGTCATTTGTAGTGAAGAAAGTGAGAAAAGTGAGGTGTTTTCGAGGCGAGGTTGGAAAAACGTTCTCGCGCGTATCGGTCGTTGCAGATTCTTGGGTTTACATAAAGCGACAGTGAGCGCCGCGGTTATCGGAAACTTCGACGAGGCTGCGGTGGCTCCCGTGAATTTCATCGACGACAGCCGTCGTTTTACTCGACATTAACGAGTTTCGAATTGAGGTTAGGGTTACATAAGTGAGATTTCGAGAAACAGGACTGGTCCTATCCTGCGGTGCGTCGGTGGCCTCTGCTTAACTACACGTGCTCTCTCCCGCCCCGTCCTGCGCGCGCGCGCCTCGCCTGTTTTTACACACGAGAAATATATGCGTATTCGTGGGTGTGTCGATACAGTTAGCGGCGCGCGCGTTGCGACGAAATGAGAAGAGAGAAGAGAGTCACTGTATACGGGTTTCATTGAGGAATTAGCACGAGATGGCGCGTATCGCCGCTCTCTCAGAAGCAGAGCGGAAATTCGTTGGTTTATTTTTGTTTTTGTTCGAGTAAACTGATGCAATGAAATATTGTCTACTGAAATAGCGATATAATGTTTTTGCGCGTTTTCACGTGGTCGTTCCGTGCGCGTGATCGCGCGAACTTCGGTCCTCGCTTCTCTGTCTCGGTCTTTGTCCCAATATGGCTCGGCCCTGTATTGGATGATGAGGGCGCCGATTCAAGCTCGAACGCTGTCGCTGTGTAAATACGCTTCCCACCGCCGCCCGCCGGACCCGAATCGCTTCGTTGTAGTTCCGTTTTCTCGCTGCGGATGTCGCCGTGGTCGCTCAAGTTGATGAAAGTTTCTCTCTTCTATTATATCTCAATCGATGAAATCCATCTTTAATGGAAAATGAACGCCTGAGGCGTCTCGTCTGTGCTAGTGAATATGACGTAGACGCAAAAATATTTTGTATTTTCTACATAAAAGTATTTCAGTATTTAAAATACTTTGAAAATATTTACAATTTACTATTTTTAAAATATTTACTATGTGGGATTTTACTATGTGCTTAAGGTAGTCGCCCTGCTTGCGTTCAATTTCGCATAAATTCGAGAAAATTGAGAGAGAATTGCAAGCACTTCTCGATGGTCTAAAAATCTGAAAAAATTCATGCACATTAAAGGTACTGAAAAGATTAATTTGGCATGATAATAATTCTAAAATGTTATTAACAAATTGATGAAAAAAAAATTGTTTAACAAATATTTCGGTGACCCAAGTTTTTTTTTCGATGAAAATGATTCTTTCATGTTTCTGAATACGTATGAATTTTTTCCGATTTTTAAGTAATCTTTGAATTTTTGAATTTTCCATATAAAAAAACACCAAAATTCAAAGATTACTTAAAAATCGGAAAAAAATCATACGTATTCAGAAACATGAAAGAATCATTTTCATCGAAAAAAAAACTTGGGTCACCGAAATATTTGTTAAACAATTTTTTTTTTCATCAATTTGTTAATAACATTTTAGAATTATTATCATGCCAAATTAATCTTTTCAGTACCTTTAATGTGCATGAATTTTTTCAGATTTTTAGACCATCGAGAAGTGCTTGCAATTCTCTCTCAATTTTCTCGAATTTATGTGAAATTGAACGCAAGCAGGGCGACTACCTTAAAATACTGCCCAGCTCTGCTGTATACTTATCGTTTGTGCTCGGTGAGTACAGACTGGGGGCGCGCGAGCTTTTTTTCGCGGAGCATTTTTTGGCCGCCTTGGAGCGGAGCGACGCAATAAGTAGTAAGTAACGAGGTGGATGTCCGAGCGATTAGCACGTCGAGCGAGGCAATTGGCGCGAGTTGCTTGACGCGTAATTGGAAAAGACGCTCGTCATTTGTCTTTGGCTATGGATACGAGAGAGCAAGCGAGCGAGCGAGCGAGCCATTCGGTATAACTATACCTCGCGCGCGCATTAAACCTGCGATATATTCCGCGAAAAGTATTCATTGAAATTGTCAAGATTGGCGCGGCATTTTGCGGAATGCGTTGTTGATGTCTGCGGACTCGGTTCGCAACGCGGATTGTCCCACGTGGTACCCAGGAATCCGTTTCGGTGCGAAGATTCGCATTTTATCGCTCGTTACGTACCTGAAAGTCGAGGTGAAACTGTTTCTTTTTTCTTTTTTTTTCGATCTCGTTCCAAGGTTAGGATTTTTATTTTTCCGATTCTCGCAATCGCGGAGGGAAATTTGTCTCAATTGCGAAATAGCTCCGAGAGCACGCGCTCGCGCACTTGTTTGTCGCATTATTATGAAAACACTGCGGAATCTGCGTTCGACATTCTTTTCCAAAGGGATCGCAAAGGCCCGGCCGTCGTCCTCGTACGGAAATAAAGTATATGCGAGATATATAAAAGATCTATTCCAGATATAAAAGATCGATTTTTCCGAAAAGTTGTATATGTCGGATCTATTTTAGGATGTACTCGAAATCGATGCGAGCAAAAAATAGATCTAAGATACATCCAAGATGTATTTTTATCGTATTATCGTCCGGAAAGTTGTATATTCCAGATACATTTTCATATATACTTCTTTTTCGTGGGGGTCGCGCCTCTTCCCTCGTCGAGTTTGCACCGGATTCGCGGGGTTAGCGGGGCAACAAGTGCGTTACGCGGAGCCCCGCGTACGATTTTACCTGCATGCGTCTCGTGTGCGTAACGCGCGAGAAATTGTCTCAGGGCTGCGAAGGCAGCGTCCGCGGCGAGCGAGAACAACGAACGGGCGCGGACCGCAATCGCTTAGGTGCATTTGTTGCCATGACGATAAACGACGCGAAATCGATTATGCTTCCCGAGTCCAACGGGAAAACGTTGGGCGTTTCAATCGATCGCCCGACATCCGATACCGCGCACGGCTATTTGATTATATTCGCCGCCGCCCTTACGGCCGCGCGCTCTTCGTCCGATTCATCTTGGCCGTTAACAATTATAAAGTTAACAGGATTCAAATATGTGTGCTTTTTTTACGAAGACTACCCCATACTTACTCAGTTGATGAAAAAAAAACAAGTTTTTTTCGTAAAAACTGTTGCGTTTAAAATTTCCCTGAAATCGCGGTTAATTTTTTTTAATCGGTCGAACCTTGATTTTCTTCCTTCGTTCGAGAGAAAATTCACAGAATTTTAAAGTCGAACCCTAAAATATCACACATCTCTCCCTCGTGTTTTTTTTTTTGTGAAAAAAGACGGATTACGTAAAGTTTGAAAATCCTATCCGATGGGAAATTTCGCGCTGATTTCGAAAAGCACCGTCGGTCGTTCAAAAAATGGAAACAAAGAAAAAGGCAAAAAATAATTAGAGAAAAAATTTAAGAAGAATTAGAATTTACTTTTTGCCCGACTCCGCTAAAATAACTCCATTTCGACAAGTGACTTACGCATTTCAGTCCGCTTTCATTACCTCCCTAGGGAGGTAATCAGCTCATTCCTGCCCGTGCGGGAGTAATGGAAACCGTACTACGCATGCGTGTCGTCATTTGTCAAAAATCAGTTTATTCTCCGTCCTCGTTGCACACACGAAATGTGGTTATTTTTTAGCGAAATCGGGAGAAAAGTGTAGTACGCGAAATAAACGTAGGAGTGGGGAGGAGTGCAACATGGGAGGAGTGCAACTTTCCTCCCTTATAACGTAATGTACTATTAATCCTGTACAGACTGTGATTTGTAGATTACGGTACTGCGTTTGAGATCGGAAGAAAATGCGTAACTTTCCGTTCGACTTTCTGTTCCATTTATGGGTGCCTGTGACGAGCTTGCTCGATCCGGACCGCGCGCGAGCGACCGCAAGTTTTATAGAAACTCCAGTCCAGCAGTAACATCTGGATCCTCGTGGATTAACTTTGAAGCCATAAAAACAACTTGCGCATTCCGATTGAATTCTTAATATCGCATCGGTTACTCGAGCGCACGGTTTTGATAGAAAGAAAAAAAAATAAAATAAATAAATAAATAAATAAAAGCTCAAGGACCAGAGTTGTAAATCCCTAATCCTCTCTTAGAAAGGACATGGCACATCGAAGTCGAAATACTGAATCCGCCTTTCGAGCGTTCCTATTGGTCGGCGACGGCTTCGATATAAATCGATTCGGACTGTCATGGCCGCTGTAGTCACGCGCGCGTTTTGAATGGCAGTATTGGCTACAAGGAAAGATAAATGAAAATCAAGGAGTACGAGCGAAGCGAGCACGTTGTTGCTAGTTTTTATAGAAATTAAATTGATGGTACAATTGGCTTTATAAATACCTTTTTATAATAGTAACTCGTAATGATTACAATATAATGTCTAAACTTTTCAGTAGAGGCAAAAAAATTTAATTTCCCATAAAACTTCATGGCAATCCTATGGAAAAAATGGAGAAATATTGTTAATGCATTGCGAAAATAATGGAGGACTGTGCTTGTCCATTTTTCTCACAATTTCTCCCAAAATCCTAATTAAGAATTAGGTTTTTCTTAGGGCTATTCAAAAGTTCGCATATAATTTTACAATCGCTACAGGTCATCGTTACAAAATCGTAACTGGAAAATAAACAATTGTGTAAACTTTAATTCATAAAGTAAAAAAAGTAATGAGGACTTACAACACTGTCAAGGACCAACGAGACTTGAAAACGAAGTGGGCACCGTGAGTTTACAATAAGATCAATCCGTTCCTGCGCAGTCGATACCGCCAGTCGTTGTTTTTCCCTCGCGGTATTTCGCATTTCGCTCGCCTTTTATTCGCAGCCGGTCGCGAGCCAACGAAACTGGACCTGCCCCGCGACGTCGATCGCCACCGCCGCCGCCGCACCGGGCGCAACGCGCGACTCCGGGACTCTCGACGTTAAAGTGTCTCAAGGCCTTTGCAATGTAGAACCAATCATCGTCAATCTACGACGATCTCTCGAGAGCCACCACCTTTTCGAGCCAAGACGCCGCCGCTCTCTTTCTCGCAGTCTGCAGCGCGTCCCCTTCCGCGATACCGTTTTCTCTATTTATCTCTCAATGCACCTCAATGCGCTCGCATCGACAAATATCGCGAGCGTCGATCGAAACTTATTTACCAGAAGAGAGAAGAGTAATTAAAATCGCCACCATCGCACCACGTGTCGCAATCTCTGGAGGACTCGACGCCTGTATAAATAATAATCACTACTGCGGGTGCGACGCGCTCGGGAGGGTGACAGACTCCTGGCGCCGGGCGATGTCTACCCGAGAGTCTCCAATCATCGCTTCTCTCGCTTTCTCGTTCTCTGTCTCTCTCTCTCTCTCTCGCTCTCTCTCTCTCTCGAAAAAGAAAGAAGCCTCGAAAAAGATTCGCCGCCGAGGGTTGACGCCGGAAGTGAAGCGGAAAAATCGAGGACAAACGAGTCGAACAGGGAGATGTGTGATGGATAGCGTCGAGCAGGGATTATCGATGATTCGCACGCGGTCGAGCGGGAGTCAAGTACGCGAGGCCGACGAGTCGTCCTGCGGTGGTCAACTTTCGACTTTGAGCGAGAGTGCAAAGTCGAAAGCGACGAGTCTGCGCGCGGAGAGAGAGATGTCACGTTGCCGTTGCGTCGCGCGCTCGACACAAATGTCAAAAACACGTGCGAGCTTCCAAGTTTGCATCGTTGCAATGCAATGAAATTAAAAGCACAAAATATTAATGAACCCAAATGATTATCCCGGCTATAAACAGTTATTATAACGACTAAGAGCATGACAACAAAATATTATCTTACCCCCTAATGGGGATGAATTATTTGAATTTTTATGGATTTAATATTTTGTTGTTTGATTTCGTTGCATCTCAACAATGGAAATTTCAACGTCATTCCCAAGCTGCAGTCATTTTCGGCAAGGCGACACACAAGTCGATTCTACGCCGCGCGGAAAAAGCAGAAAGACACGCGCCTTAATGCTTTTAGGGGGATGAGATGCTCGTTCAAAGTCCACACCGCGCCACCATTCGCTGTCTCTCGCGAATTATATAGTCTGACGCATGTTCCGCTGACGAAGGAGCAATTAAAAAATCTTCTTCTTTTACAGCTACACGGATTCCAATTAATTTCCATTCTTATCGGCTCGAAAACTCTCGAAGTTCGAACGTTCAAAATATTGTGCACCGTCGTTCGGTATAATGCAGCCACACACCGCTCGGTCGCGCGCGCGGCTCTTACCGTCATCGTGGAACCAGTTTGTTTATGTAACCGGTATGGAGCAGCGGCGCTATGCGTCGGTATGAGAAATCCAGCTCCTGAGAAAAAATGAAAAAATGAAAAGAAAAAAAAAGAAAAAAACTTGTTTCCGGACCAACGTGCGAGCCCGAACTTTCGTGGCGCGCATTTAGGGACGGAATATTTCGATTGCAATCCGACGACGGAAAGACTTTTCTTCTGTCTTTCCGTTGCCGGGTGTCGGGGGCCGCAGTTTCCACCGTATATGCACATCCATCTCGCGACATCGTCTCTCGAGTCGCGGATACGCGGGCGTTTTATTTATTTTTCTTCCGAGATGAAACGCGAAGAAAGAAACACCGTCCGGGACTGGTAGTGGTGAATGTTGACTAGGTTCGGGATGCCGCCGCACGAGACAGTCCCGGTTCGAGACTATACTATACTCTTCTTTTTTACTGCGGAATCTGTCTTCTCGACCGGACGTGTCATTATTACGCGGCAGCGGAGTTGCTAAATGGAAAAACGTGTGTAACGCGGAATTTTTGGTCGCACGCGCACGCGCGAGAGTCGTGTAATGTATACGTTTATATATTCCCGCGAGATTGAGCGTCGATACAATAAATGGTCCAAAGTCCGTAGCCTCCGGCGCGCAACGAGCGTGCATTGTCGCCCTCCTTCTCTCCCTCTCGTCGTAGTCGATTTGATCGATGCAGAAACTATCGCGTCAATTAGCGATGCAATGCCCCCCAAGGGAACTTTCCACTTAACGTACATACGAACAACCGAGTGCGCATCTCACAGCGCAAATACTTGCGACTCGCGAGCGAGCGCGGCGCGGTCTTCTTATTTGCCCGCTGCAAGACAGCAAGACAAAGGGATACGCACCGCGAGCTTCCACGCTCGACAATTTAAACGCACGAGCAGAGCACATCGAGCTTCGATCGATGCACAGGGTAAACCAACGAAATATCCATTGCTTTTAGTGAGACGTCTCAATTATATTTTTCTGTTTTCCGTGTGGCTAAGATAAATTGGCGCGGTAAGAATTCACTCGTAAACTTGCAACCCATAAGCGCAATATCCGGAGTGATGTATAGTTTTACCTTAATGTCATAACAACAAAAATACGGTTTTTGTGGCGGCATACGGCAAAAATTGTCACATCCGCGAAGGCAGAGGCGAAGCTTGAGAATTTTGCACGTTTGTCTAGCACCCAAAGCAACCGCCTAGTTGCAGACGCAAATTACTCTCCTCTAAATTTCAAGCATTTAATCTCTTGTTCCACTCGTTCACCCTGTTGGACTAGTGTACACAATACACATGTGGCACGTGTGGCGATGTGCGCGCACTCGACCAAACAGTCAATATTGAGTGAAGAGAAGAGCGCGGGCTCTGGCTCTCTATATACCTGTACCAGCCCTTGAATATATTCGCGCAAGCCCGAGCGCCCGTTATTTCATTACTTAATTCAAGTGACCGCCCGCCCGCCCGCTTTTTTCTCTGAAAAAAGTTAAGTGTAACTTAATTTTTTTTTTTTTTAAAGAGAAGTTGAAGCCCTCCTTCTAAAAATTTGCGATTTTTGAGAGTCTGACTTTATCATTCTGTAAAAAATTGAAAAATCAAGATATCGCGTTTCACCTTGCGGCATTCTCTCGTTATAGAATTTTCTCTCGAACGTAAAAAGAAAATCCAGGTTTGGTCGAATGAAAAAAAAGTAACCTCGATTTTAGCGAAGTAACGAAATTTCGAAAAAAGTGAAAAATCATTTTTTACGTTTTTCTTGTCGAATTTTCTATGTTTCGGGCAAACAACGGTGTTTTTCGCAATCAGCGGGGAATTTCCCATCGGATAGGTTTTTCAAACTTTCCGAAACCGAAATTTTTTTTTTCGCAAGAAAGGCAATTCAACTTTTGGCTTTAAAATGATAAAGTTTGCTCTCGAAAGAAGGAAGAAAATACAGGTCCGACCGATCGAAAAAAATGTAACCTCGATTTTAGTGAAGTGACAACTGGGTAAGCGCCTGAAGTTGGTAACGGATTCGGATCTGTAGCAACATTCACACCTCTCGACTGTTCTAGACAGCGGTGGCGGCGACGGCGGCGCCCCGGCGAGATCCTCTATCCTCTATTAAAAAGGACATGGCATGTCGAAAATACTAAAGCCACTTTTCAAGCGTTCTGATTGGTCGGCGGCGGCTTCGATATAAATCGATTCGGACTCTCATGGCCGCTGCTTTCACGCGCGCGTTTTGAATGGCTGTATTGGCCACAAGAGAAGATAAATGAAAAGCAAGGAGTGCAAGCGAAACGAGCGCGTTATTGTTAATATTTTTAAAATACAGGGAGATTTATTAAAAGTAACATTTTGTTTTCATTTTCTCGAAATCGCCGAGCCTAAAAAAAGCTACGTTTTCAGTACTGGTTACCGAGCGAGCACGTGGCAGGTTGGCGAGAATCGGGAGGGGGCAATTGTGGCACTTGACCTCGCTCGAGACTCGCCTCCCCTCTCAATCGCGATAGTCGCAAGCTCGAAATGAACTAAGGTGTTCGACAGGTGTGCCGCCGACGTCCTTCGTTATTTCGTAGTCGCCGTCGGGGAGCGCTGCTGCGGGTCGTTGACATCGCGTCGAGTTGGAAACGCAGCGGGAGACGTACGTACGTTTACGTTATACGTCGACGACGACGTCGATCGACATTATCAATCGATGCGGAGCAGCGAGTCGGCGCGCAGGCACAGAGAGGGAGAGAGAAAGAGAGAGAGAGAGAGAGAGAGAGAGAGAGGGAGAGAGAGAAGGAAGGAAGACAAGTGAGAGCGGTTGGCGCGGAACCGCGGAGCTCGTGCACAGCTCGTGACGAGACTTAATCGCGTGTATCGCGCGAGATTGTCGAGCCTCCTAGGAGAGTCGTGACCGGCAGCTGGCGCACAAGACGACCGTCGCCGATCGCGCCTCGATTAATTTGTCGAGTCTTCGATGTCTCAACTCGACACTCATACATGTACCTATACAGAGGCTGGTAGACGCAATGTCGAAAGAATGATACAAGTTGCCCGGTGGCGGTGAGGCGCACCGATGCCGCGCCACGCACATTCTGACGTAACGGGCGTGCCTTGTTTAACTTAAAACTCGACGAGAGCGAGCGAGAAGACTTTCGAGAGCACTTTTTCGACTCGGCTTCCTTCTCGGCAATAGGTCAACGAGGACAATTCGCCTGGGCGAGAATTTAGAAAGCTCGAAACTCACGCGACGGCGGCGCTACAGTCGAAGCTCGGTTCTGTTGGTTCCTTTGAGTCGGCAAGCTTTGGATTTGAGACACTCAATTGAAGGGAGGGGGGGGGGGGGGGGCGGGCTAGAGTCGAGGGTCAACTTGCACAATGAGGTTCCAAGCTGTCTACTTATGCCGTTTCTATATGTATTCAAGTGCTATCTTATCTGCCTTTTATCTGGCACGTCAGAAAGATTTAATAATCGCTCTATTCGACTAATTCTTTGTACGAGAGGATTTTGCGGTTTGTGAAATAATTCAATTTTTCCTGAGATGTTCAATTGTTTTTCCGTTGTGATGCAAATTTCAGCTTTTTTTTAATCGCTGACGAAAGTTTGCGTAAAATAAAAAGCAAATATTTCGTAATATATCTCAAATGCTTGAAGAACATTTTATCTAGGAATAATTAACGAGTCGTGTTTTTCCCCCTATAAAACAAGTGTAGAGTTTGGCAAGTATTGTTCGAAATGTGATTAAAGATAAATGGCCGCCACTTTTCGAGCGAGCGAAATTACGCCTGCCTGTTGACCGAGGAGAGTGCAAGTGCCACGATTAATTTTTGAAACACAAGTTCGTTCTTATCGTTGATAAAGACACAACAGGGTGGGCCAGACGACACGTGCGGCTAATGACCCCAGCATTAACGTGTATATCACTCGATAATTCAACTCGAAAGAGACCTTCGAACGTTTCGGAGCAAATAGCAGTGTAGATCTGTCCGCGGCGTTGCCCTAGTCGAAGGGATACCTATATAAATACACGTAATTGCCCTTGTAGAAATATCGATCGGCTTTGTCGCGCGAAGAAAGCGCGCCACACGTTCCTCTTTTGTTACGGCAACGGGCTTATAGATTCGAGGGTAAATCAATAAAAAGAAGAAAAAGAAAACACCATTAATGATTCGTGTCTTTTTGTTTTTCATCTCTTCGCGGCTAACATCGTGTATTACACGTTTACGCGCCAACCAAGTTGTCACTCCTATTGTCGGGTTTGAATAATGGATCACGTCGCACGCCCCCTACTGCTCATTTAGTGCGGCGCACACTCTATCATTAAGTTTTCGATACACGATCGCTCCAAGATACGTAACTCCGCGCTGTAGCACGAAAATGTACTGTGGATACCTACATACGTATACCGGGTGGCTGTGGTATTAAATGTTTGAACTTGGCTGTTTTTTGAGGCCATCGTCGCCGTAGCACCGAGAGAGCTGCTTGTTTACCGTCCGCAGTGGCGCTCAAAGCGAAATCAACACGTTTTTTCTCTCATCTTCTTTATCGACACTCGCGTTTGATATGTCACGACTGGTATTTTTAAGGAACTGGATATATATTGTAAACAGAAAATGTAAAGGTAATACAATTGGACTGCGTTGAAGATAAAAATGCCACGAGAGTTGTCGCTAATTGGAAATACTGGAAAGACATTTCGACATAAGACGTCAGCGAATAGCAAATTTAGTATGCGAAAAACGCTGAAAGAGCCGCGACCTAAGGAGCGAAAGAAATCGGTTACAGAATTTCACGTAACTTTTGCCAGTAAACTAATCTCACGACTCTATTAGTAATCTGATGAGCTGACATTGGTAATCTGATTTACGAGGTATAAGAAGAAACTGATAAGTTTCGTTACGCAATGCAGGTACCTGAACTAAAGTTGAGTTGAGCGCGAGGCGTAACGTTAAAGCTCGCGACTGGTTGTCGCGATCTGTCTGCGGCGCGCGAGAATGACCTCGCTCGGTTGAGAACCACCGTGATAGCAGGCCGTCCACCTACCGATATGTCGACGTGTATGTCTCATCCTCGGGTCCTCGCCCCGCTCGCTCTCGACGGCTGCGCCGCGCGTCGAGTCCGATCGAAAGTGCAAGAGTTTAACCCGCAAATTCAGCGTCTCGGCCCACAAGCGCGCCGCGTCAATTACTTTGACGATCGATTTCCATATTATTATTACTCGCCACGTTCGCAATTTTTGCAATTTTCACTTCTCTCGCACTTCGTAGCTATCGCTATCTTCGCAGCTACTATTATGACAACATTTTTATTTTTATTTCCCGTTATCGCGCGTCGATAATTATCAATTCTTTTTTCGCGACGCAAAGTAGGTTATCGACTTTTGCACTTAAACCGGTGAATCCGAGGCTTCGGATCGTTTACGAAGAATTTAGCTTGTGTTTTTTTCATTAATTGCCGGCGATTTGGGATGTGAAAAATGAAAATTAGTCACCATCGGGAGCGAGTGAAAGTTTTTATTTGAATGGTGCTCGCGATACGCGGCGGGAGACTCCGAGTCGCGTGGCCACGTCACATGCATGCGGTGGTGACGATTTTTCAGGTAGTCAACGTCGCAGCGGCGCCAAGACGCATCGGGAGTTTGCACACCATACCGGTTTATCTCTGTTTAACTAGATGTTAAATAGAGACAAGACGAGAGAGCCACCAACATCAGTAGCGACGCTCTTTACGGCTTACGACTCTGTTGCTTGCTTGTCCTCTCTCGTCGTTGTCGTTGGCGATAACGATCGGAGTCATAGGCGCGATGTCTTCTACGCGATAAAACAACACGATTCCCAAACGTCGCGAGGCGACGACCTTCGCACGGCTTCGGGAGAGAAGGATCTGGCGGCGAATACCACATCTAGTATAGTTGATTCTACCATTCTCATGATTTTCACCTTACTACACCAAATTTAATCATCACATCAGGACATAGCGTTGCAATACAATTCTTTTTTTTTATTGACAATTCCTTTCGGCCTGAAGGACTCATGACGCAATGAATTGTTTCACGCGCGAATACGAGAAACTCGAAAAATAATGAACACTCAAACATTTTCTAGTTTCTGCCAATTTTCGACTCTTATTTTCGATTTGTTTACCCAAAAAATGGTGAGAAGCCGTCAAAAAAAGGGAAAATAATACGGCAAAGAATGTGCTATAGGCGCGAGTATAATCGAGATTAGCAATCGCATCGAGGCTGGACGTCCTTTTGGCACAATTGAAGAGTCGGGGGGAAAGAAGAAGAAAAATGTTCAAGTTGGCTGTGCGTTGCGCGCGACTTAATCGACATTAAACTTAATTGTGGAATTATATGGAATTGTTGGTGAGACGAGTTGAGCCCACGCGGAGGGATTTACGGGGATTTAAGATTTATAAATTTACAGTCATGCAGAAGCATTTGAGCCGATTCGCTCGGTCGATTTACCGACTAAGATTTATCGCGCTTTTGCAGCGAAAAGATCATTGACCCATACAGAGTGAGAAATTTATCGGCAGCGTCGCTACGTCCTTTTACGGCGTGAAGTTCTACAGTCGTACGCGTTAACCCGATACATCGTCGTGATTCATTGATTAACGTCGCTCGAAGGTGGAAAAACGTTGGTGAAAACGACGAGGAAAAAAATTGAAAAAGCAAAGTAATTCGCCGTCCTCGTAATTGCAACTTTATTCGCAGCAGTGACTAATGAGAGAAGCTCGTTGCTCGAAATGCGAAAAGGGTCGTCGAGATTTTCGGCCGCGTGACTCACGCGGCAACGTGAGCGCGACAAAGGCTCAGCCTTGTCACTGGGAATGCTGGGTGTCACAACTAATCCGTATAACTATTGTCTACGAGAGGTGCAGTTGCGGGCCTGCAATATAACACCTCAAACCCGTTACGTCTGCTCTCTCTCCACTTCGACGTCCCTTATATTTGATTCCTACGTATACCTTCTTCAGGTTTTTACGTCTTTTCTTCCCACTCCCCTTGATCCCCTTTCATTCCTTGTATTCCCCTCCGTGTCATTTATTGAGTTCCCCCCCCAGAGTGTTACCCGCAGCCACTCTTTCCTAATGCACTACTGTATCGCATTTGCACGAGGGCACAGGGAAACTGCGGAAAACCTGTGCCGATACAGGCGGCTATATTTTTCTGAGTATCTGTTGCAAGAGATTACATCAGAAACTCAGAAAAACTGCCTCCCGCTCAACAGTTGACGTGCAAATCAGTGCATGGCTAAGCGGTCACCCATCCAAGTAGCGACCGTGAGTCGAGCTGCTTAACATGGGAGATCGCCGAAGCCATGCACCGACCGCACGCCCACTGCTGTCGGTCCTCGACGTCCCTTATAATAAAAATGTAATTAAATAAAAAGCAAATATTTCATAATATATCTCAAATGCTTAAAGAACATTTTATCTAGGAATAATTAACGAGTCGTGTTTTTCCCCCTATAAAACAAGTGTACAGTCTGGCCAGTTTTGTTCTGGGAATGCTGGGCGTCACAACTAATCCGTATAACTATTGTCTACGAGAGGTGCAGTTGCGGGCCTGCAATACCACCTCAAACCCGTTACGTCTGCTCTCTCTCTCTCCACTTCGACGTCCCTTATTTATTTTCTGGAGATTCAATCGACTGTTCCAAATTATACGAGATACTTGACCTTCAGCGCAGTTGCGTGTTGAGATCGTGTACACCGTATACGCGTTTAGCCGTTGTCGCGTATTCCAGCGGCGATGTTGAAACGGTGCGTAATAGCGACGATAAATAAGCGCGTCGGGTCATTGTCCAGTCGGAGACGAGATTTGCGTTAAATGAGCCGTGCGACACCAGCCCGACACTCGTCGAGATGTATCGTCGTCGCCCGCTGCTGGTGCTGATGGTGCTGGTGTAGCATGTACGACAAGCCGCTCGCGCACGCTGCATCTCTATGTAACTACGTATTTCCTTTACTTTCGCGGGGCTCAGTGACACGCTCGAGCCTCGCAGGATCGTTAGACGGAAAATTTGAGTGAAACTGACGCGCTGAGATACTCGAGAAAGGAGATCAATCGTCCGGCGGAAATCGCACCAATGTTGTGTCCCTCCTTCTATCTTCATTTTACATCGTTGGAGCAACTCGGATGTTTTTCTCAGTTGGCAATGCAACGAAACCCGACGTATGCTCGAGCCAACCGTAAACGAGTTTTCCGCGTTTCATTGGAAAAATAGCATTTTTTACATGATTTTTTTTATTTTACGCGGAAAGTTCATTTTTTTTTTCGCAAATTTTCCGGCCGAACACGATGAAAGCAGAAAGCGGTTATAATCGAAAGGTTATTGCAATTTAGTATCGACTCTCAACAGTATAAAAGACTGATGGTTATAACGATCCTGTATCGGGAAACCAGTAATAAATTCGGGAAATGTTAATTAATAGTCACGTTTTATCGGCTCGCCGCGCTTTCTCACTTTTTTTCTTCTCCTTTTTTTCCGCTTAATCCCGTCGACGCAAACACTTTTTGCGGTATCGCACGCGAGGCTACAGACCGATTAGTCATCGGCCGGTGCATCGACAATGCAGTTTCTGCGTAGTGCCCTCCGCATCGGTCTAGGCTCTTCGTGGGATAGACACGGGGAATTCCAATCTCGTTTCCGCGCGCGCGGTAGGCCAAAGTGGGGCGGGCTGCAACAACCGCGAGCCTCAATTTCCAAGAAACTGCGAATAACATTTTTAAATACACTTTAATCAAAACTCGATATCGCCCTGCGAACGTAGTAATAATTATAAAAATCTCCGCGTACGTCAATAATGTTTTTCTCGATTTTTCAATCGATCCTAATTGCTCGTACAAATCGTCGTTGGGGCTTCGCACGTTACACGATCACGTATGACATGGACGCAAAATTCTCGTTCCATCTGCGGGCGAAGGGCAAGGTCAGCCGGAATCTCAGGTCTGGCGACGCAAAATCTGGTTTCAGTGTTTCTCGAAAGAGAAAAGAAAAACAAAAAAAAGGAAGAAAGAAGTGACAAATTTGCGAAGCTGAAATGGCGAGATCGAAAAATGAATAAAACGCGGTACACGGAAAAAAAGGCTTGGTTGAATCTACCAAGCGCTTGGTTAGATATGCGCCAGACGATTAATTGGTTGGTCCGACCAAGTTATTGGTAAACATAACCCCAAGTGATCTCGTACGTCACCAAAAACTTGGTTGTCATAACCTATAATTTGCTAGATCTAACCAAATAATCGTCTGGCGCATATCTAACCAAGCGCTTGGTAGATTCAACCAAGCCTTTTTTTCCGTGTAGAAGGCGAGAAAGGTGTGTGTGTGAGTGTGTAGGGAAAATAGCGAGAATTACTCGAGTAGAATCTAGCCCCGCAGGAGAGCCTCGTGTGATAAATAAAGGATGTTCGCGATACTAACCGCACGACGCGACGCCTCGCGATTGCACTATGCACGCAATACGCCAAGAGCGAGAGCGCTTGGCTGTAGCTCTCACTCCGCTCGAACAATATTTGCGTTAATGCCGAACGCAGCTACATCTTGTTTATAGACAAGCGGACATGTGGCTCACAATTACCCACGTATTACACTCTCGACGTAGAAAATTGTAGAACGCCTCTTCCAGCTGTACACTGATATAGCCTCGTGTAATCGCGGATTCTTTTGAAGGAACAAATATGCGGGGATGTTGAAAATCGCATCTGTGTGCATCGCAATTGTCTTGCCTCGATCCGCCGCGTCTGGTTTCACTCGAAATTCAGTTGATTTTAACATTACATTGATGTTTGCATCGTTGGAATGTAACGAAATTCAGAAAAAGAATTCATTCTATTTAACCCAAACGATGAAATTATTAATTGAATCATTGTTTAGTGACTAAATCATTATTTAGTAATTAGATTATTATTCCATCATTTGGATTAATTGGGATGTTTTTTTCTTTCTGAATTTTGTTGCATTCCAACGATGCAAACTTCAATGTCATAATTTAACAAAATTTCGTCAATCATTCGTTCTCGTGTGTATCGAATAAATCGGAAAATAATAAAGAAAATTCGAAACAACCTGGATTAACATGCTTTCGTTGGACATAAAAAACCGGAATTATTCCAAGTAGCTTCGAGCAAACAATACATAATACATTAATTCTCGATGCGAGGCGCGACGACGGGTACGCGGTAAAATATCGCAGCAGCTCATGGCTGGCTTAACTGCGGCGCGCGCGTAGTTTCTATAGCACAATCGCGCTCGTTAAACTCTCGACGTACGACAACAACTAATTAGATGACTGTCCGATATTACGAATTCGAATAAAACCGCGGAGAAAAGACGCGAACGACGCGAGTCGCGCGGATCGATCGTTTAGCTTAAACGCTCCGACAATAATGAGCTGCTCCGGACGGGTTATAATCGATATATCGCTCGAAAAGGCTGCTCTCACGATGCGAGCGCCAAGTATTCCATAGCGCGAACCCATGTACCACGTGGCAGTGCTTTTCACGGTCGCGCGAGATCAACCTATAGCGGTTATCATCCGCGCGAGACGCCTTTCTGACGTCAGGATTGACCGTAGGAATTATGCCGCGTTACCTGTACGCTAATCGATCCTACCTCTCTCTCTCTGCGTTTGTACTCCGTATATTTACCTCTCATGTGCGCTCATGTTTCGCCCCATTTAGTCTTAGACCTTATTTTTTACCTGCCTTGACAGTGTTGCTTTTTTCTTGTGCTCCGGTCGTTAGGGGGTTCAACATCCCAGCATCGAAAAAAATCAGTACTCCGCTCTACTCGCTTTCTCTCCCTCTGGCAACAGCGACAGCGCAGCGGCAAAACTCTGGTATCTATGATTATCTAATGCCCGTCTGTAGTACGGAGGATCGAAGAGCAGCGTCATCACGATCGTCGCTCGTGCGTGTCTCGCTTTGCCAACACATTCGACGAATCCGAAGCCGCGTTTCAGCTGATTCTCCACTGAGAAGGCAAACCGCAACGGTCCGCGACTGGCATAATACATCATCGTAACACTCTGACCGCCGATGCGATGGCTACGACACGATAGTCTTTTGGCGCAGTCTTGACCCTCACAATATTTCCTCTATAATCCAGCCAGGTGAGCGTCGCAGCCAACATCTATACAGACTGATTTTTTCAAGAGGGAAAACCGCCGTTCTCACACTATTAAAGATTTCGAATTTTGTTAATTACCAAAAATAGAGAATATCTTCATTTGCTCTTTACTGTCGCTTTCATGTTGTATAATTAACGATGCTTCGAAATCCTTCACTTCGAGATCTCGATTTTTGGCCTTTACCGACGTTTTCAAATCGTCGCGAGTCAAACGTTTAAATCTTTAATCGTCGTGTAGAAGAAAAAAACATTTTTTGATAATGTTTTGTTATTTATTTTTTCTCAGTTAAGTTAAAGATTTTGTTAATGTATTGTTTGCGCTGACTCATGAAGATAGTCAATCGTTATTAATTGGAAAATAAATAATTAGGCGAATAAGTAAAAGTAATTTTTATACACTTACTGGCGTCGCGATGAGAAGGCGTCGCGTTAAACGCGCCGGCTGCCCTGGCGTTAGAAATCTCCGAACTGTTCTCGCGCACGCGCGCGCGTAACAAACAGAGTTGACTGAATGATTAATTGCGATAAGACGCGGGCGTAGAGAGGACGCATGTTGATCGTCATTTGCGCTACGAGCTCTCGACGACGTCGTATCGGTTTTTGCTCGCGCTCTTACAGGGTCCATGTAGAATTGTCAATTTGTTCTTGCCATACTCTCGAGTATCCTCCCGTATCCCGCCGTGTTGTCGAATCAATTAGAGTTGACGTGCAGTAAAAAGCTGAATGTCACATGAAACATAGAGATTTTTTGCGCGCGGTCTGTGCTCGTAATTAATGTAATTATTGTCATTTTCATGCAAACTACAACTCGCGCGAATCTAATCGTAATTGAAATTTTTTCTTCACGTTTTGACAACAAAATCGCAGTTTTCGTAAACGAGGTTCGCGCGAATAAACTCCATTTATATTTTCTATTGTCGTGTTTATTTGTTTGTCGGTTCTGCGCGCGAGTACATCGGGCGATTCGAGAGCACAAGACGCTCGATTGTGAGAACCAGTTCGATCTTGCATCGACCGCCCGGATTATCGGCAATGAATAATTGCCGCGAGAAGCTGAAAGCCCCGCGGAAGAAACGCGGGCCGTCGTGCGGGCCGACTGAAAGATATTACAGTACAGTACTTGGCACGTTTCAGCGAAGCTCGATGTACCGGACTATTTTTAGAAAGAGACGTGTACACACTTTGCGCGCCACCCGAGGATTCGCTCTAATCGGCGAAGCAACACGCTCCGCCAACATGACGGGTCAATGGCTATGTTTATAAATATATTATATTCCGTAATATAGTATATACCGGATGATCATCTTTCCCGATCGTCCGAGCTCTTGCCGCAAATTTCAATACTCCTCAGTATTATCTCAACCAATAACAACAACGAAACATATTTTAATTAAACGAGTCTCTCTGTACTTTGACAAACATTTTCGCTGGATCTAAATCACGGAATCTCCTATATTCGAATAAGTATTTCACTCGGTATCGCTGACTTCATTACGCGTTTATTTCAATAAAACAAAATATTCAGTTATGTTAAACATATTTTATTCATGTTGGACAAAAGTTCACGAAGTCGAGAAATTACAATTAGTAGAAATCAACCGTAAAAAAAGTTAGTAGTATTAGACTGAAAGAAAAACACATGGTTGAAACAACAATACTATATTTTTACTATACAGTATAATTTCCAGGGGAGACGTTTATATTTTATAGTTACGATAATGATAAAAAAATAATAGCTGCAAACATAATAATAGCTCAACCAATCAAATGCGTAGTATCCAGTACCAATCGATATGATCGGTCCTCCTGCGAATTATATCGGTATAGTTCGACCAACTATTCTACTATATTTTTTTCTGAGTGTAAATTACGATTTTTTTGGATTTGTTCTTTTTCACATAATTGTGCTAAATTGGCTCAATTTCAAGTCGAGGAAAATGAAAAAAACTCTTATTGAAGAACAGTAACGAGGCGTTGATAAAAGGTTTCTAAAAAAAAGTTTCGATTCAGTATCAGCTTGAGGAACGTAAATGTTTGCAATACGGTTAGCTCGCAGATAAGTCTCGAGAAGTTGACTCGGGGTCGTTCGTAGCAGAATCCAGTGGCGATGGTTGGCATTCAATTTCGTTAAATTTAGAATACATAGTAAGTTGTATTTTCTGTCCAAGCATTCGAATATCGGGCTGATGCAATAGACAGTTTACATGTATTGGCAAATACAAAAAAAACTAATCGAGGAAGGTTATCGTCTTTCCGTTGGATGATAAATAAGCAAAATCACGCTAATTATTATTTTGTTTTCGTTTACAAAAGAAAAAAAAGCGTTTCCTAATTATACCAGTTAACGCAGAAAAAGGACTATTGTACTAAAAACCATGTTGCCTCAGTCGAAATACAATAATATTAATAATAACTAAATCATTGCAGAAAAGTTGTTCCGAAAGGGTTGCGACTCGAGAGACTAATGCAACGCGGGATAGGAGATGAGAGAAGTTGACGGAAATGAAACGGTCGTTCTCTGTCGCGCGGGTTACAAAGTTCGCGACCCGAATCTTTATCACTCGAAAGCACGTGAGCGGTGCGGGGGGTGATCGCGGTGATTGCGTTTGCGCGTACAGTTTTGTTTTCCGTCGATTGTCTCGTCGCAGCGTCGTTAATTGCGCTAATCAAAGTCGTTGATTAAACCGCGATACCGCGTCGAGGACGTTTGTACATCGACGTCGCTTTGTCACCAGAGGGATGCCATCGTGCAAACTATACGCTCGAGATTCATACAACGTGCGGAGAATCGTACAACAAGCGCCGCATCAGCAGCTACAGCACGGCAAATCGCATCTCCAGGCCATTTGACGCAAATTTGTATTCTGCAGTACAAAATAAAAGAAATATTTATCAATAAATATAAATATAAATATAAATATTTATATTTGTATTTACTTATATTTATTTATGTTTATTTTAGTTTTTTTTCTTGTTGTTGCCAAAAATCGAGACTCGTCGAAAATGTAATCATGTCTATTTTTCGTAGACAAAACGACATTCGAATCAAGGTATTTTTTGCAGACTCAAGAAAATATGCAAAACATATCTTGCTTCGTGTATTTAAGCAAATGCGTGAAACGTTTGTTTGTACTTTTGTCACTGCATCAACAATTCTATTGCAAACGATACGCCGTATCGTCGACAACATACGATATTCGATCGTCGTTTTACGATGATAACTCTTGTAGATAACTTTTTTCCTCTACACGAGAATCATTAGCGCGACGCATACGATCGCGCATAGGAAGAAACGACACAAGTAAATTGGCTGTGCACTTGACAAAAACAGAGGAGATGATGTGATCAATAGCATCCTGCCTCAAACATGTGTAGAATGGATTTAAAAAATTAAGGAAAATTGTTAGCTGGCCCGTTTCGATTAATTCCGGTGGTCCGCTTGAATCGATGTGTCTAGTCACGCAATCACTCAAAGTTTGTTGCGGCAACAACGAAATAAATGATGTAAATGAGAGTTAATATTTTTTTGCGGACAGTGATAACACAAAAATGTAATGAATTATTTTGAATTTTAATGCATCACCGTGTGGTGCACGCAGCCGCGCAGCGGCAGCTCGCGATACACTTGGAATCAGCAAATTTGAGTCGCGACTCCCGCGAGAGACAGATACTAACATATTACACACTTACTCTCGTGATGTGCGACCGTTACGCAAGAAAATCAAACCGTCGCGAGGTCACGAGCGCGCGAGCGCGCGCGCGTAAGCTTGGCACGCGTTATGTGCCTACTCATCGACACGCGGATAGTAACCGCGAGCGCCATCGGCGAACGACGACTGTGAGTTATTATTTTCTCCTCGAGAGCCCGCAAAGTGCTTTTTTTCGCTTTTGCCTTCTGCGCTCGCGATAAATCGAATAACCAAATGTCACATTGATTGTTATTTCGGAAAATAATATTAAACAAAATGTAACGAAGCTCTAAAAATACCTGCATATAATAAGAATAAATTACGAATCGATGTGGCCTACTACTACCTTCCTCGCTCGTCTAGCCGTTTGACCCTCGACTCGCGCGTTTATAGCGTAAAAAAAAACTATTTCCGTAGATACTCTATACGAATAAATTTAACCGAGGCGTTACATTAGAAGGCGTTTTTTTCCATTGAGAAGTAACCTCAACTTGCGTTACGCCGTTTTTCCGATTAAATTAATACTCGTCGTTCTAAAATTGATTGAAAAAAAAAAGAGAAAATCCAAGTCGAAGCGCAAACTGTCATCAATCTCCGGCAGTTGGTTCCTTCTGTGACCGCTCGGTGAGGAGGCTGGAAGGCCGTTTGAGACGTTCACCAAAATGAATATAACTGTCGAGGGCCACGCGAGCTTGCCGATGCCGCGCGCGCGGCGGCGGCGGAACGAGTTCTTCGACAATTTTCGTGCGCTCGTACTATCTACCTGCTCGCGAGCGAGCGCGACTTTGCATGTACAACACTTTACGCGTTACACGAGGATACATTACGATCGTGACGGCCTCGGAATTTTTCGTGCGCTCGTCCGCGCGTCGAGACGTTTAAATCCCTCTCTCGATAAATCTCGACGGCCCAGAGACGTCGCGATGCACTAATACGAACACATTCGCCTTCCCTGAAATATTTTAAATCGTTCGAGTGAAATGATCAATCAACTGCGTTTAGAGCTGGCTGCCTATAGTACGCGTAATTATGACGTTGAAGTTTGCACCGTTGCAATGGAACGAAATTAAAAACAAAATATGAATTAGGGGGTGAAGTCATTTTGTTTCGTTATGCTCTTAGTCGTTATAATGAATTTGTGTTTTTCACCCTATAAAAACACAATTTGTGATTTTTCACCCTATAAAAACACACAAATTTCAAAGTTAACTTGAAAATCTGAAAAAATTCATACGTATTCAAGAAAACGAACGAACCATTTTCATAAAAAAAAAAAAAAATTTGGGTCACCGGGATATTTGTTAAACAATTTTTTTTTCGCCAATTTGTTAATAACATTTTCGAATTATTATTATGTCAAATTAATCTTTTCAGTACTTTTAACGTGCATGAACTTTTTCAGATTTTTATACCATCGAGAAGTGTATGCGATTCTCTGTCAATTTTCTCGAATTTATGCGAAACCAACACTAAACAACAGGACTTCCTTAATACATTGTTGTTTTTAATTTCGTTACATTATAACGATGCAAACTTCAACGTGATGCGTAATTAAATCTCTCGACATAGCGGCAGAGTCTTTCTTCTAGAAAGGTGTAGGTAGACAGGGGGATGCGGCATTGTATAAGCCCCCAAACGCTCGCGTTCTGTGTCACTAGGCCACAGTTATCCATACATTTGTAATAGGTCATGCCCGTGAATAACTAAACTAGGGGGAACTAACCAAACTAAAGTAAACTACTCGCTGGGGGAAGCGAGCGCCGATCGTGAAAATGTTATTTTCTCGGCCGTGTGCGCCTGTTACACGAGCCGTCCTGCGCGCCTCTATACAAATCAGTGTATTTCAATGGCAAATGGGGGTTCGTACTATCGTCGCCGATTGAAATTTCCGGTGCGTCCCGCGGACGTAAATTCCAATTTCTCCGCTAGGTATCCACGGATTCATTCTCAAGGATCTTCGAATCGCGGGCGTTGAGTACTTCCGCGTTGGATCTCAGCCAAGCGAGATACCTTACTATACCCACGTATACACGTATTGTATGTATGTAGATACAACGAAACGATGGGCTTTCGATAGCGTGAAGCGTCGGCGAGGAGATTGCTCGTCGTCGTCGCGCCCCAACGTGTAAGTAGACTGCGCGCGGCGGCTGCGGCGGCGGCTCTAGGAGAAGGAGGCGTCGCGATGTGCCACCGTGTGTGCATAGTATCGGCGGTGGCGTTCGACGACGGTGGAGGGGGCGGCGAGAGGAAGAAGAAGAAGCCTCCGCGCGCCTACCGTATATACGACGCACAGCAGCAGCAGCAGCAGCAGCGACGACGAGCAACAGCGGCGGCGGCGGCGGCGGCGGCAGAGATAGAGAATAGAGTGGGGGCTTATTTACTCGCTATTCACTGTGCCAGGAGCCAAGCTTCGAGCGCGGATCGACGTCGACCACCAGTTTGCGCCGTGGCTTCGTTCCTGCGAGCGTCGAGCCGCTCTTGTCTCCTCGATCGGTCAGTCGTCGCACCGACTGTACAATTTATATACGCGTACACAATTTCGCACTCGCTCGTCGTTGATCGTCCCTCGGGCCCCGAGACTCATTGCGTCTTATGTTCTTGCGTCCCCCGCCCCGCCGCCGCCGCGTTTTTAATTCCCTCGCGACTCCAATCACGCTCGCGGTTGAAACGCGCGTGAGACACACTCGACACACTCGAGTCGAGGTCTGAGTTTTCTCGATTCGCGATGTGAAACGGAAAATCGCACAGCGTGGTTGATCAACGATTATCGAGCGAGTTTCGCGTACGTGTTTATTTCGCACATGCGACTCGATTTTTTTGTTTTTTTTTTCACGAATAACCGCGTAATTAACGTGGAAGAGAGAGAGAGAGATATGCAAACGACGAGAGTTACGCTTCGCGGTGCCCTCGGGATGAGTTGAGCGGTGTGATATGGCAGTCCATAGAGCCGACAATTATTCCCGTGTGATCGCCGATCGAGCTCGCAGCAGCGACAGCTGCAACGACCAAAGTGCCCGCGCGCAATCGCAATCGCAGTCGCAGTCGCAATCGCAATCGCACTCCCGCTATTGTTCCTCGTACGGCGATATTGTTTACCGCTGTCTGTCGCCGACGAGCGGGAGACGCCGAGGTGCCAAGACCAAGAGAGCAGCAGCCGACAGAGCCAGCCGCGAGAAGCGGGGGATAACGACGATAATAATAAGTACGACGTTTGTGCGCGTCGACGGAGAATCTTCGTTGTCAGTGAGGCCGAAGTCGTCGCGAGTAAAAATATCGCTCTAGCTCGCGCGCTCTTTGACGCGCGTGAAACGCCATCGAGTCGGCGGACGAGCGAGGAATCCGCGCGGTTTTTATTTTGCGCGGGAGAACGCGCGAGACGGAACGCGGAGAGACAACCCCGCGGCTCTGACCCGCGGGCGAAATCCGGCCGCGGAGATAAACCCTGAGAAGTGGAAGGGAGGGGAAAAAACGAGTGAAGTAAAAGAAAAGAACAACGCGCGAGAACGGACTTACCGAGAGCGCGGGTCGCTTTGAATGGCACCGGACTTCGAGAAGAAGCGGGAGCCGAGGAGGGGACACGGCGCGGCCGCCACCAGGCAGCATCATCATCATCATCATCACCACCAGCAGCAGCAGCCGCAGCAGCAGCAGCAGCGACAGCAACACTTTGTCGCTCCCACGGGCAGCGAGATCGAAGGGATGCTGCTTATGAGGTGCCCTGGAAATCCAATTGCCACTGATCATTACTATCATCACGGTAAATCAACAGCATAAGACTCGCGACGAGATCGCAAGAGGAGGAGGAGGAGGAGGAGAATGTCTCGCGGCGGTTTGCAATAAATTGCGTTAAACGACTCGCATTGTTGCACCGCGAGAAACACACACACACTCGACACACAGACACCCTTTACATTCAGCCGGGAAAACAAAAAAATCGTTGATGATTTTTCCGCGGCTCGGAGAGCGTATAACAATTGTTGGATTTGCAAGAGGCAGTTATGAAGAGATTGAGAGATGAATTTTTCGGTAGAAATACACAAGCAAGTAATGACACAATTTAATAAACGAATTTCGGGTGTGCACCGGTCAATTCGTCGCTGGTCCTTCGAAATGCTACTCGGGTTTACGTTTCCAGTTGGAAATCGGCGCTCCTTTTTTTTCTTGTTTCGCCGCTTTTCTCGTTTTTCTCCGCGGTGTTGGAGTTGAGTTTTATTCTTGGATCGACTTCCCTAGATTGCCATCCCGAGAATGTCACTCTTGTACGGAGTTGCGTGCCTCGCATTGCTCTACAACTGACGATTTATTTCTTTTATTTTTTTATTCCATGAATTGCTTTATAATTATTGTCGTTTCGAATGCTCCGCCGGCAGCAAAATGTTTACCTTTTTTTTTTAAGTGTTTTCTTTAAATTCTTCACTTCGCCGATGGAACAGGGCATTAAAAAAAATTGAAAACTAATGGGAGAGCCGGTGCTCGGCCGTTAGTACGGTGACTGAGCACTTTGCCTTTAGCCCCGATGCATTAGCCGTAACACAGTCATTTTGATATTAAAAAACTTTCATTAGATCCCGTGTCGACGAGCAAAACGCTGAATCACGCACTTTTGACCGGTTTATTGGCCGGTGCACTGACCCCAAAATATAATATACCGTATTAGCATAAAAAAATTCAATTACTTTTGTATTTTTATTTTTTTATTAGCATTATATTAATTTTTTAAGAGAAAAAAAAATTCGACGATAGCGGACGGTTGTAGGGTGACTCTGGCAGAAAGTACCTGGTCTTGTTGGGTGTGCGTTAAACACACGACCCAGCGAGACGCGCGCGGGAACCGCCGAGTAAAATTTCGTCGGTTGTCCCCGTTCTCCGTGTCCAGCCGCGACGATACGGATATACTTACGGTGTTTGCCTGCAGTGACGAGACGACGTGTGCACTGTTTTTCATCGGAGCGCGCGGTCGATCGACGGCGAGAGAGAGAGAGCGGGCCAGGCTTCGAAATTAAGCCGGTTTAACGGAGATTCTTTGCTGGACGTAGTCGCGGCACCTGTTAATTTCTCGTTAGCGAACGCGCCCGCGTCGAGAGCTCGGAAACTACTTTCTCCCACCAGCTCGTTTCCCTTCCCACGGGCTTTTCGAACCTTATACGCACGGGCCACCGTCCACCGGGTGTGTATATGTCGCTCGTTTGTACACACATAGTACATATAGGCAGATATGTACACGCGCTATATACCTACCAGGCGTGTCTATGTATCAGCAACAAGCCCGACCTTACTCGAGGTTCTTCGCGACGCGAACGCAAGCGTCTCGCGCTTGGTCACTGACACTCGTTTCGACTCCACCGTCCCTCCTCCCGCCCTTCGTTTCCCCGTCTCTTTCTCATAATACGACCGGATCTCAGGGTCGGCAAGTGTGTCCGTAGGAATAATCGAGCGGCTCTCGTTTCTTTTTCTTCTTTTTCTCTTTCCTTTCCTCGCTGGACGGTGTAGGTGAACAGCTTCGTCAATCGATCGCGAGAAATTCACGGATCTTTGATCATTTGTTATCCAAGCTTTCTACATAGAATCGAACGTTCGGTTCATGTATCGAGGTCAACTCCAGTTTTTCGTAATAACAACAACATTAACAATAATAATAATAATAATAAAAGCAACAACAACAACAACAATAATAATAATAATAATAATAATAGCGTATTATTGTATGCAGGGGGCATTGCGTATTCTCTGCGTTTAACAAAGCGTTCTCGAGTACATTTGTCATCAATAATGTAATAATTATATCGTTGTTGCGTTTACGCGACGACGAACACTATTTCTCGTGTGCACAATTACGGTTACGCTCGGTCAATTAGAAATAATAGACCCGCCTCGGACGCAACAATATCGACGACGACAATGCTCCCGAGAATCGATAATGTGGCTTCCCACAAACAAGAAATTTCGCGACATAGATAATCGTGTGTGACACACGTATTATTGTTGTTTCTAACTGAGCTATTACACCGCGCGGGTGACAACTAGTTGACGGAGATAATATTTTTACACTTGTCCATCGGGACATTGTCGTTGACGTTTTTGAAATGTATTGCTCATTTTTTTTTCTTTTTATTTTCTTTTTATTCATATTTTCTTATCGCATCCCTCTCGACTTTTTATCACTGAAAAATGCTGTCTATTCCTTGACGCGCGAGCGCGGCAATCAGTTCCGACAAAATCCGAATAAAACGCCCTGGATCCGTTTAAATTCATCCGGATTGGCATCTAGATTGGCGAAGTCACGGGGATAAGTTCCCCGTGACTTTTTTCTGGCAATCTACATTGCCAGAAAAAAGTCACGGGTTTTCATTCGATGCTTCTTGACAATACCTTCAGTTGAAAAACATTGGATAATTAGTGAACCATTATCTATAGTGTTCTGGTGTTTTGAATACCTCTGATGGAGAGACAGTTTGTTCGGGTATCGGAATGTGGTCACTCAATTTGATAAGCATGTAACCACTTATGATAAGCGACCGTAGCACGACTCAACTGGATCTGATAAGCGAAAATTCACAATCCAGAGAATAAACGAGGGAAACGAATCACTTAAAGTCTCACGAAACAGGCTAACCAAACTGCACTCATAACCACGCGCGCGCGCGCGCGCATTTATACGACATACCTACCCCGCCGCGTCTCGGTAATTCTCGATTACACAACGGATCGTCCGGAGAGCACTGACATAAATTTACAGTGCCAGTGACTAACCGCGCGCGACACTCTTGCAGTTTACGTCGCACGATTCGGTGGTTGGCAGCCTGTGCACATCGAGTGTGCGACCATTTCGATGAGTAAAGAGTCGTAGTGAAAAAAAATTCTTTTTTTTCACTACGACTCTTTACTCATCGAAATGGTCGCGCACAAAAAGAGTATTGATCGGAATTTCATCGCGTCGTCTCGGAGCAGAAGAGATCCAAGTGAAAAATATTCGGGAGTGCGTGACTATATCGGGAACGTACCTCGAGAGACCTTAACGTAGATACACCGAGAAGTCTGACTCGGCTTTCAAATTCAATTCCTCGCCGCAGCCCAATTCGAGCTGCGTATTTCGAAATAGAAACGCGGCTTCGTCGTCGGAGCAGGAAATTTCGAGTGGCGCCTAAGGAATCGACGGAGATACGTTGACGAACGAAAAGCAAACGCTGGGCGCCACGTGACCACTTCGTGTCCGTGAAAAGTGTGTGTGTCGCACCCGCGCACGGCCTGAACGCATAGCGCACTTGTATCGGTGTGCGTCTCTCGATTACGACAAGATCCCTCATCAAAAAATCAGTCGCTAATATACCTCGGATTTTTTATACAAGTATTGTTGTCGTGTTATTCGTTTTCTGATTGGCTGTTGGGTTGCCTGCAACTGGTTGCTAACCAACGAGCAGTTTCAATCGTGTTATTGTATTTTGACAATGGGAGGACGTTTCAGGTTTCAAGGTTTGTTAACGTTATGGGAGAAAAGGGTGTTCGGGCGGCGATGCGTATGACATAATATTTCCATTCTTCCAGAGATAAAATATCATATTTATGGTTTTCTCGACGAATGTTCCATTTTATGGGCAAGCAAAGTTTCTTGAGAATTCAAAAAAGAATTCGCAAGAAACGCAAGGGGTACGTTTTTCACAAATTTTTGGTATTCGATTTCGTAAAGTTTGACGACCCTATCCGATCGGAAATTTCTCGATGATTCCAAAAAGCACCGTTGTCTACCCGAAAAACAAAATTCGAAGAGAAAAACACAACAAATGATTTTTCACTTTTTTCGAAATGTCGTCACTTTGCTAAAATCGAGGTTACTTTTTTTTCGATCAACCGAACCTGGATTTTCTGTTTGCGTTCGAGAGAAAACTCTATAACGAAGAGAATGCCGCAAGGCGGAATGCGATATCTTGATATCTGAATTTTTTACAGAATGTTAAAGTTAGACCCTCAAAAATTGCAAATTTTTATAACATTTCTTTAATTTCTTTCGTTTTTTTGCGATTTTTGGCGGTGTGACTTTAACATTCTGTAAAAAATTTAAAAATCAAGATAACGCGTTCCGCCTTGCGTCATTCTCTTCGTTATAGAGTTTTCTCGAGGAATGAAGTAAGAAAATCCAGGTTCGAACGATCGAAAAAAATGTAACCTCGGTTTGAGTGAAGTGATAACTGTGTAAGCGTGCGAAGCACGTGTATAGGCTAGTTACATAAAAATCTTCCACGGGATCTCAAGTAATACATTCATCTTTGAACTTGATTTCCCAACACCTTGGAAATTCCGAATTCTCGCATACGCTGCGGGGTCGGAAAGAGAAAAAAAAAACAAAAAATGTCCTCGACACTCGTCTAGCGTCAAGTAACCCACAATGAGATACCAGAATTTAATCGGGTGACTGACCCAATTTCACGTGTGCAGGGCATGCAGCGCTTATTTTACGCTCAAAATATGTTGAGCCGTTGTTGAGAAATGCCGTAACTCGCGGTCTCAGTTTCCTTCGCGTCGACGAGGAATTTATTTTAACGATCGTCCGGTCGGGTATCGGATTACCGAACAGCCGTTATAACGGTCCACGTGACGTCGAGCATTTTTCTTCGATTTGGATAATCATACAGTGCCAATAAATTCCGCATTTCCGTGGATGTGACTAAGGGAAAGCTGCAATTTTCTCGTGTTTCATACATTTCGTTAACGATAGCGTCATCGTCGATCGTCCTTTCCCTCGAGATAAATTTCACTGGACGAGATATCGGGGCATCGGCGCGCCGCGCGAGCGTGACCGAGGACACAGATTTTCAGTCGTGTATTACGAGCGAAACAGCGAATCGCGAATCGTATGTATACAATTCGATTAAAATTACGAAGGCAGTAAAAAAAACCACACACACACATTCTTTTAATCTATAGTCGCACAACAAAGTAGCTTTTTACGGTAAAATTTGTTTTACAGTGCTATTTAAAAAAATGCACACATTTTTTTCTTCTTCCAGTAAACGCGTTTCAGTGACGTTGAAAAGAGCCAAAATCTTGTACATTTGTTTTCGCATTTAATTTCCTTTCGTTTGTGTGTTCGAACGCGCAGATACGCGTCAAGCGTTATATTATCCGTAGAGCATTAGGAGACTCGAGTGTGTACACGTATATATACATAAATGATATATAGTAGGTATATAGAGAGAGGCTCGCGTCTCGGGTTGGCGTTTGGCCGTACGCACACAGCGCGCGCTGGCTGCCGCTGTGTCGTCGCACACAATCCTTATCTATCGAGCGTTCAAGTAGGCTATCAGCGATGTCATTAGGGGTACACGTAGACGACCAAGACATCGAATGTGCGTGTTGAAATCCATGAGTGTATAAATTGCTTTGTACGAATACAGTTAAGCGCGCGGTAATGGACTCGTGGGGGGAGAGAGAGAGAGAGAGAGAGAGAGAGAGAGAGAGAGAGAGAGAGAGAGAGAGAGAGAGAGAGAGAGAGAAAGAATTGTAACGGGGAATATCTATGTAGGTGCACGGGGGAAATGTCGGGAATTATAGTTCAATCAACATCGATTTAGCCATTTTCTCCCAATCGCAGCGACGTATATTAGTCGTGGCTTTTTTTTCGGTCATCAGTGGGCAATTTTGAAATTGCCTCGACCCATATTGATATCGAGAGTGTAAGCGAAGTGCGCAATGCCTACAGATACGGAGCAGGGATTTCATTTGAATCGTTATCGATTCAGCGGTTCTTAGGTGTTTTTCGAAATTTTCGCGCCAAAAGTCTATTTACGAGAGGTCAATTTTGAATCTCAGCCTCTGGTAGGCAGTTTGAGAGAATTTTACACAGCGAGATAAGTGACGCACATAAGTCAGTGCACGCGAACTCGAGGGTTCACGCTCGATAGTCTCTCACCGACGCGCCTGTATACCCGGCGGCTCGACCTAGAAAAATATTATTCTAATCTCCCTTTAGAGCGGCACAATTCTATCGGTGCAATGGCCACAGATAAGACAGAGCGAGAGAGAAAGAGCTGTGTGTACAACCGTGAGACCGACCGAAGGAAAAGTACATTACTCCATTAACAATTGTTTCCCACAGACCCCTCGCCGCCTTTGATTAACAATAATATTTACACTCTGCTTAATTGAGAGTCGCATCGAGACCGAGGGGAGCTTCGACCCTGCAGCGACGTCTCAACGTTTTTATTTTCTCACACCAAACGCTTCGCATCCTGTGAAATTGCCAACTACACAAAAATGCACAAAAATGATAAGTTTTAGTGAGAAAAATAGGAAAGTCAGTCGAACGCTATCGCTCGGCCACTCGCGGGACGGCTCTGTTGATATTTCTTGTCTTAGCGAGTAAAATAAAGAGACGTCGTTTGTGACGCGTCGTGATGCGTTTGTGACGCATCGGTCGAATGAAAAGTGCGGAGGAAAAGAAGAGTAGTGTGTGCACGGGCTCAAAGGTCCCCGCGACGAGATAACACGCGTAATGGTAGTACCGACTACCGGTTGATGGGATGCAGAAGCCAGCCAGCCAGCCGCAAGTACGTCCTCGTGTCGACGTTGCGGACGGCGGACGAGCCTTTCTTTTCCATTGGGATCGTCGTAGTTAGCGAGCGAAGCACTTCCCGCGCGCCGCCTCTCTCCTCGTCCTCCGCTGCCGCCTGCTGTTTACCCTCCAATAGTAACGATGTTTATCGATCCTGTTATCGATCGCGGGGGTAACACTCGAGAGCCTCCTGGATCTGCCCGTCTCGACCCCACTGCTCGGGCCACCCGGCTATTCACCAACTTCACCAATACTCCAAGTGCATTTATCATGTTCAAGTCTGCATCGTTGGAATGCAACGAAATTCAGGAAAAAAATGAATTCTAATTATACCAAATTATGAAATTAGGTGTAAAAAGTCATCATAACAATTAGTTGCTGCGGTGACTTTTTATACCTAATTTCATCATTTGGGTTAATTACAATTTTTTTTTCTGAATGTCGTTGCATTCCAACGATGCAAACTTCAATATCATGTGCATTTTTCGCTCCACTAAATATACCTATACCAACACCTAAAGTTACAACTCTCCCGCATTTGAATTTCAGTAAATACATCAAATTCATCTGAGTTTCTCTATATTCATTTTATCGAGGAGTATCCGCGCACGCTGAGTTGCCGCGCTTCTTGTGTCGTTGCGCACCGAGAGATACGCGAGAGAGCTTCCAAGAGAGAGAGAGAGAGAGCGAGTGCCGCTTTGCGGGTCGTTGACATCGTTCTGTGATTTTCCTCCCGCGCTGACGCGGCTGCACCTGCACGTGCGTCCGTGTCATCATTACCTATATACGTTACGTACGCAGACACCATCCCGGGCCGGCTGGCTGGTTGAGGGTGCGAGCGCACGCACGGCCAAGGAGGACGAAGGAGCAGTAGTGAGAGCCCCCTTGGCCGCGGCGATTACGTACCGATTGCAACTTCGCCAACCCTGCGCTCCGTTCCGCACCGTCCGAGCGCGCAATTATCCTCGCCTCGGTTATATACGAGCTTTCTATAGATAGAACGTCAACGGCGAGAGCCCGACGTGTACTTTTGCCTGAGACACACTTTTTTTTCCCGCACCGCTCTATAGCATCTCTGCCCACAGAACTTTTCTCTCCATCGCCCACGCGAAGCCCTCGCTCCATTTCTCTTTCGCGTTTTTTTCTTCTTCGCCGAGTACTTTTTTCTTTCTTTTTTCTTTTTTTTTTCCTCATCGAACTCGCCAGCCGAAACCTTCACCAGGGACTCTGGATGTTGTCAAACATTATTCGGTGCGACTCGACGGGGTGTTCGTCGCTCTTTCTATTTTCATGTCGTTTCTCTTCTTATTCTGGAAAATCGTTGTAAATTACATTTTGCGTGATGTCAGAGGGGTGAGATTTCTGTCGTTCTGTCGTTTCTCTTCTTATTCTGGAAAATCGTTGTAAATTACATTTCGCGTGATATCGGAGGGGTGAAATTTCTGTCAGGTCGAATACACGTCGCTCCGACTATTATGTTGCTTCGAATTGCTCGATGGAACGAAGAAAACAAGAAAATTACACTGATAATTTAACGAAGCGAGCGGAATAATTTTAAGGTCGATTATCCCATTTTCGCCGTGCCAGCCGCTTTGTCTCGGGCGCGTTCGAGCTGAAAGCGGCTCTGGTCGCACGAAAACCGCCCGCGCAAAGTGCATACAGCGCGAGCGTTCACGTGAATATAAATGCGTGACGCACGTGCGATGCCCCGAATTGCGCACGCGGCCAAGCCAAACGACTTTGATCGCGACACATACATTCCCCGTCGGCACCGAGATCCGCGAGTCCCTCCGGGAGGATCTCTATACGCAACCGCGTTAAAGTGAAAGGTGAAGACCTGGGAGAAAAATTAAAAAAAAATTAAAAAATTTAACCGAGTACTCAGATCATGTTTTACCGTTCGAAAATAAAATGAAAGACGTAAAAATGACTTTAGCCGCGAACCCAATTACCGATATAACTAAAAACATGGAAATAAATGTTTATGGAAATAAAATATATTCAAGATATATGAATTATGTAAAATGATATATAACGGCCAAAAGTTCTACATCGGCTATATGTATTTTATATGTCCACCGCTTATATTTTAATGAGATATATCTTAAACAGATAAAAATATATTTGTTATATATTTTTCGATCAAAAGTTGTATATCTTTTATATATTTTTAAATATACTTTACTTTATTTCCATGGGGGATGTGTCTTCCGGCAGGCAACTGTTATGCTGAAATTTCGAGCGAAATTTGATTGAAATGCCGTATAGAAGGCTGGTTACAACAATTGCCGACACATGCCACGACGACAGGCAATAAATATGAAATATCTCGGGTTGAGTCTCGCCGTGCGGGTTTACGGACACACGCACGAAGATACCTCCGCGCTCCGCCCAACGCACGTTGTGCTCTCATTATTTTTCTCTCCGCGAGAGACCGTATTTCGAGTGGTCGTTGCGGTTTGGACTTTGGACGTCGCGCTGCGTTGACGTTTCGTGACGTAGCCGCGCGAGCATCAACACGGCGGACCAAGAGGTAGGCTCGCGGTGTCGCGTCGTCGCCGTTTCACCAATTTTTCATCAACAACACTCGTATATCTATACTCGGCGCGCGCATATACAGCTATAGCCGTACCGAGCGACGCACTCGAGCGAATTTGCTTCTTACTTATATTCGCGGTTACGCCAAGTCTCGAAGTTAAGCGGAAAAGTAAACTGCAGCTCGCACACCAGTCTTAAAAATAAACCGGAGTGGCGGCAGTTGGCTTTTCGAAAGGTGAAGCACATAGAGCGCGCGGAGCACGCAGAGCTCGCGGGGTCCGCGCAATCGTTGAGCAGTCGAAGCGGAGAGTAACTACGACCTCAGTGCAGACCTTGAACCCGCTACGTCATTCACGAGCAGCGCGACTGCCGCCACTGGCACTCGCTTTCGTTGCCACTTGGCTATACACTTACTTGCTCGAAGCTATACAACCGTCAGTCAATTTTTGCGGAAGCGACATTCAGTGTCGATTCTTCTCACTGAATTGTCTCTTTTCTTTTCTTCTCTTTTCAATAATTCGACAGTCTGATTAATCAACTTTTTTTTTTTCATTTTTCCAGGTAATACTACAACAGCAGCAGTGGCAGCAGCAGCAGCAGCAGCAGCAGCAAGTAGGACGTCATCGACGACGGCCGGCTCGTCAGCCGCGAGGAGCACGATAACCTCGAGCGGGCGTTCGCACTCGGCTCGTCGTCTTGGGCCCCAGCAGCGTCATCAGCAGCAGCGAAGTCATCAGCAGCAGGTTCAGCAGGCGCAACAGGCGCAACAGCAGCAGCAGCAGCAGCAACAGCAACAACAGACGAGAAGCTCGTTGTCATCGCTGAGCAACGCGGTGGCCAGAAGTTCGGATGAACCGTGCACGGCGCGGCCGAGCAGCAGTTCCGCGCAGGACATTTGCGACAACTCGAACGACTCGGGCCTCGGATTCGAGGAGAGACAGCAGCAGCAACAGGCCCAGCAGCAACTCAACAACTCGTCGGTTCGTCTGAGTTTTAACGTTCTGTCGTAAAGTTCCGAGTGAGAGTCTCGTCGATTATTCTCACTCGCGGCCGGAGAGCGTCTCGGCGGGGTTGCTCCATTTTTCGCCGCCCAAGATAAACACAAATCTTCCCGGGGCTTGAGGCGCCGGTGCGCGCGCGCGACTTGCGCGTCCGAAACGCGCGCCCATCGTCCACATATCTTTACTCTTTCCGATTCTATTTTGGCACCTTCGCGGCTTCGATGTATGCAGCCCGGCTATAGCGGAGTTACCGCGGAATCGCAACTTCTATTTCGGTATCCGCACAACGTTGCACTCGCGGCTATTTACTTCCGGCTACCTAGAGCTGGCTCTTCTTATCTCTATATCGTGTATTCTATTTCAATATCAAATCGCTTTTACATAACGGCTAACGAACGTCGTGATGATAGACCGCGCGGCGTTACCGCTATTTCCTTTCCTTCTTCTTCTTCTTCTTCTTCTTTTATTACGTCGGAGAAGTCGGCTGAGGACGACTTCGGGGCGAGGATATATTGCAGCACACTATCGGCTATAAAACCGTCAGATTTCTCGGAGTGAAAGTATAGTAAAAAGCCGTGGAGAGTAGTCGATGCCTCTTCCAATTCGAGCTAAGACATATTTTCGGTGACGTAACAAAGAGACGACCTTTTCGGATCAGTCGAAGAAAAAATGAATGTCGAAAAAAGTGGTCGCGCAGACGCCGACCTTTCTCCATGTCTACCGATCATCGATAAATTTACGTTTCATCAATTATCCATTAGAGGTGGAAAACTACCGCGGCGAACGGATGGACCGTCCGCGATTATTTGAAATATTCGAACAGCGCGAGCGACGCTTTTGTGGTTTGAATTATTCAAGTAATACTTGGGGAGGCGCCTCAATGTGTAGTCGTGTTGAATAAGATAATTCGAACGCTTTAACTACATTGGATGGTGGTGTAAATGCCTGTATGAAATGCTATTCAAAGGAATATTTGGAATTTGAGGGTTGTATGTATTTCACATATTTAATTGACACTCAAAAAGAACTTAAACATTATATGAGCAGATACAACGATAGCTTCGACGGTTAATCGTGCATCGGAGGGGATGAGCTTGTCGGAGGGTATTAGGTATATTTTTAGAATTCGAGGCGCGTGTTTAAAATGTTCAGACAGTGAAAAGAGCAAACTTTAAGTATATACGTTACATAACGTATTCACTGCAGTCATAGTTTAGCTGAAAAAAAAATGGAAAAATCGTCGAGAAAAAGGCAAAAAATGATTTTTTATCTCTGGAAATATGGAAATATTAGGCCATACGCTTCGCGCGCAAACACTCTTCCCTCCCATAACGTTAACAAACCTTGAAACAGCTCACACGCTCTTCGAACTGTCAAAATACAATAACACGATTAGAACCGCTCGTTGGTTAGCAACGAGTTGCAGGCAACCGGGCAGCCAATCAGAGAACGAATAACACGACTACAATGTTTATATCGAAAATGCGAGAGATATTTTACCCACTGTTTTTTTTTTCAAGTGGGATCACAAACTCGTTTTGGAGACTTTGCTCCGCCGGGTTAATGAAGGTTGGGCAAAACGCAGCGCGCGCTTTTTATCTCGAGCATTGCGGCGAGCAGCGATACTCTTCGGCTGCTACCGGTTCCATCCAGCCGAGCATCGCGAAAGCCCTGCAAAAGATTCTTTTTGTATCGCGGAACTCGCGTAAACGGTGAATATGCGGTTTTCGTTATCGTTCGCGTCAGTTCGTCGGCGCGTTGTCCCGAACACTGTGGGTTGTTCTACCGTGCATAGTATTCCTAAAGAGTGTGCATAGCATTGTTATCTCACGGCTCGGGCCGTATCGTAAATCACGAGGCCACTTATAATTCACGACGCGCGGAATCTCATGTCTAGAACGACTTTTCGATCGTAAAAATGCCGTGAAAATTGATTACATGAATTTCCGGAACGTTTTATTCAACGAATAAAACGGAGAGATACCGCGGCGAGAATCGTGGCGGTCTGTGAGTAGAGCGGCAACACAGTCGCATGGTGATGCATGCGTTTAGAGACTTCAGAAGTAGCATAATAGAGAGACGTATAAGTGAGTAAAGAGAGCGAGAGCGATTACCGTCGGTTCCAACGGTAGTTGAACCCGAGTTGGTCGTCGCTCGTTCGCCTCTCGACTCGTTGATTTGTCAAATTGGTCCCCGAGTATCGGGCTCTCGGGGCGCACGGACTCAATCCTATCAATTGCTTGAACGCAGGCTTGGAACGGAGCCGGCGAGGAGGACACCAAGAGACGAAAGATGGACATAAAGCTCGAGTCCGAAGACGCGAACTTTGCGTTCCCCGAGGTCGGACGGGGTGCGAACGTCTCCTCGAGCAGCAGCACCAGTAGCAACAGCAGCAACAGCAGCAGCAGCAACAGCAGCAGCAACGGCAGCAACGGAGGTGAGGTGGTGAACAAGGCTGCGGGTGTTACGAGAAGCGGTGGCACCGCCAATGGTATCGGCGCGAGCGCCGCGATCTCCAGTCGGACGGGAAACGGAAACGGCACCGTAGGAAGGGTTGTCGGTGTCACCAGACCACGTCCGGCCATGGGAGTGTACACGAAGAGACCGCCAGCGGCCCATCAAGGTCCCGTCACTCTTACGTCGCAGCTTTGTACGTGTCCCTGGCACGAATGGCCTCTTTTTCTCATTCATTACAAGCTCACAAATGCACCAGCTCTTTCTCTCAGATTCAACAATTTTGCCTTTCTTTCCGAACCAGTGACTCTCATATTTTCATTAAGAATGGCAAGAGTGAATGCATCAGTTTAATCAAGCCTATTCGACTGGTTCGCTCCTCAATCGAAAAGTTGATAAATTCCCGAGAATGTTTGTGTCCCGCATTAATTTTCTATACATAGAGTGTTAACGAACGAGTCTCGCGGCATTGGCGTTATTGGGTTTTTTTGTTTTATTTCACAAATTTCAGGCAGCGCGTCCAGAGACGGGAAGACTCAGCTGCAGATAATATGCCAGCCGGAGCAGCAGCACAGGGCTCGCTACCAGACGGAGGGCTCTCGAGGTGCGGTGAAGGATCGCACGGGCAATGGGTTTCCGATCGTGCGACTCGTCGGTTACGACAAACCAGCGACTCTTCAGGTATTCATCGGCACGGATCTGGGTCGCGTCGCCCCGCACATGTTCTACCAGGCGTGTCGCGTCAGCGGCAAGAACTCGACGCCGTGCGTCGAACGCAAGCTCGACGGCACAATCGTCATCGAGGTGGATATGGATCCGACCAAGGATATGCTCGTCACCTGCGACTGCGTTGGTATACTCAAAGAGCGCAACGTCGACGTCGAGCATCGCTTCCCCCAAGAGGCCGGTGTACTTCAGGGTCGAAGCAAGAAGAAGTCGACCAGATGTCGGATGGTCTTTCGCACGACCATCACTCACGCCGACGGCACCAACGAGACGCTCCAAGTGTGCTCGCAACCCATAGTTTGCAGTGAGTCGAACACACGAAACAAACAAATCGTATTTTTGTCATTCGAAGAGAGCGAGGCGACTAATTCTCATATTTTCTTTGCAATCGAAATAGCTCAACCGCCCGGTATTCCGGAAATATGCAAGAAATCACTGACCTCCTGTCCGTGCACCGGAGGCCTCGAGCTCTTCGTGCTCGGGAAGAATTTTCTCAAGGACACGCGCGTGGTCTTTCAACTGGACAACGAGGATCTCTCGAGTAGCCTCGAGCCCCACTGGGAATGCGCCGTCACGCCCGACAAGGAGTTCCTTCAGCAGACGCACCTCGTGTGCGTGGTGCCCGCTTACAGGAGGCAGGATCTCGCGCCCACGGAAACGGTGAGCGTGAAATTGTACGCCGTGTCCTCGGGGAAGACCAGCGAGCCTCACACCTTCGTGTACACCGCGGCGTCGACACCGCCGGAGCCTTCGGTCGGCAAGATCGAGCCCGCGACGCCGCCGCTCGTGTCCGCGAGCAACGACAACACGAGCCTCACCGCATCTCCCGCGTCGGTTCCGCTCGCCGCAGTAGCCAACAATGGTAAGTTAAAGTAAACAAAAAAAACAACAAAAATTCTACGCAAACTTGACCGCACTAGAATCTTTCGCGAAGCTTCCTCGTAATTGGAAAAAATGTTCAATTAATCGATTATGAGGAAGCTTGCGGGTGTAAAAAAGCAAAAAGAAAATCCAACGTGTGAATCGTAATGGCACTGTGCGTTTTTTGTTACAGCACTGATCCCACAAGCCGCCGCAGTGGCTCCGAACTTCTTAGCGAGCATTCAACAACAGAGTCAGCCGGCTCCGCAATCTCAGCAGGTGCAGTCCGAGGTCTTGAAGAACGATCCGAGTCCGCCACCCGCGGCGGCGCCGAGCCAAGTGACCCCGGTGATGATGTGGGCCGCGCAGGCGGCCAATTGTCAAAATTCCGTGCCCGACGTGATGATGCCACCGCCGAATCTCGTGGCGAATCCGCTTCTCAATCGGCGATCGTCGTCGAATCATCAGCTGATCATTCCGGACAATCTCAAGACCGAGGTGCTGGACGACAGCAGCGAGAACAGCATGCTCAGCGACAACAGCATGCAGAGCATGCCGACGCCAACGTCGAACGGTGCGTCAAACTCGAGCCCGCTGCATCAGCTCGTCGGCGAGAACTCGTTGGACGCCACGCAGCCGGGCGGCATGATAAGATCGGTGGGCGCCGTGGGTTCCTCGCTCGGCTCGCCGGGCCAAGACCACGCGGTCGGTATGCTCGGTGTGGTTGATCTGATGCGCAATCCTCATCCCCTCGCGCTCTCGGCTTCTCACCAGAGTCCCTACGGCGCGATGCACGAACAGCAGCAACAGCAGCAGCAGGTTCAGCAGCAGCAGCAACAGCAACAGCAGCAACAGCAGTCGCACGTCAAGGTTCTCAGCCCGCATCACATAAACAAGGACGTGAGCGCGATAATGCCGAACGAGGGATCGACGAACGGTGCGGCGACGCTTCAGGGCGCCGGAGTGGTTGATCTTCGGATGAAACATCATCAGTCCGAGTACAACACGTTGAGCAACTTCACGACGACTCCGGCCGGGCAGCCGCTGCCGGCGCAGAGCGGTCAGAGCATCGAGAAATATCTGAATCACATAGAGTCGACGCCGGTGGCGAAGGAGCCCGAGAGCCAGGACAGCAACTTCGTGGGCGCGATACAGCAGCAGCAGCAACGTGCTTCCATAATAGCAAGCAGCCGTCCGCAGCCACCGCAGCAGACGGGCAACATACTCGCGCCGAACGCCGCGACGGCGAAGCTCGACGCGCTGGTCAACTCCGCGGCGGAGAGCCATCAGATGGTGTCGCCGATGAGAGCGGTGAACACGAGTCCGAACGGGATGATGGGTCAGCTGACCGATCGCGAGGCGATCGCGAGCAGCCCGCAGCAGCAAGCGACGAGAACGAGTCCGCCGATACCGGTGAAGACGATGCTCCTCGAGGCTCTGATGCCCGGGCAGACGACGCCCGTGCAGGCGGCGGTCGCGGGTGGCGTCGTAAACGGCACTGCCGCCGTTGTCGTTGGGGCTGCCGAGCCGTGCCCCGAGGAGAGTCTCATGACGACGATAAACGCGGCTCTTCTACCGCCGATGCAGGAGCCACCGGCCGTGACCGCCGCGACACTCGGCGCGAATCCGACGGCGGTGAGCGTGACGACGCACAATCCCCTTCAAGTGAATGGCGAGCCGATCGCGAGAAGCGCGACGGATCACATACAGCAGATCCAGGCACTCGCGGAGCAGGACGTTGTGATGCAGCAGCAGGTGCAGCAGGTCGAGCAGGTGGTCGCGCAGGCGCAGCAGCAGGTCGAGCAGGTAGTCGCGCAGGCGCATCAGCAGGCGGTGCAGGCGGTTCAGCAGGCCCAACAGCAGGTCGTTCATCAGGTCGTTCAGCACGCCCAAGTTGTGCAACAGGCCGTGCAGCAGGTTCAGGCCGCGCAGCAGGTTCAGGCGGTACCCGCGGTTCAGCAGGCGATGCAACAGGCGACGCAGGAGGTCGTTCAGCAGGCGGTGCAGCAAGCGACGCAGGAGGTCGTGCAGCAGGTGCAGGCGGTTCAGCAGGCGGTGCAACAGGCGCAGGCCGCCCAGGCGATGCAGCACGCCGTTCAGCAGGACATCGGCTCGATGCTGAATCAACCGGCGGGCTTCGTCGCCGAGGCGAGCTCGGTTCTCGCGAGCGGCGCCGCCCAGGAGCCCTGCCAGCAGAGGCTGACCAACGCCGCCGAGCAAGCGATCAACAGCGTTATCACAAACGCCACGCAGGACATAATGAACAATCGGCCCATCACCACGACCACCGCTCACGCGATTATCGCCACGAAGAATATTTTGAACAGCGTGGCGACGCAGAGCGCGCAACTGATGAACAGCGCGATGGAGGGAATTCTGCCCAAGTCCCCGTCCGCCGGTCAGGGCACGATCGCCGAACAAGTGTCGAGAAAGTCGCCGCCGGTGCCGATGCCCGGTACGCCCAATCGACAGAATCCGAACAACGTTATACAAAACACCGCGCCGAGCACGAACGGTCAGGTGATCCGAAAACCCGAGGACGACGGCAGCATGCTGCCGCAGGAACTCACGTCCATGTCGGAACACGATCTTCTCAGCTACATCAATCCGAGCTGCTTCGATCCGCAGGGCGGCTTTCTCATGTAGATCTCGCGTAGCGATCTCTCGCGGTCCGCGCGCCGCCCGAACGTTTGTGATTTCCGTGTATGCTTGTTATTAACATTGAAAGAAGGTCACTCATAAGCTATGTTCAACACACTGCTGCGATAGTTTACTTGGAGAAAGAGAATCATGTTTTTTTCTGTTTGTTTGTGCTTTTTTCCTTTTTTTTTCTTCTTTTTTCGTTGATTGTGGAACACGAAACCGCTTTAGCCTTCGGAAAATGAACAACTATTAATGTTTAAGCGAGACGGGCGCACGAGAGAGCGCGACAATTGATTATATATTTGTAAAACGAATGTTAACGCGAACGTGTTTTTTTATTATTATTATTATTATTATTATTTTTATTATTATTATTATTACACGAGTTATCAATTTTATTTGCGAAATCATTAATTTATCTCGTTAATAATGTCACTGTGGTGCATCGAGGTGCCTTCTTTCCATCCCTTCCCATTTGGACGAAAAAGAATATACAGGAGTAGCTCAAACTGGTTTTAAACCATTTCTTGAACGATGAAAACTCTTCATGAGCCTTTTGAAATGAGAAACGAAAGCCTACACGATTAAATGAGTAATAAAAATCGTTTAACACTGACCCGACTCAAGGAAAGCATCTCTATTCGTTGATAGAGACACGGAACTGAGTGTAGCCAATTTAACGCTAACATTTACGATATGATTCTATGAATTATTGATAAATATTTTTTCTTGACTTGATTTCATTATGCGAATAATGTATCATTCTACTGTTTGACTTTTGTTTTTATGGTACGCCACCTTAATGTTAAGGATGTTTCTTATATTGTTTAATATTTGAATTTGTTGTTAATTAGTACTGATAAAACGAAACAAAACAAAAAATGTATGTGATTACGTTGATAGCCTCAACGCCTAGTAGACGATGAAATGTGACAGAGAGATTATATTATATGTCAATACGAGGAATAGTTAATGAAAGTATATATCATTACAGAAATATAAATATATATATATATACACATTTATATATATATTTTTTACGTTTACCCAAAGAGAGAAACGCGTTCAGATATATACTATAAATGTGAAAGTGAGCTTACTACAAAGTAAACGAAAATAAAGTCTATTCCGAGCCCATCGTTAAAACATCGAACAATATTCGAGTAAACCGACATACAATAAAACTAAAGAGAACGCGTACATTCGCCAATGTCTTTCGAATCGAGTCCGATTTTTTATGAAAAAACTTTGCAACTAAATGTCATGAAATATACTCCAGACTTAACTTTATAGAAAGATATATACTATATATTTGGTATCCGTTATACAATGAAGAACAATGCCAACTCGAGAACACTACCCAACGGCGGTACTTTTCATTTTGTGATAAATTATTGGTGCATATTCGAGACGAGAAAGAAATCTTATCCATCGACCTTGCGCGTGTCGTCTCGATGTAGTCGGTCAATTCCCCCCTCGCCTTACAAAATAACCATTCATAGAAAATACTACGTATATGATATGTACTCCGCGTAATGTTATCTGTAACATGTACCGTATAACTTTGAACACACCACTAGAACCGTAAAAGTAGTACCCTTGAAATGAAAAGTCCGAAGCATGTATCATCGTTTCCCCTATAAGTTCAATAAATGTTTCACAGCATTTTTTTTATATATCCTTTCCACCTCAACCTTTTATTAATTAGAATCTTTATCGTAAACAATATACAATGGCAACAATGTCAGGTAAAGTGTCGTGTTTGAGAATAAAACCGCATATTCCTCATTCCCGAAAATTATTTCATTCACGGCTCTGTTCAAACGATAAACCAGAGGTCTCCCTCGTTTCTCACTTTCTTTTCCTTCAGCAATTTGTCGAGGTGATGCCTCACGTTCAACGCCGCTGCTGGCCACAAACTCTGTGGAATTTCCTGATAAACAATGAACACGAGTGTTATCAGACAAATTGCATAAATCGAGTATTCGCTACTTGAACTACATTGCGGTAGGAAAGATGTAACTTAGTGGACTTGCGCGGTACCTTGTAGATTTGCCCGACAATGTCCAGGTCGGACATACCACTGCGTTTGCCGTGTTCCTTCAAGACCTCCAAAATCTGAGCTTCCCTCTGCATCCTATGTTCAATGTAAAATTCAATTTTAGGAGCAGGATCTTCGATGACCGGTCCATGACCGGGGTATATAGTCTTTGGCTTCATCGCCAGAATCTTTTCCAACGACAGCATGTAATCTCTGAGGTCCTCAAAGACGGCGGTTCCTTCGCCTAGAATACAGTCGCCGCTGAACAAAATATTGTCGTCTCTCAGCATAAGGCAAATGTGATCTGTGGTATGTCCCGGAGTGTATTTTACTTGGAGGCTGGCGCCTTCCACATCCAAGAGCTGTTCGTCCTTCAGGGTCAGCCAGTTCTTGATGTTGTACCCCCCCTCGTTGGCTCCACCGTCCTCCACACTTCTGGGCAACTTCCATATCGCCAGCTCCGAATCTGTTTTAGAACGTAGAAGATCCCTGACCGGTCCGGCCCCACCTATGTGATCGTGGTGCCAGTGCGTTATCACCAAGTGTTCTATCGTAGCGTTTTCCTTCTGGAGAACGTCGTTGAGAAGTTTCGTGTACTCCGGCGCGGTATTCTCGTCACCCGAGTCTATGAGCAGTCGCCTGAAAGTTTTTCACCGTCACCCGCGCGCTCTCGTTTACTCGTCGACGAGGTGACGATCAAATGCGTTATATTAAATTTATACCTCTTGCCGGTACCCACGAGATACGTGTTGGTTCCCTGAAGTGTCATCAAGCCGGGATTGCATCCCAAAATGCGAATTACATTTTTCGACAGTTTCGACACGAGTGGAATTGACGTGAGCGACATTGTCGTGGTTGAGGTGCTCGCAGCAATATTCAACGAATCCAAGTGTCTCAAGCTAATCGGGGCTAATTACGCGTGTTTTTCTTGATAAGAGAGGAATCGCTGTCGTCGCCGCCGCCGTCGCCGCCGCGACTCACGCGAGCCACCCCGTTCTCTGGGCTCCCGAGATAAACGAGGAATCGATATATCTCGAAGAAGACGACGACGGCGGAACGAACGACGACACGTCGAACGACATTATCCACCGGAGAGGAAGCAAAACAGTTGGCGCTACGTCGTAGTGCGCGTAGGTCTGAAGTCTGAATCTGTATTCCGCGAACGTCAATTTGAATCGCACTTGGACACGCGAGTATTCGGTTTATACGATATATTGGCACGTTGAGCGGCAAACAGTTGTTATTAACAATGGCGACAGTGTTGCGTGTGAAGCGTCGAAACGATGACGAGCCCCTCGATGCTTTGGTTATAGCTGTGAAAAGACGCAAAACCGAAGCCGGCGCGTCGAGCGACGCTGCCGGCATAACACCATTGACTGCCGTTGTAAAATTCGCCGGAACGTTGGAGAATCAGGTAAAAATTACGTTAACAGTCAAATGCGAAGAAAAAAACAAACAAACAAAAAAATTGAATTACGTTCATCACTCATGTCCGCGTAGTTGGCGATAACTTGTTATCCAGGAATTGTTGTTTTGTAGGAGGACGACGTCGCCGAGCATTTACACAAGACATTGAGCAAGGACGAACTCAAAGCAAATTACAAGCAACACGTGATCGACGTCACGAACAAAGCGCGACTTAAGACTCAAGCGGCCTCCAGAGCCAACCGTTACAGAGTCGTTAATTGCAATCGATCCATCAACACTGCACAGGCCGATGATGCGGATGAAAGAATTATGACTGTCATAGACGTTGAGGATTCTGTCTCTTGTGCCAATGATGGCGTTCCTGATCCAGAGGCGGTAAGTTTACACCAAAAGTGCTGTCGTTGCGTTTGGTAATCTTGGAGCCAACGAGTGGAGAATTTTTTGATTGTTTATCATACCTAATGTCGCAGGTAATTGGATACGTCTACGACGTGTACTGCACCGAACTGGAGGAAGGAATGCATTTGGACGACGACCTCACGATTCATCCCTTCGAGCAAGAGCTTGTGTTTGATCCTTACAGAGAAAACGGTGCACCCGACGAGGACTGCCAGTCGGACGACTCCAACTCAGAGTCCAACTGGAGAAACGATTATCCTGATTCCGATCACTCGGTGAATTCCGTCGACGACGACGACATGAGGGACGCCGTGAGGAAAATGAAGATAGACGGCGAATCGTCCGATCTGTCGAGCGACGACGAAGATTTTGTCTACGCGGTGGACGAGGGTGACGTCGAGGCGTTTGGCTACGATTACGCCAAGTATAAAGCGCGAGTCAAAGAGGAGATCGACGACGACGACAACGACGGAGGTAGCGATAAAAGCGAACCGAGTCTCGACTCCGAGCTGAGCGACGACGACGGATCGAAAAACAACGAGGAAGACTGAAACTCCATTTCATACTGATATATACTGGATGATATTCAATCGAATATGATCGAACGTTTGATACGCGGGAACGTACAGCTCCAATCGTCATGTAAATATCGTCATATAAACTCAATAAAAAAGTACGTTGCTAAAGTTGCAGAATTTTATTCATATTGTTTATATATTTATTACATATTTATATAGATATATCTTGTGTGTAAAATTCGTCTATTAAAATAAAAACAATAAAAGTAAGCCTAGACCTTGAGACGCTCGACGGAAGGGGAAAGGGGGGGCGGAGGTGAAGTCTGGGGCGATGGGAGAAATTGGAAAGCGTCCGCGTCGAAAACAGTGAAGTGGCATACGATGAGATATACCGTTAATAGAGAAAACAAATGTTCATCAATAAATTAGCCTCTCTGTGACGTAATATCAAATTACGTTAGATCGCTTTGATCACAGAGCAACGATTTCCAAACGTCTTTCCTTCTTTTTCTTTTTTTTCCTTTTAAATATTTGGAGCACAATTTGTACAGGATCGCAAAACTTTAGGCCCTGTACTTCCTTCGTGTTGAGCGTGCCACGCGAGTCGGTAGACGTGACTTGTTCCACCAACCTCACGGACGCGTTTTTCCTTTTTCCCTAGTCCACTTGCTCCAAATCGTAAAAAGTCGCACGAAAAAGTTCTGCGCCTGCTTTAATGTTTCGTTTAATGATTTCATCATATGATATGAGTAGTACACTGCGTATACATGTAACACTGGCCTTAATTCTAATTTATACACATTTGCGCTCGCACAGATACATCGTTCGCGAATCAACGATTGCGCAGGTAGTTTATATCCGCGATAATTTTGATTATTCGCAAAATAATTATCACCGATTCGAATGACGATTCAGACAGACACTATCCCGAGTTTCCGTTCGTTCTTTCATTCTTTTTTTTCTCCTCTTCACACGATTCATCATACACTTGTGATAAGCGAGCGCATCATTAATTCATAGAGGGCGCGTTAACCATTCAATTATATATAATATATATATATTAAATGTTATATTGCAACGTAACTTAACAGATTCATAAGCTGAGATTGGTATCATTCAGGATCGTTATTATTCGTATTTTAATACTCTACTCTCCTCTACTGTACAACATTTTACACTCACTTGTTATTCTTGCGTTTGTTTGCTTGTTTTTTCTTCTTTTTAATCGTTTTCCTTATTAGGTATGTCGATTAAACTATACTACTACGAGATTATTGAAAGAGTCATGAGATTGCACACCCTTTTTTGGGTCCATTTTTCTTCGCTTTTTGCGCTTTTTCCGCCCCGTCAAAATGAATTCGAGACCAGGTGCGTTACAGTCGTATCTTGCCTGTTGCCTTTCCTAAATATTTTCACATTCACACGGGCTTGCATAGACGCGCGAGAATAGCGCGTCTATCCTAGATCCATCTACGAAAAAGAAAAAAAGAAAAAAAAAACGAAAAAAACCCGAAAATTCTCTATTTACAAGACGACGTGAGACATCGATCGCTCCAATCCGAATCCTATCGCCTTCTCGTATCACCGTATCCGTTCTCACAATCCCCTCGTGCACCTTCTTTGTATGTAATGTATGCGTTATTTACACGTTGGTATATCGACCTTAATAAGTACGAAACAATTCCCTGGATGAAGAAAAATCACACAACGTATTCAACTAAATCGTTACTCGATATTACTCGCGTTTCAGCGTTCGTCCTCGTCTCTTCTCGTTATTATATAAACTGGCAACAATTAACAGTCCTATGGTTTCGATCGGACGCTTCGTTTCCGCAGCTCGCCGCGGCGGAATTTTCGCAATCGCGCGCGGTCAGCGGGGGAAATCGTCACGTTCGCTAGTCCGTAGAGGCAGATGCGAAGTATCCCGTCTTGGCATCGTTCACGGATTTAAGCTGTGAGACTCGCGCGCGCTACTAATCTAGAGTACGGAAGCCTCGGTTCTGCCGCTGGGTGGGGTCGTCGTCGCGTGACTACTCGAATTATTGTTGTTGTTATTGTTGTTGTTGTTGCTCGCTTCGCCGGCGTGACTCGAGCAGTAAAACTTTTTGTGAGCTATGAATGTGCTCAGGTAATTGAAGCTTATGTCGCACGAGCGACAGTAACGTGGACCCGTTTTGCTCGGATCGAGACTCTCCTCCGGCGGCGGTGTATCCTCACGCTCTTGTTTCACCTTGCCGGTCGCCGCCGCCGCGGCCGCCGCGGCCGCAGGAGCTGCCACCGGTGGCGGTGGTGGAGGAGGAGGTGGCTGAGGACTTTTCCGCACCTCGGCTTTGCCGTTGACTCGAACCTCCGCCGGTATCTCCTCCGGAGTCGTCGCGGGGGCTGGCTCCGGCGTCGGAACGGCTGCGTCGTCGTCGATCACGCATTTGATGTAATCTTCCTCCTATTTAACAGGAAGAAAAACAAAAACAATCGATAAAACATTGCGCAATTGAATATTGCAGTGGAATTGAAGAGGCGGGCGGTCCATTACCTGCAGATCGGTACCCCGTTTCTCAAAGTGCATTCTTATGTGCGTCCTCATGCCCCGAAGAGTATTTCCCTTGTAAGAGCAGATGGTACACCGAAAGGCCTTGACACCCTGGTGAGCGTCCATGTGACGTTGAGCCGCACCGGCGGTGGGACTGACGGCACCGCAAACGGGACATCTCCATCCGCCCGTGGGTCCGCTCGAGCAAGTGTGCTTTGTGCCCGGCTCGATCATCGTCTAGAGTTACAAATTCGCAAGATCGCCGAGTTACAGATTTCGTTACATCGACAGAAAGATTGTGAGCGGAATACCGCGAAATTCAGACGACAACGAACCTTGCACTTTGGACACCAGTTGTGATGTTCCTGGGGTTCGGGCCTCTTCGAGCAGTAGAAACCCTGATGAGTCACCAGATTGTCCATCGAGGCGAATTTAATCCCGCAAGCGGCGCATATGAGCTGAACGAGGGGCGGCGACGGTGTGCCGGGTGGCGGTGGACTGCAGACCGTGCTCTCCCTCGCCTGGCAGTAATGTTTCTTGTGAGCGATGAAGTTCTCGTGCCGGCAGAACACTATATTGCACTCTTTGCATCTGCAATCGGAGAGGAAAAATCGACAGTCGTAAAATCTCGCTGAAAACGGTTTCGTCCGGTCGACAAAAAAAAAAGGAAAAACCACAATTTTCGTCTCACCGTGACACGCCCTGCTTGACGAGAACCCCGGGAACCGGTGGCGGCGGGAGTTCCGCGAGTCTGAGAGCCAATTCCGTGGGTGGCGGCGGTGGTTGAGCGGATCCGGCGGTCTGCGCGCTCGGCAGAGCCGACCTGATCCTAGGACTGACGCTACCTCTGGACCTGGGGCTGCCGGGCGGCGGTGGCAGAGACGAGGGCGCGGGCGAGACTCGGTTCTCCTTCTCGTCCTGCTGAACCGGTGATCTTCTCACGCTGAGATCGAGGGGAGCCGAGGCGGCCGAGGACGGCGAGGTCGATAGCCCGGGAATCGATATGGCCGAGGGTGTCGCGGGTTTGTTGGCCACCCGCAGAACGGCCGGTGGATCCTGAGCGGAGTTCGGAGCGGAGGTGGCGGGTCCGCGAGTCATCGGCTGAAGAGATCCGTTGGGAAGGAGGAAGCACGGTGTGTCCGGGGTCGGAAGCGAGGGAGCGGCGAGAAGGCTCGCGCCGCGGAAGAGAGAGTACGGGACTATGAGAATGGGATTCGTCGGTAGCGCGAGACAGGTCTGAGGTGGCGGCGAGTCGCCGGGACTCGAGCTCGTCGGCGGCGATGATTTCGCCGTTGGCGGTGCCGGCGTGTTGTCCTTGACCACGTGCCTCGTGCTGCAGTAGTGCGTCTTGTGGGCTCTGTACGTCTTGAGCGAGCTGAACCTGATGTCGCAGTTGCGACAGTGACGCTCGGCCTCCTCGTTGAGCGAGCCGTTGGCCGAATTCGAGTTGGTGAGGTTCGCCGCCGCTGCCGCGGCTGCTGCGGCCGCTGCCGCCGCGGCCGCCGCCACCGCTACGGCTCCGGGTGGTGTAGGCGCTGGCGTTGGCGCCGGTGCCGCCGGTGAGGCCGCGTGCATTCGCATGTGCCGATTCAGCGACACTTTCTTGTCGGCGCTGTACGAGCAGTGAGGACACGCGTACGCCTTGCGCACCTCGTACTTGTTGCCGGCGCCGGTGCCGCCGCCACCGCCGCCGCCGGTCTTCTCGTCGTCGTCGTCGTTCGCGTTGTCCTCCACGAGGCGCGGCGTGTGCGCGCAGTAGAAATTCCGATGAGCCTCGAGCGTGCTCGCCGAGCTGAAGCGTATTCCGCACGGCGTGCATATCAACGGCGCCGGCCTTGCCGGCTCCACCGTTATCGACTCCTTGCCGTCGGTCGGTAAAACGTAGAGACGACCGGAGGCAATGGCTGCAAAGTAAACGCGTCTCGTTATTATATTTCTATAAATATACATTTCTCGATATAAAAATATGTAAAAAGCATATGTTTGTTCGTTGGTTACCATTCTGAAGCCCGGGTGGGAGGGCCGGCGCCGAATTGGGTGGCGACGCGACGTTTTCCGGTTTGATTGTGAGCGCGGCGACGGTGGCCGGTCTGAGGGCCGGATCCGTGGCCAGACTAGCGTTCAGTCTGAGTCTCGGCGCAGCCTCGTCGTCGAGACGTATTCTCTTGGGTTCCGAGGGCGGCGGCTCGTCGGAGCGCCTCGAGTCCTCGGAGTCGCGTCTGCTGGCCTCGCGTCGTCGTCCCGTCGACACGGACCTCGCCGAGTCCTCGCTGTCCCTGAGCGCTCGCTGACCGCATAGTGCGGTGGCTTCGTCGTCGCCGCCGCCGCCGCCGCCCTCGGTTCTCGTGGACTTTGGACTCGGGTCCTGGCCCCGACTCGCGCGTCCGCCGCTGTGACGCTCGCGAATTCCCCTCGCGACCTAATTCAACGGAAAGAGATAAAACGAATGCTCGATTATTGTATTTATAAACCGCGCGAGGATAGCCGGATTGCGACTACTATAGAAATGAGTCACAGGGATTTTTAATTTGAATCGAGCGCGCGCGTGCGCGCGTCACGCCGAAACTCTCGAGAAACGATAACTCACCTCGAAATCCTCGGTGAGACTGGCCAGCCGCTTCCTGGCGTCCTCGCTGAGCACACTCAGCCGCAATCTGATGTCCTCGCCCGACGAATTCCCGGCTATCGTCGTCGTCGCCGCCGCCGCCCCCGGGCACGTAGCTGCGTTCCCGCCGCTGCTTCCACCGCTCGTCAGTCTCGGGGGCGGCGGTTGACTCGAGTCCTCGTCGACAACCGGCGCCGCGGGACTCGACACCGCCGAACCTCCGCCCTCGACACCGCTGCTCACCGACGGTGTCTTCTCCGAATCGCTCCACTCCTCATCTTCCCCTGTGAACAGTCAATCAATCGCCAACGATTATTATTATTATTATTATTACGAAATATTTTTACATTTGTTATTTAGTAACTTTCGTTTCTCGATGCACGTGAAACAAAAGACAGAAATATCGTCAGTCACCGACGCTACGACAATTCGCAAGTGAAAACTTTCGTCCTCGGACGTCACGTACATTTTATTCGAACGCCCTGGCACAGAACCACGTGGTCCGGTGACTCGCGGGAAACCACCATAGAACCGGATTCGCGATAGGGATCGCGAACTGCGAGGTGGGAACTTGCGTGCGATCGTTTCAAACCGGAAGTAACACTCGGGTCGAACGACGTGAACGAGCGAGAGAGAATGAGAAAGAGAGAGTTGAAAAAAAAGAAAAACAACCACAACAACACGGCGGAGAAAAAGACGCGTTTTCCGAGTACGCACAGAGAAACGATGCGTCCGCGCGGCCGTCCGCGTCCCTAATGGCAACGCGCCACGCTAGGCGATGCGTACCCTACGCTCCTCTATCTCTCTCTCTCTATCCCCCGTATCGCTCTCCGACTCTCTCGCTTCCACCGTTCGTGCGATCCCTTCCAACGTGCGCGCTCGCGCCTTCTCTCGCTCGCTCTCTACCACAGGCTTTCGGGGCCTCTATCTGCAGTTCATCTATCTGCTCCCCCCTCCCCTTCCCCACCGTCGCCGTTGCTGCGCGTTATCCCCACCGCTGTCTCGAGGCCTCGTCGGCTCCTGGCTCCGCCAGCCTCGTGGCCCTTCACTGCGCAGGTCGAGGATTCACAGAGTTCGTGTGTGCCCTGCAGGGCCACTAGCAGCCCCCCCACCCCCCGGTTTACACAGGATGGCTCAAAGGGAATCTGTGATAAGGACGTAACGGACCCTGCGACGATGATTTTTCGTTTATACATTGTTATCGCTTTCCGCCAACCTTTCCTTCTCGGCTATTGTGTTGAGGCGGGTCCGAGCATTTTTTTTTTCGCCATACTTTCGACAAGATTATTTTCCACGTTTTTTTCTTCGTTTTTGCGATAATATCGTGAAACGTAGTGTTAGCGATGATTTTTAGTAACGCGACGAACGAACAGATTTATTAAGAGTCCGAGGCTCCTTGGACCAACGATATAAATGCAGCGGTTGTGCACACGGTTATCGCGACAAGGCGAGAGAGAGAGAAAGGAAGGAGGGAGTGACGTATCGCGAGTGAATTTCCAGGAGAAGAGGGTGGCGGTTGTGGTGGCTCTCGGTGAGCGCGAGAGGCCGCGATATTTCGAAGCGAGAATCTCTATCCGTCGGGACACTGCCGGACTCGAACTCCTCGACGTCGTCGTCGTCGTCGTCGTCGTCGTCGTCGTCGAATTACCCGGATACTTTAATTGCCTCCTCGGGCGAGGTTGCGCCGTGAGGGATATAGAGATCCACGGTGAGATTGGTGGCGAAGAGGGAAGAAAGGGACGGTACGATGAGGAGCGAAGCGGGCGAATGAAACGCGAATGTAACCGAAAGATACGCGAGAGCGAGAGAAAAGTACGAGTGAGCCGGAGAAAGAGAAGGAGTAACTATACATATATCTTTTCCGCCCTCGCGAACGCTCTTCTAGGCTATCCGTCGTTGGCATCTCACGTGGCGGGAGCGCACCCCGACTATAGTTATATATGTAACGCTCTCGACACTGCGCTGCACCGCGCGCCGATCCCGTGTTCTCTCCGCTCTGTAAATAAGCAGTCATCGATGAATCGCGGAACGAACGGACTCTTCTCCCTCGCCTCGCTGTTGCGTCTTCGTTCCTTCGACTGTCATTCCCCTTCCTCGGTAATCAACGCTCAAGCTGCGGCCTCGAGGACGCGGCTGCGGATTTCTGCCACGCGGATTCAATATTTCACGCTATTCGATATAACGTTTTTTTTTCTTATTTCTCTTAAGGAGAGGGGGGTATGGTCTTGAAACTGCTCTCCATTTTTTATGAATGCAAAACATCTCAAGAATGTTGTATCAAATTTTTAGAGCAATTGGAGCAAGACTAACGGTGATATGAAATTTTAACCATCCGAGGCTCTGAGTCGTTCCGTATTCACTTTAAAGCGATTTTTTCACACTTCACGTTTTCAAAGTCGGTGACGGCTGTAGTTGAAAATCTATTGTACCGATCCTTTTCAAACTTGGTACAATCTTTCTCTGTATAATTCATGTGGTATCGCTGTCGAGTTTTTTTTATTTGTTGTTATTTTTATTTTACGATAACAAATTTACCGATTTTTTAAGCGAAAAATCGCGTTTTTTACTTTCCAGTGTCACAAAAAATTGATAAATAAGAAATAAATAAAAAAAGACTCGACAGCGTTACCGGGGGAAACTCATAAACCAATAAAATCAATTTGATTTTTTTATATCAAAATGATCGAGTGATGAGTTACAACTGTCACCGCAAAACAACTTTTTTGGTGACGTTTCCGGAGATTTGCTGTAAACGGCATAATTTTGTATACTTTCCGCTGAAATTTCAGAAAATATTCTTGAAATGTTACTTTACAATACTGTAACCATTAAATTAAAAATACGCTGCCCGTATGTTGTAACAAAATGTTGAAAAAGGGTATTTTTTTAATCCCAAATACGTCGCTCGAAGTCATTTTTCACATTCTTCCGTAAAGCCAGATGGCCTTATAGCTGTCGACGACTCCTCGATTCTAAAATCTTTTTAGGAGTAACGAGAGTTTCCTCGAGCCCGGCGCGTGTGTAATTAAGGATTAATCGTGCGTGCCCGCGTGGCTGTGGGGAAGGATCGAAAGAAAGTTGAAGAACGTTGCGGCAGGCGTGTGGAAGGGGCGACGGGCGATGGGCGACGGGCGGATGAGGAGGGTGAGCTGAGCGGCGAGTGTGCCGGAGTCGCCACCCGCGCGCGGCGCGTCCACCGCGGCTCGCAATATATCTCGAAGGCTGCAGGTCGCCGGGGGAGGGTGTACACGGTCGCCATTAACATATCCGCGAGCTGATAAGGCATTCTCGGAACCGATACCACCACCACCGCCACCACCACCGCCATGGCTACGCCGTGCAGTCGCCCGTCCGCCCGTCCGCGCGCGTATTTCGCACGAGGTAAATAAGCTACAGACTCGCGCTGCACTTTATGTAAGAAGCGGATAGACGGTCGCGCCGCGCCCGCCGCTGCCACTTTCTCCCTTTCCTCTTTCTGTTTGCCGCGCGAACATTATTGTTCGCGATCGCTGCCGCTGCACGAGACTTTCGCACCGGGCGCGCGCTCGCTAGCCAAAGATAAAGGCGCATTCGCGCCAACTCCGCACCACTGTCTATGGCCCCGCGCGCACCGTTGGCCCGTAGTCGCGGAAACGAGCGGTCACGCTGTCTACGAGACGTACTGTGCGGGGCCTCGGCAGGCTTTATCTCCCCGGTAGGCAAAAGAGAGAGAGAGGGACACCGAGAATGCTTTACACTTTTCTTTTTCATGTATCGTAGGCCTGTCGTAAGGCTGTAGACCGTCGACCGAGTCGGATTTTTTTGTCACGGACGAGACGACTCGATCGTTCGTTACAGGCAGGATCGTGAAATCGCGATACGCGACGCGTATTCGGTGATTCTGTAAAACGTTTTTTATCGAAACAAAACTGAATAAATTGCTTCGAATCGTCTGATTTAAAAAAACGCATTAATGTTATTTCAATAGATCATATCAAGAGACGCGGTAGCGTCTCGACGCCAAGTATTAAGGTAGTTCTAGCGCCTAGTGTCCATTTCGCATAAATTCGAGGAATTTGGGAGAGAATTGCAAACACTTCTCGATGGTCTAAAAATCTGAAAAAATTCATACGCATTAGAGGTACTGAAGAGATTAATTTTGCATAATAATATTTCTAAAATGTTATTAACAAATTCATGAAAAAAAAAATTGTTTAATAAATATTTCGATGACCCAAGTTTTTTTGTTGATGAAAATGATTTCTTCGCTTTTCTGAATACGTATGAATTTTTTCAGATTTTTAAGTACTCTTTGAAATTTGTGTTTTTTTATATGGAAAATATGTACAAATTTCAAAGAGTACTTAAAAATCTGAAAAAATTCATACGTATTCAGAAAAATGAAGGAATCATTTTCATCAACAAAAAAAGTTTGGTCATCGAAATATTTATTAAACAATTTTTTTTTCATCAATTTGTTTTAACATTTTAGAAATATTATTATGCAAAATTAATCTCTTCAGTACCTCTAATGCGTATGAATTTTTTCAGATTTTTAGACCATCGAGAAGTGTTTGCAATTCTCTCCCAAATTCCTCGAATTTATGCGAAATGAATATTTGGCGCTAGAACTACCTTAAAAGAAATCTATAATGCCGCCTCACGAGACTCTCACGACGAGACGCTAGCGCTACTCTTACTTTACAGCACGTTCGTCCTTTTTCGTCTGCTACGAAATTCTAACTGGAATTATCTGAGTCAACACGTCGCGAACGCCAAATGTGTCAGGTTCAATATTTTTTCTTTTTTTTTTCTTTCCAATGAACCCTATTTCAATCAAATCGGTGACCGCAACGCTAATATCTGGCCACTTACGATTTCGATTCTGTCAAAAACTTTTCGTCCGCACTCACACAACATCGATGCGAATTTGTCCGATCCGTATACGTGCATGGCGTGTACCAGCACACTCTCACTTCGTCTGTAGCTCTAATTATCTCAGGCAATACATCGCGGGCGCTAAATGTGTCAGCACCAATATTTTTTATCTTTTTCCGCCTTATTAATGAGACCTATTTCGATATAATCGGTTCCCGAAGTGCTGATATCTGGCAAAATGTCACTTTTGTCTGAACTCACACATCGAGACAGATTTGTCCGATTGCATATACGTGTGCATCCGTGTAAACGAACAACGCACACATAACATAACAAATGGCGCCCGCAGCGGTAGCCTGAAGAAGTTGCGGCAACGATCGTCTATCGACCAGCTCGCTCTCGTCGTCTGACATAATCGTCGTCTGACAGTAAAAAAGTGACAGGGTCGTACACTCTACTGTAGTGTAATGAGGACTCTAGTGTAATGGTTTGTCTATCATATATTTATACCGAATTACGTCGCAGTGATTACTGAAAAAAATCATTTGTCTAATGACTCTTTATTTTTCGTTTTTTTTTCTCAGACCATTCGGCATCGGCTGTACCGTTTAGGAGCAGAAAAACCGTGCCCTTGAGGACATCAAGGTCCCATCCGGCCGCGGCATATCGACTCCCGCAATACTCGAAGGTGCAACTGCCGAAGCAGCAGCAGCAGCAGCTTCATCTCGAGGCGCTATGCAAATAGGATCCTGATCGTGACGGTGACCAACACGCGACGTACTGGTAACAGGCACTGCCCGCCTGCCTCTCTCTCTCACTCTTCCTCCCGGATTTTTTTCCTCGTTCCCTGAGTGAGTCCTTCTCCTCCTCCTCCCTCTCTCATTGCCTCTCTCCTTTCTTCTCTCCCTGGGCACACCGTGCCCGGCCCGCGGTGTCTTATAACTACGAAACGAGAGAGAAAGCGGAGCACTTCTCGCTTCTGGTCTACACGGTCCTCTCGCGCATAGCCTCAGCCAACCTCCTCCTCCTCCTTCCTCCTCCTCCACCTCCGCCGCCTCTCTCGGCTCTCCGTGGAGATATGCTAATGCGCCGCGCGAGAGAACCGAGCCCCGGCGATCGTGACACCGTGCTCGCTGCTAAGTGAGACCTCAAGTCTGCGCAACCTTCCTCTCCTTCTTCGTCCTCTCATCGATGACTTCTCCTCTCGATCGCCCTCTCTGTCCCTCAGTTTATTCTCTCGCCACTGCGAGTACGTATCGCTCTCTCCTCGGGACCTATACCGATACTGCGCGCCTCGTATTGCCCGAGTTGATACCCGCGCTGGTGGACGGAGGACTTTATACTCGCTCTTCGTGTGCCCCTCGGGGGAGACCTCCTTGACTCGTTCTATCGTCCTAACTGCGGTAGTACTGCGAACCGGAGCTCGTTGTGGGACCAAGAGCGAGAGAGAGAGAAAGAGAGAGACACTTTCGCCCGAGCCCTTTTTTTATTCTCATTCTTCCTCCTCGCCGCCTTGTTTTCTGATAATCGGCTCTCGTGTGCACTTGTGTGAGACCCTCGATGTGCTTCTCCGTCTCTCTCTCTCCGCGCCTCTCGTGCCTCGGCGCAGTTGCAGTTGCACATTACCACCGCGCGGCGGACGTGAATTGCTTGTTTTCTCATCGCTTCCTCGTCGAGCGTCGCGTTCGACCGGCATTCAACCGATGCCATGCGAAATGCATTGCCATAGCGCGGGGTTTACTTTACGTTAATACTTTACTTGAAATTAATTTTCGAATTTTTTTCATTTAAGTAAACCGCGTAAAGCAAATAAAGCGCGGCTGAGCATTGCAAATGCCGGCAGGTAATGTCTCTATTTTCTTTGCGCCCGCGCGCGCTTCCGAGCTACGCGAGATTGTATTGGCCGATGTGGAGCGGAGAGACGACGAGTCGAGTTTTGCATGAATAATGCCGGAGCGAACGCGACGAGAGTCGATGGGCTTCTCGGAAGGGCGAGAGACCGATCGACGGACGGACCATCGGGTACCTTGGGGGGAATCGAAATTTAACCATTGTAAATAATGCCCCCCTCGTGACAAGATATTTTCTCGTATTGTAATAGGTAATCAAAAAAAGTCATAATAACAGAGTAGAAAAAGAAAATCGTGAGAAATATAAGTTGTCGGTGAGAAAGGTTGAAATTTGTTTGGCCACAAGCGACGGCTCGAATCTACCTGTTGCCCGGGACACACACCGCATAATGTGTATTCTCACTCGGGTTCTTTTCACGCTACGAACAGTCTTCGTGGCATTCCCGACGTCTCTGTCCACCGAGAGCGACACCCAGAACGACGACGACGACGACGAGGAAGACGACGACGGTCACGCTCAGCGATCTTTGTCTATCTTAATCTTTCTCTTAGAAGCATTCTCGAGACTCAAGAGCGGGGGGACGCCGCGAGTTTTGAGAGTGAGCGTTCATTGACTCGTTCGACTAATCTCCAGCTCGGGAGCAGCGATCTCGAGGACCCGATTGCGTCCATAGTCGCGGCGCGTATAATACGTAGGTATAGCTTATTTCCACGCGCCGCGCGGTTGACCATTCTCTAGCTTCGGGGTCTTAACGTATACCTGCACTCGAAGGTAACACCTCTCGCACGCGAGTCTCTCATGCATCCACTCGAAATCTTTCTTTTCCCTTCGATCCTCTCCCTCGGAGAGTCGCCACTGGAGAGAGATTAAGCCTCTGTGGCCTGTGTCGCGTTTCTTTTTCTCTCAACATTTCGCTCTTACGTCACGAGTCGAATAATACGCGAGGCGCAGCGAGCCACTCGTCAAACGACTCACTCTCGAGAAGCGTTTTTTATAAGTATATGCGGGAGTCACGAGAACGGCTTAATTCGATCGTTGTAACCAGAAACAACAGCGGGAGCAGCAGGAACGGAGCCTGCCGATCGGTGAGAGCGTATAAGGGCGAGGGACATTAATGTTCGACCTTAAGGACCTCCGACAGATGTACGAGAAGCTCGCGCGCTCCGGCGATGCTCGCTTAACGATGAGCGCGAGAGAGGAGGACGGAAAACGAGGCGATGTTCTCTTTGCCTTATTTACGATCGTTCGATCGGCTCCTTCGAAAAAAAAAGCGAAAAAAAAAAAACGAAACAGGAGAGAAGTGAGAATGGGACAAGAACAAGGGAAGGGGGAGGAGGAGGAGAATAAGAAGAGAAAAGAGAAACGGGAGTAGCGAAAGAGAGACGTAGCATCGGACGTGCCGGGGACTTCCTCGAATAAAACGAATCGAATTAACCCCTGCGTCGACCCACGAGCTGGCCGTAAGAATGAGAGAGGCAAACCCGCTGGCTGCTTCTTCTTCATTTTCGCTGATCTCTCTCTCTCTCTCATTCTCTCGACTCCCGAGGCATCTGAATGCCTCGTGTAACATTGCATTCCCTCCCATGCATCACTGGAATCCTCGACATTTGTCTTTTTTGTTGTTGTTGTTATCCCTCACCATTTGCATCGCAGCTTGCGCCGAGTCGCCGCGGACCGAGCACACGTATATATAACTATATATCCGCGTACACGAGTGCGTTGACTTTGTCGAGGAAACGAGTGAGACATTAGTCGAAATAGCTGTTAGTTATCGGTGGCCATCTCGGCGAGGAATTGTGGATATTCGGCGCCGCGAAGCGTTTCGCAGGTGGCGGATTTGTCTTCGTTTAATTTTCTCCTCGTCTCGCCCTTCTCGTCGCGTGTTCCTCCTTGAAAATACTCGCGCCGCGTCCGCGCGTCGCGACGCGTTCTATCAGCGCGCGCAGGGCGCGAGTGTTGCGCGCACAGCCGTTGGCTATAGAGCCGCGCGCGCGATCTCGCGATTTACACGTTGAATATGCAGACCCGGAGGATGGTTTATACGTGTCGCCGATTAAGCCTCGTGAGAGTGGAGATGGGGCAGTCATTAAGAGATAACGACCCGTTGACACCGCGAAGACACTCGGACGATAAGCCGCAGCGCGCACAACCCATTCGGCGACGCGCGGCCGACGCGCGCGCACCGCACTTAACAACTCTTCGGGGCAACACCTTAACCCCCTTATTTTCCAACCCCCTTAGTCTCCAAACGCGAGTGAGGAATTAATCGCGAACCGAGTCCGACACCCGTGATCTCGTCGCGTAAATACTCGCGATATCCTCGGAAAATTATTCAAACCTCCGACCGCGTTGCGCACGATACGATGTATCGTTTGGTCCACCGAGAGAAAGAAGTAACATTTTTTTTTTTATAAAAAATAAAAAATGTTATCTCTCACACGTACCACGATTTCTATTTTTTTTTTCGCGCGCGACAGAAATAATGAAACGGAAACGCGAAGGGACGAGATGAGACGGGCTTTGGGTGAACGCGCGGCGAGTCAATGAAAGAGGGAAGAAAAAACGAGGCAGATAATGGAGGCGGAGTGGAGGATAGAGAATCGAGGCAAGAAAAAAGAGAATGAGTTGAGTGGTGGGGGATGGTATAAGGCGAAAGAGGGAAAGAGGAAAGGCAGTCTCTTTCTCTCTCGCTCGCTCTTCTAGCGATCTAATCTCGCATTCCCGCGCTGCGTGCCTAATTAAAGATCGATATCTCTCGATATTATTGCACTTCCCCCACTCCCGGGCGCGGTCCGGGGGTCCTACACACACATAGAGCTCGAAGCGCCCCCCGCGCGCTCGCCACCCTGTCGCACCCCTAGCAGGTTATTAAATTCTCTTATCTCGAGGATCTGGCCCGGCCGCGGTCCTGCTTCGGCTATCTGATTCGGCGCAGCCTCCGCGTTCTTCGCCCTCTCGCGCTCTCCCGCTCTCTCTCTCTCCCTGTCTATCCTGCCCCAGCCTCTCGTCTCCCTCGCACTCTATGCTCTGTGCGCCTTTCGCCCGTTCGTCTCGTTTCGTCCACGGCTACGCTGTGTGTTGTGCGCCGGCTCCGATGTCCGACACCAACACCCCTATCGTTTTTACCACCGCGTTATTGTGTTTTCATTTGTTTTACCTTCGACGCTCTCAGTATGGACGAAATTGTTCGGTAAACTCGTCATTTGCGTGGGTTAAACGTGCGGCGCACGAATCGTGGTGGGAGGTGGCGGAACGAAATTAAATATCAAAAATTAAAATTTATATTTTAATATCAATATCGAAAAATATCAAAATTGGTTGAGAGAACCAACTAGTGGGTGTCACAACTAACCGATTGGGTAGCACAACCAACCACTTGGACGTCACAAACACCCGATTGGGTGTGACACCCAATAGTTGGTTCTCCCAACTATTGGGAATTTTGTCGCTTGGAGCGTATTTAACCGCGGCCATTGATTAGGGCAACCACTTTTTTTATTTCCGTGTATTGTCCGAGATTGCGTTGAAATTCCCCGTGGGAAAATAGGTAGAGGGAAAATATGTTAAAAAAAAACATATCTCCGATCTACTTGAGGAAGACTAGCTGCCCGAGTAGAAAACCTGCAGCGTTACATCAGGCTCCAGTCAAGCCCTGATCAGGCCCTGACAAGGCTAATAGGGCCCTGATCAGGGCCTGAACACGACCTGATCAGGGCCGGATGTAACGCTACAGTAGAATTTCTACTCGGGTGAGTGCCGAAGAGCAGGTAAGAAGAGCTCGATTTACCGCGCACTTGGTGCAATTTCGAATCTCCCGGACTATCGCGAGTGCGCGCGCGCGCCGAGCAACATAAATCACCCTGTCAATGGGTGTAAAATGATTGATAATCGTGAGTTACGCCGCGAGATCGCAACCGAGGCTAATTGGCATTGCGGGTAACCGGAAACGCGAGCGATCGCGGGAGGTGAAATCGCGCGGGGCGATGATTCTCGCGAGCCCGAAAGAAGAAGTTGCGCGGCGACGGGAGGAAATGATGGGCGCGAGGGACTTAGGCGCGGGATATACCGGAGCACCGGGTGTCCCTTGGTAATTATTCATTCGGTCGACTCCCGGGTGGAGAGCGCGCGCGCGCGCGCGCTCTGCGCGCTATACGCGAGCAGGACGATAGGGATCTTCGAACGTCGCGAGGTCCGCGCGCACCAAGAGGGCGGAGAGGAGCGAGATGAGGTGTCCTCCTCCTCCTCTCGTCCCGCGAACGGCAACTGCGCGGTGCGTCCCGATACGAAATCTCGTGTGTCTCGGTCGTGTCGTCGTTCGCCTCCTCCTCCTCCTCCTCATCCTCGCTGTCGTGTGTAGGATAGGCACTACGTATACACTGCCAGGCATGGGGATTGAGCGAGATATACGCGCGTTAAGAAACACAGAGTGTTGAGGACACAGTCGCGCAGAGGGATGTGGGAAGGAGAGAAACGGAGATAGATGCCGCGCGGAAAGGGCTTAATGTATGCGCACGAGGAAAGAGAGAGAGAGAGAGTCTCGAGCGGAGCGATAATTGCCCGACGTGGCATTGGGCTTTGAGCGAGGAGTCGAGAGCGATATTCTATCGCGGACTGAAACGTCCTCACGTCTCAATGCTCGCCTCGCCGCCTTCTAACCCGAGTTACTTTTCCATTCTCACAGCTGGTGATAATCAATTATTCAACGGTTTCTGTGGTTTTCCGTTTTATCGTGTTACATTCTGGCCATTTTTTCTGCTTTAAAAAATACTAGGGGATTACCCTTTTCAGGCTCGCGCGCGTGCCTGAAAAACTTTTCGCCAAAATTGATCTCAGAAATAGTTTTTTTGAAAATATCGACATGTAACCTATACCATCGTTCTGAAGTCGTATATTCTACCCCCGGAAACACTGATTATCAATACTTTTTACTCGATTTTGAAAAAAATCATTTTTGGAGACGATTTTTTTGTCAGACATTATAGATCCGTCACCGGACCAAAAATCATCAAAATCGACCTCAGAAATATTTTCTTTCAAAATTTCACCTATAATAAGCTATTCAATTTTACGCTGCTCCGCTCTTATAAAGCTTTAACAGGTTACGGGCACTGTCGCACCCGTTGTCTTATGTCAAATTTGACATCAAACTGATTTGATTTAAAACGCACTTTTGTGGCAACCACTCACAGCTCGAATAGTTTGCTAACAATGTTTTCCGTTACTCATGAACTTTTTAAAAGAAGGATTCTACTTTTCTGCTTTATGCATTTTTAGAAAAGGTTGGTGAACATTTTATAAAGCATACAAAAATGTCCAAAAAACGTAACAATCGTTATTTTTCGTCGAGAATTTAGTAGGTTTCCGCGGTAATAAATGTCAATAACGTCAGCCTCGCTGTGGAAGGGTAGAGAGAGGAATTTGGAAGAAAGGGTAGAGTGATATTATTTACGAGGCGGTGCGGTGGTGTTGCCGCGCAGAGAGAAGACTGCGCCCCGCGTTCGCGGGAGCGATTCGCAATCTCGGAAATGCCCGCGCTCCGTGTGTACCCGTTGCGGACGGGATACCTGGGGCCACACGTACCTGTGTAGGTTCTGTGTCTTATGACCTATAGTAACGATAATAACAATAATAATAATAATGATGACGTTGTGGCGAGGGTGGGCGAGAGAGCGCATTAACGCTCGAGTAAAGCGGCGCTAGGGGGTGTAAAGGGGTAGTTTTGTGTACCGAGCGCCGCGTCTCGGGCTCGCGGGTTACGGCCGCTCCGTGACTTCGGCTTCGATGGCTGCGCTGTCGCCCGTGCGCAAACACATAAACAACGCGTCGCCCACATATATTCTATTATATAGACGCGCGAGCAGCTTGGACGTCGTTTCTCAGCCCCCGACTCGTAAGCCCGCTCGCGGCGTAGCGGCCCTCGACACGTCGCGCCTTCTGGACCCGCGAGATGACGTAAAATAAATTTCGCCAGATGACCCGGGCGTTCGGTGTGCTCGCCCCGCTCGCCGCCCGCCGCCCGCGAGACTAACGGAAGCTCGTAAAAATAATATTCCCCTCGTCGTTATATTACCGCGCGTACGGCCGCACGGTATACAATCTGCATCCCAGAAACATGCGACGGTGAGAAACTTTGTCGCAATAAATAGGAATTTTATGGCGTGAGCGGCAACATTTTCGCCGCCCTCTGGGATTATTCGCGAGCAGGCGCTCTTCGTCGCTCTCGCGGGGCGTCAATGTGTGTATCCGCGCGCGAGAATTTCGTACGGCGCGGTGGCGACACGAGAATATATACGCGGAGAAGGAGGAAGGCGCGCTCGCGCGATAAAGTGCGACGGAAAGATGAGAGACCCGGACGAGATATTCGTCGCGCGGACGAGCCAAGAGAAAAAGGCACTGCACTTAGCCGATGGAAGCGGATAATACGCGCTGCGAGTGAGAAAGAACCGGGAGACGATACGAGAGTGCAGCATCACGGAGGTCCGTCTCTCTTGCTTTCGTTATTTCTTTCGTTCTACTGTTTCTATCTTCCTCCCGTCTACTCGGCTGCCGCTGCTGCCGCTGCTGTTGCTGCGCTTATCTCTCCGGCGAGCCATTCACGTGGGTAGCCGGGAGAACGTTATCTATCGTAAAAACTTCGACTTTAACCAGCCCAGGGATCATAATCGGGGCTTATCTACGAAAGCTTTCTCCTCCACGCTCTCTGAGCGCGCACTCTTGCTCGCCAAAGGCTATCTCGGCAGCGCGAGCTCCTCTCCTCCTTCTCCTCTCTCTTTCCTCATCTGTCCGCTGGTGAACCAACGGCATCGGGCTAGTCTACTGCCACTGCTGCTGCTGCTTGCTTGGCTATCGGCATCCCCCGTGCTCGTTTTCTCTCGCTCTTCTGATGCGGCTCGGGACCAGGTCTTATCAGCGAAACTTTGGACCTAAAACGAAAGATGAGATCTGTTGCGAGAGTAACGCGCGGAGACGAAAGAGAATTCGGAGGAATAGAATTTAGTTTATTTTCTTCTCTCCCGCAGCTCGCACCTGCGTCTTCTGGACACACTGCGCGCATGTTCGCGGGGAACCGAATTTCGAGACGTTGAAATTTGGGGAACTCGGGAGGGGAGAACAAATGTCACCGGAAATTACAAAAATATCGATTGTTTCAACAAAATTCTTTAACATTTCGGTCATGTTTTTTCTAGCGTTTTTAAGCTCAAAAACGATCGAAGAAATTCGATTGTTTTTGCACTCTAAAAACCAAGCGTGTTGCAAGTGTGTTGTTCCTCCTATATTTTACATTGTGACGAGTTTTTACACACTTAAAACGTGTTGATATTTACATAGTAAATGATATATGAAAGGAGCACGCCTGTAAGTGTGTAAAAACTCGTGACAATGTATAAAAGACAGAAGAAACAACACAATTGCAACGAGCTTGGTTTTGCAGTGTGCTCGCAAAAAGCATTTGAAAAATCGTTAATTGTTTCCGTAAATGAATATCAGACTGTGAAATAGAAATGAACGAGAACAGCTGGATTTCTCGTGTCTACAACGTCTAATATAATTTTCCTATTTTGACCGCGCGGCGCGCTTCGGCCATCGCTTCGTCGGGATCTCGTCGAATTCTCGATGACGCGGGTTCCGCGTGCGCTCGGTGTCGACTCCCCGCGCGGGCGATGAGTCAGAGATTAAAAGCCGAGGGACACGAGGAGAGCAGAGCGAGCGGAGTTCACGCGCCGCGGCGAGCTGTGCGGAGGCTCGATGCCGAACGGGCGAACAGTCAGGAATCGACGCGATCGACCAAACTTTCGGCACGCCTGGCATTTCCTGCTCCGACACACACAAACATAACACATACATTTTACAATATATCCATGCGTTCACCTGGCCACAGACAGCCAAACGCGTTGGCATCGAGTCGAGTTAGCGGGTCGATGACGAACGTCCCGTCGCAATTTCATTATTTCATTCCAACGCAATCGTCGACACGAAGAATAATCGGAAGGAAGAAAAATCAGAGGAAAAGAAAAAAAAAAGAAGGAAAGAAAAAAGCTGCGTGTGTATCGCGAGCTCCCGCGAATGACCGTAGGGAAGAAAGAATCTTGGAGCCTTTTAGCCGCTTTACGAGCCCGCAGCGAGGGAGGAGAGATATCGGCGAGAGCCGGGAAAAGAGAGTGAAAAAGATCGAAAGAGGGTGAAAGGCGGGCGCGGAGGGGATGGCACAGGGCCACACGGCGGCGGCGACGGCGACGGCGGCCTCGAGATACCGCGAAACATCATATGTATTGAAAACCGTAATTCGTGGGTGCTGACGTTTGCTTCACACATGTGTGTGTGTATTTATATGTCGATGCACGTCGATATGTCCACTATAGCTATTGCATATTTTCTTGTTGTTGTGTTTTTGTAATTTTTTTATTTAAAAATGGATTTTCTTTCTTCGTTCCTCGAGAAAACTATAACGAAGAGAGAATGCCACGAGGCGGAAAGCAACATCTTGATTTCGAAAAATTTTCACCGAAATTTTAAGTCGAAAGTTGCCTTACATTTTCGCGAAATTTGTATTTTTTCGATTTCGTAAAGTTTGAAAACCCTATCGAATGGAATAGGGTAATCGTGTTATTGTCAAAATATAATAACACGGTTGTTATTATTTTGTTATTGTCAAAATACAATAACACGGTTGTTATTATTTTGTTATTGTCAAAATACAATAACACGGTTGTTATTATTTTGTTATTGTCAAAATACAATAACACGGTTGTTATTATTTTGTTATTGTCAAAATACAATAACACGGTTGTTATTATTTTGTTATTGTCAAAATACAATAACACGGTTGTTATTATTTTGTTATTGTCAAAATACAATAACACGGTTGTTATTATTTTGTTATTGTAAAAATACAATAACACGATTGAAACTGTTCGTTGGTTAGCAACGAGTTGCAGCAGGCAACACGACAGCCAATCAGAGAACGAATAACGGGACAACAATACTTATATCGAAAATGCGCGAAATATTTTATCGATTGATTTTTTGAAGACGGTTTTAATTTTTGTTATTTAGCTATATGTGTAGTGGTAGGTGGACACCACCTAGTGTTGTAGTATACCACGAGCGCTATCTCATCGCGCGTCACAATAAATACTGATTCCTGGAAGCACGAGAGGCCCCGGTATCCACGACCGAGAGCCGTATAGTGTGGCGAAGTCACTTATGCTTACTTATCCCCGGATTCCCGGCTGTTCTCGTCCGTCTCTCTTCTCCTCCTCCTCCTCCTCGCTCTCGTCTCCGTCACTCGCGGCGTCCCGGCGCACAACAGAGCCCATTTTCTCTCGCTCCTTATTCACATCTCCGCGTGCCAACGTCGCCGCGAACTCCGCAGTCGCGGTGCACACGACTGGGGTCAATACGGACTGACTGCTTTTTTTCGTTTTTTTTCCGCGTCATGGATTCATCTATCTGTATTCCCATATTTTTGTCGTTAATACTGCGTATAAAAAATTGCAAACCTTTCAAATTAATTAAATAACTATATTATATAATGTAATGACTAAATGACTATAATTGACATTTTTGTTCGGTGTATCAGAAAATAAAAAATCAGGACTCAGGACCGTCAATTATCTACGATCGAGATTTGTCAATAATTCTATTGTGATAAGTGTCAGGATGAGAGAAGGAAAAATGAATGAAACGTGTTAATGTGAGTCTGAAGGTTGGTCCGTTTTGGCGGGCTGTGCCATATTCGCCCCCTCGTGTGTGTTATATCCGTCCGTCCGGCATCGGTAGGTGAAGGTAGGTATAACGCGGTCCACCCCCGTCTCTCTTACCGGTATCGAGGAACCGACGCCGATAGTGCGAGGAGTAATTATTCCCGATAGTTCGATATCTCCCAGCTCTCTCCGGCTCTCGCGCGCGCTCTTCTGCCTCGATGCTTTATGCTTATGCTTTATAAAAACGCGAGAGACGCGAGCGAGCGAGCGAGCAGGGCAGCAACTATATGGCACTCACCGAGCGTTCTTATACATATACATTCGCTTTTTGCTTCTTTGCTCTTTGGCGCCGAGAGATCGAAACAGTTCGGAGAAGCGTGAAGCGACATTCGCCAAACCGGTTGGTAATTACAGACGATTAATTACGCACTGCTGTACCGACAATGTGCACCGGTTTAATAACATTGAAACGTGCAATAAACACGAGTTTTGCGAGGATGATTAATAACTTGTTCATATGACACCGAGTGATTTTTTCCTATACTTTAATTCATTTATAGTTTTTTTCGTTAATGTTTGTTTTTTCGCTTCCACCGCTTGTTTACCGAGGGTATAAGTAAAGTAAATGAAAAAAAAAGAAACAAAAAAAAGTGAAATCCGTCCGACGTCCCGCTTGGGTAGTATCGAAAGAAGGCCAAAAGAGCGACATGCCGGGCGTATCGTCGGACATCGGCCCTGATGGTACGCGCGGGCGCCCGGTGAAACGCACAACGAACGCATTATGCCGAGGCCGAGGCAGATAGCGAGTCTCGTGGCTTATCGAGGCGGTGGCGACGTCGGCCGAGAGCGACCATCGTACGTCCAGACGATTCTCTCGTGAAGAAAATCCTATCTCTTTCGTCTTTCCGCTCCCCGCTCTCTCGGTTCGCAGCCCATTCCCTACCGGGATAATATCTATTCTAAATCGAGCGACATTCGAGTCTGAAGAAGAGGATGTACCGCGCGACTCTCCTTTTTAATCTCTTACCTCTTCATATAATTACATGAAGGAAAAATCGAGTTCAACCGGCTTTTGTCATTATTTCTTTTCGATTTAACATTAATTTCGGAAATATTACTTTTTTTGTCAAACGCTAAATTTGTCCATTTTTTAATCTCTCGCTTTGAGTCGAAATTGCGTACATAAAAATGGGAGAAATATTTTCGGAAGTGGAATAGCAACATCGCACATATGGGGCATTCCACCCCGTTTCGACCTGGATTTGACCTTGACCTCTTCGATTTGGCTCATTATTTTTTATTTATTGAAAAAAAATGATTATTTAAAAAAATATTAATTGGAATTAATAATAATTTAATTTATTTCATGTTAGACCAAGTATTTTTCAGAATTTTATCAGACTTTTAAATTATAGTGTTTTATACGTCACGTTAAGAATATATTGAAAAAAATGTGCATAGTTCAGAAAAATCTGAATAAAATCCTAAAAATCCGAAAAAATTCTAACAAATCCGATTTTACATAAATAAACATTTCACCAATCGCTTGTAGTAGATTAATTATTTTTTATAATTTTTTAAATAAAAAAGCTTTAAAACTGCAAGAAGAAAAAAATGTCCCCACTTTGGTTATAAGCTAGATAATTTTGTTATTGAACAAAGTATTATTCAGAATTTTATCAGATTTTTAAATTATGGGGTTTTTATACATGTCACTTTAAAAATGTATTAAACAAACAAAAATGTCAATAAAAACACAAAAAACAAAAATTTGTGCAGTTGAGGGTCCAATTAAGCCTATAAAAAATAATGAGCCAAATCAGAGAGGTCGAGGTTAAATCCAGGTCGACACAGGGTGGAATGCCTCATATATAGGTATATTTGAGTTGTCTAATTCGCGCGAGTAGAGTTTTCCGTGTCTGGGCGGCAGAGGGATGAGGTTGTCTCGTGGGAAATTCTCGATGTTGCGGGATACTTGAAGGCAGAGAGCGCGAGGACGTGAAGGAAGAGCGGAGCAGGTGGGTGCGGAGAGCGGCGCGGCGCGGCGGGAGGGATAGACGGAGAGAGCGATAAGGCGGGGGTGGTGGTAGGATGAGAGCCTGGCCGGCTCCGTTATCGGTGGAGAAGGCGTTATCAGCTGGATGCAGCTCCCTTCCAACTAGCGTGCAACCCCTTCGCGTTCGGGGCGACTCCGTCGCGCTCGCTCTCGCTGCTCGCCCGACCCGGTGGCGGCGGCGGCGGCGTCGGCGGCGGCGACACTCGCGCGCGGGCCTCGGGGTGGGAGGGGACGCGCAACGCTGCACAGAGAGCAAGAGAGCGAGGAGGTCAGAGAGTGCCTCGTGCGCTCGCGCGTCTCGCAGTACTCCGCTATCTTCCTCCCTTGAGAGCTGCGAGCCGCGCGCCGCGCGCGCGAGAGCGAGAGAGAGATATTGCTGGTAGAGAGTGCATCTTGCGATAACGAGCCAAGTTAAACAATATCGAGCTATACGAGGTCTCTGCGAGTCTCCCAACCTAAGATTAACCGGACTGTGGGAGAGAGCTCTCGAGGTGAAGAGAACTCAGGCGCGCGTGATTCGCGCGCGAGCGCGAGACCGCAGGAATTTCTCATCGATAAATCATCGTCGATTTTTCCTCGATTATTCACCGACGAAAGATCCATTTTTCTCCTAATAATTAAATCACTTTAATTCAATAAGATCAACAATTGTAATGCTTCTGGGAATGTCTCGTTGGGTCTTTAACACACACACAGAGAGAGACACAAAAAGAAAAGAAGAAATTTCTATCAATCTCAGCGATCGGAACCACTCGATCACTTTGCTGCTTTCTCTCTCTCTCTCTCTCTCTCTCTCCGCGCACGATATAATTATATCATTCGACGTGTCGTTAACGCGCTCGCAGAAGAGACGCATCGATAGTACAACGTTGCAGCCTAATTTTAATCTACGATCGCGGGGCACGCCGGGCCGAAAGCTGCGGAGAGGATCACGCGGGCACACACACACACACAAACCCACGTCCACATACGCAGCAGCGAGGTTTCTCTTCCCTAACGACCTTTACCGCGGCTTCTCCCTTCCCGTTTTATCGCGATTCATCGGTATCCCTCGCCTTCGCCCTCGTCCGCCCCTCTCGCTCGCTTTTCGTCGGCCAAGTCGAGGGAAACTTGTGCTCCAAGAGTAGCGCTAACTGCCTTGAGCATAAAGAAGGAGACGAGAGGGAGAGAGAGCGAGAGAGAAGATGACAAAGGCAGAAAGAAGGAGGCAAACGAAAAAAACGATGGAGGGCGAATCGAGGCACAAGAGAATCTCTTGTTAAAAATAAATAGCGAGAAGTATACGAAATCAACGTGAAGAATCGAGGGAGGAGTAGGCGGATAAAAAGGAGAATCGAGAGACGAAGCAGAAAAAGCAGCCGAAGAAGAAGAAGAAGAAGAAGAAGAAGAGGAAGAAGATGTAGAAAGAGTTACAAAAGAAGAGGAGAGGCCGCGGTCCAAATATTTGGACACCCAGAGATCCACGCGTGAACGAGGTGCGCAACTCGCCCGAAACCCGAGTCGCTACCCGTCCGATCTTACAAGCGTCGATCTTATACGTACTGCTATACACAGGGGGGAGGTGGGGAAGGGGGGGGGGGGCGTCTTCCCGGTGCTCGTTCGCGATCGGGCCGGGCCGACGACGTATGTACACCGACGATGCGGTTGGGGGTTGAGAAGAACTTGGACGTGCATGGAGGCTCCGCTGTTGCTGCTGCTGCTGTTGCTGTTCTTGCCCGGTGCTGAAGAGCCAAATACGATGAGTCGGTGGTCGTGCGCGCGCGCCGGCAACGAGAGTGATTGATGAGCGAGCGGGCTAATGAGGAGCTGAGCCGCGCGCGAGACGGGATCACGATAAAGAGGTCCCACCACCACCACCGCGATCTTCGCTCGCTTCTCGGACTCCGGGCTAACAGAGCGCGCACACACCTCGTCTTCTTCTCTTTCTTCTTTGGCTCTATCTCTCTCTCTCTCTGTGTCTTTTCCCCTCCTTCTTCATCTCGACCCTCTCCAATTCGGCGTCTCACTCGAAACTCCGATACTCGTGTATCCACGAGTCGCGACGCGGACGGTAGAACGAGGATGTCCCAGTCATTGACACGGGTTCAAAAAAAAAAAAAAAAAAAATGATCGGTATAAATTGTCACTCAATCTCGCGCAGAATTTTGCGAGTTGTGAAGAATCTACGAAAGAAGTCATCTTGATTGGGATACGTGATTTTTTAATTCACAAGGACAGTCAGAAACGGAAAAATTCCTTCCCGTCGTAAAATTTGGCTCGTTACGAGAAATATGAAAAAGTGGCTGAATTGGCAGTGACGGGTTCGTTACATCTTACATATATTTTGGAACGTTATTTGTCTGTTTGTCTATTTTGTCTGTCCCAGCCCCCTTAAGGAAAGTCTGCCCTAAATAATAAAGCCTTCCCCCTTAATTCAAGTCTGTCTCAAAATTCGAAATTTTTATTTATGTTAACCAGACAATACGCGCGTTTTGCACGCTTACCCTGTTGTCACATCACTAAAATCGAGGTTACTTTTTTTGGGTCGATCGAACATAGATTTTCTTCCTGCATTCGAGAGAAAACTGTGTAACGAAGAGAATGTCGCAAGGCGGAACGCGATATCTTAATTTCGGAATTTTTTACAGAATTTTAAAGCCGGAAGTTGAGTTGCGTTTTTCGGGAAAAAAACATTCTGAATTTCGCAAAGTTTGAAAACCCTATCCGGAGGAATATTTCCCGCTGATTCCGAAAAGCACGGGCGATTGCCTGAAAAACAGAAAATTCATTAAGAAAAACGCGAAAAATGATTTTCCACTTTTTTCGAAATTTCGTCACATCGCTAAAATCGAGGTTACTTTTTTTGATCGACCGAACTAGTATTTGCTTCTTTCGTTCAAAAGAAAACTTACACGGAGAAAAAGAAGTATGTGGTTGGGACAACACCATTTTTATGAGTTGGCTATAAATGAGTTGCTAAAACGATTTAGTCGGTGCCTATAACAATCTCGATTAGTTGTCATGACAACTCAAAGTGAGTTCGATCAACTCACAAAGAACATCGTGCAACTCTTCGGTGAGTTCGACCAACTCACCAGGGAGATCGCGCAACTCTTCAGTGAGTTCGCGCGACTCACCGGTGAGTTAGCGCAACTTTCCAGTGAGTTCGCCCAACCAATCGGTCCAACCTCTAAAACTAACAGTTCTAACCCTTAAATCGATGTCATAGATATAGTGTATTGCGTGACAAGTATGTGTGGCACAAATATTGCGTGGCAACTCACGTTGCAATCCAAAACCTCGTAACACAATAATTATAGCGACTATATGTTAATTCATCGCATTTACAATAAATACGCACAATTTCCACCGATTGCCGATAGGTAAGTTGTGCCAACTAACCGGTGGGTGCACACAACCGCCTGTGGAACTCATAAAAAATAGTTGACTCAACTCACAAAATTCATGGTTGTATGGATTTACGAAAAGTGAGTCCGTACTTTTTGGGTGCGCCCAACCACTTCTTTTTCGCAGTGTAATAATGAACGCCGCAAGACAAAACACGATATCTTGATTCCTAAATTTTGTACCAAAATGTTAAAGTAAGACCCCCTGAAATCGCAAAAAAAAAAAAAAACGAAAGCCCTTCTAAAAATTTGCGATTTTTGAGGGTCTGGATTTAACATACTGTAAAAAATTCAGAAACCAAGATATCGTGTTCCGCCTTGCGGCATTCTCTTTCTTATAGAGTTTTCTCTCAAACGCAAAAAGAAAATCCAGGATTGGTCGATCGAAAAAGAAGTAATCTCGATTTTAGCGAAGTGACCAAACTTCGAAAAAAGTGAAAAATAATTTTTTGCGGTTGCTCATCGAATGTTATGTTTATTGGGCAAGCAACGGTGCTTGTCGGAATCAGCGCGAAATTTCTCATCTGATAGGACCTTCAAAGTTTACAAAATAAAAAAAATAATTCTCGATTTCGTAAAGTTTGAACGTTAATTCCACGTTAATGTCTTTATTAACGATTTAATTTCGATTCGAGCATGTAGGGAGGCGCGCGAGCCGGTACAATACTTGCGAGTACGGAAATATAGTGTAGAATTTTGTGGTGCACGTTGCCGGGCTCCCGGAGTCGGGGGCTTATACGCTCGACTTCTTCATCCCCTATGCGGGTTGCAGTGAAAAGAGGGACTGCGCGGATTTCGGCAAGAAGAGGAGCAATTCATATATCGCACACATGCTGGGTTTCTAGCTCGCTCGGTCGCGTTCTATAAATAAATGTGTGTGTTACCTATTCGCGCAGTCGGGCGGGATTCGGAAAGTGGGGAGAGAGAGGGAGAGGCTTTCGAGTCCCCGAGATGGTTCTCCGGGGCGGCGGGGGTTTATAATAAAGCCTGCAGGGGCCAAGATAGAGGTGGGTTGGCAGCCGTTATCGTTCGGGTCCAGCGTTCAAGAGAGAGGAGAGACTCGCCGCAAAACCCTCCGCCGACTCGCGGCCCGGAACACCCGGCGAAGCTCTCTGCACACCTATCTAGACTACGGCGCGCACGCGAGCCAGTGAAAATCTCGTCCTACGTGACGCCATACACCACATCGCGCGCGCTACTCCCGCGGCATTGAAATCAAGTACAACGCGCGGTGTCGGCTGCGAAATGCGCCTGGCTATCGCGTCTTTGACCGTGCGCGAACCGACAGTCCCGTCCCCCCTCCCCCTTCCTCTCCCCCCGCGCTTCGACCCGACGGCTCGGGGATTTCGCGGTAGACCGCGAGGTTCGCTCGCTCGATCCTTACTGTCCGTTCATCCGTCTGCTTTATTGCGCCACCCACGCGGAAATTTCGCCGCGCTAATCTTCGAATTCGCCGGACGCTGAATAATCGCGTGGATAGCTCTTCGGAATAAACGAAATTTCTCGACATCGGGGCTGTCAACTCGGTCGTGTTATTGTATTTTGAGAATGAAAAAAATGTGTTACTTATTGCAGGCATTTTTATTTTGTTGCTTTTTTCAGTTAAAATAAACCAATAAATATAATATCTGTGACACGACGAAGAATTAAGAAACGATTGCGTATTTCCGAGCAAGAGGCTTAAGATGACCATCTATGACTCGCATCATGTTCACTTTGCATCAGTCGCGCAGAGTTATCGGATATTTGCATAATGCCCACATATTAATGTTGCGAGGATCGCTGTACGCGAGTAACTCCAGTGTACTCGGGTGTACTTAACATTTTTCTTCCCCCCTTCCACCCCCCGTCTTTTCCTTTCTTTTCTCCACCGCTTGTATATACATATATATACATACCCGTTTTTTTCATTCATTCCCCCTGCACCGGGGCTCGGGGTCGCCACGAGCCAGAACTCAGAGGTTCTATATCTCACGTGTAGGGAATACAAGGTAACGGGGCCGCGGCTGCAGGCCCGAGGGGGTGGCTATCGCAGTGCCCGCGTACACACCCCGTCCACCATCTCTCTCTCCGGTACCAGGAATCAGTACCGAGTACACGGTATTTCTTCGGGACGGCTGCTGCTGCTGCAGCTGTAACTGCGGTACTGGCCGGCAGCTATCGCGGCGTCGGTCGCGCGCGGCTCTCTCCACACACACACACACACACACACACACACACAAACACACACACCTCGGCCGGCATTATAACGTAGAGTGTGCGCGGCGCGCGAGTTATCAGGAATCGTGTCGTTATCAGGGTCTGGAATCGCCGGGCTCGACGCTGCTAAGCTTCGCGCTCGCGCGCAACCCCTTTCGCCGCGCGGCGAGCAGCAACCTCCGTGTGCTTTCACCCCCGCTACGCGCGGTCACCGCGAGCGCCGATAACGAAAGGGTTATCACGCCACGCTCTACGCCCCGCCGGCCCCGCCGTCCGCGCGCGACCCTCCCGGCTCTCGACCGCGTCGCTCCTAGCCGCAACCGACCGGCCGCGACAGTCCGGAGAGAAAGGGAAAGATTATTATTCGCTCTCTCACTCTCGCGCTACGCTTGCGTTTTTTTTCCTCTCTCTCTTTTTTTTCCGTTCCATTCTTCCGTTCGCACAGCCAACCGACCGACCCACCAACCCTTTCGCGCAACCACCCCCGCCGCGTCCGAGAATCACGATTACGATCCCTTTGACTCGGCCACTTTACTGCCCACTGGCGGCGTACGTCAGGCATATACAATGCCCGCATTGTTTCTTACCCCGGTTTCTCTCGTCTTTACGGCGGCTTCTCGCGGCACGCGGACTCCGAGGCGAAACGGATTTACGACGCTGCGATATTCCTCGATTTTGATACCTTTTTTTTTTTTTTTTTTTTTTTCAAACTGATCCAGTTCGTCATTTCTCAAAATCATCCGAAAAGGTACTTTTTGAAAATTCTTCGTAAGGTCCCGTCGACAATATATCGATAGTGCGGCTGATAGTGCAGCCGCACTTTGAATAATTGCTTGGGCGCTCCGTGCACGTGGCCGCGTGCGTTAAACGTTCGCGGAGAGACAGAACTCCCGGAGCGATTGTGCATATCGATATAGAGCGTGTAACCGACGTACGTACACTCGGGCCGCACGGTGTATCGAACGTATCGAGAGCGAGTCGCGATATGCGAAGGGTGGCTGCTCGTTCGTTAGATTTCCCGGGTACGCGAGGCCCGAGATCGCGGCCTGCCGATGTTAAATAATTAATTAAGTTACGACGACAACGCGGAGAACGAGGACGACGAGGACGACGACGACGACGAGTGCCCGGAGCGAAAGGTTCGTGTATACGTATAACCACCTCGCGATATCGGCTCTGTTGCATCTAATGTGTGTCCTGGCAAGGAGAAGAAGGAGAAAGACAGAGAGACCTGCGGAATAAGATAAAAGTCCTAGACCAGCTCGCTGAGAGGAAAAAACAGCATTGGAGATGCAGAGTGATACGCGCCAAGTGTGTAATTTATAAGTTATCGAGGAGCGCGCGTGCTCCTTCAATCTCGGAAAACTATGCGAATCTTGCGGGCCTCCCGGTGCGGGATTAATCTACCGTTGACGCGACTATATATGGTTTTAATGCCACAATCAACGCGGATAACTCGACTCCCTTCTACGGGCCGTCTCTGAATTAATGCGTGGCCGCATATTGTAGCCTTTCAACCGTTTACGTGATTTATGCGTTTCACCGTCGAGTAACCGAAAATTGAGAAGCGAAAATAAAGATTGAACGGTGAAATAAATCCCGGTCGAAATAGGCATCAATTTGGAGCGTCATTTTGATCGTTTTGTTCGCATAAATTAGCAGCGCTCTTTTTGAGCCCGGCAATTGAGTGGCCTTATAACTCGTCGGGGCTTCGACCGGTCTTCGCGCCCGGTGACGCGTCCCCGTAGTGCACGTGGAGCGAGCAAGAGGAGGAACAGCGCGACGACCGGAGCGCGGAAGACGAAGAAGCGTGCGGCCGCTCGCTAATTTAATATCACGCGGCCGGTCCTTTATTTTCGCGCGGCTAATGGCAGCAAATTTACTCACGCCACGCGGGGCCTCGTTATCGTTCGCCAGCCTCGCCGCGCGCCTCTTCCGCGGGCGAAAAAAACGGCACCGCGAGCTCTCCGATGCACGCGCGACTCGCTCGCTGCGGGCCGCACGACCGCGACGAAAACGAGAAAGACGGAAAGAAGAAGCGGCGCACACTCGTTTCGCGCGCGGCCGCTTGTTAACCAATGCCTCGAGCGCAGTCTTTACCATTTTTCGCAAAGAGACGCAGAGCCATCTTCAACCGCGATAAAATTATTAAGTCACGTGAGTATGATAAATAAAATTGATGGCACGGGATAAAGCGTATTTATAGCGACAATCGCGCACGAGACGTCGCGCCGATGACAAATGACGATTGTCACGCGGTAAGCGCGTTTCGAAATTCCGGAGCCACACGCGCGTCGCGCGCGAGATACGGAGGACACCGCGACGTGCATGGGGGAAATGTGCATAGAGGATAACTCGTCGGTGCACGAGAATTTTTCCCGCCGCAGCACCCGTGTGAATAAACCGAAACCTCGTGCGAGCGCGCCTCGAGGTAGGTGCAAGCGCGCGTCGGGCTAACGAGCAAGTGGATACAGCCGTGTCCGTGCTCAGCCACGGTGGAGGAGACCCGTCGAAAATTGATTGGTCATACGTTGCGTGAAGCTCCGTACGCGCGGTGTATACGCGGCGTTTCAGGCACGGCAAACGCGAGAAGCTCGACGACCGGAAGATACATCGAGAGAGTGAGAGAGAAAGAGAAAGAAGAGACAGTGAGAGAAAAAGATAGGAGCTCGCGCGGGGTACTCGTCGTGGAAGGGAACAAATTGCGTACAAGACCGCGAGGGCTCCGAGGATACGATCCTCGAGCGGGGATTCGAGACGCGCGATTCGAAGGTTAAGAGCGGGGAAGAGAAGACACGAGGTAGGCAAGACACAATAAGACGGGCGCACATGCGGAAGACAAGGAAGACGCAAACCTACGCAATGGGATAAAGCGAGAAGCGATAGTGCACCGAAAGCAAAAAAAAAAAAAAAAAAAAACAAGAAAAAGGGGGAATAAAATGGGAACCGCGAGCGAGCCGGTGTGCTGCTGCTGCTGTTGCTTCTCTATCGGGCGTCATCTGCGAGCGTATTTCCAAACAATGCGCGAGCGAGAGTAGGTCCGCTCTCGGTGTCTCGCGTCCTCGCAGGGGCTGGCTGACTGGCTGGCCAGCGAGCTCCGGGTCCACGCGGCGTACGAAGAAGCGGAAGAAGCGGAGGACCACTGGAGAAGAAGAAGTAGGAGGTGGAGGTGGTGGTGGTGGTGGTGGCGGTGGAGGAGATGGAAGGGGCGAGAGGGAGGAGAAGCGGCAGAGGAGGCGCAAACCCATGGACCTGGGTCGATTTATCGACGACGGTGAAGGTGAGAGAAGCGGTAACCAGCCAACGATTGGTTCTCCCTGGTACCGACTTGGACCAATCGCCGCGAGCTCGACCTCCTTCGCATCCAGCTCTCTTCAGCCTCTGCGGTATATATATACACATGGCTAGTACATAAGCCACAGCCCTGGGCTTACGTGCACATCGTTTCTTCCACGATTAGCCTATTTCATTCGCGGTTTCGAGCAGCTGGTGCAATTATCACAGGACTCCGGAGACCTGTGGCTATCATAGCGAAAATTAAAACGGGCCTTTAACCGTTTGCAGAGTTACGGAATAATTGAATTAAATACAGGGATAAAAATATTCATTGCCATAATTTTTTGATAGAAATTCAAGATGCCAATTTTGTCTTCCGACGTGGAAAAGCGATTTGAGCGTTGAGAACCAAAAGCACCGGCTGGCCAAGTACAGAGTACAACACGGCCGCGGGGTTTCATAAATCTTTTCGAGCCGGAGCTGCGGGGCGGCATTTGCAAATGGGCTACCGAGTTACCCTGATACAGCCTCTCTCGCATCCTCGGATCCTTCTCCCTTCGTCTGCGGGCGAACCGGACAGGGGGAGCATCGTCACTACTAATAACAGACTCACCGAGAGTCGAGACTCGCGGCCTCGTGGGTAGCGAAGCAAAGAAAAAAAGACAAAAAAAAAGAGAGAAAAAAAGCGGGCAGGCGTGCCAGCGAGAAATGTGCGGGTGTCCCTGATTACAGGATGCGCCGGGATGACATGATATTATGTTAATGAGTGTGTACGGAGGGCGCCTCGCGGAATCATCATTTTAATCCGCATTATCGCGCTTTCTCATTCAATTATTCCGCGCCTCTCGTTATTCCGTCTGCCTCGCCGCAATTTACGGGAGGCAGACGGTCGTCGCGGGTGGACAAGCGATCTCGCAATCGGCGTTGCATTAATTGCCGACGCTGCGACGGGAGCGAGCGAGACGGCTCGATGTGTGCGCGCAACGCGAGGTAAATCGCCGCGCTCGATCGTTCGCGCGGACACCGCGAGCTGGAGACACCGCGCGACGCGGTATCTTTATCGCCGCGCTGGAATTCACGGACGTGATGGATCGTCGCGACCGAAGACTCGCGAGCTCGCACGAGAAAACCCGCGCGCGATCTTTCGTCGTCGCACGTGGAATACCGTAATGAGCCGACGTGTGTGCGTAATAGTCCCGGGGCAGCTCGCGCACCTCGCGACTCTCTCGTCATAATCTCCGCCACGAATGCCTTGAAATCTTTGCGCAACTCGTCGTCATCGCGTTCGGTCAAATTGTCAATGCAAAAAAAAAAAAAAAAAAAAAAAAAGAATACGCGCTGCGCGGCAGGAAAAACCAAAGGTGCGACCGACGTGCGCTCGAGTTGGAGCTCCGCTACAGCAATTTCAATCGGGAATTTCAGCTAAAAATTGATAAACACGGACACGCACACACGGCGAGATTATCGAAATTCAGCCGATAATGCGACTGACGTGAAATAAATTAATGAAGTGGACGCGCGGCGATGGTATCTTACGCCAGGTGTGAGTGGTGCTATCGTAACAAACAGCTGCCAGATAGAGGATCGTCAGCATCGGGAATGCGGTCCGTCACAGCGAGAGTCACCCGTTGGTATATCACGATGTGGCCGAGGCGCGCATCAGCAGCAGCAGCAAGCGAGCAGCGGCGGCGGCGGCAACGGCGGCGGCAGCAGCAGCATTTCGATCGATCGACGTGTTTCCACACGACGGGGACACGTAGAGATGGAGCGCAGAGGAGCGTCGAGGGTGAGAGCACGAGCGGTCTATCTCCCGCGATATTCGCTCTCCTCCTCCACCGCCGTCGCCGCCGCCGCCGCCGCCGCTTTCTCTCGCTTCAGCCCCTTCCGACAGCGTACAAAGTGGCCATTGAGCAAAGTTAAGTAGGTGTCTGCTGCGTCGCTGCCTGCCCCCCGCGGCTGGCTTCTTGCGGAGGTCCGCGATGCCGGTACCACCAGAACGTCCGGTGCGCGTTCTCCACAGATTTCGCGAGTCGTGAACTTTCTTCACTTGGCCAAGTTTTCCCGTGCGCCAAACAATAACGCGCGCGCACAACTGCCGCAGTTTTGTCGGTACATTAGCGCGCGGCCGCGATATCACTGCAATACGAGCGCAATCTACGTAGGGTCGTGAGGCGACACGCCGAGGAGAATTCCTGAAAGGGGCTACCAATACAGAAGCGACGGCAGAAGCGGCGGCAGCCGGAGAACGAGAGGAAGAAAGGCCCGTCGACAAATTGCCACCAATTAAAATTCTCCTTCCCGCAGGGCGCCGATCGTTGGCTGGCCGAGACTCTCTTGTTCCGCGAGAGCAACCTGTGCGCCGGCCCGAATTCGCTCCTCTCGCTCCTCTTTGTTTCCCAGCTACTCGCCCGATCTCGTCCTTCTTTCGCCTTCGTTTCTCATTCTTCCGCCGCCCTCGCTCGCCGAGCACCCGGGACCAGTTTCGGCCAATTAAGTTGTAGGCAGAGAGCGCGAGGCACGAGCGCGCCGCGCGGCCACCGGGGAACCGGGGGAGCCGGCGAGCTTTTCTCACTGCCACCCCCTCCGCTTGGCGCTACGCTGCGCTCTACCCAAACCCGATCTCCCGGGCACTGCATAAATTACCGCTAACCCCTTTTGTCAGAGGAAATTAGCGAAAGTAAATAAAAGCGGCGAGGGAGATGGTGCGAAATTGGCGGGGGGACGAATGGGCAATAGCTTCTCCTAATTTGCTTTTCACCCACGATGAATTACGGGGGGTTTGTTAATTATGACATTGAATATTTTTTTGTAAGGCGCGTATCGTCAAATAATTGCGAGAAAAAATTTGTTAAACGATGAGCGAACGGGTTGAGGGCCTCGTAAAATGTCGGAAGAACCAGAGAACCTTGGCCGAACTCGCAACCGTCGAGTCACAGTCAGGTTTCCGTCCGGACGGCTACCACTGTACACGAGGAGGTTCTGGGGGGAGGCGGGGGGGGGGGGGGGGGGGCGAATTCTCTCGAGTTCGCTCTCGTCGGTGCCGGGTGTCGATGGGCGACACCGTCGAGAAGGAGACGACGGGGGTTGCTGCTGTCGCTGCCGCCGCCGCCGCCGCCGCTGCTGCTGCTGCTAGAAGCTCGACAGCCTCGCCGGCTATGCGGATCGGGCTTATCTCGAACTCGCAGACGCGTCACAATCGATATATCTCGCGGAGGCTCCGCTCACTCTCTCTCTCCCCCCGCCCCCTTCGCCCCACCCTCAGTCACTATAACGCCCTTCCGTTTCTCTCGCTCTCCCTCTCCCTCCCACTGCCTATCTTCCTCTCTCACGTCGATGATTCCCGGTCGCATACACACACCGAGCGCGCATCACCTACGACGATCGACGGCCACCCAGGACCAGTCACAGCCCTGAAGGGAAAACGGGAACGGCAGATAGAGCCCGCAAGTGAAGGGGGTGAGAGCGAGATGGATCAACAGATTAATATCTCTGTGTTAGAACTGCATGCACGGCGCGCGGGCGCCGGCTGTAGTGTAGTGACACATATACACATATAGGTATGTACATAGGTACCGAGGCCTCGCTCGAACGTTGAGTGAGCGAGAGGGACGACGTGCCCGTAACTACACGTCTATACGCGCACACGCGTCTGTCCGTGTGTATAGAGGCGCGAAGTGTCCTCTCTGGCTCTATCTCGCACCCCCCCCCTCCCCCCACCCCCGACCACCCCACCCCACCCCGCCATTGCAGAAAAGATCAATTTTAGATTCGCCACGATTTATAACTTCCTCTAATATGGCAAGCGATAGGATCTATGCGCGATCTCCGCCCGCGCCACCTCCGTCCCAATCCCAACGTTCCCGCTATAATCTCCGCGAGATTTCTTCCAAGCATTTTTTTCCCCATCTGCGTTTGCGGCTCCTCCACGACGCTTGACCCTCGGGTGGGCATCGGTGTCCCGATGGTTCACCCGGTGGAGAATGTTTGTTTTTTTTTACTTTTCTTTTTTACCGTTGAGTTTCGAGGAAAATGTATTAATTTTACGAATGAAACGTCGGCTGGTGATAAACAAGAGTTCGATATTGAATATCGAGAAAGGGGAAAATTATCGTTGATTCGGTATTGACGTGTTTTTCGGGACGATGGGAGGAGGAGAGACGAGTATAGAGGGGAGACGATACAGATGCGGGGAGTACGAGGATTTAATCGATTGTCGTCGGTCCAAGATATCGAACGTTTCGCGACAATCGTGCTCCCCATCGTCGAGCTCTCTATCCGCTGTCTTTCTTTCTCTCCGCGTACGCGCCCGCGGTTTATCCTCTCCCGCGAGCCCCGCAGTCGCGCGAGATAAATTCCGAATCTTCACCGGTGGCGGCGGCTCCGGTCGCATCACCAGCCCCGAGTCGCGCGATAATCTCGGCCGCGCGCCCCGGCCGGGATGAGGGATGACTGATGCCGGGCCGAAAGAGATTGCGCGCTGTATAGTCTCCGGCGCAGCTCCGCTTCGACGCACCCGGAATACCCGGAGCAGACCCGGCCGTGTGGTTCTGCGGAACAAAAATTCCGGGCCGAATCTCCTCGCGGCTCGCTCTATATGTCACTCGCCGACCCCGCTGACACTAAAATCTATATTAATTTAGCCTTGGCAGATTGGCTTATTTATCAGTTTCACTAACAACTATTAGAGATATCTCTCGATGGTCCTGGTTGCATACAAATTCCTCTGAAAAAAAATCAGCGGGTAAAATATCTCGCATTCTCGATGTAAGTATCGCAAGGGGTTCATTTTTCGCGAAAAAAAAATCGATTTCGTAAAGTTTGAGGACCTTATAAGACGTGAAATTTCCTGCTGATTCCAAAAAGCACCGTTTGCTCGAAAATTCGAAATTTCGACAAGAAAAATGCAAAAAATGGTTTTTCACTTTTTTCGAAATTTCGTCATCTAACTAAAATCGTGATTATTTTTTTTTGGACCAATGGAATCTGGATTTTCTTTTCGTTCGAGAGAAAATAGTATAACAAAGAGAATGCCACGAGGCAAAACGCGATATCTTGATTTTTCATTTTTTTTGCAGAACGTTAAAGTCAGACACCCAAAAATTGCAAAAAAAACGAAAGGGAAAAATCCCTTCTAAAAATTTGCAGTTTTTGAGGGTCTGACTATATCATTCTGTAAAAAATTGAAAAATTAAGATATCGTGTTCCGCCTTGTGGCATTCTCTTCGTTATAGGGTTTTCTCTAGAACGTAAAAAGAAAATCCAGGTTTGGTCGACCCAAAAAAAAGTAACCTCGATTTTAGCAAACTGACAAAATTTCGAAAATAGTGAAAAATCGTTTTTTGCATTTTTCGCGTGGAATTTTTTTTTTTCGGGAAAACGACCATGCTTTTCGGAATCAGCGGGAAATTTCTCATCAGATAGGGTTTCGCAAACTTTGCGAAACCCGAAGTTTTTTTTTCGCGAAAAACGCAAGGCAACTTACGGATTTTAAATTCGGCGAAAAATTCAGAAATCAACATATCGCGTTTCGCCTTGCAGCATTCTTTCCGTAATCGAGTTTATTCTCGAACGAAGGAAGAAAATCCAGGTCCGAGCGATAAAAAAAGGTAACACCGATTTCAGTCGTTATAAGTCGATTCCCATACGGAAATAAAGTATATGCGAGATATACAAAAGATATATTCCAGATATAAAAGATCTATTTTTCCGAAAAATTGTATATGTCGGATCTATTTTCGGATGTATACGAAATCTATACGAGCAAAAAATAGATCTAAGATATATTCAAAATGAATTTTTATCATATTATCGTCCGGAAAGTTGTATATTCCAGATACATTTTCGTATATACTTCTTTTTCGTGGGGGTTTCGTCGCGCGTAAGCGCGCGAAGCGTGCGTATAGTCTAGTAGCAATAGAACATTGTGAAAAGAAGCTAAAGAGGTTAACGTCAGGATCAGCAAATACACAATTGCACATGTATCACGTCTTCGGCCAGAGGGGAAAGACGAGTAAAGACGCGAAAAGTCGGTCGGTCCTGCCGACCTCCTCGAGGGACGTGACGCGACGCTCCGAGACGTTATCGAGTGGTCGCATGCGAAACCCGGGGTTTCGACGTCGCTCTTGCTCTCTGTTTTCTCCGTCCCTCCCCTGCAGGGTCTCGCGAGCGCGCGCGCGGTGATTCGGCTCCGGGGGTGGTATTTAGATATTCTAATGGCCGCCTGATAACGAGACGCTTGCCGCTGCGATAAAGACGAGACGCGAGACTACTACTCGCTCGCTGTGCTCTGCCGCGTCGCCTCCCCCTCCCACCCCCCACCCCCCCCCCCCCCCGCCCGTTCTCCCTTTCGCCCTCTTTGCCTGCCACCCCTATAGCGTTGTTAAGGTACACACTGCCTAGTACTGTGGCAGTCGCGTCCCCGCACGCGTTCGCTCCTTCGCCTCCTTCTCCTCACTTCTCGACCTCCTCCTCCTCCTCCTCGACGACGCGACGCTGCGCGTCGCTGATAACGGAACTTGCAGCTCGCGCTTGTTTACGTACACTCGCCGCTCGCTCGCTCGCTCGCGACCACCGCCTACCACTCTCTTACGAGATGCGGATGTGTTATATACATGTTGGATATAAAGCGAATAAAGTGTAGTCACATTGATCGCGCGACCCTACAGTTGAAGCTACATAAATCCCCTCGCAAAGACTTCATCTGGTATTATTTCATTGAAAATTATTTCGTCTTTTTCGACTATAATCTGGTGGATTTTTGTTTCAATATACATGTTTTATACGACACACGGTGAAAACATGAGAAACGCAGTGAGAAAAATAATTGGTAAGACCAACCGAATGTGCGTTTGTGGGCAGCGAAATAAATATTTCATTCCTCGAACGAAATAATAGTTGTTGTGAATTAAAAAAAATTTTATTCAACTGAGCGTTGGTTCGTTTAACCAAATATAATGTCCAATTAACCAAATATTTATTTCGCCGCCCGCAAACGCACATTCGGTTGGTCTTACCAATTATTTTTCTCAGTGCGCAATTGGTTGAGACGTAATTAATTACCTGGCTGCGTCGACCAAATCGGATGGCTCAACTGTACTGAATTGGCCGGTCGCGAACTAGACCGTCGGTGGTGGGTGGCAATCAGTTGTTCAAACGGACTGCAGGTCGATAACGCGCGAATTGTCGGAAGAAACTTTGACTCGAGAAAACTAAGAACGAGGGTGCCAAATTACTTCCGTCAATTGATTAGTCCAACCAACCTGTTGCGACCCACGATTTTTCGCCTGACAAGTAAGTTATCACTTTTCTCCCCGGAAAATGTATCTATTTCTCCCGGTGCCAAGTCCCAAGGAAAATCTTAATTATTCACGTCGCGTTAGAATTATTTCGGCCGTTGCAAAAATTAGTCATCACCCGCCCGGGGATCCCGAGAAGGCAGGCAGGGGGGGGGGGGGGAAGTGAAAATAGCGTGAGAAGCCAAGAGAGAACCGCACGGTAATCTCGGTACCTCTGAGGCTGCTGCTGCTGCTGCTGCCGCCGACGCCGCCGACGCCGCGCCGCTTCTGCTGGCTCTTCTCCTAGTGAAAGGGTTAAGTTGTAGAACGCCGGCTGGCCGCGGCAGATAAGGTCGCGAGGGGGAGGAAGGGAGGGAATGGAGCGAGTGAGTCCTCCGCTCTCTCTCCGCGCCGCCCCCGCGAGCCGGGAGGATTTCTCTCGGGCGTCGAGCCGCAGAATCCGCAGGACCCTCGAGAGAGGTCCAGGATCCCCGACGGAAAGGACTCGCCGGCCGACTGCGAGACAGATTTCGTCGCTGTATGTATACCGCGTGTACAAGGCGAATACTCGCGCGTCTGTCGTCGGCACCGCTGCGGAAGGCCATAGGCGGAAGAGCGAGGGGAATCGGGCGAAACTGCCGCGCGCAGCGCGTCCGATCCTCTTCGCGAGCAAGACTCCCCGGAGGGCTGCTAGAAGCGGGGGATGCGCGCGGGATTCGCTTATCTTCACCGAGACATTTCAATTCGAGACATCGTCGAGCGACAAATATAGAGACACGGAAAATACCCCGACGACTCGCTCGATCGACAATAACACTCACTGTCACTCCTCGGTTATTCCTCGCAGTCGGTAACGTCGGTAGGATCATTGCGGCAACTTACCTGAAACAGAGAGAAGCGAAAAATTCAATTAATTCGTGCATCACACTTACAATTTTGCTACAATATCCGGTTAGCAATCTGCGTTAGATAAAAATCCAACGGGCTAACGGTTTATCAACTAAAAATATTGTTGCCCGCGCGATGACGCGAATGCACTTGAGCAGCGTCGAGCCCAACGTCTGCTCGCGTATGTATAAATCGGTTCCGCGCAGAATCTGGTGGGCGCGCGGAGATTTCGCCGGAAAATAAATCAGAGACCCGTGAGATGTTAATAAATGCGGGAGTCGACCGGCAGCGGGAGCGTCGGTGCGCGAGAAGGGCACGAGGGGGTGGCAGCCAGGCAGCACCGAGTCAGCCCGGCTTCGGGATGAGAGCAACGGAGAGGGGGCAGGGATCGGTTACGTCGTCGTCGCGGGGATGGCTGGTAGGCAGCTAATATCCTCCTGGCCGCTATCCTCTAGGCTCATCTCAATAAATTCAATATACTTGTGTAAATCGGGCTCCGCCCCCACCCCCCTCGCCCTCCCCCCTCCTCCTCCCGCGGAGTTTGCCTCCTCTACCAGTTATCCGCCGGCTCGCCGCAACCCCCGTTTTCCTTCGCTACTACTGCCGTGCACGGGGACGGAGATGAGCTCTCGCACTGCAGCCGTATATACCACGATCGTTCCAACCCCTTTCTACCCATCCCCCTTCCATAGGGCGTCGATTCTCTCGTCGTTCTCGTTGTCGTCGTCGGCATCGTCGTCGTCTGCTACTGCTCTCTCCGTGCTCTCGAACCCTCCCCACGCCTGGCGGTTCCTCATCAGCACGACGATCCGCAATTCCACCGCGCGCATCCCTCGACCAAGTCGACGGAGGAGAAGGACGAGAAGGAGGAGGAGGAGAAGGATGCTGCCCGACAGAGAAAGTGGAAGGGAGGGTGAGAGAGGGAGAGAGAGGGAGATAATGTATCGGTTATTGATTACCCGTAATGAGACCTGCTGGGCTCCATTCAATTTTTCCCTCCACGCTTTGCCCAACTTCAATTGGGAACCTCCAACTTTTCTTCCCACTCTCTGTTGTTCCGGTGGTCGTTACGGATACCTCGATGTCGTACATCGATGTGGAAATGTCTCTGGAGGAACGAGAGTGAGCTTGAAAAGCATCGAGGATCTGATGGAAATAACGTGAGATGGACGAAAGTATCGCGAGAAGCGTTATGGAAATAGAAAAAAAAGGTGAGTTTCGTCTTTCGCTGGTGCGACGTAAAAGTGGAGCCGAACTAGAGAAGAGCTACGGAGACTCCTGGCCTTCGATGCCGAGCTCGTATATTCACCGGTACTTTCTTAGCAATCAAGTTGCGCCGGAATTTAGCGGTTCGCGAGGCTCCGCTCGTGTCTCTCTGCCCACTGCCGGTTTTATTCGCGTTCGTACAGCTCGGGCGCCCTAATATCCGACGCTATCTCTCTCCCTCTCTCCCTCCGTGCAGCTATCGCGCCATTGGCCAACGAGCTTTTCATCGAGTCGTTAGTTAGGCTCGAACTACTCCAACCCTCCACCTTTCTCTCCGCATCCGCTATCGCGCTTTTCATCTTTTATTTTTCCCGCTTCTATCGACGACGTTTCTCACCTTCGTCTTTCCTTCCGTCCGGACTTATCGCCCACTTAAAACGCCGCGTTACCCACGTGTACGCGCGCTAATGCTCCACGCTCTTTCCCCCCGGGGTCCACCGATGTTCCCGCTGATTTATGTGTATCGATAAAGGGGCGAAACGAAAAATTAATTGTTCGAGCCAAAATATTGCTCATTTCTTCCACGAATCATTCGCTGCTGAATTAATCCCGAGTTCAATTCAAGAAAATCATTCATTCGTTCGGATTTCAGTTACGAAACTCGTACATTTTTTTATGAAAATTCCCGCCCACTCGTTCGTTTGACAACCTATTCGATGTTAAATAAATACCAAGCATAAGTTACGTTTTCGATAAAGAAACAATCTGATTCGAAGGGTGGTTATAAAATTCGAAAATTTTCCGTGATGTTTTACCGCTACACGGGATCGTATAGCAGGAAGAAGCTGGTGGAAGGGGTGCATGTAAGGACCGGGACGACGGAGATGACGATGTAGGAGGCGCGGGAGCACCATCGAGGAAAAGCGCAATCAGGCAACAACGCGGTGGTGGATGCTGGAGACTCGAGGGTGGAACGGGGTGTCTATCTATTGCCGCGTGATCTATCGCCCAGGGGTGCTCATCCCTGATGGAATCTTTCTCTCTCTCTCGCACACTCGCGCGACGTTACTATACCCCGCACGATTTTCGAGCGATGGTCGGATCTAGAAGATTTCTGTCATAAAAAATGTAAAAAAAAACGGGTTTTTTTTTTCAAAATCGCTGGAACATGCGTCTTGAGAACGATGGCACAGGCGAAAAGTCGCTATCTCGAGGAAAAAAAATTGAATAGTTGGACTCTTTTGCATGCCATTGTTATTATTTGATTTACCGTAAAGAAAACGTTTGCTGGTGAATTTTCCCGGAAACGAGGGGCGCCCTAAAATCCCCTTTAAGATTTTCTCACCCTTTGCTCCCTCCCGCGGCGGCCCCGTTTCCGTCCATTTATTTTCCGATCCCTCGGTGAGCTACGCCTCACGGAAAATGTCTTTTCTCCTCTTTCTCACGAGGTTTCGGCTTCGAAACACGCGCGCGCGCGGCGTCAGGATGCACCCGTGCAGCGTCTCCTCGCGCTCGACTTGCTCGGAGCCGGCCGCGCGCGAACCGCCCCGAACCCGCGCGAGTGTGGCGAGACCGAGAGCAAGCGAGCGTGGAGAAGCTACAGAGCACGAAGATAAAAATAATAAATCATCGCGTCGCCCCAACATCCGAGGCGATCGGCCGCTCTGTGTCCGTGTGTGTGTGTGTGTGTGTGAGAGTCGGAGCGGCGCGAGGCTCTCGCCGCGTTCCTCGTGCATTTTCCCCGCACCGATTTCTCCCGGTATCGGGTGGCCCGATACGGAAATAGGTACGTTGCGCCAAAGATACCGACTCGTTTGCCGTGAAGGCGCGCGCGAGCGTCTCACTCGCTCCGGTATATACGCGCACCTAGCCAAGCAAAAGAGAGTGGAAACCCTGTAGGATACACATGTACCGTGTACCTACTACGCCCGCGGTGCGCACCTTCGTTTCGCCCCTGGGCTCTGGGCTGTGTGTACGAACCAACGTAAACTACGGCCGGAGGGTGGTTCGCTAAAAGACCTGCTCGGGTATCGCAAAAGCGCCAAACGCCGATTAATAACGAGCAGTCGTTACCACTGCGATAAGGGCAGCTCCCTCTCTTATTTCTCCTCCCGAAAGCCCTGCGCGCTGTACATACGACGTAATAATACATAGACGCTAGGGGGCCCGGGCTAGTGGCGCTGGAGACAGATATATTACGTGGCGAAATTTTTCCTTGAATAACTATTTCTTTTGCTCTATTTGGAATCGGCCGGTGGCCGCGTGCTAATCGATCGAAGCCTCCCCGAAAACGAGGGTTTCATAGGTGCGGTTGAGGGAGAAGAGGAGCGAAAGAGCGAGGGAAGATAGAGTCAGGTGTGTGTGTGTATATAACGTTAAGTATAAATATATATGCGGACGAGATAGAGCGACCAGGACGGATAGATCGGTAGCGGCGACGAGATGAGCGAGGGACGCGAGAGGCCGCGGCGATCAAGAGAACGCGGAAGAGGGAACGACGCGCGAATGAGTGAGCGAGCGAATTGGCGGTGGCTTGATACACACACCTCCCCCCGAAACTTCTGAGTATGGGCTGCCTCTGCCACCACCGCCGCTCCGCAAAACCCCCAACGACTCGCGGTGGTCGGGGGCGGCTTATCGCTGAGCGCACGCGGTCGCCACCGCCAGTCACCAGCTCGGCGCTCGCGCGGGCGAGCGAGCGTCCTCCGCTCGCTGTGCGAGCGAGAGGGATTGCCTGTTTGGCAGCCAGTTTTCCCGATTACGATGAATTTCTTTCCCCTCCCCCCGTCGCCCCAGCTGGCAACGAATGCTCCCGCAACACGAGCGCGGCTTTTAACCCAGTCGATGCGCCTCTGCCGAACCTTCGACGAACGCTCGATGTATGTAACGGAGAATTACAACATTGTCGATTTAACGACCTTGACTATGTGTGTGTGTAGAGCAATCGACAGGTGTGGCGTAAAAACATTTTGAAAAATATGCATTTTTTGCCGAAATATTAATATGCCTCGATTACACCCAGAGAAAACGTTCGGATGGTATCTATTCGAAACAAATAACATTTATTTGAATCAAATTAAAATTTATTGATTTATTTGTTTGGTTCAAATAAAATTTATTAATTTATTTATTAGGATCAAATAAAATTTATTTTATTAAAATAAATTTTAATTTCATTCAAATAAATGTTATTTGTTTCGAATAGATCCCATCAGAACGATTTCTCTGGGTGTAGATTTCTTCTGCCGGGGGTGTTTATTCGATCTCAAGATTTTCCGCCAAGCCGAGCGGAATTAATTTTCCATATGGCTCAATAACGCGAGAGCTCGTGATAATCGTTAAGGGCAGCTTCGTCGCCGCCGTCGAATTCGAAGGTAAGAAGTTGGCAGCTTCAATGACGTAGTCGATGACGGAGATGAGATAGCTCTCGCGCGGGGTACCATAGTGCACGAGGACGAGAGAGGATCGTTTCGCGGTAAGCAGGCTCATCCGGAGTGTGGCTGGCTGGCAGGATGTCGACGAGAAGGATGAGGAGCCTAGCTGCCTCCTGGCGAGAGATCGACGGCGCGCGAGGGGAGAGGCTGGCTGCCAGTGCGGGATAGACGCCGCGATCAGTACACAACGTGTAAGTTATGAGAGTATCGGGCTCGCGCGAGTCAGCTCGCGGTTATAACAGTCTCGCGCCCAGCTACGCTACACACCATAGATATTCTAGTGCACATTTCCGTCGAGCGCGGAGAGGGAGAGATCTCGCCCTCTCACTCTCTCCTGCGAAGCTATATCAACGTCGAAGATCATCATCCTTCGGCGGCGCAAAAGCGCCATTGATTCTCTCGGCACAGTCTCTTTTTTTCTCTGTCTTTCTCTCTCTCTCTCTCTCTCTTTCTCTGCCAAATACACAGATACATGAATATATACATACAGAGTTCTCGATATCGTATAGAAAGAAGAAGAGAAGGAGGAGGAGGAGGAGGAGGAAGAGAAGAGTCGAGTCCTACGAGGCAGAAAGCAGCCTCGGGGCTCCGAGAGAGATCGAGACGATCCGGGCACCAGGTGCATCAAGGGAACGAAGAAGCAAGGAGGACGAAGAGCGGTGGACGCAGCGGGAACGATGCTCGTGTGCACCAGTGAGGAGGATGGTCGATGCAATGCAGATACTGGACGACCTGCCAGGAGTCCTCGCTCTCACTCTCTCTCTCTCTCTCCCTCTCTTCCTCTTTTTCCTTTCCCTCCTTCCCCCCCCCCCCCCCCCCGGCCGTTCTCTCTCGCACTTATTTTTATCTTATGCTATATACGCGTTGCTCAATGCTATATATACAAGACGCTTTTCTCCCTCTCTCCAATTCCCGTCTCTCACCCTCACTCGCTCGTCCTACACTCGCCCGGCGATCTCACCCCGACTGCTATACGAACCCGAGATGCCCTCCTACAGATACAAATGGGTACCTATGCCAACGGCGGGGCCAACCTGTTATTATACATTCCCCTATACAAACAACGTGTTAATCGGGCCCATTTCCCACCCTTCTTCGTCTTCTTCTTCTTCTTCTTCTTCGTCTTCTCCTCCTCCTCCTTCGCCCTCTACTCATCCCTCCTCGCCGCCTGCGCTTCGCCGCGTCCTTCTCTCTTTTGCTCGTCTCGCCTCATTTCTACTCCACCTCGAGGTGCGGCTCGCGAGAGCTCTTTTCACTTCTTCATCATACTCATCATCGTAATCTGCTCCCCTCTTCCAAGCAGTCTGACTGCTCTCTTCTGCTTCGTAGATATGTGGGAGAATTTTCGGCGGGATTGTGAATCGTCGCTCATTTATTCGGTGATAACGACGATTTCACGATTGAGTCATTACATTTTTTTACATCTCAACAATGTTAAACAGGGCATTCTCATAATTATTGTTCTAATTTTCTTCAAACGAGTGTCGTGACTTTTAGAGAAAAAATTTGAAAAAAACAAAAAAAAAATTCTTCGATCACCGATAGAATTTTTCAGCAATACAGGGTGTTATTATCGATCGTCGCGTCGCGATTTGCAACTCGTGTAAATTCATCTTTTCCTTTCCATTTAATTTTCCACGGGTGCCGCGCGCCACCCCTGCGTCCCCCCGTTTTTACGATTTGTTTACTCGCCCCCGTTGCTCGCACCCTCGTTTCGCTCGCTCGCTCGCGGTATATAGATATCGCCGCGCGGCGTGCGGAGCCGGCGAGCAGCGAGTACATTCGCACCCCGCCCCATCGCGGCGAGCCCGAGAGCCCCGCGAGCAGGGATCGAACTCTGACCCCGTGGCTAATTGTTGTTGGCTCTAGATCGCGGATAGGCCCTTCGCGTCCGGGCGCGCGTTTGCCAGAGGGAGCGAGAAGAGCGGAGGGCCAATCCGGTGCATCATACCGTGCGGTCGGCTCGGTCCTCGGGGTTACAGAGCGCGAGGAGCCCCGCGATCTCGAGGAATTTACCCAGCGGATATAATCCTTCAAATACTCTCCTCGCGCTCGGCTCCAAGTTCCTCGCAATCTTAATCGCTCCTCGACGATCTTTCATATTTTTCTCTTTTTTTCGCATTCAAATCTTTTTGCAATTTTTACCGCGTTTTTTTTTTTTCATTATTTCGCTGCCTTCGCTTCTTCGTTTATTTTATCGCGTCGAATAATCAGCGAATACAATCAAGATATTCGAGTGCCAGCCTCCTGTGGTCGATTCTCGGGCGCGCATGGAGAGTTTCCGAGGGAATCGCACGATTCGCCGTGAGAGAAATCTCCGAGATAGATCGGCCCGCGACTCGGAGAGAGAGAGAGAGAGAGAAAGAAAGAGAGAATGAAAAAGGGAAGAAAAAAAAGCAGCAAGAACGACGACGAAAAGAAGGGAACGAAGTATGAGATAGATAGATATCCAGCTATGGGCCACAGTTGAAAGGAACTTATCTCGCAAACAGCCGATGCGAGGGGGGAGAGAGAGGGACTGAAAGAAAGCTGCGAGATGCCCGGGCGCGTCCAGCGCGTTGCGATATGTATTAAAAGTATCTGGTAAGATAGCCCGGCAGGCTTCTCTATCGGCACTCGAGAGCGTAAGGGAGGCCACAGCCTTTAAAAATAGCTATCGCCATCCGGTAACCGAGCTTCGGCATTCACGTGGCAATCGTCTTCACCGACCGATTCTCTGGAGGGAAAGAACCGAGCGTGGAATCTGCAGGTCTATAAAGTGATTTTTTTACCCCAACTGGGTCCAAAAAATGATTTAAATATCTAGAAATAACATGCTTTTTATAGGCTTTCGAATCTCACAACAAATATTTTTGGGCTTATCCCAGTTACGAGAAAATGGAAATTCAGAAGTGGGGGTGCCAGCTTTTCAAGCTAGCGCCAACTTTTTTTTTCTAAAAGGCATAAACATATTTTTTAGTTTCATATTTATAGGCTTTTTATGAGTTATTTAAGGGCGTAGGTGGCATCCCGATCGGAACTTCTCCTCAAGAGATATATACATATATATATATATTTTTTTTATTAAAAAACAATTTTTTCCATATTGATGCAGAATAATTGTAATCAAATTATGGGCTCTTCAACGCACGGCAGCCCGATATTGTTTTCACAACCATAGTCTCTGAAACCCACCTCCAGCGTCCCAGCATTATAATGAAACACCGTCAGAATTACAGTAGACCCTTTTTTCTTGTGGAATAATATAGGCACATTACGGGCTCTTAAACTGGCACCCCCACTTTTGAATTTCCTTTTTCTCGTAACTTGGATGAGTCCAAAAATATTTTTTAGTGGGATTCGAGAGTCTATAAAAATCCTGTTATTTCCAGGTATTTTAATAATTTTTTGGACCCAGTGGGGGTGCTCACTTTATAAACCTGAAATCCGCAACTGTGTTCCACCAAAGAAAACCGTCACCACGGGAACGCAAAAATCCCCCGAGCGCGCTCGGCTGATAAAATATCTTATCGAGCAAACGAATATTGTGTCCACTCCCACCGAGCGAGGGGACACCTCGGCCCGCCGTTTTTCTGCGTTTGCAATTTTTCCCCTCCTCCATTTATTCAATACGTTTACCTCGGTAATTTTGCAAATTTTTGAAGACATAATTTTTCACCCGTTCCTGCGGTTTTCCTCGCGCATGAAAAAAGCGGAGAATCAATTTCGTTCGATAAAACGACGGAAAATTCTCGATTCCTCCACAGGCATTTTTGATCTCTAATTGAATATCTGTAATTAATTTTATAATGCGCGCTCATGAGTGGGATATCGACGGCGAGGTTCTCGCTCGTAGCGAGTGGAATCTCGCGAAGAATTTTCGCGTCTGTGTGCGTGTATCTTGATCGTTTTACGAGAAGGAGCAGCCGTGCGCGGAGTAGGGAAAGCAAGCTCGATCGATCGATTCGTCCGTCCATCGTTATACCGGCCCCTTTCTCTCTCCCTGTCGTGAGTATCGTGCCGGGGAGGAAAGAGAAAGACAACGGAGCTTTTTCTCGCTCGCTCGTTGCTGCTGGCCAGTGCGCAATTATCTCATTCGCCGATCGGACCCTCCCACGTGTTAATTTGCTTGTTGGTTAACCCGGAGTCCCCTCGTCCCTCTGCCTCTCTCTCTCTCCCTCCCTCTCTCTCTCTTGCTCTTATCGTTTGTTCGTTTTTTTTTTTTTTTTTTTTTTTTTTTTTTTCGTGTATTTCGTTGTTGCTTTTCGTGGAAGCCCTCCGGGTGATCTCTCTCTCTATCTCTATCTCTCCCTATCCTCCTCGCGTTTCTTCTCTCGTCTCTCGTCTACTTCGTCTCTGTCTCGCCTCGCTTCCCTTTCGGTACACACAGTGCGATATAACGCAGCGAGCGTGAACCGAGCGGTACTGCCCTCGAAAAAAACCGGCGCGATCGAGGCCGCGATAGCTCTCGTTGATTTTTCGATCGCTTCTCGATCCGAGAGCCGAGCTGCAGCCTCGTCGCTCGATCCACGACTCGAGTTTACCCAGCGCCATATGCCCTTCGGGAGAACTCTATACTATACCGATCACCAACGGATTTACAAAAGTTTCTTTTCGTTTCCGTTTCATCTTTTTTTCCCTCTCTCTCTCTCTGGTTGTGTTATGTAGCATAGGTCGCGCCGCGCTCCGAAAACAGATTCACTCGGATAAAACGTACTCGAGCGAGATTCTTATTAGATAAACCGAGATCCAGAAGTTGCGATAGAGCTTCGTGAGTGGCATGCCTCTGTATACCTGCGCAGATTATTGATCATATCGATTATCCACGCTGGGCATCTGTGCGGCCTAGAGATTTACGTGCACGGAGAAACGTATTTTTCGTTGGCTATATTTCTTGCAGTAGAATAATGGGCAACGTTCCAACATAATTCTTTTTTACGTTTAATTATTGTTTGATATCCCGAATTTTTTTTTCAATCAAGTGTAGTTGGCTGACACAAAAAGTATCATATTTTTTTAGCGTTTATTCTAAAGAATAGTTCGCAGCTTCTTGAGCTAGGAAGGAATTTTGAATAAATTGTTGTGAAAATCTGCTCGTTGTGTAACATCGTTAAATGCCAACGATGCACGACTTTGTATATTTTTCACTTGTTAATCTTTACTATACATTACGTAAGAAAGGCTCGCACTACGATTTCTAGCGAATTTATCAAAATTCCTAGAACACATCGCGGAGCCTACGTCGCGACTGCGATATTGCCCGATAGTCCGAGATCCCCGTAGATTCGTTATCGAAGCGATCGCCGTTGTTTAGAGCCGCGGTGACGGTCACGATAAAACCAATAACGCTCGATAAGCGTGAGAGGCCGCGCGCGTCCGATGGCATCATCCGATAATCCAACGGGCGTTATCGCGGTGCCGCGAGAATAATAATAGATCTCGATAAAGATCGCTCGCTGATTGAATTACATTATCGATCGCGTGATTCGATAATATCCGAGATTCGTGACTAATAATAAATCCGACGATTCGCGGTAAGAAGCTCGCCGACTCCAATCACGCGTTTTATCGATCCCCGATAACTTTACTACGTGACTCCGAATAACAATCTCGGGCTCATCGTACCGATGATTATTCAGCACAACAAACTCTCGACCGATAAAAAAGAAAAAAAAGGGGGAGAGAAAAAAATCCGAGTACCAAAAAGCGCAATATACTCGAAATTTTCATTCCCGAAAAATCTGTTACTCCGATAATCAAAAAAATTTCGTTTGGCATTTTTTCGTCGCTCTCAGGTACGAATCAATGGATGCATTTTTAAAAAATGTAATATTAACTACGGTGAAGAAAAAAAAATCGACATATCCAGTTTTGTTACTCACTCGAGCCGGAAACGGAAGTCAAACCACGCAAAACCGATCGCCGCTGACGCCAGAGCAGGACACTCATCGTGTACGCGACGGAGTTAATGAAAAATCCTCTCTGCACTTTCACACAACGACGTAATTAGCCTCGACACATCACTCGCACTCTCGACGGAGGGATAAGGTTAAAAGCTGCGGTGGGAAGACCTTTTCTCGGAGCAGAAGGAAGAAGGCCGCCGCCGCCGCTGAGAGAGGCTTCTCGGTCTCTGCGGGCGCGTTCGCCGATCACGATCTCGCGATCTTGGCTCGCGGTGATTGTGCCGTGTGGAGGTGGCGGCGGCGGTGGCGGCGGCGGCGATCTAGCCCGGCACGGGTGGCCCGACGGCTGCTCGCCCGGCGCTATTGTCACGAGCACGTAACCCGCGTGAATAATCGGAATCGTGCTGGCCGGTAGCAGCACCAGCGGCAGCAGCGAGAGACGGCAAGCCTCACGGTTAAACGGAGAGTCGAATCAACCCGCCCAGCAGCACGCGCGAGTGTCTTCTCCGCCTCGTGGATTCACTGCTAATGACCGATAACGATTGGCGACAGATTCGCCCCGCGATCTTTATCTCCCGCAGTCATCCCACTTGCGTCACGCTATCATTGGGAATTTCTCCGGCGTTAAAAAAAAATACAAAAAAGAAAGAAAAAACGAAAGAAACACAGTGGTGACGCGGAGTCGTTAAAAGTCCACTCGGCGCATCAGGAACATTTTTTCGGAACTCACGATCGATATCATATAATTATATTAATTATATCACACTGATGTTTAATTAATTAGCGTTCAAAGAAAAGAAAAAAAAACACACATACACACATTGACAAATTTTTCTTGTTCGTTAAAGCGAGACAACAAAGTTTTTGAAACAAAAAATTGCTAGTTCGTCGAGAGGTAGCAGAGGAGTGATGACGAGATGCTGTCGCTTCGGTAGAGCCAGTATCACTGGTTCCCAAGCGGCCCTGCCAAGCAACCATGGCTACCTGGTGTTATCAGAAGTTCTGCGTTCGCTCTTTCCTTCTCCTCCGTTCCTCTCTTCCTCGTTCTTCCGCCCTTTTTTTCTACAGCCCCGCTCTATGCCATCTTTATCCGTCTCACGTTCCCGTTCTCTCTGCGGTTGATAAGCGTTTCTCCGCCAAGCTGGCAAACAAACGCTCCCTACTTTCCCCGCTCGGGCTCGCTCGTTCGCTTCCAGGCCTTTCTCAAGGTTTTTTCCCCCGCGCCGTCTTTCGACCCTTTGGCATCCTTTCATTCACGCTGCACGCGCGGCTTCTCTATTATGGCAAATTGTTTCTTTTTTTCTCGTCTCCGTTGCTTCCACCGCGCTTGAGTCGAGTACCTGGAACCGGAGGTGTAACCTTCGGGTGCGAAAGAAGCGCGCAGCCAGCTGGCTGGCGAATCTCCCTCTGTAAAACGACTGTTGTATCCACACACGCGTATTATTATAATGCGCGTACTCGGCTCGGCCTAGCACTGCCGTGGGGGAATCTTCGTTGGTTCGTTCGTTCGTTCGTTCGTTCGTTGTGTGTCGTGACTTAAAGTTAGCGGCCGCCGGGCTCGCACGAGCGATAGCGTCGACGATAAGGAACGAACGCGGAGAGAAGGAGAACCGGCGAGAACGATAACGATAACGATTTTATGATGATACACTCCTCTATACTCGTGTAACCCACCGGGTATACACGCTCCTACACTCGAGACTGCCCGCCGGCTGCCTCTATACGTGACTAATGGCGATAACGATAACGCGACGAGTGAATCGCTCGCTATACAAACAGACGTCCTGTGTGTTTGCGTGAGTGTGTGTGCCAAGCCCCACGGATAATATGGTAATTAGAGAGTCCGGCCAAATCCTAAACTTTTCCTGCACCGTAAACTCGCCGAACGGTCTTACCAATTTCGGTTTATTCTGCTGCCACGAAAAACGTGTTCTTTTTACGTTTTTTTAAATTTCACTCCCAATCTTGCGAAAAACGTCATCGTCGTTGTCGCCTTTTGTCGCTCGAAAACCGACGTACCCGATTTATCTTTCGAAAAATGACAAAGATAATATAACGACAAGCCGACATTTGTGTTCGTGGAATAATTTTCGAAAGATGAATGGGCCGTTCGCCAAAATGGTCAGAGTCGAGAGAACGTTTTTTTTTCCTTGATCCCGAGCATATAGCGAGGGTCGAAGGCGCGCTCGCGGCAACCGTGCAATAGCAATGTGCACATGTAACGTGCAGTACACAACGGAGTATCGTACAAGAGGTGCACTTTGACTCGGACTCGGATAAGCGTCCTCGGATAATACACACAGGGAGTACGTGTAGCGCACGTACAGCGGGTAACAGCCGAGACTGGTGTTACCCTGCTCGCTGGCATTGGTTGTATCGTCGCACAGCAGCGTCGGTGGCCTTATCGGCTCCCGCGACTCGGCTGGCTTATCGCCTTCGTTCCAGATCGGCTCCGATGATATCAGCGGGGCAGCGATCCCGCCTGTGTGAGTGCTGCACCTTCACTATCGCCTTCGCGTACCGTACTTTTCTGCGGTTATCCACAACGTTCGCCAACTAATCGCTCGTTTTGCCGCGCGTGGTTATATTAATATCGTTATTGTCGTTGGACTCGAAATACAAGAGAAACGCGATATCTTGATTTCGGAATTTTTCACCGAATTTTAAAGCGGAAAGTTGCCTTATCGTGTTTTTCGCTCGAAAAAAAACGGTCGGTTTCGTAAAGTTTGAAAATCCTGTCCGATGGGAAATTTCCTGCTGATTCCGAAAAACAAAATTCGACGAGAGAAAAAGCGGGAAAAAATGATATTTTATCGGTGTGAAAACTCGCTCCCGCGAGTGGGCTAAGTGCGGTGTAACGTGGAAGTGAACAAATGGGAGCCGCCGCGCACCGCTGGTGGTTCGCGCGCCTCTCCCAGCAGTGCTCGGATCGCCTCCTCTAGCTCCGGTGCGGCGTATGGAGACCGCGGCTCATCGCTACTCTCGGACGAGCGTGAATCTGCCCGACAGCACGTTCCGTTGTGTCCGGATGGCCGACCGCCAGGAGTCCACGAGCGGCGAGATAGAGCGAGAGAAAACTGGCTGCATGGCATCCCGGCTAAGAGAGATGAGGAAAGCGCGCACGGAGATTACGCAAATGAGAAACGAGCAACCGCCGGACTCTGTCGGGGCGCAAACTTTGCCGCCCGGGGGCTGCTGGTCCCTCCCGCTGCGTCATAACATTAGCTGTTCTCCCACCCAAACTGCGGAGTTAATTGCCTCAATTTCGATGCAGTTGAAATATACATATTTTTCTCGGTGCTATTCGTTTGATATTTCATAGGTACTTTTGTTGAAATTTATATTTTAACGATTACTAAAGTCTTCATTTTCAACGTTGGTTTTACGAAACGACCCCTGAGCCGACGATCCCCGGTCTCCGTTGGCACACATAATTGTGGCAGTTTGAAATGACGCAGAAGGACCGAGGGTTTTGCCGAGCGTTTGCATTTGCCCCACGTGGGAGGTTGATAACCGCGGAGCCGCGCGGGTAAAAATCGCGCGTCGCTCACCTCGACGGGGATAAGGTTGATGTTCACCGCCGGGATGATGATGATGAGAAACGACTTTACGAACGAGTGAGACAAGATTTAGGGTTCAGAGGTCTCGCGCATTTCTTGTTTTTGTCCCTTCGGACCTGGGATTACGGCTCTTCCGATGACGACACGTCTCATCTCCTCGATCCTACGCCCGTTCGACGCGAGAGGGTGAATAAAAAATTGGCTCGCCTTCCGGAATCCTCGAATCCCGTGGTCAACCGCAAACAGATCCACTCCGCGGGCAACGAGCGATTTTTCTTTTCCGTGACGCGCTTTTTGTTGGATAACATCTTCGACTCTTCGACACTCCGCCCTGTGCGCGAAGCACATCGAGTCTCCTCGACAGCGTCCGCAGCCGCTAACTCAACTCCATATCATTACGCCGAAGCAGATCAACTCGGGGACTTTGACAAATCGTCGATCTGCGCCCGGGGGAGCGGATCCTGCTCGTTGCCGCTCGCACTCGGCTATCTCCTATCTGCGCTCTGGATTTCGAGCTGCTCTCGACTGTCGCTGTACTGGACGACGCGCAGCTCGGAGTGAGAATCGAGAAAAAGGAACAACGACGTCGCCCGCGCGTAATCCCTACTCCCATCGGTCACGGGATAATTACTCTTCTTTCAAAATGTCTTTCAGCCTTTTTCTCCGAGATATTTTTCCTTTAACGTCGTATCGAAGATTTTTTCGTCACTATCGGAGACACATCTGCCGACTGCATCCTTTCGTTTGGCAGTCAGACATACAAAATGCGTAGTGTACGCCACAGCGCGTTGGTTTCAAGAGCTCAGTGAGTCCTCGTTCGGCGCGCGGCCTTGGCATTTGCGAATAAATGGATCCACTGTCCCCGAAGCGCGGTGTCTGGGCTGGTTGGGGCCGCCGCCGGCCGGGCGAGGAGCGAGAATCGAGAGAGTCGTCCGCGAGACGCTCGGGCCGAGGGTTAAGGAGGCGCGGAGCGTTTCCGCGTGATAAGATAAGCCCGCAGCCAGGAGACACGTTGTATCGCAGACCGCACTCTGCGTCCTCATCCTCTCTCACACCCGCCGCCGGCCGCGCGTCTTTCAGACTCGCACGCTTATTCCCTCGTTCCGCTTCTGTACGTGTCTCTGTGTGCGCGCGCGCGCGCGCGTCTCCGTGTTTCGGGCTCGTAAGTCTGCGAACAACTTGCGGGAGGGACGCGGCCTGACGGGCTACAAGAGCTGCCGGATTCGCACACGAAACCAACTGGAATTGTGTGTCGAAGGAATCGAGAATAAAATTCAATGTCTTATCACGCTCGTTCGTGGATTCTTTTTGCACTAACTCGCCTTGATTCGCAAATAGCACATTTCCGACGAAAAAGTCTCTCAAAACGTATTTCAAATGTGGTATCGTTTTGTTTTTTTTTGCTAGCCTATACACGTACTTCGCGCACTTACCCTGTTGTCACCTCACTAAAATTGAGGTTACATTTTTTTTGTTCGGTCCAACCTCGATTATTTTCTTCCTTCGTTCGAGAGAAAACTGCATAACGAAAAGAATGCCGCGAGGCGGAATGCGATATCTTGATTTCGGAATTTTTCACAGAGTTTTTTAACCGAAAGTTGCCTTGCGTTTCTCGCGGAAAAAAATGTTCGATTTCGTAAAGCTTGAAGACCCTATCCGATGGGAAATTCCCGCTGATTCCGAAAAACACCGTTGTTTTCCCGATAAACATAAAAATCGACGAGTAAAACGCAAGAAATGATTTTTTACTTTTTATGAAATTTCGTCACTTCGCTAAAATTTTGCGTTCGAGAGAAAACTCTATAACGAAGAGAATGCCGCAAGGCGGATCGCGATATCTTGATTTCTGAACTTTTTACAGAATGTTAATATCAGACCCCCAAAAATTGCAAAAAAACTGTATCCCTTCTAAAAATTTGAAATATTTATTCCTTAGGTTTTTTGATTTTCTACACAGCGGCCCCGCAACGAGTTCGTATTGATGTAAAAAAAAGTCGGAGCCCAACACGAGTTTCGAGTGGCCGTTACGTCACGGGCGAACACAGAGAATTGCGGACCGAGTTGCGGATGTACACGTTGAAAATCATGTAATCGAGTTGAGAGGGCCATCGTGTTTGACCCCCGAACATCGATTCGCCATTAAGCCATTAGCGACAGAGCCCGCGCGACGCGGGCCACCAGACTGTCTTCTTACCGAACGTATTTACAAGGCTCGACCATAAATCGAAAAAACACAAATACACACACGCGGAGAAACGTGTGCCAATGATTTTACAAATTATAGGCGTACATCAGTACTGACCCAAATTGCGTCACGTTTGAGTAATGAGTTCCGAGATAGGCGAGCATCGTGCGCGCTATGGAAACCATAAAAATCCATGTAACACAGAGAAATTAGTAGCCGCGGAAGATCGGCTCTTTTCCTTAGAGCCTTTACTCAGATCCTCGAGAAGCTCTCGCCGCGTTTCTTTGTCGAAGGGCACGTGTTCCTCTCAAGACGACAGCTGAGTATCAAGACCACCTGAAAACGCGATCAGCTCTCCTTGGCGAAAGCATCCACTTGGGGTGTGTGGGGGGAGGCGACACACGTGCGACATCCGTTTCCTGGACAACCACCAGTTTTCCACATTACACTGCCATATCTCAATGCACTCGAGAGATCCGGTGTGTCTTTCCGTGACACGTGGCAGGATGTCTTGGAGAGTGTCCAGCGGAAGGGTTCGCGCGCGCGTGCGCGTCTAGAGTCCTCCGAGGAACAAGGCGTTCGGCCTCGACGTTCACGAGAGACCGAAGACAATGCGGGCGCGCGACCCACTAGCAAAGGCCACTCAATCGTCTTGCCCGTACTACGACAATGCCAGCAGTATCGCCGGGTCCCTTCGATCGAGGGGAGCAATTCGAGTAGGAGACGAGACGGAAGCCTTCGGCAAAAGTCTGATTTGAAAAGCCTGCGGGGACGACTTTTTCATCCGTTTCATCCGCAACTATCCCGCCGGGAAGACGTCTATTAAAAACTCGATTAAAGACAATGCCGAGTCGTTGCCGGAGAGTGACGGAACCCTTCGTCGGGCGCCTCAAGTATATGCGGGATTCTCGATAACGACGACTGACAGTTTCACTCGAACGAATTGAAATTACGCGGGACGTCTGAGGGCGTCAAACAATTGGCAGAAGTGACGAGAAGACATTGACGAATATAAGCGTAATTGCTCGATTGAACGTTCGAATTTCTGCGGTGACGCGAAATCGAAGGGTAGCCAACGCACCAGGCAGCAGCCGCGCGCCAGCCACAAATTGATTCCCGCTCGGGCGGCCGCGGCCACGTGTCGCGCGGTGTGTATAAACCGGTAGACAAAAAACGTAATTCAATAACGGAATAGCCGGGCCGCGTCCCGGGCCGTTGGTCATTGTCGAAAAGTCCGCGGAGCCTTTTGCCGCGGCGCGCGCGCGCTTTTAAACGTGTTGTCGGAGCCGGCCGACGAGGGCTCGGAAATGTTTGCGATCGTATCGCGATCAATGGCAACAGTGTACACGGCGAACGAGAGCGAAATGATCGCCTGTAGCGGGGCCGATGCTCGCAAATCCATTGCCAATTGTGCGCCGCTGGAGGGGCACGAGGGAAAAGTCGATGGGAGTCAATGCGATTGCCTTTTATTTTTCGCAGCTCCCTTTCACTCTCGTCGCCCGAAACGAAACATATTATTCGTTTAGCCCTTCGCGTTCTCGCTCCACCGTGCACCCAAAATGTTGATGCAAATACTTTTGAAAAAAAACCGACGCGCTGATTCGTGCGTGCGCGCTCATCTCGTACGTGCGATAAATTATCGGCCGTCCGAGGAGAATTCCCTTGACCTTCGGTGTTAATTAATCAATAATAATTAGCCAATCGGTGTAGACATCTTTCCTGGAATTTCTCCAGTGCCGTGGAATCTTGGAAGTGGAAGATGGCGAAGGAGGGAAGAGGGTGGAGAGCGGAATACATTCTTTAAAAGATAGACTGGGGCCCGACAGGCAGAACCACTTGGGGAACTAACGAGGAGCCCGGGATATCGATTCCTGCTCTACGCCTCAACGCCCCCCCTCTCTCTACATCTCATCGCTGGTCCAAGGTTTATCTCGGTGAGAAAGCCCCCCCGAACGAAGAGATAAGCTTTGAGTAGATGAGAAAAACGATAAAACTAGTGTACTCCAATCTGTGTTAGTCGTGTGTATTATCGCTCGCATACGAATTGGAGAATGGGAAGTTGTTCCCGGATCGTCAACGCGTCATTGAAATGCCTCAGACACCGCCCGACCCGACCCGTAATCCTCGAATGGATCTAATAACATGGAGCACGAGTGGTTCAGTCGTTGACCGCTTAAAAATCGTCGTTGGAATATTTGCGTCAATGACGTACCTATCAACAACAGCGACGAAAAATGATGCAAACAACTCGTTGAATTTATAACTTTTCTTCCTTTTTGTTTTGCCTTTTCTACCGTATGACAAGCTCAACTCGTAAAATCTAATTCGATAGAATAATCAAATCGGTGCTCGTATCGAGATTGTTTTTCTTGGTATTTCAATCTGTCCCGCCCGGGGTGATCTCGTCCGGTCTGTTGATTCCGTCGGGATTCGGACAGGTGTTCTCTCGCGTTCGGGGCGTCCTTGTCCCACCGTCCTGTTTCTCTTCCTTTTCATTCTTTTTAATACACCTAATCTCGGCGCGCGGGGCCGGTTCTTGACGATCGCTAATGAGATTCCGAATGTCAAAACTCGCTCGGCAGCGACGCGGGGCGAGAGGCGATCGAGACGGAGGGCCCCGGCTATTCCCAAATAGCCCGGCCCCAAATAACGGATCGCGCGATTAGATCGGCCGGGATAAGCCGGGCATCAGTCTCGGGTTTTGGTTTCGTCGCTCTGGTCTCGCGGGTCCCCCGAGATAGCCAGCCAGGTATATCCTACGCGCCGCCGCCGCCGCCGCTGTATGCTCTCCGTATGCGCGTCGAATCTTTTTGCTCTCGTCTCGTCTCTTCTTTATCTCGTCCTATCTTCGGCTCTGCGCGAGCGAGAGCGGAGCCACGACGACGAAGAGACGCGAAGGAAGGATATGGAACGGAGAAACTGAGAGTCGGGATAAGGTCGCGCGGTGAGTGACGAGGAAACGCGGCGGAGGGAGCGAGGGACCAGAGAGACAGAGAGAGAGAGAGAGAGAGAGAGAGAGAGAGAGAGAAGGAAAATGATAGAGAACAGAGCGGAGCGAAGGAGCGTGAGGGAAGGAGGAGGAGAGAGAGCGGGCAGAAAAGATAAAGAAAGGACTAAAGAGCGGAGATTAGCGCTAATGCACCATCGGGGAATGGTATGGCGTGGAACGCGGCGGGATGGGGGCGAGGTCCATCGTATCTCTCATATTTCAGACCCCCGTGACGTCGGGAGAGATACCGAATCGTTTCCCACCTAGAGCGCGCGAGCTATATGCTATTTTTAATCCTCGGCACCGCCGCCGTCGCCGCCACCGCTTTACTCCTGGCATTCTCGGTGCGACGAGTATTCGCCTCTCGCCAACGCGAAAAATATCTTCGTCTTCGCGTGAAAAAAAATGTCCATCGTATAAGCAACGTCTCGTTGGCATTTTCCATAATGCAGGCCGGCCCGTAAGGTGTCTCGCCCGCCTTTCAGTTACACATTTGTCGCGCCGCGTTTTCTCTCGCGTTTTCCCTGAGGTCATCTCGCGAGAGTCAGAACCACCGGTGTTGCCAACGAAAATATAGATACGTACGACGGGACTGAGAAACGAGAGAGAGAGAGAGAGAGAGAGAGAGAGAGAGAGAGAGAGAGGGGGAGGGGGTGGGGATGGGGTGGGGTGGACGGAGGGAGAAGCAGGAGAAGCGCGGAGGAAGCTGCGACGAGGAAGCGCGCACGCCGCGTCGCATACCGCGGTCGCCCACTCGTGTGGAAAAATGATAGCGGCGCACTGACTGAGTGGCCGGGTGGCCGCTCGCTCGCTCGCGATTCGGGGGTGGTGGTGTCGCGGAGGGTGCTCTCTCTCCGGGGCTCGAGATGCCTACGCCCGATTCTCTTATCGCAGCGGCGCAGTTGTGTGTGCCTTTATGAAGATCTGTCAAACTCCCTCCTCCCTCCCTCTCTCTCTCTCTCTCTCACTCTCGGGGCGCGAGGCTTTTTCTCCACCACGGTGATAAGCTCTAAGGACAGCTCCTGTCTGCCGCCGCTATAATGACGAATTGACGAATCTACAATTCACCGCGGACTTGACAGCCGCCAACCTCGTGGCCGCCTGTATACATGACCGCGCTTACACATAGCATTATTATTTCTCACGTTCCATCATTTTTTATTCCTCGATCCTCAGCACCCCTGGCCGCATCCCTCGTGCGCCCGCGATTCCTCGTTAGACACATCGACACGTATATCGCGCGGCTGCAGCTCGAGGCCGAGGCTCGATGTGACTCAGCGAAAGCAGCGAGAGATTCATTTTTCGTTCGCTTTGTGTCCCCGCCCCGCGACGGTTTCCAACGTTAAATCTATCGCGATCGTTGGACCGAGCGCGGCGTCTGATGTATTAGAATGTTTGTTCGCGTCGGGAGTCTCGCGACTGCGGAGAAATGTGCGGGAGGAAAGAAAGAGGGTGCGCTTGCTGCCCGGGTGACGCGGTGGGGGCTGTGATAAATCGTGAAATCATCCTCACGGAAGAGCAGCGGCCTCGAGGCGAGCGACTCGAATGGCCGAGAGCTTCTGCTCGCGATTCCAGTCACGTGTCCCATCGGAAATTAGAGCCGCGTCAACCTGGTCGCGGCGGGGGTCCGAGAACGAGCGCACCGTGACGGCTAACTCGACGAGCGAGGAGAGGCGAAGACGACGAAAACGAGTCGCGTTCGGGCTCGCTCGAGCTTCGCGGAGGGTTCGCCCCGCGTTGCTTTATCAACCCCTTTTGGACGCGCGATATCCTATATACCTTCGCCTCTCGCCGATGATTCATCATCGCCAAGGCGATCAACAATTTCCGGTGCGTCGAAATCATGTTCGTCGAAAGAAATATTGTTTACGTCCCGAGGGAAAATTCACGTTCTTCCGATGCGTTTAAAAGAGTAGCGCACTTATTTTTTTTACATCGAATGTGGAGACAAAAAAGCGACGCGAGACTGAAAATTCACAGGTACAAAAAGTAACACGATTATCCCCAGCCCGACTGCATTGCCGGCTTAATCTCTCCTCCCCGCCCAAACGGAGGGCCGCGTGCATTATTATTTGACTTATCAATTGGCCACAATATCCACAAAGTACGCAGGCATCGTCGGTGTATATCTATATACCGAGAAATCCCGGGAATAATCGGGGCTGTCTGGCTCCTGCCCGGCGAATCGCGGGAACGAGGGTGGTGTCGAGTCGCGGAGAGCAGAAGAGACGGAATGAAAAGGGGAGAGGGTAGGGGGGGGGGTTTGTCGCGTTGGGTTGCGGATGGATCTGGCTTGAGCTCGGCGTGTTGGATCGGCGCGGGAGAACGCGAGAAAAGACAAAGGAGCATCCCGTTACGAATCGGGCACTTGTCGAACGAAGCGAAACATGGCGTATCTACATCCCCGTCGGCCTGGTGCGCGGCGGCTGCCGCTGCCGTTTCTCGCTGCGAGCTCTATTCACAGGGAGAAAAGTCCCTTTCTCAACGTTCATACCTTCCCACACGGAGCCGCGCCACTCGTTTGTGTATCTCTCTCTCTCTGGGTGCTCGGTGGTATTGAGCTATTGGAATCGAGGTGGAACAACCGCGCCGAGTGTACAGAAGCGAGCGGCACGATTATTACCGATACTCCACTTGGCGCCTTTTCATTCCGTGTCGTCGTCGTCGTTGCACGGCACGTATTATAGCTGAGAGACGCGGGAGAAGAGATTAGACCGCGCTCGCGGCGCGCGGTCTTCAAGTGCTGCGGCGGCGACGGCGGCGGCGGTTCGCTCGAGAGTGAAGGAAGTGCACGTGTATTTTGTATGCATGAGTCGCGGGCGTTATCCGCACTGTCTTTCCGCGTCCTTGTGTGGAACACGCAAGCTCCGGGTGTACGTCCGGCGTGTCTTACCAACACACACACGGAGCAGACGTTACTGAGTTGGCTGGATAAATCGTGGCACTCGCCGGTGGGGGGTGCACAACCGTATCGAGCACGTACCTAGCTGCTAGCCACCTCGTCCCCGTCCGAGAGTCAGAGCTAGCTAGCTAGCTGGCTGGTTGGCGCTCTCGAGGGTCCCAACCCTCTCGAATCGAATCAGTCGAGGACGAGAGAACGTCGACGGTACAGCGAGAAACGTACATACGTGGCAGACAGCGCAGCATCGACGACAAAGATTCTGCATTTCTAGATCGCACCTCACTCCCCCCCAACGACGACGCGACACAATTGAGAGGGTTCTTTGAGAATAAGTTTGCTGCGCGGGAGGAATTGACAATCGGTTGATTCTGCAAGCGGGACGAGCCGAGAAAAATGCATTGTAGGACACACAATCGGCGGACATTTTATCGAGGCGGCATAATTAAATTATTGTGATTATTCGATAAAAACAAAGAAATGGTAAGTAAGACAGGTGTATGCGTCGAGTGGCAGAATGAACTGAGTCGCGTACGTTGCTGCAAATGATAGGTCGTTGAACGCGCGTATTTCATTCCCGTACGTATAACCGTGGATTATTATTGTACGTAACGGCGCGCGTCTCTCGCGGTAATAGGAACGATAGCGAGCGCGCGCACGACGCTCAGCGCGGTGCCCGAGAGGGCACGAGATTTACGATTTCACCAGGAAGGAAGGCTTTCCCTGGCTCGCGCCATTTTTGGCGGAGCAGCCGGCTGCTCCCCTTAAATGGTCCAAAGCGTACAGCGGGCCTCCTTCGTCGGCGATATCGCGCTCTCGTTACGGCCGCGCTGCTGCTCGCCGCGGCGTCCCGATCAGCGAGCGTATAAACTCGCACGCACGTGTGCAATTGCCTTCTCGCTCGCTCGCCCGCTCGCTGCCGCACGGTTGATGTACAAACTCAACCGTTTTTCCCTCATCTCTCCTTTGCCCTCGCGCGATTGTATTTAGATTCGCGATACTTTGTTGTTTTTTTTTCTCCCACATTTAACGCGCTTTTTTCCTCCTCTTCTGTTTCACGTCTGTCACTCCTCGTGCGGCTTTCTCCAAGTCCGCCCCACGAGTGCCTATTACAGATGCCACGATAGACGAAAGGGGAAATAATTAATAGCTTCCATATATCGTGGCCGGCTGACGCGCTTGGCCGCTGCTGTCATCGACGCAATTCCTCGTTTGAATATCGCGCGTCTATCGCGATTCGAGTCGAACGTGTATTTTTACTCGTTTACACATTTTTGTTTTTTGTTTTTTTCTTTATCAAAGATACATTGGCAGATCTACGACTCGTGGCGAGAGGATACGAGAGGTACGTACCGAGAGAGAGCGAGAGGGAGACTGGAGGATAAGATATGAAAATATCCGGGTGGCGAGGCGTTCTGGATTCTTCAGAAGCCTCGGCAATCTCAGCGGCTTCGCGCGCGCAGCCTCCGAGCGTGCGGCAGAAGCAGATGAGACTTTCGCGATCTGAATTTCTCTCTCATCGGCGATCTAAGTCTCGCGGTGCGCGGTCTTTTGCTCGTGATCGAGAGAGTCGGCGCGCATCGGCGCTCGCTTCCTCGTTCGGGCGAGGATAACCGCGACGGAGGGAGGGAACGGAGAACGATCGATCTATCTCGATATCCAGGCTCGATGGGCCGAGTCGACTTCCATCCCACTCTTTTCGCTCCTCGAGACCAGATCGGCTTGGATAATAACGAGGAGAAGAGCCGAGAAGGAGCTGCGAGCGCGGCGATGGAAAAAAAATATTTCTTCCGATTTAAATTATGATTTACAGTTAGCGGAGGTCTGCACGTTCTGTTATCGATTCACGATTCATCGATAGCACTGCCCGGGCCGTGCCTATGGCCGGCTGTGCCGCGCAGCCTCTTGTGCTCCGACGTTAGCACGTTGTGTTAGTCTTTCCACTTCCACTCATCCTTTTCTCCGACTCTCGCCCGCGAGAGCTCAACAGAGTGATGAATCCTTCTCGTCCAGTGAAAGCGAGACTCTCCTTTGCATTGTGCTACGACGATTTCTTCGCAGTGCGTGTTCTCTCATTTTTCAAAATACACTGCAAATGCAAGTGCGTTATATATACACACTTATGAATGACGCGTTTTTACACGTTTATAAAACCGTGTTGAAATAATGCATTTCTGCGCATTTAATGCGTTGAAACAACACGCTTTTCTTTAACACGCTTTAAACGTGTCGAATTAATGCGTTAATGTGTTATTTTGACGCATTTGAATGCGTTAAAATAACACATTAATGCATTAATTCAACACGTTTCAAACGTGCAAAAACGCGTCATTCATAAGTGTGTAAATATAATACACTTGTATTTGCAGTGTATTTACCAGACGAAAAAAATGCTAAAACGAGTATTAGGAAGGACGTGAAATAAAATTAAGTAAAACGAATGTTTTTATCATGAGAATTCGTTTCTCTTTCAGAGTCGCTCCGGAGCGTAACGAGAGGAGAAAGATGACTGGGAGGGTGGCCGAGGAAAATCAAGAATTAAGCGAAGCGGACGAATTTGATATCCCGGCGGGCAGAAGGACGAGAACACGAGGGTGACACCCGTTGCGGTAAAAAAAAAACGAGACGAAGAGGAAGAAAAATGCGAGGAGGAACGATTAAGCGGCTTCGTCGTCGAGAAGTCCCCGGGGGTAATATACCCGGGCAACTTTTTAAATACTTTCAAAGTCGCCCGCCAGCAGCCACCGCGGAAAGATGACAAATTGGACGTTGGGTTTTGCCTCGGCGAGCGCGCGTCACCGATTAATTCTACGGGACGCGATCGCTCTCTTTCTGGCGAGAGTTTGCGCGACCGCGCGAGAACCGTCTCCTCCTCATCTCGTGCCGTTTGCCTGCTCTATATACAGAGTCGTTCTCTTCTCACGGCGCACGATCAAACTCGGAAAAGTACGATAAGTGCCATGTTATTAAGAATGTTCTTTTTTACCAGCAAAAAGACGCGCGTCGCGCAGCTTCGTACAAAGTATCGAGATACCCGCGAGATGCATTGCCAGGGGGGCCTTTTTTTTATCACCCTTGGGAAAGAATCTTCATTTTCCCGGGGAGGGCGCCGGGGGTGAACGTCGAGCAGCGTTAAACGTTTAACTGCCTCGCGCATATATTCTATTCGAAATTCTACGCGACTGATTTCAACTTTTCGGAACGCTTGGTGAAGAAAAAAGAAAAGAAAAAAAAAAAGGTTTTGGAATCCATTTGCAAAATGTGTATAGCTTCGAGCTCGACGTCGAGTGTCACGTGACTCGATATACGAGGAACGAAAAGCGAATGTATGAAAAGAGAGGCCAGAGTTTGAAGAATATCGCTTTCATTGAGAGTCGTAATAACACGACGGGAGAAAATTACAGGGGGTACGTGGTGGGCGAGTTACGCCCGAAGGAAGAAGGAGGCGCGGTGCGAACTTGGCGCGAAAATCCATTACGAGAAAGAGGCGCGCGAGAGCTACCGGTGCCGCCGCGAGAGCTGTTGGCGCTCCTGGGAGAGATTCATTAGAGATGATAATAATTAAACGAACGCGCGTCTGGCTGTTCTCGCTCTAGGCTGAGCTGCTCTCTCCGAGTGGTCCTCGCGACTTATTCGAGGGTTGGACGCGCATCACGTTCGCCTTTTCATCCTTCCGTGCGTTCCATCGAGTAAACCAGGAATCTCGTTTCCCCCGACGTCTTTGTTCCAACGTCATTTTTTTTTTTTTTTCACCTCCCACACGTGATATTACGTCGACAAGAACGTATTCTCCTTGTCACTGGTGCTTTCAACTCTCGAGCCCCCCACCCCGACAACCATTTAAATCTCTTCTCCATTGAAATAATCGAGTTCCCTTACTTTATATACGCGTGTGTATATACTATATAAAGCCCTTTGAAACTGTAAATCGAAAGCGAGGGTGCAGCACCCCTTATTCTCGTCTCTCGTCGATTTTCCTTCTCGATAGCCCTCGGACCTGCACGTTCTCGCTGGAGGCCTCTCGCGCAGCTCTCTCACCTCATTATTATTATCGCAAAATTTATATCCTCCCGTGAATAGCCTCAATTCTCACACGATTGCGAGAATCGACTATCGGCCATCTTCACTCCCGCGAAGCAAAATTCACATTCGAAATATATATTCACAAAAAATGGCGTATTTTTCAGGAAATAAAATATTTACTCGTACGTGTCTTTTTTCCTACGGGGGTTTCCACGGTCCAGCGTAATTTTTTATATTTTTATTTCATCCCTCGGCCCTCAGACAGCCAACAGACGTACGATATAAATGCGTGGGGGGGGGGGGGGGGGGGAAGAGGGAGTGCGCGAGGGTCCCGGCGCTCCGGGGGTATCCAGGAAAAATGCGGAGGAGGCAGAGCGCAAGCGACCACCGGTGGATATCTGCTAGCAAGTTAATTCCGCCCCCGAGGGGTGGTGGAAACCAGTTGTCGGTCGCGCGCGCGGAAGAAGGAGAAGAGAGACAGAGTGAGAGAGAGAGACGCGAGGGAGGGGGGGGGGGGGGGGGGAGAGTCGGGCCGCACGGGTGAGATAACACATTTTGACGGTATAAAAATGAGTGTTTTTCTCGCGCTATCTGCGCAGATAGTGCCCAGCAGCGCCACCTCCGGAGGGTCCCATTTTTCCTCTCTGTCCTTATTCTCTCCTTCGCCCACACGACTCTCGCGATTACCGCGATTATTGACAGTCGAAGGGATACACAGAATTCGTAGTCCAATACAAATTATCGCGATACAAAGTAGGAAGAAAATGTTTTTCTTCCCAAGTCCGCATCTGGCAACTGGTCCCTTCGACTCCAGACTCATTCGGTTCAATCCAAACCCGATCGTCATTCGCCTGTATATTCGCTGAAAAGTGCGAGCCAGGGATGAAAAATGAGTGACGGGTATCGTGGCGCGAAGCAGCAGCAAAGAGGGTGGCTGCAGAGCCCGTGCAAAAAGCGATGGGAGATGCTATCGCAACCGCCGAGCTCCGCTCCCGCGGCTGTACCGGAGATATCAACACCGCAGACTCGCATTGTTTCTCCGTCCCTTCCTCGCTCACGCTCACGCTCGCGCTCGCGCGCGCGCCCCGCCGTCGCAGCTATTGCGATACACCTAATGCCGCGCGCGCGCGACGCTTTAGCCCGTGCAAAAGGCGCGCGGGTGCCGCGCGATGCGCACGCGAAAAACTGCACGCGGCGCGCGGAGAGCTCGTGTATGTTGGTCGGACAAAACGCGCGCGATAGAGGCGTACAAACTGCTCGCACGATATACACGCACTCACACTCACACACGCACGACGAGTATCTCGTTCGCAATGGCTCGGGCACGAGTTCGTCGTTACACACAGCGCTACACACAATACTTTGTTATGCTGGTGCGCGCGTCACCGCGCTGTCCCCGGACGTGTTGCATTCGTTAAATACACCAACCTCGGAAACTCGCAATAACAACAATAATAATAATTCACTGTTGTGCATATTTCGACACGTCGATCATTGGCCGACTGCGTAAACAAATGTCGGCGCGTCGCACGTGTAAAACGCTGTTGTCTTTTTTTTTCCTTTCTACACTGATTTACCGACCGAGGCGCGCTGCATTCGTCATAGTCCGAGGAATCGGTAATTGGCTTATCGCGCGCTTGGATCGCTCCTGCGCGTTCCGATTAGTCGCTCGAGTTTATATAGGATTCGCGAGAGATATCTATGCGCGGGTGTGCGACGCACAAGACGCGCGACACCGAGGCAGCTATAAGCGCGCTATCGGTCACAGATATGTTAATTTTCCGCGGCGCCTCCGTTCCACGATCTCCGTTGCATCTCGCGGGAAGAGATCGCGCGGGCAGCGACGGGCGGTGGCCTCGTCAGCGATTCCATTTAAATTAGATCTCGCCCCGTGTATGCGCGCGCTAACTCCCGTACGTGCCACCGTTTTCTCGCAGCTCCTACTGGTCTTAATCCCCCCCCCCCCCCCCTCGCTCCCCTCGCGCCCCCTTATCCCCTTCGCGTACACAAGGCAACAAATCTCTCCGAGATATAGCAGTTTCTCTCTAACGTTTTAATAGCTTCATTCCTGAATTACTGCATCGAGACGCATGCGATCACGTACACGGAGCAATCGCGAGTATCGCTGACAATGGCGTAGACAACGTTTTTACGGATTTGCATATATGGATCAACCGGCGACTCCCGACTCACGAGACGCCGAAATATCGCCATTGTCGATTCGTGCGGGCGAAATCACGAGACGTTAATATTTTTTGTCACAAGTGTCAATCGACACAATAATTCAAAAAATTCTACACGGTCAACCGTTCCCTCGTCTTTCCATCCCGAGTAAACGATTTTCGAAGAATCGTCAAAGTCCCATTGTTTTTGCAACAGTGGAACGAAAATTTCTCTCGAATTTTTTAAATAAAAAATCTCCGGTATCCTCGTTAATTTTTCGATTGACAATGGGAGACAATCCACGGCGACGGCGGTGGCGCGCGGTGACGATGACGATCAACGTATACGCGCGGCCAGTAGGGAGAAAGAGAGAGAGAGAAAGAGACGTAGTGTGGGTTGCGGCGGCCCTGCGGTTCGGTGGTGGCGCGTTAGTCGCGCGCGATACGCCGGCCCTGGCTGGGTGGGTACGCGAGTGCTCGCGCGAACGCCCGAGATAGCATCAGTAGCTGGAGCTAGTTAGATGATAGCATCGCCGTGGTGCCGCGGAGCGAGGGTACGGACGGACGGACGGACGGACGGACGGACGGGCGGACGGACGGACCGGCGGGGCGGAGGGGGTGAGGGGCTGGTGAACCAGGAGAAGCAGTGGTTGGAGGGGGAACGAGTGAGAGAGACACGTATATAGCTACAGAAAGAGCGAAACTACTCGTATTAACTTACGGTGCGAGAGAGAAAGAGGGAGAGCGAGCGAGAGAGAGAGCGGGGAGCGATCGCTGATAACGGCAGCCGCGCAGCCCGATAACGCTCCCTTATCTTCGTCCAGTGGCGCCGCAACTCTCAAGGCTTTAACCGTGGTTGCCGCCGACGCGGCCGACGTCGCCGCCGCCGCCGCCGCTGCTGCTGCTCCTGCCGCTGCTGCTTCTGGCTGCTGGCTTCGATATATATCGCCCGAGTCTGGCCAAAGAGTGTTCGCTTTTATATATTCAGAGACCTTCCGTCTCTCTCGCGCCTCGCGTCTGTCTCGCCGCGCGATCTCGAGATTCGTCTGTGCGAGCCGCATCCACGAATGCATACGGCACTAAACGCGAGAGCCAACCGACGTATATATATGTGCGTTATATATATTTTGGAAAGTTGTTTGTCTGTTTGTCTGTTCCAGCCCCCTTAATTAAAGTCTGCCCTAAATAATAAAGCCTTGCCCGCCCTTGATTCAAGTCTGTCCCAAAATTGGACATTTTTATTTATGTTAACCTGCCCATACGCGCGCGCTTCACACGCTTACCCAGTTGTCACTCCGCTATAATCGAGGTTACTTTTTTTTCGATCGACCAAATCTGGATTTTGGTTTGCGTTCAAGAGAAAACTCTATAACGAAGAGAATGCCGCAAGGCGGGACGCGATATCTTCAATTCGTATCGTTTTACACAATGTTAAAGTCAGACCCCCAAAAAACGCAAAAGAACGAAAGGCCCTTCTAAAAATTTGCGATTTTTGAGGGTCTGACTTTAACATTCTGTAAACAATTCAGAAATCATGATATCGCCTACCGCGTATCGCGAAGGCAAAAAGAAAATCCAGGTGTGGGCGGTGGAAAAAAAATTAACCTTGATTTTAGCGAAGTGATGAAATTTCGAAAAAAAAATTAAAAATAATTGTTTACATTCTTCTTATCGAATTTTATACATTTCGGGCAAGCAACGGTGCTTTTCGAAATCAGCGAGAAATTCCCCATCGGATAGCGTTTTCAAACTTTACGAAATCAAAACATTTTTTTTCTCAATTTCGTAAAGTTTGAACGTTAACTTCACGTTAATTTACTTAACGATCTAATTTTGATTCGAGCATGTAACGAGCGCGCGAGCCGCACTACAACCTGCTAGTATATAGAAATAAAGAAGAGAGAGAGAGAGAGAAAGCGAATAGACTGGGACACGGGAGCAGCGAAGTTGGGTGAACGATTGAAAAACTCATTGGGTTCCTGCGGTTCGTATAATACGGCAATGCGAAACCGGCAACCGATAAGAAACGAAGAGAAAAAGATTGAGTGGGGCAGAGACAGGAGCGCGAGGGGGAGAAAAAAGCGAGATAGAGACTGGTCTGAAGATAAGAAACTGTCGGCGTGGAGGGGGCAGGCGGGGCCGGGGAGGACGGGGGGGGGGGGGAGGAGTGTAAGAGCGAATTAAAGAAAGAACCAGACGAGGAGAACGTGGCCGAGAGATATCAATCCCAGGCAGTCAGTTCCGAGAACTGCGCACGCGCGAAGGGATATTATTTTCGATAAACTCTCGCGCGCTTCGTCTCTCTCTCTCTCTCCCTCTCTGCAAAGTCTGATTATTGCGGACACTGCTAATTATCGCGATATTCGCCTCAGAAACCGGGGGAGCCGAGCGGGAGAAATAACAAATACACGTTTTTCGTCTACGACAACGTAATCTCAATTTTATCGTCGTTTTTTTTTTGTAAACCAACTTCTTTCAGCGCAATATTCGCGAACGCTTATTTGCATGTACACCACTAGCTTCCGATTGCCGATAACGAGGTATCTCGACGGCTGAGGGGCCTCGTGCGTCGACTTTGCCGCGAAATACGTACGCGCAATCGTGCTATTTATTTTGTTATTTAAATTCAAAGTCTGTGAACTTGGCCTCCAGGTGATGTGCAAACACGAGACCGAAAAATCACTGGGAATAACGTGGTGTACGTTGGTGTAGCGTGGGCGGATGAGCGAGCGGGAGCGTGAACCGTGGGGGACGGAAGATAGATAGATAGAGCGAGAGAGAAAGAGAAGAGAATACGAAAGAGTCGCGCGCGCTATCAGTTGGATATCGAAGTGTGTCTATACATGTATAAACTGGGACACAGCCGGCGTACCGATCGCGCACGAGGGGGTCGACGAGCGGGAGGAGGAGGAAGAGGAGGAGGGAAGGGCCCGGAGAGATTCCACCGAAGATAGGAGGATAGGATGCCAGATTACGGTGAGAGATTAGATGACAGTCGTTGATAATAAAAGCGCGCTGCTGCGCCCGCGCGCCTCTCCTCGCCGTTGCTCCCCGTCTATTTCCGTCTCACTCGCTCCGTTCTGTCTGCAAACCTCCTCCTTCTTCACCTCTTTTTTTTTGTTTTTTTTTTCCGCTCTTCCGTATATCCCGCGCTCCTGCGAGATCCTCGCCGCTGCCCTCGCGGCGGACACGAACAAATTACCAAAGAAGTCATCCCGTCCCTCTTGCAAAACGGCGCAACCGCCGCGCGGACAATGTACGCTCCACGTCGGCCGATCGAGAAATGCGAAAATATTTTTTTCTTCGCTCGCCTCTTCCCTCCTCCCCCCCCCCCCCCCCCCCCCTCGCCCTTCCCTCCACGGTCGTTGTCGTCACTTTTGCGGCAAAGTTGTTTCAAACGTGCGTCAGTGTTTGAACGTAGAAAAACGGGTTTGTCGGGCTATCGAAAAGTGATAACAAACGCGTTTATTCGTTAAGTTGGCGGAATAATTTGCGGATTCGGCGAAACGCTCGAGTCGTATTGGAAAAATATTCCGCTGACGTAAAAAATGAACGCAGATTTCATGTCACTCGATAGGACGCAGATTGACACCAATAAATTATCTAATGACAATCGAATAACTCATCGCTGCGGCGAATGGTAAATATTAATGGCAGTTTCATAAAGCAGATTTTTTTTTTTTCACGAAACCATTTTTTTTACCGTGTCTACATACGTGCGTGCTACTTTGTGACACGTACGATACGCGATCGAACGAGGAAGATAATCGCGGCTCGAGCAGCACGTACCACATATCGTGCGATTAGTGCGAGGATAATGAAAAAAAAACTGCTGGTCAAACGGATGCAGTTTTACGATATATTGATAACCACATAAGGCCTCGTTTTTTTTTAATTTTAGAATCGACGGGTTGGCTCGCAGCGCTATTTAGTAACGGGAAACTAGATGCCGCAGAGGCGCGAGAAAAAGAAAAAAAGAAAAAAAACGTAGCTTCGTGTGCGTACGATGCGCGCTCGTCACACCGAGACTATCAGTGTCCTCGGCGTCGCGGACCGAAGCGCAGATAGAGAAAAATACTGACGCACCGTGCGCGCGAGACGCGTAACGCGTAGTACTACCGTCCACACCGTCGCGCGACACAATTCGTACGTACGGTAATCGTAATCGTCCTTTTACCAACACCGAGAGCCACGATCGTGACGAATACCAATGACGGCGACGACGACGACGATGAGAGGCGAGGGTGTGACTCAGAGAGCAAAAGAAAGAGATGGAGCGAGCGATAAAGAGAGAAGGGGCGAGAGAGGGAGACGCAAGAGAGCAGCGCAGCAACACTGCCGATCGTTATCAGCACTTTCCTGTGTCCTGCCACGTTCTCAGAAGAACGTTCGAGCTGTATGAGGAAACGCTGTACATGAATAATTCATTTGTGTCGCCAAACGAGCGAGCCCCGGAGAGGAGGAGGAGGAGGAGGAGAGCGGGCCGCATCGCCTCGTCGTATTCGTCGTCGCGCTGCGCGTTCGCGCAATTCACGAATTTCTCGGGATCCAACGAGAGAAGTTACGAATGAATTTGTGTTTGAATTTTTTCTTCTTCGTCTTCTTCTTCTTCTTTTTTTGTTGCACTTTGTCGATACTAGGTTGTCGCCGGGATAGCTGCACGCACTTCTGTTGTTGACTCACTGTCATAGAGCCGGCAATGCATCGTGAATATCGCTGCCCGGCGCCAAGAGCGGAAGACGCCTCGCAGCTATTAAACAACCCGTGGAGCGAGAGACGGAGCGCTCGGGAGTGAGATGGCCAACGAATGCAGCGCCCGTACGTCGTGCGAACCGACTCGTGAGGATTATGCGAATGACAGAACTCACGAGTCGCGCGGACGTATACTGCCTGTCGAGCGACGACGACGACGACGAACGTGCCGGGTCTGGCGCGAGGAATTGCGATTAGAATCCAGAAGAAACGAGGGATACGCAACTTTGTCGTTCGAACTGTAACCAATAATGCGTTGAGTGACATGTCGAATGATGGTATTCCATTGGATAAACAGCCACTTTCATTTTTTTTTAAAGCTATTTCTTTCATCGTTACATTTTTCAACTATTTTTCATTAATAAAAAGTGTCGAGCGGTCGCGAAAACTCGGTTTCGTTATCGCGACGAGAGGGGGAGCGTGGCGGTAAAAGGGTTAAAGTGTATCGGGCACACTCGGAAGGACGGAGAGAGAGAGAGAGATGAGGTGATCGTGTCGGTAGAGTCGTCGGGGAGTCTGCCCCAAGAGACACGTTGATGCACATTGGTTATCAGAGATGTCAAAACGCGGCGCGCAAAGAAACGAGGGATACGCAACTTGGTCATTCGAACTGTAACCAATAATGCGTCGAGTGACATGTCGAACGGTGGTATTCCATTGGAAAAACATCCACTTTCATTTTTGTTACAAAGCTATCTCATTCACCATTACATTTTTCAACTATTTTTCATTAATAAAAAGTGTCGAGCGGTCGCGAAAACTCGGTTTCGTTATCGCGACGAGAGGGGGAGCGTGGCGGTAAAAGGGTTAAAGTGTATCGGACACACTCGGAAGGACGGAGAGAGAGAGAGAGATGAGGTGATCGTGTCGGTAGAGTCGTCGGGGAGTCTGCGCCAAGAGACACGTTGATGCACACTGGTTATCAGAGATGTCAAAACGCGGCGCGCAAAGTTGGTGCCCCGCTGGAGCGAGAGAGCGGGGAGAAGCAGCCCCGGCGCGTATCTCGCTCGGTGGCCCGGGTCCCGGGTATCGTCGCCGTCGCTCGTTCCACGACTCCGGTGCTCTTGGTGTCGCGCGCGCGCTCACTCGCGAGATAGCGCGGCTATACGAACCGGTGAGGGTGCTACGAGCGCGCGGACTCCTCAATGTCAGAAGATAGCGGGTCCCGATATGTGGTAGCCGCTCGCTCGCTCGCTCGCTCGCGGTGTGCGCTGCACACGACCGGAGGGTCTCGTCAGGGTCTGTCTCGCGCGCTATCTCTATATATCTCTCCGGGCTTGCGGAGTCCGCACCGCGCCGCGACGAGGAAACCCGGAGACGTCGCCGCGGACGCGGGCTCAGACTCTCGGACTTGCGGCGGACCCGGCGATCGTCTATATCGGTTATGACAATCTTATCGAGTGGAGCGACGGAAAGAGAGCGATACATATATATATATATATGTGTGCGATGTACACGGGAAAAGCCACCTGCCCCCTCGCGTCTCTCCCCCTCACCTGGCCCGAGACTCGGGCACTTTTGCCTCGCAATCGAATGTCTCTCGTTTCCCCAATGTCAAGGACACCGCGAGCGCCGTGAGCGGCGCGAAGCAAAATGCGAAAATACCCATCGAGATATCGCGATCTGTCGTTGGAATATCTCCCGCGGGTATTAATAACGATAGATAGCGACGACGATAATCCACGTAAGTGTGATACAAGAGCCGAGCTGTTTTCGTTGTTTTATATAATAGCCTAAGATTTGATCGGGCGAGCCTCGTGAATTATCTCGTTCGAGTGGTGCGATTAACGAAATATTCGTTGGTTTATAAATAATTTTTAATTTCTCTCTCAGCCCGAGACGCGCGCGAGACGTGGATTTTTACGTGACGCGGAACGTGGAGCGATTAGCAGCGGGGAGCGCGGCTCGCGCCGCGCGGAGGGAGAGCAAGCCAGACGGACGAGCGGGCGGACGGCCGATGTGTATATACGTAGGTATAATAAGCGAAGGCCCTGCTGTTCTCTTGATATCTCGATATGGAGCTGCCAGCAGCAGCGGGAATGAAGCGGGCGAGAAAGCACGTGTGTATAAACATATATACCGAGAGAGAGAACGCGCGCGATGCATGCAGATATTGCGAACGTGCGCGAACGAGGGATATACGCATACTTTTCCGCTGCTGGATGTGCCTCGAGCGTTCGTGTGTATAGAGTACGCGCGGTCCCGCGCGCCGAGGTCCGATCGAGAGAGAATCGAGATGCGATCGAGGTGGCAACGCGCCGAGCCCCGAGACGCGATGATTCTCAGCGTCAAAATACTTGGACTCGATCGGCGGGCGTGACGTGTGCGTTGTGCGAATATCGAGTCAAACTCAGAGGTCGATTAAACGTCGTTAAAATGAGTCGAACGATGTGCATTAATTAGCAAGCAACGACTACCGGGGAGAAATACGAATTATACGGTAAATCTGAAAATACCTAATTAAACGCCGCGCGTTTCTAAGTATTTTGCAATTAAATATATCTACGCGTGTCTGGATGATTGATGCACGCTTGGAGATTGATTGCATTGGGTGTTCGATTAAATAGCATTGGATTAAATGAAATTAGTGCCACGAAGCGTTCCAAGAAAAAAGGACGAATAATTTGTGATTAAATATGATTATGAGTGATCGCTCGATGCCCGAGATGAATCTGCAAAAATAGTTGACGCTCTTTTTTTTCTTGGTGAATTAAATTAAATTACACTCGATTAAATTGATTACGCTGTGATTAATAGAGTCCGTACGAGGGAGTAGAGAGACGAGAAATTTTTTCGAAAAAAAATCCTCGCTCCACAGACACGGGAGTCAGGGGGCTGTGGAGTGCGAATACGAGGAGGGAAAAGGCAGAGAGACGGGTAGTACGTTTATCCGGCCGTCGCGGTGCGATAAGCGATCTGCGGCCAATCGCCGACTCGACTGATAACATCTGATTACTTTAGTCCAGTGGCTGCCACAGTGTTTCTCCCCCCTTCCCCTCCCCCCACCCTCCCGGTTCAGCTTTCATGCTCTACGACCGTACAGCGCCGCGCTGCACTACGCGTTCTCGGTCATTACGCTCGTTTCTCACTCGCTCGCACTTTCAGTTTTCTCGCTATCTTCGTCCTGAGGCTACACGAAAAAAAAATACACGAGAGAAAAAAATCGCATATACCCGGCACGGCGTCTCTCTCGCTATCTCGTCCCGACGTTCTCGCGCCCGCCGCCGCCGCCGCCGCTGCCGCCGCCTCCCCGCGAGATCTCCCGGAGAAATAAATTGTCCGAGAAGTATTTCATTTTTCATACACACGCTCTTCCTCCTCTCCCTCCGTCTGCCATGTACGCTGCTCTTTATCAGCGCACTCACACTGTGTGTATCTAATGCGCGCACCCGCGCCTACGATAACGTTTCGCTCGGATCGACGGAGCGACCCGAGATTCAAATACATATAGCCCAATAATAGACACTCGTCGCTCAGCGAATACGCAAGCGTTACAATTTAATTATACAGTCTGTCGGAGAAAAAAAATATATATATATATTGAATCGGGCGAACGACACCCGCGCCACGATATTGCCGATAAAACTGACATTACCACTATTTGCGATGTGTGGAAAAAAATGCGATCAAACGAGAGTCGCAACTTGTCCAATTAGCCTAATCCGAAATATTTGAAAAACGGTCCAGACCCCGATAGATAAAAGAAAAGCCAGTATCTTGGAGCGCAAAACAAAAAAAAATCCCCACGGCGAGTCGATACGACGAGCTACCGATACACAGACGTGTGTTATAAATTGGACTTGGCAATCGCGAAACTCTCGACATCGAAAAACGGACACGAGCGGCGGCGCGCGCGGCGAACACAGCTCGCGCGATAATAAATAATAAATGATCGGCGGGGAAATATAATAATTATGACAAGTCGGAAATTCCTGTCGCGGCCAAGTGGTTATGGCGTCGCGTTCGACTTAATGCGTTATTAAAAACACGCCGTTCGCGAGTTCGGGTGCTCCGGCGCGTAGCCGCGGCTTATCAGTCATTTCCATTTCTTGATAGCTGTTTCTGCTTATCGCGGACGGTCCGAGCGAGAGCGCGCGAGCGCGCGCCCAGAGTCCCCCGCTCGTCGCGCGCGTCTCCCCTCTTTCTTTCCTTCTCTCGCTCGCCACCGTTTTCGCCATGCCGTTTCTCTTTTCCGCTTTAGTTATCCTTTCTCGCTTATCGTTCCAACGCCAGAACACGTCTGGCTCAGTTTCTCTCTTTCTCTCTCCCGCTCCCTCTCCCTCTCCCTCTATCCGGTAATAACTTGGACTATCGCATTCATCGATCTACCTATCACAGTTTTATCTCGTTGCACTGGCGTCGCAACGCCGGGACCTCGACGTCGCACGTCACTCGGCAAACCCACGCTCTCAAGTCGCCGGGCGATCGCGGCTCCTTCCCTCGGGAATTATTCATCAGACACACCGCGCGCCCGCGCGCTCCGCCGCTCGCTTACTTTTTTTCTCAATAAAATTATTCATTAAATTGAGCAAAAAGTCCGATGGCAATTTGAGACAACACTTAATAAACGTTCGCGTTCACGTTTCAACTAATGAGTTTAAACCAACACAGCGCGTCAGCTCTCGATATCAGTGACTCGCGATCGGCGAGGGAAAAAAATAATGACGCCACTAATTGTTCAAATATTCGACTGTAAGAATTCGTCTCCGAAATTGCAATATTTTACCAGAAAGAAAAAAATGCTCATTTCGTCGCGAAACATTCTAAGCTTCATCCGCGAGCAGCGAAATGTAACCGGCAATGATGTACGATGACTCATCGAGCGTGGCTCACGCGTTGCCGGAGTCAATTGCGAAAATTCATTCACACGTTTCCGCGCGCAAGGAGTGCACAGCCGCACGCGGCTGGAGAACTCGCGCGTTCGTTTCAGCGTGTTCATTCATAAGCAAGTGCGAGGCGCCGGCGGCGTTAATACGCGATGCACCAGTGGCTCGCACGTGAAATTAAATGGACTTCTCTCGGCCGCGTGCGGGCTTATTGCATTTCATGTGTGCCTACGAAATCTGATAAACTCTCGTTCGCGGGTGCGCGCGCGCGCGCGCCTCGCGGGGTGGACGGTGGGAATTCGCACGCCATGCTCGGATAATTATCTCCAGATGACAACGAGGTTTCGCGTTACTCCTACGTGTGCGCACCACGTGTGAGTTTGTGCGGGACGACGAGACTATTAGAACCAACTGGAACATAAATAATCGAGATAACGGGAGAGGAGGAGGAGGAGGAGGAGGAGGAGGAGGACGAGAGGAAACGAGCGATGGTATACGAAACGTCGTCGATCGAGCGGATAGTGCGCGCGCTCCTGCTCGCGATCGCTAGATCCGATCCGGTTGCGCCACGCCGGGCGTCCATACCGGAGCAGCAAACCATAGATCGGTCTACATCAAGTCGCGGCATGTGTGTGTGTGTATCGGCAGGCAGAAAGACCGGGAGAACCGCGCGGCTCTCTCTCTCTCTCTCTCTCTCTCTCTCTCTCTCTCTCTCTCTCTCTCTCTCTCTCTCTCTCTCTCTCTCTCTCTCATTAATTGTCTTTTTTGATTTTTCGAAGGCCTTTGACTGTGTGCGGCATGACCTTCTTCTGGCCAAGCTGGTAGACATTGGCTTCTCGGGGGACGCGGTGGCCTGGTTGGCGTCGTACCTCTCAGGTCGGAGTCAGGCGGTTTGCGATGGCGCGGGAAATCGGTCTGCGTGGGGGAGGGTTTGTGCTGGTGTTCCTCAGGGGTCGGTTCTCGGGCCGCTGCTCTTCGTGATTTTCCTGCGGGGCTTCAGTGAGATTGTCACGGAGTGTGCCTACAGTTTTTACGCTGATGACCTCCAGATTTACTGCCACTGTGTGGCTGCGGAGTTGGAGCGGGGCATTGCTCGGGTTAATAGGTGCATTGCGGCGATTTGCGGGTGGGCGGAGGCTAGTGGGCTTCGGCTAAATGGTGCCAAAACGCAGGCGATGGTTGTGGGGACGGCTCGTGTCGTGAATTCGCTGGACTATGATCAGCTTCCCTCGGTTAGGGTGGGTGCGGACATTATTCTGTTCTCAAGGTCGGTGAAATGCCTGGGCGTAACCTTGAACTGCACGCTGTCGTGGAGGGAGCACTTTGAGCGGGTGGCGGCGCGTGTGAATAGCGTTGTCTATCAGCTGAAGTTGTGCCGAGAGAAGCTCCCGCCTGACGTGCGAAGAGTGCTGGTTTCTGCGTTAGTACTGCCGCATTTGGATTATTGTTGTCTGCTTTTTACTGACGCGACGGCGGAGCATGATCTGATGCTTCAGCGTGCGCTCAATCGTGGGGTGCGCCTTATATGCAATGCTCGGCGCGATGAGCATATTACCCCTTATTTTCGGCGACTTGGGTGGCTGAAGATTTTCGAGCGTCGTAAGTTGTTTCTCGGGGCGTTTGTGTTTGCGGTCAGGAAGTCGGGGGAACCGCGTTATATTTGCGACAGGATTGCCGCTCCTCCTCTGTGTGAGCCGGTACATTGTACGCGTTTTGTGGCACTTGGGTCTGGCTGTTCCGTACCCTTTGCGCGCACGGCGTGTTACCAGCGGTCCTTTACAGTCGCGGCGTGCGAGCTGTGGAACTCGTTTGCCCCCGGTTTGCGAGATTGTGCGTCCGTTGGGCAGTTTAAGGCGTTATATAGAGATCTGCTGTTGCGGGAGATGCCCTAAGTGATTTATTATTAGTTTTGTATTATTATTGTTTGTACTTTTTCTTTTTATTTTTTTTTGTATTATCTTCGGCGTTGCGAGTGCTTGGGGTTCTCCCTCTTTTGCGTTTTCTTTTGCGTTTTCTTTTGCGTTTTCTTTTGCGTTTTCTTTTGTATGATTTTCTTTTTCTTTGCGTTTATTTTCTTTATATTAGTGCACACTTTTTATTATTATTGTGTTTTTTCTTTTTTTTTCTGTTATTTCTATTTTTTTTTAATTATTTTTATTTGTATCATTATACTTTTGCTTTTGTTTTATTTTTGTATGAGTTGTGGATTGTGGCACGGTGCTCTTAGGGGGCTTTGCCCCAGGGCACGCAATAAACGTCTCTCTCTCTCTCTCTCTCTCTCTCTCGCTCTCTCTCCCCCCGTTTCCTCATTATTATTAATATTTCACAATTATCGCGTTGCCGTTTCGCGATCGTCGGAGCGATAAGCGCGACGCCGCGCGAGCTGCGACGACGAATATTCGTGCGAGTTTCGCGCGCCGGCCCGGCCAGATACAGAACTGCCGGGCTGATACCGATAGTGGAGCACGCTTCGCCAAACTTATTATCGCTCGCCCTCTTTCTCTCGTTTCAAGTTTTAAAAGTGAAAAAAAAAAAAAAAAAAAATCCAACAAAATTTGCAAATTATTCGTCAAACGTTTGTCGCAATTTTTAGCACAGCTCTGTGCTAAGAAAAAACGGTGTCAATAATCGAGAATGATAATTCGCCTTGAGCGAGCGAAGGAGATTGACAGAGCGAAATAACGACACCGAACCGCAGGTACACAAAGAGGCTCCACCGGAACGAGGGACGAGGAAGAGGAGACCCGCGGCCGCTCCGCTACTTAGCGACGGTGCCGCGAGAGACCGCAAAGCGAGCAAGTGTGAATGCAATCGGTGGTATAGATCGCGAGAGCGGCGAGGATGGAGGGGGGGGGGGGGGGGAGGCGCATGCGAGAGGCGCGTGAGAGAATCGATCGCGGAGATCTCCGCGCTCACGTGCGAGACACCGCGATGTTCTCACGCAGAAAATCGATCTCGCGCGGCGGCAATTCCGCGATCCGTTTCAATAGCGAGAAAACAATTTTGGGGAATCAAGATCGAGGATGGAAAATTTAGTAATGTCGCCGAGCGACGCGGCGGCGACGGGTTAAAAACCGCGTGGGCAATGCGGGATTCCCCGAGTCCCGACCGGGTATTCCGTGTGTTTGTGTGTGTGTGTGTCTGTGTGCAACGTGGCGCGCACGATGCAAAGTGCAGTCCGCGCGCGCGCGCGGCGGAGGGCAGCGCGCAACGCGTACGAGCGGCGGCCCGCAGGGCCCTCGGGGCTGTGTGCGTTGCGATCACGTATCTCTCGTTACACTTATGCAACGGAGATTTATTGCCCGTGATTATGCGCGAATGGAAGTACCGAGGAGGCGGCGGCGGAGGAGGGACTCGCCCTCGGCTCTCTCGCGCTCTCGCTCGCTCGGACTCGTCGTGTTCCTTCCAGAGAGAGGATATATACGTGTGTGTATACAGCCTCGCGAACGCTCGGCGCACGGCGCGTCGTTGAGATATCGAACTCTCGGCGCAGCGCGCGGAGCGGCGTACAACGCGCGCGGGACTCTCCACTCCCGCGGCCGCGCCGCGCGATCGCCCGGCCAGATTCACGAGATTTCTGTGTGCACTCGAGAATTACGCTGGATTATGCGTCTGCCGTACCATCTCGCGGATATTTCCTCGATCGTCCTTTCAACGTACCTCGCGGACGGACAGATTTCAATTTTTTTTTTTGTTTCTTTTTGTTTCACGATCTTCGCGATAAATTCAAAATTCGATCTTGAGATATTTTCTCGAACGTCCTCTAACGGTACTCGAAATAACCAAATTAACCGAGTTAACGAGAAAACACGAGAATAAATGTATTCGAAATAACCTCGATACATACCAAAAAACTGCAGGAACGAAAGAGATTATATTGTTATTGCCCGTAATTAAGACAGCAAGATAATCATCGATTTATCGAACGACATCGCGGAACGCATAAAACAGCGGTGAAAACTGGTAAAAGTGTCGATCGACCGGACGGAAAAAGCGGACAAATGACATGAAAACGATGTGGACGACCATTCGTATAATTTAGAGTGGTATAACTGCCGACATAAAACAAGTGTCGTGGCTCTCCGAGGTTCGTCGGGGGGAGCAGCGCGCAAACTCGTCTAACTCGACCGCGTGCAGCGCGTATATGTTTTATGCGTTTCGAATCGAGGGATATCAGTTGGAACGTTAAGTTTATCGCAAGGCCAACGACAAATCGTAATCTGCTCCGATGTGCGAGAAACAGGAGTGCGCGCGCGGGGCGCGCATACCGAGAAACACGACGCGCGACGACCGTAGGCAAACGCGCGTCGAGTTGATGTGGTGTATTTGCGCGCTGCAGGCGCGACGAGAGGTCGTGAGGAAATACAGTGGTGCATATTTAGCTGCGATGCAACCAGCGAGCGAGAGGGAGACAGAGAGAGTGAGAGAGAGAGAGAGAGAGAGAGAGAGAAAGAGAGCTCGATCTCTTCACCGATCGCCGAGGCGGCGCGAGAGATCCTGCGTACGGCTCTCTTTCTCTATCGGTCTCGGATCGACTCAACCCTGTCGCGCGTAGTATGAGACCTCGCGTGTGGGTAGCTACCGAGCTCTTTCTGCGAGATACTCAAACCTACACAGACACGCGAAACGGCAGCAGCGTGGCGAACCTACCGTGCTGATCGAGCGGTAGACATTGCTCACCTCGGAATGTGCACTGGCGTATCGTCCAATATGCACTCATATATGTATATACTCATCGATATGTGCGCACCTTATGGCTGAAAAGCGTTGACAACACCTGACGCGTGTGATCTGCACACCGAGAAAAAAGGTTTCCTTGATTCCAAAGAAATGGGTGGATTGCATTTTTTTTCATTGATTTCAGTAAAATATTTCTTTGAATTTCAAAGACACGACCTTCTTGATTAAAAAAAACGCTTGACGCATTCGCGATATGTCGTATTGGTGTTCCTCGCGCGAGCTGGTCTGTTATGTTATGATCAAGTAACGTCAAATCAAGAAGATAGTCATTGGTTAAACCTTCCAAGTTATTGGCTAACATATCTAAATACTATGGTACGTAACCACGAACTTGATCGACATAACCTATAATTTGGTTGATGAGGTCATTAAAAAAAAATAATATTAACTTAAGGATATATTATTTCATTGACGTCAATGAAATGTTTCATACGTTGAGATATCAAAGAAATTAACATTGAATCAATAAAACTTTTTCTCTCGGTGCAATGTAAAAAAAAATTTCTTTCTGATATTTCTTAAATATTGGACTTGCAAATATTTGAACGAGACGAAACTCCTGGACCATCTTGGAAATAAAAAAAAATTCGCGTGTTCCAGCGTTTAAAGATAATTTCATAGCGGTCATAGATGCATCGATAAATGGAGCCGATAATGTATCAGCTGTGGTGTGACGCGCATGGCAATTTCGCTACAAATCGCCGGCGGGCTTTCGGGATTAATCTATGCACCGCCGCGCAGAAGTAAATGGCTGCTATGCGGACATAAGATGCTATAATGGACGAGATATTGCTGCTACCGCTGCCGCCCGTGCGTGTGTTTGTACTCTCGGAGCTTGACGACCGCCCTAGAGCCCCCGAAGCCTTCATTGATTTACGGGCTTCTTATGAGCCACCGCGCGCGATACTCGAGAGCGATGCGTTAAAGAAGCCAGTCCTTTCGCCTTCCCCCCCCACCCCCCCCCCCCACCCCCCTCTCTCCGCCACCCCGGGGTAAAAAGCCGCCGCGCGAGATTACCATCGCGAATTATTAATCAATCTCAGAGCGCTAGGTAATTTGCTGATCGACGAGATTGCCGGCCCGATTTGTCCGTGTCGCTAAAATCCTTCCTTTTGTCAACCACCTTATTACGGAAATATCGGGCAGCGTAATTGGACCACTGGGTTTTATTTCAGTCCGTTAATAGATTCGCCCGATGTCATTTGGGAATTCTCAAGTAGCACCGATGTTTCCGCAGTTGAATTTCGCGTACCTGCTATTTCACGTCGTATCCCATGGCGTCGTTTGACCCCGTCGCCGACGAGTACAGCCGCGATGGGGTTCTCGCACCTGTTGCAGGTGCAGAGTTGAAAGTGCACCGGGTGGTGGGAGGGGGGAGGGGGGGTGGTGGTGCGCGGAGTCGAGCGGTTGGCCACCCACCGCATCCTGGCGGTCGATTATTTGTCCCGACAAGCCGCAGAAATTGGAAGGTTAATTCGCGACCCACGCTCGTTTGCGTTATTATCCACGCGAATTTTCGCAACGTCATCGCGGCCGCGCTCCGATTTTCCAATCTCGACGAGTGTACCTGCCGCCCAGGTAGGCGGCGATAACCGCGCGCAGAGTCGCCAATTTTTCGGCGCTCCCGCGGTATGCATTCGCGCGTGGTGACGCACGACGAGCGCGTATCGACAAAACAGTCGCGGAGTACGTATATCGAAAACTCACGGGAAGGAAAGAATCCAACAGGAAAGCCATCCGGGAAGGGAGGCCGATCGGACCGTCCGATAGTATAGGAGCAGCGGAGCAGCCGTACGATGGGAGCGGGTGGGTTGTGCGAGGGGAAGTTGCGGGCATGGGCGCATATAAAACTCGGCTATCTTCGCAATCTGATGCTGCACGAACCAGTTTTCGTACAGTATAGTCTACACTGCGCTACATATACACACACACAAACACACACACAGTATTATATCGCCGGTGCGGTAGTTTGCGATCTCTTCTGGCTGAATCTCGCAACCAAAAGTCCAAAGAGGATCGCGAGAAGCGGCAATCCTTCCTCTCTTCTGTGTATCCTTCCCCAGGGGGTGGGGAGGCGGGGGGGCGTCGCGCCTCCCACTCCTGAATCGCGGTGTAGCTCGTCTTGCGGTTGTCGTCGCGCGCGCGAGTCCGAGAGGTCCCCCCGCGAACGAGACCTGACCGAGAAACACCTACCGATCGATTGGTAAGATCGATCGGCGGAGATGCCCCGCGTGCTCGCGGGAGAAAGCGAATTCTCTCACGGTCCTCTTCTTCCCGTGCTGCGGAGCCGCCGCCACCGCCGCCTGTGTTCGCTGCTCGGCGCATCGGCAACCATGTCCGAAATAATAAATATCATTCTTTCGAACTCGACCGCGCGTCGGCTCCGACGCCGCGAGGCTTCGGGTCTGCGGCTCGTTTTTCAGAGACACTCGAGTATGCAGAAATTCTTCAAGTTTTTTTTTATCAGCACAGTATCCCCAGATATGAATTTAAAAAAAAACCTGGAGTTCCGGGTTTGTGAAAAAAAAAAAATTGACTCGGTGAAGAATTCGTTTAAATCTTTTTGTTTGTTGTTTATTTTCATGAGGAAAAGCATCGATGACATAGTCGGTGAGATTGGAGGAAAAACGTTTTGATCGCGCGAGTGAGGAGAATCCGAGCGAGCGAGCGAGCGAGTGACGCGGCGACGTCGGACAGCGCGAACCGATGACGCCCGGGATAACGCGGTTATCGAGTGATCTGGGGGGCGTCCGCAAGTGTTATCGTGGCCCCCGGGTTGCCGATAAGGTGCGGTCGCGCGATAAATTAACCATCGCAATCTCGTGTGACCCAGGCCTTCCAAACTCCACAGCGGCGGCGGCAGCAACAGCAGCAGCGAGCCACACAGCGGAACAGAACGGCGGAGTAGTAGCGCGCGGAGAGCCAGTCGCGAAGCCACATCACACGTACTAACTACTATCTGCTGGTGTAGCGACGTAGGTACGCCACCACTATATACCACACCATATCTGCCGGCTTCCAGCAGCAGCGGCAGCAGCATCGGGGCGGCCACACCACCAGCAAAAGCGATACGACAAGTCAAGCGTTATCCTTCTCCCGTCCCCCTAACGTACGTGTAATACACTGGAGATACGTTTTTCCCTGTTGCGACTCTTGTCTTTTTTTTAACCCTTTAAGGACCAGAGCCATTTTCTGCTGGCTACGATGTTCGTTTGTTGGTTTATCCCGAATTGAAATATAGAACCTCCGAAAAACCTTCGTATAACGAAAATGGGTAATATCTGCCACTTTCGGGGATTCTATGCAGGGCCGTGACTCTCGCTTCGACCTGTACAGCCTATCGAGATTCATCTGAGGGTCTGTGGATTTTATTTTCAAGCCTTCCTCTAACCTCCATTCACTTCAAATGGGTAATATGTGCCATGTTCTGAACGAAGGTTCCAATCCCTTGATACAGCCTGATACAGCCTTTTCGTACTCCAAAAGAAAAGGATTCCAGGGAGGCCAGAAATTTCAACTCGGGATGGTGGGAATCGAAATAGCTAATGACCAAAATAACGAATAGGTAAAATAGTAAATTTCAAAATAACGTACGGTCTGAATCTTGAATGGTCATCATTATGAAATTTGCAATTTCAGCCATTCGCTATTTTGATTCCATTTTAATAAAGATGTGGGTCAAATTAGTGAATGATGAACCCTATCCGATCGGAAATTCCCCGTTGATAAAAAAACACCGTTGTTTACGCGAAAAAGAGAAAATTCGACGAGAAAAACGCATAAAATTATATTTCACTTATTTTGAAATTTCGTCACTTCACTAAACTCGAGGTTACTTTTTTTCGATCGACCAAACCTGGATTTTCTTTTTGCGTTCCAGAGAAAATTCTATAACGAAGAGAATGCCGTAAGGCGAAATGCAATATCTTGATTTTTTAATTTTTTACAAAATGTTAAAGTTAGACCCCCAAAAATCGCAAAAAAACGAAAGAGGTACCTCTTCTAAAAATTTGCGATTTTTGAGAGTCTAACTTTAGCATCCTGCAAAAAATTCTGAAATCAAGAAATCGCGTTCCGTTTTCCGACATTTTCTTCGTTTCGATTTTTCTCTCGAATGCAAAAAGAAAACCCAGGTTTGGTCGATCGAAAAAAAATAACCTCGATTTTAGCGAAGTGACGAAATTTCGAAAAAAGTGAAAAATCATTTTTTGCATTTTTCTCATCGAATTTTATGTTTTTCAGGCAAACAACTATGCTTTTCGGAATCAGCCGGAAATTTCCCATCGGGTAGGGTCTTCAATCTTTACAAAATCGAAAAAAAAAAAAATTCTCGATTTCGTAAAGTTTGAATGTTAATTTCACCTTAATTTACTTAATCATCTAATTTTGATTCGAGTTTGTAGCCGGCGCGCGAGTTACTGCAACCTGCTAGTATTAACATTTTTCTAGACATAAAAAATATTTTTTTCCGTTTTTCTCGACGATTTTTCGACTTTTCGATCAACCAACGGTGTTTCTTGGAATCAGCGCGAAATTTCCCATAGGATATTGTTTTCAAACTTTGCGAAAAACGAAAGAACGAAAAATTGATTTTCGTCCAACTGAAGCGGAACGCCCGATACACGCGCAACACCGTCGTAAGTTGACTCGGTGCGCGGAGGCTGCGAGGAGAGTCGGAAAAAAGGAGTAAACACTGAGAAGGATTACAGTGCGAGAGGTGCAAGTTCAAGAGAAGCCGCAGGACGAGAATGGCGACGACGCTGGTGACTCTCGTAAAAGTTTATCGCTAAGGGTTCGCGAGAGGCGCTATATAGTCGCGCGCGCGCGCGCGCGCGAGAACGACACGCCGAAGGAAGCCATTCGTTGCGCCTTCCTTCAATCCTTCCTCGCTGCAGCGCCGCCGCGCGACATTCTCCCTCCATCGCGGCCTCTCCCCGTTCTCCTTGTTTTTCCGCGTCGAGAACCTTCTCAACATAATATATACGCATTACAGTCATTCAATGTCCCGCACGATAGCCGCGGCAAATTGCAGGGTTATCGCGTGAATCGCGGGCGAGAGGCACTCTAAAGAGAGGGAAGGAAAAAAGTAAAGGACGAAAAAGTAAGTCGAAAAAACGGTATAAATAAATAAACTGGAAAAGCGCGTTGAGGTGCGAGGGAGATCGCAATCGATCGATGTGGAACGTAACAGATAGGATCTTTCCCACCGTGGGCAGCGCAAATCGAGTCGATATATGCGAGAGGGAGGGAGAGAAGTTGATCGTGCGATTCGATCGTTTGTCGTTGAGCCAACGATTCCGATATAATTAATGCACTGCCGATCGATATAATGATCCACCGGTTATGTCCCGCGAGCGCTTGCTGCGCTGCGCTCGCGGCGGCAACGAGATACCGCGCGACGCGATGTCGATATCTCGCGCTGGTACATTTGCTCGTTGTTGGTCTCATTCGCGGAGCCCGGCCGCACGATTAATTGGCACTCCGCGCGCGCTCTCGTGTGCTCCTCTCGTCTCTACTATCTAATACACACGTATATATCCGAGCTCGAGCTTCCTCCTTTCGACGAATCGCTTCGGCACGGCTCACGACTCGATCCTCTCTCGCGAGAGACCGAGCCAGAGAATCGTTTACCGTAAGCGACCCTCACGAGTCCGCGCGCCGCCGTATCGCGAGAAACGAGAAAGAAAAATTCCGACGAATCGAGCGCGGACGGAGCCCGCGTCTCTCCCACGCGAGAGATCCACGCACGCCGCTAAACCAGATAGGATAATCTCTGTGCAATTAACAACCAAATTTCGAGGAAAACAAAGGCAACAACAAAAGCGGCCACAACGGAACTGTCGAAAAATCCATTCACCATTTTCTATCGCGGACAAATTACCTCGGTCTTATATTAAAAAGTCCTTAATTCGCGCCAACGTGAGTATTGTTGTCGATCTATTCGGGCTCTGATTGGTCGTGGACCGTGACGACCAGCAGTCGTTGTTTAATAGCGCAAAATTTGACAGTTTGTCGCAATTTGACATAAGCGCTGCAACGCGGCTAACTTGTCCGCGCGCGTGAGCGCGTTATTGTCTATAACATAAAAAACAATTGCAAGTGCAAAAAAATCCTTCTTATACTCTCGACACAAGTTGCGGAAGGTAAGCGAGAGCGCGAATAGCGCGCATCGCGCGACGGCAGAGGTCCGGGAATGGACGACGACGACGACGACGACGACGTTGGGGCTTTGCGAGCGTGCGGGACGGGGGGCCGCGGAGTGGAGAAGGCGCGCGAAGCAAACGGGCGCGGCGATAAGAGCCGCGCGGTGGCGAGCCGCGTTATCTCGATCGCCGCGAGAGCGCGGCCACGTTGCGCGCGAGATAACGATAACAAACTCCGCGCGCTTCTACACTCGGTTTCGCGGCCGCGCGTCAGCTCGTTCGTTCTCCCCGCCGCAGCGGTTTCGAGAGAGGTTCGACGTCGTGTCGTGCACGGCTGCCTGCCTACCAGCAGCAGCGGCGGCGGCGACGCAGCTCTCGGCACTCTCGGCAGAAGCGCGGCAACAACAACGACGGCAGCAGCCGGACAAGCTAACCGAGTGACGCGCTTGCGAATCCTGTTCCTCTCCTCTGCCTACAAGCTCCGTTTCACCGTCGGCCCGTGTAAAACTCTCCGGCGTGGGCGGCAACGGGGAATAACAATTCGGTCAGTGTGTCGTGGGCCGCGCAATGTCTTATCGATTCGTGAGGATTCGCGTGATCGTGCCGATCGAAGAGATCGTTGCCTTGACGTCATTTAGTCACGGAGAAAATGTTTTTTTTTCTTCTTCTTGGAACAAAAAATCATTCTCGCGCAGCATAAAATGAACGGGATGCCTACCGAATATCATCCGTAAAAATTACGCACGACTTTCTGCCTTCCTACGCAAAAAATATCCAAACTCCGTCCCCGAATTGCGAGTTTACTCGTAATCAGCAGGAAATTCGGTGGACACAGATATCAGCTATCCTCACGTACACGTGTGACGTATAAACTAGAATAGAGTCCTGTATCAGCTTCGGCTATTCGTGAAAAATCTGAGGATTTATGTTAACCAGCCCACACGCGCGCTTCGCCCGGTTACACAATTGTCACTTCACTAAAGTCGAGGTTACTTCTTTTAGGTCGATCGAAGCTGGATTTTTCTTCCTTTATTTGAGAGAAAACTATATAACGAAGAGAATGCCGCAAGGAGAAACGCGATATCTTGTTTGATTTGTTAAGTGGACTTGCGTTTTTCGCGAAAAAAACAATTTTCGGCTTCGTAAAGTTTGAAAACCCTATCCGATGGGAAATTTCCCGCTGTTTCCGAAAAGCATCGTTGTTTGCCTGAAAAATAAATAATTCAACCAGAAAAACGCGAAAATTGATTTTTCACTTTTTTCGAGATTTCATCACTTCACTAAAATTGCGGTTACATTTTTTTAGATCGATCGAACCTGGATTTTCTTTTTGCGTTCGAAAGAAACCTCAATAACGAAAAGAATGCCGCAGGGCGGAACGCTATATCTTGATTCCTAAACTTTTCACAGAATGTTGAAGTCCAACCCGCAAAAATCGCAAATTTTTTTAAGGGCTTTGCGTTTTTTTTGCAATTTTTGGGGGTCTGGCTTTATGATTCTGTGAAAAATTCTGAAATCAAGAGATCGCGTTTCGCCTTGTGGCATTCTTTTCGTTATAGAGTTTTCTTTCAAACGCAAAAAGAAAGAGAAGAGAGTTTTCTTTCAAACGAAGAAAGTTCGATCGATGCAAGAAGAAATAACCCCAATTTTTTTAAGCGACGAAATTTCATAAAAAGTGAAAAATCATTTTCCGCGTTTTTCTCGTGGAATTTTTTATTATTCGGGCAAACAATGGTGCTTTTCGGAACCAGCGGGAATCAGGGCGAAATTTCGCATCTGATTGTGCCTTCAAACTTTACGAAATCGAAAAAAAAAAAAATTCCTCAGTTTCGTAAATCACTCTTTTGAAAAGTTCATGAGTAACGGAAAGCATTGTTAGCAAAGTATTAGAGCTGTGATTGGTTGCTAGGAAAGTCCGTTATAAACAAAATCAGTTTGGTGTCAAATTTGATAAGAGGACAGGCGAGGCAGTACCCGTAATCTTTTAAAGTTTTATAAGAGCGCAGCAGCACAAAATTGATTAACCTATTATAGGTGATATTTTGAAATAAAAATTTCCGAGGTCGATTTTGGCGATTTTCGGTCCGGAGCCGGATCTACGATTTCTGACAGAAAAATCGTCGCCAAAAAATATTTTTTTCTGAATCGATTCAAAAAGGTTAGTAACCAGTGTTTCTGGGGGTAGAATATGCGACTTGAGAACGATGGTATAGGTTACAAGTCGATATTTTGAAAAGAAAAATTTCCGAGGTCGATTTTGGCAAAAAGTTGTTCAGGCACGCGCGCCAGTGCGTGTGATTAGCCTAGTTTGAACATAAATTTCATGTTAATTTCCTTCACGATCTGATTTTGATTCGAGAATGCTGCTTTGGTTGTATCAAACTTAACTTGACTGTTGAAAATAAAACAAGTACGCAGTAGCGCAAAAAGGTACGTCCTATAGGCGCGCGCGTGCATGATCCTAGTACATGTATATAGTTCGCGCGGGGGTCGGAGGGTTTGGTCCGTGGTCGGCGGTGCGGCGGCTTCGCGTTATCGCGTCGGCCCAGATTGAATATATTTCATATGTTTTCATAACTACCCACCGCGCAGGGCGCGCAAGGCAAAAGCAGAGCAGAAGCAGAAGCAGCAGCAGCAGCAGCGGTAGCAGCATCCGTAACATGCGGCGGCGGCGGCGGCGGCGGCGGCGGTTGTGGCTTTTCGCCGCGTAGCCGGAGCCGCTCTGTCTCTATCTCTTCTCTTCCCTGCCAGCTCGAAGACTGCAGGGAGCCGGGGCTGTAGCTAGGAGGAAGAGGAGAGCAGCGAGAGGGTGAAATCACACGGTGCTCCCAAGGTTCACTGCAGCAGCAGCGGTGGCGGCGGTAGCAGCAGCAGCAGCGGCAGTAGAGGGGGTTGCGGCCCCCGGGGGCCGGCGGGTCGACAAGACCGAGGGGTTGAGAGGAGGCTGGGAGGAAGAAGCGAGGGGGGAAGTTGCGCGTCGCGCGAGAGCGGCCACGGGAAATCAACCGTGAGGAGATACCGCTTGACTGATGTGCGCCTTTCTGTTGTAAAACGATAAAGGCGACGCGGCATTGGTCGCGCGAGGCTTTCCGATAGCGCGCCAAACCAGACCAAACCCTCTCCACTCCCCCGCTCCCTGAACCCTCATCGGTTCGTTCGTCCTCCTCCTCCTCCTCCTCCTCCCCCCCGTCTCCTCGCGTCTCTATCCGTCTGCGGCCTCGAGGCACCAGCGCTCAAACGTTGGAAACCTTGGACGCCGCAACGACGCGGTGTGCGAAGGGCCAAAAGGGCTCCGCCTACGCGATAGGTGCTCTCCCCCGTATGAAATGCAGACGCGGCGCGATCACTGCGCGGGACGAAATCTCGGTGAAATAACAGGTGCGTTTACGATTGCGAAAATCGTCCCGGAGTTTATTGGTATAATCTCCGCGGCGCGGTGTTGTCGTTGTTTCTTTTTCGCCTACTCGGAAAAGTGCCGCGCGCGCCCTCGCCGCTGCTATCCGCGAGGGACTCGCGCGCGGATAGAAGGAGTTTAATATTCATTTGGCGGGTAAGCAGAGAGCAGCGACTCGCTTTGGGAGAGAGACTGGCGCGGGACGATAAGACCGAGGCCAGAGGTCTTTATCCGCCGCGGCCGGCTCGCGTCGGGAGCGCTCGAGCACCGCGGCGCAGCTTAACTGCGAAAAAGGTGGAAATATACGCGTGTGAGAATGAAAACCCGCGAGCGCGGCACCGGGTGATGAGCTATCTCGGTGCTGCGTCGTTCGTCGCTCGGCTAGCCATCGACGAGTCTCCGGTTTTCCAGGATGAAATTATTTTCTAGCGGCTGAATTCGTTATTTTGTTTTTTTTTTTTTTAATTAAAAATACGTACGCGACATTTCGAGAATTTGTACTTTTTACTCCTTAACATAAAAAAATATAATCAAAATCTAAGAAATCTGTTCATCGAGCGAAATAGTTAATCGATTTGCCCCGCAGTGAGCTCGCATTTACTCACGCGAGTCGGACAGACGAACTAATTATTTCTTCTCCCCGTGGAAAATATCCAAGATGAAATATGTTCCTAATACGCTTTGGGCTCCTCGGGGGGCGCGCGCGCGCGGGGGGAGAATATACGGGCGATACTCGCGCTCCCGCGAGTCTATCAACGGGAGGATCAGGCCATAAAGCGAGGCATTCAGCGCGCTGTATCGCCGGGCAATACCTCCCGTTCCCTCTGATAACGAGAACAGAGGGGTTAACATGGGTACCGGCCACCTCTTTTACCTCCGTCGCCCATTCTAGTCGCATACCTTTTGTCGCGCGCGCGCTCTCCGATGGGTCAACGATTTACCACAAGGTTTACGATTTTCCCAGTAGTATAGTGGCCAACATATTTACACGCACACACCGAGGACTACAAAAGCTGCCACGGCTATCCAACGGTATCCAAAAGGCACATTAAGAAAAGGCGGGAAAAAACGAAAAAATTCCGTGAGAGAGCCCGGGCGATAAGATTTCGTGGAATATATCTACCCGGGAGATGAGGAAAGCCATACGGGAGAGGCGGATAGATTTCTCGGGAGTATATAATATACTCGGTCGAAAACCCACGCGGCGAGAGGCTCGCTCGCTCGCGCGCGCAGCTCGATAAAAGGACATTCAGCATTCCAACCCTATCGGTCAGCACACCGATAGAGCGAGCGCGTGTGTGTCGATTGAAATATGTATACACGTGTACGTATATGCACTTTGGAGTCCCTGTACCAGGCGCGCAGCAGCAACAGCAGCAGCAGCAGCTAATATGCCGCGACTTCTTTCGAAAAGTTCCTCAGCTCGGCCGCCAGGTGAATTATAGTGTGTCACCGGCGGCCGTGCGTGATTTGACTGCGCGCGCGCGCGATATAAAAGCGTGATTCCCTCGTGAATCGTGTTGCGTGCGCGCGAGGTGCGCGGGCTGCTCGGAAAGTGCAGCGGGAGCGATACGAGATTCGCGGTGCGTTGCGCCCTCGCGCGCGCGCGTATATATCCGTTTCGTGTGGACGAGTCTTACACGCGGATTTATAATGCGAGCGCGTGTGTGTTGCCCCGTGTCAGTGAGATGCTCGTAAGGGGCTGGCAGGCGTAGGGCCACGTGGTCAATAATCTTTATAGTTACGAGGCTCGATAGAGGCGTCAGCCTTCGTTAGGATCGTATCGGATGAGGCGGCCGTGCGGCTCGCCATTTAATTCCAACGAGGCCAGTAAACCGCGCGCCGCGGCTCGTCGGCTCGACTCTACGTAGTGCGCACACTGGCCGCGCGAGTCTTGGCTCAGCGAGAACAGAAACCGACGACGACGACGACGACGACGACGACGACGAGGGGGATCTATGCGCCCGTATCGGAGATCCGCGACGAGTGCGGCGGAGCACAACACACTCGTCGTCGACGCTGCGGGTGCAGGCGACGAAAGAGAAAAGAGCGACGTCTTATCGCGGGAGTAAAGACACATTCCTACGGTCTCGCGGGACGCGGTACACCGGAAGGTCGACGGGTTTCCTTTGATACCTATTTTTTTCCACTCGACGCTGGGTGAAATTGGGCGCAATATTATTTTTCAGTATTATGCTTTTATTGCTCCGTTTTCATCAACGGTTTTTGTTTTCGAAATTTTTATATCAGCATGTTTGTAGTGAAGATAATGAAGTAATAGTGGAAGATCAATGACTCACTTTGTGATCGGAGAAATATGAATCATTTAAATTTCTAGTTTTAGTTAATTAGGTAAGTTAATTGAATTAGATAAATAAATATGAGCAAAGACAAAGTACAGTTCACACTCCTCCAGAAAACACTCCGGAAAGAAAAATGGTAATCTCATATTTGACCCTAATTGCTCCGATTTTAATTAGACAATATTCATTACGACGCGCGGCTGATGTCTCGCGAGCTCGCGCCAGAGGAAGCGACGCGTGATTCGTAATCGAGAATTCATCTATCGTCGGGAGGAATCGAGGGACAAAAATAAATTATTTGCCAGAGGCGGCGGTTATCGCGTGCGATATAAAGCGGCATTAAGCGTGGCAACTACGAAAGTTGCGGATTTAGCATTGCGCAAAATTTCATTAGCCGATTGCTGTTATTTTTTTCAGCGCACTAATGCGTTTATCCAGTTGATTTATTAATTTATTAACATTATTTTATTAATTTTTTTATTGTTAATGTTTCCCTCTTGCGTTTTTTTCGAATTTTATTCCCACAATTTCGAGAAGTTTGAAGATCCTATCCGATGGTAAATTTCCCACCGATTCCGAAAAGCACCCTTGATTGCCCGAAAAATCGAAAAACATAGTAGACATAGTAAACATAGTTCAGTTTGCAACTGAAGATTTTTCTCTTCGAAACGAATTGCGATGACATGAATGAAACTGCTCGTTGAAATGAAAATCCGAAATACCTATTTTACCCACTGATTGTTTCAAGAGGGCGTTCATACATATAGACTCATACATAGAAACTATATAAGGGAGGTGCGGGCAAAATGGGACACCTACTTTTTCAGTTCCAACTATTTGTGCGGGCAAAATGGGATGGATCCCCATTTCGTGAAAATCGCGTCTATACGGCACAATTCAACGCATCTAAGCGGAATATAAAGATTTTTAACAATTTGGAGTGTTTTAAACAATCTTTTCAAAAGTCACTTTGAATTTCTTTATTTCAATTTTTTTTTTTTTTTTTTTTTTTTTTTTTTTTTTGCAAAATAACCATTAGGGACTATCACCGAGTAAAAAAACATGAATTTCCGAATTTGGAGGTCCGTCCCATTTTGCCCGCACTTCTTTTTGCCGACGCTCAAAATTGATGGTTGGAATCGAATTTTTGGATCAAAAGCAATCAAAGTACACGTTTGTTATCGTCATGAAACCATTTTTCGCTTATGCGTCCCATTTTGCCCGCACCTCCCTTATATCTACGCATTGACAAGTCAGTCGGGTTCACGAACGTCCTTGAAGTCTCGGGCATCCGATGAGAACGATTAATTCCGTCGAGCTCGTCCTTCACCAACGTTATCTCCCCGCGTCCGCGACGCATTCGCGTCTAGTATTTCTCACGTAAGCCCCCGCCAAGTTCGAGGCTCGTAGCACCCGCGACTGCGAAGGGGCACAAAAGGCCTCGAGCGCGCGCGGTTGGTATTCGTGACGCGATTGGCCGCGCTCGTAACATCTTTTACACGAAGCTCCCGGTAACAGTAAAGCGCCACCAACGACTCTGTGTACATCGGCGGTACACCGTGTACCTACACGTGTACGGACTCTTTTATGCAGTGTGTGCACGGGGTGGTCTCTCGCCGGTTCTATCCGGAGAGGGACGGAGCGCTGCAAGGTGGAATTGCGCGGAGGTGGTGTGCGCTGTATCGTGACCACACAGCGAGAGAGAGAGAGAACGATCTGACAATAATTGCCACATCCAATAGAGCACGATTTACTCCGTTGACACTGGCGATTGTTCCGAGGCTTCTCGTAATTTCATTGCTTGAAAAAAAAAATCACATTAGAATCTCGACTAATATTTTTTTCTTTATATTAGTTCGTTAAATAATATATTTATTTTTTTGCTCTTTGCGACTGACCGACAAATAATGGTAACTATATATCGCGTGTTGGATAGATTTACGTTACCACACTGAATGTGGCAATGATTGCCAGATTCTGCTCTCGCTCTGGAGCGCTATGAGGCGCGCACAGAGAGGAGCGGCGCATAGAGACGCGCAGCACTCGTGATGTATGCATGTAGAGATAGTGTAGTAGGACTCGCGCGTATGTATACCAGATATACGTGAGCTCGCGAGCGCGCGCGCGCGCGGCACGCCGCGCGAAACCCGTACCGGCAATCGGTGGGAGCGCGGGAGTCGAATCTAATTAAATATAATTAGCTGCGATTTGCATAGATAGCCGATAGAGACCGGACGCGGTGATAAGGCCGATAACGGGCGTGCACGGCCGATACGAGGTACGATTATTGTTGCCGGCCCGACGCTCCGGCTCCCCCCGGAGCTTCTGTCCCGCTCTCTCCCTCGCGATGCGCCCGAGTCCCTCGTTGCACCAGACATCGGCACGATCGCAAATACCCGAGGCTTTCCCCCCTCTCCGCCGCACCTTCTATCTTGATACTTCGCATTGAGAAGAAAAAAAAACGTATTTCGATGGACTAAATACCGACCGAATTTGCGGTTGGTAAGAGAAAAAGCTAACAACTAGATTGTCATAATGCTTCCTCTCCGCCTATAATCACAGTCTACCCCGCTCAGTTTGTAGGGTAGACAACATTTTTAATTTTTGGCTTCCTCAAGAAGCTTTGTTTTGTTTCAAGAACGATCAACATTCTTTCGAAAAATTCAAAATGCCATAAAATCACGCCCTCTGCACGGATCAACTCCAAATTTATACACAAACTTAGTCTGGTGATAATATACTTGTAAACCAAATTTCAACTCGATATCTCAGAAATTACGAAAATAGGAGTAAAATCGAGTTTTTTTCAAAAAATTGAAACTGCCATAAAATTTGAACGGTTCTACCGATTCTTCCCAAATTCAATAGCGGTCTTTAGTTTGTAATAGTTCAACTTTTTACCAAATTTCAACCCGATATCTAAAAAATTGTGGAAGAGACAGAGCATACAGAGAATTTTTGAAAAATTAAAAGTGCCCTAAAAAACAAAAGACTGCATAGATTTTGCTAAAAATTGCACCCAAGAAGAGGCAGTGACCACCCAATATGTGGTAGAAATTTCAGCTTGATATCTCAAACCGTTCTCGAGTTATTAAGGTTTAATCATGTGCACACACAGACACACACACACACACACACATATACATCCAGACATTTTTTCAAAATGTGTTTTCTCGACGTTTTGGAACATTCTGAACACGTTGACATCAAAATCTCGAAAAAAAAAATTTTCACTAAAACAAAGCTTCTTGAGGAAGCAAAAATGATAGTTGCATCCAAATTATCCAGCAATCAATCCTGTTTTAAATAGTTCATAAGTAACGAAAGCATTGTTGTCATTCTATTCGAGCTGTGATAGGTTGCCAGGAAAGTCCGTGATAAACAAAATCAATTTGGTGTCAAATTTGAATAAGAGGAGAGGCGCGGCAGCATGCGTAACCTTTTAAAGCTTTATAAGAGCGCAGCAGCGCAAAATTGATTAGCCTATTATAGGTGGTATTTTGAAAAGAAAATTTTCCGAGGTCGGTTTCGGCGATTTTCGGTCCGGAGCCGGATCTATGATTTCTGACAAAAAGAACGTCGCCAAAAATATTTTGTTTCAAAATCGATAAAAAATGGTTCTTAACCAGTGTTTGTAGGGGTAGAATATGCGACTTGAGAACGATGGTATAGGTTGAAAATCAATGTTTTGAAAAGAAACGTTTCCGATGTCGGTTTTGGCGATTTTCGGTCCGGAGCCGGATCTATGATTTCTGACAAAAAGAAGTTCGCCACAATTTTTTTTTTTTTTTTTTTTTTTTTTTCAAAATCGATTAAGAAAGGTACTTAACCATGGATAGCACTGCGGTGCTTTCAGGGGTAGAATATACAACTGAAGAATAATGGTATAGGTTTAAAGTTGATATTTTGAGAAAAAAACAAAATTCTGAGTTCGATTTTGGCGAAAAGTTTTTCAGGCACGCGCGCCAGCGCGTGTGATTACTCTAGTATAATAAAAACTGTACGAAATTAATCAACATAATAAAATAATCATTATTGCCAGACATAACTCCACTAAGTCCCTGCGCGCAATTTTCACCCTACACGGAGACGCAATCACGAATTTCCGGTTCTGCGACGAGGGCGTCACAAAATAAACGCAAAGCTGTATCTCTCGTGCGAGAAAACGTATATCGAGAATTATTTTCACCATATGCGCGAAAACTCAGGTATTACCAGTTCGAGATGTCGTCATCCGAAAAAAAAAACAAAATTGCAAAAAAAATCGAACCGACTAATAATAACGCTAAATCAGTTGATACATAAGTTATCCAATTGTCGAGATTTATTTCGTCCATATAGAGGAACTCACTCGAGTATTTCCAGCTCGAGTCGCTCGCGGTCGCTCCAACTTGGCGATATCCGTGGGGAGAATCGTCTTTTTGTTTGGGCACGTCGTGGCGGCGCGCGTACCGGCGGCTCGCGCTCGAGAACACGCGTTAGTGTCTCCATGCGTGTAAAGCCTGTTAAGCCGGTGGGTAGAGGTAGGCAAGAGTGAGTCAGGGGGAGGAGGAGAAGGAGGTGGAGGAGGAGGAGGATGAGGTCGGGCGATAGGCGAGAGGGATTCGATATCTGTTCGCACGTCATTACCCCGCGGTGGCGTCGGCGGCTGCGGTGTCGACGACGCTGTCGCCGTCGTGGCCGTCGACGTCGTCGTCGTCTCCGTCGTCTCCGTCGCGCGCAGATATCTCGCTCGACGGTGAGACCGAGCTACCGCCAAACTCCGCACTGCGAGCGAGAGACTCGCACTTTCCGCTCGTGATGCTGCGCGTCGCCGCGCTAACCCACGGGAGCATCTCGCTCCTCTGCCCGTACCGCCCGATCCGCATGCAATGATCTATGGATCGCACACGCGGTTAATTCCTATCGAAGGAATTCATCGCTCCGACGTCGTTCGCGTCGCGGTTCGTCGGTAGCTCGCGCGCTGCGACTCCGAGGGAGAGAAAGACGAGCAAATTTCGCTACTTTGAAATACGAATACACCATACAGGGCAAATACTTTCGAGACCAAACAATCAAGGAATCTTTTGTTTCTTTTTTCGCCCTAAAAGAAAAGGCGCCGATAGCCCGTACGTTTGATAGAATCAAGAGAGAGAGAAATCGTCGTCTTGCATGTGCGAGCTTTCGATACATACATGTTCGCAGATAAGTGAACACGGTACAGTCGAAGCAAGCTATAAAGTGATGCAGGAAGGTATAACACGTACAGCGATGCAAATCTCCGGGTTATCCCGTCCGACTGCCGCGTGCGCGTGCGCGCGCGCGCGCTCGTCTGTGTATACAGTCGACCTGGCAGGGGCTGTTGTACCGCGTGTGCTGCGCCCCCACCCTCCCCCTCCACTACAATCCTATGTATTTCATATCCATACAATACTAAGCGACTACCAACGAGCACGCGGTCGTGCACTGTGCACACAAGCGCGCCAAGAGAGGGAGGGAGAGAGAGAGAGAACGTGTGTGTGTTATCTCCATCTCGCTCACTCTCGAACCCCACCGAGATAAGGCCATGGCACACGTTGTTAGATACGCGTCGGATATCAGCTCTAGCCGCGCGAGCCACGCGCGTTTAGCCCGCCGCAATGGCAACTCTCTACGACTACTGTGCGGCAACGGCAGCGCGGCAGCATCGAAGAGACCGCGGAGACTATGCGCGCGCGGCGCGAGAGATTCCACGATCGTGAGCCGGCTACCAGCAATTCGACGTGCGATTAACTTGCAAACTAACATGCCTCAAGTGCAGATAGATCGCGCGGGGTCATCGCCGCTAAAACGTCTCGTTTTTTTCCGTCGTTTAAATATCTGTACCTTGCGCGCGGACTCTGTGTGTATCGACTCGGTGCGCGGAGCGACGGACCGCCGCGAGAAAAAGCAGTCTCGCGTATTACGAATACCCGTGTGCACTTAATCTCGCGAGAAATCGCCCGGCTCATATACATACAATGTCACGCACCTCGCGTCTCGCGTAGCTCGTCCGGCGGACGACGAGTAACCGCGAGTATTATAACAAATGCTTCACGGCCGTCACCGCGCGCTGGACGGATCGAATGGCCCGGCGATTGCCTGGATTTCCTCTTCCGGATTTACAGCCCAAAAAATGGGCCGAATCGAAGGGATTCGATTGAGCAATGGCTGGCCGAGTAAAACGCTATCCGGAAGTTGTACAAAAGCTAAAAAGGATCTTTACGCGAATTCCCGACGCAAATGTCCGATCTGAATCGTCGTGAAAACGCGAGAAGGCACTTGATGAAGAATTATTTACCTAGCTTTATTGCTCATTACGCGCGAGTCGCGCGAGAGGCAAAGGCAAACGGGCTACCTCGCAGCGGCTGGAAAGTGTGGCACGAGAATTCCTTTATGTCGGACGCGAACTGTGTCATTGTTGACCGTATTATAATGCCCACATACGTCGACTCCGCGTCGCTATTTCAGGAACCACGAGCGCCGCGCTGCGCGTGTGGCGTACGTGTGTCACGTGCGTGCGCTCGCGTATTGTATAATAAGAATCGTTGTACGGTGAATATATGCGGTCAGGCGAGTACAGCGCGAGAGTTGTATCAAAGTTCGCCTCTCGCCGCATAAATCATACGACTACCTGTACGCGCGCGCGCGAGAGGCGAGCTCGACGAGGGGAGGAGAATTAAATGAAAATAAGAAGAAGAAAAGAACAACAAAAAAAGAGTGCAACGCACGCGGTGGAAATATTCTCTTATCGATATTACTATTAATTCTCGGTCCTTTATCGGCGCGCCCGACTCGCCCGCCTTTTCTCTCTCGCTCAAACGAGACTTATAATCCATAATTGCAGGTTAACGAAACACGGGGCCGGAGGCCCATTTATAATCTAATCGATAATTCGCGAGGTCGGCACGTGGCAACGAAAATGCTACCTTCGTAAATTAAATCATCGATTTTCTCGGACGATTTTTTTCGCTACCAGAGTGAAAATAATTACACGAATAATTCACCAGCCCGCGCGCGGCGTCCTCGAGATTTAGGAAAGACGCGGCGGTTAGACGAACCCGAGGACGCCGAGGGAGAGAGGGAGGAAGAGAGGTGAAATTTAAAGAAAAAGAAAAACGGAGGAGAAAAAGGGAGCATCGCCGAGACAGAGAGGCAAACATGGAGGCAGGCAAGCCGTAGGGGAGAGGCATGTGCTAATGAACGCCATTAAAAGCAGCGTTAATTAGATTGCGCTAATCAGATTGTCCCGCGCGTATCTGCGCTACCCTCCCCCTCCCCGCGCGCCACCCTCCGCCTTCCTCGCTATCCCTTCGTTTTTTATATCCCTCTACATCTCCCTCTCTCCTTCGCGCGACCGGCTGCTCTCCTTTTTCCCTCCGTTTCGCGTTTGTACACGAGTAAGAGAGAGAGAGAGAGAGAGCGCGCGACCGCGATCGCGTTACATGCCGAAGCGGAGAGGGCAGTCGAACGGTGTGGGTGGATAAGCGCGCGGGAGAGAAGAGAAACGGACACGAAAAAAAACAACAAAAAATGAGAGAGGAAAAAAAGACGTCCCCGCCTTCGCGGTGTTCCCGCTCCTTCTCTGTGTGCCATTCTATTTTCCTTTTTTTTTCGTCCCTTTTTTTCGCTCGTCTCCGTGTAGCGCGCAAGCGGCAGCAGCAGCCTCGAGTAAGAGTTGGCGGGATCGCGAGCCTAACGACTCGCTACGCTTCTACCGAGAATAATAGATCTCGAGTCTTAACTCTCGTTAATCGGCCCGACTAATTCGCCCGATTAATTATTATTCCTCGATCAAAACAAAAAAAAAACCTACATCGGACACGCCATTTCTTTCCGCTGGAATTATTTTTCTCTTCGAAAGGAGGGAGGAAATGATAGATGAAGAGAAAAGAAAAAAAGTTGGGCCGCAACGTCCGAGATCCCCGCGGTCTGACCGGCGAGGAGTTCCACCACTTGCAGCCCTATTTTCACTCACCACGATTGCCGCAAACCGTGACTGTGTGTGAGTGACTAAAGTGGTTTGCGAGCCGCGCGGAGGACCAGAGGAGAGTGCGATATTGCGATCGGCCGCCGCGCGGGGCCACGACGTCAGCAGGCCTCATGAATCCATATTCATCGTTTCTAAGTGCATAAAATTACGATATAGAGAGTACGAGAGAACTCGCGAGCGCGGGTGTTGAGGCGCGCCTGACGCCGATGTATACGTGTAATAACGCGCAAACGTACACCACCCAGCGTGGCGTTCGGTGTGTCCGCGCATTCGAGTGTGTATAATATCAGACGGAAACTCGCGTATCGTTCACGCATCAGGTCGGGCGTGCGGCGAGTCGGGAAATGCAAAAAAGGCCGCAAAAGTTACTTATTTTTTTTACTCTTCTCTCATTGGTCTCAATTGATTTTTTCACATTTGAAACTTTCCCTAGGTTAGGAATAATTTTTTGCCTCGTGGGTTCCTAAACTTTGGCGCATTATTGTAATTTATTATTGTTAATAGGTGTCTGAGAGCTGCGAAAGATGCGATAGCGCAGGGCGCAACTATATCGTGCAGCCGCAGCTATGCGGACGTATTACCAGCAGCAGCACTTGCCGGATTAGAGAGAAGGATGGATGAAAAAGGGAATGGAGAGCGAGAGAGAAAGAGAGAGGAGGATAGTGGAGCCAGCGCGAGCGCACGAAGAATGGGCGTTATTGGCAAGAAGCATGCGATACCCGCGAAACATGCATAAATGCATAGCCGTCTCGGGCTCGCGGGGAGAGCGAGAGGGAGGGAGAGAGAGATGAGCGTGGATAACCGACCGGAGATCCGACGGCCCGACAAGGGTTGTTGCGCCAGGTCCACCCCCTGCTTTTTACCCCCTTGGTAAGCTATACACACCGCACCGCAACCAAGTGGTACACACACTCTATGCACCGAAAACACCCATCGCCATTCCGCTAAGGCTAACGCTGTAAAATCACTGCAATTTCATTCTCCCACACCAAGCGAAAACGTCTGGCAATAAAAAGTCGCCTGACCGATCAACCACGATGGCGTTTGATCGCACGAAAAAAAAAAAAGAAAAAAATTAAATTTGATTCCTTCGTGTTTCGAATATCGATAAACAATCATTTCGCAACTGGTGATAAATATAAGGGGAAATAAAATATCGCGGCGAAATAAGTTAGCCCGCGCGGAAGATAGCGCAGTTAAGTATTGCGGAGTTGAACGCGGTGCGGTGCGCGGGTGCGCGCGAGTGTTAATGGGCGGAGAGTTCGCGGCGGCGCGGGAGCCCCCATTGAATTATCGCGCTCGGTGCGGCGCGGCGCGGGGCAACATAGTGGGAGCGCGGCGAAACTAAAGTAATTAGCACACGATTTTTATGCGGGGCACGAGCGACGTCGCGGGAGAACGAGGAGCAGCAGCAGCAGCAGCAGCAGCAGCAGCAGCAGGTTGTGCCGCCGCTGCTGCCGCGACTCGGGACTCGGGAGCGCGCGGAGAGTCGCGCATTCTTGGCGAGCTGACGCCTCGGTTGATTGGCAGCCGGCGCGTTCGCAAAGTTTCTCGCGCACCTCGCGGCCCGCACTGCTTGGGCCCATCAAACGGTGGCGATCTCGCCGCCCGCGTCGGCTAATCGCCGACGGACTCTCGATCGTAACGGACGGCCGTATAGGCATTGCCGCCGCCGCCGCCGCGAGGTGCATCGCAACGTGCGGAAACACACACGCTGCGCGCACACGGCGAACCCGTCGCGTCGTAATTGCAAATTGAGCTGATTTAATCGCGACGTAACGGTGCAGTATGTTACTAATATAATCGCCAGTGGCTTCGCTAAGGCGTTCAATTGTACGCCGACATTCCAGCGAAGAAAATGCGATCGCAACGAGGAAATAAAACACGCTCGAGGGAACGCTCGACGCCTACTAATATGCGCGAACGTGTCGCGCGGCCGCCAAACACACATATTTATCCTAAAACCTCGAACGACGAAACCTGACATTCTACATTTTTTTGCATCTTTAATATAATTTCACATTATTATTGCAACAAGAGGAACGATAAAAATAATTTAAATAAATGACAGATGAGAAAAGGCTTCGAAGTATATTTCATACTCGTGAAAGCGAGAGAGATGTAGCGTAAGCGCTGATAATCGGGAGAAAAGAGTAGGCGCAGCACGATCGGAAATAGGTAGGAATAAGCCGCGGCAGCGGGCGAAGTTCTCTCGTCGCTGGGATATGTAGGTACACGTTGAGATACACGAGGGAAGACAAGAGAGACGAGGAGGAGAAGCTGAGAAACAGCAGCAGCAGCAACAGCACGCGAAAAGGCTGAGGAGTGAGAGCTGCATGCACTCCACCTCCTCCTGCGGTTGCTCTTGCTATCCGGCAGTCTCGTCACGATGACTCACGGCGCTCGCGATGCGTGAGTGCATACGCGTCGCGTATAAATCGCTCACGCACTCGCCGAGAGTCTCGCATCAATCGCCCCGTGGTGAACGCGCGCTGTGCTGCTGCTGCTGCTGCTGCTGAAGGGGGGTAAGCGCGGCGCGGCGAGCTGGCCGTGCGCGCCGAGCGAACCGCAGAGGCAGAGGAGACTTTCTCGTGTGGTAATGGAGGAGCCGTGTCTCCCGGGCCGGCTATCGAATGCGGGTATCGATACTGTCGTAATGTGTGTCTGTGCGCTACGCCGGCCCCGCGCGTACCCACCTACAAGCCGAGCCCGGCAAAATACTCGAAAATACAAAATACTTTTTCTACTCAAGATGCAAAATACGTTTTGTATAAAATGCATTTATAAGGGCTTAATTTCAGATTTTTTAATACTTGATAAAAATCAATACATGTCCATTGTTTTTGCATGATTGAAATGTTATTAACAAATTAATGAGAAACTTAATTGTTCCACCAATTGTTTTCAAGGGTTTGTCCCGTTTTATTGTAAATTACCCGGCAGCCCAACTTTTTTTTCTAATGAAAATGATTCATTAATTTTTCTGAATACATATGAGTTTTTTTTTTAGAATGTTGTCCAGTTTTTTAAAACTGCGTTTTTTTTAGTCAAAATGAGGGACAAAAATCGCAATTTAAAGAAATTAGACAAAATTCTGATAAAATTCATATGTATTCAGAAAAAATAAGGAATTCTTTTCGTTAGGAAAAAAGTTGGGATTTTTTTTTTTTTTCATATCCAAGTAAAAAAGTTTAATAACCAGTGTTTTCGAAGGTAGAATATGCGATGTGATAACGATGGCAAAGGCCAAAAGTTGCTATATGAGACAGACAGAATAGCATGTTCTTCGATATTGGAAAGTTCGTCGTTAAAATGTTCTAGGCAAAGAGGGATTTATCTGTTGGAATTAGCAAGAAGTTGACGACGCAAGAATTTTCAAGTGACCGCGCGCTCTCGCGGAAAAACGACAAAAGGAGTGCGCGCACCGCGAGTTTAATTATAAATGCGTCACGAGCAGACGGAAGAGATAACGCGACGATGTGCATTTATTGGATCCGAGCGCGGTTGTATCTCTATCGCGAGATAAGAAAACCGCACCAAGAGACTCTTTACGATGCTGCTGATGAAATAAAGAGCGATTGCGTTGTGAATATTCGAGTCTCTCTCGGCGCAGTATCGCGACTTAGTCAGAGGTAGACAGAGGGCGAGCGGCCGATGATGACTCACGGTGAGGCGACGCACGCAGAATTACTACAGATCCCGACAACATTGTCATACATCTTCGCAACGCGAAAAAAAATATCTCGTCGAAAAATTCATTTGAATCAACCGAAATAAATCTTTTCAACCCTGGCTGCATTTCAATGACTCGCCCAAATGTTTTTTTTATTCGTTCCGCGGGGGACACGAAACGCAAAATGCATCCCGAAATCGCGTGTAATTGCAAAACCGGCGTTAATTACGCGACGATATGGACCCCGTTGGCTATTCCGGATTAGTCGTGTGCGCGGAAGGTCGCGCGCGCGCTTCCGTGTGTGTCGTCACAGTGCACACCGCATTCGCGGGCCGAATCTCTCTCGCTCTTTCTCTCTCGTCGCGCGGTACAGCGGAGAGCGACCTGTGTATCTAGCACGATAGGCAGAGAGCGCGCGCGACGTGCTCGCCAGGTTATAACCCGGTGCAGAGAGAGGGGGGGGGGGCGAGGGCGGGAGGGGAGCTAGGGATGGAGGAGGGAGTGGGGAGGGGGGGGGGGGCGCCGACGTACGCCGAGAGCAGCACACAGGTAGCCGCAGACAATTATCGAGGATTAATTTCTCAATTAACGAGGTCCGACGTGAGCGCGGAGTTACGAGCTTCGCGGGTGTCCGTTCGCCGCGTTCGCCGCTCGCCGCTCGCCAATAAGCGCGAATACACCTCTCCCTCCCTCACTCTGTGCGTTAATATACGCGTCCCGTGTATCTCCCGCTCCCCCTCGGCCGTTTTTACCCGCCGCGCGTTCGCCGCTTCTTCTCGCTTTACGCACAGGTGCTCGCAGGTACACGCTATATACCCACAGATATTTATATACGTGTATATTCGTCCGTGTAACTACAATAAGTCTGTATACGTTGGTGAGTTTGCAGCACGCGGTTCTCTCGCCGCCGCGGGGTTCCCGATCGCTCCATTCAATTACCCGAGATCGATATCTCGACGCGTCCTTCGCGGCTTGCGAAAGAGCAGCAGCAGCAGCAGCAGCAGCAGCAGCAGCGACGTCGTCGTCGCCGTCGTCGTCGTCGTCGTTGCGGCGAGTCCTCCTCCTTCTTCGTCGTCGGTCCCCCACACCTCGTTACGTCGCCCGCAACGAGAATTATCGCCTCACGCAATTAACCCCTCGAAGGCTGCTGTTAAGAATCGTTAACGCATCTCATATATTTATAAGACACTAATTGATGTTAATTCCGTTCTTTTTTTGATTAATAATTTAATAGACGTCATCTTTTCGTGGATAAGAGGGACAACGTCACTCACGGCACCAACAGTTTTTCTGTTCTCGAAGCCGCACTGAAGGTGAAGCTGAAGCTGAAAATACCTTGAAGCACGAAAGAGGGAATAAAAGATGAGATCGCGAGTGCAATTTATGTGTGTCTTAAACAAAAACAAGATGAATTTTTGCTGAGATCCACAAACCCTCTTGATACTGAAATATGCATAATGAGTGTCAGTCGCATTGTGTCGGCATTAATGAAGAATCGTCCGTTCAAGTTGGACACGAGGACGTGAGGACAAACGTGCGGAGAATGAGACGCGTATATATTGGCACGCCGTTGAAACGCAAAGATAAATAGCATCCCGCGCGCGCGACACGGAGGAAGTATTACGCGGCTGCGGCGGCGGCGCGGAAAACCCGGGCGGCCGTGTGAAAGACACTCTATCATTGGGCGTCTCGCTCGCGGTCGTTTTACACCGCCGAGCTTAACGCGGATAAGCGACGACAAAAGGCGGCGATGGGTTCGCGGCGGCGGCGGCGGCGGCGGCGGCGGCGATGGTGGCCACCGCCGCGAGCGAAGCCGATTAAAAAGTAAAGCGCGCGCGCGTGACAATAAAACGCGCGGGGGAGAGAAACGCGCGGTGAGCGCGAGGACAACGACGCGGCCGCATCGCTTCGAGAACAATTCGCGCGAAAATCATGTATTAATATACAGCGCAAACGCGCGCGCAACTTTTCGCTGAATCGACCTGTCATGTTTCGTCCGCTCATTTATATTTCGAGCTTCTCGGAGGGTGAGAAAAGAGCGCGATATAACGCGAGGAGCGCGATTATCGGGAATATATATGAAGGCGGACGGTCGAGAAAGGCGATGCATCATGACTTTCGAGACTTTAGCCAATCTCCTGTGGCGCGGCGCTCGCGGCCCGCTGGACGCGAGCGAGAGAAAAGGATCGAGGTGCGCGCGGAGGGCAGAAGAAAGGGTGTCTGTGTGTATTTGCGGAGACGGAGGACGAGGAGAGACGCAGTCACCCCGCAAGCGTGCCCGCCGCCGCCGCCGCCGTCGCCGCCGCTTCGGTGTAGTACGTGCCCTGTGTCTCTGATTTCATAATTTCCGCAGTCGCGCGGGACGTGCAGCGGCAAACTACCCGTACAAGACCCCGCGGGAGAGTTTATAATACGGGGAACGCCATCTCGCTCGCTCCTCCACGGAATTTCCATCTTTTCCAACTCTACCACCGACCCTTCCTCGCCAACCCTGGTTAGATAAATAACTGAATGACAATGCGAAACGCCGGGTTTTCGTCTGAAAATCCCGACCGAAGGATGTATCATTTTTTTTTGCTTCTTCTACCTACCGATATTTCCTTCTTTTGGACCATTTTTTTTCCTCCCCTATATTTCCATTATTGTCACGAAATGACCACCGTATGAGACCCAACGTGTTTTTTTTCTTTTTTTTTTCAGGTTCTCGAAAAAAGCGAGCTGCATCGTCTCTCAACCACCTCGCGAAGAGTAATTCAAACGAGGTCCCGAGACTTCAGTGATTCTTCGCCAACGAAGCCAAGTGCGGTGGATAAAGCGCGGTGGAAGCGTCGAGAGGGGGGGGGGGGCTCCGTTTTATACCGCAATACCGTAATACACGCCGCTATATACGAGCGTGGATGCTCGTTGTCATGCAGGATGCGAGGGATGAATCGTCCCACCCCCTCCCGTGGCTTCCTTCGACCCGCGCGATTTCTGCTCCCCGCGCGCGCGTCCGCAAACTCTCGGAGGGTGTCGGAGAAGAGAGGGAGAAAGGGCGCAAATCCCCGTCGTCGTGCCGCGTCTCTAGATCACAGCCGCGCCCGCGGCCCCCGCAGTCGGGCGCACTTCATTTCCGCGTCTTACAGCAACCCGGCGTGCCGAAGGAAATGAAAACAATGAGATACAGCCGGTCATCCGTTATGTACGATGCTCTCTCCACGCGCGACTCACGCTCGCTCGGCTGGCGAGCCAGAGATTCTCTCTCCCTCTTCGCGCGACTCTCGCGTCGTCGCTGCTCTCTTAACTCGCATTTATATTACTTAAGCTCCCTCCCTCCTTCACCGCGACACCGGGCAGCTTCCGTCTCCCTCTCTCTTTGACTCTCCTCGCAGCGAGAACGCAGCTGCCGCGGCGCCAACGTATCCACAACTTCATCCCCCGTTTCTCGCTCCCTCCAATTCCAAGCTGTTAACGCCTTTTTCCCCCTCCCACTCGTGCTCGACACATTTCCCCGATATCTTTCTATTTCGTGTTACAACTGCGCCAGCCTGCAAGTTTCGTCCCCCGGGGTTCGTTGGGACTTGAGACGCTTCGGTGCGTTCAAATTGTATAATCCGAATCTCCGCAATCGTTGAAAATATATATTTTCAACGTTAACTTGGGTAGGGTTAAGTTAGGTGAGGTTTAGTTAAATAGAAGTAAGTTAGGTTAAGAATGTGCGCGATTGAAAAATGTGAGCTCTGTATCTGAGGAACCGGTCGCCCGCGGTGGTCCACGCAAGCCACCCGCTTCTCTATCTCTTCACGTGGCGTTACATACAAATAGAATCGGAAACAGTTGGTGCACGTCGATTGTATCTGGAGGAATCTCTGGTCGTCGTCGTCGTCGTCGTGGTCGTCGTCGTCGTCGAGCAGACGCAGACGGGCCGAGTTATACGGAGAGTCGCGAACGGGTCTTCAATAATAAATTGGATTCGCTCGGTATCTCGCGCGCGTTGAGCGCGCACGCATATCCACGGGTATATGCTCGATGATATTCTATGTATCCGCGTGGCGATCTATCTTTCTTCTCGTGATTTCTCGTCGGGTGCTCGCACGGCGCGCGAGGTAGGTAGCTACACGTTCCGTGCGCGGGTTACCTATATGTCATACACGGCAGGTATGGAAGAGCGTCGTGCCGGTACGTGTCGATCTCGGCACGCGGAACGTCGCGACAGCCGATGACGATGAGGTATAAGCGCGCGTGACACCGATGCAAACGACTTATTACTGCAGCCAGCCAGCCAGCCAGCCGGGCAGGCCGTATAGGCTCGCGATGCCCGTCACTCTCTTTCTCTCTCTCTCTCTCTCCCTTTTTCTCGCGAGCTTCGTGATAATACTGTAATATCGAGGTCGACACCGCGGGTGTGGCTCGTGCGACGCGTCTCACCTCTGCAGTCCCCTCTTGCGCCACTCTATCTCTCATGCGATACACCTACGATACGCAGAAGTCGTTAAATAATCTTTCTTTTTTTCCCCTTTTTTTCTTCTCGCATTTACCTATCGATCGACAATGGAGAATGCAATTGCTCGAGACTCCGAGCTGTGAGAAATTAGCCACGTCGGCTGGCGAACATTTGCGTCAATCATCGCGCAGCGACTTGTACTTCAGTGCTGCCTGACGATACATTTGTCATCGGTTACATGATATTCGCGGCCTTGGGGAAAAAAATCCTGACGATCGTTATTGTTGATTTAAATTTTTGTCGCTGGTAACAAAGACATATTTCAGTTAAACCCTTTTGTATTGATCATTCAATTTATTTTTCAGTTGATTTAATAACGAATTAAAAAACATTGTTATTACTATTATTGTTATTATTTATGATATCAATGTTGTGCAATCATATGTATGTTTTGAAAAGTTGTTTGTCTGTTTGTCTGTCCCAGCCCCCTTAATTAAAGTCTGCCCTAAATGATGAAGCCTTGCCCCCCTTAAATCAAGTCTGTTCCAAAATCAGAAATTGTTATTGATGTTAAACAGCCGATACGCGCGCTTCGTGCGCTCACCCAGTTGTCACATCACTGAAATCAAGGTTACTTTTTTTGGATCGATCGAATCTGAATTTTCTTCCTTTGTTCGAGAGAGAACTCTATAATGAAGAGAATGCCGCAAGACGGAACGCGATATCTTAATTTCTGATGACTGTTTTACAAAATGTTAAAGTCAGACCCTCAATAATCGCAAATGTTTAGAACGGGTATCCTTTCGTTTTTTTGTGACTTTTGGGGGTCTGAATTTAACATTCTGTAAAACAATCAGAAATTAAGATATCGCGTTCTGTCTCGTGGCATTGTCTTCACTATAGAGTTTTCTCTCGAACGCAAAACGAAAATCCAGGTTCGATGGATCCAAAAATAAGTAAATCCAACTTTTGTCAAGTGACGAAATTTCGAAAAAAGTGAAAAATTATTTATCGCGTTTTTCTCGAGGATTTTTTTATTTTCCGGGCAAATAACGGTGCTTTTCGGAATCAGCGGGAAATTTCCTATCTAATAGAGCCTTCAAACTTTGCGAAATAGAAAAAAAAATGCTCGTTTTTCTAAAGTTGAACGTAAGCTTCACGTTAACTTCCTTCACGATCTAATTTTGATTCGAGCATATTGCGAGCACGCGAGTCACTACAACCTGCTTGTATAAATAGTACATTACCTTACAAGAAAGGAAAGTATGCGACTTTTCACCGAGTGTGAAGTTTGATGCCCGAGCAAAGCGAGGCCAGAAATGCACACGAGGTGAAAAGTTGCACTCCTCCTATGTAGCGTACTACACTTTGCTCCCGATTTCGCTAAAAAAAAAATTACCACATTTCGTGTGTGCAACGAGAACGGAAAATAATCTCACTTTTTACAAAAGACGACAAGCATGCTTAATACGGTTTCCATTACTCCCGCGCGGGCAGGAATGAGCTGATTACCTTCCTAGGGAGGTAATTAAAGCGGACTGCGTATGCGTAAGTCACTTGTCAAAAATGAGCGATTTCCCGCCCGCGTTGCGGACACGAAATGGGGTTATTTTAGCGAAGTCTGGAGAATTTTTTTCTTTTTTTTTCGATTCGTCCGTATGATTAATAACAACGAGAATAATGCATTGGTATTGCGTGGAATAATGCATCGCGTCGAGTAAAGTTTACAAGCCGAGATAACGAAAGACGCAGCGAGTCGCGATAAAAGTACGTCAGCGATTCCCGAGGAAACGTGGCGTATTTTCGCTCAACCGTTATAGCCCCACCGCTCGACTGCGCGGAACGCGCTCGGATTTTCCCTCTTTTCCTTTTGTCGCCCCTCACGAAGATTTCCCAAAGTGTTTCACAGAGTCTGTCGAGCGCGCGCGCTAACTTCCCCCCGTTAGCTACCCTCCTATCGTCGACCCGATTAACCTGTTGAGCATTATGAACGCGAACTTCGTGTTAGCCCGAGAGCTGGCGGCTCCTTCGGCTCCGCCAGTTGCGGCGCTCGAGAAGGGAAGGAAAGGAGCAGCCGGAGATCGGGATCCTGGATCTCAGCTCGCGCACCGATCAACAGGTTAAATTCCCGGCGGAGAATTTACAAGACTCACTCCCCCCCCCTCTCGCGAAAACCTTGTTACGACAAATTTACGTCGACAAAATCTTCTACCTGCGCGCAATCCTACCAACGAGTCACGTATAAATATATCTCGACTAGTTTCTCTCTTATTCGCCGAGAGATAAATTTCTACGCCCTCTGCGCACCACGGCGTGGATGACGGTGAACGCAGCGCAGTCGAGAGTACGCGCGTAATGTTTATGCCGTACGAGAGTTTAGACTCGTGTCGCGCGCCGCGCTGTAGTCATGTTTATAGCTTCCAAGAGCGCGAAGCAGGTGCCCGGTGGTGCTGGGTGGCTTCGAGGGCGAGCAATTCCCGCATGCTGATCATTTTTCTTTCGACGTTTTTTTTCCCCGCGCACGCCTACGACCTCGAGAACGCACGTGGACTGTCGCCGGTTGAGGCGGCGAAACGCGAGGGTGAGAAGCTGCGGGAGGGAGAGCTTCAGCCGAGCGAACCGGAGGGGACGAGCGGTAGAGAGCGTCGTGAATTAACACCTCTCGCGCGAAATCAGATAGCGCGAAGCCCATAGGCTCCTCGTCTCGCGCAATGCGCGTCGTGGCCGAGGGAGGATTTCGACTCGACTCGAGGAAGGCGCGACGGGACTTTTGAAAGTCTGTCGCATCCGCGACAATTTCATCTTGAGATAATTTATCCAGAATCCCGGGTGTAAAAAAAATTAATTTCGCCGAGTACCGAACTGATTAATCTTCCAAATAATAAGAAATTAGCATCCGGAAATAAAAAATGAAACGATCGATGAGTCGATAAATGGATAACACCCGGTTGATGATTGGAAAACATTTTTTTTTTTAATGAGATTACCGGGATTTGCGCGTAAAACATAGCGCGCTTTATCTCCAAGGCAGGTAGACAAAGTGACTGGGCGATAGAGTCTCTCTTCGAGTCTCTCGAGTTGGCGCCGATTGGTCTCAGATTACGGCGCGAACTCTCGACCAATCCTCCCCGGCGTTAACACCCACGCGCTCCCCGCGCGCGCAACACCCGTAGATAACTCCGTGTGTCGTGGGTGGGTACATAACTCCGGCGTACCTCCCCTGCAGCCGAGATAATGTGCATCCGAGGAAAAATTTCGAGCCGCGCGATTGGCGCGAGCCCCGCGCGTCAGCTCCATTTTTTTTTTCTCGCTCCTCTTCCACGTTTCTTATCTGCTTCCACCTTCATTGGCCGCTGATAAGCCCCGCGTTACCTACGTGGCGGCCCCGGCTAATCCGAACGAAACTCCACTCCCAGCGAATCCCGCGATTCGACTGAATTTTATCAGCTGCGGGGGAATATAAGCGAGGACGGGCGTATACACGAGTCACGCGGTCGCGAGATTCGAGCGTCATTGTTCTCCCGCGGCGCTGCCTTGATTTTCCGCGCTGTCTTACGTCGGATCTGCCCGCGAGCGTGAAGGACACGGTGGGCGTTGGACGCAGCGGTGGCAAAGGACCGAGTGCTGGTAGCTCCTGCTTCTGGGCAAACACGAACGAGAACCTGGATTTCCGCAGCAGCAGCGAGAACGGAGAGCAGGGCACCCACCAGGGAATAGCAAAGGTGGGTAGAGGTAGCCACGATAAGGAGACATTAGCGACCCGTATGCGATAGCGCGCGTGCGCCACAGTCGCCCGACGCCAACTGATAAGGGACACACGTCCGACTGCGCGACGTCCGACGTATAACGACGAGACGCCCTTCGCTTCCCTCCCCCCTCGCCTCATCACACTCACCAAGCGAGTAAAATTAGGAGGGGACGAGACGTTTAAATAATTTTCAATGATTTCTTCAAAAATGCAGCAAAAAATCTAGCAAAATCGACTCACAGTCGCATAAAACGTCTTGAAAACACGTTAAAACATTTTGAAAACGTCTTAAAAATCGTTAAACATTATTTAAACGTACCGTCCCCTCCCAACTTTGCAACTTCGTTCCTGTACGTTCGGAACATTGTGAACTCTCAATGCAGCATTGGCAAAAAAAACCTAGTAAAATGCCTCGACTCACAGTCGCAAGAAACGTCAATGAAAACACTTTAAAACATTTTGAAATCGCCTTAAAAATCATTAAACATTATTTAAACGTCACGTCGCCTCTTAACTTTGCATCCTGTACATTCGGAACATTGTGAACTCTTAATGCAGCTTCGGCAAAAAAAAGTCTCGCAAAATGCCTCGACTCACAGTCACAAGAAAACACCTTAAAATACCTTGAAAGTGACTTAAAAAAACGTTAAACATTATTTAAATGTTTCGTCCCCTTCCAGTTTTGCATCCTGCACATTCAGGACATTGTGAACTATCATCGTGGAACCTACAAAGAAATGTAACAAAGTGCCTCGATTTGTCGCGGTTGTCGATACCGAACAATCGAATCTTTTGATGTCGGTTCCACTGGGGTCTGGCGTACCCTACGACGGACGGAAAAGTTTAATCTGGAATTTCCGGTTACAACTACGTGTAAAACGCCTTTTGTTTTGTTTCGTCGTCGTATTTTTTTTTTCTTTCTGCTCCTTGGTCTCGCGGAACAGGTGCAGAACGCACGACGAGCTGGAGCTCGTTCTCCGCAACGCACTAAACTCGGGGCGCTATCAGTTGGCTCGGGCTATCGCATCGTTCGGTCAGGCACGAACGAGCCTGGTCACCTTTACTATCGTCCGCCCGTATCCTCTTACATTGCACGGGCTCGCGGGGGCTGCTTTATTCTCGCGAAAACACGCTTATATTTTTCCCGTGTATTCCACATTTTTCCATCGCCGAGTCTAGCGAGGACGAAAAAGCAAGAAAAAAAGCAACGAAATCATCCCTGCCACAAATCTTGTTCGATAAACCGCGTACAACGCTTCTTATCCCCTTCCACTACTCAATACTCTTCTATCGAACAAAAAACAGTGACCCAATATATTTTGACTCCGGCAATTCACCATTACTTCCAATGACGTTGAAGTTTGCATCGATGCAAAGCAACGAAATTAAAAGCAATAAAATATAAATGAACCAAAATTATTATACAGGCTGTAAAAAGATATTATAATGACTAAGAGCATGACAAAGAAATATTATCTCACCCCCTGATGGGGGGTGAATTATTTGAATTCGTAAGGAATTAATATTTTGTTGTTTCATTTCGTTGCCTTGCAACGATGCAAAGTTCAACGTCATTACTTCCAACAATTTCAAAAGTATTTACCCACTCTAAAAAAGATGTGTAATTTGCACGAACGTGATCATTGTTGTCGATTTATTCGGCCTGCGATTGTTCGTTTTATCGGGCGAGTACGACAAGCGACTTGAGAAAAGTCACAATCTCGAAGAAAGAATATTAAGAAGTAGGTTCGACTTTGTATGCGAGGGCGCGGTAGCTCGTGGCTCGACAAGTCCCTAAGTCAAAGAAAAAAAAGACTCTGTTGTTCCTTTGGCGAATGACAATCTGGCGCGCGCGATTCGAGCGGTCGAGCCCCGGAGAAAGGCGATAAATAACGATTGAGGAAAATCTGGTGGCGAGAGTGGTCGATAGAGCGCGGCTCGCGCGGCGTGACTCTATCTCTGGTCGCCTCGCGGCGACGATGCCGGAGAAATATCTCTTGGTAGCAACGCTGCAGCGAGATAGAGGCGGCCATAGAGAGTCCGAGATTGAGACAGTCCGCGAGATAATGCGTATAGTTATATACCGAGCTAAGCCTAATGTATGTATATCCGTTGAACGTTAGAAACGTAGTAACCGCGTCGTTGCGGCGCGGCACGGGGACGGAGACGCGCGTAACTGTGTCTCGCGCGAGAGCGAGAGAACGCGAGAGGCAAGCATCGAAAACAAAGGCTTATGTCGAATGAGATAAAGGATATAATGGGCGACAGCAGGGAGCAGCAGCAGCGGCGACGAGGAGAGCCGCGCGAAATGGATAAATGCGCGAGAGCGACCGAGGCTTATAACGCGAATATAGGTTCGGTGTCTCCGCGAGCCGCGAGCCGCGCGCCGCACGCCTGCGGCCCGATAAGTCGCCGGGAAACGGTGTGGGCGGACAGGTAAGCCGCGAGCCAGTCGCGCGATCGGAAATCGATCGCGAACGTCAGGTTCCCTTGTTGTATACCTATAACGTATGGTGTATGCGCGCCGAGCACAGGCTGATTCAAGTTACTCCTTTTCACTCGTTTCTACACGTACGACTCGACGACGGATGCCAACGACTCTATTAACTTATCGAGCGCCGTTTTTTTCATCCTCTTATCGGGAAAATAATTCTTACCGCGAAGACAAGAGAAAAAATGAGACTCGCGGTGTCGACGTCGATGGGAATTTTTATTATAATTATTTCTCAAACGAGATTAGACAAATCTTGTCACGATTTAACGAGAAATTAAGTGTCCTGTTAATTTTTTTTTTTCGAGCACGTGGGTAATAATTCTTCAATAGTTACCACAGGGTAGAAATAATTTCGCAATGCAAAACGCGAAGGAAAAAAATGACGAGTTATTTTTTAAGTGTATCAGACAAAATAAATCTGAACCTGACCTGTGAATCACTCTGTACGGCCTTCGCGAGTCCACCTGCGTGAGTACACACGTTCCACCGGGTGTATTCGCACACAGGTGTGAATTACACGCGTCTATTAATTCGCGCGCGCGATATCTCACACGTGTAACGACGGGTACAGCGTAATATAAATGAAACATAGAGGCATTTAGCGATAGAGACGAGGAAAATTGTCGAGGCGCCAATAAAGCGCGAGAGGTTGGTGCAAATTGGCATGCGCGATGCTCGGGAGCGTTTTTTTTTTTTTTTTTTTTTTTTTTTTTTTTTCTTCGAATCGACATAAGCGAACGAGAATGCACGACGAGCGCGAGAGGCCAATGACAGTTTTCAATCGATACGCGAGGCTTCGATCGCCCACCGTGCGACGAGACGCACGCGGATCAGCAGCCAGGGAGGAATAATAATGGTAGCGCGCTCGCGTGAAAAACATAAACGAGACGAGTCGTGCGCGAGCGCCAAAAGCTGTTTGTTTACGCGCCCGCACCATCATTATTCGTTTCCTTCTCTCCTTGCCGCGCGTTTGGATAGCATTTTACAGCACCGAAGGTGGATAGCCCCGGTCGTTGACACGGATAAAGTATCATCGACCCGGCAATAGTCACTCCAAAAGATAATCCGCGTGACGTCACTGCGCAATTAACGAATATCTCGGTTGTTCCTCGAAGCATCTACATTAGGCATTATCGTACGATCTCGTCGCTGTGAGAGTGTCATTTTTTTTATTTTTTTTTTTTAATACGCCATAGTATTACCTTGTCGATTATGAAATATCAAAATTCTAATGAGTAATGGTTAAAATTAAAAACAGGTATTTTTCGTGTCTTCTTGAAGTGTCACTTTGGTGAGAACACGAGTCGAGTCTTTACTTGTCCAGTCGAATCGGTGTCGAAGGTGGCCGGGAAGAATCGGGCGTTCGCTCTGTGGCCCGGGAAAATTACGCGGATGAGATGTCAATGGAGCAACGCGTTGCGGGGCTAGAGAAAGAGCCGCTCGAAGTCACGACGTCGCGACGACGTGGGCGATCTCGAGCCGACACACGCCGCCGGTTACGCCGTGCGCGGCGCGTTCGCACGCCCACCTGTTGAAACCGGAGCCGAGGCTAGAAGGTGAATCGAGCGAGAGAGAAAGGCAGAGGGCGCCGTGCTTGGTGTGAGCTTCGGTACGGGGGGGACGAACGGGGGGGATACCGAGGGCCACGAGGACGCTCATTCATTATCCCGACGCGGCTCGCTCGCTCGCTGGCTGCTCTCCCGGCTACCTAGCGGCCGTGCTCGGCTTTCGATGCCTCGCAAAGTGCCTCGCAGCAACAGGGAAACCCCGGCTGTAACAAAGTCCCAAGTGCGACCGCCCCGTCCGAGGGGAAGACGAGAAGATCGCGAAAAAAAAAGAAAAACCATATAACACAAATAATTCGTCAATTATTACTAACTGTTGTGCGGAACTGAAGAATTTTTTTTATCGATACAAATGTATCAGGCTTTGTAATTATTTATACGATCGTCGCGGGGTTAGATAAAAAAAAAAGAACTGGCGAATGTACTCGTGGCTCGTCTAGTGACTGCAAGTCGTGAATCTCAGAGCTCCGGCTGCAAACCGATAAAACGAAAGATAAGGGCGTCTCTCTCCCTCTCTTTCTCTCTCTGTCTCAGTCGCATCTCCGCCTGTGCGATTGTACGTGCGGACCGATGTTTTCCAACGTCGCGATCGACGATGCCCGCGCGAAGAGACGGCGAACCGGAGACGCGAGTCGAACAACGGAGATTGCATTGTTGTCTTGTCCCGGAGATCACCGTGAGGGTATCGGCCTTCGCGATATCGGGATGCAGCGGGCAATTTAACGCAGCCGCACTGACCACCGAGCGCAGCATCCGCGATGAGCGCGAAATATCGTGCACACGAATTGTGCGGCATCCGCGGACGCTAAAATCCTTGTCGCGCTGCTTCTTGAAATATCTCTGCCAAGATCCACGGGGAGATCTAGTTCATGGATCCCGCTCGCGATATTTGCAACAACAAAAAAATATTCATTTCCGTCTGTCGATGCGCGAAATTCGCGGCTGCTTCGCGCGTTTGTTCCACGGCCGCAAAGCCACAGAGAGCTTATCGCCCGCTTTCTCCCGCGCGGTATCTCTCGACGACGACGACGACGACGCGAAATCGTCTGCGCTTGCAATATGCATCGCGCGGGGCCAGCGAGAAAACACCAATTAACACTGATTCGAGTTGTGAAAAATACTTAATCGTTATCCGCGATAATTGCGCGCAATGCGCTCGCGGAGATCGCCACGCCGCATTTGCGCTCTGTATCGCTCAGCCGCACGTTTTTCTCCTTGGGACCGATGAAACAATGGTCAAAAATTCGCAATACTGCAAGGCTGACTCATCCACAAAAGGACGCAATATTTTGCCTTCGGAATCAAATGTTCTCGTATCGTTTAATTATATATCTACTAGCAGGTTGTAGTGACTCGCGCACTTGCTATATATAGCAAGTTTATTTTGCTATATATAGCAAGTTTATAGCAAGTTAATTTTGATTGGAGCATATATGCTCCAATCAAAATTAGATCGTTATGTAAATTAACATGAAATTAACGTTCAAACTTTACGCAATCGAGGAAACAAACATTTTTCGATTTCTTAATGTTTGAAGACCCTATCCGATGGGAAATTTCCCGCTGATTCCGAAAAGCACGGTTATTTACTAGAAAAACATCAAAATCGATAAGAAAAATTATAAAAATGATTTTTTTTTTTTTTAGAAATTTTGTCGTTTCGCTAAAATCAAGGTCACTTTGTTTTCGATCGACCAAACCTGGGTTTTCTTTTTGCGTTCGAGAGAAAACTCTATAACGAAGAGAATGCCGCAAGGCGGAACGCGGTATTTTTATTTCTGCATTTTTTACAGGATGTTAAAGTCTGACCCTCAAAAATCGCAAATTTTTAGAAGGTGTACCCCTTTCGTTTTTTTGCGATTTTTGGGGGTCTGACTTTAAAATTCTGTAAAATTTTTTAAAAATCAAGATATTGCATTCTGCCTTACGGCATTCTCTTCGTTATAGAGTTTTCGCTGGAACGCAAAAAGAAGATCCAGGTTTGGTCGATCGAAAAAAAAGTAACCTCGATTTTAGCGAAGTAACGAAATTGAAAAAAAAGTGAATAATCATTTTTTGTCTTTTTCTCGCCGAATTTTCTCTTTTTCAGGCAAACAACGGTGTTTTTCGGAATCAGCGGAAAATTTCCCATCAGTTAGGGTTTTCAAACTTTGCGAAATCCAATTTTTTTTCGCGAAAAACGCAACTTCCTGCTTTAAAATTCTGTGAAAAATTCAGAAATCAAGATATCGCGGTCCGCCTTGCGGCATTCTCTTCGTTATAGAGTTTTATCTCGAACGAAGGAAGAAGATCCAGGATCGATCGAGCCAAAAAAAAGTAACCTCGATTTTAGTGATGTGACAACTGGGTAAACGTGCAAAGCGCGCGTATGAGCAGGTTAACATAAATCAAAATTTCTAATTTTAAGACAGACTTGAATTAAAGGGGCTGGGGCAGACAAACAGACAAACAGACTAACAACTTTTCAAAATATATATAAGATGGATTCAGTGACGAGATAATAAAAAAAATCCTCAGTGCAGGTTACAATCGTACAATCCACAATCTCCTGGGTCGAAAAAGTGTAAAATCGCGCGTACCGATTTATCCCACCCGACCGTATATCGGATTGTCCACCCGCCGCGCGTCGAGCCGGCCGACAAATACTCGGCGCGCGGACCAGGATAATCAGCTGCGATGTTGCCGCGAGCCGCCCGTCCGCGAGACTGGCAGATAACGCGCGAGCGATACCGCGCGCAATATAACGAGGGTCGTCGCGCAAGGAAACTTTCCAGCAGACAGGCGAATAACCCTGCGATCCGCGATACGCCCCGCGGGTCTCGGATCGATAGATCGCGCGCATCTCGTCGCGTCCGAGAGGGTCGCGCGGGCGCGCGCGCGTCTCGCAAAAAGGGTTCTCGCTCTCGTCGAAAGACAACAACGATAAAGAAAAAAAAAAAAAAAAAGAAATCAGAGGGAGAGATGATGAGAAGACAAGAGTCCAAAAGTTAAAAGGGAATTCATCCATAATAAGGCCAACGACGAGACGGGGAAAGGCACGTGGTGCATTATACGCCGTAGGACCGAACAAGAGAACAAGAGAATGAGAGAAGAATAAGGGAGATAGACGGATAGTGAAGAGAGAACGCACAGTTGGCCTCCTACTTTTCTTTCCCTCTTTTCTCTCTCTCTCTCCCTCTCTTTCGCTCGCTCTCAAGATAGAAAGGGACGACGGATCGGCGCGCGATCTCCAACGGAATAATAATGCGGGTAAAATAAAACGCCCGTACGGTATATAAACACCCCTTCGCTTCTTCCCCCCTCCCTCTCCCTCTCTCTCTCTCTCTCTCTCTCTCTCTCTCTCTCTCTCTCTCTCTCTCTCTCTCTCTCTCTCTCTTTCTCTCTATCTCCGCGTTGCTTTTCGCTGACCATCAGCGGTGGCCCGAGAGAGCCGCGTTCCGCGCAACCCCACATAATGCAACCGAGAGCCGATCTCCTCTCTCTCGAGACGCGGTCGTGCCGCGCGCGCACACGCGGGAACCCATAGAGATGGGAGAAAGATCAAACACTGAAATTACAGCATTGTGAGCATTCTTGTTCGGCGGCGCGCGCTGCGCCTTCTCTTTCTACGGCTCGTTCCTCGTGTTCTTGTTCTTCGGCTCTCGCGCTTCGTCGTCGTCGTCGTCGTCGTCGTCGTCAGTGCCGCGCGCGCGCGGAGCCGGATAGATAACGGTCTACCCCTTTGCCTCTTATACCCCCCTACGTCGTGCGTTTCCTACACGCGTACTCGAAGCTCCTCTGCGCCCTCCGCTTATGAGCCCCGGCGGTATAAACACACACTCGATGTTCTCCGCGGTTTCGATACGCGGTGCGCGCACGCGAGTTTCTTTTCCCGATGCGTATCGATATAAAGGCATATTGCCAATGTATAAAGTCGACCCCTCTCGACTGGGTGGAACGCCGTGCGGGAACGCGCGAAGCACCCTAATCTTGCGGTGTACTATTGACACAGCGAATGGCGGTAATATCGGGAACGCGTGTTCATCGATCGGGACTCGTGTACCGGCAATTTTCTTTCAATTGATATTTTACAAGCGGCGGCGGAAGAGAGAAAATTGCGGAGTCGTGTCTTATTCGAAGGAAAAAAAAACCGCGCGAAGAAGCAAAAAAGCGAGAAAAAAAAAGTGTCTTGTCGCGTCCGCGGATTGGTGGATGGAACGCTTCGGCACAGAGGCGGCTTTGTTGCTGCGAAAATAAAAGGCAGCGAGCGAACGAGCGCGAGCGAGGCGCAGGACTCGTTTCTCTCCGATTGCGCGGTTGAGAATAGAATATTTGGCGCCCCGAACAAGGCGACGATTGTGCGAAATCTGCGGGTGCGTAGAGCCGTCTCTCGCAGTATCAGTAAACGTGACGCGACTCGGGCGAACGCGGAGTGAGTTACCACCCGAAGGCAAAAGTCTGCGGGAGCACGTGGGTGGGTTGCACGCGCGGCGGCGCCCGGAGGCGAGAGAGATGAGACCGAGGAGTTAAATGAAAGTAGAGTGGGTATTGAGGGAGTGCGCGCGCGGTGCTCCGGGTGTGCAGCGAAAACTATGCTGTATAATCAAGACGGTGGAGTAGCCGTGACGAGGCTCGATAAAAAGAAACAGCGGAGGAGGAGGAGGAGGAGGAGGAGCGGAGAAACGAGAAAGAGAGAGGATCGGAAGAGGGACAAAAGAGCAAAAAGGGAGTCGCGATAAAAAGAACCGGGGTGGGGTTAACTGCGGGGAGAAAAAGCGGGGGGCGGGAGGAGGAAAAGATTCTTTCTCCGTCTATCTGTATCTCCATCTTTCTTTCTTTCTCTGTGGAGAAGTAAAAAGGCCGTGAAAGAAAGGGAGACAGATAAGAAACGAGGAAAGAAGGAGATGAGAACTGTGGCGGAGGGACATTTGAGAAGGACTGGTGCGCTCGTCTCTCCTCTCCGCAGCAGCGGCAGCAGAAGCAGAAGCAGCAGCAGCAGCAGCGGCACATCACCTCATTCCATCCTCTTATCTATGCATCGTTCCGCCCCGCCGACGCACACCCGCCGCGTACGTGTGCGTGGGTCCTCCTGAATAGCCCAGAGTATATATCGCGTGCAAGTGTTGCGGGCGGCACTCTACTCTGCTGCTGCTGCTGCTGCTCTGTGTGCAGATACGAGCGAGAGGAGCGAGTCTCGCGGACGCGCGTTATCCGCGAGGCGCGTCTCGGGGTGCGAGAGAGCAGCGGGCACGAGGAGCCAGCGGGCCCCGGCTGTGAGGCCAACGGAAAGCAGACGATTCGTCGCAGTGATATCGAGACGACCTGAAACGCGCTTTGGATCCACAGATGCGGAGGAACGAGTAGCGCTGCCGCCGCCGTCGCCGTCGCGCGTATCTACACGACCGACGAATATCATATTTTCATAGTCGTAACCGCGCGAGATATTAGCACACCGTATATTGAAAACCTGGTCAGATTAATGTTTACCTATACTTTGTTTCATAAAGCTCTGTCGATCTCGGAATTGGTAGATACGAATATTCTCTTCGAAATATATAAAAATCTAAAACCTCATGGTCAACATGATTTAACCGGATATTTATGGAGTGAAAAGAAAAAAAAAATTGATATGGAAGAAAATGATCGGTTGAGGTAATCTCGGATGGGGTTAAATGAGAAGAACAGGTGTCCACACTCTCGGCTCAATTTCACTCTCTAGTCGTCGCCGAGAGTCGCCTCGATTGGTTTACACCCGGAGATAGTGATAACGCTGTGTGCACAGCGTGCATATACGTAGTAGACCGAGTGAGTCTCCTCTGATACACAAGCGCCGCAGCGGCAGCGGCAGCGGCACCGAGGATACGAGCGAGAGGAGCGCCAGAGTGGTGGAGGTGTCGGCGAGGTGGTAGCTGTACAACAATATCTTGTTTGGTCGGACAAACAGCGACACGCGCGGCGTGTCGACGCTGCGGGGCCTAATTGCCTCCTCTCTCGCTCTCACATTCTCCCTCCCTCCCTCGTTCTCTAGTCTCGTCGTCCCTCCGCGGCTCATCGAGTATTTGCTCGACAAACACCTCGGCCGGGACGTAAACACGATTCTACGGGGCGCGCAGTCACTTTTCTCGAAAAAAAAAAATCCTACCGTCTACTCTTTCCCTCCTTCTCGTCCTGGGAACGCTTAAATATATTTAAAAAATGTTAACCCTTAGCGACCGCACCTCCGCCAGGCCACATAGCGGCCACACGGGGTACAAAATCACCCCCACGCTAAAAAAACCTGGTTGCGCAAGACATATGGGTGTTTCAAGACTTCTAACTGATTGTTTCATGTTTGTTGAACAGTTCTTCAACATTTCTAGTCATTTTTATCGGTCAATTTATAGATGGCGTTCTAAAAACTGGTAATGTATGCGAAAATTCGGCAAAAATTGCTTTTTCAGACAAAAAAATCATTACTCCGCCATTTTTCAATATTAAGGGCTAACATTTTAGGATTGTACACACAACATATACCACTACCATAAAAAAATGACAGTACCCGCCGATTATTCAAAAAGTATATTTATTTTGCAAAATTACTGGAGGGAAAAATGAAGAAAAAAAATACAACTCATAACATTTCAAAGGTTTCAAAGGTTCAAAGGTTCCAAAGGTTTTAGATCTCTAATTTCACTTTTTCTGAGCCTGGGGTGATTATGTACCCCCCCGTGGCCGCTAAGGGTTAACTAAGTAGCCTCTACGCGGACTTCGAGCGCTTACCCAGTTGTCACTTCACTAAAATCGAGGTTACATTTTTTTTATCGGTCGAACCTGGATTTTTGTCCTTCGTTCGAGAGAAAACTCTATAACGAAGAGAATGCCGCAAGGCGGAACGCGATATCTTGATTTCTCAATTTTTTACAGAATATTAAATCAGACTCCCAGAAGACACAAAAAAAACGACAGGAAGAAAAAATCCCTTCCCCTTCTAAAAATTTGCGATTTTTGAAGGTCTGACTTTAACATTCTGTAAAAAATTCAGAAATCAAGATATTACGCGATCCGTCTTGCGGCATTCTTTTCGTTATAGAGTTTTCTCTCGAACGCAAAAAGAAAATCCAGGTTCGATAGATCAGAAAAAAGCAACCTTAATTTTAGTGAAGTGACGAAATTTTGAAAAAAAGTGCGAAAACGTTTTTCGCATTTTTCTCATTGAATTTTCTATTTTTCGAGCAAACAACGGTGCTTTTCGAAATCAGCAGGAAATTTCCCATCTGTACCCCTTGCGTACCCCTTGCGTTTTTTGCGGAAAACTTTTTTTTCGATTTCATAAAGTTTGCAAACCCTGTCCGACAGGAAATTTTGCGCTAATTTCGAAAAGCACCGTTGTTTGCCCGAAAAAAGTAAAATTAATTGAGAAAAACGCAAAAAAAAAAAATATTTTATCTAGCTAGTGGAATATTATTACTGGTTTTTGCAGTTACTTTATAGTTACTCTCGTTATCTTTTTTTTATTTTTTCGTTTTTTTTTCAGCAAGTAATAAGATTTATTGATAAAGGAATGTGTCCGAGTTGTCAGAGGTACGAAAGGGTTTACGAGAAATTGTTTGAACGTAGGTACGTACGACACGCACGTTTGTCCTCTATATTCGTCGATTCTGGTGGCCGCGCGCGCTTGGTCTCCGGAGCGCGGCGGCGGCGGCGTGCGGCGTCTCGTACACGTGCGTATACAGATAATCGTGAACAACGACGATGTATCGAGAAGGAGAGCCGAGGGAGAATCCGAAGACGCGAAGTAGAGAAGCCGCGCGCCCCTGCTGTAACTGCGAGCGGAGCAAACGGCTGTATATAGTATGTAATACAGTGTGGCGGCGGCGGCGGCGGCGACTTCTTCGTTCTCGGTGTTCTTTTTTATCTTCCTCCTTCTTGTTTCTCGAGTGCGATATAGAATTGAGAAAATCCAGACGCTCCTCGAATGCTCATATTCTCCCGTCCTTATAATCTCCCCCTCTAATCACTGTCTAGTACAGGAGAAACCCAAAACGAAACATTTTTTCCCCTTTTTTTTCCAAATAATTCTGTTTACAAATTTTTTAGATCGCACAATTTTCAGCAGTAATATCCCGAGACCTTCAAAATTATCGGAATATTTCCCGATTGTTTTGTTGCTGAGCAACAAGAGGGAGAAATTTCGCATATTAATTCGCGATTTTTCTGCGAAATTTCTCCCGATCGTTGCTCAGCAGGAAAACTAGAAGGAAATATTGCGATTAATTTTGGAGGTCGAGGGGCATTTTCCGGATTTTTTTTCGGGTTTGGATTTCGACTAAGCACAGAGCAGTATTCGAGGAAACAGGACATATTGACAGATCAAATAAATCTATAACAAAACTATATTGGTTGAAAACAAGTGAAGAGCTACTGTGCAATATCCGGATGCAATTTCAGACGAAATTTTTAACAAACGAACTCGATTACCAAGAATACTCCGCTGTGATTGATCGAAATCCAGGCCCGAAAAATAATCGTGAAAAAAAAACAGATTCTCCGAAGCCGCAACTTTTAAACGGAAGAGTAAAACAAACATAGTTCGAACAGTTATCGCGTGGGTTTTGATGCACAACAAGCGGTTAAAACATTATCGCCGGTACGTCGAGTGAAATCGTTTCGGCGCGACTCATCGATAAGCCGAAAATATGGTAGCGAGCGAAGCAGCGGCGTCGATGCACCAGGGCAATATTGTATATTCGGCGGGGCGTGCGGCGGTGATAGATCTATAATACACACTTATGCAAAACAGTATTTGGACCTTGCAAGTGAAGAGGGCGCGGGGGGTCGTCGGGGGGAGCGGGGGGGGGGGCGTCGGTCGGTGCAGCAAAAGCGCGGCGCAGCATCGGTTTACAGAGTGGCAGCAGTATGGCAGCGGTAGCTACACGTATATACGCCGGGCGAAGGGGGTGGGGGTGCGGGAGGGGGGAGGGGGAGGGGGGGGATTGGTGGAATCGCGAAAAGGCCTTTACGGAGCGCGGAGCACGATCGAGATACAGTATCGGCCGGCATTTCGAGTGAATATTAGCGTAATGAGCTCGATAGTCGGCCGATAGGAGATTTCGACCCCGTCCTCGCGTCACGTACCCCGTATGCGCACACGCTCGTCGCGCTCGTCGCGCTCGTCGATCCGTCGATGAAAAGCGTCACGCTACAGCCGAGCCGCGTGTCTCTCTGTCGTCCTGCGGAATCGTCGACCCTCGGATTTTGGAATGTTATACAACATTATGCATCGCGCGAATATATTGCGAATGTATGCGCGTTAAACGGGCCTCGGGTATGGATATCTGCCGGGATAGCGCGAGCGAGCGCGTGGCAGGAAGACAAAAGCGAGTGGAAAATTTTTAATCGCTTCTTTGCGCTCTCTTCGTTATCAATCATCGGGGCCACCGACCGCGTTATAACCAACGCACAACACCGCGATAGTGGTAACAAGAGGCATTTTTGTCGATTATCCTCCGGAATTATTTAACGCGCTCTCTCGATTTGGCAATTAAATTGCGACGCGACGCTAATTTTTCACGTCGCTTTGGAAAATGTTTTTTGCAAATGACAAAAACGACTGTCACTATGCATTATCACTATCAATATTAAGAGACAGTGATACTTCACTCGGAACTTCTTCGCCCAATGATAAACGCCTATAGGGCTGCCTCTCTCGCACCTAGAGCTGTTTCTCTCGCACCTTCTTGTTTATCGAGTCTCCTGATCAAACGGCTCGATCTATCGAGGAGCCCGAATATCAGCCCAATTCTGCAATACTTCCGCACATTTTATCAAAATCTGAGCTCCATCTGTCGAATAGTTTAGGAGAAAATAGCTTTCAAAAATTCGAGCTGGAATGGGGAAAGTGCCACTGCCTCTTAACGACAGAAGCGGAAAAAATTGCACGGAAAAACTATTATTGTTTCTCAGTTGAGAGATCCAGAAATGTCTCACGAAATTCCAGTCGTTCTGGAAAAAAAAACACGTTGTTCAACATTGTCCGAAGTAGCGTGTCGGAGTGGATGTAGAAAATCGTCGCGAAATGTGTATCGTTTAGAGGGCGTTAGAGGAGCCAAAGTGCGCGTTAAATCGTGGAATGACGAGAGGACGGAACGAGAGGGAGAGAATAACGGGTTGCACGGTGGGATTTCTCGCGGCGAGTGGAAGAAACGGGAATGAGGGAAGAAGTGGGAGGGGGAGCGAGAGAGAAAGCGATCTATCTCGCTCACCCTCTATCTCTCTCTCGCTCTCCCCGTGGACACCATTCCAACGATGCCAGGGCCGTGTCGCGGGAGTCTGGAGTGACACCACAATGCGGTGTAGCAATTTGTAGGCTCGCCCTTCGCGGTCCTCCTTCGAGGCTGCTCTCCCCTCGCGCGCGCACGGCTAACGTAGAGCTCTCGCTTATGCACTCGCGCGTCGCTGCCGCCGCTGTCCCTCTCTCTCTCTCTCTCTCTGCCTCTGCTAGCCAAGCCGCGAGCCGCGCGTACCACCTATAGGCACCAGAGGACCTCCGCGGCGGCGGCAGCGACGGCGGCAGCACCCGTCCGCCGTATTTATGAGCCGTCCTCACTCGCCGCGCGCTTGTATATCGGCCCGTGTGAGACGCCCGGCAAAGCAATTGCGCGCGGGAAACGATCGGAGGACACGCTCGCGCGCTGCATATACCACTCGTCGAATAAAACAAACCGACGAAAACATGAATGAAACAAAACTACACCGCGATCGTGCGGATAAGTGAAAACCCACTTCGGGCGAAAAACAAAAAAGCTTGTTTTTTTCGTGTCCACGATGGGATGTGTGACGGACTCTTTTTATGGGGGGCTCCCGCGAGACTCGTTGCGAATCAATTTTTTCTCACGTAACGATTGTAATTTGTTGTTACCGGTAAACGATGGAACACTTTTTTTTCTTACGATGGACTAAAAATTCGGACAAGTGACACGATAATTTCGACGATATTCGACGCACGGAGAAAAATAATCGGGGAGTGATTAACAAATCGATTGTTGCGTTGACGAATTTTGTTTTTGTGTTGTCACAGCAAAATCTGCAACTACCACGACAAAAATGTTGCTATCACTACGTTGATTTTTTTTTCTCTGTGCGATAAACGAGGGACAGACGAGAAAAGAAGAAAGAGAGGGGCAAAAAAACGGAAAATCGCTGTTAAAGCGTTCGAAAGCGACACGAAACGATTTGCGAGGCGAGGACATGTGCGAGCTGCGAACGGGACGACCAAAAGGAGGCGGAGAAGGTGCGCAAAACGCGAAGCGGGCTAACTAGGCGAGATCAGGGGAGACGATAGGTGGCTCTCGGGTCCTTTGCCTCGCGAAAGGGAGAGGAGCCGAGCGCGGAGGACCCGGGAGTACGAAGACGCGAGAGCAGATAAGAGTCGGAGGGAGAGAGAGAGACCGGTTACACGCGGAGTCCAGCGGCGGCGGCGGCGGCAGCGTCGCTACCGCTCGATCCGCGCGACCGGCAAACTCAAACCGCATCAGCGCGACGCAGCAGATTCATGCGTTCGCGTTCGCCGGTGAAACTCGAAGAAATAAGGGAAGCCGGGAGAGAGATAAGCCGGAGCGAGGAGGGAGGAGGGAGCAAGAACGAACACCGCCTCTCTCTCTCGCTCTCTCGTTTTTTTTTGTCTCTCCGTCTCTGTCGCTTTGTTTCCTTTATCTTTCGTTCCTCTCGCGGTGGACGTTCGACCGTCACCGCGTCCTCATAGGTCTCTCGTCGCGCGGCATCGCTGCCTCCTGGAAGACGACGCGGCCGCGTCTCGCGTGGACCGCCGCTCGTTCGCACACCCCGCGCGCCACCGCCGCCGACGATCGACACTGATAAACCGCGCGCGACTCCTCGCCGACTCTCGTAGGACTTCTCCGCTGTTTCCATCGCGAAACACCTCGGGTCGTGCAGGCTCGGCCGAGCACGGTCAAGTTTACTTCTTTTCAACGTCGCGAAAAACCTCCTTTTTTACCATGTTTTTGACTTTCAACGCAGATGAATTTCCAAAGTGGTTGATCATTATTATTGTTAGTGGCCTCTTGAAATTATCTCTGTTTATCAACTTTTCCCTCAAATTTATTTTTCCTTGTTGTTGAAATTTGACGAGTTGAAAATCTCCATTAAAAAATTGAGTAGCTAAAATATCTCGGAATTTCGATATAAGTATTGTTGGAGTCTTATTAGTTTTCTGATTGGCTGCTGGATTGCCTGCAACTCGTTGCTAACCAACGAGCAGTTCCAATCGAGTTATTATAACTTGACAGTTCGGAGGGCCTTTGAGATTTCAAGGTTTGTTAACGTTATGGGAGGAAAGGGTGTTCGCCCCCATGGAAAAAAAGTATAATTAAAAATATACTTTTCAATGTATTGAAAAAGTATATTCTAAGTATACTTGAAATATATCTTTTATATTTATTATGTATTTTAAATACATGGGAAGTATATATCAAGTATATGTGCAATAACTAGTTTTTCGTAGAAAAGTATATTTCAGGGGTATATGTGCCGTCCATGTAAAATATATAATATATACATTATGAGTATACTTCACACATACAGCAAAGTATATGTATATACTACATCGTCGTATGTATGAAAAATTTTACAGATGCACATTGCGTGCAATTTAGCCTTATATTTTGCTATGTTCGTGAGTAAACATCGTGTATGGTACATCTACTATTCATACATTAAATATATATTTGAAATAGATGGAATATATATTTTGCACATACTTCGCAATATACTTCAAGTATACTTTTCAAGTATATTCAAAAATGTATTCGACATAACTAATTTTTCGTAAAAAGTATATTTATTATACTCAAAAATATACTTTTGAATATACTTTAAATATACTTTTTTTCCATGGGGGCGGGCGAAGCATATGGCCTAATATTTCCATACTTCCAGAGAAAAAAAATCATTTTTTACGGTTTTCTCGACGAATGTTCTATTTTTTGGGCAAACAACGGTGCTTTTCGGAATCAGCGCGAAATTTCCCATCGGATATGGTTTTCAAACTTTACAAAATCGAGAAAAGAAAATCGCAAGAAATGCAAGAAGTGCGTTTTGCACGAAAAAAAATGTCAATTTTGTAAAGTTTGAAGACCCTGTCCGAAGCAAAATTCCCCGCTAATTCCGATAAGCACCGTCGTTTGTCCGAAAAATAGAAAAATCGATGAGAAAAACGCCAAAAACGATTTTTCACTTTTTTCAAAATTTCGATACTTCACTAAACTTGGGATTACTTTTTTTTTATCGATCGAACCTGGATTTTCTTTTTGCGTTCGAGAGAAAACTCTATGATGAAGAGAATGCCGCAAGACGGGGCGCGATATCTTGATTTCTGAATTTTTTTTATAGAATATTAAAGTCACCCTAAAAAATAGCAAGTTTTGAAATTGCCCCCACCCCTTGGTTTTTTTGCGATGTTTTGCGGTTTGACTTTAACATTCTGTAAAAATTCAGAAATCAAGATATCGCGTTCCGTCTTGCGGTATTCTCTACGTCATAGAGTTTTCTCTCTCGCAAAAAGAATAATCCAGGTTCGATAGATTAAAACAAAAATAACCCCAAGTTTAGTGAAGTACCGAAATTTCGAAAAAAGTGAAAAATCTTTTTTCGCGTTTTTCTCATGGAATTTCGCCTTGCGAAACGCGATCTTCGTCATCTTCGTTATCTTCGTTTTTTCTCGAACGAAGGAAAAAAATAATCCAGCTTCGACCGATCAAAAAAATGTAACCTCAATTTTAGTGAAGTGACAACTGGGTAAGCGCGCATACAGACTAGTGATGATAAAAAATAATTAGCGCAACTATTATAATTTTCGTCCATCGTTCGCGGGTAACGTTAGACTGGTCGGCAAGCGAACCGTGAGAGGGTTGACACTCGCGACCGAGCAGTCCAGTGCGGCAGGCAGGCAGGCAGAATGCAGCAACTGTAAGAAGTGAGATTGGGAAAGACGCGGCGGCGGCGGCGGCGGCGGTGGCGGCGGCGCGGGGTGACGAGCGTGAGAGTCCACCGAGGGGCCCTGTCGATACACGGTAGATGTAGTGCCAGGGGGGAAATCGGGAAGAAGTATCTTAGAAAGAAGAGCGGACAGCTGCGCGCAGGTTCGCTCGCGATGTTCCCGGGCCCGCCTCTTATTTCCTCCGCGCGCTCGGTCTCGCTCCCGCCGCGCGACTGCACCGCGCCGGGACCGCGTCGGGACCGCTCCGAGAGAGATCGTGTGCTCAGATATTCTTTACCGTCAACACGATTCAATAAAGCATTCTATAAAATCATCGGTTATTAATTTGACGCTCGTGCTCGACGGGGGGTGATTGCTGCCTCGCCGCACGGGGTCCCTTCCTCCTTGCCGCGGTGATACGCGAGATACGCGACTCTCTCTCTCTCTCGCGGGATATTGATATTCGTATCTCTCTTCCACCCTCTCGCGTCTCTCCGATTTTTCTTCACGGTCTCAGTGTCGCCGGGACTAAATTGTCGACTGTATAATTCCACCGTTGCGCTCCATAATTTCTCGTTCGCCGGATTATTTATATCGAACCAATCGAAAAATTCGCGTGCGCAGCACTCGAATCGTCGAACACAAAGGACTGAGCCTTTCGCGCGGTGGAAGCGAAGCGCGGCGAGCGCGCGCGTTTTTCGCTACGCGACGTTACCGCGAGTGCAAGGTTGTTGGCTCTCCGCGTTAAAACACGGAACTAATTAACTGGCGAGGCCTATAAACGCGCCTACTGCCTATTTATTTAATCCGTTCGTTCGCTCCTTCATTTACCACGGTGAGAATATATTAATAATTTCCGAGACAATTTATATACTTTTTCCCAGTTTTTTTTTCCACAACGCTCGTATGCAAATCCCGAGTGGTATTACGTTATATTACCGTAATAAGCGTGTGTAAAGAATCGTGTAACGAGATACATTCGCGACGAGAGGCTCGGGCGATGAACGAGTTTTCAGCACGCGATGAGGTGTTGTTTCGAATTTTCGCCACCGGCCGTACGTCATTAATTCAACAAAATTTACAATAAATAATACTGACAAGGCGGCGATTGGTTTAATTTCATCACGCGTCGTTACGTGTTTCCTCGACGTCGAAATATGATAGGATATTAATCGAATTTCGCGGAGCGGCCCCGAGAGCACGACGGTGGGACGGAGAGGGATACCCGTTCGACGGGTATCTCGGCGAGACAGCGCCGCGCAATGGCAGAAACCGCGCGAGGGGAGAGCAGAACACGTGAAAGTCGCCGACGCGACTTTCGTCGAGCCACGTGACGCGCGCGCGATACTGCAAAGGCGGCGCGACGACAGAAATCGCATTAACTATTTTACGCGACTTCCCTGTGTCGTCGATAAATCGTCCGCGGTCTTCGTACCGGTAACTGACCGCTCAGAGTTATTTTTATCCCAACAGAGGTTGACATATATTTTTTTAAATTAAATTCGCGAATATAACAACAAATTTAAAAAATCAATTGGAACATCAAACTCGGTGTCGCTCACACTTTTACGTAGAAAGGGCGGAGTTTTCGTGAAGCACGTGTGACGTTACCGGACGTTAAATCAACGCGACAAAATGTATAGTTAATCAAGCGCATAGCTGCGATGTGCGCGCGGGAATCTCGGTTCGATGGGAAACCGCGATAGTGCCGGGCGATGGCAGCCGCGCGTCGTCTCTTTCCCCGACACCCGCGGGTTTCCTTCCACGTTAATAAAGAAATCTTCTCCCGTCAAATATCGCCGCCGCGATACAATCGCTTAATCTCGACGTACGGAGCCCGTGGAATCTCGGGAACTCGGGCGTTAATTAATTTCCGTTTCGTTTTACGACCGACGAATTAATCGAGTCGGCCGTTTTCCTTCGCGTTTCTCACGGTTCCGTTTCCAACTCAATTTAAATAGAAGCGGTTATAATAACAATAGTACTACTGATAATAAAAACGCTGCAAGCTGGCCGGCTGTGGGTTTCGCACAGCCGGCGGCCAGGCCGCCATCCACGTGACCCGATTGACGCGCCGGCAAATTCTTTTACACCCGGCGGAAAACTCATCGAGATTGCCCCGTTAAAACGACGGAGCAACGACACTACGAAAACGTCACGCGTTGCGAAAGCGACATTGAAAATCCTCACCACCCACGGACATCGAGACACGTAACATAGGAATTTTGGTAGGTTCGACACTCACGTTTCAGCGGCTTTGGGTTGCTCTGCTTGCGACGTGACATCCTCTGGTATCTGCCATCACCAAAAGACCGGCGACATACTGGACGACTAGCTCGTTACGGGCCCCGGACGACGACGATGCGGACACAAAAATGCTCGTTTCAGCGGCGTCGTTAACAGCTGACGGATTGGCGCGTGCCGACAACTTTTCCGATATTCAAGCTCTCTCTCTCCCCACAACAACACGTAACCGAAAGATCGCCCCGTTCTTTTCTTCTCTTCTTTCACCAATTAGCGGGCTTTACTCGTCGCAGCGGGACGCAGCGACGATCTGCGGACTGACAGCTGATAGCGGGAGATGGAGGGAGGGGGAGGGATAATGCAAAGCAGCGAACGAACAGCGGGATCGAGCGTGGATATTTGGCTTTGGACGCGCACTTTAGCGACACGGAAGAAACGGGACTGACACCAATTTGTAGATTTTTATTATATCTCACGCTGTGTGCGAAACGTCGCGGGCTGCGAGCGACGGTGTTTCTCTTTCTTTCGTTTTTCTCTTTTTTCTCGCTCTCTTTCTGTCTTCTATCCTTCGCCACGTTCACGGTTATCGCGACGCGTTTAAAACGACACCGGCGGGGCGAGCTCTATCTCTATCTCTCTCTCTCTCTCTCTCTCCCGCGATTACGCGCGCACGATGGAACGGACGTTACTCGATTTTCGGACACTCACGCACACCATACCGTCCCTCGGCCGCTGTCAGCGGGCAACTAAACAAACCCGATGCTAAACAACCCCCCACTCTGCGCCGCGGCGTGACTGCCGCGCCGGCAGCGGGGACTCGCGGCTCGCGCTGAGCGGGGAGAAGGCTCCGCCCCTCTCTCACTCTCTCGATCTCTCTCACTCAGCGCGCGTCGGTAACTCGGCGCCGCAGCCGCCGCGCGCGCGGCCGACTTGTCAGTTGGAAAAATATATATATATGTAAAACATCAAAAAACGCGAGCTACTCGTTACGTTACAAAGAGGCGATTACAGGTTCGCGGAAAGTGACGAAACATCGACATACGTGCGAGTGACACGACGGTTCCGACGAATTTTTTCTCGCGACAGTTTTTCGAGGATTTACCGGTTGCGATTTGTCGTGGTGACGCGAAGAGTTTACGCGTAGCGCCACGGATGGCGGTTGGCGCCGCGGTTGGAAATCGAATTTTCGGGTGTACCGACGGAGTCTCGGTAAAGAAGTAATCTCTCGACGCGAGTCGAAACGGAGAAAAAGGACTATAACAGCTGATGATAATAGATATCTGATCTCGCGTATCCGAAGAGTTATAAGTCTCCTGAATTTTGTGTACCGCGATTAGGAAGGATTTGCCTCGCTTTTCGTTTGTCGTTATTGATTTGTGGAATGGAGGCAATGAAGTTGCAAGTGCGACGTGGGGCGAAGCGATGAGACGGAAAATATTGAATTACCATGACTCACGACGCCTCCCGTCTTAACCCGCTGCCGCGCGTCTGCTGAACAACCGAGTCGAGTGCAGCGTTCGCACATTTCGTATACTCGGCGATTGTGTTTTTGTTCGTACGACTGAGGCGCGACTCGGTCTAGACATTTCGGGCATTTCGCTCGTTCCATTGATAACGCGGTTTGAACGAGCACGATGCAGCCTCGCGATATGATTTCTCCGCGTATAAATATAACCGCCCACTCGGCCGTAATTTATTCGGTGTTTACGACGATCGCGCGTCTTTTTCGAATTTTCGTCACGTTTCAAGAGCGTCAATGAATAATTTACAAACCTGTTATTAAAATTCGAAGCTCCACGTGGTTCCTCCAAATAGCGCGATTCTTCCAGAAGTTATTTTTATCCACCTGGACGACGACGGTTACCCTCGTAAACAACACACGTGGCGGACGTGCGAGAGATCGCGCGCGCGCTTTTGGTCTTTCAAACTCGTGTAGCGCACTCTCGTTAGCGCTTTTCAAACTAACGGCGTTCAATCTCCTATTTCAATTCACTGGAAAACCATCGAATCGCTGAATTAAAATAAGACCACGTAATGCAGAATAAAAAAATGCGAAATGGTAAAACTGCAGTTTTGCTATTTATCTATTTAATTAGATATACTATAATTGAACATCATAGGAATATTCGAATTCCGTAATCTGAAACAAAATTTGCAACGTTACAGGTGTCCCAGACGAATTTCCGTCGGGAGCGCCATCAGCCGCGAAGGAGTCCGATGCAGCGCTTAAAAAAACGTCCACTTGAGTAAATACAGCGTTTAATTATGAGGAGCGTGGAAGGTGACGGAAAAAAGAAAAACCCTGACGATTATGTAGCGAGGTCAGCGTACGTGACTCTCCTCACCACGTGCCCGCGGCCCTCTCGCCTCTGTCTCGTCGGCACGATAGGCAAAGGCTGCCACGCTGCCTCATGCGTGCGATCGTCCAGTCAGATTGCCCAATTGCCCATCGCAATGTAGCAGCAAACAAACATCCGTGAATGTGTCTTCCATGGAATTTTACCGCGGTTTCAAGTGCGTGAGAAGTATGCGTACGGATATATGTTATACACACGTGGCTATATATTTATATCGAGAAAACGAGCTTGCGAACAATAGCAGCGGCGTAACGCCAGCGCAGCGGGAGAGGAAATAGAAAGGAGAGCGTGGACGAGCTATAACCACTAACGGTATCGAGTGCGACACTCTCGCTGCGCACACGTTGCATTCACGCGCTCGCGCTCGCTCGAGAACCAACTTCTGCCAATTGCAGAGTGAGAGCACGCAGCACGTACACGCCTTTTCTTCGTGATACTCCTCGGCCGGATGTGCGAGTCTTTCACGCGGCAAAATTATACCTCTCGACTATAATTGCGACCGATCGCGAAGTCGCTATATTTACTCGCCCCGAGCGAGCAGAGATAGAAAGAGGAATCTCCTACCGTAAACGTTTATCGTTATCCTCTTCATTTCCAACTCATCACCGCAGTGATGGCTCCGCGTTTTCACATTTCCCTCTTCAAAAAAATCAGTAAACTAAAATATCTCGCATTTTCGATCCATCTTTTAAAATGTTCATGAGTTACGGAAAGCATTGTTAGCAAGCTATTCGAGCCGTGATTGGTTGCCGGGAATGTCCTTTGAAAGCTTTATAAGAGCTCAGCAGCGCAAAATTGATTAGCCTATTATAGGTGACATTTTTATTTAAAAAAAAACATATTTCTGAGGTCGGTTTTGGCGATTTTCGGTCCGGAAAAAAACGTCGCAAATTGTTTTTTTTTATCAAGTAAAAAGGTTTGCTAACTAGTGTTTTCGGGGGTAGGTTAGACGTCGATATTAAAAAAATAAAAAATAAATTTTGAGGTCGATTTTGGCGAAAAGCTTTTCAGTGTGTTGTTGGTGCCTGAAAAGTTTTTCAGGCACGCGCGCCAGCGCATGTGATTGCCCTAGTACATATGTATTAAAATCCAGGTTCGATCGATCAAAAAAAAAAGTAACCTCGATTTTAATCAAATAACAACTGGGTAAACGCGAATGGGCTATAGTAATTCTGTGTTCTCGCGCGAAACGAAAAAGCGGAACTGACAATAATTATGATTAATACTTAAATTACAGTTTCTCGCAAACACGTTTTGCTACAATGTCCGCAACGAGACAGCATTTAATTACGGTGCGACGAAAAAAAAAGTTATATCCAGAATCGTCGATCGGCGTGGAAAGTTGGAAGCGGCGCAGCGTACCCGGGACGTGGGAAACCGAACCGAGGGGGAAGAAAAAGGTGTCGTCGGTCCAGTTCCTCGCGGTCGAGCGATTCGTTGCGGCGGCCACACCGCCCGCCGATAACGCTGCAGATTGCACTTATAAATCACGCACGCCTCCTGCGCTACGTCGCGGTTACATTCGCTCTGTCTCCGTTTCTCCTTCTCATTCTCGCGCGATCGCGAACGAGCTCGCCGCCCGTTAATGCTCCGGTGCGATTAAGTAACAGAGGGCGGCCTGGGGGACGTGGCTGTTGACCACTCGAATCGACGAGTGCTCGCGTACCCCGCGCGCGTCTCGTCGTCGGCTCGCCGGAACTCGCGCCTCGTGCCGGCGTACTTGACCGTCTTTCCGCGACGGCGGCGGCGACTGCGTCTCGCGCGCGGCACCGACGAGATATATACTTACATTCGATAGGAATCGCGAGCTCGGACTCGCCGCTATGCGAATGGTGAGACCCAAGCATAATCGCGAGGTGCTCTCCGCGTCATTCGTGCCTTACACATCAGGGAAGGACATTCCGCGAGGTCATTCCACACTTTGCCTTTTTATTTCGCGTATAACTCAAACCGCTCGCGCGATACTCGAATGCTTCGCGATAGTTTACACATTTTTACGGACGCTTTCCGCTGGTTATCAGTCAACACTATTTTTACTGCAATCCGCAAAAATTGTAGTGACGGCAATGCGATAAGCGTTCAGAGTTATCCAGCATTTTCTACGGATTTTTTTTCTTTTTTTTTCTTTGAGTGAACAAGGAATTTCTTGCAGATTTCGAAGAGCCCGAAGTGAGGAGAAAACAATGTAGTCTCTCGAAAAAGTTTCGCGTCGTGTTTTCACGCGCATTTCCGTGCTCGTCGGCACTGCTGGCGCTCGCCACGCGCGGTGCGTTAGTCATAGAAATAGAAGAGGCGACGTAAAATAGTGGAAGAAAATCGGCCCTGGCGGTAGGCAGATCCGTTCTCGCGGCAGTTCGAACCGCAGGAGGAACTGGGTCGAACGAGCCGCGTAACCTCGGCGAAAACGAATTCCGAATTCCCGCGAGTTCGTTATTTTCACGCGAGGAAAAATTACCAATGCAATTGGGTGTCGCGTCTCGTTAACCGTATATCGGCGCTTCGAGCGCGCCGCATAATCTGCATCGAAAACTGTCAGCTGCAAACGTAGTCAAACCGCACGGGAGTCGCGCGATCATTATTCACGTTACTTGGTAAATTCGCCTCGCGTCGCGTTCCAACTCAAATTACTCATGCGACGAAGGAAGCTTTGGCAAACTTGCGCCGTTACGTCGAAGAAAATTTCCACGTTTGAGAAATAATGTAATTATCAAATAATAACAATGCCATTTCTCTTTGTCATCTAACCTCGTATCGGCTTTCAGCTCCTATTTATTTATTTTGCTTCGTGGATTATCGTCGGAATAATAAATACATCACGAACAAAGAAAATAAACAACGACGCTAGCCAATGAGAAGCCCGCGAAAAGTTTTCCATCGTGGCTGACGACACGAAAAGCGAGTATGTCTCATGCGTCTCGCTTCTCCCCGTGAGTAAGTATCAGCCCCGGGAGCCCGGGAGAGAGTCGCATAACAATGAGTAACCGCGACGCCCAGTGATATTCACCTAACTGCACGGATCTCGTCGCGTTGGTGACTCGTTGGCCAGGCGTGCGCGCGCGCGCGCCTTGTTTTTCGCTTGCGCTAATGGCGGGTGCGTTGCACTCCTCGCGATCGTCCTCATTGCAAGCTCCGTGCCGTAGTACGTAAATGTTTTTTTCCGGCAAGGTCGTGCGCGCCGCGCGGCGAGTTACTTGCGCAGCGTTCGCGGCGCGCACGAGAAACGAGGAGAGAGAGAAGACGGCTCGTCAACGTCCCGCCGGTGCGGTTGGCGCTCGGCCGTTGCGCCAACGAAAACAAACGAGGGAAGTGAGAGAACAGCCGAGAAGAAAGCGCGACGGGTGCGTCGCGCGCGAGGAGAAGAAGGAAGGAGCGACGAGGAGAATTCGGAGATCCGCGCTTCGTGGCTCGCGGCTGTTACACCACGGCCGGGAGATCCAGGGCAAACCCGACAGTCATCGCGGAGAGTCCGAAAGAAAGAGAGCGCGGAACCCTTCATGCTCGTCGCGCGAGATCGCGCGGCAACAGTGGGCGTTGGGTATATATATATATTTATCAGCGAGAGGGACCGGGGGGGACTGCGCCAGAATTCGCGATCGTGTTTCGCGAGTCGCTCTCTCAATGGCACGCGAGACGCAAATTTCTCAGAGTCCTAGACGGCAGCGCTCTACCGCTATAATCAAACGTTTTACCGCAGTGCAAACGCACGACACTGTAGAGCTGAAAATAGAGCAAAGCCAGTCGCGGAAGACAACGAGTCAGCCCCGGTACTTATTTACGCGAACGAGCTGGCGAGGCGCCGCGCTTAGGTATAACAGCTTTTGTAGTAGCAAACACCGGCATACAAACATAACGTATTGGCTACACGAGCGCGGGGAGGAGAGCGAGGCGCATCTCTTTATAGAATTTGGAGGCTCGACACGTCGTCGTGTGTCGAATACTACTTATAGTAAACCGGTGAAGCGGTGATCGTCCTCCCCTCTCTCTCCCTCTCGCGCGCGCGTCCCTTTGGCGCGCGAGCCGTCGCGGTAGACGCGGCGGTGCAGCTACACCAGGCGAGCTCTACGCTTCGAAGACTCGTCTCAATATTTGCCTCGCGAGAGAACGGCCAAGAGAGAGAGAGAGAGAGGAGAGAGAGAGAGAGAACGAGGGTTGCCCCGGTCATCTCGTCGCGCGGTGGTCGCACTCGCACAGCGGCGGCGCGCTATACACAAGAGTTGCATGACGCTTCGGGCGCGCAATGACGCCATGACGTATCGACCGCACTCGCTACACGCGGACTGACGTCACGATCACGACCTCAGTCAGACTGCGAGCACGTGAACAGCACGCCGCTGATCACGCTCCGAGCAACTGACGGCTCGGCGCCGATTGGCCGGGAGGGGCGAGCCCCTCGCGCTCATTGGACGATCGACCGCACGCTGCATGATCACCAACACACCCGGACAACAACACATCGTGCCGCCTGACCTGAGAAAGCTTCATTACGATTTGAGACGGCCAACGAGTACGTCCTTTCCACTCGGCTAACCAGCGAGAAGAATAACGCGAGTGTTTTACTCATTACACGACGACGTTCCAACGCGGGCTTTGTACTCCGTGAGAAAACTCAAAGTCGAGTTGCATTATTTTTCTCTCGCGTCTCTGAGTTTTTTTCACGCTCGTCGCGCGGCGAGTGCGTTCGGTGCTTCGTCGCTTCAGTTTTTTCCCCGGAGATTCCCACGATTCTCCGCAAGTTCGCCGTACTTTTGTTCTAACGGTTTCTACGAGGTGATCCCGGACAAAGCTGGAAATATGAATTCGGCACCAGTTCCGCTGTCCCCACCGGCCTCGCCCCAGATCAAGCAAGTTCATGTAAGTTTGTTGCTCGCTCGTTCCTCCTATTTTCGTGCGTTCGTCCGATCTCGCGTTTTGAATCGGGCAGCACGCCCTCGGCGATTCGCGCCGCCAGTGTTACGCCGAATTGAAATCCTCGCGGCTTCGCTCTGAACGCAGCGAATGGCGCGCGATTACGGGCGAGGACCGCGAAATTTGAACGTTCAGTTTTATTGCCTCGCCAATTATAAACGTTATTTCGATGTCACTCGAAATATTTCCCGAAAAAGAGCGGTCATTAAAGAGAAAAAAAAAAAAATTCTTCCGTTATCGCGTAAAAATAAATAAATAAAAAACATGGTGAAAATGTGTAAATTATTTATAAAATTGTGGACTTTCCGTGCACCGAATTAACGTTTCGAAATTTCTCGTGGATTACAGGTCGAACCTCTGCAGTCGTCGTTCAGCGTCGCCGCGCTCCTCGGCGAGACGTTATTGTCGAGAGACGCAATTGGAAATTCCGGCGCGAAAAGGTTCAACTGCGACGGCGACGGGCATCCGAATTTGCCACCGACGCCCCAGCCGTCGGACACGGAGGAGGATGAGCCGCCGAGAAAGCGATTCTGCACCGAGAGCTGCGAGTTGGCGAAGGTAAATATCGCACCTCGCCGAGTACATTATCGACTGCGGCAACGTACTCGCGCTATGGAACGTCACCGTTTTTCTCTCCGGGCAACGGCGAACGGCAAACGCACTACCGACCGAACGAGAGAGGTTCGGGAGGGGCCCGCGCGGGCCGCGTTCCGTTCACCGCCGCTTCGCACTCTCTTTATCTCTTTTATCCTTCGAGCAACGACTACTTACTCGTGCAACGAGCTCGTACAAACTATCTTGAAAGCGAGGGAGCCCCACGCCCTTAGCAGCCAATACAAAATACTATGAATAAAGCCGAAAAAAAATGCAATATAATTTTCCAAGTTATTTAATTTGACGAATATAAAAAAATAAAAAAAAACTGCAACTGCCTCGTTGCGGAATTATTATAACAGCTTCGCAACTATTGAAATGATTATTGTCACGATAGTCGGGGGGAAAAAGTCGTGAGCGTCGTTGAAACGCCCGCGATAAAACGTTTATCTCGGCCCATAGTGTCGAGCGGGGCCGCGCTGCAGAATGCCGTAACCGTAACCACCTATATTCAACCGGTTTGTCGTTTCTTTCACGTTTCAGCTACTGTTGATCGGCACGCCTCCGCCCAGTCCCGAGCCCGCCCGAGCCTCGGTGATAATGCGAGCGAATCGCGACGGTACCTGCAGTCCGGCGAACCTCTCGACGGTCTCGACAGCACCGCGAGCTGCAGCAGCAGCAACAGCAGCAGCAACGGCGCCGCACTCGCGACCACCGATTCCATCGAGAGACCCGACCGAATCGCCGCGCACCACCGGAGTCTCCTCCAGGCCCATCGTCGAGCCCGAGAACATACTGAAGAGCCTGAAGTTCAAGATGAGCCTGAGAAAAGAGGAGATCATCGTGAACAATAAGAACACGGATCGCGAGTACAGCCCGTCGACACCGGGACAGACGAAATTGCAGCCGCTCGCGCCGAAACCGGCGCCCATCACCATGGTAACCGGACTCCTCGGCTCCTCGATGATTCTTCCCCGCGGACCGCCGCTTCTCCTCGTCACAGCGCCGTCCGCAGTGGCGGGAAACGCCGCCGCCGCCGCCGCGGCCGCAGCCGCAGCGTCCCCGTCGTCCGAGTCGGCGGCGCGTCGTCGCGTCTACGAGTGCGAGCATCCTGGATGCGGGAAGAACTACTTCAAGTCGTCCCACCTGAAGGCTCACACCCGCACGCACACCGGCGAACGACCGTTTCCTTGCCCGTACGAGGACTGCGGCAGAAAGTTCTCGCGCAGCGACGAGCTCTCGCGCCACAAGAGGACCCACACGGGCGAGAAGAAGTTCGCGTGCGCGGTCTGCCAGCGACGCTTCATGAGGAGCGATCATCTCGCGAAGCACGTTAAGCGTCACGCTCGCGACCGCGCCGCGACCGGAAGTGGCGGCTCCGCGGCCACCCCGAGCTCGATTCAGCAGCAGGCGACGAACGCCGCCGCCACCGCCGCCGCGTCGCCGCTTCGCCTGAGTCTTCTGCCGGTGATCGCGCCGAGGATGCAGCAGCGACAGCGCTACACGTCGCAACTACTGCCGCCCCAGCTCGCAGCCTGAAACGAGGTCGAGGGTCGTGTTACCCTGTGTCACACACTTGAACGCCAACGCGAGGAGCTCGCGGCGCCCCGGGCACGCGCCACCGGAGGCAGGCTGGCACCTTGTCTCCTCGTATCCCGACTTTCCGTCCCGCTTGTCGCGGCGAGACGCGTCGAACGTGGCTCGCTTCGCGCACCGCGATGACGGCGGCGCGACGCGGATTTATGTCTTCGAGAAATTTCCAAGCGGCCTCGACGGGCTCGACGACTCGACGAAAACCACCGGATCTCGTCGTCTCTCGCCGAGGCGATCCCGCTGTTCCTCTAGTCGCTCGTGGAAATCTCCGCTGCTGCTGCTAACGAGCTTCGAAGCGCCGCAATCTTACGTCGAGACGATCCAAGCGTCGCACTTGAGAGTCAACCGCGACGAGAAGAGTCGCGAAAATAGAGTCGGTGGCGATATTTGTTGATAATAAACCACGTATAATACACATGTACCTAAGTGCGTCTGTGATTCTGTGATTTCGGCGATGATCGCGCGACTCAGAGAGTAAGAGTATAATTATTTTAGATGCCTTATATCGAGAATATATAAACATGTATGTATATTGCAGAGAGAATTGTATATATCGTCATAGTGTTCGACGTGTTGCTGAAGCGCGCACTGTCCTGTAATACACGAATCAACACAGGCGCGTCCCTGACGGGGACCGGACGAGACTCGTTAACCATTGTTAAGAAACGAAAAAAAACAACTTTTGTACATACGACGAAAGAAGAGATGGATATTAAAAACAAATAGCAAGCTCGCTTGTGATATTTTCGTAAAACGGATTATTTTTTTCACGATTCATTTCGTCAGCTTGTGTATCCCCGAGTCGCGTCAGTGACCTTTATTTATTTTTCTTTATTCCCACATCCGCCATCTACTTCGTCGCATCCAGAGGCTGCGTTATCGCGAGATAATTATCGCGATATTGCGTTAATTCGTGGGCGTCCGGTTTGGCGAAACGTGCAGCAGTATTCTCGGTGTCTCGCTAATGGAGATTACATTGACGGTTCGCGACCGGACTCTCGCGAAGGAGCTCGCAATAATATTAATAAACGCGAATCCGTCGTCGCGTCGTCGAATCGACGATAACAGCAGGGCGTGCGACTCTTCTATTCTCGGATCTGGAGGCCTATATTTTTCCGCGGGAGGTTCCACGAGGTTGCCGCTGTGACGAAAACAAACTTCGGAGCCTCTCTCTTTCGCGATTAATTTTCGTCGAATCTTCCGATCGATCGTCGAGCTCAAAGGCGCATAGTTCAAAGTCGAAATTTGCGCAAATCCACGCTTGCACAGTGCGCTCCACGCGGGGGACACGTCGCCGCCGCCGTTGCCGCCGCCGCCGCCGCCGCTATCTGCATGTTTACCGAGTTTATTGCAAGGAGAAGGACGCACGCGCGCCCGCGAGCGTCGTCGTATGCACGCCGGTCTCGAGTAAAAGCATCGGCATCATCGTTTTCGTGCCTCCGCGCGCGCCGTGCACGCCTTCGCTTCCCGCGCGCCGCCGCCGCCACATATATTTCGGCCGGGAGGTCAGAGGACATGACGTCAGATGTATATGGGCGGTTCTAGCGAGCGCGCGGCGGCGGCGGCGGCTCGTGGAGTATTACGAGGTGGCACGTGAACGCGGGATGCTCTCGCGGCTGTGCTCCCGATCATCGTCTCGGCCGATCCAAATTCGCGTAGCCGCGCGCGGCGCTTCGTCGCATTACACAGCGCATACGGTGGACAAATATAAGCGGCGCGCGTACGCCCCTCCGGGACGCTCGCGACGCGTCACGCGAGAGCCTCGACGATCGTCGCAGCGCGCGGGCGCTCTCTCTCTCTCTCTCTCTCTCTCTCGTCATCGACACTCGGGAAGACTCGTATATCGCGCCAACTGAAAAGTTTCCATCACGCAGCGTGCGAACGCCACGGCTACGCTCGTGTGTACATAGAGACGCGCGCTTGCATGAGCCAGATATCGCGTACGAGCGCGTTTAGGGCCCCGAATTGCGCCCTTCGACACCTGACCACTCTCGCTTGTTTTCGCATCGTCCTCCCGAGGACGAAACGTCCGTGGCGCGTCGATCGAGTCGGAACTACGCAATTTCTCGGGCACCGCATTTGGTTTGGGAATTCTCGGGAAAAAAGTTTAAGACACGGGAAAAACCCTCTTTACGAAAATCCCTGTGTACACCAATGATGTACGCAATTTCTGTCACCGCATTTGGCTTGGGAATTCTCGAGAAAAAATGTTAAGACACGGGAAAAACCCTCTTTACGAAAATCCCTGTGTACACCAATGATGATTAAGATGATAAAAAAGTCAGAAGAATCCCGGTTCCAATTAATCGAATCATGAATGATAAGTCCATCGAAATCTCTCCCAAAAGCACCCCATTCATAAGTCCTCAACAGGTTCATCGACTTCGAGAGAATCGACCGTCGAGAGTCTCGAATTGTACAGCTGCTTGAGCCGCCTCGTCCAAGTGCCACGAGGAGAAAGACACGCCGAGTGCTGTGCAAACACCGCCGCGATATTTCTTTCTCGCTGGGTAAAAAACGTCGGACAATCATCCCGCGCATTGAGGCTGGAAAAATAAAAAATAGCGCGACGATTATTCCGCGAAGCGTTCGAGACTCGCGACGAGCCGCAACGTGCGAGATTGAATTAAGTACTTTTCCGGTCTCTATAGTGTTTATCCGCGAGAAGAGCGCTCCGTGGTTTCGCTCACGTTTCGCACGATAAAACTTTGTTCCACGTATCAGTCGGTCGTTGAATGACCAGATAGACTCGAGTATCACCGCGAGATCGTGGAATTGAATTTTTCTCGTTAGCGTCGATAATGCGACGCAACCGAGCGCCGGTGTCCTCGCTCGTGTGACGATCGCCACGAGCGATTGCCCAAATGAACAGAAAAAGACGCTTTTATCATCGTTCTCCTCGTTCCTCCGCGCTTGCGGAAGAATCGTTATCACTGTGTGAAATGGTAATAAGTATTCTCCTGATTCGCAGGCGTGGCAGATTTCACGAAGGTTATTCTCGGACATCGCGCGGCAAGAGGTAAAACGATCCTCCGAGTGCGCGAGCTGCTATCTCTCATTGCCCTCGGTCGAGCAACGTGCGCAGCGCTAACCCAAAAATCCCACGAACCCGTTACGACACATCGTCGCTTTTGTGAAGACAAAAAACACGACCAATCGCAAGGCGGCTGCGCGGCTCCCGGCTTACCGTTCCGTTCCCTGAACAAAACAACAGAACAGTCGAGTGTAAAGGTCATCGGATGTTGTTTTACATGGTAATTCCCACCCTCGAAGTTTATGCGTCGCGGGCCGAGCCACTACGGGGCACGTGTGGGGTGGCTGAAACCAACAATTTCTTCCTCGATCGCCGCTTATCGATGCGTGCGACGAATGGTATTCGACGTGACATAATAACGCGATCGGTTGATGATTTAGCGAAACGATTGCGAATGACACACGAAGAAAGATCGTGGTGGGTCTGTATGAGACTGCACGAAGTAGCGCGACTATTAATTTTCCATTGTTGCCCTTACGGTCTCTAATTACAATTGTTGCAGAAGTGAAATTGTTGCACGGAGTAATAATTATAGTTGTCAGGATGATCATGGAGATCTCTCCGAACGCTAAACATACAAAAAAATGAGAGAGAAAAATCCCCGAATACAGTTTTTTCCTAATCGAGTCCGAATTTTCGTGATTATCGATCACGAGGAGGCGGTGTGTCGATCGCACAAAGGAGGAGTGCTCGGCACGTGGCAGACAATCGGCCTAGACAGACTTGGAGGAAGACGACGCCTCACTCTCCAAGTTTATATTTAGAATATCAAACGGTGCTACGGCCGCTTCGCACCTTGCGAGTATCTCCCCCACAATCTTTTTATTGTGAAGATACGCGAGATGCGATATGATCGCCGATTGGATATCGGTTGCGGGTGTCGTCGGGGTGTTTTACCATCGGAGACGAAAAAGAAAAAAAAAAAGAAAAAAAACTCGCTGTCACTCTCCGCTGCTTAGCATTATAATACGATTATAATACGAGGGAGCTTTGCACGCCTCGCGAGCGCGATCCCCCCCTTGTTACGCGAGTACACGCAATCAGGACTTTACTTTCATCAGTAACGCGTATCGTCGATACGGATTATTGCTAGACGCATTGGTTGGTCGCACGAGACGACGGATTAAAAATCGCTATCGCAATCGTTCGTGTATATGAGAATTATATTATTCCCGACGGCATGGATTTCCGCTTGGGGTGACGACGCATCGTGAATATATTTTATCGCCGTCGCTCGTCGGCCGAGAGTACGTCGCGTTTAAGGAGGTACGAGCGGCGCAGCCTCGTTAAACACCCGAGGTCGTAAAAACAGTCTCCGTACACAAAGCTTTCGGAAGCTAATCGTTAATACTTTGTAATGAAACAACAGTTTCGCGCTTGTCACGTGAAAAAGAGTACACAGTGAGCAAATTATGTTGCTCCTCTTTCGTGAAAACATTTTCATTTTTTTGTTTACAGTTAACCGGTGATCTCTTCCACTCGAACGATCGACCGACTTACCTGGCAATAATTCAAAATCAACGGTTGTCACAGGTTTCTTTTGGGGGGGGGGGGGGGGGGGGTTTGAACCTTTTTTTCATTTTTAAAAAATGTTATTTTATGAATGCACAACATCTCAAGAATGGTGTATCAAATTGTTAGAGCAATTGGAGCAAAACTCACGGAGATATGGAATTTTAACCATTCGGGGCTCTTAGTCGTTCACTTTAAAGCGATTTTCCCACACTTCACGTTTTCAAAGTCGGTGACGGCTATAGTTTAAAATCTATTGTACCGATCCTTTTCAAACTTGGTACACTCTTTCTCTACATAATTCGTGAGGTAACGCTGTCGAGTTTTTCAAAATCTGCTCTTATTTTTTTTCCAATAACAAATTTGCCGATTTTTTAGGCGAAAATCGCTTTTTTTACTTTCCAGCGTTACCAAAAATCGAAAAAAACTCGACAACGTTACCTGGAGAAACGCATAAACGAATAAAATCTATTTGATTTTTTTGATATCACATGATCGAGTGATGAGTTACAACCGTCGCCGCAAGACAACTTTTTTTGGAGGCGTCTCCGGAGATTTGCTGTCAACGGCTTAGTTTTTTTATATTTTCCGCTCAAATTTTCAGAAAATATTCTTGAAATGTTACTCAACAATACTGTAATCATTAAATTAAAAATGCACTGCTCGTATCTTGCAAAAAGTTGTTGAAAAAGGGTATTTTTTCATCAAATTAAGCATACCCCTCCCCATTAAGTTGGGACTTGCGCGGTTGAGTCTACTTCATGAAGAATTATTTTATTTCTACGCAATGATTTATTTATGATGTCATGACCAAGACTCTAATGCTATAGTTTAGGCTTTTTATGTAGACATTTATTTGTTGAATTTATCGGTCTTTTCATTGGAGTGTCGAGTGGCCGACCCCAACCGATCATTCGTTGAGCTCCAGGGCGCGGCTCGAGCGCCGCACACTCGGTGCAGCCGCGGCGTGAAGTTATTTAATTCCAGGGTGTGCAGTAGGCGTCCCAGACGTCGAGTAAACACCTAAATTATTGCATTTCCTCGTTCAGGTGTTCAGACTGGATAATCCTCCGTCTCGCTCGGTCTCGGGGCTCTGGGACGCATTAGAACGGGGTTAAATGGGAAGGTGTACGCATTTCCCGCTCGCGAGAGACGCACGTCTCGCGAAACCTCTTGGGCTCTTGCATCAGCCAAGGACCCAACCTCTTTTCGCATCGCAAATGCCACAAACAAGGTGCTCGGGACCGGTAGATGACGCAAAATGCCTTCTTCATTGCCAATCCGTCCAGATTATTAAAATTCGTTTTTATCCGATGAACAAAAAACACGAACATAATTAAAAGAACATGCATTCATTAGCGTCACACGTTTTTTCCGCCGATCGCGTCTTTCGCTAGTGACGCCGATCGCCGTTCGTTTGAGTTACAAATGCTCCGGAACTCGGAAACTTCCGCAACGAAATCCTAGATCGTTGTCTGCGTCCTATTATCTCGATGTTGTTGAGAATATTTCGCGCATCCACGCGCGTCTCGCCGGAGTTATCAAGATTTCGTCGAGTGGCGGACATCATCGCGTGAAACTCGCGGAACGGAAGGGATTGACAAATTTCCAGCAACTTTGTAATAATATGAATCATTTTATTTTACAAACTCTCGATCTCTTTCGCTTTCTCTTTCTCGCATTGCAAAAAAATATATATACTTACAGTAGCGTCTCTACGTTATAACAGGTTTAATATAGGTCCAAAAATATGAAAGTACTAAATTCTCGTCGAGCGTACAAACCTTTGTAATATATATAAGTAACAATGATTGCCTAGCGGCGGGAAATTACATTTTTCGTATATCAGGCCGATGCTGAGCTCTTTAAAATTCGAGTTTTCTTTGAACTCTCCGTCGAGAGATCATTCTCGCGATATGCAACGTCTCGCCGCGAGACGGGAGACTACACGGCAGTGTAGAGAAAGCTGCGATGTATGATGCTAATTAAAAAAATGGACAAAGGGTCAACTATTTACTGGGGATGGAACTTTTTCTTGGAGTCGGAAGCCATGTCGTAGAGCATCTGGCACGGCTTGAAGGCTTCGCCGTAGTGCGACTGGAACTCCTCCATCTTTCTCACGAGGTTACCGGCGCCGTACCAGTCCACCCATCTGAACGGTCCGCCGGTGAATGGCGGAAACCCGAGCCCGAATACAGCGCCAACGTCACCCTCCAGCTGCGAGAGAGAATTATCGTTCGAGTACAGAGACCGCTGGCGCCACACGTGGATCGATAGCGCGAAAGAGATAACAACAAAATATGAAAGTCAGACGGGAAAACTCGACGTTTCCACGCCCGCTTACCGGATTGGCGAGAATGTTTTCCTGCAGGCAGAGCACCGCCTCGTTCACGAATCTCGTGACCATCCTCAATTGACGATCCTCGTCGGAGGTGCTGCCTCTCGGCTCGAGTTTGTACTTTTTCAGTATATCGGTAGCCCCGAGATTCACGTCTCTGTGCTTGGTACCGGCCTCATAGACGAATATTCCCTTACCGGATTTACGACCTGGCGATAGCCCCATTCAAACGCCACAAATTAGCATCTCATTGGTCGATCAATTCGTAAGGACAATTATAGCGAATGATTCCGTTGATCGAAATAATTTACCGAGGTATCCGGCCTTCACCATATCGCCGAGAATGTGAACATCGCCGCCGGAGAAACGGCTTCCCAGTGACTTGGCCAGGTCGACGCTGATGTGGGCGCCGACGTCGATGCCGACCTCGTCGGTGAGGGTGGCCACGCCCACGGGAAAGCCGAATTTCTTCGTGAGTTTGTCGAGATCGGTTGGCTCGACGCCTTCCTGGAGTAGCCTCAAGAATTCGGACATCATCGCGCTGAGAATTCTCGTCGTGTAGAAGCCTGGCCCGTCGCCAACGGTGATTACGACCTTGCCCTGCTTCAGACCGACGTCGACGGCCGTTCGGATCGTTTCATCCGAGGTCCCTTTGTGCGTTATCAATTCGAGAAGTTGCATTTTGTCGACGGGCGAGAAGTAGTGCATGCCTATCACCTGTGCGAAGGATAACGGGACACGGTAAGCGCAGATCAAGCTGTGAGATTAAACCGCGTGCGTGGAAAAAGCGAGCGTTCGCACCTTCTCCGGACGGCTGCTTCCAGCTGCGATCTTGGTAATGGGAATGGCCGAGGTGTTGGTCGCCACGACACAATGCTCCGGCACGCTCGCCTCGATTTCCTTTATTACTTTGTGCTTTATCGCGAGATCCTCGAACACAGCCTCGATCACTATGTCGGTGTGCTTGAAGGCATCGTAGGACAGCGTAGGCTCGAGATTCGAAAGATACTTGTCTTTTTCAATGCTGCGGCATTGGGAAAGAAACGTGTTTCATTAATATCAATACATATACAAACAAGTGGCGAGTAACGGTGGTGATTTCGCGTTCCCGGTTAATCAACGGGAAACTTTCGCATTTTGCGCACACACACCTGCTCATACGTTTTCGCTTGACGGCGTTCGCCATGCCAGTCTGAATCTGTCCAACTCCTCGGTACAATCCAGCGTTGTTCGTGTCTTTCAATACTACGCTGTAGCCTTTGTCGATACTCACGTGGGCGATACCCGCGCCCATGAGACCCGCTCCCACCACCGCGATTTTGCTGTGAAACACGCATTTAAAGTGGAATGAGTTATCACGTCGCATTTTTCCCGAGGGGTATATTTTATACGCTCATTTGCTTACTTTATTGCGCTCTTGGGGGCGCCGAAGCGATTCTTCTTGCAAGCCGTCTGTCCGAAGAACAGACTTATGAGACCTTTGGCTTGGGGAGTATTGGCGAGATAACCGAAACCTCGGGCTTCCGCTTCGTAACCGGCAGCCACACCCTTGTCCAGTCCTGTGCGCACGACCTCCAAGATCTTCAGAGGCGCCGGATAGAGACCACCGGACATTTTCATCACTTGGGCTTTCGCTCTCGTGAACACCTGGTTCTTCACGAAATCCGTGGAAAACGCCCAGTTGGTTATTTTCTGGGTTAACGATTTCGGACTGCGATCGACTTTGAGCTTTCCGCTTGCGATATCCTTCGCTGCTTTTATCGCTGTCTCTTCCAGGTACCTCATTGTGCTGGAAAATTCATTTTTCGCCTTGACTCAACTTGTTTCTTCGGGATATAAATTTAACCTTATCGTAAATTTCATTTGATAGTTACTTTTCTTCGGCAGTCGCGACGCCCGGTCCTAGCCGGTTTACGAGCATATCGACGATACCGAATTTCTTCGCTTTGTCAGCCTTTATTGCTTTTCCCGTGAGCACCATGTCGAGTGCATTTGGAAGCGATGTGAGTTTCGGCAATCTCTGAGTTCCACCGGCGCCGGGCAAAAGGCCGAGCATCACTTCCGGCAAACCCAGAGACGTCTTCGAGTCTTTGACCGCCAGGCGATAGTGGCAGGCTAATGCTAACTAGTGCGCAGGCGAAGAAATAATGAGTACGCACGTCAATAACATTAACATTAATTCAAGTGTAAAAAATTCTGCAAATAATTAGCGATGGTAATACTGCTTTTAATGTGTTACCTCCAAACCACCGCCCAAACAAGTTCCTTGGATAGCCGCGACAACCGGCTTTGTACTCGTGGCTATGCTGTTGTAAATTTCCTGGCCCGATTTCGATATTTGATAGCCCTCCTGCTCGTCCTTGGCTTTTTGTATCATTGTCACATCGGCTCCGGCAATGAAATTTCCGGGCTTTCCGCTTATGAATACAATTGATTTTACAGTCGTGTTTGCCTCCATCTCCTTCAATACCTGCCTTGCCTCTTCCATTATTTCGGCATTCAAGGTGTTCACCTAAACACAATTGACAATTATGGTTTGTTGTAGGTAATAAAAAAAATCAATGGGTTCACGAAGTAATTTTTTATTACCTTGCTGCCAGGCATATCTATGGTGATAACAGCTACATCGTCCACAAATTTGCATTTGAAATTCTTCTGGGGCACTCCCGAAGCCAGAGTTCTGATCGGCATGTGGAGCGCTAAAGACAAAAAGTTTATCAGTAAAGTACTAACTGCCATCTGAATATCATAATGTTAATTTGAACCTTTGAATGAAATCAGTACAGGTAAGTTGCTCAATTTCAGCTTGATTATTGTAAAAACAAGCTTAACAGTTTTTATTTTATCTGCTTACATTTATACTTGTTGAATTTTTATATTTCAGCAAATTCATTTATTATAATCTTATATTGTAAATGATAAATCTCTCAATAAATTGCAAAAATAATCTTTTCTTGAGTAATCATAACTTGTGTTTAAAGTCTTCAACCGACAGATAATAATCAAGCAATTGACTTGAAGATAATCCAATTCATGCTAAACTTATATATGGCGGGTTGCGAGAGTAAGGAGTTTCATAATATCAGTTGCATGTCTGCCTTGATGATAACCTTTGAGAGTAGAAAAATGTGTTCAGGAATGAAACATCGCTGTCAACATTTGTTTCTAACAAAACTACAGATTTCCTGAGCAAATTTTCTGTCATGCCATTCAAAAATAGTTCTCCAAGTTGCCACGAGCAAAGGTCTAACGTAACAAGGCTTATCTGGGTTTGGCGCATGTGGCACCACCAAAAGTTGTAACAATATTCATAGCGAATTGCCAATACGACACCGGATGTTCTTATCGGTATCGGTTCAGTGGCACCTTTTTTCCATTTATTCATTTGTCATCCAAACATTGTTGCAAATGTGAGAACTTGTCATTGAAAGTAACGATGGCGGTGGAAAGTGGACACATGCAACAAGTAGGGTAGGACGTCCAATGGGGGAAAAAAAAGACACCCCCCCTGGTAAGGTTCACGTTACAAATTATAACGAGATTAGGCTAGCTCGCGGTTCGACCATCCACCGGCAGTCGAGTCGCGAGAGAGCGTAACGTTAGTTGAAAAGCGTTCGGGCTTTGTACATATAATAATGGACGATAAGAGTGGTGGGAGCAAAGGTTGATCCGCGCTTATAGAAACGGTCGAAAAATCATCGTGTCTCCCCGCTGAATACGGAGAGAGTCGTTACGAAAGAGTCTACGGGTGTGACTGAACGGCGTTCGATCGAACAATAATCACCTGCTCGTGTTACGAAATGTAGATTCGTTCGCGAATATTGGCTGAGAGCCCCAAACAATCTACAGCTCGCCATGTTAAACCAGTTCCTTCAACGGTACGGACAACTGGTGAAAACTCCGCTGCTTCGGCCAGAAGAAATTCACCTTCGCGCACTACTCGCGGTTAAAATCCACACACGAACTCCTCTCCCAGCTCGACACGCACACAGACACGTTCGCCGCGTAATTATCGATACGCATGCGCAGAGCCCGCCGGCCGGTTAACTAACCTACGATGAACTTAACATTTCGGTAGGACTTTGACCCCCCCGGCCGGAATACCCATTTCGCATGCAACGTTTTCCACTATATAGATACGATAATCGCGTATTTCGGTCGTTATCGTCGCAACTATTGTCGGTTGCAACAGCCAAGATAATCCGACGACTACGTAAATCGTAATCATTGACTGTTCATGAGAATTGAAAAAACAAATGTATTCTTTTTATTTTCTACAGACAGACAATTAGCTCGATATCCGTCGATCAACGGTTATTGTAATCACTTAGGTAAATGCATTTTTGATGAAAAATGCAATTACACACCGCAGCTGTCAATCATGTTGAAATCGTAATTCGCTCGAGCCGCTATAATCCGCCGCCAGGTGGCTTTTGTGTTTACACCCGCAGTCACTCATTCGTGTTTGCTTGTCAATGTATTAATTCAATAATGGTGCTTCTTTTTTAACAATATTTTATTACGGCGACAATGAAGTACAAACGCGTTAATTTAATTCATTTGGACGCGAAATAGTTATGTAGCTCTCGTACTCCAAATCTGATTGTTTCGCATACATCTGATTCACGCATTGTTTACTCTTAATTATTTACAATGTTGGGTGCTAAGAAGTTGTCGTATAAAAAACTTGTTGTTAAGTTTTTGTTTGGCTGTATGGCTCTGTTGTTTTTCTGTGAATATCTCATATACTATTTGGTGCTTCTGCAGGTAGGTTTTTTGCCTTTTTTTTACAACTGCTTAAAATTGTTGTTACATTGTGTTTCTTGTGTCTGGTGCAGTGTCGATGGCCTGCACTGGATCCGCGCAAAGCCGATCCCACGATTCGTACATCCACGCCTGAAGACAGACCTGTCAATGCTATGTTTATAGCGGATACACATTTGTTGGGAAACCGGAATGGCCATTGGTTTGACAAGCTCAGAAGGTTTGATTGCAGCTATTACCTCTTATCTGCCGAAAAAGTCAATATACATTTTTGTGTCTTTATTTAGGGAGTGGCAGATGCACAGAGCTTTCCAAACAGCGATGAACCTCCTTAAGCCAGATGTTGTCTTTATACTAGGTTTGTACAATGTCCTTTAGCCAGAGATTTATCTTGAGCCGCATGCTTTATTCATGTCCATTGCTTCCATATTGAACTGACCATAAGTATAATTTGAATGAATTAGCTTGGAGCATGGTTTGTTTTTTGATCAACAAAAGTCATTAATATCCATTGGTTTAAAGACAGAATTTATTTTGACAAATGTTTTAAATGGATTTTAACTGATACTTCTTAAAATGGAGGAATAATTTTTAGCAATCCTGAGATCCTTGGATGATTATTTCAGGAGATATATTTGACGAAGGCCTCTGGGGAGGCTCAAGCGAATTTGAGACCTACATACAGAGATTTCACTCACTGTTCTCCGTGCCACAGACAACCAAGCTCTATGTGGTTGCAGGAAATCATGACATGGGTTTTCACTATGGTTGTAAATTATTCTGCGGTAGAGGTGTCCTTAGAAAAAAGTGTAAATCTTCTGTAATATTATGACGTGTTGCAGTGATTACGCCATACTTAAATCAGAGATTTGTGAATGGTATGAAGGCTCCAAATGTTAAGAGGATCACAATGCGGGGTAATCATTTTGTTCTGCTGAACAGTATGGCTTTGGAGGGTGACGGTTGCTTTTTGTGTCGTCCTACTGAAGTAGCGGTAAACAGAATATCCAGTGAGTAATTCTCTCTGCAAAGTTCCTGGGGTTTCACGGTTTTCTAGTGAAAGACACATTTACAGAACAGCTCAAATGCGCCAGAGGTATCGGCGGGGATTGCCCACCGGGAAATACTATCAAACAGTACAGTAGACCAATTTTACTTCAGGTGACTTCCTCATTCGTTTGTCCAAAGGGCTATTGGGAAAAAAAAAAAAAAAAAAAAAAAAATACCTGCAACAGATTTGACGAATTGTTCACACTTTATTCCAGCATTATCCAATGTACCGCGAGTCAGATGCAATCTGCAACGAATACGACGAGGCTCCTGCCGAGATTAAGGACATAAAGTTTCGAGAACGCTGGGAGTGTCTCTCGAAGGAAGCGTCGGAGCAGCTCCTCGAAATGTTGACACCGAGGCTGGTTGTCGACGGACACACACATCACGGCTGTCGAAAAATTCATGGCGAAGATATATTGGAGATCACGATACCATCGTTCAGTTGGCGCAACAAGGACAATCCCTCGTTTCTCACGGTGAGACTAGTCCGAAACAATTGCGATTGTCGTTCCAACGCATTATGTTTTGCCCTTGCGTCATCGTAAATTACGGTTTTCAGGGTATCTTCACGCCGAACAATTACGCGCTCGCGAAATGCTACATGCCCGTGGAATCCACGGTTATAAGGCTGTACGTTCTCGGCGCTGTTTGCATCGTTATCTACCTGATAGCGAAAATCCGACAGCGCATGAATCGTCACAGTTTCCTCAAGCTTCATTGATCGTAGCCGTAGTGTCAGTGTAGCTCGACACAACATTTCCCTTACCTTGTTGCATGTCTTATATCATGCCAAATATTTAAATAGCTTATTTGTGATACGCGATATTCCATATCTAGAAGACGGTTCGGGTGTTATCCGCTCTCCTGGTGATTCTCGAGAGTGACGGATTTATAGTGATAGCGTAAGACATCGGAATGGACACTGCTCTCTACACGGTTTTCCTTTCATTTTCTTCTCTTTATATAAATTTCAGTAATGCCTTACACGCATTTATATCTTCGATAGCTCAATGACATATCGATTACATCGACGAACATAGATGTCAAATTGTATGCACAAAAAGCGGCTGTACCGTAGGACATAGTATTTACTATTGCTAGGATTTTGTAGTACACTTGAGAATAATAAATAATGAAAAAGTCAATCGCAGCTCCGGCGATATGTCGGAACTGCGCGAAGAGATCTGTATCTGTACAACGAACAATGCAATAAATCGAATAATCATCCGCTCGACGGACTTTTTTCTCGTACGGCAAAAAAAAAATCGCCTTTTCAGAGAGGAATGAAAGCAGTGAATCAACTGTCGTATGTAAATACTCGTATTCTGTATTACCAATTGTACATCGAAATCACGCGCGTTTCAACAATGATTCATCGCGGCGAGTGTGACCATCGAATGTTCGTCTTCCTTGCTCGTTTTTCTTTTTTTTTTATTCCGTCGTAAAACGATGATCTAGTTTAATTGTAGAATTAAAAATAAATTTATTCGTAATCTAAATATTATTTATTCCTAGGGTCAAAAGAAACAAACGGAATAATTGCATCGCCGAATAGTCAATCGTCGTATTTACAGCGTAGCGGTGAGATATACACTCGACACTCAGAAGGGCCGATGTTGACCAGACGTCGCTTTGCGCGGCGTTATTCTCACGATCGCGAGGACAATAAGTACTTATCGCTTGGACCGACGGAACGTGTGGAATTAATAGATGCTGGAAGCAGTTTCCTAGCCGGCCAACTCGGGAGCAATCGGTTGTATCTTTGACGTTAACGTTTCGTGATTGGGAAAAATTTCGACTTCGAACACCGTAGGTTTCGCGTTTCAACTATTGACTCAACTGTGTTCGAAGTTTCTGGGGTTATTGCGAGCTACAAACGTATGCCGTGCTTCTATCTAGAACGAGAAGTGTATAAAGCCTTAATTGTCTAATGGTGTCGCAGCTTTGCGAACTATCGCACTGTGAGAGAAAAAAGAAACGTCGTTTCGTTTTCTTATCTCGACAGTGCTGCAGCTACAAGCCGCACGCGCGAATTATTCTCCACCCTTTTTACTCTCTTATCCACCCTCACTTATTCTCTTAATACACTAATGTACATTGCAACAAAGAAAAAGAGTTAATTGCTTCGGAAAATAAAATAATAACGAAGTCTGCTCACTATAAAAGCTTGTCTCGCAGCCCGAATCACTCGTGGATCGCGTGCCGCTCTTTCCGTGTCCTCCTTGCTTTTTCTCATTTGGCCGTCTAAGCCGCCGTGGCATCGTCGCTCAGCACTGTCCGAGCCGAAACGATGGGGCTTCCGTTTTCTTGTTGTCTGAAGAAAGAAATATATAGTCCCGTTCGCGCACCGTTATCGACGCAACTGCCCACGCGGTTTCGTTGCTTTATCACTAATCAATTTTCACAGCTGCGTAGATCTTTCGGATGAAGGCGTAAGCGGCGAAGAAACCGATAGTTCCGGTGAGCAGCCAGAACGTCAGTACCATCAGCGCCGTGTAGCCAAAGTACATGAGCGTCGGCACGAATTCCGTTATCTCCAATTTAGTCATGAAGTAAAACACGGAATACGCTAATACGTAGACAGCCGAGCCTCCACTCACCACGAAGCTCCTCCACCACCACCTGTAATCCTGAAACAACGAGACAGCACGTTTTACCAGTTTCTCCTTCGGTTATTCTTCGATACATTAATTGACGGATATCAACGTATACTCACTTCTCCGCATAACTGGAAATAGACCATCACTATGGATATTTGGGAGCAGGATATGACGAGAATGCAGAAGACCAGGAAGAGGAAGCCGAAGAGATAGTAAAATTGATTCTCCCACAGAGCGGTTAGGATGAAGAATAATTCGATGAATACAGCGCCGAATGGTAGGATACCGGCCATGAGTGTACTGCAAAAACGTATACATTGTGTTGAAAGACTATAAATTATCGATATGTTTGCGCGCAGCGAGAGGACTCACCATAGGATGGGATTCATGTACCACAGTTGATCCGGAACCTGCCTAGGAATCTGATTCGTTCTGACGGGATGTGTGAACGGTTGCTTGCGATATCCGAAGAAGTATCCGAGATAAACGAGCGGAAGCGATATGCCGAACCAGAGGCACAGCAGCGCGATCATCATCGAGAACGGAACGGCGCCGGAGCTGTGCTTGCCCCAGATAAAGAAATTCAAGAAGAAACACGTGCCGAACACGATGCCGGGGTAGAGGGTGGCCGTGAGAAGTGCCGCGCGTTTCCACTCTCTCCCGCGCATTGTTTTGTAAAGCCGGGCCGAGAAGTATCCGGCAATCAGGCCGGAAAACACGTAGAGAAATATAGCGCACGTCGCGAGAGCTCCGCGACTCGCCGGCGAAAGCATTCCCAGCATGGCGAAGACTGCAATGGTCAGATAATCGTATTTTCCTTATTCACGTCATTGTCAAACGAATCTAAAAGCGATTTGGCGATCGTCGTGGGCTGAAACGTCGATAAACGATTTGCCGCGCGGACTTACATATCGTAATGAGAGCCATGAAGAATATCTGGATTCCACTGCCAATCACCGACGCGAAAAGTCGAGAATTCGTGGGCGGCCTGAAGACGTCACCGTGAACCAATTTCCAACCAGTTTCCTCGATGGACTCGTCGAGCCCCGTCAGACTGTCGCTATCTCCGGCGTTGTACCTGGCGATATCCCTTCTCAAAGTTCTTACCATGATCATCGTGAGGATACCTGAAACACACACAAGTTTCGAGCTTTCTTTTGCTTACTCGGTCTTCATTGAACCCAGTCGCATTCGTAAATAAGTTGCTTACCGGAAAGGAAAAACACGACTATGAGAGAATTGATTATCGAGAACCAATGAATTTCGACGTCGCTCATTTCCAAGTAGATGTCCCATCTACTGGCCCAGCTTACTTCGGACTCTTTCCACTCGACCGAGTACAGGAAAAACAGTGATGTCGTTCCTTTCGGATTGACCAACTGAGGAGTCGGCTGATCGGGCACTATGCAGGTGTTTCCGTCGAAGCGCAATTGGTTCAAGTCGACCGAACTCGCCTCCACCTCGAATCCGACAACGCGAAATTGGTTTCTGCGTCGTAAAAAGATATTATTTTCGTTATTCATGGAAATAGTGTCACGAATTGTGAGGATTTTCGTAAAACGTACTCTCCGTGTTTGTGGTAACTCAGTTTGAGTTTCAGATAGTTGTTTATGTACGCTTGGTCGCCTCTGACTTCGCCCAATCTGTAGCCGTGATAGACGATTACGTTGCGCGATTCTTTGTGAGTCTTCTTCGTCGCTGCCGGTAGATTATCTATCAATCTTCAAAAAAACATGGAAGAGCGTTAGATTTTTTTTTACTCGCTGATTCAGTTTGGATGAGTACGGTGCAGTCTTACAGATGGACAGAATATTCATGCTGGATGCGCTCTATTACTCGCTGGGAGTCCTCTTCGTTCCAGTTGATGGGATCCTTCGGCGCGTGACACAGTAATCTACAGGACACATCTTCACGCATCGCCACTTCGTATGCGGTATTTACAATTCTAAGGAAACAGAAAATAATCATTAAGCATGTAAATCCAACAGCAATTAGCGTCATAAACAAGAAAAAAAATAAACAATAAAAATAAATTGTATTTACCTGTCCCCTCTGAGAACTTCTCCGACATTCTCAGATTTATATATGAAAGTCCCATTTTTTGGTAAGCAAAACGGCAGATTGTAGTATTCATATGGTAGCTGTGTATGCGTGCTCGTCATCTTGACAGCCTTAACGTCGATCTTTTGGCCTTTCCTGAACTCCACCGGAGCGACACCGGGCACGTAAAATCCATCGGCCTTCAGCACGAAGAATAATACTGCCAGAACGGTACTGCACCATCTTAATCTTTCCTGCAAAAAAATATATACAAATGACGTAAGTATAACGTGCCCACGGTGAACTGTTTGGAAAACCCCTGGGGTTGGTGTATTCAACAGTGGGAGGCAACTGTCCTATTCTGATTGGCATCCAACTGTCACGTTCTCCAACTGAACGTATTATTCGGTTTTGACCGTTCTATTAGCGGCTGTGAACCGCGAAGTTAATGAGAACGAATAAAAAGGCGACGAATAGCGTGTCTATGTGGAATTGTCGGTAAAGTTTACAAATGCAAATATCCATAACTGAAGTCAGCGAGCTCCCGCGGGGTCTCGGCGGACAGCTCGTTATGTCAGTCGTCGATGCTCTGGTCCGCGCGGCGCGCGGTGCAACAACGAATGACACTTTCACCGTGCGAATCGTGACAATGAACGAGCGCCGAAATAAACGACGATAACTCACCATTCTGTGACGTTACTTTGGCTGAAGGCGCGCCACGCCGACTGTCGCTTACTGTAGTCTCGATGCCCACTCGCGAGTCACCACACCGCTCGCTCCGTACACATGAAAAACGAAATTCCACACTTCTGAAGTTGTCCCCGAGTGTCGTTGAGACGAGTGCGGGAAGACGATGGGGTTACCTGCAGGTGCAGCAACAACGAGGCGTTGCGCGAGCACCGTGGAACATGCGACATCAATTTCTACGCGCTAATTCTATCGTTGTTGCTACTCCTACATGGATGTTGCGGTCCGGACTCTGATTTTTTCGTTCTTTATCGCTTGTCCGATCAACTTTTCGAAGGCCCAACTGGTCGGTGACGAATGAAACGCCGACGTATTTCAAAAAATGGCGCGCTCTCATCTAGGGATAACCGAAAGTTAATCAACATCACATCTTTTTCATTTATCATTCTTTATTATCGTAGATATTCGTATTAAATATATTGGAAAAGTAATTTACGAATTATTGAGCCGCAGTCGATTAGTTTCCGTCGAGTTGGAGGCTTCGTCGAATCCCGATGTGCGCATAATGGTGGGGCACTTGATGAGGCTTTTCCGAGAGAAAAAATATACCCCTGAAAAGGAAAATATCGTCCCACGTGGGGGAGCCGTTTAATTACAAGTTACGTTGTTTAAATATGTGTTTGTTGAGTTAATTTTTGTTTCGAAACAATGGTGCAGGTGAGTGGAATCTTTTAAGCATATTACTTGACCCCCGAAACGTCGGAAACGCCGAAAACGAGTGGATTTTTCTACCAGTACTATTGGGAGTTTTTGATTGTTTTTTTCCGCTGTCATCCATTAGTAAATAGGAAAGATGGCAGCAGATTATTGCGCTTTTTTCCCGTACGATCGCGGGGCCGACATTTTTCTCCCGACCATGGATTTCCACCCAATTTTCACTCGCAATAACTTTCAACGATAGGTTACACGATCGTTTCTGCGAGCGAAATTCAACGCTGATCTCGAATTTTTTGTTTACACACGCCGATATTTCATTTTTACGAGAATTCACTCGTACGACTTATAGATTTTTTCCCACTCGTCGCGGTATCGAATGGGGATGGGATACGGGGGTTTGATATGCGATTAAAAAAAATTCTCCCGAGTTCGCCCGCTCACGCCAAGTCCTCTCGCGAAATATTTTTCCGCAACGTTTCAAAACCGTTGAGTGTCGTTTTTTCGTTCGTTCTATCGACAAATGGTACATTACTTTCCGCAAATAACGTGAATATCGAAAAATTAATTCGTCAATGAGAAAAAAATACGTGATTGCTATAAAAAATATTATCACAGGCTATCGACGAGATGGAACAGCGGGATCTGCCCCAGGCGTTCCGTCTGCTGGGTGAGATGAACGCCAATGTCCTGCAAGTGAATCAACTGGTGGACAACATGCTGATAAGAGTGAAGAATGGAGAAATTTCAACGGACAAGGGTCTCAGTTTCCTGGAGATGAAGTATCACATGCTCCTCTCGTATCTCATTAATTTGACGTATGTAGTGCTAAGGAAATGCTCCGGTGAGCGTATCGAAGGCGATCCCTCGATAGATCGGTTGGTGGAGATCAGAACGGTGCTGGAGAAAATCAGGCCGATAGATCACAAGCTCAAGTACCAGATAGACAAACTAGTAAAGACCGCTGTTACTGGTACAACTAGTAGTAGCGATCCTAGTAATTTCAAGGCAAATCCGGATGCCCTCATGGGCAAGATAGAAGGCAGCGACGAGGAGTCGGACAGTGAGGAGGATGCTGACGAAGAGGGTGGCAACAAATCCAAGTCCAGAAAGTCCGGGGTATACGTTCCACCGAAATTGGCAGCGGTTCACTATGGTCAGTATTAATCATTGACTAAATTAAAAAAAAAAAAAAAAAACTTTTTCGCCAAAAAGTAATGAAAATTGATGTTTTGTTGGTATAATAACGTTAATGCTCATTTTGCTGACGACTCGATTGCAGATGGTGACGAGACGATGGCAGAGAAAATGCGCAAGGCGGGCGAGAGAGCACGCAGGCGTGCGGTATCCGGTGCGGTATTGCGAGAGTTGCGAGAAGAGTACTTGGACGCTCCGGTGGAGGACACGCAGGGTATAGGGGATAAACAAGCGAGTATGGGCCGCGAGAATAAGCGAAAGATCGAGTACGAGGAGAACTACATGACTCGTCTGCCGGTGACGAAACAGGAGAAGCACCGAAGTCGCCAAATCACCACACTTGGTACTCTCGGCGACGAGATCACTACGTTCTCGGGATCTTCGGCAGTCTCTGGTAAAAAGAGAAAAACTCCAAAGGGAAAGGCCAAAAAAAGTACGTCAATTTCTGCTCATGTCCTACGTTTAGTGTATCTTTTGCTGAAGAGAACTGCTGTTTTACGAGAGAAATATTTGTTTCCGCGCAGGTTTCAAGAAAAAACGACACCACTAAACGGGCTCGGATTCTGGCTCTCGACTCTCCGTGAGTTGAGGAGCTCACAAAACAGTTATTCGATAAGGTAAAATTCTGAAAAACTTATTCGGACATCTCGCTCGAAAGAGTGGAAAACCGGTAATACTCTCGTTACTAAGTTATGCTAATTAACGGATAAAAATTTAGTATTAACGTAAAAACACACTCAACACTTACATACGCTGACACACACACATATACACTCACACACGCACACACACACACACAGACACAGCTGTCGAGGATAAAGCAAAAAAAATACCATTGCGGTAATTTATTATTGTATAAGGCATCACATAATGGTCGTGTAATTGATAATTATAGTTACTAATGGTTTGAATCTTCAATTGTTGTCTGAAACCAATTTTTAACTATGGAGCCGTATAGTTGGCCAACAATCATGGAAATTCAAAAGGTCGGGGTAAACGGGGTTTCAGGGGGGCTAACAATAATAAATATCGATGAACGCGCGTAGCGAACTTTTCGCGAGCTTGCCTTTGACTGCGAGAAAGAGTTACGTCCGAACGGGAGCAGACATAAACAAAAAGACAAAAAAAAGAAGATAACAAAACAAAGTATGGACTCCCGCGCCAAGATCTTAAAGCATAAGAATAAACAAAAAAGCAGATTCTTCTGCTTTATTTTGAGATATACTCCAGTTGTAGGATGAAAGGAGAAAAGAAGAAGAAAAAGAAGAAGAAACAAACTGATAACATTTAGCGGGAGCGATGATGATATTGGATTAATTGTTACGAGAGCGTAAAAATCACAAGACATTCAAACAGTTATATAAAACACAAAAGTAAAAAAAGAATAAAATTAACGGAAAGCTCTTACTCGATACAACAGACAGACAAAAATTAAAAAATTTAGCGTTTCGAAGTTACATGGAGTTTAAAACTTCTATGGTCAGAAATTCATTTTTGGCAACGCATGTCTTAGGATTTTCTCGCTGTTTGTAGAGTAGGTACGTAGTTGATAGTTTTACCATTAACTCGTATTCTTACGTTCGTCGTTTTATATTCCTGGTGAAATGTTGAGGCTATTGCATTTCGATGTCGTTCATTTATATCTTGCGTTAAGTTTCGTTTGTTTCGTACGTGCGAGGGCGCGTGCGCTCGTTCGTCGCGCCCCCGCATCGTCTTGTTTTCCATTATCTAAACGAACTCCATTGTGTTGTTAAGCTTATATTGATGGTAATATAAGGATAACGTGGACGTGTCAAAATTCAAAATTAACGTGAAGAAAAAAATGAAGAATTTCTCAAGTACTAATTTTTTCGTTCAAACGATCTTAAGTTTCTTGGGGGCGGTTTGCGTGTGACGTCTGGGAGCAAATTGAACAAACGAAGATTCTGAGCGACGGTCAATTCTCCGGAAGCAACTGTGTAGCCTTATGCCGGAAAAGCATCATTTTTTGGAGTCCTCACTAGTGTGCAGTACAGAAAAAGGAAACGAACGATAAAAACCCCAGCTCAAAAATCCTCTGCAAAATATTTCAACGACGAACGCGCTCAGGCACGACGCGCCGTTCGCCGCCAAATAGAAACGAAACGTTCTTCCAGAAGGGATTCGCGAAATCTTCGGCAACCGATGCCTTGCTCCTCGCCACCGGACGGCTCAACTCATCCATAGAATTTATATTTTTTACAGAAGTGTTCACCGATTGAGCCGAATGGTAGGGCGCGACGTCACACGCGATTCGTCCTTTCCGATCTGTGAAGACGATTAAAATGTGATAAATAATTCTTGAAAGAGTAGTGAAAAAAAGAAGAAAAAAAAAGAATGAAGTAAAGAAGAAAAAAAGAAAAAAAGAAAACAAATGAGACTACAAAATAGCACAATTGCTGGGCATTATTTACAAGTGCTAGCAAAAGCCTAACTGTCAGCAGAGAGTCTCGTGCGCGTTTCGGTGAGCGAAGTTTTGCGCGCTCGTTGGCGGGGCCGGCAAAGGTGCACGCACACACTTCGCGTCGAAGTGCCGCTTCACGTGCTTTCCCACCCGGCTAAACGAGTGACGCAACCGTACTTCTTGCCTAGACGATAATAATTTTTTGACGCCCTCTACAATGAGACTAACTACGAGTCCAAAAATTCCTTTTTCCAAGTGGACAGGGTTTTATGATTCACGAACGTGTGAAATAAACAATGCGGATATTTTACACACACAGGGATTGAATTGTATTGTTCCAGTAATATTTGCGTCCCTAGGCGCTAAAACTTTATTAAGTAAAGAAAAAAAAGAAGTGAAGTAATGAAAAAAAGTATATATTAGCTACGGTCTATCGGTTCGATAAAGGAATGAATTGCATTTGCACAACACGATATTTTCGATGCATTGGACTTGTAGCTAAAGCGGTGACACGTGTGAAGGGCGTAAAAAGTAATATTCCATTGAAACACACATATCTGCACACGACGTATAGCAGCAAAGATAATAGGATAACGGAACATTGAATTCACTACCTCAGAACAATAGAATATTGGTAAACTGTAACGAGGCTGATGATCCTATTATGTTTACATCGTTTAAAATCGATGTATATCAAAGCTATAGTTTACAGCTCCGATACAATCTCAATATACTACTAGTGTACGAACTATTGTGCCAAAAGAATAGACTATAGCTCTTGCAACCGATGAGATGTCTATGTTTGTTCAGATTATATTCCTAGATTCCTGTCAAGAGCCTCGACTGGTCTATGAATCATACGAATTGTTATGTATATACACGCGTAAACGATGTAAACATAGTTCGAGAGCTGAAAACCGCGAGATTACAAAAACTTGTCCTACAAATCCGATATAATGCTGCAGACGAAACAGACGAAGAGAAATAAGAAAAAAAAAGTAAAGGTAAAAGTAAAATAAAAATAACTAGAAAACCACGATATCTTTGCAGCACACGAAAAATCGACAAAATAGGAATAAAACTCTATTGATTACATTGGTATAGAGTCCGAAGGATCTAACGATTAAACGTGTTTTCTTTTCGTTGTTCAAATGAATTTTTCTATAAGTTATTATTTACTATATAAAAATAAATGGCAGGTCGGTGTGTGAAAGAGTCTACCTGTAGATTACAAATGGTTATCGCGAATGAATTATTAATATTATTATTATTATTATTATTATTATTCTTATGTAGAAGGCTTCTTACTGACTGAATAAAATGTTTTCAATGTCAAGTGTATCGTTCACATTATTATTGCGGTATCACGATAATGCGGGAGATCGTGATTCCTCGGGGCGCGTCTATGCAAAGATAAGTCTCTGATAAGACTCGTGCGAGGTGGTTGCGCGGCGTGTACCCTCTCCCCCTCCCTCGCGTTCCTCCGCCTCCGTCGCCTGCGGTAACGGTGAGAGCGGCGGCTGAGTTCATCGCCCCGTTTCTCTAGTCGTCTTCTAGTGACTTGCGATCGCCAGGTTGCCTCACCACCTCTCGTCCACTTCCAAGTAATCAGCGTTATTCGCGCCGTACGGTGACGACACACCGCAGAAAACGACACGCATCGCATCGTCGAAGAGTACGGACGATCCCACGACGATCTGCCTATCGTACACCTGTGGCACGGCCGCCAAGGTAAGTGTCGCAATACCACGACGATTATCAGCGAGATAAGGGCCGAATGTCGCTTATCGCGAGGCAGTCGCGCGTGCGTGCGCGAGCTCGCAGCTGTCAAACGTACTTCCGAGGAATCTACTTTTGACGTCTCTACATCGGGCATTCTTTCCCTCGGCTCTGCCTCCCGCGACGTCCAATCGCCAAATCGGTGTCGCGCAGACTTTAAATACCACCTAACGTGTAGTCATCCGCATTTTTGCGTCTTCCTGCGAAATTTCGGCAACGCATTGGCCTGGCAATGGTAGCCGCAGTGGCGAACAAATTGGAGAACGCCTCGCCGCTTTCGGAAGCAGCAGCCGTCTCGTCTCTCTCGCGCGGTCTTTCTCTTTTTTCTCTTTCTCTTTTTTTCCATCCTACATCTCTTCGACTTCCTCCCACTTCCACTTCCCTCTCTCCTCCTCCTCTTCCTCTTCTCCGACTCCCTCCCACCTACTCTCCCCCCATGCCCACATCGTGTTTCCCCGCCACAACGCCGCGCTCTGTGAATCGCCACAGGCTCTCACATGGTTTCCGTATGTACAAATTATTTTTATCATAACCCTGATCGGTCCCTGATTTTCCGAGTGCGTTGAACGTGTCGCGTGTCCGCAGCAAGAGCCCCGAAGCACTCGCATCCAACATCCCCGTGAGTGCGCCCGATAAACCGTTTCGCCGGGGGCACGTACCGCGGTTCACGTAAGGCGTTTTTCACACTGGCTCGTCGTCGCGCACTCTCTCGCTAAGCTCAAAGGTCCACGACGACCCTTTTCTCTTTTACAAATGAGTTATTTTTAAAACGCCCGCGATGCGAAACTCCGATCTGTTTCTTCATCGCTCGCGCTCGCCGAGCCGACTATAAACATGCGAGGCTAAACACCTTTTTCCGGGCTTTCGCCTCTGCTTGTTCTCGCACGATGTATCAGTCAATCCGACGTTTGTTTCGTCTTTGTTCTCGTAACTTCAGCCCCCTCCCCCCTTCTGGCCCTGCTCCTTTGTTGCGTTGCCGCGGCCCTTTGTTCCGAAGTAAACAGTCCGCAAGATGGATTCTGAAGCTATGTTGTGAATCATTACAGTCTCATCCATATAATTTCTGCAATATTTAGTATATTCATTAAACAGTGTTATCTGATACCTGTCTGAGGAATCTCAATACGTATATATTTGCCTTGTATATGTACCAAGCTTATCTTTGCCACGACAACTGTGCTCGCTATTTATTAAGTGTGAATTCATTTTTTTTACTTCTTTGGTACAGAACTCAACAATGGCCACGACGCAGCTAACCATTAAACCCCGAAACTTCAAGAAACTCGAAAAACCAAGGCCACCAAAGCTGAGTCAACGTCACTCTACCATCGATGGGCGGATTACGACAGGTAATGCACATGCATAAACGTTTTTTGTTAAAGGCTATTTGGTTGCTGATTGCAAAAAAAAGGTGCTGCATCTTGGGTAGAAGGAATTGATTTTCTTAACAATATTCTCTGTGTACAGTGGAGGACTTGGTGTCCCTGATCGAAAACGTTGCTGTGCATCTTACAAACGGCTTCCATGATCAGTCGCTGCAAGAAAACGTAATTACAATGTGCAACACCCTGAAACCTTATGCTCTACAGCTGGAAGCAATTTACAAAGGTACAAAAACGTCTGGTGGTGATGTAGCCAAAAAATTATCATGGAAAGGGACGTGAAAATGATTTTCGCTTTGCAGACCAGCTGGATAGGGCGTTTGTAGCGATTCGAAATGGAAGCCAGGACGAGAGGCTGGACCTGACGACCAGGGTGCACTTGCTGGAGCTTATAGAACTGAGAGCCAAACAGTGGCGTCACAACGACTCGATGGACACTTACTACAGTCATAAACTCTCAACGGCCGACAATGTATGATTTTTTTAAACCAACTTACGTTTCGACTTTCTTCATTTCGTCGGCAGCCGGTTGTTCTTCAGCTGCTTCGTTTTTCGTTACAATTTAGCAAGCTGAGAACTTGATCGCGGAGACACCAACCACTCCACTCGCGACTCCTTTGATAGGAATGTCGTCTCCCCAGGCGGCACCGATGTTGGGAATCGGTGAAGTCATCAAGAACAGCGGCAAATTCGCAAAACCGACACGGATCCCTGGAAAAAACTACTGCAAGGACGAGGTGGTTATTCGTAACAGCGATTCGGGAAAAGGTGAGCTACCATTATTTCTGTAGTTAGTGTCTTTACCGTTGCCGTAATATATCTATGAATTATTCTCGGCGAGCCGACGTAGCAACGAAGCCTCGTGTAAATTTTCTCTAGATCTTTTAAGACGAATGGTATTTTTTTGTCTCTTCCGTATTCTTAAAATTGTTTGCACGACAAAACAGTGATGGGAATAAAGGGGAGACGGGTTCACATGATCGAAGAGCTCAGCGAGACGATCATCTCCTTCCAGCGAGGTAAAAAGGAACAAAAGCAACAAAAAAAAAAAACAAAATGCAAGCAGCAGCTCGTCTGCATCATGCCTCACTGCATCGCAACTACGATTAACATGACTGATGTTGTTTTTCCTCATGTTAATCCTTCGTCTAATTTCATCGAGTTTCGAATTGTCGTTTCCGGCGAAACCGCTTGCGACGATTTTTTCAGCCACTTTTAATATAACAATCACTGTGCGAAATTTCCAGCGAATAACTCTGTGGCTGTCCTTGCCTCTTGATCGAATGATAATGCATGTGTGTGTTAAGGTCCAGCTGGTGGCTCGCGTCATCCAGTTTTCAAGATTTCCGGCAACGAACCTTCTTCTCATTGCACTTCACAAAGCCCCCCTAAATCAAAGTGCGCAATTCTCGAGCATAAGTACAGGAGATGCGGCTGTCGCTTGAGAATAGTACAGTGGACTCTCCGATAAGTTAAGTTCCGAAAAGTTAAGGCACTCCGATAAGTTAAGGATTAACGCTCTGGTAAGTTAAGATCGACCCTTTTCTGAGCTCTTTCTACCTGCTGGCGGGGATTACCCTTTCTACGTCACACTACCTGCGGTCGAACGCATTGTGACAGAGCGGTAACGCGGCAGCTAGTTTCCTGCGAGACAAGGACCGATGAGAGACCGATTTTTCCCCTCTCGTCGTTTTGGGCGCCCGGGAACGGTTTGCGCAAGTAGTGGAGATCTTAACTTATCGGAATGGCTTAATCGGCTTTCGGTCCCGCGACCTTAACTTATCGGAGAGTCCACTATACTGGATTAAACACAAGCTATTAAAAAGACTACTATGCGTTATCAACACCGATGACAACAATAATTCATCGTATAACAAATACTCGCTTTCTCAAGGGACAGTCCTTCTCCTCTCCTAAAAATGACTGTCCAGCGATTCTCCGATGACGAACGAATTGCCTGGTGAAACGATCTCCGCTACGAAGCATGCCTTGAACGTAACAAACTATCTGCGATCGTGATTTGTACATTTTTCTCTGTAAATAATGGATTAACAGTGGTCCATGGCTAGCCACTCGTGGCAAGTGCATATAATCCGTGATTAATTCGTGTTTGACGACTCGGTCGTTGAAAGAGACAAACGTTTTAATAACTCCAAGGTTTTTGCAGTAAACCCTGGAGCCAAAGAACGACTTGTCCAAATAACGGGAACTTCCGAGGACAAGATACAGTGAGTACAGCTTCGAAATTGCGCGTGCTTGATGTGCATAACAATTATAGGGTGAAACGACGGAAAAGGGATACACATAAATTGTCGTTACACAGCTACGCTAAGGATCTTATAAAAGATACTATACAACGAAACGCATCGCCGGTGAGATACGAACAAGGTGGAGACAAAAGCGGTATCGGTGGGTCTAGTTCTTCCTTGAACAGCAGCGCATCCGACGAAAGTAATCGTCTTCAGCAGCAGCAGCAACAGCAGCAGCAGCAACACACGTCGCGTCTCCGCTCGACGCTTCTCCACAGTTTATCCACCAACGACGCCAGCATTGGCGAATACAAGTACACGGTGACGGTGGGCAATCAGTCCATTAAAGTTACCGGGGCAAACCTGGATCTCGTCAGGGTGAGATTATTTATTCGCTAAAATGGTATAAGTTTTTTTCTTTCGGTCGAGTAAAATCAAAAGTTTTTGGCAAACACTCACCCAATCGAGATTGTCTTACCGATTCCAGACTGCGAAATTGGTCTTGGATGAGTACTTTACGGGTGACATGGAGCAACTGAATCCAGGCGTGGAGTACTTCAGTTTCGAAGAGGAGGCTCCGTTCTCTCCGGGCGCGATCAGCTCTCCCGTGCCGCCGATGACTCCGATGACTCCGAGTGCCGGAACTCCGTTGTCGTCGTTGTTGTCGGGAGCACCGTTGACGCCGTTGAACATTAACGCTCTCGGTCGCGAGGGGAGCCTCGAGAGCAACGCAACCTCGGAGAGCGACGAGACTTTCAAGCCCGTAACAGGCTCAGAGGTCGAGAGTGCTCCGAAGAAGGGTGAGTTCTTTTACGATCATCGTCATCGATTTCTCTTGACCGCGAGACGTTTTTCTTCTTTTTTTTTTACCTTGGTTTTTCGGTTTCATCGCTCGACTCGTATGCTTTTGGTACGTTATACATGAAGGAAAATAACACTATTTCAGAAGTCATAAAACTCACCTATGAGTTCCTGCTTCTCTGTTCCAAGGGGCCTTACGCGAAGCGTGCTCCAGCCGACTGGGCCCGCGTACAGAAAACGTGCCCGGCCATCGTTCGCAAGGTAGATAGTCGTCCTCCCTATCTCCCGACTGAGAATTACATAACCAGCGGCACGATTAACAATCATTCTAACTGCAACCCTTTCATCGATTTTAACGTTTACGATCGCGCGATTGTCAGCAATGCTCCCTACGGATACTCATACTGAATCACGTGATATAATCCGACACCTGAGACAAAGCATCAGCTACTTCTATCAGGAACAAAGATGATTTTTTTTTGTTTTTTGTTTTTGTTTTACGTTTCATAAAAACTCGGGCGATGGAGAGAAAGTATGAAAGCTAAGCGAAGTACTATCGTAACGTTATGGTATTAAGTGATTTGGTATTTCGATAATACCAATGTCAAATGATCGTCATTATGAAAGATAAAAGAGATATATAGATATATATATTATATATTAACAATTCGTGTTAATTTCGTTTTGAGTTGAACTCTTTCGAAGGCAATAATAACTTCGGAGCGGATTATTACGGATCCTTTTAAGTTCCTATATTTTGTTAAACGATACTAAAGATATTGTGATTTCTTTGAGAGTCTCTTTCGTGCCATAAGTCGCCCTCGGGACAACGGCAGATCGCCGCCGATCAAAAAAGTGCCCGTTGCACCGCGGCGATGTTAATATGTTTATATCACTGTGATTACAAAATCTAACTCGTGTGATTACAAAAAGTTTTTTCCGCCCTCGTGGTGTAATGTACCATTGTCCTCAGTGAGAAAGATGCTTATATTTTCATTTTTTAATTAGAGGAGGCAGCTATAAGACAGCAATACATAGACATGTTTTTCGACGCTCCGCCGTACTTTTCAGCGGCGCGAGGTCAGCTTTTTAAGGCCTCCCGAACCTCGTTCCTCGAATCTCATTCGATGATAATATTATTTCAATGCTACGAATTCCCCGAATTTGTGATTAGAGTTAAGGATACATGTTTGTACGGCGTTCAACGCATTTGCGTATCAGTAAATGAAGTGATGAATCTTTCACGTTTGCGCAATGATAGACTGATGTTAATGAATTGTCCCCAAGAGTTTGACGACGACGAACTCTTCAATACGGTTGTTCGCCAAAAGCAATATTTTTCGTTGCGTAATCGTATTTCGTTGGATGACTGGTAATATTGTCGGAACGTCAACGCTTCACGAGACGAAGTAAAAAAAAGGAAGAGCGCGCTTCTCAATGAACTGTCATGATTTCCGCTGTTTTTTAGAGTAGACAAAATTAATCTTCACTATTTTCGATATGGAGTTTTAGGTATTTTTGAAAAGTATTCTTAATATTTTGACACAAAAGAAAAGCGAATAATCGTTACTCTGTGAACAAAGTTTAGAGCAGCAAGAGGCTTGTTACATTTATAATGATTTAATCGTTCGAGCCTTACATATTGCTCAAGGCAATGACTGCTTGGTAGCCTTGCACAATCAAAAGAAAAGTATAATACGATGGCCGACATTGGGCTCGAAGCAAACAAAAAACGTCGTATAACGGGGGATGAAAAGAATAAAGTAGTTATAAAACAGACGCGGCCCTTGATTGATGTGATATGCATGAGTGTGAAGCGTGAACTCAACTTATACTGTCATTTCCTTTGGCTCATTGGGTGGTGCTGGTGAGAGAACGCAAACGCGCTTACACGCAAACGCGCTTACATACAACCAGATCGGTTTTCGAACCATCCTGGCGGCAGGTACACTGTATAAGATCGAAATTCGAATCGATAGATCAAAAATTCGAAAACTTTGTTTATCGAAATAAAGTTGTGATGAAAAAAGAAAACTGTGCAATCGACAGCCACACATGTAATAAAACTAATTTCTTTTCATCAAAATAACACACGCACTCCGTACGGGGAATGTGGCTTCTTTCATTACCCTGCCATAAGCATGTCACCAGGAATTGTATATTCTATCGAATGCATGCCGCCACTACTACAGAGAACGAAAGGTAAGACTGTATGTTCGCCGCTTGCTTTTTCACAGTAAAACAACAACGTATGCCTTCTAACGTAAATATTATTGACGTTAGACCGATTGACGATTTAGCCTTTGTCTGAATTATTTATTTTTCTTCCAACAGACACCGATTCGCTGGTTCGAACCGGAGGCCTATAAAGCGAAGGTGGCGGCCGCTGGCTTCGTCACGTTGTTGCCAGCCGGCGAAATCGACAACGACCCCGAGTGAAAGTAAGGCAATGGATTTACGAACTTATCTCTGTGTGGACCTCGGCACCGTGAGTGTTTATTGAATTACAAATAAATCATCTCGAGGTTGCGCTTTATCGACGATCGTTAAGTCAAGCTCTCGATTATTATAGCACCCCGCTGGGAGCGTAATATACATATATTTTTTTGAGATGCAGGTTTTTTATCGCGAGAATCTCCGGATGCAGTCAATTATTTGTGATGACCGATGTACGATCGATCTCCGAAGGAACACCACATTTTTTTCCTTCATTTCGTGTGTTCTACCTAGGTCTAACGTGCGACACGGCAAATTTTCGCGTCGCATTTGTTAAATATTTTCATTTATCGAATTTATCGAGGAGAATATTTTACCGCCGAGTCATAACCGCGCGCTCTTGACAATTAGCGCGCCGATACGATCCGTGAAAGAGAGATCGAATACGTGATTTAGCATAGTCTAGTCTAAATATATTGAAAACATGAAGAAAAAAAAAGTGGAAAAGAAGAAAAAGTAACTACTAGTCCGGTAGTCGTTCAAACGTGACACGATAACCAAATTAAGTTTACTAATGCCAAAAAAAAAAAGATTTGTAAAGTGATTTTATATTTTGTACGTCAAGGACAGTATTGTGTCACCCGCCAAACGAGGCAGCTATCTCACTCGACAGGTTGAAATCATTGAAAAAACATAGTCATTTGAATGAAATTAACGTGATCGAAACCTTTGGTTTCTTGAGAGTTCTCTGATACTGGTTTAGGTGACGCAGTTATATTATCGTTACGATTCTGTTATGTTTCTAAGAGTTTTTACACACAAACAATTTAATATTTATTATACTTTTACCGCGCCTATATAAATCAGGTTTAATAATAATCATTATTATTGCCACGTTTAACTAAGGCGGTAATTTGTTTTGCTAACTTATTACGATTCACACTAACTGCAGTAATATAGTGATATTATTGTACTGTATTGTTTATTAATAAACTGGAAAATGCATACAAAAAAAAAAACAAAAAAAGAAGAAAAAACGAATACCAAGCATCTATCATTTCTTCGGGTCCCCGGATAAGGAGATTGAGTGTAGGGAGTGAAGTGATGTAGACCAAGTATTGATCATTTTGTCTAAGATTGTTTCTTCTTTTTATTATTTCTGTACTGTACAGAAACATCGATATCCCAAATACACGTATACCTACACTTTGTGCTGGCTCGGCTAGCCTATCCGCAACAACAAAAATCGATTCTACTTATGATAAGATTTTTTAATTTTTTAATTTTTTAATTTTTTTTTCAAAAAGTTAGAAATGTCACAACGTCCATCGGACAATGAGCTCTCGGTGAACGAAACATTCGTCGACGGGTGGTACTGGACTAACTTTTCTTCCCTAAACTAAATATTGCAAAATAAAGATTTTTGTTTCATTTTCGGTGTCTATATTCTCACATGAACATCCTACTTGATATTTATTGATTTTTCGTTAAATCTATCTTACGTTTATCGGACTCAACTTCGACGACCGAACCGATCGAAAGTCAACGTCCGAGATACAAAATAAAAATTGGTCTAGAATAAATTAAAGTGTCCGGTGTATAAATAAATTGTTCCGTCGCTGGTTGAGACCGGATGTTCGGACAATAATGAAACTTTTCCGTGAGATTGTTTGCAACTGCGATTGCGGCCAAAAAATAATTAATGCACACTGCGGCGTATGAATCTGCAACGAGTCAACGTCGACATCCATCGAGTCAACGTGACAGTACTAAACAACGGTGGACCGCTAAGCTAGAGGATTGGCAGTTGTAGACAACAGTGGTTTTTCAACGAGATAAAGAAAGCACGCGCGTGTTTCATAGAACAATGGGTGGATTTTATGCAAAAATTTGTCACACGTAAGTAAAAGTCATTCGAGCGTAGTCCGTTGATTGATGTTGAAATTATAAGAATGTAAAAAAACCACTGTCTCAATACCGTACACGAATTTTTAGCACAGTTATCTCCTTAAATATATATTTATATATAATTATGCGTGTACATGTTGTTTTTATGTATATATATAAGGTGCATACATTGCAACTTTTCAGAATAAAGACTATTCTGGATATAAATAAATTGTCAGTAGCAGAATTGATTCTCCGTAGGATTACTTTGTAGAGTAACGGGGCAGCCCGATCCCAAGCCGCATTGTCCCGATATTACGAGGCAAACTACGTCAGGGGCGTCGAAATCGGCCAACCGCGCCGAAGCATCCTATTCTGTTATTTCAACGTCAGAGAGTTGCGTGTAACGAGACTTATTGCGAAGTGAGCACGATGCGTAGTAAGTGAATGTTCGATATACGTTCTCGAGTCGATTGAGGAGGGGGGCCCCACGTTTGACAACGCCGGGCCCGCAAACGTAGTGACTACCCGCAAGGAGAACGTGTGCAAATGACATTCGAGTAATAATTAAAAGCACACATTACTTTGAAAATTATCCTAGTCTACATTTTTAGCGTCTATAAAAGTTGAATCGCGAGAAGAAACGATTTGATAACACACTCGTTCAATGTTTCTCTCGTGTTCGATGTGATTCTTCTGTAATTCATTTCGGCGCATATCCCGATTATATCCGGTTGGATTGAAAAACCACACACGGAGAGACGAGAAAATATTCCCCGTATCAAGTGTAAAAGAATACGAGCAGCGAATAAAAGAGTTGGCTCTCCGTCCGAATCGATTTATCAATAATGAGAGATACCCAATTGATCGAGTTGTCGTTATCGCTTCTTTTGTTTTCTTTCGTTTAGTTTTTCTATATATACAGTCGTATTCTTCTAGTTCACACACATGCGAAATGCCTAACTAATCGGTTGGTTTAACGAGTCATAGACGACAGTTTCATTGCCGAATGTGTGTAACTTACGATACACCGCTGTGACTTCTCTCACCGAATTTATCATTCTTTGCACACAATCAAACGTCATTAACGCGTTTGAAGTTTTTTTTTCTCTCTCTCGTTTTCTTTTACTCGCGTCGTTTCTCGCGCCTTGTTCCTCGCATCATTATGCGAGCGATTTATCCATGAACATGTCACAATTACAAATATGTACTAATTACATTAGGTTTAAGAGTCTCTCCACTGAAATTTTAATACAGCACACACTTCTCCATTTAGAATACGTTCACACACACTTTTCGCGAATATTCACGTAGACATAAAAAATTATACTGTTCTATTTTTTTTCTTTCCTCTCCTCGAAAATTCGTCCCGACGGCTCTTTAAGTCAATTTTTACTACACCTTCAGCGACGCGAGGTGTTTGTATCCGTGACGTTCGCACTTTTGAAGGGTTAAAATACGTAATCCGCAGTAGCCATGTCTATCGCCCACCTAAATTTGTCTCGCTGGGTCTTGTTGTAAATCTTCTCAATCGGGACATCGTATTTTTTACACCTGGAATTTCGGAAAAACGTAAAATTTATATTAATAGAAGAATCGAAAATTAGCGAAATATGGACATTAACTGAGCCGAAACTTACCACGCAACGGAGATACGAGGATCGAGATAATTGAGCTTGGAGGTTCCCAGGGAAATCTCCTTGTTCTCCTCCCTGTCGGTCGCCTGAACCTCCAGCTTGCACAGCTGGTCCTTGAGTCGCTCAAGCGCTTTCTTCTTCTTGTCGTAGTTACTGGACAAAAAAAAATGCGTGAGCCGAGAATCCAATTGCGGACGCGGTTGAAAAAAGGCTGAAGGTTAAAAACTTACACTTTCTCCTTGACGGAGCCCCTCTTGGCCTCGTGTTTAGCGTCCTTGCACTGCATCTCGGTTTCCGCGATCAATTCCTTCTTGGCTTCGATCTTGGCCTTCAAATTTTCCATCGACTTGGCGTGAGTCTTCGGCACGGAGCGCTGATGGTTACAGAGAATAGCGACGGCGCGATTGGCTCGGTTGTACGAGAGAATCTTCTCCGCGACGGTGTCGTTGGGATTGGTGAGCTGATCGAGCTGCTGCTGCAGCGTCCACGAGGCGTTGTAAGTCCTGAATACCTTGGCCGTGAGGCCCTCCATCAGTTCGTTGAGATGCTTGTTGAGAACCATAGTGTTGAGTCGGTCGAACAGATCGTCGCCGGGCGCTTTGTTCTCCATGAAGAGAGTGAGATTTTTGAAGACGCGCTTTTCCACCGGTACTTCGTTGTAGTATCGAATGGAATCTTTACCAAGAAAATCGAATACGACCACGTACTCCTTGCCGTCTTTCTGCTCGTGCAACGATATGTGCTCGACTCTGAGGGAGCAGCAGCCGACGGTGTCGGCCTGATCCTCGTCCTTCTCGTTACCCGCCCTGAGCGCGAGTTTGTCGACGAAGTAGAGCGCCACGGCTCTCTGCCTAATGCGCATCTCTTTGCTCTTCCAGTCCTCTCGGTATTCCGCGCGAATCTTATCGATAGATTTCGCCAACTTCCTTGCGGTCTCGTACTTCTGCCAATCCTTCTCGCCCTTAAGTTTGCTCGAGGGATTCAGCATGACGTATTTCACTTGTCCCTGAATGTTCTCGTTCCACGAAGCGAGCCAAGTGACGTTCGGATCGCTCCGCACCTCCTTCCACTTGTGGCCCGGCGGCGGCTTCGGGATCTTCGAGTCCTTCGAGCAATTAATCAGCACGTCCTCCGGCCAAACGCGCTTCTTCAGTTTCCCCATTTTCGGATGCTCCCCCCGACCTCTGAACAGGCCCGGCGGTTCGATCTTGAAGTTACCGATCTTCTCTTTGTGACCGTCGATCGTGCAGAAACCGTATTCCTTCGTGATCTCCTCGTTCTGCTCCTTCAACGCCTTCTTCTCCTCCTTCGACATGGCCTTTCGTTCCTCCGACTTTTGCAGGAAATACGCGTGCATCTCCTTGAAGTTGCACTTGCTCAGATCCATTATCTTCGATCTCTCCGAGTCGGTCATCACCTCTCGCCAGTCGTGGAAGAAATTGTCGTTGAACGCTTTCTTCGTCGTGTAATCGTGATCCAACATGCGAGCGTAGAAAGTCGCAACTTCCTCGGTATCCTGGCTCAGCTTCATTTCCTTCCCGTTGTAGTAGAACTTGACGTTGGGCGGTAGCGGCTCGTACGGTGGCGCAAACACCGGACCTTTGTGCTCCAAGAAATGCCACTTGGTGCCATCGTTCTTCTTCTCTTCTTCCCACCTGGTTAACATAATTAAGTATAATTACAAACTGTGACCAAACAAAAGACGCCGAAAAAAAAAGTTTCCCACACTATTTTCTTAATAATAATATTCTATTCTTAATCGTAATAACAGTCACTATTATCGTTAATAGTATATATGGGCTTTGAACGATTATGCATTTGTCGATTCTCTGACAAAATATGTGCAGTGCGTGACATCCGAAATACACGTAAAACCAGCCGCGTTTGTGCTCACTTTTTGCTAATGGTGGGCCCGATGCGTCCCTTGTGTTTCATGCTACATAACCTCGCAACTTGAATACGCGGAATACGCCGCTGAATATATCTCAGTCGGGGAAAATTGGCTAGAAATGCGCTCGATATCACAGCGACGGCATTGACTAGTGCTCTGCTCATTCTCTACTCGTAAGCGAGAGCCTCGGCATTATTTCGCGGTGACTAGAGAACGAGCCGAACAACGGTGAGGCGAGTGGCCGTAATTTGGGAAGCAGCGACAGAGAGGGAGAACGAAAAGAGGTTATGTGATTTTCGACCACGTGACGCGCGACTCGTCTAAATTCGTAAGACCTCGTGGTCGTCCGAGTTCCCTCACCATTTCCAAACCTCGGCCTCCTCCTCCACCTTCTTCTTCTTTCGCGGACTCGTCTCCGGTTTCGCGGGCTTGGCGATCTTCTTCTTCGTCTTCTGCAAACGGGAAAACAGGTTTTCGTCAGTAATACCGATGAATGAACGCGCCCTCGAGACTGAGCTCGAAATCACGTGGTCGTCGAACTCGCGGACGAAATCTCTCGTTTCCGCGGCCAAAGAATCCGCGCGCCTCTCTCACCTGCGGCAGCTCGTCCTCTTCCTCCTCGTCGTCCGAGTGTTTCCTCTTTTTCTTTTTCGTCTTTGACGCCTGTTTCTTCGACTTCTTTCGCGCCGACAGCGGCAGATCCTCCTCGTCCTCGGAATCGCCCTTTTTTCTCTTACCGTGCGGCGAGGTCAACGTCCTCGCGAACTGAAAAAAACGAAGATTTTGCAATTAATCGTCGAACTTAGGCGGTCCGTTCGCCGGAGTTTACGAACCGATGATGCCGAAGACTCTCGGTGTTCTGGCACTAACTCATAGCGGTTACTATCTAACGACAGAGCAGAGGTACAGACCTTCGGATTCGTGTACAACACAGTGTTAATTTCATATTCTACGTCGCCGCTCATCTTTTTTTTCCTTTTTTTTTGTTTATCTATCGGCGTCTATTGTCATGCGATGCCGAACTACGGAGATTTTTCTTTTTTCAAATTGTCACGCGAAATTTTGCACCCTCGATATATGTAAGGTTGACAGACTAACGTTGGCGCGAATTGGGAAACAATTGAAGTGGATTAATTGTGAGATGTACCAATGGTTTGTCTTCCTCCGACTCCTCGTCGTCCTCGGTTTTTATCGTCGTGTTGTGAAGCTCCGAGAGACGAGTGTCATTGGCGTCGGTCGAGTCCAAATTCACGTCTTCGCGAACCTCGTCCTCCTCCTCTTTGATGTAAAGAGGCGGCTCCTCGCCGCTGTCCTCGTCTTCCTCGGGTTCGACCGCGGGATACGACGCGGGTTCCTGCGATGTACATTGAAAAATAAAGGACCTGACATTTGTTTTCGTCCCTTCAAAAAAATAAAAATAAAAAATAAAAACGAGAATTCACCTCCTTGACTTCCGGCTTGGCGTAAACATTGTTATGCTCGATCTCTTGCCTCTCGTAGATTTCAGTCTTAATTTCAGCATCCTCCTTTATCTTTGGCTCCTCCTTGATCTTAGGTTCCTTCTTGCTCTTGTCGTCGCGGTGTTTGGCTGTAAACACGAAGAAGCGAGTGATAACTGCAAAGTACAACGAGCATGGGCGATTCTCTTGAAACATTATATAAGATCCGACTCGTACATCTGTCCTTGTCATGACGATGACGATCCTTGTCCTTGTCATGACGATGCTTGTCCTTATCGGAGGAGCGATGCTTCTCTTTGTCGGGCGAAGAGTGAGAAGTGGAATGCCTGTCCTTATCCTTCTCAGAGGAATGTTTTCGATCTTTGTCTTTGTCTTTGGACGACAAACTCTTGTCCTTGTCCTTATCACGGGAACTCGAGCTGTTCACGGAGCTGTGCTTGTCTCGATGCTTGTCCTTGTCCTTATCCTTGCTCCGCGAACTCTCCTTGTCCTTGCTTGAACTACTTTCCTTATCCTTGGAACTGGAGTGATGCCTGGGAGACGAAACAATTTTTTTTTTTTTTTTTCCTTCAATATCTCAATAAATGCAAATATTTAGTTTTTTCCAAAATTCACGAAAAGTAACAAAAAATTGTTACTCATGACTTACTTGTCTTTATCCTTAGAACTGGAACTAGACTTGTGATGATGATCCCTACTCTTTTCCTTGTCCTTGTCTTTGGTCGAGGAGCTACTACTGCTACTTTTGTGGTCCTTGTCTTTGCTCGACGAAGAGCTACTCTTCTTATCCTTGTCCTTGTCTTTGTCCTTGCTGCTGCTGCTGCTGCTGCCATGTTTGTCCTTGGAGGAACTCGAACTATGCTTATGCCTATCCTTGTCGCGATGCTCGCTCTTATGACTCTTTTCCTTGTCCTTGCTTCGATCTTTGTCCTTGTGTTCGGACTTGTGGGAGCGCTCCTTGTCCTTGTCTCGGTCTCTATGCTCCGACTTATGCTCCTTCTTGCGATCGAAACCATTGGTCATGCCATTCATATGAGCATCTGTAAAAAAAAAAAATTGTAAACTCTTATTTTCCACCAAATAAATCATTCTCTTTAACTCCTTGATACACTAAAAAGTACAAGCACAAACGTAAATAAATCGTGTTTGGAAAGAAGAAAAGAAAAAGAAAAAAAAAAAAAAAATCCGTTAAGCAAATGCAAGATAATCCGTCGCGAATGAAATTCCATCAGTTCCACACCGATTTTTCTGGTACACGAGAAATTTCGAGAATGAAAACTGGTTTCGAAAAAAATTCGAAAAAAAAAAAAAAAAAAAAAAAAAAAACGCGAGCGAAAGCGTTAAGTGCGAGGCGCTCGTTCGCATGCCCGTGTCGCCCGCGATTCCGAAAGATGTCGAACATCGGGAAATAAAACAATATACCGCGAGGTGTCCGGGCGGGAGGACGCTTTAATAAATTAACTGGCCGGAGACGCGCGCGTTATTTCTGTTGAGTGGACGTACGAGTCGTTGAGTCGTAAATAATTGAAGAATCGACGGGGGTAGGTGGAAAATCTGGAGCATGTGAAGCGAAGCACGTGTCGTTACGAGCGCTTGGGTCGTTCGGCGTTGAACATTCGTCGCGGCAGTGGCGTTGCTAAGTTTTACTATCTCCGCGAAAGCGCGTAGACGGACTCTGTCTTCGAAGCTCCGTGCCCGATGCACGACACTGCGATACGTGTACCCATGCCAAGCTCGACTTACCTCCATGATTCCCGGCCGCGCTGCTGTTTTCCTTCGATATTTTCTCCTGAAACGAAGCGAATTACGTGATAAAGCGTCTCGGCGATGTTGATAAAACGCGACGAGACGCCGAGCGTCGGTCGATAAAGTTTCGCGACGCTCGACGCTCTCGCCACGGGCGAAACGAGGTGCACGGTAGGGACTTAGCCGCAGACGCCATTTTGGGACTTAGAAAAATTTCGCGTCCTCGCGCGTGCGGTATTTCAAGAGAAAGCAGGCTAAACCCGTGATTTACGGGAAAATTCGAGCACGTACGCGTGATCGTCTCGTCGCGAATATTCCGGATGACCACTCACCGTGTCGGGAATTGGCCGGGATACGGCCTGCTCGACCTCCATCTCTGACGTGCAAGCGCAGCTCTTGTGTGTTAGACTCTGGCACACCGAAGGAGAGAACTCTAACAGCGAGGAGTTAGCAGGAGACACGCCACCAGTCACCTCGGTCGCTACTCCGCAAGACTGCGGCCACCACGGGCCAAGCGGCTAAGTGCCAGAAAACCGACACTGCGCATGCGTCGCGCGTATACTTCCCCCCTACCCCTCCCCCCTCCTCGCAGTCCTCCCGCCACCGCCGCCGTGGCCGCTGTCGACGGCCGCCGCCGGTGCATGGCCGACTCGGCATTCGTCCACCGTCCGCCACCTCTCCTCCTCAGTCTCACCACTGGGTCCATGTACCCTCAATCGCGCGGCTCGGTGCTACGTGTACGTGCCGTCTCTCCTCTCTCGTGTTCTGCTTTGCTACGTCACTCGTTGTTTCGAAATTTCGCGAAAGATCGAGGGCGTCGCGAAGAAACGCTCGCTGCGAGGAAGATCGGGCACTTTTTTTTCCCTTCGATTTTCATTATTTATTTTCGGGGTGGAAAATAATCAAACGCTCGTTACATGTACAATACTTGTATTCATTACCCTTCATTCGAACCGAACTAAAACACGATTGCTCGCTCGCTGCTCTCAGTCACTCCGAATCGCATCCTCATCATCATTATCATTTACACGAGGCATTGTCGTTATTTTTTTTACTATTATAAATGATACGTTAAAACAGCTTCCTTCTTAAAAAGTAACGTAATAACATGAAGACCGGATATGAGAGGGACAGAATAAAAAAAAAATGCTGCCGGCGTTATTAAAATGTACGACGTGATTTCGTAATGCTAAGCTTTTTCACTTATCTAGATGAATCCTTACGGTAACAAAATAGTTTGTACAATATACAGGCAGCAACTGACGCGTCTCGCTGGCGCTCGGAACACGCACACGTTGTTGCCTTATCCGATGCAATTTCATTTTCTTGTATGACGGAGATTTCAACTGTTTCCCTCACGGCTTCGAGTACTCGGGTTTACCTTCGGCGTTCCACGTGGTCTTCATCTTTTTGAAGGCCATCACGGCGTACAGAGCTGTAACATCGAGTGACAATAATAACTAGACAATTTATCTTTTGGTGAGAAAAAAAATTGTTTCGCGGACGTTTTTCCTGGCTCGATTACTCACAGGTCGCCTCCCACTCCGATTGCGACAGAGTGCCGATTTTGCGATGCCCGGTCGAGCTTTGCATGTGCTGAATAGCGTGCTGATAGTCGCCGGCGGCTTGCCCCAAAAGCGGAGCCTCCAAGTACGGCGGATAAGTCTCAAGAGCCTGCATCTTTCCCAAAAGCGATCTGCCCTCGTCCTTCATGCGTTCGTAAAACTCCTCGAATCTCTCGAACATGACGAACTCGAGACCGAATCGGAGCGCGAGCTTGCGGAGAGTGGGCAGGTGAACGAGAAACTCGGGACAATTCACCACCCCCTCGAGATTAAAATTATATTTTGCCCCGAAGAGCGGCGGTGGCTTTGTCTTGTCGCATTGAAAGTCAACGCTGTAAAGGTCGTTGCCGTATTTATTGCCCTCGCACTTGTGCCACCGGGAGCTGAAATAAGCGAGGAAAAACCCGAGGATTAGCATTGTAAACGGCGCTCGGTGGTAAAACTTATTACCGAAAAAAGGGGCGCAGCCCCGGGGTGTTCAATTCACGAGATTCCGAGAAACTCACACCAAGTCATAGGCATCGGGAATAGTGGCGATGAAGTAGCCGCCGGGTCGCAGGCTTTCGGCCGCGTTTCGGAGCATGCATTCGGCCTGTTGAAGCGACTCGAAGCTGTAATGGAACGCAAATTGGCAGCTTACGAGGTCCAGCTTCAGGCTGGGGTCCTTGTACTTTTCCCTTAAACGCACCTGAAACCTTTGATTTTAACGAATTCCTATTGTCAATCGCCTGCTCTCCGGCGTACAGAGTTTAACCGAATTATTTTTAATTGTATCATCAGCGTCGCGTTTTCAGCAAAGAAACACAAACAACTTTTCACTCTCTTGGAAGGTACCTTGGTGCAGTCGTGTGTCAAGAATTCGGCAGTGAATATGGGCGCGAAACCGCGATCGTTGCTGCTCCTACCAAGCATATCGTTGTAACGGGACTGGCACTGTTCCACCGAGACACCAGCAATGTCCGCGCATATGAGATGCGTTATATTGCCCTTGCGCCATTTCAGAAGATCTCCTCCTTTGCCGCAGCACATGTCCAGCACTCTTAGTGGCGCACCGTGACTGTTCTCAGATCTTACTTTTGCCAAGTACTCGTCTGGATGGAAGTAAGAAATAATTAGGAACAGAACAGATGTTTCTTTTCTTTTGTCAAATTTACTTTACAATTATTCTTAGGAATAAACACATGAAAACCACTGATTCCTCTGCATATTTATGTAGGGTAGAAGTACCGGTTTTGGCCACCATTGGTCCAGTTATGGCCACCCAGTTCGAAGGGACTGAATTATTTGTATTGTTAAAACGAAACAAAATTGTATCGATAATCTTGTCAACTTGTATCGATACTTTCAAAGTATTAAGATGAAAATACAGAAAAGCAACAATTTGAAACAAAGTATTGTGAAAATGGCCACAACTGGTACAGTGGCCACAACCGGTGCTTCCACCCTACTGTTGCAATATTAGCGTACAAGAAACAAAATATTTAAAAAATTATGTATTGTGCTTAAGTGAAGTTTTTTTTTTATAAATAGAAGAACATAACAAAAGATACCCATCTCTGTTTGAAAGTGGTGTCTATGTATGACAATAAAATTTCACCGTGACTCATACTCACTTATGAGCATACTCTTGATCCAATTGTTGAAGTTTCTCATGTAAACAATGCGACTCTGATTTCTCTGGGTAAGGCCCTTTTCCTCGAGGGAATTATAGTGCTCGGCAACCAACGCAGTGTGGTCAGTGGCTTTTTCAGGCTCCTCTGTGTCTCTGCTGTTGCCCGTCGAGAGGTCCGACGGAGAGCCAGAACTCTGAAAAGTTGTCATAAAAAGTCAGTCCCAGCGGTGGCTTAAAATGTTCGTTAACCTCGGGAACGAAGAGACTCACTGGTGATGCGGCGGCCGCCTGTTCGGTGGCAATCTTGGCGATTTTCGCCGGTCCCGCATCCAGAGGAGGCGACGCCGACTTCTTCTCGAGTTTTCTCCCCTCGGTTTTTTTGTCCTCGACATTCGTATTCTCCGGTGCCGATTCCTTCCGGTTCTCCTCGTCCTTATCGTCGACTTCAGCGCGAGGCGACGACATTTCGAATCGGAGTACGATACAAACGGAGATGTATCGGGTGTAATAAAATAAGAAGACGCGCCGCTAAGATCACTCTGTGGCTTCTGTTTCGCGCTCTTCAGTGCGCGAGCGTCGTCCCCGGACGCATTATATCTCAGTAACAAACGCTGCGAGCTTTTTCTTACAAACTTTGGCTATTGTAACAACACCGTGAAACAAACCGAGCGACATCCATTCACCATACTGTTTTCCACACACCACACGCACGCACGCAAGCACGACGCTCACCGCTAATCACCGCCGAATCGAAATGCTACGCGGTCGCTACTGGGCGAGAGTCGGGAACGGAGATTGCCAATGAGCTGATTTTCTTCGTCACATGAGGCAGCAGCGCTACTAACCCCCTCTCCGCCGCCCTCAACTCAAATTGTTTAAACCTAATTTTTCCTGACCTACTAGCCAGATCAAGCTCTGATTTTGAGAGAACGCGCGAAAGTATTGCAGAAACGAGCTAAGCTTCGGGCTCCTCGGTACTCGATGCCGTTTGATTGGGAAAATTGAAAAACCAAAAAGTGAGGTTAGGCGCAAGAGAGATAGCCCTATAGACATTTAGCGTTGCGCGGCGAAATTCAGCTTGATGGGTCTCAGCACGTTGCAAGGTCCATGAGTAAATTAATTCGGCGCAAAACGTCGGCAAACCATGTTTACATATATAAAAAAACTGTAAGGATGACGCGTATCCTGACTTTTTATATCTAGGAGCCTTGCACTGTACGTGCAACGTGCGTCCCGGCAGTAACTTCTTTCTTTAACGGACCAGCTGGCGGATATATGATAGGCAAAATATATATTCCCAAAGGTGCACACGTCCGCGTTAAAATGTATTTTCGCCTCGACAATGGCCGGCGAATATAAAATCGCCTTGTTTTCGCAGTTCCGGCATCTACTTTTCATGCAGCTGCGAGCTTTTGGAGTCGCGTGAAGCTGCACCTGTCGTTGTTCGTCACTGTCAACCTGCCGAAACTAATCAATGAAATTATTGAATTTCGTTCGCGCGACGAAACGAGCATTCGGTGCATTCGATGCCGTTTGTCCTTCCGGCGGTCGAAAATGATCGATAATTACAATCACCGCGCCGACAATGATCTTCATTATTAATTTCGCTGCTACAATTCCTCTCGAAATGTGGCATATGCATGTTGCGCAGGTTGGCAAGACTTGAGCTTGAATAATGAATGAACACCGACGTCAGGTCGCACTGTCCTCGCACACAGCGGCAGCCGTAGCAGACCAGCACTATGCACGACGGTTTACCGCAAGAAATGTGAGCCGTTCGGTGAAGAAAAATTGTTGGAGGACACACTGGAGCGAACAGGTCGAACGCGACAGCGAGTTCGAGCAGTCGCGCGAGGCGAATCGTCGAGGATTTCGTCCGTGGACACGTTCGCCGAGTGCTCTTCACTTTTCATTCACCGAAACGGCATGTTTTGATGGTTAAGCCCGCGAGCGCCGGTTTCAACTTTTAACGCAAAAATGGATATGATCGTCGGAAGAACCGCCAGGTACACCGGGTTCATTCTCAGAACGACCTCGGGATTCGCGACGAAATTATCCCCAGGGCTGTCTCGCTGTCTCTGTCACTGCGATGCGAGACGACAGGACGCTAAGGTTTACGGTAGGTCCTCTCTTGTATTCTTCGTTTTGCGGCTTAAATTCAACTCGATGGAAGTCTAGCTTTCATGTGTCTCAAGAAGCTACGCAAACCGGGGCGTCTGAAAAAAATTTGGTGGATTCCTCATGTTTGTTCGGCAATGCCGAAAGTTTAGATGCTTATGCGCAGAAAATTCTGTGTCGTTCTCCAGGCTCTCATTCTTTGCTTCTGATTTTTCCAGACACGAATCTTCGATGGAGAACAGCCGTGGGTAGCAGCTACCTCGTTAGGCCTAATTCTGTAACATCAAAGATAGATGTTCGGGCTTGTTTCCCCAAAAACAGAGGGGATGTTCTCGCCTACTCGACCAGCACTCCTCAGCCTCCCAACAAGGACTGCTACGAACCCCCACTCCCCGAAAAGCAGTCTGTCTTTCAAAGAATGAAGCAGATGACCAAAGACTACTGGTATATTCTTATTCCCGTGCACGTGGTCACATCCATCGGATGGATATCATTGTTTTATATCGCTGCTAAAAAGTGAGTCTTGCTGGGAATACCGTTGAGCATATTTTCGCGGAGATATTGTATATTTTTGTCTTTCACAGCGGCGTCGATATAGTTCGCATTCTAGAATCCATGAATCTCAGTGAGAGATACTTGGACATAATGCGTGGGTCCAGTGCTGGTCATTGGGCTGTGGCTTATGCGCTTTATAAATTATTCACGCCGATACGATATACAGTAACAGTTGGTAAATAACATTGTGGTATTTATAACGAAAAGACGGAGGGAAAGGATCGTGGTTCACCAGGGTTGATGTTTCAGGTGGAACTACAATGAGTATAAGGTACTTGAACAGGTGGGGGTATCTCAAGTTCACGCCACGAGCGACGGTCAAGGTGAGTCGAGCTTTCGCGCTTTTTCACGTGGACGACGTACTGTGAAAATATGAAATCGGTATTAAGAGACGCGGTAGTTTCTGCATCAAGCGTTAAGAAACAAAAATGCGTGAAATAACTTTTTTTAGCAAGACACTACCGCTTCTCTTACTTTAACCGACGGTCTCGCTTTGTCGGTCAGTTTTAAAACTTTGCGTAATTTCTCCATTTACACGCTGGTCACGTGGCAGACTGTCCGTAAGATGTTACCTAGGTCATTAAAATTATAACTCTAGTTTACGCTTTCATTCGCTCATTTTTGATTGCATGATATTTACTAGCATAGACCATGTAGTCATTTCTGCAGCTCTCGCGTGTAAGTCATGGAAATAATGTGCCGAAGCCCTTAGCCGTTTTATAATCTTCTTCCGATGAATTTCGCAGGAAACGCAATCCGAAAAATGCGCAACAAGACACAGGGAAAAGTACGCTAAGACAGGGTTTAAGGATCAGCAGCAAACTGAACCGCCAAAGACTTAGCACACGTGTTTGAGGGACGCTCGATCGGTATACAGAAGAAAAAAGGAACCAGAATTATGCATTAGGCTCGTAAGATCGCTTACGCCCGACTGCCGGCGCGCTGTACTAAATGTCTTATATATCCATGTTATCGCTTATCATAAAACATATTATGTAAATATCAGTTCCCGTGAGATATCTATGAGACATCCAGTTCGTCTTTGTTTACAGACGTTCGATTTCATGTATATACATAGTGTACACACATATTATACTTGCCGAATTGAAAATGACGAATGCAGATAATTATATCAGTATTTATTAAAAACAATGGTAATTCACCTTGCGTACATGCGTTTAAATAATTAAAAAGAATTGTACTTTTATCTACAAATACGTCCTACTCATCGTGAAGGCGTTAACCCACGTGATACAACTACGATAATATTTATTTAATAGCTCAGTGTTAAAGAGAACAATTGGATTTTTTGGCAGCTTCACTTGTGCGTCTTTCAATGTTTTTCTTTTCTTGTTTTTTTTTTTCGTGTGTATCGTTTGGTTACCGGAGCAAAAATGCCTTTGTATTCCGCCGTGTAATACGTACTATTCCTGTTTTATATGTATATACGTAACCGCGATACATTGCGAGTTGCAGAGTCGATAGTAATGAAAAATGATATAAAAGGTAATATCGGTCTTCGGTGAGGATGTCGGTGAAATAAGAGTGTTCATGAATATCACAAAACCCCGGGCGCGGTGCAGCAACGAAATAAAAATAAAGCGCCGGAGGTTTCTCTTACATCTAAACGCGTCGCGACGGTTCGTCGAGTATATCGATTTCTAACGTGTGTCGTATACTGAAACGGAGAAATAACATAGTAGAGTTCGATACGCAGCGTTGAGGACGAACGACGACGTACATACACACACGGACAACAATATCGAAGTGTTTCTATCTACCAACAAAGTTTTGCTTCTTTTTCTTCATTTATTATGCTATCATATCACAGTTGCCTGCGCAACTCACCCACGTGCCCGTCTCTCGGACACGAACGACAATCGCGTGTCCGCTTCTTTTTTTCCCCCGTACAGTAATAGTATATTACGACACGAGTGTGATGAAACTTTTTCTGACGAGTGTTGCAATCACACGAGATGAGAAAAAGTTGCTCGCATGATTTTCGTACACAATGTTATTTCACGAGTGCGAGAAGTGCGGCTTCTCGCACCGAGTGCCATAAATTCTAGGGACGCACCGCGACCTCCCTCGCGTTTGGGGAGTACATTGGGCAATAAATACCTCTAAAATTCATAAATATATTATATTATAAAAAAAGGGTTTTAACGATAGATAACAATAGTTGCGTTTATCGAGTCTATATTTTTAGTTTTCTTTTGTTTTCGATATTAATATCATCTACGTTTCGACACGATTGTTTTAAGCACGTCGTTTGATTATTATTCGGTATCTTCGAGGATTCCCGTGTTTGCACAGCGCGATGCACCTTCGAGTAGACGGGAAACGGCGGAGCCAATAGAGCAACGCATTTTACCTTCGTCGAGCTTGCTAGAGTATCTAAACGCGCTCGTTCGCGCGTTCCACAGCACTTCGCTTAGCCCATGAATTGATAGCTGGCCGACACCGGCTGCGGAGCGCGCGGTTGTGTGTGAGAAATTCGCTGTATGTGACAAGCTCGGCACATCAGACGCCCTTCGAGTGGATAGCACCTCTTGTCCGGCTCGTCGGTCAGCTGCATGCCGCAGTCCTCGCAGACATAACAGTCCACGTGGAAATCTCGGTCCATCGACACGACTCGCACTGTCTCCTCCGTGCCCTGACGATGCGATAACAAAATATTACCCAAATATTCAAGAAGCTGTAAACTCGTATTTTTTTTGTTATTAACACTTCTTGTCCGTATTACCTCAACGGGCGTGATGCCTTTGCCACAGGACGCGCACTTCGGCGCGAACATTCGGTGATAATCGTTGACGCAATAAATTTTGTTATCGACGTCGACCGTGAACGGAACGCCGTCGAGGCACTCGTTGCAAACGCAGCACCTGAAGCACCCTGGATGATAGGACTTGCCCATGGCTTGAAGAATCTACGGAGTGAAATAGTGTAGACCGCGTACTCGCACTTGGGTGGGAAATCGATGATTTTCGGCCAACTTACCATTTCCATTATGAGGTGACCGCAGATAGCGCACTTCTCGGCAGTTTGCTGGAAGCCCGAGTACTGCACGGAAAGTCGGTGAACACCCGGTTTCAGTGAAATGAGCAACGAATATTCGATAACTTAGCGTGAAATCGTTAGTAAACTCACCAGGTAATCCTCCTCGCAGTAGACTCGTCCGTGAACGTTGTAGAACGCTTTGCCGCGCAGAGCTCGCCCGCAAGAGCAGCAGATGAAGCAGTTTGTGTGATAGAGATTGCCCATCGCCTGACAGGCCTGTCCGGCGCCCGTCACCTTCTCCCCGCATGTGTGGCAGATACCTTTTCGTCGAAACGAAACCAAACCCTTTACTTTGTCTCGTTTACAAATGAATATCGCTCGTCACTTTGGAGCATCGCGTCACACAATCGATATACCCGTTGCGAATATTACGTTTTGAACGAAAGAACTTACAGCTAGCGATCGGCACAATTGATCTAGCCATGGCGAGGGTCGGGGAAGCGACGAGCCTCGTCTCGCGGAGAGGAAGAATTGCGAGCGAGAAAATGCTAAACGCGCGGGACGGATAATACGCGACACAATTTCGCGACGCGGCTTCGTCAGTCCTCTCGCGTAGACAGACCGTAGTCTACTGACTATACGACGCGACGCTTATGTACGTGTGTTCGTGTATGCAAGTGCTACGTCTATCTATAACGAGATTAGTCGCCGCGCGAAGCTCCGAGCAACCGAGACATGTGCACCGTGAAATTGAACGTACGCTATATGGATCACGTCCGTAATACGATCGGCCGGGCGGACATACATTGCAAAATTGCGCAGGATTGAAAAAGCGGAGCGAACGAACGTGTCTTACCGAAGTACTCGCCCTCCTCCTCCTGCTTCTCCATCTCCTCCTCCAGCTGTCTCGTCAACTCTTCGATCTTGCGCTCAGCCTCCGTCGGACCCTGTTGAAAACCACAAAATCTGTAGCATTTGTAAATATCCAATCTTATGTATACATACATATTTTTTGGAAAGCTGTTTGTCTGTTTATCCATCTCAGCCCCCTTAATTAAAGTCTGCCCTAAATAATGCCTAAATAATGTGCATCTTACTCATTGTCTGCTCGGTCCTTAGGGAATTTATCCCAGAGCCCAATAAACATCTATCTATCTAATAATAAAGAATCTTGAAAATAGTTACCGAAGGCCGAGGTGGTGTTACGTTGTACGGCAGCAGCCCCTTTCCCGGGACAGGCTTGACCGGTGGACTAGCGGATCTCCTCAGATCGAGATCCGGCTCGACGGACCTTTGAAGCACGGGAACTCCGGCATTGAGGAAAACCGGGCCCGCAACGCCGCTCGTCACCCCGGGTGGTAAACTCGTGATCCTCGGTCCATTGCTCGCGAAGTCCTCGCTGCCGGAGGTGGCGGCGCTCGTCACCGGCGCTTGGACTTGTCCTCGCACGGGGCTTCCCGTCGCAGCGGCGACGAACGACGTCGGGACTTGTCTCGCGGTGACACCGACGTTTTGCGGCATTGCCTCCGGGCTCGCGGGTCCGTGAGTGGGACTCGTTTTCGGCGAGTTTCTCGTGCCATTATTGTGCTGCTGCTGCTGCTGCTGTTGCTGCTGCACGAGCGGCGCGGTCCTTGGCTGTTCGCCGCGCGAGCCGTGCGTGTGGTCTCTTGCCGGCATATAGAGAGCCGGTGAATTTCTGCTACCCGAATTTTCCGTCCCATCGGGAAGATAATTTCTCTCTGCCGTTTGCTGTCCGGACGGGTGTCGCATCTGATCGGACCGATTGGACGAGTAGATCGGCGAGTTTCTCGCCGGAAACTCGCCCCGACTCTCGGTGTGATGGTAACCCCGGTCGTTCTGCGGAATCGTGCTGGTGATCGTGGCCCCGGGAAGGCTGTTTCGCGTCGAGTAAACCGTCGGGGAGTTTCTGCAGTTGGGCGGATTCTCGGCGGAGCGCGCGGAGCCCGCGTAGATTGGCGAGTTTCGCGACTGCGTCTCGCCGGGATAGGCGTGACCGGAATTGCGCGACGGCGCGTCGACGTACTGCTTGTAGGCCTGAGGATTCTCCTGACGATACTGCGAAGCGGGCGGGGGCTCGCTCTGCGACGACTGCCGGTAGTTCGACTGCCCACCGGGGTTGTCCATCACGTTGCCGCGATAATGGTGACTTGGCTCGGGTGGCAAACGAATGGGCGGTGACTCACTGTGATAAGGATGACTCGACCTCGGTGAGTTCTGTTGCTGCTGCTGCTGCTGCTGCTGTTGCTGTTGCTGATCGGCCGGACAACTGTAGCTTCTCGCGGCCGTTTGCAGCTCGGACGGCGGAACGTAGGCAGCGCTGCGTCCGCTCTGCAGATCGGCCGACGACGACGTCGAGCCTGACAGATACCTCGACGCGGGATCCTGCTGCGTGGACACGCCGCGAGGCAACGATGTCGCGTCGTAGCTCTGTCCCCGAGTCGCTCGCTGCTGCTGCTGAAAGAAGAAAAAAAAAAAGCAAACAAGGTGTTTGCACGATGAGTGGAAGCGCCCGAAAAATTCGAAAGCAAGAATGACTCAATCCTCGTGACTAACGCCCGAGAGAATCCGATTCGGCGCCGTGTGTCGCCCGCGTACCTTTCCAGTCATGACGACATAGTCGCCGCCGTTGATGTTGGCCGGATGATAGTAATTCGGCACCTGCGGGCCCGGCTTGTTCTGACCATCGTTCTCGAAGTGCGCGACCTCCTGTATATTCTCGTATACCGGCGGTGCCTCGTAGGGGGGCAGCTCCTTCGCGGGCGAGGCGCTCTGATAGCGATTGCCCGTCGGCACCTGCGGCTGCGCTTTTCGGAAAGTCGCCTCGTAGGACTCGCCGGCGAGTGAGCCACGGGGGCTGCTTCGGGGACTTTTTCGCGAGTCCACGGGATGATAATAGGGCGGCGCTTGCTGCTGCGGATAGTACTCGATGTTCTCGTAGACCGGCGCCTGGGCCTGCTGATGCTGCTGTTGGCTGCGACTGGGATGATGCAGATGATGATGCTGCTGAAGTTGTTGTTGCTGCTGCTGCTGTTGCTGTTGCTGCTGCTGTCCAGCGCTGCCAATCTGTTCGACGGGCTTCGGCGTGGCGAAACGCGAAGCGGCGATTATGTTCTCGCGCTCGTACATCTTGTAGTCCGGCGGTTGCATCGGGCCCGGTCGGCCCGCCGGCTGCTGATGCTGCTCGGCGGCGTTCGGCCCGCTCACGGCGACGCCGCCCTCTATGAAACTCTCGATGGCCCCGAGAGGCCTCGCACCCCGCGACGCGTCCCTGACGTGCTGGTGTTGCTGGTGCTGCTGCTGCTGCTGCTGTCCCTGCTGATGGTGCTGATGGCCGGTCCTCGGGACGACGGGAACCTGAGCCTCGGGCCTCGAGCCACCCGAGACGCGGCCGCCGCCACCGCTGCCGACTCCGAGCCCTCGCTCCGTCGACGAGTCATCACCGAGCTGGAGGTAACCGAGCTTGTGAACGTACGCGTCGGCGGAGTCGCACATTGGCCAAAACTAAAAACGACCGACGTAGATTTCTCGAACCACCTCACCACCACCGCGTGAGACGGGCAAAAATCTTTCGTATCTTGTGTATCGTCTTGCTATTGTCACGCGGGTGAAAGAAACTTGCCGGATGAATTTCAACGTTTTTGCCCGCACGACGCTTGTCTCCGTCTAATTGTAACCGAGTTTTCTCCGAGTAAGTATATGGAACGTATGAACTACGAATACGTAGTACGCGCGTAGTAGACGCTCGCGTTCCAAGCGCAGTGTCTACTCTTCGCCCCGGTGTATATATGTATTATTTCTTTATCTCGCTGCTCCCGGCACCCCGGTTCCCACGCTCGACAATGCCTCTCTCGCCGCCGTCGCTCGCTCCTCTTTTCTCTGTCTCTCTCTCTCTCTCTCTCCCGCTCCCTCAGGTAGAAGTTACAGCCGCTTTTGGTGCTACTTCCTCGCGACGCACGGCTCGATCGCTGCCGATAGCCTCTGACATCGCTGCGAGGAGCGTACCACCGACGCGCCCGGGATCTGACGAATTTTTGTGACGTTACAGAAGATGACGAGGACCGCCGGACGTCTTATCGGTGAAGGAGAGCTCGAGTTGCTGGGATTCTCGGAAATTGCTGTTTTTTCTTTTTTCGTTCTCTCCCTTTCTCGCCTTTATCTCCGATACCTCGTAGCGGTAGTAACGATGTGTGTCTTCCTCCCTGTCGCTTCTCTTCTCTTCTCTTCCCACTTCGTTGTTCCTCCTTCTTCTCTCTTCTCTCCCCCGCCTCTTCTTATTCCTCGCTGCGCGGCTGTGTCTTACCGTGCCTCGTCTCACACACACACGAGCAAACGCACGTACGAGTCATTCCCTCTCCGTCTCTCTCGCTGGACGGCATATCCTCCTCCCTCCCGCACCGCGCAGCACGCACTGCAGCTATCTCTCAATCCTCCGGCGATCGGTGGTTCGGTGTGTCGGAAATAAAAAGAAAAACACGCGCAGAATCGTGGCCGAACGAGCGCGGATCGTTCCTGCCTCCGGGGCGCACTTCGGGTTACGCCCAGGACACGACCCGGTCACAACACGAGATCCTTCCTCTCCCGCAGCTCACGTCTCGCGCAGCTCGCAGCTCGCTCGCCCCTGCGATCCCGACTACAGCCGCGCGATCGGATCACGCGGATTCCGCTCGCTCGCGGAGGGGACACGTGGACACTCGCGGACTCTCCGCGCGTTCGCGAGCGAATTATTCGCCCCCGTGAGAATCACCACCTGCGATGCAATTCGCCAGCGACGCACACAATACGCGCAGCACCGTCATTCACGTTCACGACGTCGTCGACGTCGCCTGGCCGCTGCTCCACGCACCGTTCGACGAGCTCCGGACCTGCGAGACATTTCACCCCCACCACTCGAACGACGACGCGTCGCGCGTCACTCCGGCGCCGCTGAGGGGCGCCAGTGTGCAGGCACCAGCGGACCTACCGACGCGTCCCGCGCGCGCGCGCGCGCGCCGCGATGGACTCGCCGGAGGTAAATCAGTTTTCCAAGGATAAATGAGACTCAAGGATAAGGCATCGACGTATTGGCGACGTAAGTCAGGTTGACGAATGCTGCTGCATCTTTCTCGTCAACATTTGGTCGTTTCGTCGATGACGACGAGGAATATCGAACAACCTGTTGTTTGCGTATCGTTTTCGTAATATTCCAGAACAAATTGTGGTTCACCAGAAAAAAAACGAGTTTTCATTGAAAAACGAATTGAAAGCGAAGGAGCGAGCAACAACGGAGAAATGTCGATTTTCGACACCCCCAGTGTTTTTGCGGGAGTACGATCTCCGGCTAATTACATTTTTCCATCAGCTTTTTCGAGGATATTAGAAACAGGCATTTCCGAAAACGGATTAAGGTATCTTCATCGACGCCATTTTTGTTGACATTTTGCCGGGGTGACGATTTCGTGGACGCGCAGCCTTAGTAATATTTATTATTCGGAAAGGTACGTAACTGGCTTATCCCAGAAAGAAATATTGTATCGTTGCTCTATCCGATACGCAACGAACGGAAGAGTTTGGGATGAGAACGACGATAGGCCAGGGCTCTCCGAGAGATCGGAGAAGCGTCTCGTGGCGTTTGGTCGGTAGCCGCGCGTTTCGTGCGACGCATAGTAATGCCCGGGTAATTCCACGTCGTTTTCTGCATCCATCTTGCACCTCGGCCTCGACCGACACATTGTGGACATAGACACGGAACAATGTGCTCGTAGTCGATGTGTCCTGCAACGGCGTTAGACGATGCGGCTCGCGTTACTAATTTTCACGCAACCGCGACGACTTTTCCTCGTCATTGGGTAATATTAATGAGCGTGGACGCAGCTATTTATCCCAGGGAAACCGAGCACGTCCATCCAGTCGCATTTCGTATTCATATCGTAGTATCGATTTATATTATCAATATATTCATTTTTATTCTTTTTTCGTCATCATTGTCATGTTTATAAATAAATTTGTCGGAAAATGACTACGGCGTTGAAAAAAAAACCTTGTCAGTTCTGTTATTGATTACAGCTTTCATTAATTTTCAATAGTCTTTAAAAATATTCGAGCGATGATTTTTTTCTGTTCACCCCATTTCTCACTAAATGTATATAAATTAACAGTCCGGATAAAGTCTCAAGTCGGGAGTCTCGCCAAGCTCGGAATAACGAAAACTTTGTTCGCAATCCGCGGGTCTCATCTCCCGCGATCGATGTGTTCCGAGAAGCGGAAGCGCCGGTTTATCGCTACTAATTAATTCACCGGGATCAATCTTCCCCTTCCCCACTTAACGTTTCGTTCTTGGTTTCAGTACTCGACGCGGATTTACGGAATTCACGGGAATCGCGGAAAGCGCATCGAACGAGCCGAGCGCATCGCCGAGCGGTCGATTGGGCAGTTTACACGGAGCAGAAAAGTGGTATCCGTGGATATCATTTGTAACACGGCGACTGAGGAATTTCGGCGGCGGGGGCCGCGAGGCTTCGGTGAGTGGCAGTCGGTCAACAACATTTACATAAGCGCAAAGCGCACGAAACGCTCGAGCAGTAAACCCGCGGAGTCCCGATGGACCGGTCCAATTAAGGAGATACCCGACGCTCGCGTATAGATTTTGATTACACGTGTGTGTTCCACACTGAACCCCCCACCTGGATCGCGACGTCCGTATCTCGTTTGTGGGTATCGACTTAATATCGTATAAAGTTGCTAAAGCCCGTGGTTTCACTGTGAAATCGCATAATGATGTATCGCAGATGATGAGATTCGACATTTTTATTTCTGCACGTATTACGTTACGTTATAATCCTCCCACGCGAACGACACGCAGTCGGATACATTTCACGGTTGAGGGGGCCAGAAAGACTTTTCACACTCTCGGTCTCGGGCGATTTAGCAAGAGTCGCGTGGGCGACTCCGCAGTCGCGGCGAAAACTTTATTCCGCGCGGCTAAAGGTGAGCAAAATTTGACTCGGGACAATAGTCGCGAATTTTTTTAAGTAGACCTGACAAATAATTTTTTTTGTTAAGTTACGTTAAGTTACCGTTTCCGATTTGACAGGAGAGATACGATTTCAGGTAAGAGAAGCAACGATGCCAGTGGCTAATATATCTGGCTACAGGGTCAATCACTGGACGTCGCAGCTGTGCCTACACCGGTCGCCGATCGCGCCCACTCAGGGTCGGTTGCACCTACGATTTCGCGCGCTCGCTCGCTCTCCCGCGCGCCACCTGCATCCCAGAGCCGACGTCGTCGCGTTGGGCAACAGGCCGATAGCGCGCCGTGAGCATACAGGCTTGATCGGCCTATCGATCGATAGTCTACGCTGCGGCACTGGCCAACGATCGAAAGTTTCTTCCCTCGCAAACTCTCGCTCGCTTCTATTGTCCCTAGCACCGACTTCGGAGATACAACGTTGCCTTTGGCCAAGAAACGTTACTGAATAATCTGTAGAAAGCACCGTCTATCAGTTTTTTCCATTTTGCCTTTCACTTTGCTCTGAAAAACCCAAAAAAACATTAATCTCGCTATCCCGTCAACTTCTTAGAGTATTTACGTGATAAATCAGACAAAACCGGCGTTTGAAAGTCTGCCGATGATTTTCTTCTTATTCTAATACGTACATTGACATCACGGGCGGGAGCGTTGATTGCACTTTGTCTCACTGACTGACTTTTTATTGCATCACAATGTTAATTAGGCGGTGAAAACAAAAAAAGATTCCAATGGTTTCGTAAAATTAATAAGTGCTGTCGATTCGCACGTTCCAGTAGAGGAAGACTTTGCAAATGATCTGAGAGAATAGCGCTCGCATGCAGAAATCTGCGAAAGAATTGCGAAGTTGGACCTTTCCTTCCGGGAGATAAGATGGAGTGTACGAGAGAGGAACGAGCGAGAGAGAGATGGATCTTTTGCCGTTGATATATCTCTCATCGTGTCGCGTACTCCAGCTTATTTAATTGCGCCAGCTACTTGTGAGGAACTCTTAATTAGTGTCGTACAAGCGAGTGCAGTGCGCGAGCGAGTACGTCGCAAGGGAAGCGAATAATATCCATACGAGACCGTGACACGCGGGGAGAATCCTCTCGAGGGCAAATCGACCGGGAGAGGTATCGCGATTTAATCGGACAGCCGGAAGTTGCGCACCAGTTTCGAAATGTTATTATAAAAATCCCAGAACCGAAGCCCAGCGCTGACCCAAAAAGTCAATGCATTAAATAGCGTCGCGATAATTATCGCGCGGATGTTCGCCGGTAAGTATCCTGCGAGCGGACAGTCGCCTCCTTAGCATGTACACTTGTATCGAGTGTCTCGCGATGTTCGTCGAGGCGTACGAGCATTGCGGCGACGGCGAACTTCTTATTTTCTTCGTTTCTTTTTTTTATCGCGTGGGAATGAAATTCCGCGGCGTTACACGTTTATTTTTCTCTTTACAGCGTGTATACGGGGTACCCTGTGGCGTCTCGTGGGGCCGTTGCCTTGACGAGAATTCAGCAGGATGCCGTGCGGCCGAGACTCGCTAACTCGATTCCTCGTTCCTTCGGCTGCGATGGGAATAATGTTTTCCGCGGTGGTCCCGTTCGGATTACCGAGGGGCAGGCGAGCTGCCAGGGTGTATGTACTATGGACAACCGGTCGGAAGCGCTGCGCCCGGCCATCGAGAATCCCCTGGCCGAGTCTCGATTACACTACGGATCTCATTATCGCTCCAATTCCGACATGAATTCCGAGCGGCGGTGTCGAGGACGCGGTGAAGAAACATCTCCGGAAATAAGGTTCTCACTAATTAAACAATAATAGCCGTGCGGCATCTACAACTAAACGCAAACGATTTTGTAATGTTTGAAAACCCTGTGCGGCGGGAAATTTTTTACTGTTTTTGAAAAGCGTTAGTCAACGCAAATTCTATAAATAACCAAAGCCCGTGTAAAACAAATAACTGGGACTACAAATCAAGAAGCGAAAGTTTCCGTTTCCGGGGAGAAAAAAAAAACGATTCAACTGTTGTCTCTGGTTCAGAAAGGCATGAACAAGCACAGCAGTCTCTCTCTTTAATAAAAGAGGCGTGAAGCTGCGCACATCATTGACGTAAAGCACGCGAGACGGGAGCCTTGGGAAGTACCGAGAGGACGCGAGAAGAATGAAATGATATTGAATAAAACAATTCGAACGTCTCGTGTCAATTACTGTTAGGAAAAGGCCGAGCTTAACGGGTGTCAAAATAAACACCATCAGTCCGTGTATAGACGGTGGATAGCTGAGCTGCGAGTGTACATAAACGTATGTATACACGTGATGCCCACTCGTGTATACGTACTCGCGTGCCACCTCCCGTGATTAAACGATTTGCAAGTGTAATTACGCGATGCCCACGTACGTCTCACTCGCGCTGCTTCTTCTCTTCTCCCGCAGGTCCCGAGGGTCGCCAACTCGGATGCTGCCGGAGCTCCTGCCTCCTACAATGCTTCTCTCTCACTTCGTCCGAGACTCATTACCATTGAATGCTCTCGACGGTGAGGGCGAATCTACCGGGTGTCTCTGCGTGAAAACCGCAAAACCTCTTTCAACCGTAAGCGAGGGAGTGTCGGGCACATAATGTGAGTGTAGAAAGTAAAATAAATCATGTATTGCAAACGGTTCCGTTAGATTTTACGAGGTGGAAGAAAAATTGTGATCACAAGTGGTCAGCACTCATTATTGCCACCGACTTTTTTGCCGTGAAATCCGTGGCGTATGACGATACGAGGTTTTTTTTTGTTTTTCGTTTTTTCCCCATAATCGTTTCGGCCCGAAGAGAGATTCCATCACGCGATATCCCACGACGACTATATAATTGCTCTTAAGTCGTGAATTCTTGGGATGCTGAGGAGCTACTCATTTTATTCCTCTGTTATCCGTTCGAGTTTCGAGGGCCGACGAGGCGATATACTCGGCTCCTCGGGCCCGTATAATACGGCAGCGCTTCGTACTCGAATTATGCAAATTGCTTGTTCCAGGTGAGCGTAGCAGGAGTCGATGCCGCGGATCGTGTGTACCGCGTGTGCGTAACGACGAGCGACGCACCACGCGGGTTCGTTGGTGAGATCACGAAGACGCGAGCGCGCACCTGGTTCACGGGGTCGCGAGGGAAGCGAGCGGCAACGAGTGTTTTATCGCTGAAAATACATCTTTATTGTGGGATGTGTCTCATGCCGGGGCCCGCGGGAGAGAGATCTCCGAAGGATGGAGCTATTGAGAGACGCGCGCGGAGAGTCTCGCGAGGCTCTCGTCGAGCTTTGCAGCGATCGCGCAGGAGTTCCCATCAGCGTGGCGCGCGGGGAACAATGGCCCGGGTTCCCCGACAAAGAGGAGAGTGCGCTCGCGCTTTCCTTTCTCAGAGGATATGCGAACGACCGAAAGGTAAGCGTGTTACATGCCCGCGCGCGCGTGTTCTTTCGCCTCCAAGTTTCTGCATGCGAGATGCTCCCGGACGCCAGAGCCGAGTGTCGAAAACTGCGGGAAGAATTCGTGAGTAAAAAAGTAGAATACAAATATACATATATATATATGTATGTACACAAAAGCGGGGAGGAAAGAATGTGGTCGAAAATATTATTATTATTGTACTTTTGTGCACGACCTTAATTCAAGTCTCTCACGCGATTCGGAAGGCCGTTTGGCGAAGGACGCGCTTCCCACGTTTTTAAACATTTTTATTTCGCGTCCGTCCGCGGCGAACGTTTAAGACTGTCCTGTGTTTTAATTCCGCACGGTACGACTGATAAAACGAGGCTATTTTGAGACGTGATTTTATATTGGTTTTTATCTGCGAGCGACTCTCGGTACTCGCGTATCTCGTAAGACGAGACGCTCGTCCTCTCGTCTTCTTATGGCGGAGGCTTCTTTTCTTCTGCGACGCGAACTTTAGACGCGTAAGCTCTTGGTCGACTATTTTTCGCGGCGACGTCGTCGTCGTCGTCGTCGTTGTTGTCGTCGTTGACGCTGTCGTCGGCGGTACGACCGTTACCACACCGAAAGAGATGAAAGAAGAAGCGCGAGCGAGGAGACTAGCGGTATCAACATCCTGCTGCCGTACTGTAGAGCCTTAAACCCGCTGTGGAGCCCTCAACGAGAGCTCGAATCACTCACGCACTCTTTCATCGCTATTAGCGGTATATAATCCTTTCCCTGCCTACTGTTGTAATTGGCACGCGTTCGAGCGTACATTCAACGCTGCTCCGTTAACAAATCATTGTATCGCCAGCAGCGGGATAATTATTTTAAAAATATTAATTACATTCCAGGAATCCATTCGATAATTCGTTGTGAAGTCTGAATATCAATAATCATAGACACATCTATGAAAAGTTATCGCTAGCTCGAGCACGTAGAATCGGAATCGCGACGGTAAAGCTCGCGTTTCGTTCTTGAATTAGTCTCAATACCAATTTAATGCGAAACGTGCCTCGTGGGCGCGCGTTTGGTTTAACTCTTTGGTCGAAAGATCGATGAGATCCGGTCACGATCTCTCGGCGATCGATCGACGGGGCGCGAGGCGCGTCTCGATTCGTCGTGGTGCCGGTCTTTCCCTTCGTCTCACGGGAGCTCCCGCGTCTGCCTCCTTCCGAGATGCGGTCACGCGCTACCGGCTGCGCGGTATGAATGACGAAATTACGTCGCGCGTTCGACAGAAGCTATACGCCACGTAAGGGCGTACTACGCGCTGTACGCGACGGATTTATTACGACAGCGACGAATGCAGACACAGCTCGTGATATTCGTATCTCTGTACATCTATTACATTTGTACAATTGCGGTTACGCGTCGTGGATATTTATTTCGCTAATTGCGCGGCTAATGGATTCCGCAATAAAAACGAAACGCATCGGCGGATGTCGAATGAGCGGAGAAATAGAAGTGGAGACACAGTGGAGAGTTAATAGACTCTTCATGGTCACAGAGAAGGAAGCTCGCGACGGTCGCGTCACATGTGCTTAACCATTATCCAGGAACGCGTACCGGGACACGCGAGGTGCGCGTCGAAGACTCAGGAAATGTTGAATTAGAACGCGAGAGAGAGAGATAGGAAGCTGAGGGAAATAAGCAAAAAAATCGGGAAAGTTAATATCGCCGAGCTCGAAACACGACGACGTTCCGTACGGTTTCACACATGTGTGTTTGCTTGTAGAAAAATCTTTAGTAATATAGAAATAGATGGAACTCCTCGTGTTCGTAGCTCCTCGGTAAAGAGTCAGCTGGCGGAGGTTTTTGAGCTCTGATATCGGCGTGTATCCGGTACGGAAATCGAGCGAAGGCGTCGCGCGAGCACGAAGAGCTCTCGGCGACGGTGCGTGCATGATTATGCCCCGTGTGAACGGAGTATCGTGTACGTCGCGCGCGACACGACGAGGCGGTTGTCGTGACGAGTTAAAAGGAAAAGCTGATTGAAGCGAATTCGAGTGGGACTGAATTAATTAGAACAAAAGTCTGGAGGACAAACGCGGACTTGATGGAAAACTGCATAGAACCCGCGTTCACATTTACTTCCATTGATTACAGGCAAAAAGCGTGTCTTACTTTTTACACGTGTATAAAAAGAGATCGTGGCAATAATCCCATGCGCTCGATTGTTCGTAATTGTGTGACTCCCATGTGTGCCACGTAAAAATATTACGATCCAGCGGGGATCCACGCGCCAAGGTCCAGACGCTAACGCAGGAAGCGAGACTTTCTCCGAGTGCGACATAGAATTTTCAAGCGGACGAACTCTGCCCACATGTGTGTCACGAACTTTTGAATTAACGCTCAGCGCGCACCATCATTACACCGGATCCCCCCGGGGAACATTTTTACCAGGCGACGGGTAGCGCCTTGCGCATAATTCGAAATGGATATTCACTCGAAATATGCACCTTACGTCAAATTATTATCGCATGTTTCAGGCATTATGCGAGAGAATACGAGTCCCCAGGACGGCGAGATTGACACGAGAGCTTCGGAGTTTGCGAGTGAATTCCCGCCGGCGAGACGAGCGGGCACAGGGGAGGATGACACCTGCCAGCTGTGCGCACTCTCGACTGCTGCCCGGAAGTGGCGCCAAAGTGGACGCCGCTCTGTGGACTCGGACGACCCGGTCCCTCGAGTTTCCGGGTCGAGGGAGAGGACATAATTGCCGCGGCGGATCCTCTCGCTAAACTGCGGAGTATTTATTTGTCTCGAGTGGATTTAGCTGCGTTCGTGGACTTGGAGGCACTCGAGACCGAGCGCTGGCTGGGAGGCGTACGTAGGCGACGCGGGCGCTGCTTTTATCGGGCTGGATGTCAGCGAGCGCCGCGCTCAAAAGACAGGAATACTCGGCAATAGAGGCGGAGCAGGTAATATGCAACTGTGCAGCGGCCACGGGAAGTCCAGTCTGCGTAGCCGTGTATGTAACGCGCTCGTTACGCGTTGTGTGCACACGCAAATATACAGCAAACTCCCGACACCTGCTAACCGAGCAATTTAAATTCCGACATAGTAAGCGAGCGGTTGTAGCGGACTCGGTTGACCGTCCCGGGTGGTAGCGGTATGTGAGCGGAGCGCGAAGGCTTTTCGACGAAAAATCACTCTACAACGAGACTGCCCTGCGCGCACACACGTGGGCCGGGTCAGGACGGCGATAGGCTCGGGAGTATGTGTAGCGAGAAGGCGGGACGTTTCCGTGTGATTGCGCAATAGGATTTCCAAGCGATTGACCATTTGCATAAATTATCCACTCGCGCATATCACGCGGATCATCGATTTTTCGTAGACCGCGACGCAACAAAAATGCGTGATTGACTGCGTATTAGCAGGCGGACAAATTAAAATCGATTTTCCCGTGTTTATTCATTACAGCGATTATCTATTTGCACGTAATGACTTCGATGGTTAATCGAGGTTGCAATCGTCGCATGACGAAAAGAAAAAATATTTAAAAAATGGCGCGCGACTGAGAAATGATAAATCAGTTTAATTCGAATCTAACGCCGTGTGTTTTGCTTTTTCCGTTCAAATTAGATAACGAGCTTCGGGAGAAGGCAACGCGGAGTGCTCGCTGCGCCTCATCATCCTGACGGAAGTGCTCGCTGTTGGAGTCGAACGGAGGGGCCTATTGTTCGCGAGCGGCGAAAACGAGGGCGACCGCGCCGCGCGGTGGATGCCGGAAGGAAACGCGCGGGAGTCTCGCGTGATTCCGGAATCGCTGCCGGTGAAACCCGGTTTACATGCTCCCCGGCGGTCTCCGCGAGTCCACGGGTCTCCGGGCAACCTTGTTTGCCTCCTGCGGACAGAAATGGGTCTTCGTCAATGCCAGTTTGAACGGCCGATCGGGTTAGTGCGGCGTTACGAAACTTTTCCTCGTTCGCGTTGTTTCCTATCGAGCATCGAGTGAAATTGCATGTTTTGCAACACAACCAGGCGCCAAAGCAGCTACGCCCTTCGAGCTTCCGATCTCGAGGATCGTTAAACCGTAATTACAAGCCTGGCGCGCGCTCGGTGCACTCGTTCACTTGATATACTTTCGGGGTATCTACATCGTCGGGAATTAATGGCCTCGAGTCGCCGGCCTGTTTGCACGCATCGTCCGAAGGGGTGAAAGCCCCGCGCGCGCCGACGAATGTGCAATAAAGAGGCGCCGCGGCTACCGGCGAGCGCGAGTTCGTCGAGAGCCGAGCGAGCGGGCCGCGCCTCGGCCAAGGGTGCGGCTGACCAGGGTGTGCCCAGGCGATGTCTTCGTACGCCACGCTGTGGGCACTTTTTGCCTCGGTTTTTTCACCGGATGGACGCGGCACGTGCGCCAGTACACCGACACTCCCGTCAGATACACGCGTATTTTTCATCCCTCTGCGTGACAACCGGCGCCCGTGCCGCGCTTCACCGGACGCCTTTTTCATTTTTATTAATAGCCCAAAGGGCTCGCTACACCGCGTCTCACCTAATGGTCCACCCAATCGGGTTGGCCCTATTAACGTCTCGAGAACACGCGAGGCGAATTGCGCGATGCATATTTTTCCCCGGACAATTATCGCGATTGGCTTAATTTGGGGTGTCGGAATTACGTTCATAGGGGTAGAATTTCGAGCAAGTGCTTTTAGGAGTCTCTTTATAGACATTTTTGCTATCTTTACTGAACTGGATCGCGATGATTGAACTGCTGGGAGAATGTCGATCTTCGGTAAGCATTTGTCTGTCGTGTAGACACAATTTGTTTGTATTATTATTGTATATTGACGACAGATTGATGTCGAAAGGGCCATCAGAGTCGCGACCGAGCCTCCGCAGGTCAGCTAATTTATTCGACATCCTTATTGCTTCTTTATTTATTGCAAAAAAGAATTGGGACTTTATGTATCGCGTTTAATAATCGTAAATTATCGTTTTCATACACGTGTAAGATAAAGAAAATATCGCGGCCTCCCGTAGGCAGCGCCGCGCGTACGGAGAACACATAGGTCTCTCGCGAGCTCGCGGAACGACGTATCACTTATGTCGAAGCGCGCGATAGTCCCCGCGCGCTCTCGGACACGAATCGTAAATTGTGGTGTCTATTGTTCGAAGATGTTTGATCTCGCGTACAGTGGGCGATGAGGAATGTCCAAGAGAGTCGCGCGGCGGTGTTACCGTCGTTCGCGAGTTAGTCATAACTCGCACGTCACTCGATACACCGCGCTCGATCTCGTTCCCCCCTGATTTCTTATATTTATTTATTTATTTTCTTATTATTTATCCGCGTCTTCGAGCCGAGAGATACGCGAGAAGGATCTCGTTATTTTAATCTCTCGTCGCGAAACTCAATTCTCCTGGCAGCTCGAATGCTGCAAGTGTGTCCAATTAGAGGAGGCTTTTACCGACGCGGTGCGATAATGACGATGACAATAAGTCCGGCCTTGGCTCCCCTCGCGCTCTCCCTCTCTTGTTTCTCTTTAACCAAATATCAGATTTCGTGATTATTCACTGTCGAGCCCGGAGATAAGGGACGAGCCCTCGAAACTCTTCTTTGTTTTTTTGTTGTTGCCTTCTCCTTCGCTATTAAGGGTCCGGCTCGCAGGCGGATGAAGTTCCGCCCCGGCGTAGCGGGAGGAGGAAGTGGTCGATTAATCACGTCCCTTCGATCCTACGGGCCGCAGTGGCCGGTGCACTGCCGCGCTGCACGAGTTCCGGAACTTTCTCACACCTTTCATCTCGCCCCCGGGGGAGTCCCACGCAAATTAGCCACCATTGGGAGGCCGCCCATTAACTTCGATGATCGACTTTTCTCTCGGAGATTGCTTTTCCTTTCTTTCCTCTCACACGCGTCAGAGTAGAATTCTCACAGGGTTCGAAATCTCGTTTTTACGACGTTCGTGACGATTACACCGCGTTGATTTGTGTAATCCCGTTGCCAAGGGAAGAATAGAAACGATCGTATCCGCTATTGCAAATCCTCTTTGCAACAGTCACTCAAAGGTTTCGTAAATCCAAATGGAGTTACCGGAGTGTGTAAACATATATACGTATAATACATGTATGTCGTGTGTGGGGAGAATTGTCGGCGCGAGTGTCGGCGGGAGGCGGAATACGCTGGCGAACAGAAAACTCTCTGTTCTCCCGTCGTCGACGTTGGTGGAGCAGCACACAGTGCGTCTGGTAACGCACATCGCGCGCTATAATTCACGAGGCCTCAGCAAGGGTTACGCCGCGGTCGTGGGCCCTATATACCTATGTACCCTACATATCTATATTCTCTATCGCACATACGAGCTCGCATATTAAATCGCCTCCTTCTTTTTTTATTGGGTACCCTCGGAGCGCGTGTTTGTTTGGGCTCGGGTTATCTCTCCCTTGGAGCGTATTATCGTGAGCTCGCGTTATGCGCTCGCGTTTCGTTGATGCACGAGCGAGGTGGTCGCCAGGAGTATATCCACACGGAAATAAGGGGAGAGACCCGGAGGGAAATATAAGGAGAAATAACCAACTATAAATAAGTCGAAAAATTTGCGCGCCTCCGCTGATCCTTTTTTTATGCTCTATTTACAGACTATGGGTAATTTTTTCTTTTTGCTTATTACAGAATACGTAATCGACGACATTTAAGAGCGTCAGAGCCGCGGTCGACTTCCGCAACGCTGGGCACAGCGACATCCATGGGAATGGCGAGTGCAGTGGGACCGTAGGAAACGACGGACGAAATTCCTGGCATCGGATGTGGCTGTCCGAGGTCGTCAAGGGGGATCCCGGACATCGAACGTCAGAGCCGAACGGAGTCTGGCCCTGCTGGCCGTGACGCACACCAGGAAATTTGACGCGCTCGATTCGACTGTGGGTCGTCGAACGTCCGCGCGCGACGCTCGTGAGTATTATTACTATAAAGTCACGGGGCTGCGAGCGTTCGGCCTGCATAGTGTACGTGTAGCCCAGTTTACTCTACACGGTCAGATCGAATTCAACTGCTCCTACGAAACTAGGCCAACTAATACTAAATATATCTGGTGCGCGTCTGTGATCTACGGAAAACTTCACGGGGCGTGAAAATATTTCCAATATCATTCTTCACCTCGGGTTCATTCGAAAGTTTACGTAACACACAGACGCGCGGACTTCGAATCGAGATGAAAACAATATATATCCTATATAAATACATTTTTTCCCGCGCCGGCGAGCGAGAAATGTAGGCGCAATAAATCTTGACGGGGGTGTAGCACGTTCTTCTGTTCGTTTTTTATTTATCTTCCTCGAGCCTAGGCTTCTCCGCCGATGCTGGTGAAAGGTGCCTTGTTCATTCGCGCCGGCGACTCTCGTCGTACCTACGCGCCTGAAATTTAAAGAGCTCGAAGGGCGATGCGCGGGGGGACCGTCGCTCTCCCGAGATACACGGGGTGCTCGTATATTTTTCCCCCGTCTTTCTCGCGTATCCTCGCATCGTGTAACGGCGATCTTCCTTTCAGGCCGCTCGACAGGTTCGCCTCGCAAGGTGAGATGCGGCGCGTTGTCCTCTCTTCCCCTGCTCATTCTTCGGTTTCTGCTTCTTCTTCTTCTTCTTCTTCTTCTTGTTCGACGCCCATTCCTCCGCCAAGCTGCTCACGAAAGATCCTGAAGCGTAGTTCTCATGGATCCAGGACGAACTTGTGGCTTTCTATGTAGTGGTGACCTTCTCAACACGCAGATGCGTGTGGGCGTCAGCAACGTCGACCCCATTGGCGAGAAATCGTACGCTTGCAATGTTTCATAGAGACAATATCACAGCGATTGGTCATCTAGGTGAATGTAACGCGTGATATCTTTGTCAACAAAATATTGTTTAAATATTTTATTCCTTGTCTAATTTCTAATAGCCCAAATAAACGAATTTCGTTTATTACGAGACGAGCTGTCTTGACGTTAAAACCACGAAAATTCTACGCAAGATCGCAAAAATGCTGAGGCCATTTTACAGAAGGCGGCCAACGGGTGTGCCATTTTCGACGGATGGATGCGCATTGCTCGACGGCGATTGGCATGCACGGTGCGTCTGCGTGTGGCGAGGAGCAGGAGCAGGAGTAAGGTGCTTGCTCGCTGGGCCCGGGTGCTATGCTCCACTGTGGGAAAGTAACGCAACACCATGGGACCCACCGGCTGCTGGACCGCGACTCCCGAACTCCCATGCATGCTTTGACCGTGTCTACCGACTGTATCGCGTGTACGCACGCTCTGAATTATAGTACGTATACCTGCGCGTGTGTAGTTCCCGCGTATACATATATATTATATACCTACGTGTACAACTCGGTACCTGCTGAGCAAGTCAACTCGCACTATAGCTTGCAGGGTGAAAAGTACGCTCGCAAGTGCACACCGCGGCGGCCGACCACCGTGTTTCCGCACACAACTTTCGGACGTTGTACTGCAGACGTTTGTACGCGTCTATTCGTCATTGCGGTTTTCATTCTGGGAACTCGGAGCTGAGCTCACGAGTGAGTACTGAATGAAATTAGGAAATGTCTACGTGAGAACGAATCTCGTGTAATTAGTCATTGCAGAATTGGCGTCTTGCGTTTTTTGCGATTTTTTTTTTCGACTAGGATAATCACACGCGCTGGCGCGCGTGCCTGAAAAACATTTCGCCAAAATTGACCTCAGATATATTTTTTTCAAAATATCGACTTGTGACTTATACCATTATTCTCAAGTCGCATATTCTACCCCTAAAAATACTGGTTATTAACTTTTTTTAATCGATTTTGAATTTTTTTTTTTGGCGATTTTTTTTCTGTCAGAAATCGTAGATCCGTCTCCGGACCGAAAATTGCTAAAATCGACGCCAATTTTTTTTCTTTTCAAAATATCGACTTGTAACCTATATCATTATTCTCAAGTTGCATATTCTACCCCTAAAAACACTGGTTATTAACCTTTTTTAATCGATTTTGAAAAAAATAATTTTTTGGCGATTTTTTTTTCTGTCAGAAATCGTAAATCCGTCTCCGGACTGAAAATCGCTAAAATCGACCCTAATTTTTTTCTTTTCAAAATATCGACTTATAACCTATACCATTATTCTCAAGTCGCATATTCTACCCCTAAAAACACTGGTTATTAACCTTTTTTAATCGATTTTGAAAAAAATAATTTTTTGGCGATTTTTTTTTCTGTCAGAAATCGTAAATCCGTCTCCGGACTGAAAATCGCTAAAATCGGCCCCAATTTTTTTTTCTTTTCAAAATATCGACTTGTAACCTATACCATTATTCTCAAGTCGCATATTCTACCCCTAAAAACACTGGTTATTAACCTTTTTTAATCGATTTTGAAAAAAATAATTTTTTGGCGATTTTTTTTTTCTGTCAGAAATCGTAGATCCGTCTCCGGACTGAAAATCGCCAAAAACGTCAAAACGTCGGAAATTTTTATTTCAAAATATCACCTATTATACGTTAATGAATTTTGCGCTGCTGCACTCTTATAAAGCCTTAAAAGGTTACGGTTGCTGCTCCGCCTGTCTTCTTATCAAATTTTTCAAATTTGATATTGGTGTCAAATTTGAATTTGAGACCCTCAAAAAACGCAAATTTTTAGAAGTTTTTTTTTTTACGATTTTTGGGGGTCTGACTTTAACATTCTGTAAAAAATTCAGAACTCAAGATATCGCGTTCCGCCTTGCGGCATTCTCTTCGTTATAGAGTTTTCTCTCGCACGTAAGAAGAAAATACAGGTTTGGTCGATCGAAAAAGAAGTAATCTCGATTTTAGCGAAGTGACGAAATTTGGATAAAAGTGACAAATCATATTTTGCGTTTTTCTCATCGAATTTGATGTTTTTCGGGCAAACAACAGTGCTTTCAGGAATCAGCGGGAAACTTCCCATCGGATAGGGTCTTCAAACTTTACGAAATCGAACTTTTTTTTTCGCGAAAAACGTACCCCTTGCGTTTCTTGCGTTTCTCAACTCGTATGACTGCAACACTCGCCTTCGGCTCGTGCTGCACACTCACACTCGTGAGAAAAAGTTTTTCCGCCCTTGTATAGTAATGTACTATTTTTCTGTGGAAATACGGTGATGTCAGGCCATACGCATTACCCGAACACTCTTCCCGAAGTAACGTTAACAAACTTGCGAACGTCGTTCACAGAAATTTAATTCACGTCGCTCGTTTATAACGGTCGATTTTAATGACCTATCGATCAAATCGCATTCTTAAAGATATTGTACGAGTATCGATATCTGTACCCTACGCGCCGTGGAAGAATCGTTTCCGCGTTAGGTTCATGCACTGTGTACCAGAGGCTACGTAATATCAAGTAGGTAACGCGGAGAAACGGCAATTCGATCCGCAACGATCGGTGCACCGGTATATATAGGTAGGAGCTGAGAAGCAACAACAATCCTATCGCACGTTCTGCCTTATTCACCTACTCTACCTATGTGCCTCTTGTATCGCCCCACACGCGCGTACGTTTATGTACACAGTGTACTCGGACAGCGTGGCAAAGGTGATAAATATATCGAGTTATACCATAGAGTCCACGAGTATATTTATGTACGGGATATTCCACGCCACTTTAACTTTAGAACAAATTTTGTCTTTTCTTCTCAAAAGCTACACTGTATTTTTTCATTCAACGTGGAAAGGCCCAAAATCAATATCACCGCTCTGATCATCTGACATTTGCTTTAACACGATCAAAACATTACGTATAGTTACGTGCGTCGGGAGTTTTCATTTTTTTCTTCTACCAAGAAGAGAGAGATTTGTTACCTCGCATTCTCCCCTCGGGAGATTTACCAAAATATTGTACATTTGTCGCTGACTGATCTGGCGTTAAATGTCCCATGGCGACGCGAGACGAACAGAGTGGTCATAGAGTAGCTCGTGGAGTCTGTAATATAAACAGCTTCGTATTCTCTTCCTGCATATATCTTCTCTCTCGTTTGCCTCGGTACTCGTCGTCATACAAGCCCATAGTGTCCAGTACGCACATGGCACGTATGCCGGCATATATGCGCAACAGTCGGCGCGACTTATCTACCGGCACAGCTGCGAGTCGGCGGCCGCCAATCTTTCTTTGTCGTAATTGAATTTTCTCCTCGACCTCCCTCTACTCGTGCGGTGGCCAGCTACGCGCGTACAACAGTAGTACAGACCGTACGCGCGGAGCCCACAGTGCCACTGTTAATATTGTGTGTAGCGTGTAACGTAAGCCGCAGAAAAAGAGCTGTCCAGCTCGCACAGGAGTCTCGTTGTTTGCGTCGCTCGTTCGCTCCACCGACGACAAAACCCTCGCCGCCGCCGCCGCCGCCGACGCCGTGCGGGTCTCCTCGTCATCTCGCTCTTCATGAAAAGGCCGGCGACCTCCACGGATCGGCAGCTAATGGCGATATCACGCCTCGATGAAATATCCCAAGATCGCATTTACAAGACGGCACACGAGACCCCTCGTTAATTACCCTTTTTTGCTCCTTGCGCCTAGACGATGATGCTTGTGGCATGAGTAATTTCAGCGAACGAGGAATATCGCGATTCCGAGCAAAGGGAAAGAACAAAAAAAAACATACGGGCTGAGTTTCGCTAATAAAAAAATAGGCGAGAGGAGCGAAGCCGTGGCACTGCTGAATTTTCAAGTTTACAAGTATATCTAAAACGTCGATATACTATATATACAAAAATAATATATCCGTGAGACTCCTTCGAGGGACAATTTTCGAATTGAACATGGGCGGATTCTTTTCTCGATTTCGTTACGGTGGAAGGAAAATTCGCCTCGTATTACGGGTATAGCTGGAGGACTTCCCCGGAGAGGAAGAGGGCCATGGTGGTCGGAGATTTTTCCGGTTGAAAAGGAAACGCCAAGACCCACCCAGGTGCACCACTAATAGTGGGCTCACCTTCATTCTCAGCCCTCGACTTTTCAATGGGATCCTCAGCGACGCTTCACCGACGAGAGGTCGTATCGTCGAAAGGCAACCCTGACTTCTCCGCCAGGTATATATTCGATCTATAGCCTAGGGTAAAACGCTCGAGCGATACTTTTGGCGGATCAAAAGACCAGCGGGTCGTCAACACCCACTGGACAAGTGTTTCCCGTCGGAATTGCGGACTTCCGAAGGTCCACAATGAACTCGTCGAAATAATTCTCTTCGCTGTTGAAATAGACTTCCATATACCTGAATTCGTGAGGACTTTGAACGGTGTCACAAAACGGTGTTTAACAAGATTCGAAAATGCTTAAAATTATTTTTTAAGGAGGCTCAGCGAAAATTCCCATGAATTTTTTTTTTCTGACAAATAAAAGTGTACCCTGCATCACTGACGGGCCTAAGAGCCGTGTGTCTTTACTTTCGCCGCGAAAAACCGTTTAGCGTCGGAGAGATTCAATCTGCTGTCGTCTCGTCTCCTTCCTCTCGTGGGTGTATCGTGTTCGTTCGTTCTGCCGTAACATTGCTGCGCGAATTGCAAAGCAACGAGAACCGCAAGATACCCCGCGAGTGCTGTGGGCACGTCGCCGCGACGCGTACATAACTTAAAATAAGTTACAATGGCTTCGGTTCCTTGGGCCGTCGCCAACGCGTGAGGACAAACTCGAATGCGTTGTAATAACGAGCGGAAGGTACGTACGGTGTACCTATAACATTACTACACCTAGCGCGGTGCATTTGTGTATAGATATATATTTCTGCACTAGCGTTAACGGCTACGAATATAAGACGACGAGCGTGAGTCACGGCTCGCAGTTTACAACCGGCGCAACTGCTGCTATAATATAATACGCTTAAGCTCTAACGAGAGCGAACATGAGTAACAATTTTGACACATCTTACGAATATTCCTCGGACTAATCGTTCATAACCGACGTCTGCTTACGGAGGTTCAGGCTTCGCGCTGCGCGAATCAGTCCTGCATATTTCACGCAATTTTTTTTTCAAGTTTCGCGTATTAAATTGCTACAATGGAGATGATTTGGACATCAGACTTTTTCGGATGTTCGGAACACTTATAAATAATCAATTTCAAACTATTCAGTGTATTATCCGATTTTTGTTTGCAGATAGAAAAATATGAAACTTGATTATTCGCTTGAAGTCGTTGAAGCCCTTTAACCCGGACTGCACCGCGTTCTTCCCGAGTGAACTTTGCACTTTGCAGTCATCCATAGCGAGGTTCCCGGAAAGCGGAGCCACTCGAATGAATGGAATTAGTGACCAGAACAGCTCACTATTGAATTAGGACACTTATCTAATTCAAATACATAATCCATTCATTCGGTATCGTCGGGCGGGCGAATTTTTATCACTATACAGCCAAGGATGAATGGGACGACAGATATATTTGTTCGTGAAATTCCGCGCGCTTATCGAATAGGCCTAACGAGAGTCGCTTTCGTTTCGGCTGATTCTCCACAGCCTCCGCTCTTTCTCTTCCTCTCTCTCTCTCTCCCTCTCTCTCTCACCGTCTTTTCTCATGCAACGCTCGTCTCGCGACGCCCCCGCGTCTTCACGCACGCCGTTGTCGTTGTAGGAAGGCCGTTTTCCTTCCTCCGAGCGCGAACGCCGAACACACTCTGCCTCTGCCGCTTACGAGCGGCTCGTGAGCGTGGTGGGCGCTTCTACAATACACACGAGGCGGCTCACGCCGCTCTCGGTCGCCCGACGCGGTCGGAGCCGACGCGCGACTCAGTCAGTAGTGGCGTAGCCCTCGTGCCGCGAGCATCAAACACGTCTGAATCCGTTCGAGCGTCTCCGACGAGAGACGCTGACGTCTCACATTTGTTTACATCCACGAGAATAATAATCGAGTAAACGAAAAATAGAAAATAAAAACATCAAGCGTTTATCTCGGTTCAAGTGTCGAGTTATCTTTACTATTATCATCAATTACGCCGCTTTATCGCGGAGTAGAGCGACACATTCTGCGATTTACTTCGCTTGATATTTTGTGCTTTTTCATCGACGAGTTTTTTTTTTTTTTTTTTGGAGTCGACGATTTATTCCGTCGGTGGGTTCAGTGCGAGAGTAACGAGGATATTCGAGTGAACGGAAAAAAGTGAAGTTGCGATTTGTTGTGAATTGTGGAGAGTACGAAAAAACGTAATTTCGTAGAGTGGAAATTGGTAGATTGGCGGTCAATGCCGCATGTTTGCCAGTCAAACATGATTCACGCGCATTGACGGGAGTCTCACGCGCCCGCGGGGAATACGGATCGCGGCTTATAGGCGGTGGAGACCAGTCTACGTCCGGTACACGGAGTGAGTAAAGTCTTGTGATACTCGTTCGCCGTTGATTCACGCCGCGGCCCCTGTCTCATGGTCCGCTACTGGTTTTTTGCAGGACTGCATTCTAGTGCGGGGCAGGTGCAGCGCGCGCTCGATCGAAGCCGCGACTTTATTCCTCTATTACTCGTTTTTCCGCTCGGTAATACACAAAGGCGAGTCGATAATTTTCATGGCTTTCGATTTTCCTCGCTGAATGTCGGTGAGCGGCCGTCGTGAGTGTTTCACAATGATAGAAATTTATCGCACCTTCGAAAAAATCGTGATAAACTCATGGAAAAGGATATTCAAGAATCCAAATATCTCAAATGCTATTCGGTCGAACCTATTTTTCTCTGTACGAGTATGATAATAATAATCGCGGCTAAAGATTAATATAAATGCTTGAAACAATGATAGAAATTTATCGTACCCTTGAAAACGTCGTGATAAACTCATGCAAAAAGGATATTCAAGAATCCAAATATCTCAAACGCTATTCGATATAATCTACCGGTTTTTCTCCGCACGAGTGTGATAATAATAATCGGTGAATAAATACTCTTTCACCATATCCATTGCCATTTGAGTTGGTGAAAATATAGACAACGCTGTTTAAAATCCGCGCTTAAAAAAAAAACGTTTTTTCAAAATTCTCGTATAAATAAATAATTCCGCGTTGTTTCCGCAGGATTGAGCTCCGGCTCGGTTTGAGGGATGCTGAAACACGTGTCGGTGTCGCCGTGGAGAGGCCGAGCGGACAGCGTGAGTCTCGCTTCGAGCGGCGGCGCGAGTAGTTGCGGAAGCGGAAGTCCAACCCCCGGTCACACGCCACCACCCTCGAGGGCGTCATCGTGCGCCTCCCTCGCACCTCTCACCGCCCTCTCGAGCTTCTCTCCTGCCGATGCTGCGCCACAACAGGTTAGTGCTGAACAAAAAAAATATATCATAACCATAACAAACATTCCAACGCAACATTAGATACAACTTAATAATAAATAGTTTCGTCAAAAACGTCACGGTTTTCACACAACAAAGCCGCCTGTAAAATTAAACACACAAGTGTACGCCTTTTTGTAGCATTTTTTTTAAATTCTCTCTCTGTACTAACTGCAGACAGATGTGTTAGGCTTTTTTTTCTACTTGGCTACAGCGTCTGCTCGAAATTACAGCGACGGCGAAGTTACGACGAATTTTCGTCCCCACCCATCGTCACAAACCCAGACCTACGTGTACACGTTTTTTCCCGGCTTTGCTATCTCTCGCTCTCGCACTCGCGAGTCCGAGAGGGAGAGAGCCGCTTGCAAAATAATCCGCTCCCCCCCTGTTGACGTCCCTCGCCTCAGTGCGGGAGAGCCGACGATGACAAAAAAGTTTACACTGTGACGCACGAGGTTTAATAAAGCGCGATGAGTGACTGAGAAACAAACATAGCGGCGCCGCTCGTATGATACATGCGCTTAATTGTGGGGAATTTGCGAGGCACCGTAAATTCGATAAATTAATAATATCAGGCTAATTAAACGAATGTGTAATGTCAAGTTTATTCAATTAATGCACGACGTATCGGTCTAATTAAACGATAAAATTCAATTATTCTTCGCGTCTGCGGGCCACGCGCGTCGACGCGACGAGCGGTGAAAACATTTGCAGAGCCTCGTTATCGCTCTTACATCCTGTAATCCGCATTTAAATCCGTAATCCTCATTCCCATCGGTGAGTTATAAATTCAGATGCGAAGGGACAAGGTTTCGTATCGTTCTTTCCGAATCGTCTTGAAACCATTTTTTTACGATCTTTTTTTTATTAGTCTCGAGGGCGGACGTCAATTCTACGTTTCCCCGCTGTTTCCCCCGTTCCACTTTCTCTCGTGTCTGCTCCTATTTCAACTCGCAACGACCCCGGAACTCTCAAGTGTCACGAGCGCAGAGTAGTGTTTTCCTATCCCCCTTGCGTATTATGCGGGTGTACTCACAAATTGGTATGGGCAGACATGCCGTCACCTCAGCAATATTGCCGCCAGCACAAGAGTTTCGAGACTTCCGCGAACCACTGATTGAGACACAATTCAAAATCACAGCCTTCGAGTGCGTTTTTTAATGTTTCGAAATATTTGTAAAAACTTGAATAATCATTGGGATCATTTTTCGAAATCATAATCACGCGGGTATCAATGCCAATAATAAGAGAATTCGATTGCGAAAATACGAATTACGAAAAAATAAGAATTAATTGCAGAATGAGTGTGAATGGTGGCCACTGTACGCCAGATGTTCCCGATCTCTCGAGACCCATGAGAGATACGGATTCGTCTCGGTTAATCAACGATTGAAGCGCTAATGTTCGTTGATAAATAGCTATTTGCATCACAGGAATGTTGATATTCAGACGTAAAAGAACGCCGTGCGAGGTTCGTGTGTGGTCGCCATTCAACTGGCCTTAATTTTTCGAATCCGTAAATTTCGAGAAACCGCGGGGAGAACAATGAAGAGTCCAGAGACGTTCCGCAAGGGGGGGCCTCAATCTTTTATTAAAATTCTCAGAAGGTGAGGGACCTCGTCGCCCTCAGCGCATTTCGCGGACGAAAAGACCGGAACGGAACAAATGCTGGCATTACATGCACTTCTGGGACAAAAAAAAAATGGAAACAAATTGAAACCGCAATGGTTAGACCACAGAGTCACGCGAGACCGAGGCGATGATGTTTTGACAAAGGGGCTGCGACTTTTGAAAACATTTTTCGCAGCGAGTAAAAAAAAAAATAAAAAACAAACTTCAGAACATAACAAATAAATAGAGAGGCATATGGGTAAATAGACACGTAAACAGAGACGGAAAGTGCTATGATAAAAGGGTCCAATGATCGGAAGTAACGAATTAGATCCCACGCGACGGCAAATGACCGAGTGCACCGAGAAGCAGGGAGAGAAAGAGACAACGAACTGTCCAGTCGATGCTGCACTGCATATCCGACCACCCGTCATAACGTATCATTATTCAAAGCACCATAAAGGAACCCTCCGACCCCTTTCCCTCCTCTCGCGAGAGTAAAGCGGGGAACATGCGCACGAGATCTTTTGTACACGAGGAGAAAGAGAGACAACGCTAGAGGAGAGAACGAAGGAGAAGCAGAGTCGGAGAGAAAGAGAGTCGCGCGAACATCATTGTTCGCGTCTCGCTTGTATCGCCGGGGGTCTATTTTGCTGTTGATGCACGCGCTCCCGCTGTCGGACGCGCAAAACCCATCTGCCCTCGGCGATCGTCGGAGAAACTTTACCGCAATTTCGTTTCCAGCAGAAACCTTCTCGCCAGATGTTCGTCGTAACCTCCCTCGATCGCGCGACCGAGGCGAAGGTTTCGCCGCCACGGTTTTTACAGCTCTCGGGCCAGTCAAAATTTACCGTGTCATCTTGCTCCGAGAGCCGGAGCTGCGATGCTCCAGTAATTCGATACAGTCCCCTTGCTGCTCTTAATTACAAAAAGAATGGACACTTATAATCCACAAACGAAAAAATCCCTTGGAAGGAAAAATTCTTTAAAAAATATTAAACCAAGTCCAATATGCAGTAATTATAATGACTGTAAGAAAAAAATTAATTTACGTGTATCGATACTTACTTTATATTCGATTCTTCTGGCTCGGTGACTCGCTTCATTTTTTATTCGCTCCGTGCGAAATACCTGAGTTAGAAGGCGAGATAAACGTGGGAGAGAGACGGAACGAGGGAATTTTTCTCAGTAACGACGCGTCGATATTATGTTAAATCCGGCGATGTCGCGATCGGCCGGCCTCGATCGGCAATTTGAATTCCGCGAATGCACTCGCCTCGGCCCACACGCGCTCTTAAGCACAGTGACTTCTTCGATATTATCCCCGCGGGTCTTCGCGCTCCCTGCTCCACTCGCCGAGGACGACAATGATGAGCTTCCACGTGTCTCTGTGTCGTACCTGCTGGGGCGCGCGCGCGCGACACGCTGGAACACCCGAAGAGAACGCTGTTGTGTCATAAAGCGCTGCACGTAGGTACATTCGTATGGACATATACACTCGCGTCTGCACGCGTGTATTATACCCGCGGCGCCTCCTCGTCGTGCAATTCGATTGTCAGTCTCCTCGCGACGCTCCTCGCGGTAATTTTAACGACGTCGGAACGCCGATTGACGACACTCTCGACTGTGCATGCCTAAAACGATCGTAAAGATTTAAGGCCCGCTCGACGCGCCGCACTGAGACTTTCGATTCGTCATAACGGCTGTAATTGTTTAAGGTCTATTCACGCAAAAACAAAACGGCACGAATTTAAAAAATCCGTTTCCATACGCATGAAATGTGAAATTTTATTTCCTAAAAAAAAAAATGTCAGCCATTATTATCTCGTGTTTAAAAAGCGTTGCGCAATACCTATAAATAGGCGAAGTTTCAATAATTTCCTAAGGAAGTCGGCACCTCTCGACACTGCCTCGATTTTCGAGCGCAAACTTGTCATTAACCGTCGAGTGGCTCGGAGTGAATGGAAATTGTTGCCCGTGTACAGCCGGAACAGATACTTTACCGTTGTCTATTTTTTTCATTAGAACGCGAATTCCTCGTAGAAGGTGGCTATGACTAATATAATCGCGGATTACTTTCGCGACCGCGAGTGCGCGGCGCGGCAGTCGTTGGCGGTACCACGTGCCCGCGATTACGCTCGCCGCGCGCGGCGAGTCAGCAGCTCGCCGTCAGCTTTCACCGAGTTCTCGTGGTACAGACGTCGATTTATTCCAACGCGACGCCACCTCAGACGACGGGAATTCGATTGACATCTTCCCGGTGTCGCGATCCCTGGAATCGTCGCGTTCGAGTTGCCGATTTCCATAATTTCGCACTCGCGATTTTACCGCGAATCGAGTTAACGCGTCAGTTGCGCAAGGGATTTCCAGTTCGTTTTCGACGATGCATAATTAGCCGCTACTGGAAACAACTTAGAACGTATCGGCCACAAGACGTCCTGGAAGCCGAGCAATAATCTCGCAATAAAAATCGCGACTCGCCCGACGATCGGCAGCGAGCTATCCTCGAACCTGCGCGAGCAGCGTGAGCCAACATTCCATTCGCGTCTTAACGCGCCGCGACCTTCGCGAGAACGCGAACGAGCCGGACATGAGTAGTACTACGAGGCGGGTTATAACCGATACGCCGGGGCCGAACCCCTTTCTCTTGCCTGCAGCAACCGATTACGCCAACATTAGCGCGAATATATCTTACGGTCTCCACAAATTCGTCTCTGTTGCGCGCGAGGCAAAGTCTTCGACGGATTATCGTCGCAACATCGACGCAAGGAGAATCGATTTTTCGACTGAATTCCAGAGGAAAAATTAATTCGGAACAAACGAATCATTTGTTCGTATGAGGAAACATTTATTTCAGACCGCACCGCGATGCGGAGCAAAATTAGTCACGGAGGAGCCTTCTGACCGGGACTCCGAATGGAGATCGCGGATCTGTGCGCCACAAGCGCGCCGACCATTCCGTCTTGTTTAGTCAGGCCGCATGCAGCAGATTCCCTTGGTTAATCCCTGCGCGACGGGACGAGCTCGTAGCGAGTCGGTCCCGCGATCGCTCGGCTCTCCCACTCGTGCTAATCCGCTGTCGCTCGTTGATAAATCGAAACGGATAGCGGACGAAAATAAAGGAATTAAAAGAAATAAATTGGAGTTTACAGGTCTCGCGGGCGGACGACGAGGAAAGCGTGGATATCCATCATACGGGATGATCCTCCGGCGTCGAGGCTCCTCGCGCCGCGCGTAGTCCACGACGTGGTCGTCGACGTGAGTCGTGACGGCCTCGTCGACGATGCGGGCAACGAGACGCGGGACGAGCGGCCCGCGCGCCGTGTGTACATCTCGCACTGCGCGGCGGCGGCGGCCGTCATCGCGCAATTAAACGACGCCGACGTTCCTACGTGGCTTCCTGGTTCGTCCGCCCCGACAACGAGCGAGGAGGACGCGAGAAATAAAGAACGGTATCGTCGACGCGCTCCATCTCTTTCCTCCCCGCTCTGCACCACCGGAAACCACGAATGAACGACAATTTTACGAGAATTTTACGAAATTAAATGACCTTAACGCGCGTTAAATCCAAACATCCGCGACAAAAGTTGCATCGAATTTAGACGACGAAAAAAAAGACGCCTTTGCGGCGCGGTTACGTGTTGCGCGACACTTCCCACGACTTGGTCATACGTGCGTATTTTTCTCGCGTAGCCGGGGTGTATTTTTTTACTATTTTAGTTGAGACGAGGATTAATTCAATTGAGTCGTACTTGGTTCGCGATAAACTAAACATGATATAGGAAAAATTCGCAGGTGTATTGTCATGAATGAAATACAATGCCGGGCACGTTGGAGTCATTTTTTGATAATTGTGTGCACAGTCAAGTTTTACTTGAATTCTTGTCACGATTGCCAGTTATCCAGTCGGCCACAAAAAAAAAGAAAAAAAAGAACTGCACAGGTTGGTCATGAATCCCGACAGAGATCAAGATCTTCTCGTTGATTTTGCAAATTCGAAGCATCGACCTTCCGGAGAGTTGACGTATTGCTCCACAAGGTTGAATCCCGTATCGCGCGCGCGATGGTTTCAACAAAAGTCGCTGTACCGAGCGCCAGAGCGTCGCGAGACGGCGAAGCCGGAGAATTGTCTGTGCGTGACGTCCGAACGCGAGGATAAAATACGTCTACGCGCGAGGATAGCGCGTGCGTGTCCCTCGCGAGATGAGTCAAGGACACGCGGGTTATACGCGGGGCGAGAAAAACCGGAAGTACGGGCCGATGCGCCGGATGTCACGAGCGTTCTGGACTGCGGCGTACAGAGTGGCGATCTTGATACGCAGCGGAGTGCTTGAGGCCTCTGTGCTGTTTATACGTCGAGCTCGCTCGAGGAGGCGAGGAACACGCCGGACAGGTCGAGCGATCAGAACCGGAACGAATTCAGTCGGAATACTCAATTCCCTCATAAGCATATAATGATAACAAGCGGATTTATCTAACACACTGTTACGGCAGCGCGAGAAAACGTAACCGAGTAGCGCAACAATGTGCGAAATTAATATTGCATGATAGTTCTGTTTTCACTCTTTTTTAATAATTTTTTTTTTATATTTTTAATCGCTTATCGGAAAAGATAGCGTCGACGCTGTCAACAATGAGATAACTCAATTTTGCGCAATAGATACAACAAGAAAGAACTGTTATCACAATTCAATTATTGTTATCGGTACGACGTTTATTGTGCAGCTAGATCGTCGCTTCGTCGAGGCTGAAAATAAGACGAGTCACTTGAATGGAGCACGCCGTAATGACATCGAGACATGAATTAACGGCGCTTCTGCTTTTGTTGTGCAGTCGTCGAGTTAATTAATTCCGAGGGAAGTCTCGGGGGTTCTTATCGAGAATTCGAAAAAAACGTGCCGGAGCGAATCAGCAAAGCAGGAAGCTGGTGCGAGCCGCTCGCGAGTCTACTCTTTATTTCGTATCGTGGGTCGTGCAACGGTAGTTGGGAAATAGTTGAATCTGATTTTTCTCAAAGTCTAAATTATCATATTTTGTTAACAACGAGTTTAATTTTTTATTCAAGATTAGTCCACACGCGCGCTTACCCAGTTGATGCACAAAAAAAAAATTAAAAAGTCGAAAATAATCAAGTTTTAAAATTTTTTCGTCAAAACTATCGCATTTAGAAAAAAGTAATGCCGAAATTCGTTGTATACGCAAATCGCAAATTTTTCCATACATACCCATTGCGTTTTTTGCGAAAAAAATGCGATTGTTTGTAAAAAAATTAGAAAACTCGACAAGAAAAATGCGAAAAATCGTTTTTTTTTCTTCGTTTTGCCAAAAATTCGACAAGAAACTCGACAAGAAAAACGCGAAAAATCGTTTTTTTTTTCGTTTTTGAAAAAATGATAATTTTAGCCAATATACGCTTTGCTCGAACACCCGTCCCGAAATAACCTTAACCAAACGTTAAAACCTCATACGTAATGCTGTGTAATAATCCTACAGGGAAAGCGATTAAGTTGCTGTGTGCAACGAGATGTCCGGCTTGAGTCCTCCAGGTTCGAAGAGTTTTTCCACAGACTCCTCCCGTTGATGCATCGGGCCCGAGCTTACGAGCGGTACAGCGGACGCCCAGCGGAGGCTCACGACAGCGATATGTGCGAGGGAGCTCCCGTTCAACCGGGTTCTCACAGCGTGGAATCCGCCTCGATCCTCCTCGCGGGCACAAAAAAACGCACCGGGACCGGCGTCCGATCTCGCAGCTACGCCCAACTTCGTGACAACGTCTTCTGCCTGACACAGAATTTTATTCTGGAATTCAGATCGAAAACGAGTCGCGCGACTGATTACTGAGACAAAGCGAGAGAAAAACGTGTTCGTTACCATCGGTTCTGACGAACTGCATTAGGCCGGGCGGGTGCATCTAAACATACGGAAGCGCAAGTTCTTTTCTCTCTCTCTCTCTCTCTCTCTTAGGCCGGGAACCTCGGCACCCAAAGGCAGATGCGAAGTTCTCGGGTTAGGAAAATACAGTGGCCGAGGTCTTATTTTCCGAGAAAGACATGTGTCTTAAAATCGTGTGAATTTTTTCTTCTCGACGCTTCACACGTTTCGTTTATCTCCACGAGCAGTTAAATTCTTGACTCTAAATAAACATACACAAAAGAAGAAAAAAAAAACAATAATTATTATTAGAAGAAATAATCAGTGATGTATAATCTTGTGATATAATATATCACTGAAATTAATTCACCAGTTTCAAATGCAGTTAAAAACATTGAAAAAAAAAAAAAATAAAAATAAACGTTATCTGCATAACCGTTGGAGTGCGTCGAATTGTCCAGTATCCAGTGAACCGATGTGATCAGAGGTCACCGAGGAATGATCCGCTCGAGTAATAGCATCGGCAAGAATCGAGGGAGAGTTCGTTCGGTCGTTCGGCTCGTATAGTGCGACCGGAAGCGCGACACGCACTGCGTGATCACGTCCGTGCCGTGGTGGCGTCGCCGGGCTCTCGAAAGCGAAACGACGACGACTCTGCGGCGTGCGTTGCGTCGCTGTATACATGCACGAGAGTGCATAGCGCGTATACGGCTGTGGCAGCAGCGTTGGTACCTACTGCGCGATAGGTACCGACGAGTAGAATCGAGCGGAAGCAGCCGAGAGTCGCCGCGCGTCCCTTCCCTCCGGCAGCTCGTGCGCCCATCCTCGTCAACTGGAAATAAATATCCATTCGGCCTTTGTAGAGACACTGCAGAGCTTCGGACACATGTTTCACTGGGCGTATCGCAGCTATCGATTCGATATCGCGTCGAGATCTCCCTCGACCGATTCGCCCAAACGGGAAATTTTCCTCGTTGCCCTTTTACAAAAAACAAGGCGAGGAAGCGATAACGCCGATTTTGCGTTGAACGACAAAATTCTCGAATATTTTACACGGTAAAATATTCTTCAGTGGCGGGAAAAAGAAGTCTCGGAATTATTTTAACGAGCGTAGCGTCGCGGCGTTTCCTCGGTGGATGTGTCTGGTCGCGCGTGTGGCGATCGTTACGATGTGTATTACGAGTTCAAACAACGTAATGATAGGCGCGGCGCCAGAGAAGTTGCCACCGCGCGCGTATCTCGCTCGCCGCGCGCTGAGTCTGGCCGGGGGCCGCGGGGCCCTAACGCACGTAACGGGTGTCCGTCTCGTTTCGAAGATAAACGTATCTTTATCTCGCGCTGCCACGTAGCGTCGGTCGACGCGCGGCGCGGGGTTTATCTTGCGCATTATCCGTCCAGCAGTCATTCACGAGAACTGCGTCGCTCTGTGTACACTTGATTGCTCTCTCGAAAATAGACTCGAGAGTACCGAAAATAAGTCGCCGAGTTTCCGATTGTAATTTGCGTGTTGCGCACATTGTGCGCGCGACCCTTTTCGGGCGAGAAAGAGGAAGGGAAGAAAAAAAAAAAAGAACGAGAAAGAGGCGCGAGAAGCGATGCCGCGCGAACACGAAACATCCGACGCAACGAACCCGTCGGTCCAGGCCCCCGCGCGGCGCGCGACTCTCTTATTCGCTCGACGCACAAATAAAGAACTCGACGCGCCGAAAGACCCCGCGTCACGCTTTTGTAAACGTTACGTTAGGCGTTACGTTCGCCGGTCCGCAGTTTTTACGAGCATCGAACCTACTGAAAATAGCCGGAGCGCGCGCGCGCGACTCTGACCTCGTCCGTGGGTGCACCGACTATTTCCACTTTTGTAAATATAAAGCCTCGCGACCCGCGACTGCAGGTGCGTCGGTCACGTTCGACGCACCTGCGGCGAATTCGCAATCCGCAAACATCGATCAAATTTACTCCAGCGCCGAAAATAGTCAGCCGCACCTTGCGTTATTATTTACAAATTATTTCCAACCATTGAGAATGTAACTAGGTATTGATTAGTCCGTGTGTCTGTAATACAATTTATTGCATCGGTAGTTCACGAATCTGAGCATCAAACATTGAAGAAATTTCGAATTATTGTCATTATAGTCTCTGGTTGGAATTCAAGTCGGTGTGTCTGTAATACAGTTTATTGCATCGGTAGTTCACGAATCTGAGCACCAAACATTGAAGAAATTTCGAATTATAGTCATTATAGCCTCTAGTAGGAATTCAAGTCAATTAACGATTGACTTTCCGGGACGATGACGCGCCAGCCACCCGTCGTGACCGCATCAGTGCGCTAAATTGATTTCCAGCTCGGGCGCGCGAGCGGTGGCCGAGTGCGACTGGCTGGATTTTGACGGGTAATCCCGGCAATTGAGCAATTCTTCTCGGTAATTGCGAGCGCAGCGTGGCACGGCGTCGCGAGGCACCCGTCGCGATCGCGTTGACAGCTCGCTAGCTCAGATTTTCATCTACACCGCAGTCGCGTTGGCGCGCGGCGCGATTCCTAAGAAGGAAAACGCGCGAGTGAGATTACGGCGAGGAGGAAAGCGCGGCGCCGAGTGGAAGTCGAGCGTGAAAAGTACAAATAGGTCTGGCGAATCGACGATAGACGTATCGAGCACGGGGTCGATGAACAATTATAATACATGCAACGCGACGCGGCAACGAGCCGAAGGAGCCGAGCACGAGGTGACGTAGCGCGCGATTCAACTATCGCGTGCGCGCCGCGAGTCTCGGGCAAAAGTCTACCGAGTGTTATTTATAACACTCGGTAGACTCGGTGATTGATATTCCCATTTGTAAATCCCCGCGCCGATAATATTGTATTATTGTATGTTCCACACACAATTTCGTTATTATGTTATGCACAAGTGAGATTTAAAGAAAACGAGAGGAAGAAAAAGAAACATTGGAGGGCGTTCCAGGAGCTCAAGGCCAACAATTGCAGATTCTCAACGCGGCAATTCTGAATTCTTTTTGCTTTTCGAGGGGCGCCTCAGACGTCTCCTTGGGCGCCTCGTCCCGCTCCTGTTCCAAGCGAGACTTATTGACACTTGGTCAAGTGAAGTCAAGAGGAAGGGTCAAGCGCGTCTAACGCTCAGCCTCGCTCGCGCGCGCCTCATCATCTCGTCTCGCTCGCTCAATCTTGTCTAATTTTCGTCTCTTTTTTCCTTTTCGCTCTTCTTCTCAGACGCCAATTGTCACGGTCCTCGGATTGCGATTCAAATTTCTCGGTTAATCCGACGAGATGTTAATTTCAAAGTGACGGACGCACTTGCATGTGACTCGCGCGTACGCGTCAGGCGATTTTCTCGGCTGTGCTTGATGCCGCGGAGCTCGGGCGTCAGGTGCCGCTGCACTTTACGCGCTAAACTACGCTCGAGTGCACGTCTGAATAATTCATGACAGCTACGCGCACTGCTGTTTTAGCCGCGCGGTCCGGCCGAGCGCGGTGGCAGCGGGTCAGATAACGCGCCCTTGCCGCCGTCGAGCCGCGACCTTATCTCGTGCTCACTTCCAGGCCACGTTCGCCGCTTTTCCTGCTTACGCCGCACGCCGCAAAGACAAGCGCGCGCGGCGCGCAGTCGGTCATGCGGGTCGTAGCAAGACTCGCACTCGCAGGTGTAACGGCGGAGAGAGATTCAACGCGAAAATTCTCGGTTACGGGGCGCGCGACACAGCCGGATGGCGTATTGTCACACCGTGTAGACAACTGTATCGCAATTATATTTAAAAGCCGCCGTAACTGGTGATACGGCATTAGAGAGCTCGGCGAGAGCGAGGGATATGAGTGATGAAACATCGAGGACATTTACCGGTCTCTTTTTTTCTTTCTCGTTTGGCGTAGAAAATTATTTTTTATTCTCTCGATTTTGTCGTAGACTGCAAATTGCGTGGAAAAATATATGAGTATCCTTTGTTTTCGCTTCTAAATGAAAATACATTGAGGCTGAATAAATTTCTCCTATATGACTTTTGGTTTGTATTCTAGGTGCGAAGGTTTCAATCGGAGCGGCTGCGTCACTCGAAGGTCTTGAAGCGAATGTCCGAGGCACATTTTGATGGTTCGACGAACGACCGTCACCTCCACGCTTCGCGATTAATTGGAGCGCCCGCATTATTGTTCATCCCTCGCTCGACTTTTACCGTCGATTTCTCGCGACGTCTCGTGGACGTCGCGCCGGCCTCGAGTCTCTCGTTGTCGCTGCACAGAGAGACGTCGTCTGGTGGCGCGCGCGACAGGCCCAAAGCCGGATGCGTGCCCTTCCATAGGCTGCTGCTGCTGCTGCCGTAGTCACACGCATACAGAGCTACACGTACGACTCTCGCGCTTCATACTCGTGTATGCGATGCAAGCGCTTCATACACGCGTCTCACGGCGCTAATAATCGCGCGCGCGCCTCGCTCTCATCCAGATCCGCCCGCGCGCTTCTCGCCGAGCGGCGGCGGCGGGTTTTTCTCCTCGGGCTCTACGTGCGTGCCCGGTGGGTCCGCGCGTACGCCGAGCGAGCGCTCTCGTTGAGTTGTTCTCGTTTAAAACAATCAGCGACTGAGAGGAAGGGCCAATTATACGGATCTGCGCTCCTTCTCCGTTTGTTCTACTGTATCTATTATTACATTACACTGCGTGCATCACGGCGCGATATTATAAGCCCCGAGTAAACGTGGAGATGCGTGTTACCTCCCGACTTCCACCGCGCTCTGCGTATCGCATCTGTTTCGCATTTGAAACAGCTGTTTGCGCGCGCAGTGGAAAACCTGCACGGCAATTGTACTAATTAATCTTAACATTTAAGTAAAGACGCGTAACTCACCCGTCAATGGGGAATATCCGGAGGGTCCGCAGAGTTCAACCCGGGATAAGATTGATCCGATTGAGTCACGTGTCTCGAAGAATATGCCGAGAAATTCGCGTTGCACGAACTCGCACGGCATATCCGGTTGGCCGGAGCACAGACGCACGGCGGTTGTAACCAGCTGTGCGTCGAGCAGCCTCATTCCGGCGTACATTATATTGTGCAACTGGTACCGCGGCGCGATGATCGAGCTGTAATCGTAAGTGGGCTCTCTCTCTCTCTCTCTCTCTCTCCACGCACTCGTGCATAGTTCGCCGAGTCGTTGCTACACACTACGCGACTCCTATACTGAGAGAATAAGGCGGCACTCGTAATCTCGCTCGTGTCGGACAAACGAAAAACTATCTTGGCGGCTCTTGTTGGTCCGATATCCGGAGCTGCGGTGAGATTATCGATAGACCGGAAGGAAGAGCGTGCATTTTTGTTCTCCTCGCGATAATCATGGAAATTTTCGACCGCACAAGTGTGTTTTGTGTCGCCGAAAATTGCTCTCGGAAGTGCGACACAAAGAATTTGCTTTCGCGTGCGCTGCCCCTGGCCAGCTGCCGTTTCCTCCGAAGCTGACCGTGTGCGGGGCACGCGCCATCCTGTCAGCCACCATGCACTCGAGAAAGATACATCCTTCGAGAGCGGACTCCCCCCCCCCCCCTGGGCTTCTTCACAGGATGTGCACTCCCGAGTTCTCGCTCGTCCTCATTCGCTCCCGCGTTGAGCATTCTCCGTCCCGCCATAAGTTCATTAGCACGACAAATTACCTGAGAACTTCTTAACATGTTTATTATTATTATTATTATTATTATTATTATTTTAATTATACTCACAAATTAGCTACGAAATTTCAGCAAAGGTTCGTCGAAAAATCTGTATTACAAAACTGTATTCTTCACCGAATCGACCCGACGATTTCATTCGAATTACCCTCACCCGAGTGCCTTATCAAATTTCAGCGACGATTTCTCGAGGCTCAGCAGGAAAAATTCGACGACGAAGAAGAAGAAGAAGAAGAAGAAGAAGAAGAAGGAAGGAAAAAAGAAAGAGCGAAACGAAATCCTGCAAGCCCGAAGGCTGTCACCATATGGTCGTCGAACGATCGTTTTTGGAGGCCGCTACGTACACACGGAGCTCTTCGAACGGGAGGAAGTGGGCACGTGTATACGCACAAAACATACAGCCTCCTACGCGGACGTCTCGTCTCCTTCGTCCCCCTTGCGGTATTACGTTCCATTCGCGGGAGCGAGAGCGAGAAAGATCGTCGTGTGTATTGTCAGCGAGACAGGAGTGCGCGAGAAATCCTTGTGCCCACGTGGAAGGAGGTTGACGGTACCTACGCAACTGCTTGATAACCGCTCGCAGAGAAGGGGATCGCCCGTACGACGGGCGAGTCGTGCGGGCACGTGCCCTCTTTTCTCTTTTCTCTCGGTCGCCGGGATTGCGAGGGAAGGAGGACGATGCCGCGAGCGACCGGAAACGGGTGTCGATTGTCGGTCCCGGGTGGGTTCGATGCTGGTCCTTCGAGCGCCCGATCCTCTTCGCGTCGAGGCGAACAAGAGGTCGTGGTGTAGACACGACGGGGGAGGCGGCCGGCGGCGAACACGAGCCGCCTCCGCGCTCTGTGTGGTCCCCGCGCGCAAATAATAATTCTTATTATTATTATGTAATGCACGGTGCGCGCATCGAGAGCGTCTGCCGCGAAGCTCTCGCGCGCCTGCTGGTCGCCCGGAGGGGATGCGCCGGACGATCGTCGGAGCTCGATTCTCTCGTTCGATAATGACAGGCCGCCACTACCACTCGCGGACGTCCTTGCCGCACGACGATCCTCAGACGTCGTGGAAGAATTCTCAACGACCTTTCCGATAGCTCGAGTGCCGACAATATGCGGCGCCTTTTTCTAACAGGCGCGAGAGTTTGAGTGACGGAATTCGGTAACGATGTGTCTCTGTTTGTCCTGGACGTAGGTACGTTTCGTAATAACGACGCCGTCGCGGACGGATAAGAATCTTGTGGGACTCGAGTTACGAAGGGTCGATTTTTTTTTTCGAAGTAGTTTGGTTCTGTTTGCGACTGTTTTTACGTGTGATGGTAATCGGCGTTACTGCGTTAAAACCGACGCCTGGGTATCTTCCTCTACTTTCTCGCGGAGACTGATCTCCCAGAGCGCTTTCGACTAATTGAACGTTCTGTTTTCGTTTGTACATGAGAACCCCACGCTATACCACATGCTGTGCGAACAAAATGTCTTGCGGAAATATCAGGTGGATATAAGTGCTGCCTGCTACAGCTGTAGCTGCTGCTCGAGGATTGCCCAATTCTAGGCAGACAAAACGGATACGAATGTGTAACAGTTGTTCTTTTTCTCTTCTCTGCTGTACGAGGTATAATACCTAGGCGGTATCGTGTGTATACCTGTCTACCTACGTCAGTAGCTCGCTGTTACGCCGGTTCTTGGTGGTAGTGCTGCTGCTGCTGTTGCTGCCGTTGCGCTGCGTTATGTAAACCGGGTCGTGCGACGCTTTTCGGTTCAGTGTACTGTGCTACCATATCGCCGAGCCCGCGCGCAGCCTCTGAAATTATATTTTACAACAAAAGCGGGGGAGACGTCGGTGTACAGTATAAATTCGCACGAGGTGTTCTCGCGCCCGCTTTCCCCTCCCGTGCCGGTCTTCGCGACAGCAGCAGCAGCACGCCAGATTTTCTCTTCCTCCTCGCTCTCGCTCCGCTCCAACGTCGTAACTCGTGTGAAGATGTCTTCTCGACAACGCGGAGACGATTTTTTTCCCCCCTCACTATTCATCGCGCGATTTTTCCGTCACGTAGAGCCTCGCGAATTGTTCCACCCGCTCGCTCTTTTTCTCGTCGTCTCGTAAGTCGCCTCGAGAAAGTGGTGCAGCCGTCTCGCGGGGGGGTCGCTCGAAAGTACAAGAAACTCTCGGCATCGCGCCGGAAGTTCCTGATTCTTCTGCGCGCGAGGCTGACGCCTCGCGAAAATTCGCACGGCTTCCACGATTGTCTGGCGCGAATCGTGTGGCTCTCTCGCTGTTCTCCGCTCGGATCGGAAATTCCACTGGGACGGGCAGCAGCTAGCTGCGTTCGCCTCGCTGCGGGAACCGATTATTTTTTCACCGATAGACATTTAAGAAACTTTTTTTTTTCGCAATTAATGAATTGCTTCGTTAATTGCGACGTAGGCGCCCGGGTACGCGCGAATATGCGCCACGCGGGAAAGTTGGCTGTTTGCACCTTCGCACATTTTATTGTCCATTGTCCGTACCCGTCAATTATCCGTCTCCGACTGTGCGCGAGGGAGAAAAAGGCGTTCTAACGAGATCAGTGATTATCGATGCCTCGGGCTCCGAGGCGAGCTAACGAGTCAGATTACCAGATTATTAAATTAAAATGTTGAACAGTGAAAACATTTAATTAGTCACCTCCTCGTTCATAACTGATATCACCAACTGTTTCATTTCATAGTTAAAAATTGGAACGTCAAGCTTTCTATTCATCTTGACGCTACTTTCTTTTTTCGTGCCCGTTCACAAAAAGTCAACTATACATACGATGTACTCGCAATACGTTTTATCCGCAATGAAAATAAACATGTTTTTTTCTGCTGCCACAGTTGAAAGCGGATAGTCGAAGGGTGATGGGAGGATCGATTGTAGCTTCGCTTACGTCTCGTTATCGCGACGACACGAGAGACGACGAGACTCTCGTATATTTAGTTCTGTAGAACTAGCAGGAAACACACATATCCGAGCGTCCGAGCGGGGTCTGCTGTGCATGCTTATCCTGCTGCTGCTGCTGCTGAAGTTATTCGACACCCTCGCGAAGCGCCCGGTTCCCCCGTTTGTTGCTGACAACGCGACGAACCAAAGCAAGCAAAGCTCGCGTACGTCTTACGTGTGGGGGATTATGCGCACCAGACGACGACAGTTGACTCCACCGCACGACGCCCTGCACCTTTGCCTACAGCCTCGAGTACTAATAGTATTACAGTGTGACGAGGGGTTTAGCTCGTCTTCTTCGCTCGTCTCGGCTCGGATTTTACTTCGCTCAGCGACTCGCTCTTTGTCCGCATTTATTGAGCCCTCTCGGCTGTACGATGCAACCGAGAACCGCGCGAAAAGTGGCGCTGTAACCGCGCTTCAACGACTCTTCGCGGAATTTATTGATAATAATTATTGAAAGAGAAACTAGTACAGATTTCTTAATTGTCCGCTTGGCACTTGGCACAGTTAACGCTGACTCTCTCTCTTTTTCGATTTCAAGAGTAAACGACGTCCGGGCGTCAATCGTTAATTAAACAAGTATACTAAAGTGAATATTTCAAAGATGTTCCAGCTCCGGGCGAGACGACGAGTTAGCTGAGCGTATAATCGAAGCCACGAGGTGGAGAGCGAGCAGAGTGTCCCGACCCCCATAGGATTCTCCTCGCCCCTGCTCCGCGCGTCCCTCGTCCTGCGGCGAGAGGCGCGTTTTTTGTTCCACGAAGGCACCTACTGTTTTTTCGTCGTCCTCCTTCGCGCCGCGCCGGAAGCCGCGATCGGGAAAGAAGAAAGAGCCGCGACGGTACGTCGGGCGAGGGGAAAAGGGGAACGCGCGCTGCTATACCGGCCAGTAGAAGCAGGGGGGAGGGGGGGGGGGGCGCTACTGGCGGCGCGGAACAGGACAGCGAGCGAGATTCCTCGAGCGGAGAACCAAGGCGACGACGAGGAGGAAAACGTCTAAGCGCTCGCGCAGCTGGGGCACAAAGTGCAGCACGTGCCCCCCCCGAGCAACGCGTCGAGCGCCGGTGGATGCGGACCCTGTCGCCAGGATTATTCAAAGAGCTCGTGCGGACGGGGAACCTATTATGCTTAATATTTATACCACGGTCTGGGCCGGATTTAAAAGCACCGGAGCTTCACGTTACTTCCACGAACGCTTTTCTTTTCTTTCATGATTAAATTCGAACGGCGGTAAAATAATCGTAATTAGTTTTTTTTTTCATTTTCATCAAATTATTTATAAATATTTTACGGTGTTTGAAACTGAATATTTTGACATGATTCGCGAGAGATTATTTTTTTATTCCACTTGTGGGCCACGTAATTGAGTTAATTCTGCGACTGAATGTCACCGCGATGCCCCATTTATGAAGAAAAAAAATCGTCGTTTCCACGGAACTCGAACGAATACCCGTTACGGATATTCATGCTGCATATTTTTCCATGAAACTGTACAGTGTGGGTGCCCTGCGCTCGACGTATAATTTATGATAAAAAAAACACAGAAGAATAGCCGGCGAACGAGTGAGGTCGAGCGAATCGTTCGTTAAACCGAGTGCCTCGGGTGCGAAGGCCTTGCCGTGAGCGTCGAGCTGCACGACAATTCGCGCAAGGCCGCGGCGATATCTGCGAGCTGCGAGACTCCGAACGCCCGTCCAGAGCGGTTAACGCGGGGAACCAGAGCGACGAATAGAATGAAAAAAAGGAGAACGCCGGCACCGTTAATTGTCTATGCCGCGCCGCTTTTACATTGGCGTGAGAGACAAACTCGACCAATTGTAATCGCGCTCGATCCGACGACTTCGTCATACGCTCTCGAAACCGGGACAAATAATGTCGCACGCGCTATTTTTACACCAACGACGTTTTCTTTTTTTCTCCCCGTATAAAAAATACGCCTTGAACATCGTCCAATTGTCGAAGCATAAAAAAAAATTCTAAACTAATAATTATGGCCAATTGTCGTGCAGAACATCTTTTTTAAAGTCAACTCCACTTAATGATCCATTCTTGTTCAAACGAATAAATATTTAAAAGGATTTTTCATTCCAAGGGAAAATAAATGGAAGAAAATAAATAGAAACTTGGATTCTCCGATGCGACCTTAATCCAGGCGCATCCGGAGTGACTTAAAGTCACTCTCGCGTCGTCGCCGACGTCTTCTACATTTTCTCGAATCCCGTCGGTAAATTCCAGAGGGGTAAATTCGGCATCGTTGAGAAAAATCGATCAGATTCAGAGAGTGAAAGCTCAAAAGTGCGCGCCGGCTCTATTTTTTTTTTTCTAGTCCACTCGAGTGCGCACGAGCGTCCACTGTAAGATATTCGAAGACCCGCCCGGTCGTCCCGTTCCCGATTCTCGTGATTCCCGAGGTGTGCAATGAGCGCCCGGTATTTCCAGGGGTTTCCTGAATTCGAGGTGGCCCTTTAGGCGGGGGAAACCCTTCCTCGTTTAAGGGCCCGAATCGGTATAACCGCGCGCGGCACATGTGGGCCCTGTATTCATTACTTCGTCTTTCCTCCTCGCTGCTTCCCCCCTATATTTTTTCCTCGTTATATTTCGACGCCGCCGGATATTCTGCCGGACGAAAAAATGTTAGCCCTCCGTAAATTCCAAGGGCAACTCCAAAAAAAAGCCGAAAAAATGGGAAAGCACGTGTCTATCGCGTCAAGGCCTCTCCGGAAATATTGTTGTACCGAGAAAAATCTCATTTCCTATCCAGATGCGCTGTAAATCGTGCGCAACAAACATCTGTACATTTTCAATCAATTTCGTACTGTGAACCGAGTCGTGTCAATCGTATTAATTAAAAACGATTGTTCGACGATCGCGAACGCTTCTCGGTGTCAAAAGGTCGCCCGAGAGGTGCGCCGCCTCGCACCTACTTAGCGCGTCGCAGTCGCGTTGGACTTTGCGGTGCGTTCAACGCGACTCCAAAGATAGAGACAGGCGCGAGGTGTAACGTCGGGGGGACAAAACGCATGTAACTGTGGCTTCCAAACGAGCGTCACCCGTGGATATTATTGCTTTTAACCCCAAAAAACGCACCTCTTTAACTCGAAATAGATTCCAGCAGCGCGAGGCGCCCATATATACATATATGTATATAGACACTGTATACATATATCGGTGATCTCGTGCGGAGCGCCCAGCACAGCGTGACACACGCGGCCCTAAGATATTAGAGCTGCAAGCTTCGGCTTCTTGTCTTTCGCTCGCTCGCTCGCTTCTTCCGTCCTCCTCCTTCTCATCTTCCTGCTGCTGTATCCCGGTCTCTTTGGAGAAATAGCGTGTAACGAGCGCCCCCCCCCCCTCCTCCCTCATTCCCTTTAGTAGGACGAGTCCCAGCCCTCCGTAGTTTGACACTCGTGGCCGCTTTTGATGCCCGACCGACGTTTTTCCTCAACGATCCCCGCGCCCTTTTCACCTCCGCATCGCCGCAGTTATATCATTAACCGGACGTCGCGTCGTTTCGACCGTCAAAATAAACTCAAAGCTTTATGTTCTTCCATTCGAACGAATTTTCACTAGATTCACGACTTGAAAAATGGGCTACGCACCAAAGTGAAAGTTTCATTAATATTTTGGGTGTCGGATTTTCCGATGTTAAGAATAAGTAATTTGTTTCAATTTATCCAATGTATTTGGATTTTAATGACGTATTAATATGTAAAACTAGGAGTGCAGTGGCTTGCGCGCTCGCATAATGCTCGGATCAAAGTTAAATGGTTAAGGAAATTAATATGAAATTAACGTTCAAATTGAACGAAATCGAGAATTATTATTATATTTTTTTTATTTCGTAAAGTTTGAGCTTCCTATCAGATGGGAAATTACGTGCTGATTTCGAAAAGCACTATTGTTTGTCCGAAAAATATATAAATCGACGAGAAAAATGCGAAAAATTATTTTTCACTTTTTTCGAAATTTCGTCGCTTCACTACAGTCGAGGTTACGTTCTTTTTTATCGAACGAATCTGAATTTTTTATCTTAAAAATCGCAAATTTTAAGAAGAGTTGTTTTTGCAATTTTTGCGATTTTTGGGGGTCTGGCTTTAACATTCTGTAAAAATATCAGAAATCAAGATATCGTATTCCGCCTTGCAGCATTCTTTTCGTTCTAGAGTTTTCTCTCGAGTTTTCTCGGAAACAAATCCAGGTTCAATCGTTTTATTATTTAGGGCGGACGTTAATTAAGAGAGCTGGGACAGACAAACAGACAAACAGAGAAACAGAGAAACAACTTTTCAAAATATATATAAGACAAACGTCAAACGGAGAAAAAATGTGCTGGAAAACCGCGTGAGACGAGATATCGGGGCTTGAATTGCATAATGGTAATTAGGTTTTCCTGGTGTGTGCACCGAGCGAGCAGCCCCGCCCGGTTACGTGCGTAACCGACCGTCGGCCGGGTGCATCGCCGACTAAACGCTCAGGCATTTTCCTCGGATGAATCAGAGAAATCCGCGTGTGCGATCTCTCGCTGCACACGATACTTAACGATCGTTTAACCGCGAGCCGTCGCGTCGCGACACTGCTGTGGGTTTCGCGACGCGACGGTACACAACTGCCGGCCGGGGGGAATAAATTAAACGTTCCGGGTGCGCCAAACGCCTCGGCGCTAAAAGCTTATACTACCTGGACCGTAATAGGCGCCTTGCACGCGGTTCGTAACATTGAAAGCGAGTCTTTCCGTCTACGGCGAGCCCACGAAAATTTACGAGCGTAACTCCGGCCCAGCGCGCGAACGAAACGTGTTTAAGTCGAGAGCCCGAGGATAAGCGGAAGAGCACTTTGCACCCCACGTGGACACGTGCGAATTTCACGAAACACCGAAATGCCCTCTTCTTCCCAATACGCGCTGTTTCCAACGAAAATCCCGGGTCTTCCGCCCGAAACACGCTCCGAGGATTTTCGTGTCCACCGGCTGTAAACATTTTCCAATGAACGCCGAATAAAATTCTCAAAACGACGACAGGAGCGATAACGAAAAATTATTTATCACTCTATAGGATATTAATTTAAGAGGCAGTGATACTTCATTCGGAACTTCGTCGCTCAATACTAAACGCCTATAGGACTGTCCCTTTCGCACCTTTTCTGTTCGATTCTCCTGAACAAACGGCTTTGAGAATCGAGGAGCCAGAAGATGAGCCCAATTCTGCCATACTTCCCCCCACGGAAAAGAAGTATATACGAAAATGTATCTGGAATATACAACTTTCCGGACGATAATAAGATATAAATACATTTTTAATATATCTTAGATCTATTTTTTGCTTGCATAGATTTCGTATACATCCTAAAATAGATCCAACATATACAATTTTTCGGAAAAATAGATCTTTTATATATCTGGCATATACATTATTTCCGTATGGGTCCGCACATTCTATCAAAATCTGAGTTCTATCTGCCAAGTATTTTGGGAGAAAATAACTTTCAAAATTTCGAAGTGAGTATCACTGCCTCTTAATGTCACGCTGATTATTCGAGAAATTTTTTAATACATTAATTCAAGTCAAGTAACATAACTTCAATTTCATTGTTGTGTTGCCGAACCCTGATCAGGAAAACGTCGAAGAGTTTGTTCTTCGAATTCTCAGTGTGCGGATGACAAATGATTGTCGCGCGTGAGTCGCGAGTATCCCGAGTATGGCTTCGCCGTGTGTGCGCGTGAGATATACAAAGAAATTAATATAATGACTTGTAAACACGAGCAGAAAACACGCTCTGAGGCGAAGGGGCCTCGCGCGCACGGCGCGAGGATAATGTAATTCCGAGGGAGGTGTGTGGCGTGTGGGTGCCGAGTTTGTCGGTTTTCTCGACGTGCTCGCACGTGTCGCGTTGGTTCTCTCGTCGGGGCGTCCAAAAACACGTCTCGCGTGCGCCCCGAGTCTCTCGTTCTTCCCTCTTCCTTATGCACCGTGCTCGCCGCTCTTCTGGCTCATGTCTGACAATTTATTTTCGTACGAGCTGCATACAGAGTCATCCTCGTCGTCCTCGTCTCGTATCTGAAGGGTTGATAGGGTTTTATGAGCTGCTGCTGCTGGTGCCGCGTCTGCTTTTGTTCCTGCAAAGCAGACTCTTCTTTATATAGCCAACGCAGCGAGTTCCTGTCCTCCTGATTGTTGATCCTGCAGCGCCTGAATCAACTCTTTTTTTTACCATTTTTTTAACACGTTTTTTCCGTTCACTTTCCTACAGGACATATTCTCTCGCATCCTCCCGTTTTTTTTTCCGCCTCGTTCGCCTCGTTTTCCCTCGAAAGCCGTCACGCGCTCCGGCCGCGTACGCTCCACGAATTTATTACACTCGTCTCGGCCGCGAGAGACGAGAGACGAGGTGGATGGAGTGCCAGACGCTCGTGCGGCGAGTTTCCACGCATCGGGAGGAATACCAAAGTACTTTTTCGGAAATCCGTGTTCAACGCGCACGGTACGGCGCGCGTCGGATATTCTAGGAACGCACGGGCAAAGTCAATCGATGAAAGAGTTAGGAGGGACTCGGGCTCTCCTCCGCGTTCACGTATGACGCGATATATATTTATCCCACAGTCTCGCGCGGGCGACTCGCTCCCCGGCGTTGATTGTTATTAGCGTTTCGACAGACAGGTTGATGTCATCCTCGGTCGCACAGCGCTGCAATAAAAAGCCGAATAATCATAATGATAGTAATAACAGCAACAATAATAACAGCCCGGTGTTACGTAACTTAAATTTAACTCGGGATGTACGTGAGTGCAGCGTGTAACGACTGGCGCGCACCTTTCCAACACCCACAGGGTCGTTACGTCCATCAACGAAGCGAATCGCACACGACTCATTCGTTTCTCCAATCTCATCCGACCCCCGGTCTCGACTCTCGTTTCTTTCTTATAAAATTGTAATCTTTTCTTTCGTTTTAGGAGCCATTCGTTCATTCATTTGTTTCGTTTTATGTACATTCGCTTTTATATCGTATTGCCCCCATTGCAGCGTGCCCTTTTTTACCCAGTGTTAGCTCTCAAGGAACTGACATTGGGTAAAAAATTAAATTAGCCTTAGAGCGTTAAAATAAATGAAATCAATCGTAAAAATAAATCAAGCCTCGACTCTCGTTTCTTTCTTACAAAATTGTAATTTCTTCTTTCATTTTCAAAGCCATTCGTTCATTTATTTATTTAGTTTTATGTACATTCGCTTTTATATCGTATTGCCCTCATTGCAGTGTGCCATTTTTTACCCAGTGTCAGCTCCCAAGGGACTGACACTGGATAAAAAATTAAATTAGCCTTGGAGCGTTAAAATAAATTAAATCAATCGTAAAAATAAATCAAGTCTCGGCTCTCGTTTCTTTCTTACAAAATTGTAATTTCTTCTTTCATTTTCAAAGCCATTCGTTCATTTATTTATTTAGTTTTATGTACATTCGCTTTTATATCGTATTGCCCTCATTGCAGACTGCCATTTTTTACCCAGTGTCAGTTCCTTGGGAGCTTTTTTTACCCATTTTTTACCCAGTGTCAGCTCTCAAGCGACTCACACTGGGTAAAAAGTTAAATTATCCTTAGAGCGTTAAAATAAATGAAATCAATCGATCAATCGTCTGACCCTCTTTTTTGTGTTGCAGACGACGATAAAGGTCTACGCAAACTGCCTGCGACCGGACATCGAGTACAAGACCCTGGGAATCACCTACGAGACGACTTGCCGCGAGGTCGTTCAGAATCTGTTGAACAAATTTCGCATGAGACACCGAGACCCGCGACTCTTCTACCTGACGATGGAGGTGACGGTGAGACGGGCGAACGTTCGCACCGTTCTGCCGCTCGACGAGGACGCGAGACCCGCGGTTCTGCAGTCCTGTCATCCGCGCGGAGACTCGAGGTACGTCCAGACTGGAGAACACGAAGCACCACCGGTGGCAACAAGTTCTATGCTCTTGGGAATGTTATTCTTCCGGTGAAGGGAAACTTCCGCCGGCGCGAGGCGCGAGGCTCTCTCGGCTAGTGCCAATCGGAACGAGAGTCGGCGGCCGAGCGCGCGGCGTACTTACGTACACTGAGCTTCTTACGCCTCGTCTGGTTCTTTGATGTTGCGAAACCGTGTGAACGAGTCGACGCGACGCTTGTTTCGCCACGACTTCGACCGTCCTTAAATCCAACGTTTCTGTATATTTTCATGGTTTTTCTCTCCGGCCTGTTGCAGATTTTCCTTGCAGACGCGACGAGGCGGTCTTGTGAAAATATACGACAGCGCCCTCATGTCCGGGGTGAGTCAGCGAGTTATCGCAATTCGTCGCTCGTCTTGTTCGTAGCTCGTCGAACGTTAAATAATTAATTCGTCGATTTAATTGTTCCGCAGTCCAAGTACAAGAGCCTTCTGGTGTCGGAACAGACGACCGTCGACGAGCTCATACAGATGCTACTCAGCTGCTACAGTTCCACCGAGCGGGTCGAGCAATTTTCCCTCTACGAGGTCTCCGAGGGCGAGGAGTATCAGAGAAAATTGCATCCCGACGACTCGCCACTCAAGGTCACCCAGAGATGGACCAGCGTCGATCGACACCTGCGAATCAGACGCAATCCCGACTGGAATCCTCACAGGAGAAAGGTGAGACTTCGGGGACGACGACGCGAAAACGTCGAGTTAATTCATTTCAAGGATCAAACGATGCGGGTCGTAATTTTAATGCCAGACACCCGCGGTTTGCACCCGGCAAAATGTTTTTTTATATCGATTTTCCGAGTCAAGTTCTTTCGTTATTCGAATAATGTCCCCCTGATAATCGCGTACCAGCTGTCGATAATGATTTTTAACGATCGCTTCGATTTCCAGAGCATGTGGTCCTCGGATTCGAGCATAACGATGGCAATGTCGCGGCTCCATCTCCACAACAGCCAGGTGCATCAGCTTCAGCAGCAGCAGGCGAATCTCGCGGCCAGTCACAATAACAACAACCACAATTCCCGGCACCTGCTGCTCCGCCAGTGTCCGAAGAACAACATTAACAACAACAATAACAGCCATAATCACAATCACAACCACAAGACGAGTCAGAGTCGTCCTCAGATTAGCACAGCGACGACGACGACGGCGGCGGCGACGGCAGCGACGACCACGACGTCGTCGAGTATGGCGCAGCAGAGTCCAACGAGGATCGTCCTTCCGCATCCGAGTCAGTTGCCGAAATTGGCGCTGCCACAGAAGTCTCAGCCGAAATCGGCGCAGAGCTTGCCGTCCACGCCTCTTACGTCGAAGCATCTCACGTCGTCCGGTTACTCGGACTACGAGAATTATCTGTTCATCTGAACGGGCGTCTCGACGACAAAAAAAAACAGACAACAAAAACGAGTAACTGTAAAAATGAAGACGACGTGGAAGTACCGGCCTCGAATTAATCGTTGCGCTTGCTTTCGTAGATGTACCTATTGTTTTTTTTCCCACGCGACAAATCCGCTCCGATGAGCGCGAGGCAAAGAGAGAAAAAAAAAGTTGAAGAAAAACACACACGCAACGTTGATAGTCAGTAAGAATGAAAACTGTACCAAAGGTAGTCGTATCTCGAGTTTTTAGGTAGATGTTACGACGAAAACGAGAAAAACTATATATGTATATTAAATATATTTTTCGTATGTATAAGCCATTGCCTATACATGTCAACCGATATGACGTACGTACGTAATAACTGTGTGCTAAGCGCAAGAGAAGTGAAAGATGAGTTGGGTGGCGGACGGCGTAATTTATACATTGTGCAACAAGCGGAATATGCATTTATCGTTCGTAACGCGCGCGTACGCACCGAAACGGTTGTCTTTATTTTATTTATTTATCTGTACTTTATATGTGACCGAACGGGAAACGCGTTTCGTGCGAGCGGGAAATATAAATTATTATCTCGGCGCTTGTAAGCGTCAACGATCCAGCTCCGCTTCATTCATTATCACGTCTCATTCCTCGCGGAAACTCACTAGAAACTCACGCGGTTTTCTCTCTATTCCGTAGACGAAAAAGTACAACGTTCCTGCTCGCAGCTATGGCATTAGCGTTTAAGTTACCTGTTACGTGGATCCGTTGACGCTTATCGAGATATTCAGCTGTGTGCGAAAGGAAAAAAACGAAAACGATGTTTCGCAATAATAACGCATCTCGCCGCCTATAACTGTGTCCCGAATATTTATTTCACCGTCCTCGTATTGACCCTCGCGGCACGACAATAAGAACAAGAGGATAATTGCGGCGTCTCAAGTACTGGCAAACACTCGTTGATTATGTGATGATAAAAATTTTATTTACAAATGCGACAAGTGTAGGAATTTGGGTCCAGTGGTTTTTCGGAAAGAAAACCGACCCGAGCACACAAAAAAGTCGATTGATTGATCGTCGCGGCGGCTGTGGCTGCGTCGTCGGCGGCTGCGGCGTTGTTGGAGGTGGCGCGCACTCTCCCATTATTATCTGTTTAAACGTTTCCTTTCCTCCATCTAGCTATTCCACAAATTATTCTTCATTCACATTCGCGTCTCCTCGTTGAAATCTCGCGCGTCTCTTGCGTGTTGCTTTCCGAAAGGCCACGAGAGTATGCAAGGAGTGTTTTCTTTTTTGTTATCTTGTTTCCTTTTGTTTTTCATCTTTAAATCACCGAGATGTAACAATAATAATTCGATAATGATAATTCATCGACATTAAATATATATGATTAAAATCTAGCTATGACTGACTTTTTAAGGGCTAATGCGGATTACAGTAATAGAAATATTCACTTGACGGAGGAATTTGGGAACGCTGGGTGGTCTCGAGGAGTGACGCGGGACGTGGTTGGCGACGGTGATTTTATCTTCGCTGTGCGAGAGGAGAGGGGTGGTGCGGTGGATCGGGAAGGGACATCTTTTCTTCTCTCATCGTCATCGTTAAAGAATCAAAGGATAACATCACAGCATTGACATATCAACATCGAAACGACCGTGGCAATGTCAGGCTCTTCGATGTCTCTGGCTCCCCTCGAGCGCGCCGTTCGGACAGCGCGCGAATCCCTCGAGCGTCGAATTGAGAACGTTATCGAGACGAGACTCGCGTGGGAATCTACGAAAAATTCGCACGTTTAATAGCCGAAAATTTGATGAATTTCGTCGTGAATATGAGCGCGAGAGTCGCCGATTTGTCCACGGTCGTAGCACTTTTCATTCTCTATAAAGATTTACAACATCTCGTTAATTTCTTTTTTTTAGTTTAATCTTTCGCTTTCGCCCTTACTTTTTAATCACTTCAATTCCATCTCGAAACTCGAAATAACGGCACAACGCTTTATAAACCACTTACTTAAACTCGGTCGTTTCTCACGCTTCTGTGTTTGACTTTCTCTCTTTCACCGTTGACGCACTCGCGCACAAACACGCATCTCTTATAATCACTATGATTAGATAATAATGATATTATTAATCAATGAATTGTAGTAATAATAATCATATGATCGTTACAACTTATTTGTATTTAACCATCTTATATTTTCTCTGCACTTTTGCTCTATATCTTTCGCTCTCACACTCTCACTCTCGCGCTATCTCGACAAATACGCACAAATCTTTTACACCCATGACTTTCAATCTCTCGCAATCAGTGAATAACAATGAAATAATTCTTACATTTGAAAAACCGCAGGTCGCTCGTACACACAGTGGGTGAGGGGGGAAAAGGGGACAGCAGCGCGTAACGCTGCATCACAGCCGCGTGCACGAGCTCACCGTCGCAGAGGAGATGCAAATTGATCCAATTAACCAGCCTAAAACCAAGGACCCTATAAGTAATTACGCATATCTTGATGCGCTTTAAACGTGACTTTCTGCAGTTACATTATAACGCTCGCGCGTAGCTCGATCGTATCTCACGTGGACCCGAAGCGACACGCCGTCACTTTTCCTCTTCTCCGTTGACTCTTCATCTTTATTTCTTCCCTAAATTTCCCGAATCGCTTTCAGGCTTCGACGCGTGAGGAACGCGCGAAGAACGTGCTGGACGTGAATAACAAATAAACGCGCGTTGTCGAACGAAGAGCAATATTTTCTTTTTCTTTCAATCTTATTATAAGCCGCAAATCGAAAGCGCTCTTCTTCATTTCTCGACTCCATAGTTATTACATCTTCTAATTTCATCGCCTCACGCGTCTTATCTTAAACACGAACGTGCTCACTCGCGCAACATTTCATTTGAAATTACACCTAGGCATTAGAAAATTCGTATATGTTCCCAAATGAACTTTCGTGTTTCCTTCGTCCTTCGCGGGTGTGCGCGATGCCTTCCAGCTGTCGAAGTTACGCAATCACGCACACAATTATCTCACGCACCGATTACAATAAGATGTCTTTAGTTTTTGTTTTTCCTATGTCAGTCATTCCGTAATATTTCCAACTTTGCAACCTCAAACGTGCATCTCTTTCTCATTATCGACTCTCTATACTCGAAACGAAAGAGCGTAAGAAGAAGCAATTAATTACCAGGGAGTGTTGGGATAAATTATTTACTCATCTCTCTCAGTTGTCTCTCGCTCTCTCGCTCTCTTTTTCACTAAATATATATATATACTTTTTTCGTCTATTCGTTCGACGGGATAGACTTGGCGATACGCTTTATAATATTCGTCAATTTATTCGCGGGGATAACGGGGAATACGATGTGTGCTATAACGGGACGAGTCTCTTATAATTGTGATTTTTTGTTTGTTGTGTTACTTCATTACTTTTTTTTCTTCGTTCGTATCAAGTACGTCCAGTCGATCGTTGAAACAATTCGAGGGGTCGAAGCTGCAGCGTCGCTCGAATTCCTCTCGCACTCTTTTCCGTGACACTTGATACGCGAGAGCGCGAGGCGCGCTCGAAACCTCAGCCCCTCTCGATTTAAATTTTTATTTATATAATTTTCTCATCTCTAGCGCGTACGAATCGACGATTTTCCGACTATTAATCAAAGAATCCGGATATTATATACAAACGTGTACAATACATACAATATACTTCCGAGTCCTGCCGTGCCCGACGGCGAACTTGACGGATATACAGTCGCGCGACTCTTAACTCGCGCCTCTCGTCGTATCTGGTATCATTCTGTCTGTCGCTGGATTCGATAACTCGATATACTTTAAATGTCTCTACGAGCGGACGGCTCGAGCGGCTTCCCTCGTTTAATGTTCTATCAATTTCTTTTACCTCTTGCCTTCGCATTTTAATCTCGTTATACAACTGTATTGATTCATTTTTTTTACTCTCTCGCTGCGTTTGGCTACGTATTAAACTGCTGCGGCATATCCGTGGCTACTTGTTTTTTTCGCTTCGCTCGTCTTAAAACTTTTTTTTCTCGTTTTACACTATTAAATCTACGGTTGCGTCGATTACGCGTCAACTTTTCAGCGGATCTACGTGGATCGTACTGTTTTTTTGTTCTTTTCGTTTTTTTTCTTTTTTTTTCATCATACTTGTAATCTCTGCCGTCGCGTCTTGCTGCAGCTCATTCGCGAGAACAGCGCGAGACAATGAAATTGAAATATGTTTCATTTGTGTAGTAATAGTAATAGTAGTAGTAGTAGTAGTAGTAATAGTTTACTATAATCAGAGATTTCATCGAAGGTTTACGTATTAATTCGCCTGGACCGAAGAATTATCCTCCAATGAGCGCGGTGAGTGTATTGTGTAATGTGTGTGCTGTGTGTGTGTGTGTGTGTAATGTATGTGTGTGTGTGCTTTTCGTCTTTCGTTTGAAGATTTTTTTTACTTAGCTTCTTTTCTTACAGTATTTACAGCTCTTCCCCCCGAAATTCGCGAATCACAAGTCGAGTGCGCGAAATACTCAAATTCAGGACCCTCGACGAATCGGCGGATCCATTCGACGGTACAAATATTCATCGCTCTCCTCTCTCGCTCCCGTTAACTGTTATATGCATTGTCACTCGCCCTGTGTGTATTTCAATTAGCTATTCGCGTCGCTCGTCGAATCAAGAGAGCGCAACGGAATCAAAAATACAATTGTGTGACTCGCGGAGTCATCAGCGAGTGTTTGAACAACGTCGAAATGTTCGAGCGACGAAAAAGAAAACCAGAAAGTTTTTTTTATTAAACAACAGTTTCGCGAAGCCGACAAAATAACAAGATGAACGTGAAGTGCGGCGTAGCTCGTCTCACAATCCAAACAAAATGTTGCTCCATGTCGCGACGCAATTCTCGGTTCTTATCTTCTTTTTTTCTTTCGTTATTATTCTCTCCTATCTTCTTACAGCGTACTATTAACATTATCGTAGCTTTATAACGTTTTGTTTGTCGCTTGAGGGATGTGCGAGGAGTGCGCGGGGGTGTTTTTGGGGCCGGACGGGAAATTAGACTCGAAAACCAAGGCCCCAGGGCGTTTTATTTTTATTTTTTCTTCTTTTTCTCGAGTGTGCAGCTCGTCTATGTCTCTCTTTCTCTCTCTCTCTCTCTCTCGCTCTCTCTTTCACTCTCTCTCTCTCTCTCTCTCTCTCTCTCACTCTATCTCTCTGTCACTGCCTATCCCCTCTTGATGTCCCTGCTCCATTACTCTATCGTGAATCGAATATCTTAATTCTGTTTTGTTGCTAAGCGATCAAGCCCTTGGTCGCTTATTCGTTTTCGTTGCAATCGGTGAACGCTATCGACAATACCAAGCAATTGTACAATCGTAGCCGTGCGACTAAACAGACTGTCTACTCCCTCTCTCTCTCTCTTTCTCTCGCTCTCCTCTTTCTCTCACTCTCACTCTCTCTCGATTGCATAATCACGCGCGCACACACACACAGAGACGACGAGGACGACGATCGTGACACGTAGCGTGAAGCACAGTTGGAATGATCGCTCTTGAAGATCCGGTCTGTGTGTTGCTGCTGCGCTGTTAAAGGGCGGTGGTTTTCAATTTGGGACATCGTCGCTGAAGCGACAGGCCCCGGGGCCCCAGCTCCTAAATGGCGTTAAGCGCGCGCGAGTCTTGCTGCTGGCGACGTCTCGACATGCTCCCGTAGTCCCCGACCCCGCCGAGATAGGACTCCTCCTCGGTCCCGTACTCGTGATCTCCGCGGTCTCCCCGATCGCGCTCCAGCCTCTCGAGTCTCGATCTCCTCGTGCCGCCGTGACCACCGCCGTACGTTCCCGAGCCTGTCGAACGAAAGACAATTATATTTCAGTCGTCGTCGTCTGTCAATATTCCGGGCGGGCAATCCTCTCACTCGGGCAACAAAATTCGCTCTCATCTACGGTCTAGTCTAATAAAATCTGATGCCACTCGCTCGCTGGTTCTCGTGTAACGTTTCGAGAAGAATAATTCGTTATAGCTGCCTGGTTATCGTTGCGATTATGTATTATCATCGTCATCAGCGAAGAGAGTTAGTCGGAGGGTTGCGAGGACGTGACGCGCCGATAGGCTCGGTGTTATTTTAATAAAAATTATTTACGCTCGGTCAAACGAAACAACAACGCATGCCACACTCGCACGTGCACGGAAAATGCCAGAAAAAAGAATCGCCAGGACCATGCAAGCGCGACGTCGACGAAGAAGAAAAAAGAAAGAGGAAAGATAAACTCCGAAACGCGGTGCATCGTCATTCGTGCGCAGATCGAATGCAGCAACTGATTGTGGAAAAAACGAAGTACATAGCGCCGGAAGAAAGTCGCTGCAAACCTGAACGGAATAATGACAAATTAATTTGTAATGAATGCAACGTTTGAAAATAAGAAACGCGGAAAATAAACAGATTGACGAGACATTTGTGTCATCTCCTTCCGGGCCTTTCGATCCGAGTCTCCTTCTTCCTCTCGAGACTCTCGCGCGACAGACACTGAAGATACACTAGGAGGAAAAACAAATATACTACTCGTATCACATCTGGAAACACGTTAACAAAATGCTACTCTAATTTATGCGTCTACTAGACTATGTGAGAGGCTCTCTCGATACGATGGCAAACTCTGGTAAAGAGAAAGAAAACTCGGGGGGTCGGAGCAAGGGTTGGCTGGTGGCTTATTACGGCGTGAGGGGTGAATTGGAAACTAAACGAAAAGTAAAAGTCAACTCAACTATTGTATAAGACGAACGAAAAATTTCTAGAAAATTGGTTGAGGGTCGAACTTCTGATTTTCCTTTTCTCCTTAACAGAAGGAGTTGCCGTTCGAGGTTTTATGGGGGTTTTTGTGGGTGGTAGAAAAATCTCTCGATCGAACAGAATAAAGAAAACAGTGTATCTCACCCGGGGCCCATGCACCAAAGCCGCTCGTACTTACAAACGCGATTTCTCAAAGGGTTCTCACTCTATCTCGTCCTTCGAATACGATTTTCTCAGACTTTTGCACTTTCCCTTTCTCTCATTCTGTTCTCTGCTCGTTCTTGGACGCGGACGGACGATAGGCAATTACTATTTTCGTCATAAATTGGTCCCGGAAGATATCTGCGTGACACGGGGAAGAAGAGCTTTCTATCGTCTTTGTCTCTCTTTCTCTCTCGCTCTCTCGCGCGCTCTGTCCCCGTTATCCGCATCGTCGACGCAGCAGAAGTAGCGGAAGAAGTGGATAGCGGTAGTGCGGTAGTACGGAGGAAGAAGTAGTAAGCTAACTCGATTGTCCGGCCGTGGCTGCATGGCTACCATGACGTGACTTTACACTGAACCTCGCTTCTTTGCGGATGACTCCCGTAGCAGCGACCGCCTCAATGGCTTTCGACACGAAACAAAAAGAAACAAGAACAAGAGTCAGAGGATTCGCTTTTCTTTTCCATTTGTTTTTCCGTCTGTTTGCTTTTAACGAAAAAAAAAGACGAAAAACAGACTACGAGTTCGATGACACCGCGTCGAGTCGGGACTCACGTCTCCATCACTCTTTCTCTTCCTCCTTCGAATTTTTTTTTACATATTCAACGCTGATGAAAGAATCTTCGTTTTTTAAAGAAAACGTTAGTTCATTGCGTGCCCGAAATTCGGCCCTCGGCTGGATCGAATTTAACTCTATAATTCACTGCAGTGTAAACCAAATAGAAATATCTTTAAAATACTAGAATGATGTATAAATTGTATGAGTCACAATCGTTTGATTTTCAATACTGTTTGCCGATCCAGACGAGAGCTCGGTAAAGAGCTAAGCTGTGAAAGAACAGAATGTAGAATCTTTATACAGAAAGTGAAGAAATTGCGTGTGTGAATTAAGAGAAGGCGAGGAAGAAAAAACGATTAACATGAACAAAAGAAAATCAGACTCGCTCTCCCTCGTTTCACTGACGGAGGCGAGTGGGATGACAAGTAAAAAAACATGAAGAAGAAAAAGAAAAAACAAAAACAAAAGAATGAAAACAAGGAGTGTGAAGTAGTAAGAAAAAAAAGTGATGCGAACAAGATGCAGCGAAAATTGGCTGAGGATAAGACGACACTAACGGCGCGGGGAGTCGAGGGGGAGGGCTAGCCCTCATTTTCTCTTTTTCTATCACTGCGGTGGGTACAAGTGTTGCGATCCATACATTGCGGCTGAAAAGAAACATAGATTGAGGCATTCAAGTACCCTGGTGTGACTCCTGCGAACGAGATAACGAATTTTTCGTCGCTGTATTTCTTTCTGCAAGCCTTTCTTTGTCTCTCCAGAGGTCATGCTCACGTGCATATATATAAAACTTGGTATGTAAACTATATATACGTCACTGACTACAAAGAAAAGAGTACACCGAATAATAATAGAAATAATGATAACAAGATTCGTAAAAAGGAGCTACGAGTCGAGTGGAAGACGTAATTAGGCTGCGGACGGAAGGGTTTGGGTTACCTCTCGGCTCGTGACCGTAGTACGACTCGTGGCGGCCACCTGAAGGTGCAAAGAAGAGAAGAAAAAGAAAAAGAGATGCGAAGAAGACACGAGCTGGTGTATTCTAGTGAGTATGCGTGACATGGGTGAGAGTGAGTTTGCAGGTACCTATAAGTGTCAGTGAGTCGCGGAATTGGGGCTCGTTGAGAGTAGGGACTCTTCGAGAGTGCTAGAAACTAGATTTGAGTTCAGCGAGACCTCGCGTATCTCTGACCACGCGGTTTCTTCCCTCGCTGCGAGGGAGGCGACGTTTTTTTTCGTTCTTTTCTATTTTCTCAAAGATCCATCAAATACCGAAGAATGATTTATCCGCTCGAGAAATAGTTTGACCGTGTAACAAGAGCTGGGAGAACACGCGACGAGAGTAAAATTTCGGGGGGAAACCGGCCGAGCTTTCTCGCCCGGGTCTAATCGCGATGGTTGAGATATTTTTATGGTTTTTATGGTTCGAGTGAGGTCGATTCGGATGGCGGGCCGCCGCCGCCGCCGCCGCAGCCGCCGCGGCGACGGTCGGAGGTGGTGATTACCTGCGGAGACGCGAGTCGCGAGAACATCGGCCGGTGCGTCGGGCGCTGGCATCGCTCTCGGGACCGGCGCCACCACCGGCGGATGCGTCGCTCGCCAATAAGCCTCGAGATACTCGGCGACGTGCTCGCAGGCCTCGTCCAGCTGATTCTCATCCAGTATAACGTCGAACATCTCCGCCGGGCACTGGGACAGTTTCTCCGCCGCCACCATCTGCACGTTCAGATGACGCGTCTGCGACTTGCCGCGCGTTTTTATCAGCTTCTGTAGCACCTTCGGCGATGACACCTTCAGATAGACGATCGTCGGCGCGAGGCTCGTTTTCGCGAGCTGCGACGGATGATTTATCGTGTCGCAGTCCAGGACCACCAGCTACAACAGACGTCACGGTCAATTGTCGTTTTTTACACCAAGAGGATTATCGAGATACCACGACGAGTCTCGAGCGACTTCGATACCTGAAGAGTCCGGGCCAGTTCGAAGATCCTCTCAATCTCCGCCTGGACCTCCGCCAAACATCCACTTCTGCTCGTCGAACGCTCCATTATCGCTCGCTTCGTCGGATTGTTCAGCAGCGAACGCTTGGCGAGCGATATGTCGGCCATTACCCTCGTTATAATGATCCTGAACACGAGAGAAACTGGTTTGTAGAATACGTCGTGAAATACGCGGTGACCACGGCGATCAGCGAGGAAAACTGACATTCCAACTCGGTAATTGAAATAAATTTGTCGAATTAATCTCACCGGCCCTCGAATTTGTGCTTGAGAAAATCGAAGAGTGCCTTCTGCATCATGTCCGTGACTTCGTAGCCCTTGAGCGAAGGTCCGACGAGAACGACTGGCCTCATCGAAGGGACGACGTCGTACGGCGTCGCCATTTCCTGCAAAGTCGATCGTTCAAACAGGCGCGTTAGTATCGAAAAGCTTGTGCTCTTTACGACGACGCTTGCCGTTATTAAAGTTCCATAAGTATTGATTGAAGAAAAAAAAACAATAACAATAATATCAATAATAATAATAATAATAATAATAATAATAATCATAATAATAACAATAATAATAAAAATACGGCGCGCAAATCGCACTGACCAAGCTAAGTCTCTCTCACTTACGTAGGACTTCGTGAGTAGCGCACGGCAATGCAAACATTGAAACATTGAAAACAGTTAATGGCCAAGTTGCGAAACTCGCAATTTCGTTCGTGAGAAAAAACGTGAAGAAATCAAACGGACAACATGCGACCTACGGCTCAGCGACAATCGAGGCCGGCGTCATCGGGATACTCGACTGCGATTTTTAAAATTCATCTGACACGACATACGTATTGTAGACTAAGTGCGTACGCAGGCATGAGTTCGCGTTGAGCGGCAGCCTCGATCGTTTTCGAGTCGATGATCTATGCTCAAAAATCGATTTAAACGTCAGTGGCCTCCGTTCGATAAGCTACGAGAAAAATGCTATGAAACATGAGAAATGAAAGAAAAAACGTCTCTCGCGCAACGTGGTAAATACGTTAAATAATAGCAGATATCTAGCGCAGGAATTACGACGAATGCTGCAGACTGTGTATAAACATGAATTACGATTTGCTGTACTATTTTTTACCTTCCCAGACGCGTTGGAAAGGAGCGAGAAAAAAGCTCTACCTAATTAATTTGATACTCGGAAGTCGGATGCCTACGCGAGACTACAGTCGCGTCGATCTTCCCTCTACGAGGTTTAGGCAGCATTACTACTGTGCAGCGACGTAACACGGGATGAGAAAGAAAAGCGGCACACGGGATGAGAGTACGGTGGGTGGGCGGAGGGTAGTTTTATCGGGCTCGTAAAGGATTACAATCGTTGCCGCACAGATCGTGTACGTCTGTGTGCGTTATGTACGCTTCAGTCTCAGTCGCGGCGGATAGACCGGGTTTGGGGATGAGAGTCGAGCTTTTACCGGCTTCTTGAAGAACTTTCGTTTCTCCTTGGCCGGCGGTGTGGTCAGGGTGGCTTTGCCCGGTCGAACGTTGGCCACGCTGTCACTGTCATCGCCTGCAATACGAGAATTTGTTTCTATTAGCGAATGTTACGACAACGACAAAATGAATGTTTCTTTTCTCCAAATATCCCGGGTGATGGAACATTTTTAGCTTCGAATTCACCGATTCCGTGGTTTATTTAATTAATCAGAAATAAATTTAATTGAGTCTCACCGGGTGTTGGAGGGGTGGAACCTCGAGAGGGCATCCCGCTCTCGCCAAGGTTTCCCGACGATCCACCTCGCGCCGAATACAGGCCCTTCGTGCCACGTGCCGCACTGGCCTGGACCCTGAGGGTCTCCAATTTGACGGGGGATGGTATGAATCCGACATCGCTGCCCTCCTTCACGAGTCTCCCGATCCACCAGTTGTTGTCGTACTTCTCCTGTTCGAGCGCCAATAAAATATTGATATTATAGCTCGGTTTGCGTCGACGCTGATTATGATTGAAGAGCGAGCCTCGCTTATCGGGACTTACCTTGATATGAAGGAAGTCACGAACTTCGAAGCTGACCGCCGAGCCGTGCACGGGCGAGTCATCGTCCACGCTACCGTCATAGCTGACGTTTGTCCTCACAGCGAAGGCTACCGGCTTCGCCTGTAAATAAAGTACAACGGTCAATATTATTTTTCACGTCTGTCAAGTATTTAATATTAATTAAAGCAATTTTTACGATTAATTCCTTGCGAATTGTACTTTGCGTAATAGGAATACGCTGTAATCTCACTGATTAATGGGTGCAACTGGGCGTATTTAGATGTGTATGTTTATTCTAGAATTTAATACCCGGCATAATTATCACGACAGGGAAGCTTTATTGATAATTATAATTCATGTGATGATTAAAAGAGTAATCGAATAAATGTCCGGTGGAAAAATAGAATTTGAAATCAATTAGAAATTTCATATTACACTTTGTTGACTTAGAAAAATTAACGTTTTTTTTTCATTTATTTCAGGACGTTTACACAGTTCTATGGTAAATTTTACAGAGGATTTATATTCCATCGCACACAGAGGCGGAATACCGGTCGCTTGTTTGCTCGATAAATTGGTTTTATACCCCGTCTCCCGTGACCCCGGGGTGAGGTGCGGTGGAGCGGGACAAGTTGAGGTGAGGGCAAAGCGCGTTTCGCAGTAAAGGAAAGCATCTACAGTCAGCCCGACGAGGAAAAGCCTATAGTACACGGCGCCAGCTATACGACGTACACCGTAAGACTTTTTTTACACGACTTTTTTTCTCTCCTTATTCTCGTTCGTCGATTCGACCTTGTTTCCTACGTTTTCTGACGGCTAAGCAGCTCTCCTAGCCGCACCTATGCCCATGTGAAAATTGCCATCGCGTCGAGCTTTCAGGCGATTCTGAGTGTAAAACGATATTAATTAAGGGGATCTCCATTCATTTTCAAGCAAAAAAACGTGTGTTTTTTAAAGTCAAAGTATACAAAAATTCCCAAGTTCTATTTTTTCGCAACCGTTTTTCTGGGGTTCACTGCTTTATACAAATTTCATTATTGTATAATGCTCGGTTCACGAACTCACCCTGGCTTTTTCGAGCTGATTTAACGCTTGTCTCTCCTTCTCGCGTCGCAAACTCTCCTTCTCTTCGTCCAGCGAGAGATCCGAGCTCGGCTGCGAGTAGTTGGAGTCTGCCGAGCCCTGGAACAAGAAATAAGACATAAGTTTGTGAGGAAATCGGCTTTGCGAGATGATGTCAATTTATTTGATTAATTAATTTTCCACCTGTTGGCCGAGCTATTTTGCTCTGTTTACGTAATATGATACAGCGAGAGAGAAATATGGTTAGCGACATTTCGTGACTGCGAGAGGCTCCTTAGGGACAAGATGATTCGTCCCGTATCGCCTCGGTAATGTATTGCCTCAATTATCTATAGTACACACGTGCTCTTTACGTAAGACTCGCTCTACTTCAATTACAACGACGGGCTATAGTTCAATTCGCCATTGGACTTTGCGTAATAGTACACACGAAGGCAAACGAGGGCTCGTGAAAATGTAATCGCCTCGTGCATTTATGTTCGAAGCACGGAAAGATCGATATTCGTATGGGTGAAAGGTACGACCGGTCGGGAGAGTAGCTCTTGTTAAAAATGAAAGGAGGTCTAACGAGCAACAATGCGGACACCATTGGAATGCAGAATCTCCTTGTTATAAATTGTCATACGTTACTGAATCGGTACAAAAAAATCACATACGGCAAAAAAACGAAAGTTTTTCATCATTATCGTACAGAAATATTTTTATTTCTGCACAATAATTAGTGTCCATAGTGTTCGCAGTATCCTGAATGTAGAGGATGCAACATTAGGAGGGGTCGAGACGTTTAAATAATGGTTAAACCTCATCGTATTTACAAATTTGCCGATGAATTTAGTTTTGCCAAAACTCGAAGTGCAATATGATTTTTATGCAAATGGCTCAACAGGTGTGAAAAGTTTTAGCAATGAAAAGTTTTAGGTCGTCCATTAATATGCATTGTGCCTGGGCAGCGAGCGACTTTGAGGGACTTCGTTCCAAAAATACAAATTTCTCACAGCAGTTTAGTATAATCCACAAACGTAACATTGTCGATTGTGACCCATTTTCCGTCACGAGTCAGTGATATAATTTGCGAACGGTCCGGTTTCCGCAAGAAATGTCTAAATTGAAGTCAAACACACGGCCTTGGTGCATTGAGCGTCCCGGCGTGGTGGTACACTATAAATTCCTGTGGAAGTGGAGAAAGCGTGCGAAAGACGGTGCGAAGCTCGAAGACTTACACAGACACGCGCGCACGGACGACTCACCGACGGGGACAAATAAAGTCAGTGAGAAAGAGAACGGGAGGAGACAGAGGGCGTATATATAAAACATATAGATATACGGAGGGTTGTAGCCGTGGCAACGGCCTCGAATCACCGTGGACGACACACAAACAGCCCTTTGAAGTTTCGCAGTCACGACGAAACCTTTAAAGCTCCCTCGCGAATTATCACCCCCAAGTCAAAATGTTTAGCCTCCGTTTGCCCTTCGAGAGACTCAACATTTCCGTCCGTCCAACTCCAGTTTCACTCTCCATTCAAATCAGGATTCATTTTGTGTCCTGCTTCGGAGTCAAACATCGAGTACTTTTAGGCTCAGCGAAGAGTCAGAAATGTTGACTCGTGACAACATTCTTTTAGTTTGCACACGACTCATTCGACTCGAAGAGGTCGGATCGAAGGACTCGGAGCGAAAAAAAAAAAAAACACGAAGGGAACGTCAGGGCTGCCGAGTGATAATAAAAATACGGACAAGGATGCGAGGAGCATAAAAAAGTGTATCGCCGCGCGTGACCGTGAAGCGACGATAATGATGATAATAAAGGCGTAAGAATTATCGCAAAGAATTAACCCCCGACTGAAGACACGCTTCGTCGACGATCCCTTCCGCGAGAGCCCTGCCGCTGTGGTGTGTATAATAGCTCAATCGGCGAGAAAAACTTGAGCCCACGCGAGTGTGAGCTCGTGTATAAACTGGTCATACGCTACAAAAGACTAATTATTTTAAGCATCGTCCCCGTGGCGTGCACAAGGTTGCATTGTACTATTTTTTATCGCCCTCTCTCCCTCTCTATCGGCGCCGTCAAGTTGTCAGCTGCAATGTAAAAAGTTAGACCTGGCAGTGTGAATCTTTTGACAATCGAATGAGCGCGGTGAATTGGTCGAGGGTGGACCAGATTAATTTTTTAACGTGGATTCATTCGCAGTATAAAAAATAATTGATTTTGTACCATTCTAGAAGTGTTTATTTCAACTCGGGGGAAAAAAATCGTTAAGATAGTAAAACAAAATGTAAATTTGCAACAAAATAGAAAAAATGGTGGGACGATAATTACGAACAGGGTTGTAAATCCTTATCGGCTTAGTTAAAAAATGTTACAGCACGGCTTGTTTTGCAAGTATGATTTAATAATAATAACCTGCAGTGATTGTAAAATGACGTGTGAAGTTGTTTATCGAGTTGATTATATTGCGATTAAATATTCTTCGTAGGCATTAAAAAATACACACGTTATGTTACAATTGCTGCATGTTACTATTAATAATTACAAAACCAAATGTACCATCAACTATGTTTCTTAAACATTTAAGCATTTACAACACCGATTTGAAAAAGAACTCAGAAACGGCAGCAGCGGCAGGAAAATTGACAGTCAGGGGGGGCGAACGGGACGAAAAATGTGGTCGGCGTTGGTACCTGGGTGAATAGCTTGTTGTAGCCGGAATTGTGCTGATTGTATCCTATCATCGCCGAGTCGCCGGCCCTCCCGCAGCCGCAGCAGCTTCCTTTATCCCGCAGCCGCGATAAATAACAACAACCGTGCGGAGTGCATGGAAAATCGACCACTGGACCGTCGCGCTCGCGTCAGACTCGGAGACCCGAGCGAGATTGGAAGCGACTATGTCAGCGGTTGGTACCTCGCGTTCTCACTCTCTCACTCTCGCTCTCTCTCTCTCCCTCGTGTCTCTCGTTACCGCATTGCGCTCTTTTCCCGCACGACCGCCTCGTCTCGTTCGCAGTCCGGACGAGCCCCGACGGTTTGTGTTTAACTTCTTCGCCTCTCCTCCCGCAATCTCTCAAGCCCCGAGAGCCACGTCACTCAGTTCCTCCCTGTTATCCTCCTGTCGCGATTCTCGAATCTCGGGACGATCATTCTCGCTGCAAGGCTCGTGTTTTTTTCTCCTCTTACGTTTGCAAGCCATCCAAATCGTCTGCCGGCTCTTCGTGTGTATAAAGATACAAATATATGTCGTGTGGCATGAAATTTCGTTCAGTCCAGTCCACGCGAAATTCCTCCCTTTTCACGCACCACCAGTTTACTCTTCGGTTTTTTTTTATCTAAAATCCAATTGATGTACCACGATACGAAGCACACGCTCGAAAATAAACTCGTGCGCCACGGAGAAAAATAATCAGGGAGTGATGACAAATCGATTGTCGTATTGACGAATTTTTCGTTATCGCGGCAAAATGTTTAGCTACCACAGCAGAATTTTTAACTACCACAGCAACATTTTTAACTACCACAGCAAAAATATCGTTATCACTCCGTTAATATTGTTCTCCGCGTGTCACTGCGACATCCACTCTTTTTTTTCGTCGCAGGCCGGACCAACTGTACATCCGAGGAAGGACGCGTACCAGCGTCGCCTATATCGTCGCCGCGCTACACGTTGCCGCGAGCGTTCCGCGTATAGTACGACCGCATCAGCGGGACACGGAGTCAGCCGTAGTATAGCATCGATCGCGCGCGCGGTATCTGCGCTATGCAAGATGCACATTTGCATCCTCGCAGCGTGCAGCTCGCGCGTTTGCCATCCTATACCACGCGATCTCCCCTTCTTCGCCGCGCTGGACTAAAAACGTAAATTCATTATAAATAAATTAAAAAAAATTCCTCTATTTCCGCCGCGGTAAAAAAAAACGGATTTTTTGTTTTTAATTTCGTCACGATTCTCTACGATTGCGACATCGTGACAGTTTGTGTCTCGAGCTGCCGTCGACGAGTAGCGAGAAGTTTGAGACGCGAGCGAGCGAGAGAGGCGAAGGGGTGGGGGGTTGAAAAGTCGAGTGCGCAGGCGCGCGCGAGTGCCCCTCGTGTGCTCGTGCGTCGACGTTGATTGAATCAACGACCCCTTGTTTTCCTCTCGCGCGCCGGATGAGGGTCACCCCGTCGCCGTCGTCGTCGTCGCGCCGCGTCCTCCCTCTCTCTCTCTCTCTCTCCCTCGTCTCGACTTCTCGTGCACATTACACGCGCATCTCGGTCGCTCCTCCGGGCGACTTACGCGCCCCGGCTCTTAGTCATAGAGCGCGCAGAGAGCCGAGAAGCGGCGCGACACGCGTCATGTCTTTCGTTCCGGCGTCGTCGAGACGCCGGACGAAGACTCCGGGGGCGCGAAGAATTTCCAAATTGCGTCCTCTGGTTTTAATTTCGAAATTCCTCGCCGAACTCTCGCTCGTCTCGTCGGCCGGCAAACGGAGACGAATTCGGCGAGCCAATGAAAAGAAAAATATAATAATACACCCCGCTTTCCTTTTGTCCGACGATAAGGTGATGTTTGCGTTAAAAAAAAGAAAGAGATATTTCACGAATCCGAGGAACGTAACTCCGGTGAAAAATTCCGGCGTAAAAGAACTGCGTGCCCCGCGAGCGCAACACCTGGCGCTGGTTCTCTCCGCGCGCCGAGCCAACCGGAAATTCCCTCGACCCTCCTGTCTCGTCACTCGGCCCGCGCGGCGTGAATTCCCGAACTCGGGAAGTCGGGAATTCGTGTGAGGAGAACGGAAGAGCGGTGATAAAAAAATGAATTCCATTCCCCACACACACACACACACACACACACACACACAGAAATTCGAGCGTCGCGCCCCGCGTATGAATACCTCACAGCCGTTAAATACACTTTCGTAATTCCAGCACTGCGCGGCCGGTAATAATGCACTTGAGGGTGAAAGAAGAAGCGTGGAGATCGCGACTCGCCGGCACAGAGTACGTCCGACACATCGTTGACCGTAACTACTGGGCGGCCGCACAGTCACTCCGCGGCGACGCGACGAGCACGAAAATTCGAAAGCACGAGCGCATCGCTGCCGCACGATGTATACATAGTGTTTATTACTGCGCTGTTACTACTACGCGAGGGGTGGGGGGTGGAAACGGGGGGGGGGATCGGGGGTTAAAGGCCTCAGACACACCGGCGGCGGCGACGGCGGCGACGACGAGTTTTACAGGAGCGAAACCTTCGGACGGCAAAATCAGGACGGACTGACTGGTACTTTGATCGAGCGACACAAACAAAAAGTTTGCAGCGACGGTTTCCGCGCGTTCTTCGTCAAATGTTGACTTCACTACAGTTCTTTTTTCTTCACTATTTTTTTCTCATATAAAAATTACGAACTGTCCGGTTGTTGATTCACGTTTCAACACTACACAAGGGGGGGAGGGGGATTCACCAGCCGCGTTTCCACGTCTCGCGCGACGTTCCTGCGACGTCCACTGCGTGCCGTGGCGGCCCTCGATGTTGCGATCACCCCGTTTTCCAACTCGCGATCTCCGTCTCTCCGTCTCTCTATCTCTGTCTCTCTCTCGCTCTCGACGAATACGAGCGAGACTCGTCCACCCCTCGGCTTGCGAGGTTTTCGCCGCAAGGTGGTGTTCCCGAGCGAAGCCGAGCGAACTACGACGGCGAGAAGCAACCGCCACCAACCCCCGAGACTATATCGATCCGCGGGGACGTCCCCCCCACCCCTCCTCCCCTCGAGCGCTCGCGCCCTCTCGCTCCTTCTCCACGTACACAGCTCTCGCCCCCCTTCCCCCCTCCCCCTCCCGCCCCCCGACCCCACGCTTTTCCTCGCTGGCTTTCCCTCACCCTCTGCGCCAGGCCACTGCACCCTGCAGCCGCCGCGTGTGTCTTATCAACCGCACCACTACTACTACTACTACTGCTGCCGCTGCTGCTGCTGCTGTGATGAAGCTAGTAGTACTACCGTACCACTGGGTAGCTGGGCCAGAACAAATGGTACGAGAAATAACTTTTTTTTTTTCAATTAATTCGATTTTTTGAAGAAATTGTGTCGCATCAAATAAAAATTTATTCGTTTGGTTCGGTTGGGTTGGTTTTTTTCAATTAGTTAATTCTATTGAGTATGAGGAATTTTTGTCGTATCGAAAAAAACGTGATTCCTGAAGATATCTTAAGACAAATATTGCTTTGTGGATTTAAGCGAAATATTGTACATAAGTCATGTGTATGATAAAATATATATCCGGTGATGTACGAGATGTAACATTTTATGGTGCGAAATATATCATATTTTTTGTAACTCATGCACGTAATGTCGCACATTTCGTGCCTGCAAAGCGTGCGTGAAATTGCGTATTATGTTCAGATAAACGTAGATAATTTCACGTGCGCCATCTGGTGCGTGAAGTACTTCATCTGGTGCGTGAAGTAAAATGGCGTGCGTGAAACTATCTACAAGATAATTTCACGCAACGCTTTGCAGGCACGAAGATGTGCGACATTACGTTGACATTCGTTACAAAAAATAGTATGTGACACTTGTGCGTGAAGGCGGCCGTCACGCGGAGGTTAGGAAGCGGTGCACTCGCCTTCTCTCGTGCTACAAACAACACTCGGCTTCGCCTCGTGTCGTTGCAGCACTCGATTTGGCGAGTGCGCCGCTTCCTAACCTCCGCGCGATAACGGCCGCCTTCACGCACTAGTATCACAATCTACTATTATGTGAGACGTCTGAGAGTTATCGGGCGGTTTTACATACGAGAATTATTTATAGTTGTACGTGTGGTTGTCGGCAATTTATATACCTCGTTTTTAGTTAAAATGTGTGGGTACGTCTTATTTCAGGAATGGTTTGTAAATTAATAATTAGCCTTACGAGCGTTGGGCTAATAATAGCCTGGGCGGTGTTTACACACGTCGGTAAATAGATTTACTGCATTTATGGAATTGACATGTTAGCATAGCTGCTCCGTATTACCCCACCGCACTGCGACTAGCATTCTCCATCAGCGGCTGCTCCAGTCGTAAAGCTCCGCCGATGTGTTGACTCTGCGTATATAGATGCTCTATTTACCGGGTGAATCGTGGCACAGCTATTAGATCCAATTGCTCAAAATGGATAAACGAAAAATGTCGCCATCCGAGCGGAAACTCATGCAGATTAAATATGTCTTTTACGCAATTACGTGTAGTATTTTTATTAACGAAAAAAAAAAAAAAAAAAACGTACAAGGGAGACCGAAAATAGAAAAATGAATAATGTAAGAAGTAAAAATGGATACACGGCTTGAGAACGATGGTATGAGTGAAATGTCGCTATACCGGAGAAAAAAAGAAAAAAAAACCAAGACGTCGTCCTAGTTAGTTAGCTGAGATAGCCGCGTTTCCATTAATTCTCTCGACGCTCTCCTGAAAATGTAGTCGATAGTAACATGTAGTGTCGAAAGCGGCGACAGTGCGATACGCGGCGAGCAGCGAGGATGAGGAAAATAAAGAAGAGGGTGCGCGACGCGTGAGGGCCGAGGGGGTTGACCGAACATTTTCTCGGGCCGTGCGGGGGCCGTGCGGGGGGGTGGGGGTTAGTTGCTACGTGTTCGCACGTCGCTATTCAAAGGGCTCGTTGCTCCGGATGGGAAAGGGAAGCAGAATGAATGAGGGCTACCCGAAGAGACTCGAAAAGGGCGATCGACCTGCTCCATCAGAAGCAGGTCGATCAGGCCCATGAGTGCCGACAGCCATGGAGCGAGGAATAAAGAGGCACATTGGTTGAGCGAAAAAAAAAGGAAAAAAAAATGGATGAAGATAGGCGGAGGGCTGTGGACGGATCTCTCGGGCGTGAATTTTTATTTTTGGACGTTGCGCGCTCGGACAGCTCCGTGGCGACGGCGGCGGCGCGCGGTATACGTTCTATCGGTTCGCCTCATCGCACTCGGTTTACTCGCTTTTGAGTCGTGCCAATGGCGCCCCCGGCTCAGGCCGGACTATAGCTATATAAGACCATACGATATACTGCAACTATATAGTTACAGCTATATGACTACAGGGCTCATCATAGACGCTCCGTTATATACGACATAACTCCGATACGTCACGAGCTCGTACACGTAAATAACACACGTTATTATTGTATGTTCCGGGGACATAGGTTACCGGTGCACCTATCACGCGATCCGAAGCCAGCCACCCCACTTAGGTATTAATAGCGAGAGCGTCGTCTCTCTCTCGCGCGCGACTGCATAGAAACCGCGAGCCGGTGGTGCGCGCAGTCGATAGATCGTGATGCCGGACGCAAATAAATCTATAAATCTTACGCCCGGCGAGATTGCGATCGCGGCGGCCAAGATCGCCGCGCCGGATGTGCGAGGGGCGCGCGCGCGCGCGCGCGCGGGCGGGCGGCGCGTGGTAATTTTCGCGATACGCGGCCGGCGGCCGCGTCAGTGACTGACGTGGAAATTCCGCGGAGACGCAAACGGGACGAGGAGGGAGGGAGAGCGAAAGTCGTGGCAGTCGCGACGTCTCCGGTGGGGTGAATCAGGGTGTACGCGTGTCCCATTCATAATACAGCTGGACGCGGGCGATGGCCGAGAGAGAGAAATAAGAGGACGATGCGAGTGGAGCCCGGGGTCTCGGAGAGTCAAAGCTCAAGTTGACAGGTTGCGGAGCGGAACGCAATTCCGTTTATCGAGTAACCGCGTCGAGTGTCGAAAAATCATTTTTTTCCTTTTTCTCGATGAATTTTCTATTTTTTGGGCAAGCAACGGTGCTTTTCGGAATCAGCGCGAAATTTTCTACCGGATAGAGTTTTCACACTTTGCGAAATCCAACATTTTTTTCGCAAAAGACGCAAGGGAGGGGGTTTTTCCGTGAGAAAAAAATATTCGTTTTCGTAAATTTCACACACCGTGTCCGATGGGAAATTTCGTGCTGATTCCGAAAATCACCTTTGTTTGCCCGAAAATTAGAAAATTTGACGAGAAAAACATGAAAAATGACTTTTCACTTTTTCGAAATTTCGTCACTTCACTAAAGTCGAGGTTACATTTTTTTGGATCAACCGAATGTGAGTTTTTTTTTCTTGCGTTCGAGAGAAAACTCTATAAAGAGAAGAATGCTGCAAGGCGGAATATGATATCTTGATTTCTGATCTTTTTACAGAATGTTAAAGCCAGACCCTCAAAAATTGCAAAAAACGCAAGGGTATCCGCAACGGTATCCTTGCGTTTTCTGCGATTTTAAAAAATTTCTAAAAATTAAAAAAATTTGCGATTTTTGAGGGTCCGACTTTAACATTCTGTAAAAAATTCAGAAATTAAGATATCGCGTTCTGCCTTGCGGCATTGTCTTCGTTATAGAGTTTGCTCTCGAATGCAAGAAGAGAATTCAGATTCGCCGATGAAAAAAAAAAGTAACCTTGACTTTAGTGATGTGACAACTAGGAAAGTCAATTAAAAAATGATCAATTACCGATCATTTTTAGAACAGGAAAATATTCTTCAGTATCGATATGTCACATTCCCCAATCGCTGGAATATCGAATACGGTTAAACACAACGAGTTATAAATTCGAAACGGAGACGACCGGGAAGTTGGTAATAAATTCGCGGAAGATTTTGGGCACCCATGAATCTTTGGCGATAAAAGTAACTGGCACTCGGGCACATTCGCTGGATAGAAAAGTGGTCGGTCGTAAAATACGATTCGATGCCGCAAATTGACGGACGAGATTTCCATGTTTTTTTTTTGGTGATTTCTTACCTTTCGTCGGAGGCCAAAGGGCTTGTACTGCTCCTTTTTCATGGGTCTCCGCATGTGATGGGCCATTCTATTTTATGCGACTATTCGCGTGCAGATCTCGAATATCCTTCTTCGTTCCGTCGGCTCGAAACGCGCGGGAGCGCTTCGGGGGGCTTTCGTCAGCTTCGCGTGTCCTTCGACTTCCGGTACGTCAGGCGTAAACGAGAATTCGCCCCCTCACGCATTTATTCAACCCGCGAGTCTTGTTGCGCGAATTAGTCTCTCTGTCTCCGTCCTGCGCTGCTCGTTCCCGAGACCTCCGGCTTCACCACAGGAATCGCATTTCCGTATCCGATTCGCGTTCACTCGACTATCACGTATTATTAAGCCGGAGTCATTGATGTAATACACACGAATTGTCCGCGAAAAATTCCGACCGCACTTTGCACCTCATGGTGCGCGGAAATCGCGTGCTACACACGAGTTCAGAATCGAGAGTCAAAGATGCGGCATGAGCTGTTGCGAAAAAATAAACCGAGACGCTGACACATTGGAAGTCACTCGAGTGGCTCGAGCTCGCACGCACCGACGATTGCAATATTTATAGAAATCGTGCTGAGAGTTCTCCGAACAATCGCAACGTGCACACTGGCAACGCGGTAAATGCGATACCGGATTCGCCCGAGTGTTTCGCAAAAAGAATTTTTTCGTCACGTCAACATCTTATCAATTTCAATTCAACAGCTGGAGAAAAATTTGGAATTAATCGATTGACAAGTGTGAGTTGGCAAAAAAAAAAAAAAAAGCAGCCCCAACAGATTTCGTCATTACACCCCTCGTCGATTGAACTTGGAATCGTCCGCGTTGCCCGGTAAGACGCACGAAGTGCGCCTGGCGTGCAGCGCGCGCGCTCGAGCCGTACGACGGGCCTCTATCCCACTGACGCGCGAGATATTTAGCTCGTTGATATTTTGATTAAACTCAAAATAGAGCACGCGCCCACCCTCGGCCTTTTTGTTATTCAACCGTCGGCGGATTATTTAGCTTGAAATATGAGGATCGAGAGACGAGCCGCGCGTTCGAGTCGAACGGTATCGACGCTCCGCTGGGGTCCGACGGGGACGGTCAACACCCTCGAGAAATTCAACTTGGAATCACCCGCGGTTCGAATACCACGTGCGTGACCTCAATTGCACGGCCGCAGCGGAAGCTCCGGCAACGATGACTCGAGTCTCTCTCGCTCCCTCCAACTACGTCCCCCCACCCCCCCCCCCCCCCTTCTATCCACTCTCCAGAGCACTTCACCCAGATAACTCGAAGCGCAAAAGTCAAACCTCTCGATCTCCGTCGTCACCCTCGATCGAGCGATCGATACAGCCCATTGGCAATCGCGTCCGGAGGCTGCGCCGATTCGCCCGAAAAACCGATCAATTACATCAATGACTCCGCTTCTTTTTTAAATTTTTGTATTAATATTATTTTTCTCGACAGTCGAATCGAGTTCCGAGCTTACGAGATCGATTAACGTGTGTGCGTTTCCTTTGTTTTGATTTTTTTCTGTGTTTTTTTTTTCCTTTCCCGATCGACCTCGATCAAGCGAGGAACCGTGGGAAACGTCGGGCGCCGCGATTATTCGACGTTGAGCAGCACCTCGCGGAAAAGCGCGCGCGGTCCGAGCCCGCGATTGAAAGGGAGCGAAGAGGAGGTCGATCGCGGCCGATGCCGAGGGAAAATCTCGGGAGCAGGAGAGTCCTCGCAACGACGACGACGACGACGACACATGAGCAGGCGACGCACGCACGCACGCACGACGATCGTCTCGTACCCTCGGACTCGCTCTTACTGTCTAGCTGCGGCTAACCAGCTTTTGGAACGCACCGCGACCTCCTCGTCTATAAATAAATTTTCGTCGGCCACTAACATATGCTCGATTCTCGCTCCTCTCTCTCTCTCGCGCTCGCTCGTTCGCTCGCTCGTTCGTCGCACTTTTTTCCGCTCTCCCGCGGCATCGGGGAACAGTCGATTCGTCGTAATTTTTTGCCCCCAGCACCCGCGGCGAGGGTGCCGCGAGGCTCGTCGAGCCGCAAACGGGACCAAAGGGATGGAAGAGAGAAGACAGGAGCGAAATTCCATTTTCTCACAACTCAGGAGATCGGAACGATTTTCCGGGGAAAAATTGAAAAATGGTACCGATCGAGATTTAAAAAAATTTTTTCGACATCAACCGATTGTCGAACATTTTTCGTCGGTAAAACAGAGATTTTACCTATCCTTAAAATGTGGATCCGTTTTTGCGCAGCGATTCGCCTCGAAATCATTTTTTTTGCCGGGCACACGAATTCAGTGTGTTTTATCTCTTGCAAAGGTCGTCGGGTAAAGGTCATCCTGCACAAGTTACATTGTACCGTGCAATCAGGATAACGTAGGAAATTTCTTGAGTGAAAAACGGTAACGTACCGACGGTGGAATCATCGTATTTTTACCTGCAGCGGAGAGGAGCGCGCAAAACCTACCTTACCGACGGGAGGTACGAAAATCGGAAGATTCCTGCACGCTTGAGAAAACCCCTCGCGGGTGACCACGAGAGGTCGTGGAAATAGTGCAGACTTCGCTCACGACGGATCCTTCTGTACACTTTCAACCCCTTTCGGATAACGATAATAATCCAGCGATATAAAACGAATTGCAGATTTTTGTTGAATTCTTTGTTTAAGTCGCAAAAAATTTCATGTATCACACCCAAAAAATGTACTAGTGATCAAATCAATTTGATTTGCGGTCGGGCAGTCGAGCTGTGTGGACGAAACAGTGAAATAACTCTGGCAGTTGGTAAGAAAATTCCCGGTGACAAATTACAGAGAGCCACCACTGGGGTTTCTTCTGCTTCATGAAACAGTAAAGTGTAACTTTCGGCGGCGAAGGGACGGGGGCGACGGGACGGGAGAGGGTATTACCCCGTGCTTTCGAGCTTTGAATTATTTCGGTAACGTACGCGTGTGCTGCTGCTGCTCCGAGGCGCCGGAGCAGCTAGCGGGCTGCTAACCGACACTGGTTTATAGCCGGGCAGATGCAGATACGCTATATACAGGGCGCGCGTGTACTTTTCCAGAGACGAATGCCCGAGACTACTACTTCCATATTTAATTATCGAGTGCCTGAAAACGGCCAGCGCAGGCCGCTCGTCTCCTCTCCGTCGTCCCCGCGCTCGCGTTTCCGTCGTGTGTTATTTTCAGTACCGACGCGGGCGCAACGCTCGTTTATACCGTTGATATACGACCCGAACCTGGAGCACGATACGACTCCTCGTCAACCTCTTTTTCGTCCATCTCCCCATTTTTCTAACGAAATGTTCACTTTACGAAGCGCAGAAAAAAAAGTACAATGCGAGTCACCCCACGAATGACATCCTCTAGTAGAAAATCCGTGGCGTTACACTCGGTCCTGGCCAGGCCCTGATCAGGGCCAGGCAGGCCATTTCAGGGCCTCATCAGGGCCCGACTTGAATCCGATTTGATGTTTCACTGGGAAAAGAGATTTGTTAATTCAACAAAACCAGCGGTCACGGGCTATAAAAAAAATTGTTGTCAGCTGAACAACTTTTTTTAAAATCCTAACCATCGATTGGTCTGCTGAACCGAGAAAAAATGTCATTGCTTCAATTAAACATTTATTTGACAGCCGGTGACCGCTGGATTTAGTTGACCCAACTATCTTTGTTCTGTGTGTACACATTTTCTACTAAGGTCAGTGTTGTCATTTTTATTTAGTCACTGTCGGTCGGGTGTTTCGTTGAGTTTGAAAGAATCGGATTTTTCTCCTCGATTGAGAAAGAAGAAAATGGGATTTTCGTCCAGTTGCTCCGGTTCGGTCGGGACACGATCAAAGCGGACAGTCAAACGACTGGAGGAGGGCCGAGTGCTACGTCGGTCCAGCTCCTCGTTCCTCGCTTTCCGCGTTCTCTATTTTCGCTCTATTCTCTTCTCTTCTCTTCTCCACTCTCGCGCGGCAGAGCGGCCGCTGTGGCCTGCATGCGATGCACCTGTTTCCCTATACCACTGCAGTCGCGGCGACAGCAGCGGCGTCGTATAGAGTTGCATCATCAGAACGGACAGCTCGGGGTGCCGGGACACGCTCGCCGAGAGGAAAAACCAGGGTGGGGAGGTCGCGCAACTCCCGGAAATGTAGGTCGCTTTGTCGACCCCCCCCCTCCCCCCTCTCCCACCCCGCTATAGCGCATCAAATATAGAATCTTTCGAGCGGGGCTTGCGCTACGCTCGACATCACTGGACGCCGCGTCCCGCGCGTGCCACACGTCCTAGAGTTCAATCTACACGATCCACCGTCGTTGAACAAAAAAATTGGAGCAGGCATTGTAATTCGAAATTACATTACGCCTTTGCCATTTTTTTAAATTTTCGTCAGTACCGCTAAGTCAGTTGACTGTAGTTGAAAATACGCGTGTTATTTTCAGTTTCAGGTACTGACATTTTTTATTTAATTATTCCTTTGCCATTTTCCTGAATTCCGTTAGTGCTGATAAGTCGATTGATCGTAGTTGAAAATGCGCGTGTTATTTTCAGTTTCAGGTACTGACATTTTTTATTTAATTATTCCTTTGCCATTTTCCTGAATTCCATTAGTGCTGATAAGTCGATTGATCGTAGTTGAAAATGCGCGTATTATTTTTAGTTTCCCGGTGACATCGATCATCCGCTATACGCAAGAATATCCTCCGGGTTTCTCGCGCGTACATTATAGACGATATTATATAGAATTTGTCGAGAGAGACCGCAGCTTTCTCTTTTTATAGCCTTACACAGAGAATCGACCACCTCCTCCGCCTCGCCTCGCATTGCCCCGGAGTATCGCTCACTCTCGACTCCCTCTTTTACGTATCCACGAGCTCTAAAGACATCGCGGAGGCGTGTGATGCATGTACGCACTGAGTAGCACAGACTCTCGTCATGCGTGTTACACGTGGGTGCCGAAGCAGCCCAGCGGCAGCAGCAGCAGCAGCAGCATCGCCAGCAACCTCGTTACAGAAACGCTTCACCATGGTTAATGGTGCACTCGGTGCTATTACAAAATCGTCTTAACTCGTCAAATCGTAGATGCAATAAAATTGTGAGTCTCTGGTATTTTAAGTACACAGTGAGAAAAATTCTAGCTACAACGAGGATCCCGTTAAAAACCGGCAACGGGAAGCAATGGCTGATGGACGAGGATTACCAAAATAATTTGGTATTTGCAACGTCGAGTGTCGAAAATTGTTCTCGCCTTAAGTGAGGCTCGGATTGACGAGGCAATTATGCATAATCGTGACATTTCCTAGTCAATTTCAGGCACTTTTTGTTGTCAATGATAATTTACCGCCGCGACGGTGCGCGAATGACACGCGGGGAGTGATGCTGGAACGAAAAAATATGGAATTCAAATTAATGGTAATTATGCGGATAACTTTGATTCGCGGTATTTCGATAACCGGGCGCGCAAAATAACTGTGACCGAAGATATTGCGAGGCCTCTTTGCGTCCGGATAGCCGAAAGAAGAAAAAAAAAAACGCGGATAAATATAAAATAATCGTTTCACCTTATTCCTTGATTCACACGCGTCGGGAGGACGAACGAGGCGACGATGATGGCATACGTAATGCACACGGGGTCGCCCTCGATAAAACCGAAATTAACGAAACAGCCGTAGCTTTTACTTCATTCCGGGGGGGGGGGGGGGGGGGGGGGGACGAGTTTCAACGAAATAAATTTGCCATTTTTTCGATAATGAGATCCGTCCGCGTGGATATCGAGGAGAAATGAAATTAAAACGTTATACAAAAAAAAAGGCATGGAGGCATCGCGTAAGTGGCCGAGAGTCTCGCGGCTTGACAGGATGATTTCGGTCGGGCGGTGGGGGGAGACGAGGAAGGAGGGGGTAGGACGGACATCGAGCCGATGGTGGCGCATAAATTCAATGCTCGGTTTGTGCGTACCCAGACATGATTCGGCCGACTCGCGCTCACTCACGCGCGCACGCTCGTTTAACGTTTTAACGCTCGTATATGCGTAATTCTTTTTATATACACGCTGTACATATGTGGTCGATCGTGGGATAGAGAGAGGGGGAGAGGGAGAGAAGCAGTGACGCGAGTTCGAGCGACGATTACCATTAATTCCGAAAGAGGCGAGGGAGGAGGCGCGAGGGGCGGCGATCGTTGCGCAAACGAGAAATTCGACTGTAATGACCTCAGTCGGGCTAGTGTTTGTACCCGGCGGACCGATCGTCGCCGATCTTTATGCCACTATAATATACGAGAGAGCGCGCGCGGAGAGGGAGAGAGGGATCGAATTTTTTGGGATTATATGGGTATCCACCGGGTGTATCTGCGGCCACGAGAGGCCGAAGCCGAGGATAATACCTGCGTACCCTGCCACCTGAGACAGCTCGATCTCTCGGGCACCAGGGCGTATATATATAATTATCACCGGGAGTATCGCCGCGCGCTCCATACCGCGACCGACCAGCGGCGCCACCAATTTCCTCGACCCACGCCCGACGTGTGTGGATTATAATCTTCGATATCGAGAAATTTCATTACCGAACAACAATTCGAACTGTCTTCACTGTTTCCGATCCGAACGGTGCGTGAGACTCGTGTCGAAATTTTTTTGTTGTCGTCGTTCTTGTTATTATTTTAAGGAGAAAAAGATATGTAAATGCATAAATTTTTTTATTTAATTATTAGTCAATAATATTAATTATGATATAATGTGTACATTTTTTAATGGTTGAAAGAAAAATATTTGTATCGCCGCAGGTTATTATTATTAAAATACACCGATCAAAAATGCCGTAGCGAAACATTTATTTCTTAAACTAATGAGAATTTAAAACTCTGAATGAAAAAAAAAAAAAACGATCAAACGAGGATGTAAAGTGCATTCTTCGGAGTGAATCAGTCGGGATGGAATAATTCGTGGAAAATCAGTGATACGAAGCGGCTGGACTCCAACAGGCTCGAGCATATTGGGTCACAGAGACGAGCACAGAGAGAGAGAGAGATAGAGTGAGACAGGGGGGGGGAAGATTCGTCTCGATATTTCTCAGCCGGTTGAGTGTTCATCCGAGAGTCAATTAAATATCTCGTTTCTCTTGTGTCTCTCTCACTTTTTTCTTCGTTTCGTCTCGATTTTTGTTCCTTCTTTTCTGGGACGACGAGATGACTCGAGATTCGTGCATATAGCGAGAGGCGAATTAAACGGCCGCGTTGTTTCTCCCGGCTTGGTGCGCCAATCTCATAAACACGCTTAATGTCAAGGACTCGGCCGAAACTCGAATAATATACTCTATAATCCCGGTAATTTGCGCGACGAATAATATTATATGCGCTCGGTGTGTAGGATAAAAATATATGCGCGGCTAACAAGCGGACTTTGTCGTGCGTTAAAAACGAAGGAAAAAAACGTGGACAATATGGAACGTGATATTTAGCGGTGTTGCGAAGACGTCACGGATGTAAAGCGCGAGCGAGAGGGAAAAAGGCGGGACGACACCCGATCGAGGTTAATTGCCATCGAACGGTAATTAATTTTCAGTCCACCGTTTTGTGCGTCTCGTAATCCGATTAAATTTCAACGGAACGAGGGTCAAAAGAGAATTTGCGTTTTACCGAGATCACCGGGCAGATCGTTCAGTGCGAAGATTCGGAGTGACGAAGGAATACAAAAGAAAACGAAAAAAAAAGAAAAAAAAAGTTGCAATAAGTCATCGCAACAGACACAATAAAATAAACGAGAAGCGTCGATCTGTCGTCTCCCGTATTGAGTCGGTCGATCATCGCGTTCATCACGATCGTCCCGTCAAAATGACGCGGCATCTTTTTATCCCGATATTTTATTTACACGAGCGTCGCGTCGATACAGTCGTCTCTCCCAATGCGACACTTGGAGCACGGACGATCGCATCGTTTGTCATCGACGAGTGGCCAAAAAATCCGGCGTCACTCCACGCACTCTTGTTTTCCCCGTGGGAAAGTGGTTCAGCGGTGGCGCGATTGTTGGTGCGACTGAAAATGATCGGCCACTTTGGTGGCTTTTTTTCGTACAGTATATGATATTTCATCGATCGCGCGTTCGATTGTTCCTCGTCCGAAACGGGAAGCCCACTAATCCATGGACTAAACTCGAACGTGGGAGTCGCCGCATGTTGCTCTTGTCTCGCTGCGGTCGTCGCGCGAGTAGAGCGTAAGTACAGCGTCGCCCGGTGTTCGCGGTCGACTTGCAATGCGTACGCCACACATTTACTTTCACGAAACGCATTTGTCTCTCTCTCTCTCTCTCTCTCACTCTCGCCCTTTTTCCCCGCGTGCGTCGCTTAGAGTAGCTCATAATGCGGAGGTGTGTTTCTCATCCGCCAGGAGAGATGCCTTATACGGAAACCTGTTTACCCGCACTCGTTCACCCGCGTTCTTTATGGGGTCCCCTGTGCGCACCCACCACGCGCCTTCCAAGGAATACGATCGGACGGCGGGAGCAGCGGCAACGGTGTCAGGCTTTCGGCGATGAAATTACACCGAGGCGCACGACAATTACAATTTTCGAGGGTCCCGTTGTCCACGTTGCACACCGATGACGCGTTCGACATTTTTTTTCATTACGAATTCAGCCGCTTCGCGGAAAACAACAGGTGACGATGGTGCAACGGTGAACAGCGCGTAACACCGAAAGTGAGTATGACATATAAAAAACATTTCCGATGATTTCATCGCGACATTTATTACGCGAATTACCTCGTTTTATACGGAGTAAAAATTCTTCGGCAACCCGGACCATTAAAATCTCATCCGATCGGAAATGTTCAACCGACGTAAATTCTCGATGACGAAACTCCAAAAGACCCGCGCGGGACGCGTAAATGTTTTCACGCGGTTTTCGCGTTAAACGAATTGAAGTCGTGCTGCATATTAATGGACATTTTTGGAGTCGTGTTTTACGTCCAGCTGCGTGGCTGAGCGGTTGGGAAGCGGTTAAGGAATTGATTATTCCTTCCGTAGACAAAGGTCGCCGATATTTGCGATAAATTTGCAAATAATTACTGGAACATTTGAATCCCCAAAGTTGCGGCTTTGCCGCGAGGCGGGAGGCTTGGAGCGTGTGCGAGAGTAACGAAGAGGAATAACGTACGAGCGAAAGGCGAAGAAGGTGCAAGAGCGTCGCGCGCTTAAAGAGTCCAGTCATCCCGCAGGGGGGAAAGTGTGCACGCGCGCGCGCGCGCAAGGGGGGGGGATATGGCCTTGATCTTGAGAAGCAGAGACGAGTGGGTAAGGTGCAGCACCGGGCGTCTCTCGCGGGCTCCTCGCGCCCGGCAGCCAGAAATAAAGCCGCGGCGCGCGATTCTCAAGGTCCCGGCTGCGTGCATTTAATACACAGCCGTATACGCACACCCATGACACACAAGTTGCGGGCCCCGAGTTGCCAATTCGATGTATTCGCGCCGAGTCCTTTGCCGATTGAAATCGAGGCAGATTCGAGTTCCGAACCGGTCGGGACGCGATTGACGAAAGCTGCGCGATTTGTTTCTATCCCGTGCGCTTAGCCAGTTGATATCCAAAATTATTTTAAAAAAACCCGAAAATAATTGAGTTTCTTGAGTTTTTCGTCAGAATTATCGGGTTTAGAAAGAACAAAAAAAAAAAACGAATGGAGAATTCGTTGCGTATGGGCAAAAATACATCGAAATAAGGTGTAAAAAAAAAATACAAAAATACAAAGTGTCTTCATATTTTTTTTCGGAATTTCGTGGCTTCATTAAAATCGAGGTTTCAATCTATGCGACAAGTTGTTCGAAATTGTCCACCGAGATTCCAAACGCACTGCGAATTACATCCGACCTAGTGGCATAATTGACGAAAGACACGCGCAATTTATTTCCGCCGCGCATATTTATCGCTCGATAGGCTTGACGACGCGAAGTGCATCGCAAAAGAGGAGGAGTCCGAAAAAAAATGCGTTTATACATTCGCGCCAAAGTGACGCGAGTGAGAAGAGTAGAATCTCCGATCGCCGCAGAGCATCGAGAGTCGCAGCAGCATAAAACCGAGATCAGCTCGCGGCTGTCTCTCTCTTTCTCGAGACAGAGAGAGCCCGATCGAAATGCCTCGAGAGTATTAGTGCGCGCGATGGCTAACACACACACACGCACGAGTGGCAGCAACCGCGGAGAGTTTAGATTTCGTCGTGCGGTGTGCGAGCCGCGCGTACGTGTGTCTCGATGTGTCGGGCTCTCCTCTCGCGCGCGAGAGAGCTCACGGGCCTATAATGGCAACGTGTTTTCGTCTAATGTACTTTTTGTGATGTCCTTGATGGAGGAGTCTGCGAATGCAGAACTACAGGGCCCGGGTGCACGTTGAATGGGGGAGGGCAAAGGGGCATAGGGCCCCACTCCCCTTCTCTCTCTCTCCCTCTCTCTGCCCCCCTCCCCGCCTTCTCCCCCGGCGCAGAAAAGAAAAGGATCGGGTCCCAACCCACCGCAACTTTGGGCCTAGTCAAGGTCAGTACGGCAGTGAGCGCGACGGTGCCCCTCTCTCCCCTCCACCCCTCCCCTTCCCCTCTCGCTCTCCGCCAACTTCTTCGTCTCCTTTCGTTCCCCTCCTTCGTGCCCCCCCCCCCCCTCCCTCTACCTCGCGCACGGGGCCCCCGAAGCCCACCGAAGCGTACCGCATTATCGCGTCATACCGTGCAAGTCGCCGCTCGGTGGTTTCGGGCCCGCAAGACGAGGAGGAGGGTGGGGGATACGGAGGGCAGGAGAGGAGGGGGGGGGGGGCAGGGCCCCAAAACCGAGAAGAGGCGAGGTGCCAGCGGAGTGGCAGTGCACGCAGGCATCGGGTTACAGGACTCATCGGGCCTTACATCTCTCCCCTTCCGTTTCGGTTCCCCCCTCCATCACCGAGCGCGGGGCCCAAACTTCGCTCAGCTCTCGGCCCCTCTCGCTCGCTCCTGCGCGCCGAGCGGCTCCGTCGCGCTGTCCCCCCTAATCTTCCCCGTAGTTCTGTCTACCTCGAAGCTACGCACATTGCTCCGCTCGACGTTTCTTAATGCGCCAAATGCATTCTTTGTTCGCTCGGCGATCAGTGAGAGAGAGAAAGGGAGATAGACAGAGAGAGAGAGGGGGAGACCTAGAACTCTGTACGCGTTTGCTGCGCCCGATGCCTGCGGAACGTGGGCGAACAAAACGGGATGGAGAGAGAAAGAGGGAAAGAGAGAGAGAGAGAGAGAGAGAGAGCGAGAGAGAATTCGGGGGAGGTAATGGGAAGAGAAGTTGCCCTACCACGCGCGCACCGCGCACCCCGACAATGCTCAACGACGGAAAGGACGAGCCCCGAGTATACAGGACGAGAAAAGGTATCCGGGAGTAGAGGCCGAAAAGCCGAAACCCGGCGCAATCGATGCTGCACGCGGCGCACAGAAGGAATAGATCGATTGTGCGGCGAAGAGCGAAGAGCCGATGAATACACGCGGGTCTGAGCGCGCGAGAATTACGTGAGTGCGCAACACGCAGACGTTATGCTCGGTATATAAATTGCGTGCCGCCGCCGCCGCCGTCGCACAATGTTTCATTGTAATTCAATTTTTCGCCGAGCGCGCGCGGCGAACGAGGAGCCAATTTTGTCTCGGCAGCCCCCGGGTTAACCCAGAGTCCCCGGCGTCGAAATATTACTCCATTTTTTTCCTCCTCCTCTTCTTCGTTTTTTTTTTTTTTCGTAAGTTTTTTGTTTTTTTCGCCGCCGCCGAGTGGCAGACTTTTTGAGGGTCTTCCGAGAAGGTGGGTTGTGCACGAGACTCGCGCGCACAACAGCAGCAGCCTGGAAATGACGAGCTAGTTATTTGCTCTATTCTCCTTTCTTCCTTTATTTCTTACTTGGTGTTTTTCATTTCGTTGTTTTTCGTGAAATTTTCGACGCCGCTCCGGTGCGTCGTGTAAGCAGCGGTGGTTTGCCAGATTCGGAGACACGCGAGCCATAGGCGAATGACACCAGAGCGGGGCCAGGACGACGAGGAGGCCGCGGCTCGGCGCTCGCGGCTGCAGCGCGAGGCGACGCGTCGAGCAGCGCCGGGGGAAACCGACAGGAAGGAGAGGAGGAAGGAAGACGCGACGCTGGCCGCAGCGCGCCCGAGGTGCCGGCAACGGTTTCAATTGTTCGCAATATGGCGGAGTCTCGCTGCGCGAGGCCCGGCGCGATCCTCTCCTAGGCCGCTCTTCGCCTCCTCGCTTCCCTCTCCGCCGTTGCCGCCGCCGCCGCTCCTTCCGTAGTCGTTGTCCTTGAGCGCCGGCTCTTGCACTATTTCGTTTTGTTTTGGGCCGCAATCGGCGAGCCGCGCGCGCGGCTAGTCCGGGGCGAAGCGGCGAGCCGCGCGGACTCGTGGATTCCTCGCTTTTAATCATTTGCTAAACTGCGCCGCATTATTCATTCCCGGTGCGGAAAGCCAACTTTTTCGAATTATCACGATATTTCCACCTTCTTGCGCGGGAAATTCTGCTCTCGTGTGTCCTCCATGACCTTCCTCTCTGCTTTTTTTTTTGCATTTTTTTTTCTTCAAATTCTCAGCATCATTACTCGACGTTTTTTGTCGTTTTACCGCGCGGTTCTTTGCACTATGGCCGTGCAGTCATTTTTTCACGGCCACGGCAGCACTCACCGAGACTCAAGGACCATATGGCGCATTTTTTATTATCTCTCTCTTTCCCGCTCGCTCGCTCGCTCGCTCGCTCTCTGGATCTTTGGGAGGAGGGAGCAGTACGAGCTAGACGAATATCGACCGACGGCTTCCGCAACGAGAGCCACAGAGCGAGGACCACCCAGCTGCAGGAGCTGCACAAGGGGCGAGGTCAGTACCGCGAATTAGGTGACTCGACGAAAAAAAAGAAGAAGTTAAACCACCTCCTTGAACCGTAGAAGAAAATTCATAATGTTAAATCCGGCCCAAGTCAGGCCCAGCTCGGGCCCTGACAGGGCCAACGTGGCCCCGATCAGGGCCTGACTGGGGCCGAGTGTAACGGCCCGGATTATCTACCATGGAACGTTACTCGCGTCTGGGTAATGTCAAGAAACGGATCTTCATGAAAACGAAGCTTTATTACATTTTTTATGTTGTGCCTGCATCGCCGATCTACTTCGCGGTACAACGAGAGGCGAGTAAAAAAGTGGAACCGTTGGAAAAACGTCTCACGACTCGAAGAGTACAGCGAGTAGCGTTGATTCGAAGGCCGAAAAATGTTGACGGTTCCACGTGTATTAGACATAGCTCGCAACCTTGCTGCGTGTGTACCACACTATATATACACCACCTACCTGAAGGGGCGAACCGTTGCGCGCTTCTCGCGCGGCTACCACCGACCGGCCATACCACTCGCTATACCCACAAACTGGTATTATGGCTGCCGTAAACCAGCACTAAAACACCCTCCTTCGTTTCCGGCGAGATGCTGCTGCTGCTGCGTCGCTTATTTTTCACGGCGAAAGCGAGCGAGAGAGAGAGAGAGATGGATAGCGATACCTATATGCACACCAACGTACGAGAGAGCGATTGCGCCTTGCGCGCGGCGCCAGAATTGGTGGACATTGGCGTCAGCATTTGGAGAAATCAACACCTGGTAACTATGACAACTGCTGTCATCGTTCAACAGTTTTCACAGAACCTCTTTTAAAAAGTTAATGAGTAACGGAAAGCATTGTTAGCAAACTATTAGAGCTGTGATTGGTTGCCAGGAAAGTCCGTGATAAACAAAATCAGTTTGGTGTCAAATTTGAAAAATTTCATAAGAGGACAGGCGAGGCAGCACCCATAAGCTGTTAAAGCTTTATAAGAGCGCAGCAGCGCAAAATTGATTAACCTATTATAGGTGATATTTTCAAATAAAAATTTTCGAGGTCGAATTTGGCGATTTTCGGTCCGGAGCCGGATCTACGATTTCTGACAAAAAAATCGTCGCCAAAACATATTTTTTTCAAAATCGATTAAAAAAGGTTAATAAACAGTGTCTTCGGGGGTAGAATATACGACTTGAGAACGATGGTATAGGTTAAAAGTCGATATTTTGAAAAGAAAAAAATTGGGGTCGATTTTGGCGATTTTTGGTCCGGAGCCGGTTTTATGATTTCTGACAAAAAAAATCGTCGCCAAAAAAATATTTTTTTCAAAATCGATTAAAAAAGGTTAATAACCAGTGTTTTTAGGGGTAGAATATACGACTTGAGAACGATGGTATAGGTTAAAAGTCGATATTTCTAAAAGAAAAAATTGGGGTCGATTTTGGCGATTTTTGGTCCGGAGCCGGTTTTATGATTTCTGACAAAAAAATCGTCGCCAAAAAATATTTTTTTCAAAATCAATTAAAAAAGGTTAATAACCAGTGTTTTTAGGGGTAGAATATGCGACTTGAGAACGATGGTATAGGTTAAAAGTCGATATTTTGAAAAGAAAAAAAATTGGGGTCGATTTTGGCGATTTTTGGTCCGGAGCCGGTTTTATGATTTCTGACAAAAAAATCGTCGCCAAAAAATATTTTTTTCAAAATCAATTAAAAAAGGTTAATAACCAGTGTTTTTAGGGGTAGAATATGCGACTTGAGAACGATGGTATAGGTTAAAAGTCGATATTTTGAAAAGAAAAAAATTGGGGTCGATTTTGGCGATTTTTGGTCCGGAGCCGGTTTTATGATTTCTGACAAAAAAATCGTCGCCAAAAAAATATTTTTTTCAAAATCGATTAAAAAAGGTTAGTAACCAGTGTTTTTAGGAGTAGAATATACGACTTGAGAATGATGGTATAGGTTAAAAGTCGATATCTTGAAAAGAAAAAATGTCTGAGGTCGATTTTGGCAAGTTTTTCAGGCACGCGCGCCAGCGCGTGTGATTAACCTAGTCTAAGCTAAAAAATAAATAAAATAAAAAACAGAATATAAACTAGGGTAATCCACGCGGTAGCGCGCGTGCTTGATAAACTTTTCGCCAAACGTCAGAAATATTTTCGTGACCTCAGATTTTTTTCTCAAAATATCGACTTTTATCCTACACCATCGTTCACAAGTCGCATATTTTACCCCTGAAAACACTGGTTAAGAACCTTTTTTAATCGACTTTGAAAAAAAAAATGTTGGCGACGTTCTTTTCGTCAGAAATCATGGATCCGGCTCCGGACCCAAAATCGCCAAAATTGACCTCAGAAACTCTTTTTTTTATTTCACCTATAATAGGCTAATCAATTTTGCGCTGCTGCGCTCTTATAAAGCTTTAAAACGTTACGGGCACTGCGGCGCCTGTCTTCTTATGTCAAATTTGACACCAAACTGAATTTATTTATGACGGACTTTCCTGGCAACTAATCACAGCTCGAATAGTTTGCTAACAATGTTTTCCATTACTCATGAACTTTTTAAAACAGGGATAATATACAAAATGGAAAATATTTATATATTTATTTTTTGATATGCATTAATATATTTTTCTTGAGTGTGCACGTTGTCAGCAATCCTTCCCCCTTTTTCACCCTAGCTACGAAACTGTTTCCAGAGCATCCAAAGACGCTATTTTTATCTTCGATCCGGCGTGCAAGAGAAAGAAAAGGCGAGTGATGGATTTTGTTGAGAGCCGCGAGGACGACTTAAAAGTTCGTGGGGGCAAAGTGTTCCGAAGTGAATCCGTGGAAACGGAAACGAGAGAGAAAAAGGAGGGAAAGTGCGGAGGTCTTGAACCGCGAGCGAGATGAAGAAAGGCAAACGAGGACGAGACAAGAGACGCGGATGAGGACGGCAGGTCGAACGCGTTATTTTAAGAGATTTACAACAATGGATGTTGGGCCTCAGCATTTGGTAGTGGAGGTCCCGTGCGGCTGCGGGGGACTCCGCAGGAGCTGGACCCCGAACGGGGGGGGGGGGGGGGGGGGGCGGCTTAACTTTCGCATTTTTCGGGAGATGAACGCTTCACCCCCGGGCACGCCGACGACGACTCGACACTGACACAATGCTCGCGGCCATTTGCGTCGGGGGAGAAAAATCACTCCTTTCGAAAAGGCAAACGAGGATCGAGCGTGGGACGAGAGCGCGCGGCGGTCAGGGCCGGGACGGTCCGGTGTCCCTTTTAGGGTGCACTGGCGAGAGAGGGATGGATGAACCGAGGGTGGCGAGAGTCATTTGTGCGCGAACCCGAATGGAAGCTGCCGCCGCGTCCAGTTTCGGGTTTCGCCCGCCGGGACCCGCCGGGGAGATTTCGAATCGATCGCTCGATCGCAGGGTTTTCTCTAGCTGCGTCGCATATATACATACATATATATTCATATGTACCTATATATACAGTTGGTCCACTTGTATTTCTAGAATTTCACCTGACACTCGTCGTGGTCGACGAGCCGCGAGCAGAAGGAGGAAGTCGTCGACGGCGGAGAATTTTACTCGAGGATAATTCGATCCGGTGAATTCGGCCCCGCGCGCGGCTCTCAGGTACAAAGTCCGACCTGTCGTGATTTAAGGAGAAGGATATACCGAAGATACTTTTACGCCTGACCGCGGGCCAACGATCGTCCCGGGGAAATTACCGCGTGACACGCCCAGGGCACGCGGATTCTCTCGGTACGCGCCGTAACTCTCGGGGCATGAAACCCACAAACTTTTCGTGATCGATCTGCAGTACCCGCGAGTGTAGCCCGAGAACCGAGGAGATCTTCACTCGGAGATAAGATCGAATTCGGAGATACGATGAGCCAGTGAGTCTTGGCTCACCGGAGGGTCTCGAAGATTACCCGCGCGGTCGCAATTGAATTTTCCAAAAATTCTCGGTGTTGCATTTGTCGTGACGAGTAAACCGAAAAGAATTCACTTGTTGAGAAATGAGAAGAAATGAGAAAGCGATTTTTCAATTCGGAGATACGATGAGCCAGTGAGTCTCGGCTCACCAGAGGGTCTCGAAGATTCTCCGCGCGGTTGCAATTGAATTTTCCAAAAATTCTCGGTGTTGCATCTCGTCGTGACGAACAAAACGAATAAATTCACTTGTTCACTCTGCGTGAACGTTGGAAAAATAATGAGAAAGCAATTTTTCAACTTTGCAAGCTCCTTTCGCTTCTGTCCATTGTTGCAGTTTCACGAGAACAGTTCTACCTGTCCGGCTCGAGAGGAGAGAAAAGAGGAGAAAAAAATGACTTTGAGAAATCCGATCGTGGCGCAAACAATGCGAGAGTAAAGTGCGACGGTTGGAAAAGAGAGCGAGAGGAGTTGACCGCAACGCGCGCGCCCAGCGGGACGCATCTTCGCTCCGGAATTCTCTATACCTGTGCGACGAAACGCCACTACGCACCCGCAGCGGCACTGAAAAATAACTCGACCATTGGCGTAGAGGCGTTTTGCACTTGAATGCCGCAGTCGAGAATCGTCGAACCACCCCCGCCGGGCTAATAGTCGCACGGTCGAGTGTAGCTCTCGCCTTTCGGGCGTTTTTGCGGTACAGCTATAAATTTATGGCGCTCTTGAATAATTTCAGCGGCATTTTCGTATTTCTATTCGACGAATGATATATTTTTTTTTTTTTTTTTCGCTGGAACGGATGAGGCTGGAATTGGAGCCGGAAAAATGCAACAAAATGCCGGCATTTTTGGAGCTGGAGTTGAAGCTAGAAAAACGCACTAAAATGCGAGAATTGTTGGAGCTGGAGTTGAAGCTAGAAAAACGCAATAAAATGCGAGAATTTTAGAAGCTGGAGTTGAAGCTAGAAAAACGCAATAAAATCCGAGAATTTTTGGAGCTGGAGTTGAAGCTAGAAAAACGCAACAAAATGCGAGAATTTTTTAAGCTGGAGTTGAAGCTAGAAAAATGCAATAAAATGCTAGAATTTTTGGAGCTGATATCGAAGCTAGGTAAATGCGACAAATCACTAGAAATTTTGCGGAGCCAGAAACGTTAGACGCGCCTCGTGTGCGCGTTCGATCCCCCGCAGCCGTTGAAATAAAAGCGTGTTCGGGGGAGTAGTGCGGGGGGTGAGAGCTAGGCGAGCGAAGAGTGGAGATCGCAGCGGTAACGACAACGAGAGTAACGACTGCGGGCGAGTGCGCGGAGAGTAACGAGAGCGCTCGGTCGCGCGCTCGACGGTGAAAAAATACCTACGAGGAGTGACGTGTCCGTTCCTATTACAGAAATTGCACGAGGTGCACTTTTATCGCCGCTCCGAGGGCGAACCAGAGAGCACGAGCGACACACATATAACAGACACAGACAGAGAGCGAGTGCGAGACGAGTGAGAGAGCGAGAGAGCTCGATAAAACTCGAGAAGTCTCCGCGGAGAGTGAAACAGTGCAAGCGTGTAAAAACATAAGTGGTGGAGGATGCACTTGTTATTATTGCAAAAGCGAGGAGGAACGGACGAAGATGGAACGGAAGTTGCTCCAACGTGGTCGTGTGTCAACTTTCTCAAAATAAATTCAATTCTTTTTTTCTTTTTTCATCCAGAAAATATTTGCGGAGAAGCGAATGAGTGCGACTGGTGATTGGCCATTGTTAAACATATCGGTTTGTATCGTTATCAGTTGCGTCAGGCGTGATAGAGGCGAGAGCTTGCTTGTCGGATGCTGCGAGATTTTTGTTGCGTCGGTGAAGAGTGGCTTTCGCTTGCTTTCATATGCTCTCGTTGTTTCATTTTATTACTTACAATGACGTTTCTTCTCTTGGGGACGCACAAATTCACCAACTGGAGGTTGTCGCGAGGATCCGGGGTTGATACGACGGCGGCGTACGCCCTTCCGTTCGACCTCTTCTGCAAATACCATCAAACCCAACGATGACTCTCCTAAACCCATAATGCGCCTTAATTATCACCTCATGATTTTTAATAATTAATTGATGAAAAAAACAACAACACCTGGATCAGGTATTAAATGGTCGACTTGTGAAATGCGATTTTTGCATCTGCAAAAACATGTTCATTTTTCTGCTTACAAAATGAAAAAAAAAGATAAAAACTTGCTGACCCGTGAAAAAGATGGATTTCACATTTTTTAGTAGCCACAGTCGCGCAGCCAAATAAGAGACGAAGGGTCGCGAGGGTTACCAGGACCCTTCAGGTACATCGACGGCCTCTCGTGGTATCGTGGCTCGCCGATCTCCATCGGAGATACAGGGTTTACACGCTCGGAACTGCGCGAGAGTCGGAGTTGAGGAACAAAAAACGGGACGGTCATTGAGGCGACAGTTCGTTGCCGCGAGGCCCGGAAATTATCTTATAGACGACACACCCTGATGAAGGTGCTGTGGGACTGGAGTGTTTTTTTTCCGCTCCAGCGAAAAAATGATACATCACATTGATACCTCTCGAAAGTGAAAACCCAAGCCGCCCTTTGCTTTTTACTTTTGATGGTGCAGTAAATCAATTTTTTTTATTTGGAAGTTAGATCCCCGTGTTTTTTTAAACCACTTTTTGGATCCCCGAAATCAACAGAACTATTAATATATAAACATAGAAAAAAATACTTCGACATTTTTTTTAATTTCCGATTTGTTTGCCCCCTAAAAAATTGCGAAAGCGCGCAGGGCGTTCATTTTGGCAAATTTGTGTACAGTCGAAAGTGGCGGTTCCGATAATCGGTGAATTGGCATCGAATCTCGGGTTTTTAAAAATAATTTTTTCATCGACAGGTAGACTAAAAAAAAAAAAAAGAATTGCATTCAAGTAGACGAGGAGAAGGATAAATAAAAGAGGATGGGCTGAGGGTCGAGTAACAAGAAGAGCGCGAGCAGGCGAGACGGAGGAGAAGAAAAAAAACGTGAAGAAAAGAAAAAAATAATTGTCGGCCATCGGAGTACTTGGGAATCCTTAAGCATTCGGTACTAATGATCCAACCTCGGACGTACCGGTATCGTGTAACTGCTAAGTGAAAATACGCGTAGATCCCCCTAAGATATCGGCGCGGTCGTCCACACGTTCCCTCTTCCTCTTCTTCGTCCTCTCGTTTTTTATTCATCTCCCGCCTCATTTTGTTTTTCGCTCTCACTCTCTCTCTCTCTATCTCTCCGTCTCGCTCGCTCGTCCTCCGGCTCGTTTCGCCCGCACCTCGCGGGCTTGCAGCGGCTCCTAGGCGCACGAGGAACAATAAAAACATTAACGTCGAACATAATCCCGGCAGGACCTTCGCGGGTCTCTTGTCCTCCGGTCCTCCTTCTCGTTCCTCGCGCTCCTCTAGCAACGAACAGACCCGCCTGATCTGGTTCCTCGTGCCTCTCGCCTCTCACTCCTTACATTCTTCTTTTTCATCTTTTTTTTTTGTTGTATTTTTATTATTATTCGTTTTCGGGGGCCCCGCGCGTTTTCACTGCGCGCGCAGCCGTACGTCTCTCCTATAATCCTAATGCGCACTAAAACTATAAACGCGGGGAGTGAAGAGAGAAAAGAGAAGAGAGAGAGAGCGAGAGAGACGTGGGATAGGTAATCCCGGCGGGTAATATAGAGAGGAGGCCGCGGTTAGACAGGGCTCGGGGCAGGGCAACGAGACGGCGACGCAATATGGGGTGCCATAGTTATTACGGTCCGAACGTCCATCTCTCTTTCTCTCTCTCTTTCTCTATTTCGGGTTCCGAGAAAAAAGCAAACTTAAAAAAGAAAAAATCTCTCGAGTGTCCGAGGGGAGCGGGCGATGGTGTGAAAAAAATGTTCTCAAACAAAAGTGCTCGTTCCCGTGGTAGTCATTGCGTCGAGCGCGCCCGGCGCTGGAAAATCATTTTTTTCTCAGTTGTTCGTAGGCGCAACGGCTCTAGAGACGTTCGAGTACTTCTCTAAAATTTTTTTTACGATTCCAAGAAAGGTCCGGGGACGAGTCGGCTCGGCGGGCACGAGAGCGACGGAGAGCGACTTTTCGTCGTTACTACCTCGCCTCGTCCGGCACACTTTTTTCGGACTCTCGCGAATGCTTTACTATTTTTTTATTGTTTTTTTTATTCTTTTCCCTCTCTCGAAAATCTTCCCGGGTTTGCAGCTCGATTCACCTAAGTTATTAATAATTGTACAGTCGACTAGCGAAGGGATGGGGTTTGCGAGCTGGCGAATTCTCTCCACCCCGAGTTCCAAAAAATCTTCATAAACCACGACAGGCTGCGCTCATTGTTGCTCTCGCTCGACGCGGTGTCTTCTTCATTTTTTCTTCACAGTTTTTTTTTCCAACTTTTTTATTTTTCCAAAAATTGTGCCCGAGGTCACTCGATTTTTCGAACGCCGCACGGTCAAGTTGACAGACAGGATGGAACTGGGTAAGCCGAGTTGCGTCCCTAAAAAAATGGATCTTGATTTCGTTTTTTCGTTTTTTCTTCCTTTTTTCCCGGTCCTCCGGGTCTCTCACTCGTTTCTCTCTCTCTCTCTCTCTCTCTTTCTCTCTCTCATTCGGTCCGGCAATGTGCGCGGGCGTTTCCCATGCTAGTCGCTCTGTTTGCCCCCACCCTCTGGTCAGTGGGCAGTGGGAGAAATTGTGTATGTCTGAGAGAGAGAAAAAGACCGAAAAACCGTGGTGGACCAAAAGGATGGGGGTTTCGAGGTGCGGAGGAAGCGAGACGGAGCGATCGAGAGAATATATACCTGCTGGTGGATATTAAAGCGAACATCATACCCTCGTCACTTTTACTGGTCCTGTATCCCTCTCTCACTCCCTCCCTCCGTCCCTCGTTCTCTCTATCATTTTCAGTCGCTCTGGTCCTTTCGATTTTTATCTCACTCGCTCCCGTAACTTCGCTCGATTTTTTTCCCGCCTCGTCTCTCTCTCTCTCTCCCTCTCTCTTTCTCGCGCAAGTTAAACACGAGGCGTAGAAAAAGAACCCCAAAAAGCGAGAGACAGCGAGCATCGCCAGAGTGGCGATGCTCGCGGTGGTGGTGCGCACAACTGCAAAGTCAAATCCTAATATACAAGCGGCGCGTATACACGGAACGGTGGTGCTTTCCCCCCGCCCCCACCGCTTCCTCGGGATCCCCTGCCCTTACGACGCTGACGTGTACCTCACCGAGAGCCGTCCCAGACCCTCGCACACATACACAGCCGGCATAACATCTCATGTGCCGCATTCCAAAGAGCCTAGATCCTCGTTTCGGATCGGCACTTTTCTCTCCGTGCTCTCTTTTCACTTGGCCTAGCGGCCTGCAACTTATTTTTTCCCACTTTTTTCTCTATCAATCATAATTTGTTCGAAAATATTTTTGTCGTTCGTTTTGCACGGTAGAATTAATTTTTCTGAAATATCCATAATTGGACTGGAGTCGTTATTGGAAGAAACGATAGATGCGGCCCGACCGTCTGTGGTAAGAGATACATCGAGAGGCGCCGAATTGTACGACTGAAAGGAAGTTTTCAGTCGTTGCTGCGAGCTTTTTCCCAAAAGAGCCGGATGAAAGCGGCCAGGGCTCTCGGGTAATGAATTGCCAAAAATGTAACGAGCTCGAACTACACGCTGTGTGTGTAGTATAAAGAGAGAGGGAAAAAAAAGAAAGAAAAAAAAAGGAAAACGAGACAGAAGGAAGTCAAGCCGCTCGAGTGGCTTGCGGGGCTGGTTTTAATAACACGCACGCAGAAACTAGGGAGAAGTGAAAAGAGAGAAAGAGAGAGCCCGGGCCGCTCGTATCGCGCCGAAAATCGGCGTTCTCTTACCAACAAAGGAGTCCCGCAGTTGCAACATGTGGTTACCGCCGCTCTACTCTGTTACCAACCCTCGTGTACCCCGCGCGCTGTACAGTCTATGGTGTATCGCAGGCTCTGCCATTCGTCGTTCGTCTTGCGTACGACCGGAGAGCTCGTCGTTCGTTTGACCACCGGAGAGCAAGCCTCTGGCATGCGCTGTACTACGTGGCATAGTAAACGAGCTGCATGTGGGCGAAAAAACTGTAAGTTTATTCCGACCATTCCGAGTGAAATGAACGTTATTTTTCGTCAGTGTTTTCCATCCTTCTGATTGATTCCATCGTATTGGCAACTCCTCTCATTCGACACACTGAGCAAAGAGCATCAGACTGTGAAATTTGCATCGATGCAATGCAAAGAAATGAAAAACAAAATATTAATTCCATAAAAATGTAAATAATTCAACCCTATTAGGGAGCGAAAATCATTTCGTTAGCATGCTCTTGGTCGTTATAATAACTTTTCATAGCCGGTATAATCATTTGGGTTCATTAATATTTTATTGTATTTCAATTTCGTTGTATTGCAACGATGCAAACTTCAACGTCATAGAGCATCCTTGGTACAAAATCTGTGGCGTTACATTCGCTACTGACCAGACCCTGGTCAGGGCCATATTGGCCTGGCCAGGGCCTGATCAGTGCCCGACTTGGGCCGAATGCAGCACTAATTTTCTACCAAGGATCACCTGGTACTTCCCACCAACAAAAATGTTTCGACTTTCAAAAAAATGGTCTTCTTTCAAGTTGCAAAATTGTCAATTTCGAGAAATAATTTTTTTTCTGCGAAGTAACATTTTTTCCGCACTGTAACAACGACTCGAGGTCGTTAATAATTTCGTTGGTCAGCCCAACATTGCGCCGTTGTGAACCCGGTAATCCGTATACGAAAGATAAATCTTGAGTGGCCGCGCGGGGGCTGCGTGCAGTACGGTCTTTTTTCGAGTTAAGGGTGCGCGCGCGTGCGGCATGAAAACTGGCGTGTTCGGGCGCTGCAGCGTGTACCAAATTCGGGGATGCATATAACGCTCGGCATTAAATTTTCCAAGCCAGTTCACGCAACACCGCGCGCGATGACGCGACATACACTGGGTGCATTCGCGCCGTGTTGCTAGCGGCGTCGCAACGTAAGTACCTAGCGAACGTGACGCCCTCTACGGCTCGGGGATTATCGGGAGCGATTTGTCGGCGAGGAAGCGAGACGGAGGCTCTCCGAGGCCCCAAATTCACCGACATCTGTGAGCGACCGAGGATCCCTGTGAACGCAAAGAGATTTTTCAACCCCCCCTCCCCAAACAAACGTCCCACGATGCATCGTAGCGCAGTGCGTCCAGGTAATGCGCACTGCAACCGCCTATCCGCTTCCGCGCTTCACCTGCTCCGCTGCCGCTTCGTGCGCGCTCGGCACACAGCAAAACGTGACCTGGCGCTCTGTGCAACGACTTCGACTCTCCGCAGCTTCAGCCTGGAAATTCTTCTCATTGATGATTCAGCCGCGCATTGAACAGCAGCACGAAGTACTATATGAGAATCAATGGTTCAACGCTGCATGTTAAGGAGACTCGATGTATTCAGGCCAAAAAACGAGACTCAAGTCCAGGGATAACCAGAAGTTGCATAACATTTGCATTTTCATACGACTTAGTTTTGATCTTGTGGCAAAAAACCTCGGATTGATCTACGTCAAATGTGACTTTCATTTGCGAAAAATCGAGAATTTTTTTTTTTTTTATAAACGAAGAGAACCCTCGCCCCTCTTAAAATAAGTGTTTCGAAAATACCGTCGAGTCGAAAAAACGCATCCTCGAGCTTCGCCCGCTCGTTTTACCCTCGAGTCGCCGCGCCACGTGATCCCTCGTTACGAGCGACACGTCAAGGACGCGCTTCTCAAATTGCAACCGGCCCGGGCGACACTGTCCAGATTTTGGGAGCCAAGACAGTCGAGCCCGGAGAGCCTCGCGACTGCGGACTTTTGTTGCGCCAACGATCGCGCGGCCGCGCTCGAGCGGCAGCTCGACGACTGAACTTTTAACCTCGCGCGCGACTGTCGGTGCGGCTTGCGTAATTATTAAAATGCTCGTGATCGGCACGAGCCGAACGTGTAATTATGCCAAGTCGCGGCGGCTCGTGTTGCAGTGTAGGCATCCGCTTGCCGTGCACCGTTGCATCTGGGTGGGGGTGAAACACGATTTTATGCGCATAAATGCTGCAACTTTGTATACATGCGAAGGTGGAGTACGTGTAACCGCGGCGCCCGATGATATACGTAGGGGACGGTGGGGCAAAACGGGACGCGTAAGCGAAAAACCATTTTACGACGATAACCAAAGTGCATTTTTATTGCTTTTCCCCCCAAAAATTCGACTCCAATCATCAATTTTTAGCGTCAGTAAAAAAAAGTAAAATGTGGGGCAAAATGGGACAAACCCCCTAATTCCCAAATTCGTGTTTTTTACTGGGTGACACTCAAAATCATCAGTAATAATTATATTTAAAAATATATATTTTACAACAAAAAAAATTTGTACAGTGATTTTTCAAAAACCGGATCGCTTGAAAAGCTCAGAATGGTTAAAAAAAACGTTGTATTCCAATTAGTTGCGTTGAAGTGCGTCGTATACATATACGTGAGATGGGGTTTTGTCCCATTTTGTCCCGCAAAATAGTGGAAATTGGAAGAAAAAAAACGCTGTCCCATTATGCCCCACCTTCCCGTGCTGCCTACTCGCACGTACATACGTACGTACTTACATACGTAATTCGCCTGGATCGCTCGATCGCGTGACCGTGCGGCCGACCCGCGCGCAGCATCTCGAACCGCAACGTGAATCGCAATCGCAATCGCGCGCAAAGCGCGCGCGCGGCCATACCGGTTAGCGTCGAAGAAGGCGACATGCCGCTGGATTAAACGCGATATTAAATTACCCGGAGCGAGAGAGGCGGAGAAACCATCGCGAGACTGCGGTAGAAAGGGAGACAGACAGATAGATAGAGTGGGACCTCACGCATAGTTGCGCACAGAACAGACGCGGCAAGTTCTGTCTAAAATAGAAGAGTAACCGTTACGCACCTGGATCGATCTCTCCTGTCCGGCGCCGTCCGACCGCGGAACCGTTGCTATAGATATTCCGATAGGTAAACACGCGCCGAGTCCCCGGTGTATTATTAATTGAACATCGAGTCGACACCTTTAACGGGTGCTGTTTCCCGAAATTCGTGCACTTAGCCAGTTGTGTTCAAGAAGAGAATAGTAATATAGTCGCACGGAGGACTCGAGTTTGTACGAAAAACATTAACTCTCTATACCCGAGTCCTCGGGATCCTCGAGGATTCGAGTAACGATTCGGCGTCCCGTGACGCCTGGTAAAATCACCAAAATCGGTGGAAGGGCTGCTTGACACTAAATCGTTAACCATTGCAATATTTCTCGCAAAGCTTGTGTTACATTTTCCAAAAAAAAAAAAAAAAAATTGGCGAGCTTCGGACGTTCGTCGACTAGAAATTGATATGTGTTAAAATTGCATCCTACGGATCACTGGAATCGGTAGATTCACCCCAACTGTTGTTTCCATAGGATCGTCTAGTGTAATATATGCGCGATATTCCGACGAGGGGGCATCACGCTTTCCAGGAACACAAGCGTGAAGAAGAAGCGCCTCCGTGGTCCAATGTGGCTATTTGCAGAGGGCGGAGGAGGCGAGGAGGAATGAGATAGAAAAAAATGGGAGATCAGGGGCAGCATCCAGGCGCATAGCTGGGTCCGGGCGTCGTCGTTGGGCTAACCGAGCGCTGCTGCTGTCGCTGCCGCCGCTGCTGCTGCTGTTGCTGCTGCTGTGGTAATGAGTATAATCAAAAAACGGGGGTTTAGTAGAAAAGCAGCCCGGAGCTATGCGCCCTATACGCAGTGCGCAGCCGAGAAGCTACTATATACGTGGCAGCTCTCGGTAAACCGAGGTAAAACGAGCACCTTTGAATTTGAATTTCTGAAACGTTTTGGGAGCCTCGTCGGTAATGCGCCCCGGTCACGAAGAAGCCACCTGACGGACGATCAAATTGCCGGGTCTCTCTCTCTCTCTCCCTCTCTCCTCTCCACCCTCCCCCCGACCCCTTCCACAATTTGTCCTCCTCATGGTGGACATTGTCTATCCGTCAAGTATATGCGGAAATTTCCTGCATTTTTTGTGCATGCTCTGACATCGAGGACTTACGAACCTGAAGAGAAGGATCTAAAAATTTGACAAGCATTGTCGAAGACTCGGAGAAAAAATGCCAAAAGGATGAAGAAAAAAATCGTACGAACCGAGTAAAAAAATCGATATACTCGCATTCTGCAGCAGCGACAGCAGAAGCCCTAGAAGAAAATTCCTAGCGTTAAATCTGGCCCAAGTCAGGCCCGCAGCACGAGCCCTGGCAGGGCCAACGTGGCTCCGATCAGGGCCTGACCAGAGCCGCGTCTAACGGCCCGGATTTTCTACCATGGAGCATGACCGCCGCTTCTCGAGGATATTCGCCGCTGTTGCAGAGCTTCGGCAGCCCCGCTCACGGGTTCAGGTAGACATATTTTTCTCGACGGGCCAGAAGTGCGCCGCTACGAGCTAAACAAAGAGGAGTCGCTGCTGGCCGTGGGCGAGGCGAAGTTGCGAGACGAGCCGCCAGGATTCGGGACGCGAAGGACCAAGGACCCGTCTCTCTTTCTCTCTCTGTCTCGCACGTATGCGAGAATCGCGTTGAGGAACCGCGAGCGGTGACCGAGGAAAAAGATCGTCGCTCTGCCAGCAGCGACAGAGACGACGAGACGCGCCGAGAGTTGACCACAGAACGAAAGCGGCTTACGTTACCTATATTTCTGCTTTACCTTCTTACATACACATCCTATGTATCCCGTGTATTCCCCGGTATTGAGCGGAGCCGCCGCCTCTGCGCGTGTCTGTGATAAAATAGTGAGCCGCCGTCGTCTCGGGCCTCGTGTGTATATCGAGGGAATCGAGATTTATGTAGGCGAACAACCAGAAAGTATTATAATTCACGTGTGGTGCAGGCAGAGCCGAACTAGCTTTCGGATATACAGCTATAGTAGCTATACAGTACACACACGGATACGCCAGGCTGGTAGAAAAGTAGTTGGCACCGAACCATCGGGCTCTCGGATCTTTCGATACTCGTTTCGGTTCACGTGGAAACGACGTAGCGAAGGATTTCAGTCGCGCAGCAGCCCGAAAATAATCACCCTTCTTCTTGCCCGGCAATATAGGTACACGAAGTAACATCGGAATATCGAGAAACAAAAATCATTATCGGACTTGACGATGAAGATATAATTTGTTAGCGGAGTATCAGTCGATCGAAACAGTGAATTTTTGCACCAAAATCGATGGAATGGAAAGTCGGGCGCCCATAAAATCTTTGTTTTTGGGGAATACGTGGAGATCTCGATTCCGTTCTCTTGCTCCAGCCGCAAATACCACGAAGGGGCTGGTTTGGTGAATACCCCATAGACTATGACGACCGGCTTCGCCGTAAATTGTGGTAACTCTCTCTCTCCGAATCTCTGGAATCTCACGTACGCTACCTGCGCATCTACTCGCGGTACCTACATGCCCACTCGGTTACATTCTTCGGTTTCACGCACGAGAAAAAAAAAAAAAAAAAAAAAAAAACGAACGTACGAAGACGAGGATAAAAAAATGAGAAAACGCGGTGAGGAGCGAGACGATAGACGAGAGGTCGAGAGCCTCGGATTCGAACGGTAGATAAAGTCATCGGTAACCCCGCGGTGGCCGTTTCATTTTTTTTTTTCCCAATTTATTTATTTATCACAATCCTTCATTAATAAGCCCATGAATTATCGCGCGGCTCCGATGGTCGGGTTATTAATTATCCGCGTGGCAAGTTCAACGAAAGACGTAAAACGAGTTTACGGAAGAATCTAAGTTGATATACCCGACGAGCATTGACGTTGCGACTGGTACACGCGGCGAGGGAAAAGTACGGTAACGATTCCCAGACTCTCCGACGATTCCCAGTTGTACGATCGAGGTATCGGATGGGATCCCAAAATGGCAATTCGTCCGCGGGCGGTTTTTACGCGAGTCTGGGAATTATCGTTACATTTGTCGCGTAGCGGAAAAACGCAGAAGTCACGTGGTGGTGTTGTCCGCCGGTCAAAGTAGGCAACGAGGCGGCGACCGAGGACCGGTGGAAGCCATAGGTGAGATCGTTATCGCTATCTCGTCTTTCATACGCTCAACTCGAAAATTATACGCGATAAATCGAACGTTTTCCCCTCTCGCTCGCTCGCCGAGTCAACGAAAACGATGCCTGCTCGAGGGTCTCCCGACCATTAATTTCAACTACGCTCGATGCTTCCGCCCGTGTATTCGATAATGATAAATAATCGACCGCCGTCGTGGATTCAGTCAATTAAATCATTACTTCGATTTTGCAATTAGTCGATCCCTCTGCGCGTTACGAAAATGGGCGCGGAAGTGGTTTTGGCAAATCGCGTCCATCATCGTGTTACGCATAACAATTAATGAATCCCAATTTGCGAGTCTCGCGAAATAGTCAAAAATAAGTATAAAAAATGAGGCGCGAGAAAATCAATTCATTCTCTCGATATATTTCTATTGGTGACACAATCCGTATTTATTTCCGGCGATTCGAAGCTTCGAAATAATTCGTCGATACTCCTCGTCGGCCGCAACGATATCGCAAGAAAAATGCGTGGAATACGTTTTCGATGGCGTCACGCCAGAAATAGGCGGCCCACTTAGCGCGGAATGATAAGCTTTGAGTGATCACGGTTTCCGCTTTAATCAACGCAAATAGCTCTATTTAGTGTGTGAATATTCCGCAGTTGGTTGACTGACATGGAGGATGTTGAGATTGTCGTCTCCGTTGTGGCTGTACGAGGTTGCGACGCTGCCGCCACCGTCGCTGGAAATAGTCCGTATATCAGTGTAGTCTGCCGATGAAGGGTTGATCTTCCGGGCCAGTGGCGCGTGCCCAATGCCCTCGGTCCCTTCTTTACGTCCTATAAACGTGTTTCAGGGCCGCTCGCCGACGCTGCATCCCTGGAATTACGTCCCGCTGTCGCCGCGTCAAAACACGGAGAAAAATAATCAAGGAGTGACAATAAATCGATTATCGTATTAAAGAGTTTTTCGTTGTCGCAGCAAATTTTTCAGCTATCACAACAACTATTTTATTATCACTCCGTTGACATTTTTCTCAGTGAATTCTTGAAAAAACTCTTGAATAATATTAGTGGGTAAAATATTTCGGATTTTCGATGTAATTTAAAAAAATGAATAATTGTATGTCTTGACTCTTTTTGAGGTTTTAATTTTTCCAGTTTTTCCATTTTTTATATCCGCCAAAATGAGACATTTTAAAATGAGTCGACTGCATCCATTTGACATTTAATATCTTTTTCACGAGTCCTCCGACGATCGGTAGGCGAGTAATTCGGTCTTGCCACCTGGACGACTCGTAATGCGACTTAACGGGCGAAACGAGGAATAATCCAGGCATCGCGCGCCACGCGCCGCTATTTCCGCCTGTTAATTTCGCTAAGGCGATTGTCTAGCTGCTCTTTCCGTCTCTTCTCTCTCTCTCTCGTGTTCCTTCGTGGTAAACCGTTTTCTTCCTTCCTGTTCCGTCGCTCGCGCGAGTCTCTTTAACTCCAAACCCATTGTGACAGGAGCAGCAGGACGAGTACATTGGAGCGTGGCGAGCGTAAGAACGAGAAAGAGTTAAGCCCGAGTCTCCGGTAACTTGAGAGACTCTCGCGTACAGCGAGGAAGCAACGAGTCGAGACGAATGGGAGCGAGTTCGAGCTACGAGCCAACGAGATCCGACTAGTGTGACCAAAATCTTGAAATTTTCCTACCATTACTACAAAGTTCGATGCTGTTCCCCGTGGAATTCGGTCTTCGAGAGTTTCGTAATAAAAAAAAAAACGCTTCGCTCTCGTAATTAAACACACGCGTCTCGTTTTATTTCTCAAATGCAGCCTCGAGAATATTAAAAACCCAGAAATATCGAGAGAAAAAAAACTCGTAATGCCCCGAAATTTAATACTCTGTCCCGATGGTAGTGTTTTTTTTTGGTGGTACTCCAAGCGAACATCGTATCTCGGTCAGACATACTGCATTCGTTCTTAATATTTATTTATAGATTTATGGGATACTGAAATCTATTTTTTTTTCTCTCGCTGTGTCATTTTTATTATACACCCGATTGTGCCCGGTTGGAGTGACGTCACCGATGCCGGAACAGGGAAGAGGGCATGTATATATGTATGCACACTTATTTATTTTTTTTTAAGTGAGAACGGACGGAGACACACGATCCGGTCGCGCACGCGTATTAATGTCCCGACATATTTTCATGCCTCGTCGCATTAAAAATTCCTGACGTTCGCTCGTTTATGGTCGTTGGATATGTGCGATTGATTTTTATCTACGCATTAACGGTACAGTTCAATCTCCTTCGTATTTTTTTTTACTTTTTATTTTTACTTCTGACCAGCAAGCGAATATTATTAGGGACATTACGATCGAGGTAGCCGAGCCATATTGCAATATAAAACATTCGATAGCGCGAGCTGTGTATACATAACTGGTCACCATCATCCGCACTTGCGCTACGTTTTATAGAAGTTGACGTTTATGCGCACAAATCGGAGTTGCAAATTCTCATTAGTTTGAAAAATAAACAGCACAGTACGGTTTGTTTTGTAGGTGTCATCTAATAATAATGTAAGCTGCGGCTAAAAAGCAAGGGATACGTTTTTCGTAAAAAAAAATTTCGATTTCATAAAGTTTGAAAACCCTATCCGATGGGAAATTTAGCGCTGATTCTGAAAAGCACCATTGTTTGCCCGAAAAACATAAAATTCGATGAGAATTACGCAAAAAATTATTTTTCAATTTTTTCGAAATTTCGTTCACTTGACTAAAGTTGAGGTGACTTTTTTGTCAATTGACCTAACCTGAATTTTTTTCTTGTGTTCGAGAGAAAACTATAACGAAAACAATGCCGCAAGGCGGAACGCAATATCTTGATTTCTGAATTTTTTACAGAATGTAAAAAATTCAGAAAAATGTCAGACCACCAAAAATCGCAAAAAAACGAAAGACCCTTCTAAAAATTGGCGATCTTTGACGGTCTGTCTTTAACATTCTGCAAAAAGTTCAGAAATCAAGATATCGCATTCCGCCTTGCGACATTCTCTTCGTTATAGAGTTTTCTCACGAACGAAGGAAGAAAATCCAGGTTCGGTCGATCAAAAGAAAAGCTACCTCGATATTAGTGAAGTGACAACTGGGTGCGCGCGATGCGCGCGTATGGGCCAGTAATAGTTACAAAATCGATTGCACCGTGTCCGTAATTCCTAAACATTTAAGGATCTTCCAACTCCGGTGCGAATCAACGAGGGTTTGTCGAGCGAGCGGATCCACAGAGAAATTAAAGTCCGCCGAGTGACCTCGCGACTCGGCCGGGCCATAAAGCTGATAGAAAAATGTTATCTCCAGGCATGGTGAATATTGAATCGCATTGAAATCCTGTAATTCAGGTATTCCGCTCCCTCTCGCTCTTTCTCTCTCTCTGTCTCTCCGAAGCCGAAAATTGATCGTTCAGCGACGCAGGATCGATATGATCCTCTTTCAAATTTGTATTTTTCTATTTTTTCGCCTTTCCCCAAAATATCGGTATCTCCTGCAGTTTATCCCAGACATTTTTACGAGACTGGCCATAAGTTCATGAAGAAGCTCTCGAGCGTTATATTCACTGGGTTCTCTATGTGCTCGACCGCGAGAGCGCGAGGAGGGGGCGGCGGCGTTGCGGACGGAGGGGGCCAGGTGCCCGTGGTTTCGTGTGTGCGCGACGCGCCCGAAACCGCGTTTTTAAGTTATTCATGAATTCACTTAATCGCTTTCTGCACGTACCTGGCTGGCTGGCTGGCTGGCTGCTGGCCGGCTCTCCGGCCTCCGGCCAGTCAGCTTGCCAGCCCCGCGGTCGGGCCTATCTCTCGTTTTTACCATAGCTGGCGGGGCGCGAGCGCGCACGGTAATCGACGTTAATTCGTAGAAACCGTACCGGAGTAACGAGGACCATAAATTCTTTATTAGCGATGAGCCGCCGCTGCCGCCGCCGTCCCGTATCTTTTTCTCATTTCTGTGCTTCGTTTTTCGAATGACTTTGTCTTTCTGTCGTCAGCATCGAGGGCACAAAGCGGCTACTGCGAGACGATACAAACTTGTCTTTTTTCCCCCACTGTTTCTCTATACATTATTCACATCGAGAAAAAAAAAGAAAAGAGAGAAACAGACGACTGGTAACCTTTTGCATTTCGCCGCGTATGAGCGAAGTGATGGTTGAGACATTTCAGCCTGTAGCTTCCGAGCACTTCCTGTCTCAGTTTCAGTTGTTCGCATATGTGCATCGATATCCTCGAGAGTCTCGAGACTCGTCCGCACTTTCCGCTCTAATTTACGACTTTCCCGTGCGTATGTAAATTGCGTGCGAAACACTTAGTACGCTGTTTACAGTGGGCATCGTGTTTGCAGCGACTAAAGCGAGGGAGATTGCGTCGAGAGTCGAGAATTTATACCGTCGGAGAGTCTTAGGGGTTGAAGTTTGTCGAACCGGGGTTAGTTGAACCTCCACTCATTTAGTGCTTTTCCCAACGACTCACGCTCGAAACCTAACTTCAGGACAACCTCTCGCACTGCTTCCTTATTTATCTGTATATAAAAAAGAAAAAATCGTTCGATGAATTTCTGACCCAGTTTCCTGCTTGCAACAGCCGCGACGCAAGAGACCCCAGTCTCCCGGGGCTTGGCAGACACGGCGGAGGAAGTTCCGCGGGACGTCTCGTAAATCGCCGAGGGAAGTTGCAGTTGGACACGAAGCGAAGACGAAGTGGGTGCTCGGCCCGCGACTGCATAGGGCGCAACGGCGAGAGTGGAGTGACGAGGTAGACGGTGAGAAGTATGACGGAGACCGTGGAAACAGTCAAACGGCAACGTGTCTGTAGGGGATGGGTGGACAAAACGGGACGGCATTTTTTTCAGTTTCCGTTTTTTTAAATATTTTTATTACAATCATTACTGATGATGTTGAGTATCACCCAGTAAAAAAACACGAAGTGCCGAATTTGTCCCATTGTGTCCCGCATTTTTCTTTGTTTTTTGCCGGAGCTCAGAATTGACGATTGAAATCGTATTTTTGGGGTGAAAAGCGATGAAGATACACTTTGGTCATCGTCACAAAACGATTTTTCGTTTGTGTCCCATTTTGCCCTGCCATGCGCTATACAATAAATGTGGGGAAGGAAGGCGGAAGTTGGGTGTTCCGCTGGGCCGCTGTGCGGATCGATAATACGCCAAGTCCGTGGCGGCGCGTTTCCCCCGGTCGTACGTGCGACGAAGCTGCCGCTCGCCGAGCTTTCCAAGTCGACCGCCTCGTGCGACAGGCGGCGGCGGCCGCGGCGATGGCGACGGTCGCGAGCCGACCGTTTGCTCCGCAGTTGCCCGAATTCCATCGAACCTCCGCTTTCCGCCCTCCGCACCTGAGCGCGGCGCGGCGAGACCCGCGAGGCTTCCAGCTTCCGCGGGAGCGCGCAGCACCCACGGCACGATTTCCGGGAGGCTCGGCGGTCCCGCTTCCTCCTTCGGCGTCTCGACTTGGTCGCCCGCGAGTCGAGACCAATCTGCCATCTAAACGAGCAGCATCGCCGCCGCTCTCGAACGAATCTCGGCTTTTCTCTCCCCTTCAGCCCCTTACGTAACCCCGGGTGCTGCTCGCGCTCAGCGAGCTCAGCGAGCAGCACTTGGAGGCCGCTGCTCGCTTGACCTACACCAATGCGGCAACGCCGCGCGCGCGTCTCTCTCTCTCTCTCTCTCGCCGTCTTCGATCCGCGACTGTAGGATAATCTGTGACGTTTCATCCGAGTGGCTGTGTGGCTAGGGTAGACGTACCGTTTTTCGTCACCTTAGGTCCGATTGTCGCCATCACATTCAAACGAATACACTGGGAAAAGAGATTTGTTGATTCAACAAATCCAGCGTTCACCGGCTGTCAAGTAAATCATTTAGTCGGCTCGACAATTTTTTTTTTTTCACCTTAACCATCGTTTGGTCCACTGAACCGAGAAACTGTTGAAGAAACAAAAAAATGTCATTGCTCTCACTAAACATTCATTTGACAGCCGGTGACCGCTGGATTGGGTGATCCAATGATTTTTTTGTCTCTGTGTAAAACAAACCATTTAGACGAAAAAGAAAAAAAAATTGTGTAAATAGTTCAGTGAATTGATATCAATTTGATCGGAGAATCAACGGCGCAATTATGAGAAAATAAACATTTGAAGAATATAGTAATAAAAATTGCTACTAACGGTACATCTACACTTTATGTTCGGGTCGCGACGCGACTGATAATCTCTCGAAAATTTCTGAACCCACGTCGTCACCGGAAAAAAAGAAGAAAATGGTCCGATACGTCAACGTCAATCGAATCGAGTCGACAGAGTCGGACTTCTCCTATCATCGATCCGAGTTGTTTCGCTACAGACAACCGATACTCGAAGCGAGAAGATCGATGAGGCAGGGCGGAATTATAGCCCTTTGATATTCAACCGTGCGTCCATTTTTAGATACCGGCAAACAGGATAAACCGTGACGTTTGGTCTACGTGCGACCGTAGCTATTTTCCTCTTTCGCCTCGCCTGTGTGCAGGAATCGTAACTGGGCCAATTGTGGAACGGTCATGCGCGGTTCAATATTAACCCTACGAATTCTTGCGGGAAAAGCAAAATTTCGTGTCGTCAATTTTCCGCGCGTTACCATCAAGTACATTTTTCGTCGTGACTCCTCGATCAAACGAAGCCAAACGTCCGTCGAGATGGACGCAAACAAAATGGTCCCCTCGAAGTTCCCCCGTGTCCACGTTTCGCTGGAAAAATTCCGTTTTCATTAACTCGATTAATTCGCGCGGTCGGATTGAATCTGACTTATTTGGTTGCTGTCGAAGCGGCTCGTGGGATCAGCACACGGGAGCTACGGAGCTTTGCGAGTGAAAAGAAGCCGGCGACGTTAAATAATCTCGTTTTTGCGTCGTGATGACCACTGGCTTTCCGAGAATACCGCGAGGTATGTCGAGGGGGGTGGGCGGGGAGACGATTATTCCGGAGTGGTGGTATATAGATGGAGGGAGCAAGGCGAAGGGAAGAAGGGCGCCATTAGGGCCTCGGCGCTCGCCTTCGTCCGCCTCGTAAGTGTAGTAGCGAGAGGCACCGATGTGGCTATACACTCGCTCGGTCTCTCCATCTACGCGGCGGCTAATGGCGCGTCTAGCTCGGGCGGTAGAAAAATAAAATGAAATGATTTTTCGGAAGGTTGGGCCCCCCCGACACGACGACCAAAAGGTTTGTTACGAGCTCTCCGCCGCTCTCCAACACCAGCACAATGCGCCTCTTCTTGCTAGAAACGGGCATGAATAATGCAACAATTGCTGGGCCTTGGCGAGAGAGCCCGGCGACGCTCGAGCCTTTGTTTTCGCGGACCCTTCGTTACTCACCGTCAAATTGCTCGCGGACTCCGAGAGGCCTCGGCTATTTCTTCTCTAGCATTTTGCCTCTTTCCCTCTCCTCTCTCTCTCTCTGTCTCTCGCATCCCTCGATCTTCGTCCGCAGAGGCGGAGATCGAGCGACGGAGGGAAATAATTATTAATTTCTTATCTCGCTCCGTTTCTCTCTTGACGTTTCGCTGAGATACGCAGCCAAGCCCCACTCACACCCCACGATGTGGATATCACGTTGTACGGCGAGAAAACGCTTGCTCGTTGAATTATTAATAATTATCGTCCGCCTGGTCGCAGCTGCGCTTTCGAGAGCACCGGAGGGCACCAGTCGGGGTGAAAAAAATCGTTCAAAGTATCCCAACAATTTTACGAAGAACACATTTCGAAAATAATGGTGCCAACCGCATTCAACCGCGGAATAAGAAAATTCAGTGAATCGAAGTGTGCAAAAAAAAAAATGCTCTAACGTAACGTAATTCGTTATTTACGAATTATTGCGCCGTAAATAGAGGTCAAATACCGATGAAATTACAGTGCGGGAAGAAAGGAAAAAAACGTGACGATAAATTAATGTAAAATTGGCGATTATTTCGCTGAGTATTAGGACGAGCAGAATCCTTCTTCTCCCTCGTCGACGTCATCTTCCACCGGGGGCTACGGTCCGCCGAAAGGATTCAAGGATACGAAAGTCCTGGCTCGCAAGCGGGGTGGGGGAAGGAGGGAGGGAGGGGGGGGGGCGGGAGGACCAACGAAACGACCAAGTGCCTTCAGGTACGCGAGAGATCCTTTTCTCACTTAGCAGCGGAGCCGCAGCTAGCTCGGCGAGCGCGAGCGCGAGACAAGGACGAGAGAAACGAGATTTCGATGATAAACCGCGTGGTCCCAAGGACATAGACGAGAGGCGGGAGGAGCGCATGGAGAGCGCAGGAGAGCCGTGAGCCGGGATCCTGGCCGCCGTGGCCGCTGCGCCACCTCGCACCACCCTCGGGTTACACGGACGTACCGTTTTTCGCTTCGCGGAGAATACACAAAGGAATCGCCGAGGTAACTGTCCAATCGGTCGGTCGCGTTCTCGGTGCATCGGCCGACATCTCGCTGCTCGCTCTAGCCACATTGTTTTTTCTTCTTTCTTTCCTGATGACCGTTTGAAGGACAAGGGCAAGGAAGGCAAAACGACGAGCGAGATTACGTCGCAAAAACGCGAAACGTTGCGGCGTGACCACTCGCACCGAGTGTCCCACGACGAGAATGCACACGATCCGCGGATATTTTGCACTTCGAATGATAAAATAATGTCTAGAGTCGTTTTCTATTTATTTCTATAGTCGTTATTATTTGCGTCTATAGTCGCAAATTTGTATTCTTGCATTTCTCACGGAGAAAAATAATCAGGGAGTGATAACAAATCGATTGTTGTGTTAACGAATTTTTTGGTTGTAGCAGTAACGTTTTCAGCTACCACAGCAAAAATGTTGTTATCACTCCGCTGATATTTTGCTCTGTGGCTTTGCCATGAGATCATCTCACACTGACTTTGCTTTCGTTTCGCACCGAGTAAATCCTTAAGCTCGATCCAGAGCACACACAGAGAGACCTCCTGGTTTGTGTCCCGAGTGCAGCAACAACGGCGGGGATCATCGAGACTCAGCCCGGCAGCGCGCAAATGTACGAGAGCTGTCTAGCTGGTATAGCACGAGCTCTCTGTCCTTTTCTCTCTCTCACGGCTCCACATATCCCTCGCGCTTTCTCTCACTCTCGCAGAGTCCTAAAAAACACGCCCCCTCGCCCATTCAGCGTGGCGCGTTGAGGCTCGTTGCTTGGCGGACATTTTGGCAAAGAGGGAGATATCGCGAGGGAGAGACAGGAGGCCAAGTTCTTCTCTCTGTTGTCCGGCGCGATTCGCGCGTCTCTCTATTTTTTTACTCTCTCTCTCTCTCTCTCGCTCGGTCTCACTCGCTGGGTATACAAAGTTGTACCTGTTCGATTTACCTGACGAGAGAGACAGAAAGACGCGACCCGAGTCCTCTCTGACCACCTCGCGTTCTTCTTCTTCTTCTTCTTCTTCTTCTTCTTCTTCTTCTTCTTCTTCACTCCGGCTCGCTCGTCTTACGCACACCACAGTGGCGCGTATTGTGCCAGTGCCGAATGAGAGAAGTGGCAGCAGCAGGAGCCGCACGAGAGTGCAGCGAGTCTGTACAGTCCAGATGATTCCAACACGGATCCTTCGTCCTTCTCACCGCTCGATTCTGCCTTCAACTTTTATACCTGGTCCCGCGGTACCAACTGCAGCACTCTGATCCTACATACAGACGGTTCGTGTGTACATAGGGGTTTATATAGAATGTAGGCAGGGGATGGGTGGCAAAATGGGACGCGTAAGCGAAAAATGGTTTTACGACAACGAGCAGTAAAGTGTATTTTGGTTACTTTTTAGCAAAAAATTCGATTTCAATCATGAATTTTTATCGTCCGCATAAAAAAATGTGGGCAAAATGTGACAAACCCTGAAATTCGGTAATTCGTGTTTTTTTAACTGGGTGATACGCAACATCATTAGTAATGATTATATAAATAAAAAAATATTAAAAAGACAAAACATTGAATATTTTAATGCAAAATATTGGATTAAATATTTCGGCCGTTCTGCCCCGCTGTCCCATTTTGCCCCACCTTCCCCTATAAAGCCGCGGGTACCGCGCGCGCCATTAAATAATCCCCGGCGGTCCCTCATTAGGATCTTTATGAGAGGAAATATTCGTCCGCGGCGCTCGCACATGCCCGCGAGAGGATCGCGGATACATAACGAGCGTCGTTCCTGGTCGGCGGCTCTCGCGCTTTATTCCTCCATACACGCCGCGCGCGTTTCGGTTTCTCATTCCCACCGCGCGCGATTGCAACTCTTTCTCCTTTATATCTGACCGAACGTCTGGCCGCGGCTAGACACATTCGGGCAGGGCGAGCGACAAATCTCTTTGTCGAAATTCACGCGGCGAGCCAACTCGGGTAACCCCATCTTTATTCTCCTACGAGACGCGACAGATTCGCCGTGGCAATTTTTACTTTATTTATTCATTCGATTCTGTCTGGGTAGAATTCTATTTGAATGTAATTCGACAGTCTGGACCGTGATTATTCCCGAAAAAAAAAACCGCCATTGACTCGGGAGCGATTCGCTCGCTCACTGCTGAAAATAATTCATAATTTCTTGCGGAATTGAAATTCCAGCAATTGTAAGCAGTTTACGGATCGTTCTTGCAAATCAATGATTTATTCGTCGCTTCGTTCGACAAAAATGTATTCGAAATGTAAGGGTTTAAATTAAATCGAATAGAGTCAGGTCAGCGTGTAGTGGTAATTTAATTAATCGCGACGCTCTCGCGTCGTTACAGCACGGGATCCCGCAACGAACTAATTTCGTAAGGAAACGTCCTCGCGACGCTTCTCTCTCTCTCAGCGTAATACCACGCTAGTCAATAGTTGGCTGTTCGACAGCCAACCGTCATTTCATATACATATCTCACAGAAATACTTTTTTCTAAAAGATTCCAGGAGTCGACGGGGCAGAAAAAGCACTAATCACAGTTCCACGATTTAATGCACGATCGACGCTAAATAAATGTGTGAATATATAAATGAAATTGATCATTAACGAATTATTCGTAAATTCAATTGAGATCGAAGACTCGATTTGCAAGACGACAGAATGAAAGATGAGAGTTTCGCATTAACAACGAGAAGAAAAAGGTAGCAATTAAATTGGTGATTACGTGTCGGGCGGGCAGAGCCACGATCGATCGTAGATACTGCGGCTCTTCTGTTTCGAATTTATAAACCGTTTTAACGAGTGAGCGAGCGCACCTTGCACCGGGGTTCCACCGGGCAGCACGACTCTTTTCCTCGAGCAAAAAAAAAAAAAGAAAAAAGAAAAAAAAACGCTCCGCACGCGATCGGCACGCGGTATCCGTAAAACCACCCAGCGGTAAAAGTCGGAGGCATCGGGAACGTGTCGGGAAAAAAAGGTCGAGCACGCGCGCGCGGCTCAGGAAGAAAGAAAACGAGATCGCGTCTATCGTTCTAATCGCCGTCGTCGTCGTTCTTCCTGGCGACATTCGCGAGATCCTCGCGCGTCGCGACTTTTGTGCCCTTCCGAGAAGAATAATTCCGCCATTTCGGCTGGGCACTCGAGTCGCGTCGCCCTCCTCGCCTCTCGCTCCGCGTCCGGCCCGGGAGATTCGCCGCTGCTCCTCGTCGTCGGTGAGCGCGCAGCAGTTTTTTTCAACGACCCTCTAATTCTGCAGGTGCGTAGTATATACTACACCCGAAGATACAGTTTGACGGCGGAGCGCGGAATCAACGACAGGGAGCGGTGATACTCGGCGCTCTGTCGCCGATCCCGCGCGCGCGGCTCTCGTGCCACGCACGAAATTTAAGGACCGAGCAGAGGTCTTCAATTCGGAGTCTCGCATTTTGCTCGTCGTATTTTCTATTTTTCAGGCAACCAACGATGCTTTTCGGAATCAGCGGGAAATTTCCGATCGAATAGAGTTTTCAAACTTTACGAAATTGAACTTTTTTTTCGCAAAATTGCAAGAGGTTTACAGAAAAATTTGCGATTTTTGTAAGTAACGAAAAAAAAGCTGTTAAATACACATCTTTTTATACGAAGCAGCAGAGCGGCTGCGAGAGGCTGTGATTTTCTTTGAGAGTCGCAGCCTAGGACAACAAAGAGCTGGAATGAAGCGAGTTCGCGGGCCCGGCCACCTCTGCGACTACGCAGCGCGACGCTGCTGCTGCTGCTGCTGTTGCTGCTATGCAGTCGTGAAATTTTTATCGCGAGCCAACGAAGAGCGTATACGAGATCGCGTTATGCCTATGGAGCAAGGAGGACGAGTGCGGAGAGAGAGGGAGCGAAAAATAATTGAAAAAAAAAAGAAAACAAAACACGAGGAGAGGAAGAGGGTGAAGACGTCCTGGTGGAAACCCGTTTGGCCGTTAGCGCGGGGCTCTCGGCCCGTCTCTCTCGTCCCGTCGTTCTCGTCGGTCGCGCTCGAGTCGTCCGGATCGTTCGTGAGCCGAGCTGCTGGCTGCTGCGGCTCGGCTCTCTCTCGCGTCGCGTCGCATCCTCCGCGCCGATGCTCTTTTGCTCCTGCAAGCTTGTACACTGACCTATATTCGTCGGGAGAGGAACCGGGTCTCCCGCGCGCGAATCTCGTGCCCGAGAACCTCAATTCCCCACTAGCCCAGCGACCGAGCGAGGAGAGCAGCTACGGCGGCGGCACATATGCGATGACGAAGGACAGGAGAGAGTGAGAGGGAGAAATATCCAGCTTCCTTCTCGTGTCTTTTTTCAAGCACATCCTTTTTGGGGAATAGAGACTTATATGTGGTTACTTTTCGCGAAATTTCTGCGGCTCTTCTCAAACCGTGGACTATACAAATATAGTTTCGCTTTTTCCGAATGTGCTTTTGATGTGCTTTTTCAAAGGATGTGCTTTTTTCAAGCACATCCTTTTTGGGGAATAAAGAATCATATGTGGTTACTTTTTGTGAAATTTTTGTGGCTCTTCTCAAACCGTGGACTATACAAATATAGTTTCGCTTTTTTCGAATGTGCTTTTGATGTGCTTTTTCAAAGGATGTGCTTTTTTCAAGCACATCCTTTTTGGGGAATAAAGAATCATATGTGGTTACTTTTTGCGAAATTTTTGTGGCTCTTCTCAAACCGTGGATTATACGAATATAGTTCCGCTTTTTTCGAATGAGATCACTTAGCGTCGTCGAAAGAAAAAAAAAGAAAAAAATGTCCTCAAGATACAATAATTTACTCGACATCCCATGCCGGAATTTGCAGCTCTACAGTGGCGTGCGGAAGGAAAGATAAAACGCGCGCGATCACTCTGAGGGCGCAAGGCCGTAGGAAGTGGGTGTGCGGTTTCCTCCTCCATAAATATGTAAAATTCAATTTGCATTCGTTTCACCGGTTCTCGCGCCAAAGCGTTTCTGTGGCTGCATCTCGATTTCCAGGCGGTGCAATATTTTCCCCGGTTCCTCGTCGTAGCCGCGAGAATGTCTCGTTGCACGTCGCGTTCGTTGCGGCAACATCGAGAGGGAGCGGCGCGCCGGTTTTGAGACGCGCGCTTCGTGCTCCACTTTCGCTCCGCTTCTCACCCTTTGATTAGTCCTACGACCGTGGGGTGTGGGACTTGCGAGCCGGCGACGAGGTGCCAGAAGTAGCTGCGCCGCCTGAGCGGGGGGAGGAAGGGGGGGGGGGGGTCGAGACTCGGTCGAGATAGCAGGAAAGATACGGCCGAGCGAGAGAACCGCGAGGGAGGCGAAGCTGTTTCTTCAATGCAGTTGCAAATGAGACCTCCATAACAGTGTTTGCGCTCGGCTCATTCGCGGTCCCTATGAAAGATGTAGAGCTCTAAATGAAGACCGCCGACACCGCCGCAGCGCTCTGCAGCGTCTCGTCTACCCTCGGCTACTGTGTACTGTATATGTGTATCCTTACAGCAGCGGCGAACCAGCGACTGTGCCTATGTATCGTGCGGTACGTTTCCATTTTGCAGAGGGGGCCGCGCGAGAGGTGTGCAAGCGCGGACGCTTTGATCACACCGCGACCAGCGGTTTCTTACAGCCGCAGCAGCCCCGAACCACTCATTTTCACTCCTTTTCTCGCTTCAGACTCCGCACGGATCTCCGACGTTTCGTTTCTAAAATTACCGATCAACTATAAGAGCGGGTTGAGAGGGCGAGAGAAAAAGGTCACGTTACAGGAGTCTCTCGGCGCTGAGAGGAAACTCCGGTACTGGCGACTATAAATAGTGGTAGGATAGAAACAAACATGTTGAATTGTATTGGTGACGATGCTACAATTTATGTGAGTAGTTAGCTCGGCCGGTTCGCCATGCGGCGCGAGAGAGGTGCGAAGGAACGAGGAACTCGAAATATCTCGTTCTCGCTCGTGGACAATCGAGCGTTCCGCTTTTACGCGGTCGTCAAGCGAGCTGCCTCGGGGATGCGGTGGAGGACGAGGAGGGCGAGTGAATCGGAGTCTGAGGCCGGTCGAGGGCTAGAAGGCCAGCAGCGACACCGCTGGCAGGACCTACCCTGGAGGACCCTGTAATCGATCCCGCATCTCGCGCGGTACGCCACTCAGCGAAATTTCGAAAAAACGTGCGAAAACGTTTTTCGCGGTTTCCACATCGAATTTTCTTTTTTTCGGGCAAACAACGGTGCTTTTGGGACTCAGCGCGAAACTTCCCATTTGATAGGGCCTTCAAACTTTATGAAATCGAGAAAAAAAAATGTCGATTTCATAAAGTTTGTAGACCCTATCCGATGGGAAATTTCGTGCTGATTCCGAAAAGCGCAGTTGTTTAAAAATCATAACCGAAAAACATAAAATTCAATGAAAAACAACGCGTAAAACGACTTTTCACTTTTTAAAAATTTCGGAACTTCACGAAGATTGGAGTTACTGTGTTTTGGATCGATCAAACCTCGATTTTCTTTTCGTGTTCGAGAGAAAACTCTATAACGAAGAGTATGCCGCAAGACGGAATGCGATATCTTGATTTCTGATTTTTTTACAGAATGTTAAAGTCAGACCGTCAAAAATCGCAAATTTTTGGAAGGTGTACCCCTTTCGTTCTTTTGCGAATTTAGGGGTCTGACTTTAACATTCTGTAAAAAGATCAGAAATCAAGATATTCAATTCTCTTCTCAATTCTCTTCGTTATTGAGTTTTCTTTCGAACGGAAGAAGAAAATCCAGGTTCGATCGATAAAAAAAAGTATAACCTCGATTTTAGTGAAGTGACAACTGGGTAAGCGCGCGAAGCTCGCGTATTGCCTAGTTGACATAAATACAAATTTCTAATTTCGGGACAGACTTGAATTAAGGGGGGCAAGGCTTTATTATTTAGGGCAGACTTTAATTATACAAACAAATTTCCAAAATATATATAAGATAGTGCTCTGGAGACAAAATATCTGGTACGAATCAAACGAGATGAAAAATAAAGCAACCGCGCGCTGCACTTTCGTGAATGGCACGCGTGACGTTTTTCCTATTCCTGTAAACTTGACGCAGGTAATTAATAGAGACAGACGATTTAATTACGACGTGGACAATGACACTTAAACCAAGTGATATTTTTAAACGTGCGGTCTGCATCTTCGCTGGCAAGAACAGCAAAAGACCTTTCAGCTTGCATAAGCAGTAGAAAAAAAATCGACTCGTACGTTCTTAGGAACGAAGCCTGAAAAGAATGCACAGAAAATGATCCCAAGTAGAGTAGCGGGACAATTCGGCTCAGTATAGAAATGTCTGCGACAGAAGAAGAAGCAAGAAGAGAGCAGCCTCATTGTCATCAGTGAATGCCTGATGGGCACAACAAAACCGACACATAGCGCTCTTTCCCATTAAAATAATATCCCCATCCCCGACACCGACATCAGCGCCAAATTCCATGCATGCGTCAATATATGCGCGAGGATTCGCGCGCTGAAAATGGTAAAATTTCACGAAAATTCCCAGAGAATCAATAACACCCGACTATATAAATAACAATATCGTGACAAGTCTCTCTCTCTCACCGGATTATTGGTGACGGCGGATGACGCGTTGGCGGTCGTATTGGCGCGCGTCGCACCCGGTGGATCATAATCCTCGTAGTCCTGCTCGCGTTCGTTGCCGCGATGCTGAAGCCGCGAGCCGCTCGCGTAGCTCTCCCTCGAGTCGCGGATGTCACGGTGGTCCCGAGTGTCCCGGAGATCCCGTGGCTCCCGCGATTCGCGGGCCGAGCCGGAGTCGACGAGCCTCAGGTCGCGGTCCCGCTCGTCGCGAGCGGAGGAGGATGGAGGAAGGGCGGACGTCGCGGCGGGTCCGCCGCGGTTATCCAGGGCGCCGCCGCCACCGCCGCCGCCGCCGCCGCCGCCTCGGGGCTGTTGCTGCTGCCACGACATGCCCGAGTTGGGCTCCTCCTCGTCCTCGGAGTCGAGCAGGAGCCGCTCGGGACCGTAGCCGGGGCCGCCACCTCCACCCCCACCGGCTCCCCGTCGGGCGGGATGACGCCGGAGGTCACACCATCCTCCGCCGCCGCCGTTGCCGCCGCCGCCGCCGCCGCCGTCTTCCTCCTCAGGTCCCCCGGCCAGACCGCCACGAGCCGTTAGGCTGCTACCGGGTTCCCTCACGACCACACGACGACCACGGGAAGACGACGACGAGTTCCCGCCGCCTCCTCCTCCTCCGCCTCCGCCGCCGCCGTGCAGATGTTGCTGTTGATGGTGATGGCGATGCTGCTGCTGCTGTTCCTGATAGCGGTGATCCTGGTGATGCACACGCGGCCCGCCGGGGGGCTCCACCACATCACAGTAGCCACCGACGACCCCCGCCGGCGGGACCCTCACGACAACACCTTCCCGATAACCCGGCACCACTGACCCCGATAATCTCCCTCGCGAACCTTCCCGCCTGCCTCCCCCACCACCTCCACCACCACCACCACCACCACCAACACCACCACCACCACCACCCCGTGACTCCCCGTAGTCCCCGTAACCTCTATCCCTATCGTAGTATTCCTCTTCCTCCTCCTCGGCACTGTTACGCTCGTCACTGTGGGGATAACGATTCCTGCCGTGCCTTATGCTACCCCGCCGCGACACCACCTCGAAGACGCTCCCCTCGATTATGGACGATTATCCGAGTCTCCCCGCGCTCGAGAACCGGCCACCGACGCGCGTGGCTTCCACGTGCTTCCCCAGTGAGCCCGCGACGCTGCTTTTTCCTCCTCCTCCTCCTCCGCCTCCTTCGCCGCTTCTTCGCACTTTCGTTGTCGTTGTCGCTGTTGTTCCAATTGCCGGGCGTTAGACAACTGCGAGACGATGGATTCCGGGTGGTTGGACTGACGGCGAGTGAGCCGTGTGAAGAATTCGCTTCTTCACCGAGAGAAAGATCTGGAATAAAGTACCGTTATTTGAGAAGAAAAAAAACGACTGCGATTAGTTTTTTGGAATCTGTGGCGCTCAATCCGGTCCAAGTCGGGCCCGGCTCGGGTCCTGGCGGGGCAAACGGGGTTCTGATCAGGGCCTGGCCGGGATCGGATGTAACGCCACGGATTTTCTATCAGGGTAGGGCAGAGTTTCTCGGAATAAAAGATCCGCGGAAAAGGTTTAATTGTAATGAAAGTTTATTTACGTATATTTTCATTTCACAGCTTCAAGAAAAAATTCATTCGCTGAGAATATCACCGGTGCGGCGAATGAATATATTTTCTAGAAACTCTAAATACGAATATACACGAAAAAAACACAGACAAAAATTTCAACGGAATGATAACAATATTTTTGCTGTGGTAGCTGAAAATGTTGCTGTGATGGATGAAAATTTTGCTGTGACAAGAAAAAAATTCGTTAATATAACAATCGATTTTTTATCATCCCTTGATTATTTTTCTCCGTGACTTCATTGCAGATTTTGATACCGACTGCGGTAATTTCATGAAAATTAATCGTTTTATAACGGTAAGTTTTTGATAATTAGATCCCGCTTTCTGTGGTGAGAAGCCTTTTCTTCCAGACAGAGAGAGAGAATTCAGAAAAAAAAATTATTTCTAATTAACCCGAGCGTTTAAATTACTCGGTAAAAAAGGCATCGCAGCAACTAATTGCTATCGTTTCATCGTTTGGGCCAATTAGAAATTTTTTTTTTTCTAAATTTCATTGCATTTTAACGATGCAAACTTCAACATGGTAGAGAGAGATTGAGAGAGAAAGAGACGGAGACGTAAAAATTGCGGGATTATCTCGAGAAATTTGTTGCAAGAAATTTGAGTCGCGACGGCCGCCGAATTGGCGTTACACGTCGAACCGACGCGCGGACAGCCAACGCGCGTCACCCTATGCAAATTCAATTTTCCGCGCGCGCCGTATTGCGCCCCCCGCCGCTAGGCCTACCACCTGCCCGCAACGGTAATTCAATTAAATCGCTGTGTCAAACGTTTTCGCGAGGACCTCGTGTAACCCTCTTGTTCTTCGGAACGCCCGACACGTGCGCTCTCGCGACAATCGCTAGACGCGCTCGCGACACTTCAGGCTTCCTGCGTTCCGCCTCGTTCTTCGCGTCCTTAGCCTCCCCCACCCATCCGCTCATATTCTCCGCCACGGTTTCCTGTTTACATTACATATTCAATTCACATCGTCTTATGCCGTCAACCGCACTACACGCGAATTGCCATTAATTTCTCTCTAATGTAGACTCCGCTCGTTTATTTTTAATCGCGAGGCTTTTGTGTGTATCGGTTGTGCGTGAAGTAATTAGTCACATTCGAATTTTTCGCATCATTTTTTTAATTTACTCGTGGAATCATTTTGAATTGTATAGACCGAACAAAACGAGCTTGAAGAAATTATAAATATTCATTCTATATAGTTGAGATTATTGTTATTTTGAAACTGCAAAGAAATTTGTCTGTTTCCGTTCGACGGACAATAAGAATTTGGTAGACTCGTTTGTTGGCTGGTCTGTAGCTAAGAAAGAAGTGTCGACGCATTCGAGTGGACGGAATACGCGACTCGAGGACGGAAGCTCGCTCGAGAGGCGAAGCAACCCTCAAGAACTGTGAACTTGGCAAAGACACATGTAGGCATTGCCCGTTAATCCCCGTCGACTCGTGGTCTACACGGCTGAATATTGATCACAGTTGTCGCATTTTTCCTCCGCCTCGCGGTGCCTCTCTTTATTCATTAATCAAAACGTTGGGCCCCGGCGCTCTAAACTTCACAATCACAACTATATCGTTCCCCTTATTCGTGTGTCACGATTTTTTCATTCGATTTCCCGAAACCCGCGGTGGATTCACCGCTGCCGTTTTATCAGAACCGCAAAAAGGTCGAAAATTTACAATACTCGGCACTCGAATAAGTTCCAACCACACGACGTTCGCTAATTTTATATTCCCGAGTGCACAAAATTTCGCGCCCGTTTTAGTCGCCCGATTGTCGGGACGTTCGAAAACAATTCTGAAACCGACGAAATTTCGCGAAATACAAGTCGAGCGAGGATTCAGAATGGCCGCCGAGTATTTTGAAATTCCGTTGCTTTCGCGACGCGCACAGCTGCCACAGGCACGACGCACCCGCGGGTGAAACACGAGTAAAGAAATAAACCGAGTGATCCGGTGTGAATTTGCACTCGACGGGATTATCGGTGGTGCACTTGCACCGAAGGGCGTATGGCTGACTTTTGCCCGTGTGGGCGAGAGCGGGGAGGGGGTGGGGGGGGGGCGGACGGGCGGGCGGTGGGAGAGGCCGAGTTGAGGTTAGGTCGCGCCGCAGACCGCGAATGTAGGGCTGTGGGTCGCGCCCGGTCGAGCTCAGCTGCGCCCCCCCGCCCGCAGCCTCGGGGGGGCTGCAGCGGCGTTGCAACCGCCGTCATCTCGGCTCTCCTGCACCCGGGTGTCCGCCACTCGGTCACTCGGATAAACCGCACTTGTTCTTCCTTCCCATCCAAACTCCGTTCGTGCGCTCGAAATTCGCGTTGTGTCGATCGCATTGGCCGTTGCGACGCCGTTTGAGAGAGTCCAAAACGTCGCGAGACACACGCGAGGCAGCGGGACGAGCGCGAGAAAAAACCGTTACAGTCGAGCACGTCGATATAAACATGTCGCCCGCCGCGCGTCCTTACCTAACGCGTCCTTTCTCGCGCGTCGTTCCTTCGATATTCACAGTCGATATCGTGGCTCTGTCGTGTCGTGCTGTTGCTGCCGCTTCTGCAGCCGCTTTGACAGCAGCACTCTTGCGAAATCGCGTCTGTGCAGGTAGGAAATTATCGAGAGGAGACACCAGATATTGCGGGGACGACGACCCGATCGAACGAAGGAAATTAGATAACGGGTGTAGCCTCGAACGCGCGATCTCTCGGGTTCTCGATGTATCACGCACACACGTAGAGCGACGTGCAGCTTCTGAGGCAGCCTCGTCGCCGCCCGTGTGTGTGTGTGTAGGTGTGTGCGACACAATGCGACACCGCGCGATATCAGCGAGAAGCGAGAATGGAGTATAGATTTATCACTGAAACTGCGGTTACCCTCGGTTTTAGTCACTATTTGCGCGAGCCGCGAGCGAGAACACTCGAAATTCTGGGAGAAAATCGACTCCACGAGTTCAACGTGGCAGAGCAGAGTCGGCCTAACCCCCCCGGTGTGCAGGTTCAATCGCGCCACCGACCGCCACGGTCGCTAGGATTCACAATTTTCTGTCGTATCCCCTCACTCTCTGCTCTCTCTCTCTATCTCTCACACACACACACTCTCTCGCTCGAGCCTCTCCTCTTCGCGTGGAATCCTCGTTGAAATCGACTGAAGGTAAAAATTATATTTTCGTTAGCTCGACTCACTGCTGAGAAAAGGCTCGCACACCTGTCCCTCTCACTCCCTCGCCGCTCGACGTTCCACCGATATATACAGATATATATCCCCGTGTCCGTCTCTCCGGGGCCTCGTTGCTTCCAGGTCGCGTTTGTTGACGCACACACACGCACACACAGAGACACAGAACACAGCCACGCACACACACCCACACTCACACACACACGCACACAGTACTTTGCTTCCGAATAGCCTCTTATCAATCAATGAATCGAGGCGAAGAAACGCGACGCGACGACTCGAGAAAGCGCGACTGTTGGAAGGACAGAGAAAGAGAGAGAAAGGAATAGAGAGAGAGACAGCGACAAAACACACGAGTCGTACCGCGACGAGTCAACGCCGCGAATGATATTTCTCGATTTCTCCACGCTTCTCCTTTTGTTCTCCCTTTCCTCAACCGTTTTCGACGGTTATTCGCGTACTGTGGCGACTCCGACGCGCGCGCGCGCCCCCGATATTCCCACGAACCCGCCGTGTGTACCGCGCGCGAGTGGTGTAAGTACGTCGAAACGAGACGACGGTCGAACGTTTGCTGCTGTGCGCGCTGTGCCGCGGAGCTAACGTAGCAGCGGGGCGGCAGCAGCGGCGGCAGCGGCAGCAGCACCGTGATAGCAGCAGCCCCCGTGCGACGGTGGTGCCGCAGCTCGAGCTCACGCGATTACAGCCCCGACGACGACGGCGACGACGGCGACGACGACGACGACGACGAAGACGACGAAGACGACGACGACGGCGTCGACGAAGACGACGACGACGACGGCGACAACGGCGACGACGACGACGGCAACGACGGCGACGACGACGACGGCGACGGCGACGACGACGACGACGACGACGACGGCGACGACGACGGCGACGACGACGAGCGTGTCCGAGAGTTGCGCGGGGTGGCTCTTCGCGCCGCTCGCACACCCTCGCGATAAATCGGCTACACTCGCTGCGAATCGTACATTCTCGCGCGCGCTCGGGACTGATAGCGCGGTGACGTCATCCTGGAGAGCCGCGCGCGGACCCGGCTGTTCGTTTATCGATCGGGGCGGGGGCGCATGCGAGCCGCTGATAATGCCGAGCACCGCCGCGCGGCCACCGAGCGACTCCCCGAGCCGGCGCGCAGCGCATGCCGTCGCAGAGCGCCAGCGGCGCGTGCTGCGTGCTCCGTGCTGCGTGCCGCGTGCTGCGTGCCGCGCTGCCCCCTCCCCGCCAACGATTTCGCCCGAGACCGAAGACCGAGCGCCGCTCTCCTTGCAGGACACTCCGAGAGTCTCGCGAGAGAGGAGGACACGTGGCCCCGCCGACCTCTTCGACTCTCCGCCCGTCGTCTTCTTGCGTCACCTGCGCATGCACGTGCTCTCGCCTATTTATTTGCTTGCTGACTCGTACGCGCGTTCACCCGATTGATGCAAAAAATACATTAAAAAGCCGAAAATATATTCTTTTTTCTCGCGAAAACTTCGTTGACGTCCTTCGATTTCGTAAAGTTTGAAACCCTGTTCGACGAGAAATTTCCCGCTGATTCCGAAAAGCGTCGTTGTTCGCCCGGGAAATCGAAAATTCGACGTGAAGAACGGGAAAAATTATTTTTCTTTTCTTTGCAAATATAATAAACTAGCAGATTGTTGTGGCTGGTGCGCTCGCTATATGCTCGAATTAAAATTAGATCGTTAAGGAAATTAACGTGAAATTAACGTGAAATTAACGTCCAAACTACGAAATCGAGAGAAAAAAAAATGCGATTTCGTAAAGTTCGAAGACCCTATCCGATGGGAAATTTCCCGCTGAATGCGAAAAGCATCGTTGTTTGCCCGAAAAAGAGAAAATTCAATGAGAAAATGCAAAAAATGATTTTTCACTTTTTTCGAAATGTTGTCACTTCACTAAAATCGAGGTTACTTGTTTTCGATCAACCAAACCTGGATTTTCTTTTTGCGTTCCAGAGAAAACTCTATAACGAAGAGAATGCCGCAAGGCGGAATGCGATATCTTAATTTTTTAATTTTTTACAGGATGTTATAATCAGACTCTCAAAAATCGCAAATTTTTCGATGGGTACCCCTTTCGTTCTTTTGCGATTTTTGGGGGTCTGACTTTATAATTCTGTAAAAAATTAAAAAATTAAGATGTCGCATTCCGCCTTGCGACATTCTCGTCGTTATAGAGTTTTCTCTGGAACGCAAAAAGAAAATCCAGGTTTGGTCGGTCGAAAAAAAAAGTAACCTCGATTTTAGCGAAGTGTCGAAATTTCAAAAACGCAGTGAAAAATCATTTTTGCGCTTTTCTGGTCGAATTTTCGGGTTTTCGGCCAACAACGGTATTTTTCGGAATCAGCGGGGAATGTCCCATCGGATAGGGTTTTCGAACTTTGCGAAATCCAAAAATTTTTTTTTGCGAAAAACGCAACTCTACTTCCGGCTCAAAAATTCTGTGAAAAATTCAGAAATCAAGATATCGCGTTCCGCCTTGCGGCATTCTCTTCGTTATAGAGCTTTATCTCGAATGAAGGAAGAAAATGCAGATTCGATCGAGCAAAAAAAAAGTAACCTCGATTTTAGTGATGTGACAACTGGGTAAGCGTGCGAAGCGAGCGTATGGGAAGATTAACATAAATACAAATTTATAATTTTGGGACAGACTTGAGTTAAAGGGGAGCAAGGCTTTATTATTTAGGGTAGACTTTAATTAAGGGGGCTGGGACAGACAAACAGACAAACAGACATTCCAAAATATATATAAGATTAGCTCAAACACTTCGCTCGAACACCCTTCTCGAAATCATTTTAACAAACTTTTAAACCTCGCACGCTCTCCGATCTGACAAAATACAGCAACACGACTGAAACTGCTCGGTGATTAGCAACAGATTGCAGGCAAACTGACAGCCAATCAGCACACTTTGCGCTCGTGTCGCTAGACCCGTTTTATGTAACACAACATTCTTTCCCACTGATTTATTATTGAATTAAGAGATATTGTTCGATTCCAGACAATTAAATCCCGTGGAATAAAAACAGCACCAGTCGCGCATACCGTATCGACTGCACTCGAGACACATGTTTTTCGAGGAAAGTATTTAAATCCCAAATTGATAACACACACATAGCTTTCCAATGGTAAAAGTTTCAAGGCGACGAAGCTCGTCGATGCTCGAAACCAGTGGAATATTTTACTAATTGCTTTTCCCGCGGTAAACGCAAACACGTGTGACAACGAGCACGTAGACCTTCGGCGGCCTCGTATATGTATAACATAATTTGGAGTGTCGAAAGCGACTTTTTGGAACGTCAACCAAACAACTACCAGTCGTTGTAATGACGCGTTTGCACGCAAATTCGGCCGATTCGAGAAGCTTGAAAAATATTTTTATCTTTTTGTCGCTAATCACCCAAGTTGCCGAGAATTTATTGGCGCGTGCGCGCGCGGTTCATCGGGCCGAAGCCGGTAGCGCCATCGCTCGGGGGGTGCGGAAGGCGTCGAGTGAGTCGAGCGTCGAAGACGAACCGCAACCCCCGACAGCGCGGCCGGTTTGCCGCGCCAACTACTTACCAATTGCTCTACGTTGGAGCGTAAAACCGAGGCGATCGATCGTCTCGCGGAAAATCGAGGGAAGCGCGCGTCGCGCGAATCAGAGTCAGAGGGTAGCACGAGTCGCGTCGCCGGTGCCGGTCGGTGCTGCTCGCTGGTGGCTGACGGATGAATACACACCGCGCAATTGCGTTTCCCATGACAGCTGTACACACGGAAAAAACGGTGTGCGTATGTCGTGTTCTATGTAGATGTTTCTTTGTGACGACAATATATATATATATCTCGAATCTTTACCACAAAAATAAGCAACAATTAGGTAATGCAACGTTTTTTTTTTTTTTTTTTTTTTTTCAACGAACCGGACTAATTATTTTTTGCAATTGATAATTTATTCCGTATTTTCCTACACAGCTAAATTTTATTATTTAAACAAAAATACCGACCTGGTCGATCGGTGGAGATTTTGCATCCAATTTTTGGGGTCAGTTTTATCGTCTTTCGTTCCTAATCACCTGCGTACGTTTCCTCGGGCCGCCGAAACCTCGAATTATATTCGCTCGTATTTGTCCAGATAAAAAACATACATATACGAGGATAAGAGAGAGGCAGAGTGAGCACATTAAATTGTCGTTAAAATCCACTATTAAGGTGCACCTGTATTTTTCAGTATTACGGAATTACCTGTATTATCGTTTTTCTCGAAGGCGACACGCGGCGATTGACGTACACTTTCGTTAATCGGCTGCTAATTGTCGTCCGAGATAACAATTGGGTCTCTGCGTCGGACGCGAGAGACGAAAAACGAAAAACGCATAATTATAGGAATGTCGAATCGGTGTCCAAAAATTCGAAAATTCTAGCCGTGCAAAAGTTGCCAGCAAAAGAGAAGAAGAAGAAAAAAGAACGACAGAGATTGCACGAGTGGGCAGGTGGCAGTCGATCGACGAAACCCAGAACCCTCCTTCCCTGTACCCTCTCAAAAACAGCGAGCCCTCGGACCGCTCCGAGAAGTCGATAGATTGCGCAGAATTCCACCGGTAGCGCGGAAAACGAGAAACAAAGTCGCGCGGAGACAAAATTGCTTTGACGAGACATCGCGTGCGAATCAAGTACATTCTGATGCTGAGCGCCGATATCTGTATACCTGGCCGGCGGAAGGTGGGTCGAAAGAGGAGACAGGAAGAACAGGAGGGGAAAAAATGGTCTTAATGAATCGTCCGACGTGTCCTGCCCGACATTCTATAAATTATTTATTAATGATTTTTACACGCCAGCTTTTGGAGGATAAAAGTAAAAAAAAAAAAAAAGAAAAAGAAAAGAAAATCCCACGAAATTGTCGATGTGCTACCCTCGAGGACCGCAAAGAGGGCCAAGAGAGCGCTTTGTGCATCCGGTGAGTGTGTATGGCGTACGTGCGATGAGCATTTATTCGATAAGAAAAAAGGAGAAACGCGAGACGCGATTCTCGGTGGAGCAGGTGGCACACGTCGGGCGTCTCCGTGTGTGTGTAGGGCACGAGCCAAATTGGCGTCGACCGGGTGCCGGGTGCGCGAGAGTGAGAGAGATAGAGATTCTCGGGGAGGAACGAGAACTATCCGCCAATCGGAGATATCGCGTGCGAATAAAATGTACGGCCGATACGTCGAGCGAGACGCGCGGAGAGGAAGGGAGGGAAGAGTGGAGCGGTGGAAGAGAGTGGTAGATGCGTCGAGTGAGAGTGCAAACAAGAGCGATGAAAGGGTTGGTAAAGGCTATTTTTTTCTATCTACCCCGGCGTCCTTCAAGGGCGCGTCGAGTGCGAGAGCTCGAATAAAAAAAAACGACCAAGGGTGTAACCAGCCTCGATTTTGCACCGACAAAAAGCAAAATGGGACGCCGGTTATTCCGACACATTTCGTGAAATTGCGAGCAACACGGCATCGAATTAACTCAGCGAATTGCAGTTCTAATATTTTTTCAACGTTATTTTCTTCGACCTGAAAAAAGCATGTTTTTTCGTCTACATCGTCTACCCTCGGTGAAACTTCTACGCCGAAAAATACGGATTAGTCACGAGTACGAAGGAAGAAAAAAAACGACAGCGACGCCTGCGAATCGAAGGGACAGGCAATCTCGAATATTCGTAGAAAGCATCGTGCACCGAGCCTCGCGAGCAGGGAGAAAAAGGCGTCGCGCACGCACCGTGCGCGGTACGAGCGGACGCGGCGAGAGAGCGACGTTTGCTTGAATTCGAGCTGGAAGTGGTGTACGAATTCGCCGCGAGAGGGGAGGTGCGCGAGGAGAGTGATAGACAGAGGCTGACAATAGGGGGCACGAGAGTGGTGGGGGGGTGGTAGGTAAGAAGGCCTGCGCTACGAGCGCGTCGAGGAGAGCCGAGAGCGAGGGAGGGGGTAAAGAGACGAGTGAGGCGCGCTAATGCGCTTATACCACTATCGCGGAGTTCGGGCGAGTTGACTGCGCGCTGGTGCGAACGAGATGGAAGAAGAAGCTGCGTCGAAGACGAGTAGCGCGCGCGGGGCGTCGAGTCGATACCTATAGCAGGCTAGACCGAGTAATCCGGTCTCCGGATCGCGCTTGACGCGAATTATTCGTAAAACTCGTCCATCAAAATAATCAATCTTCGTTTCCAGCTGTACCAAATATTTCATTGAAAAACAATTGTATTTACAACGTAGATAATCAGCGCACCTCGCATGACCCAAGTGCACATTTCTTCGCGTCTTTCCCAATTTTCAGTACAAACAACCTAACGCACCGACCCGCATTGCCCCGATCTGCGTCTCTGCCGCGCGTACGGTGAGCCAGACGGAGACGCCCGGCGGTATAAACGAGTGAGTGCGAACTATTTTGGTGAAACAGCGAGAAAAAAAGGAAGAGGCACACTTGGATAAAGATAGAAAGGAGGGGCGAGGCTGAAGGGGGCAGAGAGAGCGAGAGAGAAAGATAGAGAGGAGGAGGAGGAGGCGAGTAGAACGAGGTAACTCGAGCGCATTTTGCTGTGTGAGTATAGAATGTAGTGAGGACTGCGGCTCGGATGCGAGTGAGCGAGGGTGCGAAGGAGAGTGGGAGAGAGAAAGCGTGCGAGGAGTCGGCGTAGCGAGCGAGCGAGCGAGCGAGAGAGAGAGAGGCGAAGCGGGATCAGGGAGAGAGATGGATGAGCCTCTGAGCGGCCGAGAGAGCTTAGCAGAGTTCTGCCGCTGCCGTTGTCGCCGCCGCAGCCGCCGCCGCCGCCGCCGCTGGTGGTGAGGAGCGTACGGTGTGTGCGCGCGCGGTGTACTGGTGGAGGCTCTAGTCGAGTAGTGGAGGTAATACGCCGAGTGAGAAAGACGTACGTACTGCCGGTAGCCGGGCGGTGGGGGAAACCCGCCGAGCGAGAGGAATAGCGCGCGGTGCGAGCAGCGAGCGAGCAAGGAGACTAGTGCTCGGTCTATCCCGAGTCGCTACGAGTCTCGCCGAGGCAGCGAGAGCGAGAGAGAGAAAGAGAGAGAGCGAGAGAACTAGGGGAGGGTAAGTGCGCGGCCGCTTCGTCGATGGTTAGGAAGGTGGAGGGAGGCATAGCGAGGGAGCGCGGGAGCGAGATAGCGAAAGGAGGATAGGGGAGGGGATTCGTGGTGCCGCTGCTGCTGCGAGCGCGCGGCTTCGAAAGCGCATAGCAGCCCATAATTCGGTGCGCCGCCCCGCAATCAGGTTCGTGTTCAATGCCTTTAACCGTCGGCGCCCGTAGTTTACGTTACGCATTTCCCGTGGCACTCCGTGCACAACGACGTTTTTGCGCATCGTTCGACGACCAAGTTGCATCCCGAGGATAATACAGACAGTGTGTTCGGCTCGTTCGCCACGACAATACGTCCACGAATTTAATAACGTTCTCGCGACAGCACGACGAGTTTTCCCTCCCGTATTATTGTTATTATTTTTTGGTTTCCTTTCAACCGGGATAAGAGAGCGGAGAATCGTGTGTGCGGTACGAGATGGATGGGCGAGGAAGCGCGGAGATCGCGGGATATACGTTGAATCGCTGTGGGGAATGAAAAATCGTCAAGTTTGAGAGTCGGGAGGACCAGGGAAAAAAGTAATCCGGGAGTGTTTGACAAACGGTGACTGGTTTGTTTTGTATTTACTGGTTTTATTTTTTTCGCCTTTTTTTCGTTGTTGTTTTTTCGCCCGCTTCTCGCGACTCCGCGCCGCAGCAGAGCACAGCGGTCACGCGTCTTCGTCCAACGAAATCTGCCGCCGCCGCCGCCGCCGCCGCCGCCGCCGCCGCGTTGCGAACTCGAGCGCGTGCTTTGCGTCGAGCGTCGAGAGGGGAATACGTGAGAGAAACACGCACAGCCGATCTCGAGACTCGCGGACGGAAAGTGAGAGATTGATAGGAGCGAGGAAGACCGAGAGGCTCGACGCTGAGAGAGCCGTGGAGGAATATGCGGAGGAAATTTGGTGAAACAAGTGAACGCGAAGAGCGAGGAGGAGAGGCGAGCGGAAGGGAGGAGGAGGCTACGAAAAGTATCGCGGAATTGCAACCGCGCAGTGCCCTCTTCGCGCCGGTAGCCATTACGCGCGCATTCGGCCGCGTTTCCTTCGCATCGCGGAGCGTGCCGGTATAGCCGTGCTGCACTCGTGTTCCACCCGCTCGAACTCCGGCGCGTTGTTTATACTCCCGTCGGCTCCAAGGTGAATAAACGAAAACAAGACGGTTCGAGGATTTTACACGCGACCAGAGGGGGGGCAGCCGATGCCCGAGAGGCTGACGAGTCGCTGGCGAAACGCGGCGACACAGTGAGAAGCGGAAAAAACGCAAGAAAAGGAGGAGAGGAGGCAAGACCGGAAGGGCGTGCGGTGGATTCGTGCGAGGCGTTGTTTTACAGTGCGTTTCGGGTTCGTCCTCTCGCCCCGGTCTGTTTACACGTCCTTCGCGCTGCGCTTACATTCAGCCACGATGCCCCGACGACGACGATCGCCGCGATAGCGATGATGAATTGTGCTCAGAGTGTTTCGCGCGATTAGTTTTATCGCTCTGTCCGTTTTCTCCGCCGCACGGGTGATTCCGGTTGCCGGGAACGCAACCGAGCCAAAGTCGTTTTTCGACTTAGGACACACGCGGGAGAGCGAGAGGGGGAGAGGGAGAGAAATAGAAGGGCCGCGTGAGAGGCGGAGAATACGGAGAAAGAGGGTGAGAGAGAGATATAGAGAGCAGCGCACCTAACCGGACTCACCGGTGCCTCGACTGTTCGCTCGTCGAGACTGCGTTTGCTACGCAGTCCCGCGGCTTCGACCCTGTGCTCTGCGCGAATACGATCACGACGAGTGCTGCTCCTGGGGCTCTTTTTCCCCGTTCTCGTCGCGTCCTGTCACGTAAATATGAGAAACGTACACACAACACACACACACACACACAGACACGCACACACGAGGTTATGTCGGCGCAGACTCGGCAGCAGAGCCGTAAATCCCTTGTAAACTTTTAGAAACAAAGTTGACGGTACATTTGGTTTTCTGATTATGAAGGAATAATAATAACATGACGTAATTATAATATAACGTGTGCATATTTTAATGGCTGCAGATAATATTTCTTCTCAATTAAATTTCACGGTAACATTTCCGAAAAAATGCAGAAATGCGGTTAGTGCTCTAAATGTTGTATGGAATATTAGGTGTCTGCGCAAATACTTGAAGGTTCTCTCATAATTTTACAACCACAGCAGGTTATTATTATTAAATCATATCAACGAAACAAACCGACCGTAACATTTCTTTCTTAAACTAACGAGGGTTTGCCTGTCTGAATTCATCTGCCTGGTGAATTGACCGAACGATTCTTTCCAAAAAAATGTTTACAAATTTTCGTTATCTCGCCACCGTTACCGTAGGGCTTAACTTATCTCGTAGTAGTAACAAACGCGCGAGCGAGGTGTTCAGTTTCGCCACGTGCATGCGCCTCGAGCGGCCGAATATACATCAATTTATATATATATGTAACACACACACGACTTTACGTCTATATATATAACGCATGGATATACGTCGGTTTGGCCCTCCGTCTGGCGCATATATCTATCGCTGATTATTAACGAGTTATTACCGCGATGCTAATTAAGTTTAATCGCAAGGCCGCCCGTTCGTTAAAGTTAATTGCAGGAGCTCGCGGTGAGCGCGGTCCGAACGTGCTTGCCGCGCGCTCTACGGCTGTACTCGCCGCGCGTTAATTGCAACGTCCTTCGCACCGATCCTCAATCAGCCCGATTCTTTGACTCGCGTCCGAGGTACGAGGCGAAAATAAAATCCGCCCGAAGGCTGCGTCGATAGAGCCGTTTTTTCGTCCTCTCATTTTTTCGGCTTTTTTTCGAAAATCCACTGTTATTTATTATCGACGGCATTGTCAAAAATGTCGAGCGGTGGAATTCACGGCTGTGCGCACTTCATTCTTCCGTCCGAGCGTTTTTCTTTTTTTTTTCGCCTCGTCGCGCTGTACACAGAGCACGACCTTCTTTGCCGCGTCAGTCTCTCTCTTTCTCTGTTCCTCTCCGCTTCCCTCGCATGCGGCGATGGGCCGAAACGCTCTACGCGCCTTCCATGCAGCTGCACTCTCTCGCATGCCGGGCCAGTGACGCGCGCGTTCGCGCGCCTCCTCGTCACACGCGCAAACTACTTAGGATTTATTATTTTTCACCCGGTCGCTCGGGCGCTGCGACCTTGAGATTGCGAGTCAGTGTCTGGCGCACATTGTAGGAGCCGTGGCTGAGCAAGGGGAAGCGCCGACACGCAGATTCCCGGAATCTCGTGCGGCAAACAAAAAATACCAACAATGTCTGCAGTTTTCGCTCGGTCGGAATTATTAATTTCGTGATTTATGGAGAGCTCGGCGTATCCGATCTCACGGAATTGCCGATGTGTATCGATGTTTTTTTTTCTTTGCAAAAACTTCGACGTAGTTTTTCCCCAAGTTTTTGTTTTCTCGAAATAAATAGCCGTACGTTAAATAAGGCGACCGGAACGGTCCGAGAAGCTTAGTTAGCGAGTATTCCAGAGATGTACAACCATCGATTCGTGCGGTAAAAAAATGCCAACAATGTGTGCAATCAACGCTCGGTCAGAGTGATTAATTTCGTGATGAAGAGCTCGACGTACATCGACGGAATTGTCGGTGTGTATCGATAACTTTTTTGTTTTAGTTACATCTACTTCGACGTAGTTTTTTCCCCAAGTCTTTGTCTTCTCGAAATAAATAGTCGAACGTTAAACGAGGCGATCGGAACGGTCTGAGCAGGTTCGTTGTCGAGTATTCCGCAAATGTACACGCGTCGATTCGTTTTGTGCCGTACAAAGAGTTTTCGCTCGCGCTCGGGTATTACACGTGTACGCGGGGAGTCACACGGAGATACATAAACGCGGCACACGTAAACTCATAAGTGAGAACGCGTGTGCGCGCACCGAGCGTTGAATAAAACATTGCGGCGGATGTCGTGGCATACACGCGCGTTGCCCGCGACTTGCAACATTGTAAGCCACTTCTCGATAATTGCGGCAATCGACACAGATCATTCAGGCAATTTTTCTTTTTTATCTTCCGATACTCGCAGCGCGAAGCGCAAAATCATTGCCGCGTAATAATTTAAATGTATGCTTCTTTTTGCAAACTACACTTGTACGCTCATTACACTTGTTGACTGCGCCTTTCGCTATATACCTACAGTCTTGCGTTTCTGAATTTCAAATTTCGTGACTTTTTTCCGCGCGACACTCGATCTCTCGGCGAGTCTCGATCCTTCGATGCGAGACGCCTCGTGCGTTTACGTCGCTAATGGCTCACTAATGGCTCATTTAATTAATCTAGTCCAATCAAACTCTGACTTTTATTCATATAATATAAACTGCCACAACTTATACGCCAGTTCCCGTGCATTTTGCGCGCTGTTATTTATTTGTTTCTCTTGCTAATTCGTTTCTTACGCGAATTGCATCTGACATCACTGTCGACACTATGTCGCAACGCGTCTATAATCGATTCCATAAATTTCCGTACTTTTTAGCGACATTTTTTTTCCCGCCTCGCTCTTGCCAATCTCTCGCTGGGGTTTTTTGCCGCTGGAAATTTGCCTTCAACATTGCAAGTGCAGTTACGCCCGATCGTTGTTAATCGTCTGTAATCGTGAGAACATTGATTTTTTGTCATTCACGTGTACTTTTTTCTTTTCTTTTTTTTTTCGTTCGCCCGGCGTTCGGTCTGGCGCGTTTGTCGGTCGTGTCGTGTGAGACGCGCGTGATCAATAAATCCGGTCGTGCAACGCAAAGAGCGCGCGGTCGGGCGAGAGCCACGTTGACGCACACCCGGGCGCACGTGCGCCGCCGCGACGCACCGAGAATCCTCGCGGCTCTCTCGCTCGCTCGCGCCCGAAGCTCCGCGCGCCCGCGCACCTCGCGCCTTCGCCTCTCCGTGATCCCCCGGCGGCGCGAACTATCCTCGGAAATCCGTGTGTTTGAGGGACAAGCGCGACGCCGAGGCCGCGAGCGAAATCAAGCGAAATCCGACCACTATTGTTTTCCGCGCTGATCGAAACGTAACGCGAAATCAATGAGACCGCATCGGAAACACCTGGCTGTAGTGAATGAAATTTCCGGTCAAGCTCGAGGCGTCGCCATGTTCGTTCATCGTTTTCGTCCATTTTTGTTTCATCCTATTTTCGGAACAAATACTTTGATCGAAAGAGACAAAACAAAACAAACACAAAAAAAAACAGTCGGTAATAATTCATCATCTGCAATAACAATGATAATAATCTCGGGGCAGAAATAAAAATGAGCCGATAATTTTGGACATGAAAACAGAGTATTTTTATCACGCTAATTGCTCGGTTATCCGCGATCGAAACACCGCGAGTGTGAAAATAATGTTTGCCGAATTATTTTTTAAATAAGCGAGACGCAGTTTTCCGAAATGTCAACGTAATTAATTCGGAGACTAATTCTATTTGCTCTCGTTATCGATTCTCGTGACGCGGTTTTCGTCAGCTCGCGAGCCGTACCAAAGAGAGAGACGCGGTGGAAGGAAAAAAAAGAGGAAAAAGAGAAAGAAAGGCCTCATTCACTTTTCTGCCGTTCTTTACGCTCTACTCCTCTGTATCTACGCTCTAGCTTCCCGTCGTGTTTTGATAAATTCGATACGAGCTTCCTGGCCGCGGCGGAGGCGCGCGAGGAGGGGGGGGGGGGGCAGCCCCTCTCCCCTTCCCCGGGGCGCGAGCGTGGAGCACGTCGCTGCCGCTGCTGCGGCCACTGGCTGGCTCTCCGTTACAACTTGTGCTAACGTAAGCAAAGCCGAGCTGTGGAACCACGTGAGTGCGTATTGCTCGCTCGGTCGTGCCTGTCCTTTTGCCTCGTTTCTTAATGGCCCGAGCTCAATCGTCTCCTCGCCCAGCTATCATATCGATCGAGAAACTCGCATAATTCACGGTTATCGTATTCCTCCCGTGCATCGCACTAAAAAGCCGCCATCTGTATCCGTCAAAACACATTGATTCCTTCCATAACCGTCACAACAAAATATCGGTGTCGTCCGCCCTTTTATAATGCTTAAATTCGTACTTAAATTCCGAACAGAAATGAAAACAAATATGACGGGAATGAAAATAAATATACCAGAAATGAAAATGTATTTACCAGAAATGAAAATAAATTTACCAGAAATGAAAATAAGTTTACCAGAAATGAAAATAAGTTTACCAGTAATAAAAATAAATTTGATATAAATGAAAACAAATTTGCCAGAAATTAAAACAAATTTGACAGAAATTAAAATAACGTAAAACTCAATTTTGAGAAACATTTTCTCCGCGCTGTCTTGAAATGCAATGGATTAAATTTCTCTCGGCCAAAGTGTTACACTATACGCAAAGTATTGGGTACCGTAGAATATTCTGCGTAACTCGTCTTACCCAATGGAAGGGCCACTAGTTATTTGATCGATACAAAACCTCGACCCTTCGTTCCACTGTTCGTAAACTGTGTGTGTGGCTACATAGACAGTCAGTAGGCCCGCCGCAGCGCGTGAGCAGCGCTCAGCGCTCTCGCATCCCCTCAATGAGAGCGACTGACTCACACGGTTTTCGCTCGCCCTCGTAATATCGCAGCGCGCGACGCCTCGAGATATTACACACGCACGAGCGCCGCGTTCACAACACAACACACAAAAGCCTCCTCCTTGCCTACCGTCGCTCGCTCGCTCGCTCGCTATCTCGTACACATTCCGTGTATTCCTATCACGAATGTCGAACAAAATCTGCTACTCGAGAAAAAATACTTATAAATAGGAACAATTACATTGCTTTTCGGGAGACGCATAAGTGGCGCGTAGTACGATCGATCATTCATCCAGGTATTCGACGTTGCGCCCGGCGTGATTGGCTCAGTTCCTCCCGATAAATGAATCAACATTGGTATCTAGATTCTAGCATCACCATTTTTTTCACTCGTTGCCTCCTTATCTTGCGGCTGCTGCTGCTGCTGCTGCTGCTGCTGCGGCCGTTGCTGTTCTCTTCATACCCGGATGACTGGTCGACGTGTACGTCCCCGTTTGAGGTGTTTCGCTCATTATCGCGACGATTTATCTGCGCCTCGAATTTTTTTGACCGCGTGGTCCTAATAATGCGCATAATCCCGTGCGCTCAGGCGCGTTATCGTGGCTTGCGTGGCGAGCGAGCAGACGCGCGCCCGGCAAACAGAGGATAACAGACTCGCAATGAAAACACAGAGATTACTCGCGGTGCGCGCGTAGGTAGAAAGTCTCGGTACTCGGGCGTTGAGTTGGGTTCGACGCCTCAGCCGTAATTTAATATACAAGTGAGATATAAAGTTTAAGTAACCAGCCCACAGTTAATGCAAAAAATATATATCATTCTTGTGTTTTTTGCGAAAAAAATAGTTTGATTTCTATCAGATGGGAAATTTCGCGCTGTTTCCGAAAAGCACCGTTGATTGCCTGAAAACATAAAATTCGATGAGAAAAACGCGAAACAAGATTTTTCACTTTTTTCGAAATTTCGTCACTTCGCTAAAAGAGAGGTTACTTTTTTCGAGCGACCTAACCTGGATTTTCTTCTTGCGTTCGAGAGAAAACTCTATAACAAAGAGAATGCCGCAAGGCGGAAAAAAATGTAGAAATCAAGATATGCATATTTTGATTTCTACATTTTTTTTTCAGAATGTTAAAGTCAGTCTTCCAAAAATCGTAAAAAAACGAAAGACCCTTCCAAAAATGTGCGCTTCGCGCGTGTGGGCTGGTTAACATAAATAAAAATGTCTAATTTTGGGACAGACTTAAATTAAGGGGGGCAAGGCTTTATTATTTAGGGCAGACTTTAATTAAAGGGGCTGGGACAGACAAACAGACAAACAGGCAGTCATCTTTCCAAAATATATATAAGATGCGAGATATTATTCCCACCAATTTTTTGAAGAGGGATTTTGACTGAATTCTATGAAAATTGGCAAGTTGAATTAAAAAATGTGTCATTTTATTTAATACATTGGCTGACGTATGGAATTCCGGGCAATGCAAACTTGCAAATATTTTGAACAGTGACAGTGCGGATACTTAGCCGGCTCTCATCGTGACGACAGAAAATACCGAGCGTTCGAGCTAGATACCGATGGTGAGTTGACGAAAATACAATTATTATCGACAAATTAATCGATAATAATTTCTCGTCTCGATCTCGCCGTCCTTCTCTTTCTCTCTCTGTCTGCGTACAATAATCCGTCTGTCCCTTATCAATCGGTGCGCTCGCTCGCCCGGTTTTCACTCGCTCGTACTCGCAATCCGGCGTAAACAAAGGAAGAGCGCCGCCGCCGCCGACACTGCCGCGGCGGCTTATTACCCGGCTCGCGATAACCGCAGATCGGATTTTTCGTCGTCATTCCTCGCGCCTATCTGCACATTGTGTGCGTCTGCTGTGAATACAGACAAAATCCGGGTAGTGCGAAAATCAGCGTAGCAAAACGATTTCACGCTGAGATTCGACCGTTTCCTCCGGTTGTTAAATTGTGCGACTGCGCGGTATAAATATTTATTAATACGCGGATAAAATACAATTTTCCATGAATAGTGAATTTTGAATAATCATAGCGACGTATAAATCTTGTGATATACTAAGTGGAACTAATTTAAAAACGCTATAAAAGTATCGTTAAATTAAATGTTGTTCATCTATATACCGCGAAGGAAAGGAATTCGGGGAAGAAGTGACATTAAAGATAATCGATAGTGCGAATAAAAAGGTAAACGGAAGATAACGAAGAGGTCACGACTCTGATTAGCGGTCGCTATTTTTTCCTGTACGCGCGGTACGCAAGACGCAAAACGTTGCTCGCGTCAGTCCGGCAATCGCGGGCGCGCAATCAATAGCGACAATCTCGAAAATCAGCACGGCGATCGGTGGCCGATCGCGCTACCGCAACTTTGTCGAAAAAATAATTAGAACAACAACAATAGTCGCGATGATCTCATTGTGCGTGACGCCGATGATTTATCGCTCCGTCACTCCCACGCTCTTCAATAATGGCTCGTAAAACTTAACGACTATATATATATATAGGGTACTCGGTGTACATAAAGGTACAAGAATATTTTTTTACAACCCGCTCTGTTTATTCGCGGCTCGCACTTTATTGTGAATAACCGCGCGACCGAAAGTTGCGTGAAACAATAATTCGTGTGTCCTTCCTTATTTTATTGTTACTTATATTTATTTTCCTTATTTTCGGTTCTCGCTCGCTCGGGACGATTATATTTTTCTTGCGTCGGGCGGGACGAGTACAGAATTTTACCTGAGTCCGTATTACCGGGGTTGCGAAGATTTCCCTCTCTCTCTGGCGACATAGGCGAGACGACGACGACTACGGGTGGTACCTGAGTCGTCTTCGGGACTCGCGAACGTCGTTGCTCGAGCCCACTTGGAGAGATACGGCTCGCATAGTCGGGGCAGCTGCCCGGCCCGATAATTGCGCCGGCGAAGATATTAATGGTCCCCGAAGATTCGCCGCCGCCGCCTCTCACGAAACGAGAGATTCTCTTACTTGCGCTGCCTCGCCGCGCGCTCAGGTATATAATACCTGTTCCCTCGGTGTGCGAGCCCGGGGCCTGCGAGCAACGCGTCCGAGCGTGGGTGAAAAATATCTACCTGGAAATATAGGTGTCCGCGCCTATTTCCGTAGCCTCCTCCCCCTCCCCTCTTTCGTGTATTACTCCGGCCGCACCGTAGCCACGAGTAACCGTAGTCACCGTGCAACACGCGTTACGCCGCTCGCCCGGCGTAAGTTACCTGCCTCGACCGGGCCAAACCGAGGAAAGAGAGAGATTTATGGAAGAGATGCAGCGCCGGAAATTTAGAGAGTCGTAAAACGAGCCGGAAATCTTGTAAATTCATACTGCACGATTATATTGCCTTCGATTATTTATTATTCCCTGTCATTTACAGATTTATATATCAGGCACATTTTTTTTCATATGCCCTAAAGAGATATCGCGCGTTGGTTTATGAACTACCGACGAGTACCGATATTTTTGAGCTCGGCAAATCCATAGTATCTTCTCACTGGAAGCTACCGCGATAAATCATCTGTCGCGTCTAATTTCCTATTATTCTTTGTGTCTGACAAATTGCGAAGGTTTTCTAGCTGGCACGCGGAAAGCTCAGAATCTCGTACGCACTTTCTTCGCATTTCTCCGATGACAAACGCATTCACAGCGGACTGAGAATTGGACTTTCCATCCGAGCCATAAAATCGTGTGGGTCGGGCGATATGTGCGAAGTCATTTGGCGAGGAAAAATATATTTTGAAATTATGGTAAAAGGAAGTTTTTCTTTTTGCTTAAATTCCGAGGGAATAACATTTTTTCCGGCTGCCTATGTGCGTCCCATTCGCAAGGTGAGGCTCAGAAGCGAGTAAATTGGACGAGTGCGAGAGAGAGAGAGAGAGAGAGAGAGAGAGACAGACAGACAGAGTCGGCTTAATGGAGAGGCCAACCTCCGGGGTTGTAACGGGTGACGCTTTTTCTCTCTCGCCTCTCCGTCTTCGTCTCCACCTCCTCCGTCTTGTTCCTTATTCTCTCGTGACGCTGACAAACGAGCCGAGCGTTACGACGCAGCGTGCGAGAGTCGAAAGTCGAAGGCAAAAGCCGAGCGAGACAGGACGAGGGAATACGCGGGGTATCCCGCTCGTTCTCCCTCCCCGCCCCGACCGTCGCGAGCGTTTTGTTGCGAAAAAGAGACGAGCGAAACGCGCGCGCGCGAGCGACGAATGGAAGTCGCAGGAGGGTGAGAGAAGTGGAGACGAGGTTCGCGCGTTGAGAAAGAAGCCGGCGGCCCTGCCCCTCGCCGCAGAGGGAAGATTGCATGTAGCCTCGAAGGGAACGAAAACGACGCAGAACGACGGAGAGAAAAAGAGCGAGGGGGAAAAAAACACGCAAGCAAAAAAAAAAGGAACATGTAGCGTACGACATTTGCAAGCCAAAGACGAAACGTGACGGAGACATTCCGCTACTTTGCGAGGCTTCCCGGGTAACGCGCGCTTTTTTTTTTGTTTGTTTGTTTCTCTCTTCCCTTTTTCTCGAAGCCGAGCGAAGGAGAGGAAACAAAAAAACGTGGTCGCCAGTGGGCGCCGCCAGCGCGCCTGGCGGTCGCTCGGCGAAGGCGTACGCGCCTCGATTTCCGTTACCCGCGCCGGAATCGACCTGTTTGGGACATCCGCAATGTTTACATCGTGAATCAGTTAGCGGGCGGACGCGACGAGAGCGCCCGTGTTAAAATTTCTCCGTGCGCGCAGCGCCACCGACGTACTCGTATAGCCTCCGAGCGTCTGTAGTTTCGGTCGCGCGTTACCGGATTATTCCCGGGTTTGTCGGTAACTCGGTGCTTACGAGCGTTCGTCGCGCGCAGAGTCCTCGCGCGCGCCCCGCTCGACCGCAGTGTGACCGCAGGCTTTCCACGCTATTTCCGACTCTCGTCGAGTACTGCCGAGAGCACGATGCAAGTACGGGGCCGACTGCCGTTTGTCTCTTTCGCGTCCACGAGCGCAGAAAATACTCTCGGATCTCGCGACAACGGTGAACGTTTTCGCGTTGGGTTGTCATCGATGATTATTCGCGCGCGTGAAAAATTATTCATGCCAATTGGGTGTTTTCGCCGAGGTGAGTTCTACGACATTTTTTCACCTTTTCCAGAGGCCCCGCGTGTCTCGCAACTGCGCGGAGCGTTGGACAGAACTACGTGGGGCGTGGATACGGCGAAAGATGGGAGAGAAAAATAAAAGCGTCCAGGGTATGTCCTCGTTTCTCGACCCGACATTTTTTCTCGCTCCCTCGGTGACTTCGCACCCGAGGGACGTCGCGAGGGTCCTGCGAAGCGGGCGAGCAACACGTTCGAGGATGGATGCGATGCGCGCGCGGAGGGGCCGAAGACGAACCGTCGCGCGTGTGGAAAGACGCGCTCGACGGTGGCTCGACGAATCTTCGCGACGCGAAATAACCAAGTATGAAAATCTCACGAGGCGCCGCGTTCGACCGCCGTCATTGGGCGCCCGATCGCCACTCTCGCTGTAGGCGCGACGCTCGACCTCACGCCGCTTTGAATATTCCGTTGCATACAAATATATGGGACATTCCGAGCCAAATCGACAGGGTCCTGACCCTCCCACGTTTTTTCCCTTTCTCGTGTATATTACGAAAAGCAATACTCTATTATACGAACAGCGATAATCTAGCAAAAGTATATTGCAAAAAACGATCATGCATATTAACAAACGACCTCTATACCGCGTCCATAGAGGAAGTGTTTTTATATATTTATTTATTTCATATTTCATTATAAAACAGCCGAGCGGTTATCTCTGATTTATACTAACGATCTCAATTTTTTCAAGCAATTCATAAGTTTTTTAAAATCTCGTATGGACATGAATTTTTTTTTCTTCGGTATCTGCTTCAGGCGCCCCCCACCAAATCACTTGTTGCGCGAGTTCTCCTCGCTCTGTCTACAGGAGAAAAAAAAATACCTTCTTTCAATTTTTCGTTGCGCTACACGCAATCGTGTCCCAATTCCGGGTCTCTAATCTGACGCGCTACACGCATCTTGCCTATGACTATTTCTCTTTGCCGTGTACGCTCGTGTAGTCTCATTGAAATTTACGTGGGAATACCGGACGACCATTAACTAAGACTGTGTGTATATATATATATATACATGCCTGCTTTTCTCGTACGCGTTCTACGATTAAAGTCACCGAGAGAGTGAGTGCTCGCTCGCTCCGGCTTCTTCTAAAGCCGCTGCGTCTCCGAGCGGCACGTGGAATGCGCGTATCGCCTTTCCCCGATACAGGAGGTACGCACTAACGCAACCGCGCGGAGGCCCACGCGTGCACCTCTCGGTACCTCGGCCGTCCCGAGCATTTGTCATCTCGTGCTATCGGCTTGAGCGATCCTCCGCCTCTCTCTCTCTCTCTCTCCCTAATTTATACACCACATTTTTCTTCGCATCCACAATTTCTCTATCCGGCTTTGAATCACGAATGCCAAGTGGGGTAATTAAGTTTCATTCATTCCAGGGCCTCCGAAGCTCGTGAATCGGGGAAGCGAAATTAAAACTCGAGGTTTACAGAATCGACAGGGGAAGAGGGGAAAAGTCGACGAATCGGCGAAAGAAACTCACGGTTTTACGTGGAAAGAGGAAAAGAAGGAGAATTAATTAGCCCCCGGCTTACGACGATGACGAAAATGATTATAAGCCCAGCCGATGAAGATGGAAGAAGTCATTTTGTTATCGCACTTATCGTTCGCCAAATAATGAGATAAACGATACACGGGAAAAGCGCACGAGACACAATGTAGCGTGCGACACGTCCGGATATCTCGAGCTCCGCAGGTGGAGAAGAGACGGGGCAGAAGCCGAGTTCGCGGGAAGTGCCACACCTCGAATTCGCGCGACATTCCTCAATCTCAGCTGCAACGAACGAGCGCGCGCGCGGCCCGAGCCGGCACGCAGACGGTGGATTCCCGGTTCCTCCAGTCTCGCCGCGTTCCTCGTCTCGCGTCTTGCGTCCACTCGCGCTATTTTCACCGCCAATCACTGTCCCCTCGGTGATCGTAGCATCGCTATTGCAGCTTATCTCGCGAGTCTAAAAAAAAAAATAAAATAAAAAAAAAATAAAAAAATAAAAAAAAAAAAGCCTGCACACGGTGTTACACAATAATTGCAGAAATTTTGTGTTTTCATCGTCACTCTTCGGCCTCGAGAGATTTATTTCCCGAAACGGCCTCGATCGATTTCGCGGGAAGCAGCGTGATTCATTCATTTTATCATCGGTAAAAAAATCCCATGTGATTTATTTTATTCGTAACGATGCTCGCATCGTCTTCAGATTTTTGAGTTTTTACGCGATCACGTTTTCTGCTAGGAACAACAAATTCGGTTGAATCGTGATTAGCCATTTTGACAAATTTATTGATTTAACGGTGGACGGTTCACGCTTTTAAAAATATACAATACAAACATTACTGAATATACAAACGAAAAAATGATTAAAAAAACGAGAGAAAGAGATTTTGGTTGAATGGTCGCGAGATATTTTTTTTATTTTTATTTTTTTTTGTAATTTGCTTCTTTGGAAAAGGCAAGCAGCACTTTTGCGCGCAGTTTTCCGAGTCGCAATGCGTAAGGACGGACGATAGGTACGAGGCGAGCGGCGAATCGATTTGTGATTCTCCGCATAAAGGAAGCTCGAGAGGAGGGTACGGTGTGTACACTGCTGTCGTAACACGTGCGTCGACGAGGTGCGCGTCGATGGCGAGAGGGAGAGAGAGAGAGAGAGAGGGAGACGGAGACGGAGGATGAGACCGAGCGGCGATTCCATTGTGTCGCATGAATGAATCGAGCCGCGTTCTCCGACTCTCGCATATGCCCCTGAATAACATTTCGCCGCTTCGTTTCTCGTCGCCGCCAGCCAACTTGTATAGCCGCCGCTTATACCTGCCTGCTCTCTCGGTGAATCGATCCGCTCTCGTGGCTACCACAACACAGTACAGCGCCGGCTCATCGTATTTACGCACTACCCGCGCGCAGAATTCTTCGGTGTCGTTGACGAAAAACGGTTTCGATTTTTATTGATGAATTTGCAATTAGAATTGTGAATCCCTATAAATGTTTTAGAAACAAAGTTGACTGTACGATTGGTTTTGTAATTATTAATCAACTAGCAACAATGCACTCGCTTCACTCGCACTCCTTGCTTTTCATTTATGTTTTCTTGTGGCCAATACAGCCATTTAAAACGCGAGCGTGAATGCAGCAAAAAAACGCCCTTCTAAAAATTTACGATATTTGAGGGTCTGACTTTAACATTCTGAAAAAAATTCTGAAATCAAGATATCGCCTTCCGCCTTGCGGCATTCACTTTGTTATAGAGTTTTCTTTCGAACGAAAGAAGAAAATCCAAGTTCGATCGATCAAAAAAAAAGTAACCTCAAGTTTAGTGAAGTGATGCAATTCCGAAGAAAGTAAAAAATACTTTGTCGCAATTTTCTCGTCGAATTTTTTTTTTTTTTTTTTTGCAAACAACGGTGCTATTCGGAATCAGCGAGAAATTTTCCATCGGATAGGGTTTTCAAACTTTACGAAACCGCCAATTTTTTTTTTCTCCAAAAACGCTGCGAAGAATTTTTTTTATTCGTTGGTTAATCGAAAAATTGGCTCACAATAGCTCACCATTTTTCTAAATTAAAAACGAGGCATCCACGCAGCTGTTGAAAAGTCCACACATCATTTTACAATCGCCACAGGTGTATTATTATTATAATATCACACCTACAGACGAAACCGCGCTGCAACATTTATGTCTCGAACCGACGAGGATTTACAACTCTGATTACATTGTTGTTGCGAGCGAGTTGAGCCTGCGTGAATCGGACTGTCGCCAGCCAAGTCGGCCGATAGTGCGTGCGCTCCTGCGATATTACGGAGTCGGAGTACATTGAGAGAGAGATACGTAGCGCACACAGTAGACACCCGCGATATAATTAACAATCGAGAGCTCGACTGGCATTGCGACTGCCGTATAATAATAAGGCATCGGCGTCTGCGGCACGAAAGCACGAGGCAATGCTCGATAGTCTCTGTAATTGAATGGCGATCATCGAGCCGCCGCCACCACCACCATGGTGCGGCATAATGAGCAGCAGCCGCCACCTTCGCCACGAGCCTTTCACCTCTGCGATCGTGCACACCGGGTATAATAAATGCTCGCACGCTGTTACGAAAGTCTCGGCCATGCCTCGGAGACGGAGACGCGTAGCGCGGGAAACACATGGCTGACAAAGTAATCGTCGTACATGCGTAAATAATACACGCTCGACTATCGGTACGTAACACCGCGGCGTTTACGACTATCTTAAACGCGGGAAAAAAAAGAAAAAAAATATATATACAAAAGTCTCGCCAGCCGTCTAGATAAATAAATCCCAAATGTTTTAATAAGACTCGGCTTATTAAACCACCTTTTTAATACATTCCCCGCGTGTATTAATCTTCATACGTGTGTTCGTACCTCGAACGCGAGTGCGGAAAGTACACAAGCTGCGTGCAAAGCGCGAGAGAGAGAGAGAGAGAGAGACGGAAAATGTGGGTGAGCTTCGTCCGACGCAATATTACCGACATGCATGTTCGGCTCACGTGCGCCGCACGAGATTGCGATGCACGATAAAGATCTCTCGTTTCGCTCGCTCGATTCCACGCACGCTTCTCTCTCTCGCTCTCGCGTCGAATATAAGCGTATAGTTTCTTCGGCGTATGCGAAACATTCCGACGATTTTTCAGCCGCGGTTATTAGAGTGATATTGCGGCTGCTACTGTGCGTGCTCCGCGGCTGGAGCACTCGGTGCCGCTACCGGTTGACGACCTTTTAACAACCGTGCTCGCTCCGGCGACGTGAATTACTCGACGTATTAGACCTCGTTACCCGAGTCATACACCGCGTCTGCTTTATTTTTAATTCGCGCCGCAACCGAGTTCGCTTCATCGACGCAGTTTCGCTCGTGAAGATATCGAAAAAACGATTGATACTTAATTGTCAATCGACCGCTACGACACAAGTGGAAAAATAATCTTTGAACAACAAAGAAAGACAAACGTGTGACGATACTGAAAACTCCCAAAACGTGGGCATTTTCACCGATTCTCCGCTCTCTTAAAGTTAGAGTCACGTTGCGATCTCATCGAGAAAAAAAAAAAAAAAAAAAACGAAATAATGTTCGCCAATGAAAATTCCGTTCTAATGATTCGTGTATTTTCGCTGTTGACGCTGTGTAGGAACGAGAAGAGACTCTGGCGGCGGCTCGCGAGAGGAGCAGAGGAAAACGTCGTGAGGCGCGATCGAGCGGCGGAGTCGCGGGGAAGCAGCCCGAGGGAGTCAAGGACGAGAGTCGCGGAGCAGCAGCAGCAGCAGCAGCAGCAGCGGCAGCAGCAACAGCGGACGGACGGTGGCATGCTAAGCGAAGCCGTCGCAGCGGTAGCGGGTGAGCCAGGTCTAAGGTCGGCCGGAAGCGGCAGCGGTCGGGAGTCGAAGCGGAAGCGTCCGGAACGCGGCTGACACCGCGTGGCCGCCGATCAGCTCGCGAGGACCAAATGTCGACGGTATGACGCGTCGTGAAGGCCTCGGAAGGGCACCGCAGGCTCCGGGAGCAGCAGCGACGTTGCGCGCACTTCGCAAAATCAAGTGATTCTCGCCGGAGGCCGAAACACGAGGAGGAGGAGTCGAAGGATAACAAGGATAAAAGCAGTAGTCGCCAATCAGGTTGGTAAAACAAAGAAATGTCCAATCCGCGATCCCATAATCATGATAATACGCGAGATGAAATAACAAACAGACGCTGTTAATTCGATGCTCGATTGTTTCAGGAACAAGACCCGTCGTCGCTCGCGTTTACTGCATCGACTGTCTGTCTGTCTCTCTCTCTCTCTGTACGAGCCAAGTGTCAGTGGCAATTAACGAGCGAGGGGGACGAGATCGCGATAGGAGTCAAATTACGCGGCTATCTTCAGGCTCTACATGGAGCGCGCTGACCTCGCGGTGTGTTAGGTCGGACGTGCGCGAGAGGATCAGCCGAAGGAGCGGAGATAGGAGTGTTGCTTTCGCGAGCAGCCGGCGGAGATAGAGGGAAAACTCGAGAGAGAGGAGAATAATCAAAGAACGGCGAGAGCGGAGGAGTCAAAGGGGTAAAGTGAGAAGTGTAGGAAGCCGCGCGTAGGTAGCCGCGCGGAGAGACTGAAGGGTCGCGGTGCGGCGAGTCAGTGCGCGGGCACGATAGCACCTCTGGTGCCCTCGGCCGTGGGTCCCGGGGGGACGGACGCCATGGCGGCCTCATCTTCCTCGTCGAGTGGCGAGCAGCAGTACTCGTTGAAATGGAACGACTTCCAGTCGAGCATCCTGAACTCGTTCAGGCATCTACTCGACCAGGAGGACTTTGTCGACGTAACGCTCGCCTGCGACAGCAGCAGCTTCACCGCGCACAAGGTCGTGCTGTCCGCGTGCAGTCCCTACTTCCGGAGGTTACTCAAGGTCAGTGAAATTAACGAATTACCAGAAATTAACAATTAACTGAAAAATAACAGATTAACAATTAACCTGTTAATTTTCAACACTTTTTTTCTTTTTTTTTCTTTATATTTATCGTCAAAACTTATCGGGACAAATTGAAAGTCATCATTTTTCTTTACAGTTATTACATTGAGAGTGCATCAATTTTCAGACAGTGCAATTATCAAAGATATTTATTTATTACTGTACACAACCGCGCGTAAACTCCTGAACAGCGAGTATATCGCTTAAAGAAATGAAAGGGGAATACAGTTGACGCGTGATTGGAATGATTGGAATGACGCGTGTGGACAGTTCGCCGAGGGTTCTCCGTGTAATCGTTACGCGCCGTAATTGCCCGAAGTAGCGTGAGTCGCGAGTAAGTCGAAACTGGAAAGTCGAGCCGAGTATGACCGAGCGGCGATGTTGAGGGAGAAAAAAGAAAGAAGGCGCGCGCCCGCGGGCGAACCGTGTGTACCGGGAATTCCCCGCGAGTCGACGTGGCTGCGTGCGCGAGGTCCGGGACTCTCGGGGCAGAAGTGGCGTGTCTCGTGCCGCCAGGAGTCGAGGCTCTGGGTGTGCGACGTCGCGTCCGGCGGGCGAGACCCGGCGGAGTAAATTGGAGAAGACGAGGGAGGAGGAAAAACGAGAAGGAGGAAGAAAGGGGGCGGATCCCCGTCTGCAAGGACTTCCGGCCCGATTTGCATAATAACGCCGCGCCGGCGAACGAGAGACTGCTGACCGTGTAACACCCCCCCCCCCCCTTTACACACGAGGAACGCACTAGCTTCTGCGGGGGGGGCAGTCCGGCTGGGGAAAACCACGTGTACCGCACGTCGGCGTCCGCGTTGCCGGCTTCTCGCGAAGGAGACGACACTGACGACCACTATCGAGTGACTCGATCCATCACTCGGAACTGTCGACAGGCACTAACGCTCGGCTACCGAAACTTTGACCGTGACTATCGAGCCGCTTTGCCAGGCCCACCGTGACGAAGGCACAAATCATTCCCCAACGAAAGATACAGCACCAATTGACCCTACAACTCGAATATGCGTTTCGTGTAAGCCACAGATTGAAAGGCAAAGTACTCGGGTTCGGCAAGAATTTTCCATAAAAATGGGGCGACCGGAGTACGATTTTTGTAAGAAGAATTCGACGAAAACAGTAAACAGGACGTCGAATCACGTTCTATCTTTGCTCTCGGGTGTCTTTCACTTGGCGCCGACGACCTTGGTAATTCGAATGAAAACCAGTTTCGAGTGCGACAGAATTAACGTAGATTTCGGGAGGAAAAACGCTGCAAGCGGGTAACTCGAGACGGGGACAGGGAGGAGCAGAGGGAGACACGAGGTAGCTTCAGAATTCGTGTGTGTACGCGCGAGAGGTCGACTTTCTAATCGACGCGTTCGCCACTAATTGATTTTAACTGTCGGGCGTTGCTTAGAGCTCCGAGCGCGATAAGATCGTCGATGCGCGGAGCGCGTCGCACCGCCACGGACGCGCGGCATATTTCAAGCCGAGCAATTTTTTCGTGTTTTCTTTTGATTATTTTCGTCTTAACGCATTTCATTTCCTCGACGACTCCGTGGGAGTTTTCAACGCGACGCGCGCGGTGGACAAAGATTTTCTCGCTAGCCGGACCCGGGGGGATCGGAGATTCCGGAACGAATACCAACAAAATAAATCCCTCCCCTTGTTTTTCTCGCCTGTCGACCGATTTCGGTGGCGAGCATTGCGCGTTCTATTTTAAAAACCCCGGACGAAATTTTCCGTCGTCCGTTGAGTCCCCCGACGGCCGTTAATGTGCTAACGAATCGCGAGACCCGCGATTCACTCCGATACGACCGCCTCTATACACTTAGTAATATTCTCGCGACACGCGCGTCTTCGCCGCCTGCGCCGTTTAAGGCTGACCAACACGTTCGCTTCGACGCGATTTTACTACGCGGCACACACAGATGTGTCGACGAATACGTGTTTATAGCCGTACGTACCGACGGGAAAAAAAAAAGATATCGTTAAGTCGCCACTCGAAGGCCGGTCACGACCGAAAATCGAATGGCAGTAGTGACGTCGAGGCGTTTAGATGTAATAATAAAAATCCCGAGGCTTCGTCGCGTATTGCCAGCGAGGATGCACGTAAAGTATAAAAGCCGATAGAGCGTTATTTGATAAAAGAAAAAAAAGAACCAATATTTGCATCACATCGATTTTTTTTTACCAATTAATCGGGTACACGCTTTATTCATCATAGAAGCGAAAAATTGCTGCTGAAACTGTACACGAGATCCAATTTTTCGCGATCATTGATAGTATTCAATGATCAACGCGACGAACAAATATTGTTTATTACGAACCCAGAAAATAAAACGAAAAAAATACTCCAATCATTCCGACAAAAATAACAAAAAAACGAAGAATCGAAAACGGATCTTATTGTGGAAAATACGAAAATATCAGCGGTAAATTCAAAAATAATTCTCGGAGACCCGAAAAAGCTCGTTGCCCAAAGTCCGTACTAACGAGAGCCACTCGAGGTGTAACGAGACGAATCTTGCGCAATCCGCATCGCCGGGTAACGTCGCCCTCGTGTGTCGCGGTAACAAACGTACCGTACCACTGCTCCATATTCTATATTTAAAGGTGGCCGCGGTGGAGTGCGTGAGCACGGGGGTTGGCGGCGTGCGCGCGCGTGTCTACGTTGGCCCACGTGCGTGTGCGCGTGCACCCGGATAGAGTGCGTGCACATGAGCTTTACCCTCCTCTTTCCTTTTATTTTCCGTGGCGACCCGCTCGCGCGCTCCCTCACAGCTTTTCTCTCTATTTCTACTCTCTCCTCAATCTTTATTATACGTATAACATTTCCACCAATGCGCTCTAGCCGCACGAAATAGTTGCGCGTGCCTCCTCAAACTACACAGAACACAAGTTAAACGACCGAGTTGATACGCCACACAGCTCCGAAAATACATTATACATACGCGGAGTCGTCGCGTACTATGTATAAAACGATAGCGTTATAGTTTCCGGTGTAGCGTAAGAGAGAAAGAGAGAGAGAGAGAGAGAGAGAGAGAGAGAGAGACCCATTTAGTTCGGAGTGTCAGGGAGGATTTAGCTCGAAATCTCAAAGCTCGCTCACCTCATTTCTCACCAGTCGCCTTTATTTTTTATGTGTTTTTCTCTCTTTTATTCTTACTTTTCCCGATTTATTTTTTCAGTCCTTTTGCTTTCAGTCTCGTATTAATCAAGAGTGAAGGAGACTGCAGCGGATAGTGACGAGGCTGCCTCGCGTTCCCGCGGCGCTGATTTCTAGATCGCGTGTCAACCCGCGAGGAACGGGATCAATGATCGAGCCCGGCGTTTCTCGCCTCTTCGCTGCTTCGCCCCCTCCCCCCGCCCCGAGTCTCTCTCTCTCCTCAGTGGCAGCAGCGCGGCGGGCCAGCAGTCGATGAGTAACGAACGCGATGACGCAGACGCTTAGGCACGCGCTCGTGGCCCCTCGTTAATTCTCTCATACACTGGTAATTTCGCTGTACCACCTATACAGAGGCCGCAAGCGGCGCGCACGACATACACACGCAGTTTCGTGCATTACGCGTTTGCGCGCAATCACGTCGAATCGTCGAGCGAGCCGCACGCGAGCCTGGCGCATAACTACTAAATTGGAGAAATAGAATGTTATTGGGAATGGGGGGAGAATATATATATATATTGTGTATATATATATATAGACGAGAGTGTGTGGGCGACGAAAAGCTTTATCGACGCCACGCTAACGGTCCTTAATTAATGCGTTTATGCGTGCGCGTTTCGTGCTTCCCCCTCTTGCCCCCCCCCGCCCCCCGCCCCTCGGCCCCCCCTGCCGCCTCTCACGTCCACTCCCCTTACATTTTCTACTTCGTAATATCCTCGACAAATCCCCCCGGGAGAAAATAGCGAGAACCCGATGCGATACCCGCGGCTCCTCGACTCCCTCGAGGGATCGATAGGCCGTGGCCAGACGAAAAAAAATCCCATTACAGTCAACGGGACGCACACGCGGTTTCGACTAATTTTAGAAATACACCACCCGAACCGGACGTCTCGGATTGACGCGTTAACAAATAACACCGAGATTTGGCATCGGGAGATACGATAATAATGCAAATTTCGGGAGGTACCTACGGAAGTGCAGTCGAAATCATGTATTTCGGGTTTGTGATTTTTGACAAATAAAATCGAGAATTTTTTTTCTTCTTAAAATCACTTTGGAAAAAATCATAAACCCCTAAATTCGATAAGAATAAATGCCGGGAAGCTAGAATCAAGTGAGACCCTGAATCCGAGAATCCAATAGCCAAAAGCGTTGAAAAACACGCGCGAGCGATTCGATTCAATTTACGTTCCGCCGGTTCGACCGAAGCGATGCGTTCGTCGCGGCCGCGCGAATTTTGATTATTCCTCGAAACGTATTTCGTGCCTCTCGCCCGAGCATCCCAAATCTACGCGGAAACACATGGAAATCGATGTAAAACGCGTTTGCGTCGTGTCGCGCGCGTCAAGTTTCTAAAAATCAATTTCTAATTCGCCGTCGTGATATCTGTCGTGTGATAATAAGACTTTCTCTCCCGCCTCGATTCCCCGAGTACGTAGTGCACGCGCGCTACGTGCGCTTCGGGTGGGGGGGAATCGTGGATTATCCCTCGGGGGGCCGAAGACTTATTTATATCGTCGCCCACCGCGAAGCGCGCTACACGCGTCTCTAATTCTTGGGAAAGCAGCATTATGTCGTCGCGGCCCCAGACGCAGGACGTGTACCGCGCTGCACGGCCGATGTACAGCGCGTTGCTCGACCGGCGTCGTCAACGCAATATTTGTGTACGCGGAGAGCCAGACTACATACTGAAAACCAAAGGGGAGAGAGACACCGTGGTACGCGTGCACGCGCGCAACCTCCACACGCGCACGAGGGTTAGAGCGAGCGAGCGACCGCGCGTGCTACGCCGCCACCGAGTGATCCGCCACCTAAAAATAAGAGCGAACTCTCGCTCGTTCGGCCAACGCAAAGGGAGAACTGCCGCGCACTCCGTACGACACTGACTCTATATCCACGCGTCAGTACTACAACCAACACAGACACGTCGGAGATGGGGCTAGGTGGATTGTTTTATTTAAAAACGAAAAAAAGACACATCGTTTTTTTATTTCTCTACACTCCACCAAAAGACTAGGAAAATATTTTTTTTACTATTTGAAATAATTGTATTGTCAAAATCATTATGAAATTTAGCAACGATGCGGAAAATCGGATTGTTTTAAATGTGTTAATCAGAGCTGCCTTGATTTTCGACTTCCAACAACAAAAATTTATTTTCGACCACTGATTTGTCAACACAAAAAAGTGTTTCATAAAAATATTTTTTTTTACGCCTTTGAAATAATTCTATTATCAAAATCATTGTGAAACTTAGCAACGATGCGGAAAGTCGAAACTTTATAAATGTGTTAATCAAAGCTGCCTTTATTTTCGTCTTCCAACAACAAAAATTTATTTTCGACCACTGATTTGTCAAAACAAAAAAGTGTTTCATAAAAATATTTTTTTTTACGCCTTTGAAATAGTTCTATTATCAAAAGCATTGTGAAACTTAGCAACGATGCGGAAAGTCGAAACTTTATAAATGTGTTAATCAAAGCTGCCTGTATTTTCGTCTTCCGACAACAAAATTTTATTTTCGACCATTGATTTGTCAAAAAAAGAAAAAAAAAAGTGTTTCATCTTCTCGTGCCGCGGTGCCGTCTTGCCCCGCGCGTTCTCTCGCGCATTAATGCCGTATAATAAATGGTCTTGTCCGTCGCGGTGGCGCTCCTTCCATCGTATTTCTCGTGTGGCCGCGCGCGTGGTGGGTCTCGTCGACGGTTTTCTCCCGCTGTTATATTAGAAAAAGAGCCGAGCGGATAGGCGAGCATGCTCGTGTAGTGAGATAAAAGAAATATATACGTATAGCAATACCTACGTGGCGTACGGGAGGTAAAGCGAGCGCGGTCGAGGAAGAGAGATGAGAGGACGAGGGAGATAAAAGAGGCGAGTGGGACATAAGTGGTGTGCGTACCGCGGTGGGCTACGCACTCCGCTACTATATATGTTAGGATGTAATTCAAGAATTCAACTATCCAATCAACGGGACACGAGGCGAGCTCAAAGAGGCAGCCAGGCCTCTTGCTCTCCCTGCTCGCGCTTCTCGGCCGCGGGAGTAGAGTGGGAGAGTAGAGGTGGAAGCCCCTCGTGCAGCTCGCCGAGTGGGGGGGATACTACACGGCTACACCGAATCCACTCTCGCTCGGCACCAGCTGAGAGCGAGCTGCGCCCGGAAGAGTTGAAAATTAGACAACTGCAATAGGGCAGACGCGGACGACTTTGCGACGAGCGCGACGCTCCTGGCTCGAGTGACAATTATTCCTCTTTACTCCCGGCGAGCGTTTCGATAATTTCGTCGCATACACGTTACTGCAGCCAAATTTAATTCGCCAACCGGGAGGACTTGATAAATTTTCCTATCTGAAAAAAAAAAAAAAAAAAAAAAAAAAGAAATTCACAAACGGAACGACAGATGTTTCCGCAATCGCTGCAGTTGAGTGTAAATGAGGTTGCTATATTTCAATTCGACGAATTTAAAAGGCAGTGAAGCGATATCTTTGTCCGCTGTTGAATTAAAATTGTAGGGACGGAAATTGATGTATAGCTCCTGCCGCTGGAATTCGTGGAGCTCTCGAAGTCAGAGATCGACGAACACAGCGACCGATTTCTCCGGCGGAGATGAAGCGCGTGTGACTCGAATGAGGCACGATAAGAGACCCTGACGCTCGCATTGACTCGACATCCCTGAGGTACACGTAATCGTTGACGAACGGTACTCGCTGAATATACATAGTTTGTCGCTTAAGTCTCCCTTCTACCGTTTTTTTCCCCCTCGCCCTGTCCGATCCGCTGTGTTTCTCCGTCTCGCCGAGACTAATTAAGGCCGCCTGGTGGTGGTGGTGGTGGTGGTGGTGCTGCTGCTGCTGCTCTCCTGGCTGCGCGGCGGGTGTCTGCCCGAGTCTAGAGCCCGTTCCACCGATCTATATCGAGTGCACGTGTTGTAGTTCTCCCCGCTTGCACCGAGAGAGCGAGAGAGAGAGCGGATCCTCCACTCCCGAACCACGACGACTGCGCGCCGGCTGTTCATCCCGTCTAGCCGCCGCCGTGTGTAAAACTGGCCTCTCGCTTCTCTGATTTCTCGTTGCTTAAGCCATAACGTATAGCGCGCGTACTCGCTATACTTTTGTAGTCTTGGTTAGCATGGCCGCAGCGCACACCAATAGTCGGCGGCGCCCCGCGGCCTAACGCGATTAATGGCCAAGCCTTTCCTCGTGCCCTTGGCCACTCGCACCGAAACTCGCACCCTACTCGTCCTTTCGATTCCCTTGAGAGACCTCGGTACACCCAAATTAATCCATCTTTAGAAATTTTGTTGTTCAATTGAAATTAAGAACTTTGGCAATTGTTTTATGCAAGTTTTCGCACGAAAATGACATTTATTTCATCGCAAAATGTGCACAGGATTTACTTAATTCGTTAATTTTACAAATACCCTAAACCAGGATTAATTTGTTAATTCGGAAAAAATCCTAAACCGGGACTAATTTGTTAGTTTAGAAAAAATCCTAAACCAGAATTAATTGGTTAATTCGGGAAGAAATCCTAAACCCGGATTAATTTGTTAATTTGGCAAAAATTCTGAACAAAAGTGAATTTGTTGTCTCAGAGGCAGTTTAGAAAAAATCCTAAACCAGAATTAATTCGTTAATTAGGGAAAAAATCCTAAACCCGGATTAATTTGTTAATTTGGAAAAAATCCTGAACGAAAATGAATTTGTCTCTGAGGCCCACAATTTTTTCACGGAGTTTCATTCGCTCCTCGCCGCGTCAGCATCTCTCGGTCCAGCCATCGCAGTCCCGAATGAAAGGCTCCTACGTCATTGGGCGAATTGCGTGTATCATATGTATTTATGTATACACGCTGTGTGATCCATGGCACGTTCTACGAGGGTACAGCGATAGAGGGAGAGAAAGGGTGAGGCGAGGGGGAGGGGGGGGGGGGCAGATCGTTAGGATTTTATTTTTGTCGTTGGGCGAGCTGCGAGAGTGGGAGACGAAGCGGCCGCGTGTCTTACCGAGAAGCATTTATTTCGTACTGGGAGCACAGGAAATGCACGAGATGACGGAGATATTTCGTACATTTTTATATTCATGAGCGCGTTTCCACTCCCGCCGCTTCCCGAATCTCTCGGGCGTCGTTGTTTTTTTCTTCTCTATGTTTTTTCTTCGCCGCTCACACGAATTTATTTCTGTAATTCTCGCGCACGGCAAGTTTGTTGCGCATTTTGCTATGCGCAGCGAGCCGCATGACGGCGCGTGTACCGAGAGAGAAAGAGAGAAAGGGAGAAGGAGAGAGAAAAAAAGGAGAGTCGAGCGTTACGGAGCCTGCGAGTATTTTTATCAACGGAAGTGCGTAGTTGCTCGTTGCGCATTCCTCTACCGTCGGTGCACAGCACATTTCTCCGTACGCGCTTGATTGAAGATTCGGCCTCCCATTTTTTCTCCACGCTCCACGTGGATAGCAAAAATTCAACCGGTCTAATTAACGACTTTTCAAATTATGTTTTCGTTCAAGTAACACTCCGATGATTCAACATTTCCGGATAATTCTCGTTAATTGGAACAAAAATTCGTCGCGTTCGTTATTAAAAATTAATTCACACACGCAACGCGAAAAAATTAATTTCGATATTTTCCCCGCGCGCGGATTCGCCGCTCGCAGCGGCGGAGATTAATCTCGCGTTTCAATTTATTCGCTGGGTAAAATTAGCCCGAACAGTTATCGTTACATTTTTGTTAATTAAATGCGATTCATGGAATTCAAAAAAAAAAAAAAAGGTACGTGTTTCACAACGAAGCCTAGTAATTGTTATTATCGCGAGAGTCGCCGGCATCGTGGAGAATAATTTTGCTTTAATGTTGACTCTGATACAATGTCGAGCGTACGTTCAAGTCCTCAATTACTCTTATCGCAACGCGCGCAGTCACCGAGTGTGTTGAAAGCGCGCGAAAGAAGTAAGCATTAAGTCCCCTTGATTCCACGCGCTCGGACGCGGAGTGTAAAACGCGCCCACTCGCCCAACTCGTGTGTACAGAGCCCGCGCGGTACTCGTACACTTTACGTCCATCGACGTTCTTCGCCCCCGCGCCTTCTCTCTATCCGTCGGTAGGAATCTCGCGGCGCGATAGCCCCCGCGGGCCGTGCATTCTCTCGGTTTTCCACGAGAAGCCATGACCGGCGAGTGCGAACGCGCCCGCTGCATAACCGGATCAGAAACCATGCAGTCGTATCTACTTTTCTACTTACGCTTTAGTTAGGGTGCTTCGCGTACATGCGAGCATCATCGCTATTCTATATACCCGAGCTATAGCTCTCATCGTTATTCGAAGCTCGCTCGCTCGTCCATCGCCTTGCGTCCATACCTACCGAGCCGTAAGCACTTTCGTATAATTCAATTCTCTTTGCGCGCTCCATTCGCTGTGCGTTCTCTCCGCAGTTGCCAATCCTCGTTATTGTTTCGAAGAAATAAATGTTACAGCACACTTTGTTTTGTAGGTGTCATTTAATAATGGTAATAATCCGCGGCGTTTATAAAACGACGTGTGAACTTTCGAATAGCTGCGCAGATACCTAAAATCATTTTTCGCGATTTTCTCGTCGAATTCTCTCTTCGCAAAAAAAAAAAAAAAAAACGCGAAAAACGCAAAGCAACTTTCGGCTTTAAAATTCTTTGAAAAATGCCGAAATCAAGATATCGCATTCCGCCTTCCGGCATTCTCTTCGTTATAGAGTTTTCTCTCGAGCGAAGGAAGAAAATCCAGGTTTGACCGATCAAAAAAAAGTAAGCTCGATTTTAGTAAAGTGGCAACTGGGTAAGCGCGCGTATAGGCTAGTATTGTTAAAAGATTTAGGCATTGGCAACACCGGTTTGCTCCAAAAAAAGAGGAAAAATAGAAACGTTCTGCTTTGAAACATTCTCCGAAGCTGTTACAGGCAACGAAAGCTTTTGTACATAAACCGGTATATTAAGTAACTCGTATATCATCGTCAACTGTAGCCTGCAAATAATTACGCAAATAGTATTATTTATCGCTGTGGCGACTTGCAGAGAGAAAAAGAAAAATACATCCGCGACCACGTCGAGCATCTCGGGTCTCTCGTGTGCGTGGAAGATTTTTTTGAATCGAGAAAACGCTTTCTAAAATCGCTTCTGAACTTGTAATAAGGAAAGCGCACGTTCTGCGTGTGTGTGTGTGTGTGTGTGTGTGTGTGTGTGTGTGTGTGTGTGTGTATGTGTCGGTGGCAGGACCGGTTGATCGGGTGGACAGATCGCTAATTCATTGCCGTATAGCGTTGGTTTCATGCAGGCTCCAAGCCTACATCCACTTCGAGTCCGAATCGAATCCCGGATCCGTATAATCGGCGAGCAATGACGGCAAGTGATTGGGTTGAAAAAAGGGGGAAAAATTTGCCCGTCGATCCGGGTGACCAGAAGGCTGCATTGAATTTTAATATTTTTCGGTCGCGAGGATTTTTCATCTCCCGCGCTGTCGTCGCATTGTCGACGCGCGTCGCCTCGCAGCCGCGACGATTAATCATCGATCCGATCCTTTAATCGCGTTACTTCTAATTGACGGAATACTCTAGCTGTCTGCGATACGTTAATTGAATTGGTTAATGCGTCCCTGACTCCATTCTCGCCGCCGCATCTGGCGTCTCCTTTCCTCCCGCATTGGCGCTGCTCGCGCGCCACCCGCCCGCCTCGTCGACTTCTCCCGCCGTTGCATTTTTTTCATTTATTTTATTACCCCACCAACGCTGTCGGCGGCAATCGCGCGCGCGCGCTGTTGATAAGCATACAATTATCCTATGTGACGTTCGCGCGGTGTAGGTGCCGCGCGTTGTATCAGTTGTCGTCGCCAGAGACGGCGAGATTGCTCGGCGAATCGATAATTCCACCTTTTTACGATTAATCCGCGTGGATATTGAGCGTCATTCGATTACACATTCGTGTTTACAAACGGAAAAGAAAATATTCTCCAACATTTATTCACAGATCAAGTGAGATCCCAAATGTTGGAAGATTATAAATTTCGGATCTTTTCTAGCAGATCGTTGTCGCTGCCGAATTTCGAGGCAATTTTTTAAAATCCTTTACCGTTACACGGCTATGATCTCACTAAAAGCGACTATTGGAATACGCGAAGAGAGAGAAAATCGAGCTCCAGCTCTAAGTCAAATTCGTTATTGAGGTCATGCAAAATCGGTCCCGAATATTTCACAGCTCTCTACCGCGTCGCTTGTTGCGTCGAGTTTCACTGTTGGCTCTCGTCGTCGTCGCCGCGGTACACACGTCAGTATCGCACGCGCTATCGATCCCCCTCGGTCATCTCGTCATGTGTACCAAGGCGAAGTAATCGCGCGGGCGCGCACCGTCGCCTCGGTCCACACTAATACCCGCGATAGGTTCATATGGATGTAGCACGCGTACAGATACATTAAAAGTAAAGCGGTGCCCGTTACAGGCCGGGTCATTAATTGCGATTAATATCGCGACCGATAATTATCCAGGTGGCCGAGACTTTCGCAAGATTCAATATTAGTTTTCACCCACGTGCTTCGCTAAAGCGCAGCAGGAGTCAACACGCGGCGAGAGAAGGATCGAGATTTTGCGCTACGAAAGTTCAATACCGATCGCATGTCGCACGTGCTCCAATTCCTACGCACTGAAATTCCCCGCGCGACCTTTGTAGTCGCCTTACATTCATCCGGGGTTATATATATAAAGCTGGGATAAATTTGCAGCGGACGTGATCATAAGTTTATCCCCCGATGCGACAGAACGCGCGAGGGAGAGAGAGAAAGAGAGCGAAAGCGCTCGGTAAAACTTTTTTCATCTCGCTCGGGCCACGATCGAGCCGCGACGATTGGCCTTAGCCGCGAGTTCAAAGTGAATTTACAGCTCGACGTTTGTCTCGGTGCTTGTAAATTCGCGCGGACGATAAAACCGGATTAAACGTCGCTCATTGGCTTGTGCAGTTCGTAAATCATGCGTTGGGTATCGATCGTCGGGGGTTTTTGCGTCTGAAGTTTGAGCGAAAAATTGAGAGCACGACATTTTTACAGATGAATTATGAGATTTCGATTGTAAATGGAAGGCTTTTTGCTCGTTTTACAGGCTAATCCGTGTCAGCATCCCATAGTTATCCTCCGGGACGTCGCCTCCTCGGACATGGAGTCACTTCTGCGGTTCATGTACCACGGCGAGGTCCACGTCGGACAGGAGCAACTGTCAGCCTTCCTCAAAACCGCCCAGATGCTCCAGGTTCGCGGTCTCGCGGACGTCAACAGCAGCTCTGCAGCCTCAAAGATTCCTCCGCCTTCCGCGTCCAGCGGGAACAACGCTAGTTCACCCGTAAGTTTCTATTCCTTCGTGTTTCATTTAGCGTTTTCCGTTTCCTTCCCGCCTGCTAAACCGTAATTCCTCCACGATCCTGCAAAAAAATGCCCGTACTCTTCTCTTTTCGTTTTTATTTTTATTTTTATTTTACGTTCGATCGTGAAGGTAACACCGAGAAATCCGTGGCAGGACAACGGGCGGGGAGACCTGAACGACAGCGGGCTGAGTCCGCCGCCGGAGAAGAGACCGAGGAGTTACTCGCCGCCCCTGGGCAATCACGTGGAGCAGAAGTCCGAACTTCAGGAGTCGCTTTTGGGCCAGGCGCTCGAGGGAGGTCCGACGATACACACGACGCCGAGTAATAACGTGCAGGTAACGACGATTTCGCGAACAACGTCGAACGACGTTTTATCATCCGAGACTGAGAGATTTACAAAAATCGAAGCCGACACGTTTTCACCGAGTTTACCGACGACTTTTGCAGGCACAGTCGACGGGCGAGGACTCGAATTCCATGTCCGACAACGACGAGGACATGTCGAAAGACGGTATGCTCAATTCCGTCAAGACCGAGCCGAGCGACATTCTCAACGATTCCATGGAACACCACCGAAGCACGTTTCCCGCTGCGCTTCTGGGTCTGCAAGGTAAAAATACGTGAACGCTTGTTCAACAAAAATAGTTAGATATAAGAAGCAAAAAAAATGACAGTCCCCACGGAGATTCAATAATTAATCGTGACATTTGTATTTATTCCTGACAGAGAAATTCAATCTGTTTCCAGGACTGATGCCGGGACCCTCGGGTATCCACGCGGCGAATCAGGACCCAAACTATGGTGAGTACCAAGCAATAAAACGAAAACGAAAAATCGATCTAATCGACAAGGACGGATTTTTTCTTTTTTTTTCTTAATATATAAATAATATTATCCACCATTAACGGTCGTAGCCCCCTGACTAGTATCCTCCCGTCGTTCCTACGACTCTGGTCTCTCGTTGTTGCGTTGAATGCATGGAACTCTCGTACCTCTCACAAAGAATCTTCCCGGCCCCCTTGATTTCTGCCTTTGCGAATCCGCGCTCACTCGCTCCTCTCCTCGTGCTCCGAACCACGATCTCCCCTCCCTCCGAAGAACGGTGAGTAGCGTGTACGTTCAATATTATCGTAGAGAACGACTGGAGTCGCTTGCCCGAGCCACTTCGGGTTCGTTGATTCTCGTCGCGTGAGGAACAAGAAACACATAATTAATATTACAAAAAGAACAAAAGAAAATAAGGGACAGAAAGAAAAAACGATAAGCGAGGAGGCGGTGAATTGGATTTAATTGCTAAGCGAGAGGGAAGAAGTATCTCCGATAATTAGGGAGAGACACGGGCGAGCGAGGAGAGGGAAAGGAAAATACATAAAATATTGTAAACACAAATAAAACACGTATAAACACCCGTCCAACGAGATCGGGTCACGCGAGTGTTAAAAAAACCGAAAAATCATGGCATACCCGGCACACTGACACTTGGAAGTAAAAATATTTAAAACATAAAAGAAAAACGATGAATTGGCAAACGGACACGTCGTCTTCGAAGAGAAAAAAAAAAAGAAACAGAGGATCGAGAGCGAGAGAAAACAGCAATTGGCTTCCTTAGAAACAGACAAATTATTTCAAATCAGATCTGAGCAAATCGAGATAGAATAAGGAAAGTGCAGAAGGCGAGCGAGGAAGAGGCTGTGAAATCCGAAAAAAAGACAATAACAAACAAATCGTAAACGTGTACACAAAAAGAAAAAAAAAAAAAAAAATCGGCGGAACAGAAAGGAGAAGGATGAAGTAGTGTTTAAGGGATCGTTCGAGATTGGCCGAGGACTGAAATTGGCTGGTGGGTTCCAGGGCGCTGGCAGCCGCCGCCCTCCGGAGGAGACGGTTCGTGCTCGAGTTCCGGCTGGTTGGCTACCGCTGGCGGGTCATCCAGCGCGGCGATGAACGACCTCGCCGGCACGGGAACCCATCCTAGCCACGGAGGAGTTCACGGGGCCTCGAAGCAGGATTTCTCCTCGTTGTCGACGACCTCTTCCTCCTTGTCTCGTCTACATCATCAGCCGCACCACCAACAGCAGCAGCAGCCTCTTCCGCAGCAGCCTCCGCATCAGCATCAGCAGCAACAGCAACATCACCACGATAGTCAACAGCACAGTAGCGCGTCGCTGTCCGCCCTCAATTCCCTCAACAGCCTGAATAGCGAGCAACTGAGCGCGATGCATCAGAAGCTTCAGAACAATCTGCAGACTCTTCAGCAACAGGTCACAGCGGGTAGTTCGAGCAGCGGCGGCGGCGGGAGCGGCAGTCTGGTGAAGAGCACGACCGAGCAGTTGAATCTGATGCTGCAGTCGTGCGCGAAGCAGCAGAAGCAGCAGCAGCACAGGGAGGCAGGCGCGGGAATGACGGGTCTGTTGCATCAAGTTCGCGATCCCTATCACCATCAGCCGTCTTTGGGCGACGGCAAGCCCAAGTGCCCCGAGTGCGGCAAGATATATTCGAACAATTCGAACCTGAAGCAGCACATCGTCAACGTCCACACCGTGCAGACCGAGTACATATCCTGCCACGTGTGCAACAAGCAGTTCAAGACGAAGCAGTATCTGCAGATACACCTGCTGTCGATGCACGGCATAAGAAAGCGAAAGAGCTACCCGGTGTACCAGTCGTCGCACACGCTCGCGCAGCAGCTTCAGCAGGCGGCGAACGCCGGGCAGATCCATCTGAGCCAGCAGTACGCCTCGCCCGAGGGCTGGACCGACGAGAAGAAGTGATACAAACGTTGGACCAAAGAGTCGTCGACGGGTTTCGTTTGATGTGACGCGCGATCGCTAAGAGCCACCCGCGCGGCTTTCAGATTCTCGTCGTTCGTTCGGATACGCTGGAACGTGTACGTCGAACGGGGGGAGTCGATAATCGAGAAGAGAGGAAGACACACGTTGAGGTCCTTTAGCGAGGCGGCTTTTTATCGATAGGACTGTCGCGGCTCACTCGTGGATAGCCGACACTGGTGTAAATATTTTTTTTATTAGTTCTCTAAGTCTGTAAATTCGAGTGCGAGGAGAGGCTTCGGAAGCAGAGAAAGAATATGTATAAAGGGACGGAATATCCGGGTGGAACATTCGACGGACATGTAGGAGCCGGTAACTCTTATCGCGCCGAAATGATATTTGTTCAATCGCGCTGCCGGGCAACGAGAGGGGTGCAAGTGTGTCGAGAAGGCGCGAGGGCTCGTGGAAATTTCGATTGGCGGAGACGTAATCTAATTAGTCTCCGCGAAGTCGATAAAACGTGGAGCGGGGGGGAGGATGACGAATGCACGGAGCAGCGGCTGGCGCCGTGATTCGGCACAGACGGGGAGCCGTCGTTGGCTAAATATATATATATACGTGTAAATAAGCGAAGCTATAAATAATTGGACGGTGAAACCGTAATAGTCGAATTCGGCGGAGCGACAATTTAATTCGGCGACGTGGTAATTCCGCTCGCGACGAGCTCCTCTTCGCTTTCTCCGGGCGGCAGGTATATACACCGAGACGGGGGGGAAAAACCGCGCGCTTTGGGGGTTTGCGATGGAACGATAAAGAGTGAAAAGACCGAACAAAAAAAGCGAACGAGCGTTGTATTGATCTCGCCGATTCCTAACTCTTCCTGTCTATTCACCCTGGCCTATCCGTCTCTCTCTCTTCCTCCCCACCCCTTCAAGTGTTCTCTCGGTGCTATTCGATTTCGAGTCTCCCTCCGCGTTCGCGAGGGCTTTCCCGCTCTTCGCATGCGGTGCACGGGATCCGCTGTGTAGCATTCCGGTCGCCAGACGAGACCAATCTGCCGGACGTGAACCGTGATATTATTGTCGCGGGCATCGAGCCGTTTATTTTTATTATAACAGCCGCACCCTCATTTATCCGCAATGCCTCGCCGTAGAATTGCTCTCGAGGCGTGGGGTGGGGAGTGTAACGAAGCCTTTTAAAAATCTATGTTTACGTATCGACAAATAGAACGTCGATATTGCGCCGCTCTAAATTATAAATCGCATTCGTCCAGACTGGACTGCTGCCATTCGAGAGTCCCTCTCGTTCGTTCCCCCATCCCCCATTTTCATCCTTCAACGAGACACGACAGACGAGACGGCTGGCGAAACGGGCTAACGTCGTGGCTTATCCAATTCCGCGGGCAACTGTTTCCACGAATCTCCTCCATCCATCGTTCGCAAGAGACCAACCCTCCTGCCCCTGTTCTGTTCTTTTTTCTTTTTTTCATCCTCCTCCCCGCCTCTGCACGCGTCTCCGCGTAATGGTGGCAGGGGCTTCAATCGTTTTTCTCTCGGCACCGTGCACCCTTCGTCATGCTCACGGGGCTCTCCTTTCCCCTTTCGTTCTCGCCCTCCGGACTCCGTACTTTGTTTTTCTCTCCGAACTCCTCGAATCATTGATTGTCCATTTGCTTTCACCTGTGCGAGACGAACGCCGAAAAAAATCATATATAATACTCTCGGCCTGAACTCTGCACTGGCCCGTTGATCGAGGGAGGTTCAAGCGTGAAAGATGGAAATGGTAATCGATAGAAAACGCTTTGGCTCTTGGACGGAGCAATATCCCCATTGCCCGGAGGTTCACTGTTACAAAACCTATTTTTTCCCAGCGAGCGGAGCGAGCGGAAGGGAAGTTTCGGTCTGTGCAGGAACAGAGTGGCAGCAGCAGCAGCAGCGGCAGAAGCAACGACCGGCTCGGATTAGGGTCATCTATCACTCGGGATTCGATCCCGATAAGGTTCCGCCCGCTTCTATGCGCCTTCTCCTGGCTCTTCCACCGATTCTTATCGACCTGCCAGCGAAACCTTTGGCGCTTTGGCGCTCGTTTTCTTTCTATCTCTCAAGCCCTCCTCGGCCTCCTCCTGGATTTAGCCGCACGCCGGGTGACCGACGTGTTCGCAATAGTTCCCCAAGAAACATATGAGGTAAACGTGGGCAAACGAGGATGTGGGACAGAAAGAGAGAGACAGAGAGAGACACGTAAACGAGGGAAGGAAAAGACCGGAGATCTTATGCTCACCAGCGGGGTAGAAGGACAGCTTTTCGGATGGGAAGAGAAGGACGCAAAGGGGAGGAGGAAAAACGTGAGGCTATTGCACAGCGCGTTCTTTCATTTTTGTCCATGGCAAAGTTCTTCCTCGAGTGTTCTTCTTCTTCGTCGTCTTCGTCCTCCCCTGTCGTTCCCTCCTGCCTGCACATCCCTTTTTCTAATACCCGAGCTGGCGGCCTTTTAACGACAAAGAATGAACGAATTTTCCATTACCCCCACCGCGTTTCACTCATTTCTTCGGTCCTCGCGTAATGAGCGCTTTTTTTATTCCCTCTTTCGCCTCTTTTAATAATCCCTTCGAGCTCCGTCGATTCCTCCCTTCCGCAGTCGAGCCGCACCGACGTCCATTATTCTTATCGTCATTCGCTTCCAATTCATTCTTTTATCCGGCTATCGAGTAGCCACCACTCTCTCTCTCTTTTTCTCTGCGCCAGTTCTCCAATCCCCGTCGGCCAAGCCCTATCGTAGTCGGATCTCTAGCTTCCTATCCTCGCCTTTCTCTAATGACCGTGACGTTCCCTTCGACTTTCAGCCTCTCCTCCTCCTTCGCCCGTCTCGAAATTCACCCTCGCAAATCCAGGCCAGAGAGAGCGAGAGAGAGAGAGGAAGATCAAGAGCTAAGAGTCGATGCAGAGAGCAATCGGTTCGACGAGGGTTGCCGAGGGTTTGACAGGGTGCACGAGGGATGTACACAGAGAGATAGAGAGAAAGAGAGAGACGTGTACTAAGGGCGCAAAGGTTTTATATTGCGTTCCGCGGACAAACGACGATTCCCGTTGGGATTTAGCGCAGCTTTTCTCCCCCTTCCTATTGTTCTTTTTTTTTGCTTTTTCTTTTTTTTCCTCTTTTCCTATTTCCATCGATATTATACGATATACAAAAGTGCGTATACGTTTATCGATTCCAGCCGTCTCTTCACGGAGCCGCGTCGAATTTTACGAATGCAGCGCGTAACACGTATATCTCGCGTAATGCCAATGCTGCTGCTTCTCCCTCTTTGCCAGAAAAAAAAGATTGATTAAAGGAACGCGTACGCGCTGTGCGCAGCCCGCGCGCCCCTCGTGCATGCGTGAGCGTCCCGAGCGCGGAGCGGGAGGGGTTGGCTACCTATATTAAAGACGTGACCAGACATAAGGGATGAAACGCTTCCCCCTCAATCCACACCCACTGCGTATGTGCCAGTCAGGTTCTTCCGCCTCTCGCTTTGACTTTCGGCTAAGCGACCACATTGATTCCATCGGCGTCGCGCCCTTCGCTCTCCTCGTCAAAACCCCCACGCACGTTCGTCGTATTGTTCTCAGCGCGAAATTTTCCTGTTTTGCGGTTGTGCCAAAAAACAAAACAAAAAAAATGAACCACTTTGGGGCTTCTCGCGATTCACCCGCCTCATTCGTAAAGTCAAAATATTGTTTCGCCGGGAACCTCGTCGGTGGATAAAAAAAAATAGTAACAACATTTTCTGCTTTACGAAACAACAACAAAAAAGAAAGAAAAGAAAGCGTAACTTCGTCGAAGAGGTAACCATCTCGCGAAAGTGGTATACATCATCGTTCCGAAAGCTTTGCAAGTTTGATTGAATTTCCCGGAGCGAGAGCGAGTGAGTGATAGGGTTGGTAGTCGAGTGGGAAGGGGTGGGAAATGGGCAAGTTGCCGGGTGGTGGCTATGCTTCTAGGCTTCCACCGTGGAGCTTTTACCCTTCCCCCAGCGCGCACGGTCTCTCTTTTCACGCTTCTTTTCCGTTCGACCCGCTGTCCTCCCTTCGTCCCCCCCAGCTCGTCACTCTCGTCGATCCCTTCCCGACGCGACCGCCGTGCGGGCAAAAATATATGAGACAAAACAAGAAGGAAAATAATTGCGGCCTGGCTGTCAATCGTCGCGCGTATCACGACGGTGCACTTGTGACGCTATTTTCCCGAGAATTCCTCGCCAAGTCGTCCGAATATTCCCCGGGGAGTCCGAGTGTCCTGACGTGGTTCTTCCTCTCCCGTCGCGCTTTCTCCTCGGCGCACGAGGAAAATTCGCCATCAATTTTACGACCGACGTCTCGTCCTGCGCGCCCAACGCGGAGGCCTCGACCGCCCGACGGTCAACACGTTTCTCCGCGCGTTTGACGAGCGGTCACTCCGGGTCCGGACCTTCCGGGCCCAATTCACGTGTTCACGTCGCGCGAGTCTTGCCTCCCTCGGGGAAAGCCTTCGGTCCGCAACGATCCGACTCGGTGTCCGTGGAAATGCGACGCGTGTCCCGCGTGGAGACAACGACAGCGAGAAAAATGGAAAGGCAGCCGGAGCGAAGCCAAATTAAACGTAAAAAAGAAAGAAAAAAAAAACACATGGACAACTTTCGAGACTAATCGAAAACGATTTCTCACTGTGCTTGTGATATATTCAGACTTACATATTTTTTCTAGAACAATGCGCCAAGTTGGCGATGCTTGAGGAACAAAAATGGTAGCTTGACCGAGGAAAAAAGAAGCCTGGCGAGCATACGAGGAAGGGGCGCGATAAGAGAAAAGGTATAGACGGTCGAGAGTGATGGTGCAGAGCCGGGGCGTGAGTTTGGAGGGAAAAGTGGCGAGTGGTGTATACAGTGGGAGAGAGCAAAAGTCTAAGAGCGAGGGAGAGAGACGGAGATAGAGAGAGAGAGAAGTTGGGAGGGTTGTGCGATCGATCCTCGTGCAATTTCTCGCACATGTCCGCATTGATCTGGGGCCCAGCACTTGGCCCCAGCAGCACCACCACCGACGCCCACACCCTTCTTGCCGGTCACCACCGCACCGAAGCTCCTCTCGCCTCTCCCGCTGCCTGCCGCCGCCGTTTCCTCGCGGCATCTACGCCTACTTCCATGCCACCTCCGGCTCGTCCCGCGGCAGCCTCGATCTGCCCTCCATTTTTTTATTTTCCTCTCCCGCAACGCAATCGCGTCTCCACCTCGCGAGTTCTGCTACTTCGACGCAGCTTCTTCCACTCGCACCTCGAGCTCCGTTTTCCTCCTGACGAACGCAGGACGAAAAAAAAGCGTGAAACGCTTTTTCGATACTGTCGTCCTGACGGAAAATTTGGCACGATCGAAACCGGTTTGAACGAAGCCTCGAGCCTGATTCTGGTTTAGTTATCATGCGAAAAGAGAGAGAGAGAGAGAGAGAGAGAGAGAGAGAGAGAGAGAGGGAGAGAGAAAGAGAGTGAGAGATGCGTGGAACCTGAATGGGAAGGCTTCGCGTGAGAGCCGCGCTGGTCGTTAAAATGGTCTCTGCGTGCGAGAGCAACCGAGAGAGAGAGAGAGAGATAGTGAAGGAAGACAGGGAGAGAATAGAGAGGGTCAAAACGGGTGGGTCTCCCGCTTCCACGTTGTCCAGAGGGTCGCCCATGGCACAGAGTCGGGGAATATGAAGAAGGGAGAAGTTCCGCTGCGCGCACGTAGAACGCGTGGCCCGCTACCTAAATTAAACTTTCCTCCCGACGTCATACATCAACTCATCCCCCGTGTCCTTTCCCAGCCTGTCACGAGCCTTAATCGTGTATAACCGTCCCCGTGTATTTCGTCCACATATTTCGCCCTCCACCGGCTGCTTCCACCCACGACGATGCGAAAAAAAAAAAAAATACAAAACACAGGGAAAAATCGAAAATTAACGCCCTCGTCGTGGAGAAGAAAATTTATTTCGTCCCATCCCGATTAAGGCAGTCGTCTCGGTACAGTCCGGCTGAACGTGGGATTTCAATACAATTTAGAGCACTTCTCAATTACGTAAAAATAGGAAAGAATCTCTGCAGTCATTCGACATTAAGTCGGACTGTAGCGAGACCACCGCCTTAATCAACCCCTTCGAAAGTTCATCGTTAAATTCTCGCCCTCTACCGGCAGCTCCCACACGCGTCAGTGTGAAAAAAAAAAAAATAGAAAACACCGGGAAAAGTAGAAAATGAACGCCCTCGTCGTGGAGAAGACAATTTCTTTCGTCCCCTCACGATCGATCAACCCCTTGGAAGGTTCATCGCCGAATCCATCCGCTATAACTCGTCAGAAGCGAAGATACATGACACCGCGAGAGTACTCGAGTTTCTTCGTAATTCGGCACGACCCGGATTCTCCGGGTGTAGGCGGTGTGTATGCGCGGTGCGGTCGCCGCCTAACTAAAACGCTCGATCGATTCTCTAATTCGCTTCGGCCAATCAGGCGGCCCCGGGCTCTGTCTTTCTCTCCCTCTCTCACGCTGGCTCGCCGCTCTCGTCTTCGGCACTCGCGTTCGTCGAGCTGTCTCTCGCTCTCGGGTTCGTCTATGCAACCCAATTCATCGGGAGCGATGCCGCTAATGGACTGGCGCAATCACCCTGGTCCGCTATCGAGTCTCTCCGTTCCCTCGTCTCCCGGTCGCCTCTATAGCACACCCGGAACTACCCTCGCGCCGTCTCGCAATCCCGCCGGCCGTCCAACTTAGCTCATACCCTGCCTCATCCTCGTCCGAACCCGCCAGCTCTTGTCTTGGCTATCGGCCTCTCCTTCCCTCCCTCAAGAATTTACACGCACACTCCTCGCGCTCCTCGTCGTCGTCGTCGTCGTCGTCGTCTTCCACGTCTCGCGAGGCCGACCAACACAGCGTCGATCGTGCCAAGCCGACGGTCGAGCGGATTCTCGAGTCTCGTCGCGCACCCGTAACCAATTTAACTTTCGCCGACCTGTGCCCCACGCTCCAAATTGCCACGGTTAATTCGTTATCCGCCAGGAGTACGATTTTCGTTGGCTAATTTCTGCCTTTGAGATCTCTCTCTCTCTCTCTCTCTCTTTTCTTCTTTTTTGATGCTTCTTTTTATCTCTGAATTGTTCTCCCCGAGCTGCCTCGATGCAGTCTTCTCCTTGGGTTACAATCGTTAGGGGATGATAACTAATTTAACTTTGAACGCTTCTTCGCTGTCTACCTTCTTCTTTTTCTCCATCGTCTTATCGACGACGTGGAAGCAATCGCGCGGACGTCGAGTCGAGGATTCGACTGGGTTAGACCGTCAGGGGTTGCTCTGGTCAAAGACTCTGACTTGCTGGTCCTTCGCTTCGGTAACGCTCGCCCGGCTAAGCTGATACATTTATCAAGCGACCAGAACGTTGGAGCTCGGTGTACACGGGACTCGGTAATTCTAATAGATTGGCCTCGATGTTTCCTGCCGTCCGCCATAAATCACCCTGGTCTCTCTTTTCTCCTCCCTTTATCTCCCCGATCCTCCACCGACTCCCCCCACCGGACACCTTCAATCGGGAATCACATGTGATAATTGCAATTTCGGAAATCACTCACGAGAGTTCATGTCGCGCCCGAGCTGCACAATTTATCAACGAGAATCTCGGACACGTTACATCGATGCGAGGCGAGTTTCGACTGTCAAGGAGCAACGAGAAAAATACATTTTCGGAGTCATAGGATAGAAACTGTAAAGTCTAAACATTATTTAAAATTACACCATCCAGAGCGTCAAGATTCCGCTCGAAGAATCACGAAACCGACGAAAAAAATATCTTCTCATGTCCGATTTTTTTTTCTTCTTTTTACGGTCCATCCGAATTATCCACGGCAATTTCTCGCAAAACGGCTGACAAGAGCAGGACGAGCGCGCGCGGGAGTCTCGGGTAGAAAAGTTGCGAGCGAGACACTCAGCCCGGCCTCCCTTATCTTACGTAACTAAGCCTCGAAGTGTGGGAGGAAAGTGAGTGAACGGGGTGGTGCGGGGCGCTGGGTGCTGCTGGGCACACACAGAGAGAACGAGAGACAGAGAGAGAGAACGCGGGGCGAGGGAAAGCGAGGCTTTGGCGTTAGCGATTCGTAGGAAAGATAGTCGCAACGAGGCATAGTACAGGGTGGATCAATACGAGGGTTCTTACGTTGTTCCCGCTCTCTCGCTCCTTCTCCGTCAAACTCTCCCACCTCTCCGTCGATTTATCTGTCTCCGTCTCATCCATCCGCACATCTCTCTCTCTCTCTCTCTCTCTCTCTCTCTCTCTCTCTCTCTCTCTCTCTCTCTCTCTCTCTCTCTCTCTCTCTCTCTCTCTCTCTCTCTCTCTCTCTCTCTCTCTCTCTCTCTCTCTCTCTCTCTCTCTCTCCCTCTCTCTTCCTCTCGCTCCCGTTCACTCGCATGCAGACACACCCTCCATCCGGCTCACTTATTCCCTGGCCCTGTCCATCGTTCCCGTCGATGGCTCGTGAGGACGCAAGAAAAACGGGGGGGTTGCAACTGAAGAGACGTAGAAGCGACCGTTATCCCACGTTTTTTGTTCACCCTTTTCCTTAGCAGGTGCTTTCCTCGCTCTCTCTCTCTTTCTCTTTCTCTCTCTCTCTCTCTCTCTCTCCCCCTCCGCAACACCACATTTTCGCCTCGAACTGACTCGATCTTCGACAAAAATACCGCGAGAAAAGCGCAAGAAGCGGTTTGGGGTGGGGCGCCTGTTGTTCACGAAAACATTGATTTCCGAACGTCCTCCGACAAACCCACCCCGTTTGCTCTACACTGATGCGTTGGAATTAAACTAATACCCGATTAAACTAATCCGAGTGCGTAACGAAAATTATCCGAAGAGCGTGTAAAGAAATCTTTGCTGCAGACAGAAAGTACAAACAAAAATATCGACAGACAGTATACTGTAGCATCTTCTGGTAACCACCAAAACACCATCCTACAACTGGGCATGCCCTGAGAGTACGAGAGTAGCCTGTGTGTGTGCGTGTGCGTCATTGCGTGTGTGTATTAGTGTGCGTGAGACGGAGAACGTTCGTTTTCTCTCTCTCTCGCTCTCTCTCCCTCTCGCCTCTGTGTGTTGCGCTTATCTCACCCTCGCGCGCTCCTCTCGTCCCACTTTCGCGTAAACGTGCACGCGTTTCACGTTTGCACGTTACCGAAGTGAGAGTGCGATAAGAGGAACGCGCGCGGAGGATTCGACACGTGCGCCCTCGAATACGCTTCGAGGGGCGCCGAAGGGAAAATAAAAATAACAATAATGACAGTCGGGAAAAGGAAAAATAGGAGAGAGAGAGAGAGAGAAAAGGAAGGTGAAAAATCACAGAGGGGGAGAATTCGAGCGTGGAGTGAGAGAAAAAAAGCGATTTCGTGAGTTTGAATGAGACACATTTGAGAAGTAAAAAAAAAGAGAGAGAGAGAGTGAGAGAGAGAAAGAGCGAGGGCGAGAGAGGGACGAGTCGTTAGAATCCACTGACGGGCACGTCCTGGTTGTAGGATCGGTGGTGCCGAAGCGGGAGGAGAGCGCATTGACGGCCGCAGCAGCAGCGAGCGCGAGCGAGACTCAGGCGCAGGCGGTGGAGAATTTCGCGAGGCTTTACACCGCCCTGAGGCACGAGGACGCGCGGCCGCTGTGCCGTTACTGCGGCAGGAGCTACTCGTCGCCGAGTAATCTGCGTCAGCACGTGAAGAACGTCCACTCGAACTGGCCGCCCCCGGACACGTGGCCGCAGTGCAACGTGTGCGGCAAGCGATGCAAGACCAAGCACTATCTGATCAATCATCAGCTACAGGCGCACGGGATTCATCAGCGTCCGAGCCTTAACAATCCGAGCCAGCAGCAGCAGCAACAGCAGCAGCAGCAGCACCAGCAACACCAGCAGCAGCACCAGCCCTCGTTGCCCTGAGTGTCAGCCTCGTTTCCCGCAAACGCCGCAGGGTGCGACGACCCTCGCGAGAACAAACTTTGCAACGGTCAACGATCGTGAAAAAAGAAGGGATAGATAAAAAGAAAAAGAAGCGAAATACTGATCTTGTTTTTTCGTAGTACAATCTGTAACGTACGTTGCGATTTTGATTTGCTCATTTTACGCAGGAGACTTAGACGTAGCGGCGAGCCTCTCTCCTCCGCGCGATTTAGCAGTCACTCGCTCTCGGGACAGAGTCTATATCGATATACGGTAGAGGTTTCGGAGGATGTATTTTCTTCGTTGTCACCATTGTTGTCTCATTATCATCATTGTCGTCATCAACTTTTCTTCTTCCTCTCTTCTCTCGCTCCACAATGTCCGCAATGCAAAAAAAAAAAAAAACAAAACGAAAGAGAAACAAACAAAAAGTGTAAAAGCAAAGCACAAAAATTGAGTGGGGTGGGGTGGGGGAGGCCGATTGCGTTGGCGTGGTGCATGAGCGGTGGTGGCTGGTGGTAACGTTGGTCTGGTGGTGGTTGCAGATCACAGGCTCGATGAGGCGGAGGGCGGGGCGTACCACCACAGCCACCACAGCCATCACCAGCAGATTCAACAGCAGCTACAATTGCAACAGCAGCAACAGCAGCAGCAGCAGCATCAGCGACAGGCGCTACTGCGGCAGATTAAAGACGAGGAGCGTCACGAGGCGAAGATGACGGCGGCGGCGACGACGACGACGACGACGACGAGCACGGCCTCCACCTCCGCGAGCAAATACCCGAGGAGCCAGCCGGACTTTCGGCAGCAGAGGATGCTGCGCGAGCACCACCGTCAGCACGGCTACTCCTGCCCGCTCTGCTGCCGGACTCTCCACGACATAGCTGACATGAGGGCCCATCTCGATCAGCACTATCCCCGGGACTCTCCGGTCTGTCCGGTCGTCAACTGCGCCAAGACCTTCTCGCATCCCAACAGCGTGAGAAATCACATGCGACTTAAGCATCCCGTGCAGTGGGAACAGATCAAGACGCTCAGGTGGACCTACGTGTGATTGAGTCAACGGAGGCTCTCCCGCTGATGATCCGCTTTTCGCTCGGCCTCCCCGTTTCTCGGGGATCTTAAGGGCGCTGAAATAAAGGGGGCACTCGGTCGTAGATATATTTTGCGGAGTGGAGCGAAAGCGAGAGAGAAAGGCCTGTTGGAACTTGTATAATTTTCGTTTTCTTTTGTGAGAGAAAAAGATGCTCTTGCAAGCCGAGCCGAGGAATAGGTCGCGTTTGACGCGAATATATAAGATCGGAGCGGGAGTCGCGGCTCGCGAGAACGTCCCGGGCTTAAGGATGAAAAACCCTCTCGCGCCATTTTTTTTACCCTAAAAGTCTCCGGGAAATGAGAGCCCTCTGCCTGATGGCAAACGCACACTTGTACATAGGCCGAAGAGTATATAAATACGATAGAGAGAAAGAAAATGAGAGGGTATATATATATATATACATATATATATATATATACGAGAAATATATATAAATCTATTATTAATATTATTATATAAATATTGTATACACGAGCGTCGATTTTGTATAAAGTATACGCAAGCAGTATTCCCAGTAGAATCGCCCCCGGGCGACGCGGAGCTGTCGACGCGGGGTCGCGGATCACGCACGTAGCTCGATGATAAAAATTAATCAATCTGTTGAAGATATAAAATATAAAAAAGCAAACAAAAAACGTACTTTTAACGATGAAGAAAAAATATTGATAACAGGTGCGAACGAGAGAGAGAGAGAGAGAGAGAGAGAAAGAAAGAAAGCGAGAGAGAGAGAAGCTGCAGTGGTACTAGACCACCGATAATTTTTGTCGAGAAATTAAGAAACAATGTTCCTCCAAGCTGAGTAAGCCAGCCTTACGTTTAAATAATGACGATGACGATTGCATAGCTTTAAGATATGAAATGAAAAGAAAAGAAAAGAAGTCCTCTTCAATTGACAGGATTGTTTGCTTTGAGGAGAATGCGACGTGAGGATTGTGCGTCGAGTAAAACGCATTCGTGTCGGTTCGGAACCGACGACAGAGCGCCTAAGCCTTATTTTTCTACAGTCTTGCGTTTTTCGTTGCTCGGGCGAGGAAGAGAATAAACAAAAAAAAAAACGATATTGTACAATTGTGACAGGCGTGAGAGTTAACTGATTGTGCGGCGAGAATGCGTGAGCGAGAGGTCAGCACCGAAGTAACACGAATAAAACTGAAAAAAAGGAAAACAAAACAAACGAGCATTATATTATTATAATGTATACGAAACGTTGGTCGCACCAGTGGCATATGCTAGTCCCTAATAATATTTCGCGGTTAGTCGAGAGGAGACAATACGAAAAAACGAAGAAAAGAAAGAAAGAAAAAAAACGACAAAAACGACAAATTATTTCGAGAAAAGCTTTAGCCGAGTATTTTTTATTACATTTATATTTCGATTATTTGCCGAATTCGCGTAATTGAAAGATGCCTCGTGCCATTCTTGCGATCGACGTGTCGCGCGTCAAACGATGTATAGAGGTACCGTAACCACTATTTTAGAGAGACGTTAGCCTATTACATAAATATATATATAAATATCTATATATATATACGAGATGAGGTTCTACTACTTAAGTAACGCTTTGTACAATAAAAAGGTATTCAGTCAGAAGCCGAATCGAGTTAAACAATTGAATCGCCGATTCGTCGAGGAATCCTCCCGACCCTCCTTGAGAGTTCACTTCTTCTTCAAATATTTCTCTACACACTCCGATCTATCCGCCATTCTCCCATCTTGCGCCCGAGTCTAACCCGTAGAATCCACGGACGATAGCCCGTGGTAGCGCGAGAAGAGCGGCCAAAAAGACCGTGACATGTTGACTGATTGTATCGTTTCTCATTGCAGTGGCTCGCCGCGGACTGGACATGATGAGAGTACGAGCGACGGATCCCCGGCCGTGCCCGAAGTGCGGGAAGATCTACCGATCGGCGCACACGTTGCGCACGCATCTCGAGGACAAGCACACGATCTGTCCGGGTTACAGGTGCGTGCTCTGCGGGACGGTCGCCAAGTCGCGGAATTCCCTGCACTCGCACATGTCGCGCCAGCATCGCGGGATAAGCACGAAGGACCTGCCGGTGCTGCCGATGCCGAGCCCGTTCGATCCGGAGCTCGCGTCGCGTCTTCTCGCGAAGGCGGGCGTGAAGGTGAGCCCCGCGGAGCTGAGGGCGCGCGCGAGTCCCACGGGGCCGCGCAGGAGCGACGTGCGCCTGGAGATGCCGCGCGGTGGCGCGCCCTCGGAGGCCGGAAGCTCCGTGTGCGGCGGCGACGATCCCGAGGACCTCACGCTCCCGTTCAGCCTGAGGTACGGCTCGCCGACGCCCAACAACAACACGGTGATCACGAAGGTGCCGCACAACAGCAAAGCCGCGGCCACCGCGATCGCCGCCAAGTCCCTCGAGTCGATAATGCACTCGAGTAATCGAGAGCCGAACATGGCGCCGCTTCATCCGCCGGGTCACCCGGGTGGCGGCGGTTATCACAACAGCGCGACGGGCTCGGCGATAATCGACACGTACATTCAATTTATGGCGGAAAATTCGGCTCTCTCGGGGCTGATGGGCCTGAGCCCCGAACAGGCGGCGGCCGTGGCCGCGTCGCATGCCGCAAAAATGAGCAGCGCGATGGACAAACTCGGTAGTCGCGGGATCGACGACTACCCGATGATCGGCCGGGACGAGGGAAGAGGACCGGGGGTCGTTCACGAGGATCGTCACGGCGGCTCGGGCGGTCAGAATGTCAAGGACGACGACGAGGTGGACTCCTCGGGCGGCGAGGAGGACGACTACAGCGAGAACGAGGAGCCCGAGGCTCTCAAAGCCGAATGATCGGCGTAAGAGAGAAGATCGTGTTCTTCAGAGAGAGAAAGAGAGAGAAAATGACGCAAAGATCAAGCCGAAGACGATAAGAAAAATCAATCCATCCACTACCTCAGATAATACTATATTTTTTAATGAATCCGTGTCACGTTTTCCAATACACACGACATACACACTACACACACACACCACACACACACATACAGACTTGTATGTACAAAGTGAGTGCGCCGATGCAGGGGCAAGATTATCGTTAAACGTATGAAGCTACGAAGGAAGAATGATCTCCAAACCCTGTTCACGGGATTGAACATGGCCCTCGAACAAAAAAAACCTAGCGACACTACCGCCCCCGATACCACACAGACCTCCGATAATAACCACTCCCCAAAAAATATTCCATCCGTCTACCTCAGTGCACATAATAGAACGATAGATCGTAGAAAATAGTGAGAGAAGAGAAGAGAAGAAAAATGGAGAAAACGACGTATCGAAGAGAGACACACGATGATGACACGAAGATGAAGAAGAAGAAGAAGAATCAGAAGAAGAAGAAAAAAGAGGAAGAAGAAGAAGAAGATGAAGAAGATGAAAAAGAAGAAGAGAAGAGAAGAGGAGCCACAACGGAAAGATGCGATTAACGCAGAGTTAGGTAGTTTAGATCGAGATAGCGAGTCACGGAACAAGGGAGAGCAACACAGTCCTTTGATTTCGAGCCTAGCCCGGAACGATTCCGAACAAAAAAAGAGCGAAAGAAATCTAACGAGATTATCCGTTTGTCGTTTTTCTACCGGATCGATATCGAGGTCCGCTCGCGAGATACGCAGTGACGAAAAGCGCCACCGCGAGGCTCACGTGCGTCCGACGTTAGACCGCGGAACATACGAGCCACGTGACGTGCAACTGTGTTTATTTTTTCGTCTTTTTTTTCAACGTTTTATCATTTTTTCAAAATTTAAGTGGCGCCTTTTCGACTCTCGCGGCGAAGAGAATATTATTATTATTATTATTATTATTATTATTATTATTATATTATATATATGAATGTTGAGGAAAAATATATATTGCCTAGATTTGTAGTGAAATTGGGTATACTGCAGGCACGTACGTACGACAGTTAAAGAGAAAAATACGTATACGCGTAGAGCTAGGATTGGGCTTTGCTTCTTTATCGAAGATGCATCGGCGACGAGTGACACACTCTTACGGCCGAGTGAAATTCGGCTCGCAGGAACGAAGCAAAAGAGTGAATTTCGCCTTGTGAACTTAATGAATAGCTCGAAGGTCGTCGACGTCGGGTCGTCCCGTGCGAAAGAACGACGGCCGACGAGCCAAACGAGAGATGACGAGAGAAATCAAAAGTCGAGTAAACAACTAACAAATCATTCCCCTCCTCAGCCCACTTCGAAATTCCCTCGAGATTCGCAGCGTTTCTCGCTTTTTCGTGGTTTATTGATTGTCGTTGGCTGACTAACCGCTTATTAACAGATCAAGATTTTTCATGATTTTCTCATTCGCTCGTTCTCTTTGAGATAAAATTAATATCCTCGGGTAAACAAAATTCCCATCATCAAACCCCCTCCCCCTTCCTTAATTATTTTGAAACTACGAACGTGAATATTCTTGCCATATATAAATACGTCGCACGCATTTTTTTTGCCCGCGCGACGACGTACTTCGAAGTGGTCGACTAATTCAGTTCATCGCTCGGGGAGAGGTCGAAGTTTTTTTCTTTCACCCCGAAATTCGGTAACGACTCGTTGAAGACAAATTTCGCGAGGATGAAGGAAACTTCCAGCTCACTCGGAGGGCGTTTGGAACTCTGGCGAGTTGTCGTAGTTGTAAAATGGTTCCTACTACTAATAATACATACGCGAGCTAAAATTCAATAACTTTAACTCGTAGACTAGAGAGAAACGAGAACGTAAACGTGTGGTAACTGTTATTACACTGCTGAAGATGCGCGTATAGACGGGGAAGAAAACACTGTAGCAATACACGTGCGTGCGTGAAAGCGTGAGAATGTGCGAGACTACTGAGAATGCGTGATGAGAGAGAGAGCGAGAAAACGTACGTAACGTTTAGATGATCAATGAATGTCGGAGGAAGAGCAGGAGAGTGATAGGATAAGAGTGAAGATATAAATTTGTAGTCTAGATTCTACACGTAGGATAGGTTGTACACAATACTCCGAGTATACTAACTGTAGAATTAAGTGACGTTAGTACGATTGCTGACAGGGATGACGCGCAGCGATTTTTATTTTTGTTTTTTTTTATCATTTTTATTTTGTTTCGTTTTAGGCCGTGAACGACGAATTTAAAATGTGACTTCGACGCGCTCGGTCGCGTTGTCTACGATATCTCGTTCGCAACTGACGTTGCGGAGCTCCCGCGACTGTGGACGACGGGATATTCGAGAGATCTCGGAAATTTGGAAGAGTCCCAGAGCGACTTGTGGGCACTATTGTTTTTCGCAAATTCGTAGAGTGTTCGTTTCGTTTATTTGTTCGACTTTGTTTTAATACTGTATCTAGCCTATGTGTATAGTATGGTAAAAAAATACGTACGTACAACAGTATACGAGAGTCCCGTGGTTTAAATATTTACATATATATATATACACATATATGTAGGGTGCGTATACGAATTAAAATTGTAATTGATAGATCAGTGAATTGCGTCCACAGCGCGAGCGGGCGATGTGAGAGAAATACATTGAATTGGCGACACAGAAGCCGGATACTAATGATCGGGGCGGAGGAAGAAACGGCCCGGTGAGAGAAAGGGAAATATTAGCGAAGAGGAATGGTCGCGATCGATCGAGGCATTTGTGAGAAATTAAAATTCAGGTCTATAATCGGTACAAAGAAACCACTTCTTGCCTTGAAGCTCTCTATACCTATGATAAATATCGAAACGAGACAGAGTAACGAAAGATGAAGAAAATAAAGAATGAACAAATAGATACATAAATCAAGAGTAAGTAATAAAAAAAATCTACTTAAGGAGACGTTCTTTTTTTGAATAACGTAGACGAAAGCAAAAAGGTAATCTTCCAAAGTACAAATATTCATCGGGATCATTGGGAGGATGCGGATCTAGCGAGAACAAACAGCGCGGTTTGCTGGCTTCACCGCCGTGATTCTTGGCACCGACGAAATTAATTAGAGTTGTCGTCGATGAAAAAAAAAACAAACAAAAATAATAAAAAACTAAAACGATTGACATGATAATCGGATGAAATACTTAATTAAATTAACGAGGAAAAAATCGTTTAGTGCCATAGTGTTCTCTGACTGTTGACTCGATGGTTCAACTGTACGCGTCTGTTTTCGTTTCCTATATTGTAAAAGAAGAAAGGGTCATACACACATTGAGGAAAAAAAAAGTATTTTTACCTTTCGAATACATCCGCATAATTAACTCGATCTCGCCAATACACCGTGAAACTTTTGATTACGAGTTTAATCCGAGGTAATGGCTGCATCAATCGAAATAAGACATATTTAATGAATCCAAGGTTCAACCAACGACGTGGCGCAGGGTGTAACGCGAGTGGCAAGTGGCGACGGGCGAGCCCCGAGGGTGGCCGAGTTTTCGCGCGCGCGCAACTTTACCCCAAACAGAGATTCGAGTCAAACGTCCCCCTCATCCTCAGCGATAATAGTTTTCTACTATACAGTATTTATATAGCTATATGTATACACACAGAGAGTCCAATGAGTCCATATATATTCGTATATAACTATTATATATACATAGATATATATTATATATATATATATATTTTTACACAAGATATGTGACAAGTCCAAAAAACTCGCCGCCACTCTGGGCTCCCTACCGACCATCGCCTTGCGCCGCACCACTAACTTATAATAGTCCGCAATAGTCAACTTCTTCAATTATTATACAACCACCAACAGTATTGCAATAGTTTAATATAAAAAAAGAGATCAAATCGTGTGAGCAGCTGTTCTCGATTGCTCGTTGTTGTTTCACGCTGAACATTGGAATCGCAGCGAGCAATCGCGGTGGCTGCTGTCTCAGGTACTTATTTTTAAAAAACGTGAAAAAATAGAAATAAAAACCAAGAAAAACACACACGATCATAAATACATTATTATTCATAAATGTAATAACAAACTCAGGAAAAACTGAAGCAGGCAGGCCGTGATATAATATTAAATACTTGATAGCAACTACTACTACGACTATACATATGTGAACCTTCATGATTTTACGTTTATCATAGACGAGACCGAATCACGTCTCGCAGCTCTTTTATCTGTGTTGTGTTTTTTTTTTATTTCTTTCTCCGATCGTTAAAATCGCGTTTGACACGAGATTTGTACACATACACACACACAGACGTCGTCGCGAGAATTGCGCGGAGGGTACCGAGCGGGTACACGAGGTGGAATAAACGCGATTAAAATGACAGAGAGGCGAAGTGACGCGTGGGCGAGATTAAAGAAGAAAAATCACCAATAGCTACCTCCATTGTACTACTATAAAAATATATCAGTCTTCTTGCGTAATATTATTATAAATACCTAACGATAATAATAATACTTAAGTAAATTCACACACCACTCACGCGAGATCAGCGAGGCGACGGCGTAGTAATATATCCGAGACGGGATAACGAGAGCGAACGAGAAGAGATGAAGAGCCGCGAGCCATTATATATATTAATATAAATATCGCGGCTCGTCGCACGCATTACAATTGTACATTGAAACGAATATTTACACGTTATACATATACCAATACGCGAGATGTACTTCCACTGCTTAGTTTTTAAGGGTCGCGTGTTTCACGTCACGGCCGGGCGAGCGCTAGCGCGTGATTGAACAAATGCGAACAGAACATTCGAAACCAACAGTCACAATTGTCTAAAACGAAAAAAAAAACAACAAAAAAATTCACTGCCAACGTCTCACGGAGCTCGGCCGTGTCGTGACAATGAACAGTGCTGAATTCCAAATCAACAATGCAATACAAATGTACTTACACTGGACAGTCAAGAGCGTACGAAGAGAACGGTGGATAATGAATTATCAACGAACAGATTCGCCGGTTTTTTTTTTACAATTATTATTACCGTTTTACCCCAACAATCAGCCAGGCAGACGTGCGAAAGATTGTCCTAATAACTCGAGTAAGAAAAGTGAGAAACCGTGGGCGCGTTAAAACGAAAAACCGCGTTCATTGCGAACGAGCTCCCATCGTGTATATAGTGTACACTGCATATGAAAATAATAATCCCGAGACGGTCCTCCCGATTCCCCAAGCCCCCCAACTCACGTGATATTTACAGAGAACATAATCAGGGACGCGTCACAACCAATAGGTATATTGTAATACGCGTAAATAGTTTCCTAGTGATAGAGATAGCGTGAAAAAAAAATAAGAATCAAGATCATAAGCATTAAATCGGTTAGTTCGTAACTTATTGTCAACTTCTTTTCCCTTCGTTTTTTTTTCTCTCTTCCCTTTCTCTGTCTAAATCATCATCACCGCGCGGAACGACAGCCCCGAAGTGAAACACGATGTTTTTTTTTCTTCCTTTTCTTCTTATTAATTATTCTTCGTTTTATCGTTAACTCGCGTAATACGGGGCGACGTAACTCAACGTGCAATTTCGACGTGTCGACTATGTGTGAGATTTTAAGCTGGATGCTCCATTCATCGCGCAGTGCATGTGTGTGTGTGTGTGGCTGTGTGTCTGTGTGTGTTTGTGTGTGTGCGTGCGCGATTTGAACGTAGAAAAAATATCTGCAAAATTGTAATACGATCGGTCGATTTAGATTCGGTGCTCTGGCCGATGAGTGGGGCGTCCACCTCTCGACGCGAGAGAATGAAACGAGGTCGAGGCGCGAGAGAAGATTCGCGCGCGCGCGCAACCTCGGCCGTATCCGTGCGGTCACTACTTATTAAGGTGCTTCAGAATAATTGTTACGTTACGTTTAATTACACCGTCACTTTCATTAATACGATTATTGATTAATATTACGATTATAACGAGGACGATTTTACGATTACTTTTTAAACTCATTCTCACTTCTGTACAAGCTCGTTGCACGAGAATCGCGATCCTCCGGGACCATCCCGCATTAACTTTTTCTTGTAAATATTCATACAGTCTATTTATCTATCGTCATCTCTCTCTCTCTATCTTCCCGCTGACCAAAACGCGGCGCTCGACTGTCAGAAAAGCGAGGCCCTTCCTTTTCTTCCCAACCTCTCGCGATATATCCCTCTACCTCGATTGGTTTACCATTTTCTTTTTTAACGAACCCTCGCACGTACTACGCGTTTAATACTTACGTTCGTCCTTTGATAATTCTATTTTTGCCATTTTTTTTAACATGTAAGCCATCCAACTTGCCAATACGAATACAATAAATGTGTTAGAAAATTGAGATACTATCCTTAACGTTATTCGCATTTATTTGATTTTCTTCCACTCCCACGATGAGTTTTTTCTTTTACGGTAAGTTCGTTTTTTTTTCTCTTCGTTTTGTTTTTCCCTCCGTTTTACCTGTTTAAGCGCACCGTACAGTTAATGTGGTGGGGAAAAACGAGAAAATAGTGTCGCAGTTCTGCGTCCCAATTATACGAGATCTATGTACGAATATATAGACATACAGATATAAAAATAAGTTACTTATAAAGATACGTCTAGCTAAGGGTTAATCATTTGTTAATGTTTTACGCATCCACGCAGCGGTTGGATCGACACGACGAGTAGATTAAAGTATAATGCTAGCTAATTATGTGTAACGAGGACACGAGAGGAGAGGAACGTGGGAGAGACTCTCGTCGGATTCGGACAGATCGCCGAGGCTGAAAACTCGGCGCCGTGTCGATGGGCGTCTAAAAGGCTTTTTCGGCGGCGGGGGGGGAGGCCCGGCGGTTGCGCGCGACGTTTTCAATCGATTCGACGCCCGCGCGTGAGCCACCCCCGCACTTTTCCACGTACAGTATACGGTCAAAACTTCCATCCGTCCGTACTCGAGAAGTAAATATAAATATATACCAACACACTTGTATACGTATTTACGACGAAGCACGACGAGAACTTTTCGACGATGTTCTTTCCGCAGAATTTATGATTATTATTATTATTATTATATATAGGCTTGCGACGATCGTTCAGGATCGAGGAGCTAAGTGTGTTGCGGGGCTCGGTGCCTTTTTGCGGCCTGTTTGTACGCGAATCCGCACCGCGCTAGTTCGCTCTCGAGCTCGTACTAATTTTTTTTTTTCTTTTTTTTTCTTTCATTTTATAACGACGAATTGAACATTTCTAGTAATACTAATAATAATAACACCGCGATTCGGTCTTTTCTGGATTATTAGTCGAGATAAGAGAGTGAACTTTATATAGGTACAGCAGGCGATCACAGTTCCTATTTTGCTCCCCACATTGAGTAGCGTATTAAGACATCACGTATACATATATTGATAATTGAGCGACGAAGAGGAGTAAATAAAATTGGTGAGAAATAAAACCGCTGAAACAAAGGGAAAAAAACACCGTGTATTAATGATATGCTATATATTGTGTATACACGAAATATTAAGAACTGACGAGTATACAAAAGAATCGATAAGAGACTAGAGTCTATATTATATATATGAAATACATATATTAGAATCATGGAAAAGGTCTTTCGGAAAAAGGGAACCGCGGAAAAGAATCCTTACTGTACTTCAATTACTTTGGAGAAGATGAGTAAAGAGTAGCGAGGCAAATATAAGGGGGATCCTTTGTGTCTTTTTCAACGGGACCTTTTTTCCCTAATACCATATATTATGTATATGGATGAATAACGCCGGAACATTAGAGTGACGGTTATGTCTAGCATAAGTGCATTAACGTAACGGTTATACTTTGGTCTACTTAATAATAGGAAATTCGTTAAATGCAATAGGCGCATGCGATACGTTTTAATTCATTTTTCTATGGATACCCTGAAAAATTATTCTGGACGTTTTTTCAACGCTGATTTCAATTTCCTCGTGACAGAAACATCGACTCGTTTTTTTATTACCTCCGGCGACGAATGAGTATAAATCCGACTTTTTTTCTCGTACAATGAACGAAACAATATACGTTTCGCTTTCGACTAATTGCGATTAGTCGTCGATTTTCGGACGCAGTTGATTTTCGAATGTGCGATTTTTTTTTACAGTCCTTTGTATATAGAAATTACTATAATTAGTGTAGATGATTACAATAAACGGCGAAAAAGAGGATATGCGTTTCACTGATTTTCCTTTGACGCCGACATCCACAATACAGACACACAAATGTCTCGCTAATAAAATAATTTTAAAAAATGTTAAACGACCAAAAATACCCAAATGACAGAGATCAGGAATCTACAGTATCGACTGTCGGTATGTGACTACACTCCATTTTTTCGTACTCGCGATAAAATGAATAACAACAAATCGTCCGTAAAGTTTGGCAATCTTGCGATCTGCTTAGAAAAAAATGTCCCCAACCAAATCGATCGAAGCGAACGACTAATCGGCAGAAGCTCCGAGCGCGCGCGAGTCAAGAGCACCAAGTCCGCCGTTTCCCCGCCAGATGTCGCGAGCGCGACCGCCCAGCGTGTCCCGTGAATTATCATCATTATCCACCAAGCGCACTGTCATTGTTATCAAGGTAGAGCACAGAGGAGCGCGCGGGTGAATCGCGGCGGCGGTTGGCGCGCCTGTCGATAAAAGTTGTCGGGCCTGTTAAGGCGCGAGAGGTGGGGAGCGGCGAGGGGCTTACAATCTAAGCCGATAGCGAGTCGGCCAGCTGCGAGCTGCCTTGGTGCGCGAGTGCGACGTCGTGGTGCTGCTGGCAGTGTCGAGGGAGCCCGCACGTCCTGGCAGCCCGAGACACGGTATTTAAAATCCGCAAACCCGACATTCACCGCACCACCCGACGTACCGCCGATAATCGAAAATTCCACGAGACCGTCCGAGGTGATCGTGTCGTCCGCAGTCGCGGATAAAAATGCGGTGACACTTTCGTCGGGGCGGAACAAACGGCGAGTAATATCGCAGCTTACAGACCGCGCGAGGGCGAAAAATCGTGTCGGCCGACGATGTTCGCTCGAGGACTGAGAGAACGGTGAACGTCGAACGCGCCGCGCCGAACGACGAGTCACGCGAACGCCCGGGATACGCGACAAATGCCGTAGTTGACGAGTGAACGTCAACGCGAAACCCGCATGTGCTCTTGTGTCAAGGTGGGTGTGTTAATGCGCGCGCGTGGCCAGCGAGTGTGTGAGTGAGAAAGAGCGGCGAACGTGCCAGCTATCGCCGTGTGGTTTGCCTGCCGCTGCTGCTGTCGCGGTGCGCACCTGGACCAACGAGAGCCGCGATGACAACGAGGGAGCTTTACGTCAAGGTAAATCCTCGGTGCACTCGCCCCAAACCCGCGACGCCTCGCTCGTTGTATCTCTGTGTAATATCTAACCTACCTACCACCACCTTGGATTGTCCGCCTCGGAGCCGCGTTCGGCGTTCCTTTTTAAAACTAAAATCAATAACGACGGACGATCTTGGCTCTCCGCGTTCGTCCACTTTTATTTACCCTCTTAGCGAGCGAGGTACGGCGGCTCCTTCTCGCCGCCCCAGCCCGACACGCGAAATTCAGTGATTCCGTTGCCGCGCGCGTTTCTCGCTGCTGCCGAGGGCCGATCGATCGTCCCAGGTGTCTCTGGGCCCTCGCGCCACGCTTCTTCGCATCCCCCAAACGCTATCTGGGTCAGATTCGCGCTCGGATCCGCCGCCAATTGTATTTACACGCGCATTGTGTGTTCGTTCGCGATTCCCGATGGCTAATTGGCCGCCGCCGCCGTCGAGTATGCAACGCGGATACGCGGAGAAAAACCGGCTTTTCGCGTGCTCCTCGCACGGCGATCGCTCGCAGTGCCGCAGGACTTTCACACGCGCGACTATCGACGGTCCTGATTTATCGCGACTCGGTCATGCGGACGTAGCTTGCCCGAGGTCGTATCGCGCTGCTGCTGCTCTCCTCGGGGTTGCTCGAGGTTTCTCCGCTCGCTGAGCGGACTTCGCACATTTGCGATCGTAACGAGCTCGAAATTGGCGCCAATAGTAACGGTTTTTTTTAACCGCTCATATTTTTGTTTGCAAATATCCGTCGGTGTGGTGAAGCGAAAAAAAAAACAAATACTAGAAGGAGTCTGAAAAAGAAAAAAAATATAGATGCGTACTATACCTGTAACTTGGCGTATCGTTGAGTCGGGTTTACGCGGTCAGTGATACTCGAGGCCTCGTTGAATTCCTCGAAGGTCAGTAAACCAAACAAAGAGACGAGGATTCGAAGCCGGAGAATCGCGGCTCGAGGACACGCGGTGAGGGAACGGGGAGGAGGGGGGAGGGGGATACACGGAAAGAGACGGAAACGCGAGCTACGCATTGATAGCCGACCGTTCCCTCGACTCTCGCGTCTCTTTAACTCGCATCGCTCTATTATGATCGTAAATGTAGTTACTTCACACGCTATTCAATTAGCGTTACCGCGCGTAGCTAAAAAAAAATGAAAGTTCAATCTGACGTAGAGAGAGAGAGGCTTTTTATTTATTCTCACTTGCAGCGGTTACGAGTATACAGGCTGAGTTAAAACAAGCGCCCCTTCAATTTTCTAACCACTCTCGGCGATACATTTTGACGATATTTAATTCAACTAAATTATTCAGGATTATTTCAAGGAAATATTATCATTATCATATAAGCATCGGCAAAACAGGCGTAGAATTTGTTTCAAAAACGAAAACACCTTACGGAAAGAAAAACAAAAACTGCAGTAGAAACGAAAAATCTCGAGTTCTGCTGCGACCTGTAAATCTAAATATTTAATATAACTGAATTATTCGGGATTATTTCAACGAAATATTATCATTATTATATAAACATCGGCAAAACAGGCGTAGAATTTGTTTCGAAAACGAAAACACCTTTCGGAAAGAAAAACAAAAACTGCAGTAGAAACGAAAAACGTCGAGTTCTGCTGCGACCTGTAAATCGTGTTGTACCTACATAACAAACCCGACCAGAGAGAGCGAGAGAGAGAGAAAATGGAGAAAACCGACGGTTCGCACGATCGCTTCGGGAGTCCGTGCGATCGGTCGCTCCCGGTCCCGGCGAGGTTGAGTCTGAGTCGCCGAGACGTGGCCACGGGGTCTCTCTCTCGCCGTTCCGGGCCCAGTCATCGAACCCTTTCTCTTTCTTTCTCCGTCCCGCCGTGGCGTCGCGGGCGCGAAAAGGATCGGTACAACGTGGAGCCCGCTTCCCGAGCTCACCCAGAGGTCTCGAGGCGGCGGCTCGGGAGCCTCGTTTGTTCGTCTCCTCCTCCGCCACGGCCGATCGCTCTGGGAATTTCCTCGTGGAATTCTCGGCCCGCGGTGACTCGGCCGCGCGCGCGCGCACGCGGGAATAAACTCGTCGCGCTCGTTCTCGCTAAGGACTCGTCGCTGCGGAAAAAAGCGCGCGAAAAAGTGCAGTAGGCGCAGGTACTTTGCCTCCCGGAAAACTTGACCCTGTTAAATCTCGCACTACTCGCCGGCTGGGTCACCTCTGGCTCCCATTCCCAACCTTATTCCAACTTTATTCCGTTTTCTCGCCTTGTATATCATAAAATAATTATACACGGAGAAAACCAGAGGCTAATACTATAGCAATTAGTACCAGAATTCGTGTACCGGGTGGGGGTAAAAATAGTTAATAACCAAAATAGCGAAAGGCTCATATTTTGAATTTAAAAATAATGAATGATGTGTATCTAGAATTATCATCATTATGAAATTCGAAATTTCAGCCATTCGCTATTTTGATCATTCGCTATTTTGATTTCGTTTTAATAAAGATGTGGGTCAAAATAGTGAACGATGAACATAGCGAATGGCTGAAATAGCGAATTTCGTAATGATGGCGATTCTAGATTCGGACCTTTCTTTATTTTGAAATTTGCTATTTTAGCCATTTGCTATTTTGGTTATTAGATATTTTTACCCCCACCCCGTGTACCAATACTAGCCAACATAGGAATTTGAAACCTATTCGGATTTTTTTTCGTAATTATTACAATGCCGCATACTAAAATGTATCATATTTTTCGTAGTTATTCGCGTACGCGTAGGAAAAATAGTCTTTATTTCGATACTTATTTCCATATGAATAGCATTTTTCAAATAAATATAGTTTTTACTGCTTATCACCCGAGCCCCGTTTTCTCAGTGTATTTATATTAATATATTAATATATCACCTCTGACTCTCGTTTCCAACGTTATTCCAACATTTTCTCACCTCATATATTATAAAATAAATTATGTTAACATTAATACATTAAAAAATGTCATACGAAATTAGCCATATATTTTTCTTTATTTAACCCATGTATTATATTATACGGACTACAGCTGCTCTCTCACGCTGCGGCGTCTCTTGTTTCGTAACTCCTGCCGCGCGTGAGACTATAGATCGATCCAAGTGCGCGCGAGGGTACAGTGCGTGAAATACGACTGACTGACCGACCCAGCGCACGCAGATATCAAGAGCCACACACGTGACCCGCGAGCGAACGAAGAAAATATTTTACAGAACTGAGGCAACGGGCCGCGATCGTGCGACTACACGTAGCGAGCGACTACAGTTATGTATTCTCTCCGTCTGTTACTCTGCTCTTGCGTATGCACATTCGACACGCGTTGACTCATCACCGCCACGTACTGATAAGATACGTGCTGTTCGAACATCCACCCCCCTCTCTATTCCGTCGCTCAATTGAAATTACGTTCGTGCAGTCGCTAATGAGATCTTTTTTTTTTTTTTACGCGATGTGGTGGATTTTTTTAATACCCAAAAGTCGATCGATGCATCATTAAGGTCAACTCTCTGAATGATAAGTTTTTGTTTTACTGGAATGAATTACTTTCAACGCAGCATCCACTTCCTTGTATCGTAGTTCGCATCAATTTTGAAAGACAATTTGTCGACAGTGGAGAAATAATGAGTTGAAAATTATCTGAACAGGAAAAATTAACTTCTCGACGCGGGTCGTTGATAATATTGAAAACGGCGGAGTCTCCGCTATTCGCGTGAATTGCACAGTGTTCCGGGGAGCCCGATCGACCGTCAAGCGAAAACGATAAAATTATCGTTCGTAATTTCCGTCCGCAATTTTTGCCCGGCTTTTTGCTCGTGATTGCGCGCCGTTGGCCTAAAGGTCAATGCCCACGTTATTGACACCAGCCGACTATTGGCACCAATTTTTTTCTTTTTTCTTTTTTTCAATTCGATATCGCTTGTATTTTGACGGTTTACTTTACTTTACTTATTGCTTGCGTGTAAAAAATCATTTTTCGCGTTTTTTTCGTCTAATTTTCTATTTTACGGGCAAACAACGGTGCTTTTCGGAATCAGCGAGAAATTTCCCATCGGATACTGTCTTCAAACTTTACGAAATCGAACATTTTTTATTGCGAAAAACGCAAGTCAACTTTCGGCTCCAAAAATTCTGTGAAAAATTCCGACATCAAGATATCGCGTGTTCCGCCTTGCGGAACACGCTCTATTCCCTTCGTTATAGAGTTTTCTCTCGAAGGAAGGAAGAAAATAATCCAGGTTCGACCGATCGAAAAACTGTAACCTCGATTTTAGTGAAGTGACTACGGGGTAAGCGCCCAGGCTAGTATTTATTAAAAAATGGTTACATCTTATTTCGATGTATTTTTGCCAGTATACGCAAAGAATTCGTCATTAGTTTGTTTCTAAATGCGATAGCTTTCGCGAAAAATGGAAAAAACTTTATTATCTACGATATCAATTTTTTATGGGTAAGCTTTCGAGGCGCGCCTACTGGTTAGTGTATTAAATTGAGAGCAGACAACAATGTTTCACAGGAAGCATTTTGATTTGCGAAAAAAGAAGTAAAAAAAACAGTTACTTCGGTTTGATGAAGACTAAGGTTAGTCGTAGGTATGCGTTGGGAAGAGCTCGCGACTTGTCGGGGTGCAGAGCGCCGCTCCACGGCGAGGGGAAGCCGTAGATCGGTAGTCGGTTGGCAAAGCATGGATGTCCGCGGCAGCAGCTTGCATTGCATTTAGCAGCACCCCAGGCTAAAGCCAGTTCTCGTTCTCTCTATTCGGACTACGTTTCTCGTATTATAGCGCTCTATAGACCTTCGACGTTTCTTTCCTCGGCCACTGGCGCACTGCATACACATTTGCAATCGAACGCGATCAGTCGTTCGGCCCACGGATAGCCCAGGCAGCAGCGATGCACCCGACTGCATCGTCTTTGCGCGCACAAACGCTCGATACTTTGGGGCCAGCGATACGTCGATAGTCTCACGCGAAAAAACGCACACGACTTGTTCGCGATGCACGCGAAAGAGTTTAGCGATCATTTCGTTTCTAGCGTAACATTTTGGCCACGTAAAACCATCAGTAATTCACGAAAATATTACCGCGAGTTCTCATCCAAAGATTAGCCCAATTGCGAGTGCCTCCTAAGTTTCTGTTTAAGGAGGCATCGTCGGTACAGTCACGTCAATTGCGCACTAAGATTTGAAACATTATTTAAATATACTTTCGGAAGGAAACAAGTGTCCAAAAAGGTGGATATGAATTAAAGAGATCCTGTTTAGTATAGAAAAAAATATATGCAATAAAAATTTACAGAAAAATAGCTCAGTTTATGCTAATAACCAATGGGACATATTATAAGCAGTTTTTTGGAAGTCAAATTGGTAATTTCAGGTCGATCTTGTCGGGCGACAGCTCGTTTTGTTCGTTGAAGAACGTTTTACGAATTCACCGAGTTATTTTCTTCAGTTTATTTGTCGATTAGGAATAAAATGAGATAAACTCGTCGTTTAATTTTCTTCTCTTATAAACAAATGGCTGTAATTTGTGACCTATGAATATAATCGCAAATGTTCAACGGTAAATTTGTGCATTGTCCGTCGATAAACAAAATGAACCGTCGCTCGACAAGATCGAACAAAAATTACGAATTTGACTTCCAAAAAACTGCGTATAATATGTCCCATTAGTTATTAGCATAAACTGAGCTATTTTTCTGTGAATTTTTATTGCACATATTTTTTTCTACACTATACAGGATCTCTTTAATTCATATCCACCTTTTTGGACACTTGTTTCCTTTCGAAAGTATATTTAAATAATGTTTCAAATCTTAATGCGCAATTGACGGACTGTACCGACGATGCCTCCTTAATTGAAGAAGAAAAAAATTATTAGGATGATCCAGAGCAATTTTCGATCATCCTGATCGTGAAAAAAAAATTGTTCGTTAACAAGCCGTTGAATTTATTAAACTATTTTTGAGCGCAAGCAACGCGATTTAATTTAAGACAGTAGCAAGTTTTGTTTCTTCTTTTTTCAGAAAAATTTAATTAAGCAGCTGACCTCAATTCTCAATGCTCGAATTTCTTCCGCATTGTATGTAAAACGAGTCGCTCTCGATCGGCCGGCGATGCTCGGTTAATTTGCATTATTTACCGAGAGATGCTGACAAAGGGCCGAACATTGCGTGGGATTCGAGAACTGGCTCGAGCCCCGGGTTAGATTTTTTTCCTTCCCTTCCTCGCGGTGTCCCGTAATAATAATTGCTGTTACCCGGTAGCCCGGCGGGCGGCTCGCCGGGCGGCTATCGCGTCTAGAAAGCTTGGGAAAATATTTCTCCGGAATGCCCCGGTGCGCAAGAACTCGAAGGGGGTTTCGAGCGCGAGTCGCGAATTACTATACTCAACTTCGAGCCAGACACGCTCGAGTTATTCCGAAGAAGAGACCAGCCAGTCAACCGAACTGTCTGCGCGCCGCGCGCGCTGTCTGCAGCTCGCAGCGGACGATGAAAAACTCGCCGATCGAGCTTTTCAATTTTAATTGCAATCATCCACCTCCGGTAGCGGCGATCGTGATGCGCTTTGAAGAAGAAAATTGATGCGACGGCGATTGTGGGAAAATTCTACTGTGTTATTTGTGAGAAAATAGTTTGGTACCGCGGATATAAATTCCGCTATATCAATCAATATTCAATTAAATGCTCAAACCGTTTTTCTCTCCCCGTGAAATGTGCAGTTTGGCATAATAATTGAAAAATAGATTAAAAAAATTGTGTTAAAATTCATCGACAGATGAAATTCGCTTCTCACGACGAAATTCGCTTCTCGAGACGCAACCATTGTGATCGCAAACGCGGATACTTTCGTTCGCTGAACTTCCGCGTCGGGGGGGGGGGGGGGGGGGGCAAACTTGTGAGAATGAATTTTTTCTCCAATCAAACAGAATCTCCGGGTACCCTCGATGTTCGCGCCACGTGCCCGAGCGAAAGTTCCCTCATTGTGCAACGTATCTTCGCCCGTGCAACATGTAGTACACACAGCGTGTCAGAGATCACCGAGAGTTTCGTGCCCGCACAAATTGCTCCAGGGTTTATTACGACGATTCAGGAACTGCATACAGCGTCTTGTGAAAATACATTTTTCGAAAACACAATAATGTCGTAACGATGAAAAACATGTTCGGTATTATTGTTACGCGTGGTCTCGTTATGGAGTATCTTAATTATCGCGCATGGCGTCATTTTGTGTAATCTTTTTTTTTGCCGATAAACAACTTCGTAACGAAGGAGCCGCAAGGTGGACGACGTGACAACGTAACAATAATACCAGACATCTGCATTTTTGCCTCCCCGGTCGTTTCGCAATTGCGATACGTATGATTCGAAGGAGCGCGAGCGTTGAGTTTGATGATCATGATTGAATTTACGTTTCGTAATGAAACTGCGATGCTTTTTGCCGTGCGTCGCGGTATTAGCGCACGGAAGGCACCGAGCGACGTATGCTACGACGATTCGACTCATCACCCTCGTGCCTTTTCGTCCCACACGTCGCTTCCCTTCTTCTTCATCGTCTTTTTTTTTTACACACTTCGTGTGTGCCCGACGACAAGTGTGTCAATGCAAATTCGCACGCTCGCTCGCGCGAACGAGCGGAGCCTCCACCGCGTCTCTAGCGTGCGTCGTAGTACAGCTTTACGTAATTTTTTATTCCGCTAACGTGCAGTCCACGTTGAGTACACGCGGTGAACAAAACTTCGTGAGATCTTTGAAATAAAAAATATAAAAATTTAAGAATAAAAAGAATTGAAAATATAAAAACTTAAGAATTAACAAAATTTGAAAAGTTAAGAATTATTAATTTGAAAAGTTAAGAATTTAATAATTTGAAAATGTAAAATTCAAGAACTTGAAAGTATAAAAATTTTCAAAATAAAAAGTTTTAAAGTTAAAAAATTTTAATCACGGTTGTCTGACCCGAGTAGTAAATTTGCAATACGAGTCTGGTAACTTTTATCCGTTTGGAAAGGAATTTTCGCGAAATTCATGGAGACCGTAGAATAATTAAAGTCACTCGGGTCTAAAAGTCGGTCGAGCCCTTTTCAATGTCGCCGTGGTGACCGCGGTGGAACGACGTCAACGAGCCCGGAACGCGGCAGGTCGGATGAAAGGAGCCGCCTGCCCGTTTCCTTTGGTGCGAAATTGCGGCAACGGATAAGCAACCCTTTACGTAATCCCACGTTGGTCAAGCGGATCTCGCGCATCGCTGCAGCGTCAAGTTCACGGCTGCATTTCTAACCTGCGGCGCGCGAGTTACGCGCTCCGGTACCTCGACGATTTAATTGAGCGCGGCAGAGCGTCAAATGTGTCTGCAATTAATTCGCATTTGCGCGATTACCGCGAGATTTGTACTTCTCACCGCGAATGAATGAATAAATAAAGAAATAAACGAACAAGTAAATTATTTCACCTATCAATCCGTATTTCACCTTTTTGGTAATTTAATACTATTTTTTTTAAACCAGATTTGGAGTTTGCTCCAAATCTAATTAAAAAAATGGACAATATTTTTAATTGAATATTTTGTCGAAGCTGCAGGCGCCGCCAATTTATTTTACTCCATTCCCGTTACGGAGCGTCGCAAAAAATGTCGGCTACTATAAAATCAATTTCCAAGAATCAAAAAATAATAAATTAGTAACGTAATAACTTTTACATAAGCCGACTAGTTCGTTGAGATTGTTTTTCTCTTCCTTTCTCATTGAGATTCATTATAGTTGCTGTGCGCTTCTGCGTGGTTCGCGAAACAAGGTTGACGACTCTCGTTGCTTTCCGCAGGGACGCGCGGTCATCGCGCGAGCGCGCGGAAGATCGGCGACCGCGTCCGACTGGTCTTTGATTTTCTCGTGACCCGTATTCCCGCGTCGGCGACCAGCATTCTTTATGTACTACCGCGTATTCTCTCTCGCGCAGCCGTGGTAAATTCTTTACTCGGTGCGGTGCGTGCCTACCGTTATTCGGCGATTACGGGCGGGCTGGCTGTGGCTATTCTAAACGCCGCGCCTCTCCGCCGCGCGACGAGAGAACGCGACAGGCGACCCATTGTAGGCGGCGAGCCTGAACCCTCAATTGCATAACGTTTTACCGGTCTCGGTGGAAAAAAAGAATTACCGTTCGACGCATGCACACTTTTGTTCCTGGAGGGTACAGCTGTCCCCGATCACAGCTTTTTCTAACTTCTTATTTTCTTCTTTTTTCATCCCTACCATTTTTTTTTAAATTAAATATCGTCAACTTTTAACTCAGATAGATGAGTGAATTATCATAAATGATGTCTAAACGAAAAAATGGCGTATTAATTGCAAAGAAAATCTCCAACAAAATGGTTATTTTATAAAGTTGTTTGACAGAGTGTTTCGTTTTCAGGGTGGGAAAGTATGGGTCCCCCACCCGGACAAGATATGGGAGGGCGCGGTGCTTCTCGAGGACTACAAGGCGAACCAGGCGACGGTGTCGGTCCACACGGACGACTCGAATCAGCGGAAGGTGCTGGAGATAAAGACGGACGCGGATCTACCGCCCCTGCGGAATCCGGATATTCTCATAGGCGAGAACAACCTGACGTCTCTGTCGTTTCTCCACGAGCCAGCGGTTCTCTACAATCTACAAATTCGCTTTCAGCGGCACTGCATATACACGTACTGCGGCATTGTTCTAGTGGCGTTCAATCCGTACGACGAGTTGCCGATCTACGGGAACGACACGATATGGGCGTACAGGGGGCAGGCGATGGGCGATCTCGAGCCCCACATATTCGCCGTCGCCGAGGAGGCTTATACAAAGCTCGAAAGGTATATTTGAAAGTATATAAGAGATACCGAACTTTTCGCCGAAATATTTATAATTATGTATAACTTATAAGGAAGACCGGGACCCCTAAGCAAAAAATGGCTCCATGACAAAACCCAAAGAGTTTTTTTTTATTACTTTTCACTACAAAATTGGATATCAGTCATCAATTCTGAAAGTCGGCAAAAAAAATGTTCCGGGGTAAAACGGGCCCCCCTCAAAATCCGGCACAAATATGCATTCGCACAGAAAACACTACCGATCGGTATGAGTGTTGATTATTTGGTTCTTTTACTAAAATGTGACACAAATGCTAAAATTATTTAGTCGTGACGGATTCGCCGTACAAGCAAGAATTGATGCAGAAAAAAACTGTTGCCGAAGAAACCCGCGAATAAAAAAAATCATGGAGGACGGCGGGGAAAAAAGTTTTGACGAAGGAAGAAGCCTCAAAACTCAACGGAGACGGGAGCCCATTTTACCCTCATTTTTATTTATTTTTTCGATGATAAAAAAAAGTGGGGCCGTTTTACCCAGGAGGCCCGTTTTACCCCGGTCTCCCCTATATATCTTGAATGTACTTTATTTCCATAGGAGGAACAATTTTCTTTTCGCGTGCTTTCCGATTTCACAATTCGTCTTCATTGTTCCAGAGAGAGTCACGACCAGTCAATTATCGTGTCGGGTGAGTCGGGTGCCGGGAAAACGGTATCGGCCAAATACGCGATGAGATATTTCGCGACGGTGGGCGGCTCATCGACGGAGACGCAGGTGGAGAAGAAGGTGCTGGCCTCGTCGCCGCTGATGGAGGCGTTCGGCAACGCTAAGACGACGAGGAACGACAATTCCTCGAGATTCGGCAAGTTCATCGAGATACACTTCAACAAAACATACCATCTCAGCGGCGCCAGCATGAGGACCTATCTTCTCGAGAAGTCGAGAGTGGTCTTTCAAGTAAGCGAGAATCCGCCGGTTTTGCGCAGCTTCGAGATCGAAACGTACTTATAACTTCCCACCGCAACGATACGCGTAGCGAAATTCGAGTGACGCTCGTTTCGTTGCAGGCCAACGAGGAGCGAAATTACCACATATTCTATCAGATGTGCGCGGCCGCAAAGCATCATCACGATGGCCAGAAGCGATCTCGCTTGCAGCACTTGTACCTCGAGGACCGAGACAAGTTTCACTATCTAAATCAGGGTAACAGTTCTGTGATCAAAGGGGTGGACGACGTGACCTGTTTCGACGAGACCGTCGCCGCACTCGCGAGGCTCGGCTTCAACGCGAGACAGCAGGACGATCTGTTTCGCATTTTGGCGGCGATACTTCACTTAGGAAATGTAAATATAACGAATAGCGATGTCCAGGAAGCGGCCGACGACTCCGAAGGCAGTCATATTTCTGTGAGTAAAAAGATGATTAAAAAATTAACGCGATCGTCGGGAAAATTTTCGTTTATTCGTTGCTCGTGTTGCGCAGCCCTCGGACAGACATCTTCTCGCGTTTTCGGAGCTCCTTGGGGTTGACTTCGACTCCATGAGAATGTGGCTGTGCCATAGAAAAATCGTCTCGATGCGAGACGTAATATTGAAGCCGATGAACGTCGAGCAGGCTTACGGCGCTCGCGACGCTCTCGCCAAGCACATCTACGCGGAGCTCTTCAACTTCATCGTCGACGGGATAAACAATTCGCTGCAGACGCAGAGCAAGTCCTTGTGCTTCATCGGTGTCCTCGACATCTACGGCTTCGAGACCTTCGAGATCAATTCGTTCGAGCAATTTTGCATCAATTACGCCAACGAGAAGCTTCAGCAGCAGTTCAATCAGCATGTATTCAAACTGGAGCAGGAGGAATACCTGAAGGAGGAGATCGAGTGGACTTTCATAGATTTTTATGACAATCAACCGTGCATCGACCTCATTGAAACCAAGCTGGGGATTCTCGATCTCTTGGACGAGGAATGTCGGGTAAGCTTGCGCACAAAACCTTCGCAATCTTTGTCACATTTCGCGTCTCTTTAATATCCGCTTACTGGCCGATTGTATTTACAGATGCCAAAGGGATCCGATGCGTCTTGGGCCGAGAAGCTCTACGCTAAGTGCATAAAATCAAAACACTTCGAGAAACCACGATTCGGCACTATGGCATTTTTGATTCATCACTTCGCGGATCTCGTGCAGTATCAGACGACGGGGTTTCTCGAGAAGAACAGAGACACCGTGATGGAGGAGCAGATCGAAGTTCTCAGGGGCGGAGACGTGAGTGTCATGACTAAATCGCAACGACATATTTTCCCCACCTCTTCCGCATCACCAACCGCTCAACTGCTCAATTTCAATTGCAGAACAAGTTGCTGAAGAAACTATTTTGCGACGAAGACCCGAAGCTGGCCGTGCCGAACGTGAAGATCAAGATCTCGGCGCAAAAGCCGGCGGCGAGCACGCCGAAGCAAAACAAGAAAACGGTGGGTTCGCAATTCCGCGATTCCCTGAACATGCTCATGTCGACTCTAAACGCAACGACACCACACTACGTTCGTTGCATCAAGCCGAACGACACGAAGGAATCCTTCGAGTACAATCCCATAAGAGCGGTGCAGCAGCTGCGAGCCTGCGGTGTCCTCGAGACGATTCGCATATCGGCCGCGGGATTCCCGAGTCAGCGAACCTACGCCGAGTTCTTTCAGCGCTTTCGTTGTCTGTGCAAGTTCAAGGAGATTCGTCGGGACGATCTGCGCGAGACTTGTCGTCGTATCCTCGCGACTTACATAAAGGACGAGGACAAGTTCAAGTTCGGCAAGTCGAAGGTTCTCTTTCGGGCGGGGCAAGTGGCGTATCTGGAGAAATTGCGGGGCGAGCGGCAGCGCGATGCCTGCGTGATGATACAAAAAACGGCTCGCGGCTTGATCTGCCGACTGCGGTACCGGAAGATACGCCGCGCGATACTCGGGCTTCAGAGGCACGCGAGGGGCTGCTTGGCGCGAAGAAAGGCGCAGGCGGTGCGACGAGAGCGAGCGGCCGTGCGGATTCAGTCGTGCGTCAAGGGTTGGCTCGAGCGAACTCGTTTTTTGCGCATCAAACGCACAATCATCGGACTGCAGACGTACGGGCGCGGCCACATGGCGCGCCAGAGGTATCAGCTGATGAGGGACAACGCCGCGGCAATGACGATACAACGTTTCGCGAGGGGATACCTCGTGCGTCGGGCCTGCAGGAAGAAGATCAACGACGTGATAATCGTTCAGTGCTGCGTGCGAAAGTTCCTCGCGAGAAGGATATTCCGCAGACTGAAGGCCGAGGCGAGAAGCGTCGAGCACGTGAAGACGCTCAACAAGGGACTGGAGAAGAAGATCATATCGATGCAGCACAGGATCAACGAGATCGTGAGTTTGTCCTTTCTACACCCGTTTTTTTTTCTCTCGCAGATTGATCGCGTGTACGCGGCGACTTTTTCGTAATCATGGTATTCGTCTGAAATTTCGCAGATGAAGGAGAACCAACACCTGAAGACGGTGCAGAACGAGGTGGTGGATCTCAAGTCGCGGCTCGAGTCGCTCAAGGCGGTGGAGGTGGAGAACAAGAAGTTGAACGGAATCGTGCTGGAGAAGGATCGCGAATTGGAGAAAATGCAGGAGGTGCTGAAGCAGGAGAGGGACGAGAAGATGGACATGCTGCACGAGCGCGAGAGGCACGAGCTCGCGAAGGCGGAGGAGAGCGCGAAGTTGCGGGAGGAGAACGAGAAATTGCGCAGGGAATTGTCGGGCGCGAGCGAGAGGCTCAAGTCGAATCAGCAGGGCGCGGAGGAGAACCTAAAGACGCGCTTGGAGCAGGAGAAGGACCTGCTGTTGCTGGATCAGGATCAAGATCGCGGAGCTTATCAGCGACTGCTCAAAGAGTACCACGAGCTCGAGGAGCACGCTGAGATGCTCGAGAAGAAATTGGCCGTTCACGTTCCGGGACACTCGAGGTCACTTAGCAATGCCTCGAGCGGCAGCGGGCAAATCGTCTCGACGGAACTTCCTGCGGACGACCAGAATATCGTAAGATCTCGTGTTGTTTTGTTTCTTTGTCTCCGCGTGTCGATTTCTTTACAACCGTAAGAACGATAAGATAACGAAGAAGATTGCTCGAGGCTTCCATTGATTTCAATTATTTTGCCGCTACAGGACTTTGGATACGGATCCGTGCGTTCGACGGCCTCGTCGACGACTCCTTACTCTCGGGTCGAGACCATCGACTGGAACCAGCAACGATCCGACAGCCCCGCCGACGGGGAATCCCATTCCGCCGGCAAGTCGCCGCCGGAAACGAACGGACCCGCCCAACCGCCCGTCGACGTTGGCCTCGTTCTCAAGCTTCAGCAGAAACTCAAGGACGTGGAGAAGGCGAACGGCAGGCTCGTGAGAATGGTGGAGGATCTCGAGCGCGATAGTCCCGAGGAATCATCCAGAACGCAGGATAGTTTCAGGGTGAATATTCGATGTTCCACTGTGGCGGCTTGTTTACCGACAGAGGCGCTTTCAATGGCTTCGGACGGGCGTTTTAAGGCGATGTGAAACATCCACGTCGAGCCCAGTCGGTATCAAAAACTGTAATGAACGTTTTTGACGGATATTTGTGTTTACAGCTGAAAGAAGAAACTCATTCCCTGCGGACTTCACCAGTGCAGAGAATGAATTTCTTCTTTTAACTGTACATGCAAATATGCGGAAAAAACGTTCATTACAGTTTTTATTACCGCAGTCGATATTTCACATGGCCTTAAATGTCGTGGAAATTTACACTTTGCAGCTTCAGGAGCTGGAGATGGAGAACGCGCAGTTGAAGAAGGATCTTGGGTCGCTCAGAAAAACCGTCGCCGAAGCGGATTCCACAACGGCGCAACATCAACTCATGGGTATTTAAAATAATTCTTCTTTATTCTCATTGCGCCTCCGGGCCGCGAAATCTTAAAGTGCCATAGCAAATAGGAGGAATTTTTCTCACCCTCAGGACAATTCGATGCACTCCAAGAGGAGCTCGAGCGGCGGCGAGAAGAGTGTATCCAGTTGCACAGCGTATTGGCTGATCATACGCGAAGAATGAAGAGCCTCGGTTCGAATTACGGCCGCGACGTCGACATCGTCAACGAGGACGGCGAGCTGATACTGGCTTTCGAAGCGCAGAAAAAGATCAACAGGTAACCCATTTCACCTCGATTGTTGCGTTTGAAAAAAAAGAGACGAAAAAAAACGAAAAAGAAAAAAATCCACCACCTCCCCAAGTCTTGTCTCTCACGCTGATTCCATCGTGCAATTTCTAATCACCATACTTTATCGTTTGTGCATGCCAATTCGTCTTAATCAGTAGACTTAAAACGAAACGAAAGGCGTCGAGAGAGTGAGTTCAGCAGATACTTTAGTCCCGTTAAGTATTTTAGTCGTTAAAAAACAAAAAAAAAAACAAAACCGATAAAAACTGTGAAGTTCTTGAGAACGTACAGTGGAAAGGAAATCCAATGAATAATTGACACGCCGAGCATCGCCTGACCGTGCGTTACGATTTTATTTTAAAGACAACTCGAGGACGAGCTGCAAAGCAAGGAGAAGGGCTGGCGAGCGCAGAGGGACGAGTGGCGCGGTGAGATCGACAGACTGCAGGACGAGATTCAGCAGCAACAGAAGTTACTGTCGATCAATCTCAGCAAAGCCCCGCAGACCCAGAACGAGGCTTACATGCAGCACGAGATAACGCGATTGACTTCGGAAAATTTGGTAAGATAAATTCAATAAATTAAAGAAACCACACTCGTGGAAACTCAACATTTTTCGTTGTATCCGCAGGAGCTGCAAGAGAAGTACGACAAGATCGCGGAGGAGTGCCGAAAGTTCAAGAAGCAGTGCAAACTCCTCGCGAGACGGCTCAAAGACGCTGGCTGTGAGTATTTTTCAGTGTTTTTCTCGACAATGTATTTTCAAAGTGCTAAACCGCAGCGTAACTGTTGTACTCACGCTGACGAAAGGCGAGGGAGACGATATCCGAGAATCTCGAGATCGTCCCAATGCGATGCATACAATGCACCGGGGAGTCGGTGAGTGGTGATGGTCGCAAAAAGTATCGCACGAAGCTCGTAATCACGCTCACAAGATAAACTTACGAAACACATCTTTCTCTCTTCATTCGCGCGTAATCAGAGACCATAACTCCACCGCGACTCATATCTCCGTTCGCGATGTCACCTTAGCACCGGGCGAATTTTCAAACGCGCCTCATCACTCGTTTTGTTCGCAGTGCCGGACAGCACGGAATCCGCCAACGACTCCGCCGTCGTCTCGACGACGACGCACTCGTCCGCGGACAGCGGAAGCCACATGCCCGCCATTCGCAAGAAGGAACGCGACTACGAGGGCATGTTGGAGTTCAAGAAGGAGGACATTAACAACGTGATACGACATCTCGTCATAAGTAATTAAAAACTTCATATTTTTTTAGTATCTAAAACAACGATCAATCGAGTTTTTCGAGTAATTCGAGAGCATTATTGAATTAAAAAAAAATAATAATTGCAGACTTAAAACCGAGGGTGGCGGTGACGCTGCTCCCCGGACTTCCGGCCTACATACTCTTCATGTGCATAAGGCACACGGACTGCATAAACGACGACGACAAAGTTCGTTCTCTGCTCACGGGCTACCTGAACGCCGTGAAGAAAGTGATAAAGAAGCGCGAGGACTTCGATTCGGGTGTCCTCTGGCTGAGTAACACGCTGCGGCTTCTTCACAATATGAAGCAGTATTCGGGCGACAAGCCCTTCCAGATCGAGAACACGCCGCGTCAGAACGAGCAGTGCCTGCGTAATTTCGATCTCGGCGAGTATCGCGTCGTGCTGAGCAACGTCGCGCTGTGGATATTCAACAACATCGTGACGCACCTGAAAGAGAGAATTCAGGCGCTGACGGTGCCGGCTCTGCTGGAGCACGAGGCGATATCGGGGTTGAACTCGAAGGACACGGGCCGCGCGCGATCCTCCTCGGTCGGCGAGGAGCGCAAGTCGACTCAGCAGAAGCTCGACAAGCTTCTCGACGAGTTGAGCTCGGTGCACAAGACCCTTCAGTATCACGGCGTGGATCCCGAGATCGTCACGCAACTTTTCAAGCAATTGTTCTACTTCATGTGCGCCAGCGCGCTCAATAATTTGCTGCTGAGAAACGAGCTCTGTCATTGGACCAAAGGGATGCAGATACGATACAATCTGAGCCACCTCGAGCAGTGGGCGAGGGACCAACGGCTGGTTTCCGCGGTCGAGGCTCTTCAGCCCATCATTCAGGCGGCTCAGCTGCTCCAGGCGCGGAAAAACGACGACGACGTGCACTCCGTCTGCGAGATGTGCAACAAGCTCACGGCCAATCAGATCGTCAAGATTCTCAATCTCTACACGCCGGCGGACGAGTTCGAGACACGAGTGCCCGTGTCGTTCATACGAAAGGTGCAGGAGAAATTGGAGCAGCGACGTGAGAACAACGAACAGGTGAGAAACATCGATCGCAGTAGCAAACCTTCGTCAAATGAGCAGAGAAAAGTCTCAAAAATTGATTCACGATATATCCAAATAAAGTGCTCATTATGTGCTAATTATTTGCCACATTTATACATTTGTGCTGTTTTAATTTTTTAATTTGATTTTTGGAAAAACTAAAAGAGCACAAGAATGATAATTTTGGCAAATAATTAGCACATAGTGAGCACTTCATTTGGATATATCGTGAATCCATTTTTGAGACTTTTCTCTGCCCACTTAAAGGAGGTCAGCAGCAACGCTAATAATTGATCCTCTTTTAAAAAGTTAATGAGTAACGAAAGCATTGTTGTCATTCTATTCGAGTTGTGATTGGTTGCCAGGAAAGTCCGTAATAAACAAAATCAGTTTGGTATCCAATTTGAAAAATTGGACAAGGACAGGCACGGCAGCACCCGTAACCTTTTAAAGCTTTATAAGAGCGCAGCAGCGGAAAATTGATTAGCTTATTATAGGTGATATTTTGAAAAGAAAAATTTCCCAGGTCGATTTTGGCGATTTTCGGTCCGGAGCCGGATCTATGATTTCTGACAAAAAATAACGTCGCCAAAAAATATTTGTTTCAGAATCGATTAAAAAGGTTAATAACCAGTGTTTTCGGGGGTAGAATATGCGACTTGAGAATGATGGTATATGTTAAAAGTCGATATTTTGAAAAGAGAAAAAATTGGTGTCGATTTTCGGTCCGGAGCCGGATCTACGATTTCTGACAGAAAAAAAAAATTTCGTCGCCAAAAAAATATTTTCTTCAAAATCTAATATAAAGGTTAATAACCAGTGTTTCCGGGGGTAGAATATGCGACTTGAGAATGATGGTTTAGGTTAAAAGTCGATATTTTGAAAAGAAAAAGATTGGGGTCGATGTTGGCAAGTCTGTCAGGCACGCGCGCCAGCGCGTGTGATTAGCCTAGTACTATGTAAATTGAAGAATTATAATCGCCGAAGAATTGATACTCGTGTTAGCCAATAATTGTAATGATGATCATTTCTTTTTGTAGCTACTGATGGACCTCAAGTACTCGTATCCGGTGAGGTTTCCCTTCAATCCATCGGACATTCGGCTGGAGGACATCGAAGTGCCGGACGTTCTGCATCTACCAATGCTCAAGAAGGTCTAGAGACAAAAGTATTAGATACGCGGGCGTATGATGAGCATACGAAATTGCGAGTTTAAGTTGATGTTTGCTTACCGGGAGTAGCCAAAAATCGCTTAGATGAAAATGTTCGTTGAACGCGAGGACAACGACGGGGACGCGGAAGACACGGTGGTTGGGCTCGAGAGCGTAAAAGTAGGATAAACGGAGAGACGTTAGAGACGCGGCTCGCGCATCGATCATCGACATATATATCACACATTCACACACACATATACACACGTTTTATATATTTTTTTTTACGCCGAGTAATTTGTATTTATCCAGAAATTGCATAATTACGCAGTACTTAAATACCCACTTATGCCATAAACAAGAGGAGTTTAAAGAGGAAAAAAACGGAAATACCAGAAAGATAATCTATTGTGGAGAGACTTCCAGTTCAGCGCGAACGACGCGAAGAGATCAATGAAACGTTTGTTATTAGCATATACTTTACATATATACATATATGTATTTAAGAAAATATATACATATATATATACATATGTATATGTTGAGAGAACAGGTGATATAGAAATAGTATATTTAAGCGCCCGAGTGAAAGAAGAAAAAAAAGTACTAATGTAAGAATCAATGCTACAGCTATATATAATGTAAAAAAAGAAGAAACAAATAAGGCGCAGCGCCGACCGATAGGCCGATAGAAAAACTTCCCTTGAATAGTGCGTATCGTAGTGTTCCGCGCTTCTATCACAATTTCATCACCATTAATTGGTTATACTTGATTCCTCGATTCCAGTCAAATCATATATATATATTTACATATATATATATATCTATTTTTTGGTGATTCTATGCCGCACGGGTTCTAATTGATTCGACGATTGTAGCTGCGCCGGATTGAAGGCTCGCGATAGAGACGTTTGTAAAGTAATGCGCGTGTATAAAGGAACGAGGAGAGCGTTGAGAAACTGCGCAGGAATGAACTACTGTATATTTTGTTATACGAGAGAGAGAAAGCTATAGTAAAGAGAAAGCTATACGATTGAGGCGGAGTGGCTCGCTATTGGCCCGCGAAAGAGAGGTATATATTGTTGTTACGTTATCGATTTGTCAGGTCTTTGACAAAGCTGAGTTTGTGCCATTTGATGAGTGAATTAAATCGAAAATTCCATTCGCTGACGCCGCGACAGCGTGATCCGTGATCGCGGTTGCGCGGCGGTCTACAATCATGTTCCATAGAAAATAATATATCTACATATACATAGAATTATCGGGCAAGAGGACAGAGTGCGAAGCGACGAGTGTTCCCCGCCGACTCTTCTCGACTCGCCGATTGCAACCCGAGATAATCGCTATTTCCACGATACATCACCTAGAGAATCGATGTGACAAATTTATTTGTTCCTAAACATGTAATAAATTATCGTTGACGAAAAAAAAAGACGGCCGTTCTGTTCATTGCGACGTACGCGCGGGGCAGGAAAAATAAACACGACGTTCGTAGTATTACAATTGGTTTAATGCCGTATAAATTAACGTCTACCGCCGCGGCGCGGCGTAGACTGACAAAATGCGTGGGAGATAGATGATAAAAAATGCGTGTTGCGTGTAACAAAAATTGGAGAAGAAACGAAAGTGAAACGGAAGAAGGGGACGCGAATGAAGCTCGAGAATAAGGGTTAAGCAACAGTGTAAATTACAATTAAACGAGTTGTGTCGTTCTCTCTTAAAGTTCGCTTCTTAAGTCAGCTTCGTGTTAAATATATGTGAGAAAAGAACGTTACGACGATTTTGTTCAGTTGTAATCGCCGGGATCGGCCGGGGATCGAATGTCGTCGATCTTGAGAATCATCTTGACGAGTTGCGTGGCCAGCAGTATCTGCTGTGTCTTGCTCTTCAGCGACTCGATGACGTTCTGCACTTTCATGTCGCTCGTGCCGCGGTTCATGCAATCAATGCCCAGCGCGGGATTCTTCTCCGAGAGCTGAAGCGCCTTCGTCTCGGCGAGCGCGTCGACGGCCGAGAGGCCAGCATTTTCCGCGAGCGCCATGGGAATAGCCTCAAGAGCGTCGGAGAAGGCGCGGAACGCGTACTGCTCGAGCGAGCTTATGCTGTCGGCGTGCGAGGCGCACGCGAGAGCGCATGAGATTTCCGCCGCTCCGCCGCCGTAGACGATTCTCTCGTCGGTCACCAAGTTGCGCACTGCGCAGAGAGCGTCGTGGAGCGAGCGTTTCGCCTCTTCGACGATCTGAGAAAACAAGGACAAAGTGTGATGTATCGATACATTGCTGAATTTTTCTCACAAAATATATATGTCTTCGTCGTTCACTGATTGTACAACAATGTCGCAGTCTCGTATTCGGCTCAAACTAAAAACGCGTGAAACGTAAAATGAGTACTCCACTGCGTGTTACTATAGCAAAGTGTCTGAACGGTTGGACGCATTGAAAATGGCATCGCCGTAATTCTCCTTGCAACATCGACTGAAAAAAAATCGAGGATTGTGCGAAACAATATTGAAAATTCGCTCACCATCTTGTTGCCTCCGCGTATGAAGATGGTGACGGCGCGGGAATTCTTGCACTCCTCGATGACGAGCATGCGGTCCTTCGTCGTGCCAAAGTTGAGCTCCCGAACGACCCCGGCAAAGCCGAGTTTGTCGGGCGTGAGTTCCTCGAAGCGCGGGACAATGCGGCCGCCGGTTGCGATGGCGATCAACTGAAAATCACGAGTGTCTCGTTAATCCGTTCGAATGTAATATTTTTGGTCGTGTTAATTTCGCATTTTTTTTTTAAAGATTCAAGCCCTCAGCTCTCATAATCATTGGTCATTGGAACCACTACGATAACTCGATCCGTTAGATCGACGTTCGCGCCATCCTCGTCGTCTTTACGGAAGCCGAATATTACGTCCGACCTCCGGAATGATTCGGCGGACGGTTCGCGATCGTGCGACGAAATTTCCCGAGCCTCGTCTTCCTCCGTTGCGCTTTGTCATCATTGGGCATTTAAGTTCGAAAAAGTGGAGACAAAAATCCGTAGAAGAAAAAATCACCTCGATCTCGGGTCCGCCGACCCATCGCACAGCCGGCAGGTCTTTCTGCAGCAGAAGGTGATTCGCCTCGTCGTCGAAGCCCCACTGACAAATTGCGAGGGTCGCGCCGGCCGCCTTCACCTGATCCACCATCTCGGTGAACTTTTCGCGCTCGTACTCGCGCAGCTTCTTGTAATCCTCCACGGACGTCACGTCGAGCTTATGCTTGGTCTTCGGCTTTGGCGGCTCAAACGGGCAGGTGAGAATCGCCAATTTCACGTTCTCCAGCCTCTGCAAGCAGTTTTGCGTTATAGATTACTTGTATCTTTAAAAATTCGAGCTGGGAAAAAATGTTTGAAAAAATCATCACTGTGTAGCAGCGAAGAATCGTGATCGATTAAAGAGGGAAAAAAATCGAACGACATAAATCTCAACTGCAGTTATTCTTTCGCAAGGTGTCTGGTCAGATCGGCGCATCGAGGGCATCGGCTGCAATTCTCCTTGCCATTGAATTTTGTTATGATTTTTACAATTTTTTAATTAAAATTACCTTGGGCATTTGAGGATGACTGAAGTCCTTGTCGATAACGACACCGCGCACGAGCATCGTGTCTTCGAGACGACCCCCGACTTTTCCCTCGACCTTGATGAGCTCGAAATTCACGTCGCGTTTCTCGAGATCGGCGACCGCCATCACAGCGTTCACGGCGATTTCGGCCATCTGCTTGTGGCATTTGTTGATGCTGCAATGTTACCAGAAAAATATAAAATAAAATAAAATAAAAATTAAAAAATAAGAAAACCCAAAGCGATTGAAAGTGCCATATAAAAATTGCCAATTACATTTTGGAGCCAAGCGTTGTCATGGCTGTCCTTATCAGGGGCTGCAGATCCTTCGGGTCAACTGGAAAGGACTCTGCAATACTGTCGAGGTGTTTGGTGGCGCACTGGGCAGCCAGTTCGAAGCCATCGGCTATCCTGATGGGATGAATGCCTTTGTCCAGCAGCCGCTCCGCCTGCTCCATCAGAGCTCCGGCCAGCACAACGACTCCCGTTGTACCATCTCCGATCTCGTCGTCCTGCGACTGCGAGAGCTGAACCATCAACTTGGCAATCTCATGATCGACATCCATGTTCTTGAGAATCGTCGCGCCGTCATTGGTGACCGTGATGTCACCATCCGGGCTCACCATCAGCTTGTCGAGACCCTTTGGGCCCAGCGAAGTTCTGAGAATGTTGGCGATGGTGCGAGCTGCAAAAATGTGGGACTGCAAACGGAAAATCGTGAATAATCCGTTGTATGCTTTTTTACGCATATATATATTTTTTAATTAATTTATTTATTTAGTCCGTTTTACTGAATTATTTTCGTTGCTGTGAAAAAAACAAAGAAAAAAAAAACTCCCACAAGAATATTTCCCGAGCGGGACAACCGCCTCTCTAGATCATTCCTTTTATGGGCATAATTCGAACGCGTTGTACAAAGCGGCCGTCCCCCCCCCCCATTATATTTCCATGAGTAACAAGGGAAAAAGCCGAAGATAGGCGTTACGAAACGGAGTATTTCGCATCGATATGTTCGCCAACTTGCCGGGTTCGGAAATTAGTCGCCGACAAGCTTGATAATAAGTCGACCGATAATTTCGGGCGAGCCATCGCCGCCATTATCCTGACTCACGTGGCCGCCCGTGAAAGGAGAACGAAAAAATCGTTGAAATTTCCCGACAGGACATCGTCGAGACTGTTTTTGGAGATCGTACGAGGAATCGAAAATCCGACGACACCGGGATTCTCGGTACGCCGGAATCGCGAGATTTCTCGACGGTGCGAAGGACATTTTAATTTTTTCCGGGGCCTCACCTTGATCGCATCGTTGCCGGTTAGCCGCTTCTGCTTCTCCTGATCCCGCAGAATGATGAACGGCCTGCCGTACTCGTCGAAGGCGATGGATCCCGGGATCGCCGACATTTTCGTGGCTCTCTACGGGCGATTAACACTGTGGGTGATACTGGGCTCTTCGTGCGTGCCGTGAAATTACTTGGGATCACGCGACTCTATTCCGCCGACGGGACCACCATCTTGCTTGTGCTGAGCGCTTGCGTCTCGTTACGCTGTCGCACGACGAGTGGAAGGCGCTTGTTCCGTCGATCGAGTGGCTCCACCTATTCCCGAGTCTCTCGGACACGAGTAACTATAGCTACCGCCCAAACTTCCGGTTTTCGAAAAGATCCCGATCCTCGCGCAGGGACTTCTTTTGTTTCTGACTTCGGTTCCTAGGAAGTAACAACTTTTTAAAAATAGTACTTAAACAACAGACAGCGGGAATCGCGAATAAGAAATTCTCGGTTTCCTTGCACGGTTATGTATTTCACGTTTAACTATTGCCTTTCGGGCGTTACAATCGTGAACAATTATACACATATAAGTCATACACATACTAATAATCATAATCATAACGATAACAATGATAATAATTAGTGGATCGACAATTTAATTACTCGGTAGAGGTACTTTCGACTCGGAGCCTAGAGGCCAAAATCCCTGGTTCGCAAAGATACATTTTCGTCGTGGTTTATACTTATTTCATTACAATAGTATTTACTCTATTACGTTATGGGCGCTCCGACGGCGTGCAGACGGCCTCGATAATCAGTGGTTTATTTTACATTCCAGCCTTTTTTTTCAAGTGAACATCCTGTAAACATACTTTAATCGTGTTGATGTATCTTACGGTCGGTTCCTCCGATCCGGAATTAGCGTCCGACTCAGAAGTCTTGATTGTTACAGATGATTCTTTTTGTAATTTCACACGTCAGTTACGAGAGGAATGCAAATCGATTTCGAGATACGACAGAACTTATCGTCCGCACAGTCGATAAATCGACCAAGGCCGTCCACCGCCGGAGAAGCGCTTATCGCGTAATTTTTAACAAGTGGCCTCAGCACTGTTAACGATAGTATGTATCGCATACGTTACGTATATATTCGACACGAGATTGTGAGAAAATGACTTTAGGATCAATCGCGACAGGCGCGCTCTTTCATTCGCAATAATCGAGGGTTCGTTACAATAAAAAAATGACTCGAAATCTTGATGAAAAAAAACAACCAAAAACAACCAAGATTTTACATGGGCGTCGCTGTTGTGTGCATGTAACAAGACTCGCGAACTTTCTTAGGAATTAACAGATCTTACACGCTACTGATATGTATCTCGTGTACGGAGCTACTTTGTACGTCTGGATCGTCCGCCCACCGCGTTGGATTTGCGACGTTGTCCGGACCGAAGACAGGCAACACATTAGAGTGGTGCATGGCGGGTGGTCCGAGGAACGTGAGGGGCGGAGTGGGATAAGGTGATGGAAAAGGGTGTGCGACCGTGACCTTTGAAGGACGGCGAGTGGGGGGACCGATAGACGTTCAAGGGCGGATCAAGGTCAAACCGTAAACGCTCGTAATAGGCCAAAGGGCAGAAAAAATGGAGAGCGTGTACCATTTAAACGTAGCACGTACGTCGGTAGTATACGTGGATATACTTCGGCCGTACCTCTGCGTTCGCGGTGTGTATAACGCAACAACAATCCGGGGTGTTCGCGCGCGTCTCTGTACCATCTGTACAACAGTACATATGTATAAGTATATTATATGTGTATAATTAAATGTATAATATAATATATATATGTATATACGCGTCAAGAAAGTATATGAATACTATGCAAATATATATAGAGCTTAAGTATACATATGAATCGAAGATAAAAATATAATTTCAATAGAATATCTTGCAGTAACATTCATAGTTCAAACTCTCCCTAATGCTTTTAGGCATTCGCGTGATATGTTTTTTTCTTCTCCTTCGTTTAATCTTTTACTCCTTATTTTCGTTTGTTTTTTAATTTTGTTTTCACTTTGTTCTCCTCAAACGCGACTTAACGTTGCACGCGCGCGCGCAGTCGAGTAACGTCGCGCGGGGAAAGCGTCGATGTGACTCCAATGCGGATGTTTGACAGTGTTTATTCGGAAGGTACCACGATTTCCATATTTGTTGTCTTCCAAATGGACGATTAGTCTCCTACGCGCGTCAACGCGTACGACGAAGCACCAAGGACCATTTACGCTTTTACTCTCTCGCGCGCGCTTTCTATCTCTCTACTTTACTTTCGGATCCGTTCTCACATTAGCGCTTCATTTGTGCATTGAAATTCCCGTGATTTGACTTACTTAACCATAATAATATATATTTATGTATATTATTATATATATATATATTTATATATATATCATAACATATTAGTTAAAGAGTAAACGCGCTACTCTGATATGTGTTGTATTATTCAGTCGCAATTATTCAGTGAGGAAATTGGAAGCCGTCTTTGACTGTCTCTCTCTCCCTCTTTTTTACTATTTTTTTCTGGTTTCTCACGCGCGCTCGGACGTTTTCCGAGCTGTTCTCCCCACTTCCACTCTCCAATTGAGCTTTACGGACTGGCGCACGGCTCGCGTGCGCGCCTCAACCAAAAATCCAAAAATCCTTTCGGACGATATTTTAATACTTTTGGGGAAAACAAAAATCAATGATCAAATGAAAAAAAAAAAAAAAAAAAAAAAAAAAAAAAAATACGAGGGTAACCGAACGATCGAATATTCGAGAACGAGATAATCTATCTACTTATAGTCTAGCTGTTCACGACAGTTAAGTTGAATTTGATTTTACAGACAGCTTCCCCCCTCCTTCGTCGACGGCGACGGGCGGCCGATCGTCTAGACGAAAAGGCCGCGCTTGAAGAGAATACGATTTCCCTGCCCGGTTATTCGCTTCTCCCCGGAGGTGTACTGCACGACGGATTTTATCTGGTCCGTCGCCACCGGGCCGATGCAGACCAGCGGATCCTTGAAGTACGAGCAGACCTTCCGCGTCGACTGTCGGTGGCGTCTCTGCAGCTGGCAGCACAGACCCCTGCTTATGTCGCACTCGCCGGACATGTTGCACTCCTCGCCTGTCGAGTCAAAGAGAGATGCATGAAATAATTCTGCTAAAAAGATAAAATGGTAACAAAACATATACATCAGACTTTACGCTACAGAATTCAGTACCACGATTTTCTTTTCCCCATTTAATGAGTCGACATTTAATTCGCGACCGATTACAAGCAAGGAAAAATCTATAACGCGAGTTCCGCCTTGATATTAAACGTAATTAGCATTAAGCTGATCTCGATTTGGTGCCAGACTCCCGGGAGCTTTGCGTGCAATTGGTCGCACGTATAGCGGCAGCACTCCCATCGTATTTTTTTTTTTTTTTTTTTCATATCCCCGGAGATTATTTCTCCGCAAATCCAGTATAGTTAAGCTAAGTGCACAAGAGTTATGCGATCGCGTGTATGCAACCTCGCCATCGACTCAGCTGTGGGCGAAATTACGTGCATTAATCCAGGGACTCCCGGCGCTATGGGGAATACTGACTGTATTGCTTGTTCGACGTAACCGGGGGCTGGCAGGACCTGGTTTCGCCGCCCGCCACGTCGGCACACATCAGTCCGGTCTCGCAGTCGTTGTCCCTCCGGCAGAGCTCGCCTTGCTTGAGTCCGTAGGCGAAGAGGCAGGAGCCGATGACTTGAGGGATGAACGAAGAGAAAAAAAGAAAAGCGTTAATTAATTACGCGGACGTTAATGAGTCGGTGATTGGCGTATCGTAGCTCGCTGGTTTGCTTACTTCCGTCGGCGTCGACGCACACGGAGCCAGGACAGCAGTGCTCGTTCGCCGTGCACCTCCTTCCGTAGCAGGGATCGTCCGGCGCTGCAGCCTCCAGCGAGTCCCCGAAGGAGTTGGCGTAATTGCCCGTCAACGGGCGCTGTTACGATCGATAACGCATTGAGCCAATATATTTTACACGCATCGTCCAACGACAACGCTCAGGGTGAAACTACGGTATTCGCGCTACAATATTTCTTTACTGGAATATTTACGGGCTAGAGTGCTAATTATACTTTACAATGTTGCTCTAGATGTCTGAGAATGATATAAAATGTCTGTATTTTCTGTTAAGGTAGTCCTCCTGCAGTAGCTAATGGCAGTCCATTATGGAATCATTCAAAATAGAGATTTTGCAACATCTCAGTAATAATAAAAATACAACTTGTGATTTTACACGCACGAAATAATCATATTTTATTATTTACCGATACTGAGACCATCGCGAAAATTGTGCGGTTGAACGCAATGTATTCGCTCGTTTATTTACATGTTTTGGGACACCTAACCGATGGAGCGCCATAAGATTCGCGCTGTTCATAATAAATGAAAATGTTTGATAGAAAATACTTATATACATGGTAATTGCGTATTTCGCAAAATAGCGGACTCGTGTGGGACTACGAAACAGCCGGCTGCGGACAACGTTGCTGAGTTCGCCAAGTCTATCTTGCCGCTATGACAGTGAAGGGTTATTTCTATGAGATTGAATCCGCACTTTCTTTAACTTCAGATATAAAAGCGAAATGCCCGGTAAGAGGTGATTTTCGAGAAGAGTTCAGAATCTAGAAATTCCAGGGAATATTTCAAGTTTTTGTGTATATACTTATCTAACCGATAAGTACGTAAATTATTCATTGAAAGTACGACCGTCGCGATTTCCCCTAAGAGATACGAAGAAATACGGTAGAATCACCAATTTTTTTAAGTGCGTTTATTTCGCACAAAATTTCGGTAATCGCATCAGATTTTTTGCATGCCTGTCCCTTATTGCAGTATCTTTAACATATTTTTAATTTAGATGCCCATTTAATAATCGCCCTCGCGGGAGGACTACCTTGTTTTCATGTTTTCGTATTTTCTTAAAAAATTAATTTTCCGTGATTCTTGTTCTTTATTGTAAATAAATATGTAAATAAATAAAGAAATTTAAAAAAATGAAAGAAATAAAAAATGCGATTTCAAGATTGCTGCAAAAATATTTCTCCTCGCAGTCACCGAGAAAGTGGGTGGCAGTGAGAACCCGTCGTATCGCCTCGAGAGAAAGAAGAAAAAAAGAAAGAAAAAAGGAAGAAAAAAAGCATGAGAACGCAGTTCTTTGAGATAACACGAGAACGCCGGAGGTGTGTGTGTGTGTGTGTATGTTATTCCAGGCAGCCCCGACGGGAGTCCAAAGAAAACCCCTGCGTGACGATGTCTCCTTTCCTCCGCGCCGTTGTTTTGTTTTTCTCTTTCTCCTCCTTCTAATTTCTCAGGAGCAACGAGGGGTCGGTTCAACGACGACGCACGGGGTCGCAAGTGCAACGCGCGCGAGAGAGAAAGGACGCTATCGATCGCTGGTTGTTCGGCTCTCCTATACGTGTGTCTCGTTCTACCACCGGACTTAATTACGTGAATGACGTCGTGCTTCATCGTGGCGCATTAATTAACGACAGCGATAATGAATGACGTAGCGGCCCATTTTTTCACGCTTTCAATCGTGACAATTCTTTTTTTTTATCCGTTCTTCCGTCTCCGAATTTTATTGTCCTCAAGGGTTTGTCGCGTTCGATGTAAAATAAATAAATAAAATAAATAAATAAATAAATAAATAAATAAATAAATAGTACACAGAATGTCAAGCGAATGGAATTTCGTGACGTAAACGGGAATAAGAACAATCTACCTGTAGATAAGACTGCCGATTGAGGTAGCTTCCCCCGTGACCTCCGTACCCGAGATTCGACAGCATTTCCGGGGTGAAGCGATTGAAGAGTCCTCCCCAGGCGTCCACGAGGCTGTGCTGCATGCTCGCCACGATCGCGATCGTGAGAATCGCACTCGCGTGTGACTTCATCCTCGATGCGTTTCCGTCCTTCGTGTCTTCGCGCTGTTTCGTACCTCGTCTAAGCTGCGTCCGCGTTGGCTCGGCGCTCTGTAAACACGAAAGTTCGCAATCAGCGACGCTCGAAAGTTGCGAGTTACGTGAAATGAGTTTTATGGACGAAATCGATGCGAGTCAGTTAGAGACAATGTCAAATCAACGTGTTTCCGGGGTCGAGATACAAGAACGAGGAATCCACGTTGCGAAATTCCCTCGGTTTTACCATTTTTTTTGTTTTTAACCAAAGGAAAAAAATGCAGGCGTTCTGCGAATGAAATGCAATGGAGATGACATAATATTGCTTACAAACTACGCACGCGCCCCGGTCAGTGTTTCAGGTTAATACGGCGAATACGCGTCAAAGGCGAAAAAGCAGCCCCGAGTCTCGTGCGACTTTCGAGATCAGCGAGATGCGAAATGCGTTTACGGTCGCGGGACGGAGGCTTCAACAAGTCGACTCGGTGGTGCCCGCTGCGAGAGTTGACTGAGGCACGGAGAGAACCTCCACGGGAATCTATACCCCTACGCCGGATCGCACGGGATCCGGCCACCCCCTCCCACCTCTCGCTCCGTCGTGTTTCAGGCGCAAAGCTCGACGCATGCGTGTCCCTCCCTCTTCCCCTTCCGTGCTCCCTCGCTGCTGCTGCTCCGTGCTTTTTATCGTCGACCCCTGTCCCGGCGATTTCGCGCGCCCTCGTCGCGTCGTCTCGTATTCTTTCGCCCGGCAGGCCCGGGCTCACCCCTCTAATCGTTCATCATTACCCGTCGTTCCGGCTCGCGGGGACGATCGCTCCACGCACCTCAAGCGAGGAGATTCTGTTATTTATATATTTCAAAGGGGCTCGCTTCGCGCCATTCACGAAAAAGTATAATGAATAATCGTCCGACGCGCTGTTGTATTTCAATGGAAAGCTCGTTAGAGCGTTCTTGAAATTCAACAAGAACGCAGATTGAATCTGTTTCTGTTGTTATTTTATTTTTACTGACTGTTGCTATTTTATTTTTACTATTTTTTATTTTCACTTCACTAAGATCGTAGTTACTTTTTTTATCGGTCGAAACTAGGTTTTCTCCCGACTCCGCTAAAATAACCCCATTTCGTGTCCGCAACGCGGGCGGAAAATCGCTCATTTTTTGACAACTGACTCACGCATGCGCAGTCCGGTTTCATTACCTCCCTAGGGAGGAAATCGGCTCATTTCTGCCCGCGCGGGAGTAATGGAAACCGTACTACGCATGCGTGTCGTCATTTGTCAAAAATGGGCTTATTTTCCGTCCTCGTTGCACACACGAAATGTGGTTATTTTTTAGCGAAATCGGGAGAAAAGTATAGTACGTTACATGGGAGGAGTGCAACTTTTCGCCTCGTGTGAATTTCTGCCCTCGCTTCGCTCGGGCATCAAACTTCACACTCGGTGAAAAGTTGCACTTTCCTCCCTTGTAACGTAATGTACTATTTCTCCCTTCGTTCGCGAGAAAACTCTATGAGGAAGAGAATGCCGGAAGACGGAAGTCGAACCCTCAAAAGTCGCAAATTTTTCCAAGGGGTATTTCGACAAACCTTGTCGAAATAATTCAGAGGTCCGCCAAGTTTTGCACCAATGTCGTCCCGTAGTCATCGGCCGTGTACCGATGATCAGCTGATGACTGATCGCTAAACACACTACTCCCGCATTTTTGTACGACTGGCAGCCGGAAGTAGGACCGCATCCTGCCGTAGCAACAACTGGCAGCGCCATCGCGCGACGTTGCGACGGCAGCTTCGACCGCCGATCCACCTACGTTCGCGCGCGACTAGCGACGCTAGTCGCGTCTGCGAAAACATTTTTTATTCTGTCCAGCGCGACGTGTTGATGCATTAATTTTTACAAAAAAATTTAAATCGAGAATGAGTTACCGAGCAATGAGATAAAATACGGAGTGTGTGCAAAAAAAAATCGAACTGAAAATTCTTCAAAGCCTCTTTTATCGCGGCCGCGTTTAAGGTTAACATTTTTCTCAAAAACGTTTACCACGAACTACGACGTCGAGCTTCGACATTAGAAATGTTTACCGCGCGACTTCGACATCGGGTGCTAAAGTGGAATAATGGGTGAGAGAAAATAATCAATGTCTTCCAATGAAAAAAGTTGATTCGACGATTACGAGAATCGACGTTATTCGATGGAAATTCCGGACTTGACGTGTTTTTTCAGCGTCAATCGCAGCAACAGATTGCCGCACGCGAAGGCGGCCGCGTATAGACGACGAAGGCGATTTTCCGTTTTGAAAGGATGATGACGTTCACCTTGCACCCAGTGAGCGGTGGTCGTGAACAGTGTTTACCTCATTGAGCTCACCTACATACACCTGTTCGGTAGTCCGGTTACCGCGTGGGTGGTGGCGGCGGCGGCGGCACGAAACCCCCGTCCATTCTCCCTCGTCGCCGCCGCCGCCGCCGCCGCCGCCGCGCGCGACCCTTGAACCGTTTCTCTCTTCCGCGCTCCGTGTGTCGCGATTCTCCAGGATTCGCGTCTCTCTCGTCTCTCTCGCCCAGCGCACTTTCGTATTGATCCGGCCAAGAGCGCCGCTGCTCCCGTTGGCGCGAGCTTCCTGCTCCACACAGGGAATGGGTGGGCAAAATGGGACAGACGGGCAAAACGGGACAGCGATTATTTTTTCAGTAACCACTATTTCGTCGGGCAAAATCGTACAAAACCCCATTATGGTAATATCGCGTCTGTACGATACATTTCAACGCAACTAAGTGGAATATAACGTTTATGAAACCATTTTGAGTGTTTCAGGTAATCTGGGTCTTTAAAAGCCATTTTTAAACATGGCTTTTAAGAAGTCATTAAAAAAAAATATTTAATTTTTTTTTCATACATTTGTTTTACATATAATTTTAAATCATTTATAATAATTTTTTTAATAAAATGAAAAACACGAATTGCCGAATTTTTAGATTTCACCCGGATTTTTTTTTGCCGACACTCAAAATTCACGATCGGTATCGAATTTTTGGGTGAAAAGCAATAAAAATGCACTTTGGTTATCGGGATAAAACCATTTTTCGCTTATGCGTCCCATTTTGCCCACCCGTCCCCCACCTCGCCGAGGCTGCTCCGGAGCCGGTAGTACCCGCACGTACCTACCTGTGCGCTATACCTGTACCACGTCCCCCCCCCCCCCCCTCCCCCACTCCATCCTCGTTTATCTCGCCAGCCATCAAAGTTTTTTACTGCTACTCCCCGTCCCCCTTCGCCCCTATCTATGTACCTAATCTACAGGCGATTCTGCGTCACATCAGCGAAATTTTATTCGCGAATGTGTGACATTCACGTCTATAACGGTTTTTGCAATTCAGTAAAAGCAACAACACTTCACTTGCGGCCTTCCAATCGAACAATCACAACTTTGCACGCTTCATTTAAAACTATAATTCGAAGTAACAATCTAAATAATCCAAACACACAAAAATTCACTTTAAACCAAATGTTACGAATTTGTAACATTTAGTTTCAAATCATTTCAGGAGACATTTTTTTAATTCGACTTCTCCGTTGATCGGTAAAATAAAATAAAATAAAATTACCGAATAACTTGCAATGTTTAAATAGTAAAACTAACATTACCGGGTTCGGAGCTCCTGCAGCTAATATTCCAACCTGTGGATCTTTCAATCACTGCCGGAGCATCGTGATTCGAAAATTAAATTGCGAGCCCGTTGGCTCGGAAGGTCCGATGTGCAGTACCTAACATGGATACATGGAAACTCCATCGCAGTATTATACATATAAACGGGGGTGGGGGAGGTGGAGGAAAGCGGAAGGGGTGAACAGGTAGTGGGTTCCTGTATCCTTTGTACGTGCTGCACGGTCGCGCGCGCGACACGGACTACAGAGTCGGTGCGCATACATATAACGACGAGACTACGGTGGCCGCGCAGCCCCGCGGCAGGAACGTCATCGCCGCCGCCACCCCATCCGCGCGCACCACCAGCCCGTTCAAATGCCAAAGTACGTGGTGCGAACACACACATAACGTCAAGCGCACGCCAAGTTGCCCATTTCTGGCCGCTTCGCCTCGCCCTCGGTTTGATTATCTTTGTGCACCGCGTCAATCAGCTCGAAAACCGTCGGTCGGAGCGTGAAACAATATCGGCGGAGTCGCGCGAAACCCTGGTTGAAAATTTATAGCGTTTAATCCGGCCCTAGTCGCGTTTTGGTCAGGCCTCAATCTGCTCCTGGTCTGACCCTGGGCAGGCCCTGGAATGGCCCTGGGATGGCCCTAGGATGGCCCTGGTCAGGCCCTGGTTAGACCCTCGTCCAGGCCTTAATTTGTCCCTGGTCAGGTCTCGATGTATCTCCACGGATTTGTTAACAGATACGCGACCTACGAGAACAAACGTGAGCTGTGCGTACGAGCTGCTGCTCCACTCTCGTCGTGGTCCACCGAGGTTCAAGGGCGCTTCTGGCATCATCAGCCCCGGAGCCGCTCTATGCATATTTATGTGCACATAGCTATATACGCGGACTCGCTCGCTGCGACCGTCGTGCGCTTTATCACGGTTGTCACTTACGCTAACGGCGTAAACACGGGTTACCCGTTGATACGACAGAAGCGCGCACGGTTTAAGGCTCGTAATAATCGTAATCACAACCCGAGCACCACGTATTATCTCGTAGAAAAATAAGTTTAATAAATAACACGTACTCGAGACAACGATATAAATAATAAATAATAGACACCTAGACGATAACGTGCGATCTAGCATATTCCGTGGATACTTAGTATTATAGTGTACTACGTCTATATACTCGTGGTATTATGTATAACATTTTTTTATATACTGTATAAATATGGATATTATTACGTGTAGTAACGACATACATATTGTCAATATGTGTATCTTTACGTGCGGTAATAATATACATAAATACTTACATACATGCATACACACTATGTCAAGTTCATTATTTACATGAAACGCTATAATCTATTTCGATTCGATTCGTTAATTCAACTCTCTCCCTCTCTCTTTCTCTCCCATGTTTTTCACTTTGTACATTTTTACAGACAGACGAGAGACCCGGAACGGGTCTTTTTTTGTTCGTTAAATATAATTTTGCGCGTCCCGCGATCGCTCCGACTGGCACTTCAGACTCCAGTCACGCTGTGCAGCCATGGCTTGAAGAACGTGGTCCTCATGTAGACGCCCGGCAGATAAGGCGCGGCGCACTTTATTCCGTGGGACACGGTGCCCACGAGGATCCATCTGCCGTCGGGTCCTTCCATCATCAGCGGACCACCGCTGTCGCCCTGTGTATCGCACGAAATTGCACCGGTTAGCTTGACGGTGAGTTACGTCGGTCACGCGACCGTATATTTATCGTGATAAACAATTGGAGGTGTTGGCAGTAATTTAAAGGCTGTCGTTTGGTTTAACGGAGAGGAATATACCGACTGCACTAAAAAAATTCATACAGTTCATTTTTCAAAATGAATAAAGTTCATAAAGTTCATCCGATAAGAAATTATACGAAAAAACCCATCCAGCCATTTTTTCGAAATGATGTTACGAACCAGTAAAAAAAACACAGCTGATATATTAAAAATTCGTGAGATTTCTTGAAGCAATTTTCAAATCTAAAAATTCGTGAGATTTCTTGAAGCAATTTTCAAATCTAAAAATTCATGATATTTCTTGAAGCATTTTTCAAATCTAAAAATTCATGATATTTCTTGAAGCATTTTTCAAATCTAAAAATTCATGATATTTCTTGAAGCATTTTTCAAATCTAAAAATTCATGATATTTCTTGAAGCATTTTTCAAATCTAAAAATTCATGATATTTCTTGAAGCATTTTTCAAATCTAAAAATTCATGGTATTTCTTGAACCATTTTTCAAATCTAAAAATTCATGGTATATCTTGAACCATTTTTCAAATCTAAACATTCATGGTACATCTTGAACCATTTTTCAAATCTAAAAATTCATGGCATTTCTTGAACCATTTTTCAGTCTAAAAAAAAATGCATCGATCGTTTTCACCCGCTCATGTCTTTACCTCGCAGGAGTCCTTCTGGCCGCTGGCGTAGCCCGCGCACAGGAAGCTGTCGAGAATGAGTTTCGAGTGCCCGGCGGTTCTGAACATCTCCTGGCACACGGCGTTCTCCATGATGGGCACCTGCACCTCCTGGAGCACGGAGGGCGTTCCACCGTCTGCGAAGCACAAAGGTCGGGTTAAATCGATAACGAGCGCACGCGACACCGCGCCTTTCGCATCGGATCACCGAGACGCGATCAGCGTCTTCGTCTTAAGGTCACTCACTATATTTGACGCGTCCCCAGCCCGTGACCGTGGCCATTCGCCCGGTGAAATCGGCGCCGTCGTCGGGCATGCAGATCGGCACGATGTGGGCGTCGAACTCCACCGGCTTCTCGAGCTCGAGAAGCGCGAGGTCGTTCTCGAAAGTCGCCGGGTTGTAGCCGCGATTGATGATCACCCGCCGCACGTTTCTCGTCACGCTGCGCTTTGACTCGAGCTCGCCGGAAAGGTCAAACTCGCCGAGGACCGCCACCAGCGTCGCCAGGAACCTGCGGATCAATCGCAAACCGGGTATCAATTCACGTGTCACGGGGGAAGCTGCGCGGTATAATGCGGGACATTCAACGGCGCAGTGGCTGCACGTGACACGTCGTCTTTTCGGCGGCGAAATGTCTCGAAGGAAACTCGAGCAGCCCCGAGTGTCTCTGACTTGAGCTCGCGCGATTCAGCCTGATGCGCTTTGTGGCAGTGCCACAAAGACTTCGGTTGTTCATTCGCTTACCCAGGCTGACAATGCGCCGCGGTAATAACGTAATTGTTCGTTATGAGGACGCCGCCGCACTTGTTTTTGGTGAAGAGCCCCAGCCAGGTGGCCTCTCGCACCAGGACCTGCCACGGCCACTCGCCGAACGACGCACCCTTTCCGCCGACGATTCGTCCGCTCTTCAACAACGGTCGGACTCCGCATTCTGCGAAAACAAGAGGGACGCATTGTTAAACGATGATTTTGTTCGGCTCGAGGGGACGTGCCGGATCTTTCCGCGATTCGTGCCAAGCTCCGAGAGCCAGTCTGCTCGGGCCATGTTTAGCTACTCGCAGGCAACCTTCGGGCTTTGATTGGCTGGTCGTTTTTCAGACCAGGAGTTCAACGTTTGTTTGTAAAAAAAAAAAAAAAGAATTGTGCCTGACAGGAGTAAACGAAAAGCAACAGTTACCATACGCGATTGTTAATTGGATCTTGTTAGTCGGAAAATGAAAAAGCTACTGCACTTTGGCCTTTGGTACATTGGTCTTTTCACAGAGAAAAATAATCAACCGATAGCAAATCGTTTGCTGTCGATTGATAACGAATTTTTTTCGTTGCCGCGGCAAAACCTTTGGCACGGAAATAAAAATGCGAACTAAAATCTCGACGTACCGCCGCGAGAATTCGACGAGGAATCTTCAACCTCGGTCGAGCCGTCGGAAGTCTCGTCAACAGGCTCTTCGACGTCGTCAACCACAGCCTCGGGCGCGGCTGTCGTCGTCGTGGTGGTAGTCGTAGTCGTAGTGGTGGTGGGTTTCCTCGTGGGCTTCTTCTTCGACGGAGCCGTCTGCGGCCGCTTGGTGGTCGACCCGCCAGCTGCGCCGGTGGGTCTGGGTCTCAGGGTCGACGGTTTCGTGGGCTTGACGCTCGTATTCGTCGGTCCAGCGGGTTTTTGCGTGGCCCCACCGGGCCTGGTGGGTTTCTTCGTGGGCTTCCTGGTGGCCTGCGGAGTCTTCGTGGGCTGCGCTGGTTTTGCTGGTTTCCTCGTCGGCGTCGGCCTCTTCGTGGTCGCGCCGGTCGCGCTGGTCACTCCGGCCGCTCCGGTCACCGCGGTCGCGTTCTTCTTCGTGTAAACCACGTCCTTCAGGTTCTGAAAGTTGCCCTGAAGCGACTGCACGATTTTATTAACGAACACATCGACCTTGTTCGTCAGCACGTCGTCCTCGACGAAGCTCGGCGTCGGTATCTCGTTCTCGCTGAACTCCGGCGCGGCGAGATCCTCGGTGTCGTTGAACGTCTGCACCAATGTCGGTTTCTCCTGCTGCGTGAGATTCGGATTTCTCACGGGTGGGAAATTTATGAGCTCGTTGGGCGCCGGGGTGTCCTCGTCGCAGACGGTGGACGCGGGTGTCGTGACCGTCGTCACCGAGGCGATGGCGGCGGCGGTCACGGGTCTCACGGCCACCGTGGTCTTCTTGAAAACCAGTGTCTGACTCGGCCTCTCGGTCGGCCAGTGGAAATCCGGCGTCGAGGGCTTCAGATGAAAACTCGGCTTGTCCGCCGACCACGAAGACAGCGTCGTCCACACGCTCGACGGTCTCTTCGTCACGACGACCTCTTCGGGTTCCCTCGTGCCCTCGGAATTCGACACGACGGTTTCCTGCAGGATGACCGGCTTGGCGCTCGTGCTGTCCTTGAGATTGACGCTGATGTAGCTGGATGACACGACGTGGTTGTTGCTCGAGGCGGCGCTGCTGGTGGAAATCACGGTGCTGATATTGTGGGTTATCGTGGTGCCGATGCTCGGCTGTTTCGTCACGATGCTGGGCCTTATCGAGCTGGCGGTTGTTGCGGGTCTTCTGGATGCGGATTTTTGGGTGGTCGCACTGGAGGTCGAGTACTCGGTGCCGAGGGGGCCGAGGACGATGACGGTGGGCGCCGGTGGATTGCTGGACGGTCTCGTCGAGTAGTCGTAGCCAGTCGAGCTGCCGCCATAAGAGCCCGTGGGTTTTCTCGAGGTGTAGAAACCCGACGACCCGGAGGAAGCCGAGGTCGAGAAGGACGATCCGCCTCCCCCCGTAGCCGGGGTAGACGAGCCGTCCTGGTGATACGTCGAGGGTCTTCCAGGCTTGTAGAAAGTGTAGGGAAAGGTGGTCTCGGTAGTGGTCGGTGGTCGGGATTCCGGCCTGGATTCCTGGGGCCTCGAGACGTCGTCGACGTTCGTCCACGTGTGAATCGACGTCGACGACGACGACGACGAGGACGGACCATCGTGCGGCATTTCCTGGGTGTATTTGCTGTGCGAGCTCGGTGTCGTCGCGTTCAGTATCGATATTATGTGATTTATCGCGATTTCCTCGCGGTCCAGCTCGTCGTTCTTCTTGTTGCCCGACTGAACGTCGTATGTGATGGTCGGTACCCTGACGAAGTCATCGTCGTCCTCGTCATGGCGGGTCGACGACATCGGGGTCGTCGCGTCGATCTTCAGCATCGTCGTCGTCGTCTTTGAACTCGGATTCCGGTCTTTTTGTCCAGTTGACTGCGGATAACTTGTCGTTTTCGTCGGTATCCGGCTCTCGGTGGCTCCCGGTCTCGCGCTCGTGTGTTTCAACCCCGAAGACGTGGTTCCCGTGATTCTCTGGGTATTCGCGTACTGCTGAATCGTCGGGGTGCTCAGTTTCTCGTAGTGCGAGGAACCGGAGGCCGCGAGGGTCGACGGCTTCTGAGGACGACCTTGAATCCCGTTACCAGCGGAAGTCGCGGTGCCGTTGACGGACCCAGGCCGATTGCCCGGGCGGAAAAGCTCGTCCGGATTGTTCTTCTCGCTGAGATAAGTCCCGTTCTCGTTGAGCAGCATCGTGTCCGCCCCGCTGTGATTATTCTGCCCGAGGCCCTGGGCGAAGAGCGCCGGGAGTTGGTCCACCGGATCGGCGATCTGGAGAATCTGATCGGGACTGAGAAGAGTCGTGACGGGATTTACGAGGGCCTCCTGATTGTCTTGGATGTCGTTGTTGGAGTCCGAGTGGGTGATGAGCCCAGGCAGTCTGAGATCGTCCAGGACGCCCTGCTGACCCAGGAGCGCTGGGAAATCGGCCTCCAGGTGGCTCACGTCCGGCTGGCTCGGTATCTGAGGCTTCTCGGCGTTCTCCATCGCGTCGTTAATGTGATGCGATCCACCGATCGCGGGTCGAGAGGTCGAGCGATCGGGATTGAAGGTCGTGATCTTCGTGTAGCTTCCCGGAGGTGAATTTGGGCTGTTCGACGAGGCGTGCAAAGCGATTTTCGTGGTGTACGGGGGATCCGATTGGCTCATGCCGACCGGCGTACCATCCGGGTTCAGAAGGATCGGTATGTCCGGCACGTGGTCGATCTCGTGGAGGTTCAGCAGGTTCTCCGTGCTCGCCGCCGAGTTGGCCTGAATCGACGGGGCTGAGTCGTCGCCGCTGTCCTTCGGCGGCAGCTGGCAGCAGGCGCCGAAGAGAAAACCGTCCATGCAGGCGCCGACGACCTCGCCGTTGCGCCTGGTGCACTCGTAGTTGAACATGCAGATCGCCGGCTCGCTAGACTTCGTCCGCGCTGGGTTCGTCGGCTGGCACACCTTAGGGACTATTCGGTAGCCACCGAAGAGTTTTCGGCCTGCGGGAAACAGAAAAATGGAAGAAATGTAAGGTGACGGCACACGTGAGGACGGTAATTTATTTATTTGTCTGGGCTTCGAAGAGGGCGGGACGAATTCTCGGAAACGGTGACGATGTTCGAGCCGGAGGACGATGAGTAAGCCGAACAGTGGATCGATAAGAAATTAAATTAAGTAATTGAGTAATTATACAGCGCGAAACTGAGGGAAATTCGGTTTACCTAAAGACCTAAAGAGAGCAGAAAATTAGTAGTCACGAACGCGAGAAAGCGAAAAAACCATAAAAACGTGTCGGAGTGGAGCAAAAAAAATTATTTAATGGATAACAATATTTGTGTTTATTGTGGGCGTAGCGGATCCTCGGAAAGCGTGGAACGACAGCCAAGCCTACGGTGGATAATGCGTAGACGAAAAGTAGATCAATATCGAAATAAGAGAGAGAGAAGATTTTTAAGTTAGACGAAATATTTATCGTCTTAGAAGTACGAGATAGAGACGGAAAAAGAACAACAACAACAAGAGTCACTCAGAGTCGAGTCATCGAAAATCCCGGAGGCGTTCGACGCGAAGAGAGAACGAGGGAACGCGGGTCAAACAAGACGTCGTCGACTGTTGGTGAGAAACGAAAGCGAGACACGTATTCGCTTCGCGTATTCGGGTCAATCGAGTCCCAGATTCTGCGGTGCCGGTTCTTCGCGACGCGCGCCGTAATCGTGTGACCATATTTCGCGCGCGGAATTTCGTATGCGCGTCGCCGCGGCTCTCGGGTATTAAATCGCGGATTTCGCGCGCGATTAAAATGCGTCGGGCGGATAGCGGCGGGCGGGACGCCGATAAGGATGTGGGATGAGAGAAGCGCGCGAGAAAAAACTCAAGGGGACGTTTTTCGCGAAAAAAATACGATTTTGTAAAGTTGGAAGACCCTATCCAATGGGCAATTTCGCGCTGATTCTAAAAAGCACCGTTGTTTGACCGAAAAATAACAAAATTCGTCAACTCAAAAATAAATTCGTCACTTGACAAAAGTTAGGTTTACTTTTTTTGGATCCATCGAACTTGGATTTTCTTTTTGCGTTCGAGAGAAAACCCTATAACGAAAAGACTGCCGTAAGGCGGAACGCGATATCTTGATTTCTGCATTTTTTACAGAATGTTAAATTCAGACCACCAAAAATCGCAAAAAAACGAAAGACCCTTCTAAAAATTTGCGATCTTTGACGGTCTGTTCTTAATATTCTGTAAAAAGTTCAGAAATCAAGATACCGCGTTCCGTCTTGCGGCATTCTCTTCGTTATAGAGTTTTCCCTCGAATGAAGGAGTAAAATCCAGGTACGAAAAATGTATCAAACAAAAATTAATTAAGTGACTTTTTAAAAGCCAGATTGCTGAAAACACTCAAAATGGTTGAAAAACAAAAAACGTAATATTTCGTTTAATTGCATTGACATTTGTCGTATAGCCGCGATATTTCCAAAACGGGTGTGTCCCATTATGCCCGCCAAAACGTAATCGAAACTGAAAATCCCGCTGTCCCATTTTGCCCGCATGTCCCATTTAGCCCGCACATCCCCTATTGCAGTTGGAAATCCGAACGGTGTAACGAGCTCGTTGCGCGCTCTGCTGGAGATCGTAACGCCGGTTTTAGAGCATCGCCGAAAGGCGAGGAGAGGATCGAGGGAGAGAGAGAAGGAGACAGGAAAGGAGCTTCGATCTCCGGTAAATACTGGCAACCAGTTTGCCGTCGCACCTTCGGACCGCGCCGCACGCACCCGCGGTTATGCTTCGTAGGTGAGTGCTCCCGAGTCTCCGCCGTATATACTTTGCACTCGACTGCCGCTACTTACTATAGCGTGAAGGCGGATCTGTGTGCGCGCGGTGTGTGTATATCGACTGCTCGAGCAGTCATGTAGGCTTCGCACGTGCGTTACGGCGCCGGACACGCTCGGTCTGTACTCGCTCCACTACTGAATTCAGCCACGAATCGTGTCTGTAGTCACGATGACCTACTCCACAAGTTGAGTAAAAAAAAGTGATTCGAAAGAACGAAATTCACAATTTCGTTCTTTCGAATCACTTTTTTTCTCCACTTGCAGTGCAAGCATTAATTTGGGTTTAAATTTTCGGGAGTTTCAGCAAAAAAGAAACACGATCTTTTTTAACGTGTTCGGTGTAATATTGACTAAGATTAATGAAAATATTTAGGTAATCGGATCGACTGACGATCAATAGTCGTCGGAAGTGCAGACATTTTATTGGCGGATATTTTCCGAAAATTCTTTTTGTTACAGATAAATTAATAAACGGAAGAAAAAAACAGTTTTTATCAAAAAAATATATACTGCATATTAAATTTGTAATCGTCACATTCGAACTCGCAATTTGGGGAATAAAAATTGGGCCGAAAATCGACTTTTCCAGTGGCGATGAAAAAGGCTGGACTTCCGGCAAGTCACGCTACAGTTAAATAATGGATAGTTAGGCAGACAGGGTTGACCAACGTTGCGTTGCATTTGATCCCTTCACGTCCCATTGACTCGACTCGCGACAGACCGACGGGCGTTAATTATTGGAGCGCGAGAATGCGGCAGACCGTATTCCTACCGTATTAGCCGCCGGGAGGAATTGTTAAACGCCGAGGCGTCTGGAGCTACACAGGTATTTTCTAACTACCGCCTTCAGCCACATCCGGCATTGACCTAAAACGGAAGTGCGGCTACGCCTATGTATTACATATCCCGTACTAAATCGACTTGGATTTAACTGTCGATCTTTCCGACTTCGTCCACAATTTTCTACATAATTTTTTTGAATTGTTATTCTCGTATCCATCAAAAAATTCTTAACCATTTTTTTACGGGTCTACCGTTGTTTCTTTGAAAATTATTCCGGACAACCGTATAAAGTATATAAAAAATTACTTAAGCAGCAGCCTGCGCAAAAACTAATGAAATAAAATTATTCTGCATTTTCGAATCCACACCAAGTAGTAAAAAGCGTCAGGAAATTTGGGGTGGAGTTTCCTATACATATGTACGTAGTTATCGAACATGCGTATAAGCCGCACGGAGCCGGCACCCTTGACCCGGGTTTATGCTAATTTTTGTAATTCCCGGATTCGGCCATGAAGCTTGTCTGTTAGTGCAACACAATATCCGAGGGCTTAACAAGTATCGCTGTGGATTTAGGGACTGATTGCGCGAAAGCACAAGACTGATCGAAAAAACGTGCCGAAGCGGCGCACGCAATATCTCCGTAATCTTTCCGTTCGAGCGTGCGCACGGGGTGTTTCGTAGGGGATGGGCGGGCAAAATGGGTCAAGAAGACAAAACGGGACAGGCTCATTTTTTTCAGTTTCGACTATTCTGTCGGGTAAAATGGGACAAACTCCATTTCGGGAATATCGTGTCTATACGACGCATTTCAAAGCAACTAAGCGGAATATAACGTTTTTCAAAGATTCTGTGTTTCAAACAATCTGGCTTTTAAAAAGTTATTTAAAAAAAAATTATAAAATCTTTTTTTTTTTTTAGATATAATCATTACTGATGATGTTGAGTATCACACAATCTAAAACACGAATTGTCGAATTTGGGGGTCTATCCCATTTTGCCCGGCATATTTATTTTCGTCGACGCTCAAAATTGATGATTGGAATCGAATTTTTGGGTGAAAAGCAACAGAAATATGCTTTGGTCACGTCATAAGACCATTTTTCGCTGATGCGTCCCATCTCGACCACCCCTACATAATATTCCGTGGGGATCGTCGCGCACGTGTCCCATTTGCCGGTGACGTTGACGCGGGAGTCAAGACGCACGGTTATACGACGTGCTTAATACCCGAGTCTGACACGGCGCGTTTTATCGCCGTGCGGGAGACGCGCGAAAACACGCACGTCTTTCGTCGTCGTTTGTTCGAAAATTGATTATCCTCTTTGTACGACAGGGAAATATAAATAAATACATGCGTTTATATGTACCTCTACTGTGGGGTGTGTAGGAGATGGAAAAGGCCGAGACTGCGGTGAGGCACGCGATCGCGAACACGCAGAGACGCTTTGCGGAAGCCATCTGAAAAAATAAAATAAAACAAAATAAGTAAATACATTGCAAAAATATAAAAAAATAAGTAAACAAATTGGACAAAAATAAGATAAAATAAAAGAAATAAATGAATTGGAAAAAAAATAAAAGAAATAAATGAATTGGAAAAAACAAGATAAAACAAAATAAGTAAATAAATTGCAAAAAAAAAAGATAAAATAAAATATGTAAATAAATTGCGAAGAAAAATATAAAATAAAATAAATTAATTAATTGAAAAAAAAGCAAAATAAAAAATTAGAATATGTAGGCATAGAGCTCTGACTTCGTGCTGCGTTGTATCGGGCCACAACTTGCTCTCCGTTCCTCGTGCGCGACGGGGTGAATTCGTATTGCAGGAAATCCTGCACGAATAAAAATTCAAGGTCGTCGCGCGTCGAGGCTGACGCTGCTCTCGCGCGCTGTGTTCTCTCGGGCGCGAGCGCGAGCGTGCGCGCTCGGGTACCGCTCGTCAGCCGCAGTTCATCCACGCCCCTACCTCCTGCGCTCGCCGCTACACAGGTAGGCCTACCTGCTACCTGCCTGCCCGCCTCGACGACGCGCCGCTCGCCGCGTTCGAGAACTCCTCGGGTGCAATCGCTGCGAATGACTCGCTTTACGCCTCAGATCGTCCTATCGACGACACAGTAGTGCGGTATAGTTACAGCTCGGCTATATCGCGCGATACCGCGCAGAAAAAGATGTGGCTGGTTGCGATATAAAAAAGTGTGAAAAAAAAATGTATCGCGTGTTCACCGAACTGGAAACGGTACCTTGTCTCTTCATCCCCGCGCGACGTCTAAAAATATTATGAAGCCATTTATATAATATGCCGCGAAATACAGCCCAAAAATTCCATACCCAAAAATTCATCTCCCGCAGGCCGGAGTCAACGCGAATTCGCTCTCGTGTCACGACGAACGTTATATATCGCGCGGGGAGAAAAATAATCAGAGAGTGATAAACAAATCGATTGTCGTACCAACGAATTTTTCCTTGTAGCAGTAAAATTTTCAGCTGCCGCAGCAAAATTTTCAGCTTCCGCAGCAAAATGTTCAGGCACCACAGCAAAAATGTTGTTATCACTCCGTTGATTTTTTTTTCTTTTTTTCTCTATGTGTGTAAATCTGGCGTCGTGCGTCGACGATCATCGTGGATGCTCACGCGTGGGGCTCACGGGCACGCGAGCCGACCGCGGTGTTTCTCTCGCGGTCGACTTGCTCCTACTCGCGCAGCCAGAGGGCGCGCGCACGCACGCGTTTACACGCTCGTACGAAAATCCCGTTACGCGCCGGCCGGGGATCGGGTATAGTCGTGCTATGACATATATGTATAGAGGATACACTAAAACGAGCGAGCTCCGACCGAGAGCGTCGAGTGTGAGGAAGATCGAGCGATTCCTCATACAGTACGTTTTTTCTCTCTCTCTTTTCAAACGGTGTAGAGAGAGAAAGAGAAAAAGAAAGAGGGAGAGAGATGAGTTTATTTCGTGCCGTAGAGCTGAGAATTAAAGAGACAGAGAGGGTGACAAAGTAGCGGTGAGAAAAGGAGGAGAAAAAAAAACGACGTGTAAAGAGCGAAGACGCACAGCGGTTATAGCGTCGAGAGTTGTGCAGGTTCGAGAAGGAGAGGGAAGAGACACACATAGACGTAATCCACACAAACGCACAACACACAGACGAATCGGTAACCCAGTTACCAATTCCCCGTTCCACCCCATTCCGAGAAGGAGCCTTCGGGCTCGACAGGCGAAAGAAGCGGCAAACGAGCGGCCGATATCCACTCCTACCGGTACGACCACATTTTTCCCATTTTTTCCGTCCACGTGATCATCTCCGGATGCGCGAGTCTCTTAAGTGGTCGCTGATTAGGTCGCGCTTATACCGGGGACCAATTTTTGTCGTGGGTCGAGTGAGTTGTTCGTCCCTCGTGCGGATTGCACGCGATTTTAATTCGTGGGGACGACGGAAACGTTCGGAAGAGTCAAATGAAGCTCAATGCACGGCGCAATTTCGTTGCACGGATCCGAAAGTTGAACTTTCACTGCGACGATTTGACGTAAGGGAGAGTCCGATACACGCGGTCCAATTTACGGCGGGCAGCCTGAATGTAATGACTCGATGAAACTGGTGGGAAATCGGCTTATCGAGACTGGTAGGATGCAGTGGAAAACCTGAATTTAACGATTTATCGAAACTGGTTCGATCAATCAAATGTTGACTCGGCTACTCCCGAATGGCCTCCGAAACATTTTTGAACGTGTCTGATATAGCGTAAAACTGTATTTTACTCGAATTTCTTTTAAAATTAAAATTGATTTAAAACGACGAAAATTAGTGTAACGATTTTCAGCAACAAATCACCGGCAAACGCGGATCGTTAGAGCTCGTTGAAAGACGAGCAAATTGCTAATTGGTGAGCTTCGGAATTAACAGCGTGAGACTGTTAATAACGCAGGAAGCGATTACGTCGTGGGAAGTTGTTACGTTTTACGCATCGCAATGCGGTTGGGCACAATAAAACATCGCTAGCGTTGATTAACTTTCTTTCATTGAAGACACCCATTGTACGTGGGGCAACTTTTACTCGACTCGTGTGTGTCGCGGATGCCTTCGACCCGCGTCCTTCAAGCGGAAGAGCACTTTTCCTGTGCAAACTCGACGTGCGTTCAACGAACGAGGCTTGACAATTAAATAACAGTACCTTCCGCACCGCGCAATTTATTTGTCAGTTCGTCCCTCAGCGCTGACAGCCCATAAAATCGTCCGCTCATTGATCGAGTGAGAGGTCGTGTAATTCAATTCGTTGTGTGGATTGATCTGCTGCTGCAGGGAAAATGCACAGGGTTTGCACACTGTCGGATGTATCGCAGATAATGTGGCCTCAGCTTTAGTTGATTTTTTACGACTACGAGTCGATTAAGTTAAGATTATTGTTGATTTATGCTACGATTTTTATTTTACTAATTTGCGGTGGATTTTTTGTTCTCTTTTGCCATCTATTGTTTGGTTTTCAAGGGTTTATGACGTCCATCGTGCAAAAAAAAACAGCTGTACTACCTGTCTGTGCCTCCTCGTTGCGGCTGTCGTACGATGGCTGTCGTACGATGTCGGCCTGTGGATGAACAACGCGCATCTGCAGCATCGTCGGAGGATGCTGCATCATTACACGGGATAAGTGCGCGGTCCAATGAGAAAATGAATTATCGTCGGAAATTGAATAAAGCGTAATAACGCCATGAAGATGCGGATGTGTAGAACGAGAATGGAATAACTACGCGAGCGTCGGATCTGCCGATCGTGGAGTTCATCAGTGCGCGTAGGTATGCCAGTTGTTTCCGCGTGTCTATTGAGAGTTTCTGTCGCCGCTTTAAGCGACTTTATAAGATTAACATTTTTTTTTAAATGAGAAAAATAAACTCAAAAAATAAAAAAGTGTCGAAGCTCAAAACTATAACAATTAAAATTAAAGTTCAATACGAATCACTCCTGGGAAAAGATTAACGCGTATAAACTGAATTCTTCAACTCGAAAAAAAAATCCCTTCCTCCTGGAAGAGCCGAATAAAATGTATAATCGTAATCCGTGCTCCGAGACTCTCGGAGGCGGAGAAAATCCTCTCGCTCGGATCTCACGAAAAGCCATAAGTCGTCGCGTCTCGAGATCGTCGGGCGAGACGTTCGAGTTCACGAGGCATGAAACAGGATTTAAGCGGAGGCGGAGGAGGCTCGCGCTGCGTGTCTCAGATAAAGGACTCTCCTGTTGCGCTCGTCGCTGCTGCGCGCGGTGTGTGCCAAGGGAGGAGCGCGAGGAGCGAAGAATTCAGCGCCCCCCCCCCCCCCCCCCGCGCGCTCGCGCCTCCCGAGTCCCTTGACCGTTTCCGCGGGTCGGGAGCCTCGAAAATTCTTCCGCGTTCATCGGCCGGCGTTCCGGCCTGGCCTACGGCGGCCGGCGGTGAGCCTGTTCGGAGCCCGAGAAACCTACGAAGACCTACGGCACTCGCACGCGGGGGGACCGCGCGCGCCGAGGCTTCGTGACGCTGCCGAGGCATTCTCGACCACGGTCAGGGTCGCGTGGCCTCCGCTGCTACGAGTGTGGATATACCTGGCTGTGTGGCTTGACTCAAAGCGTCAAGTCGGACTCGCTGGGCGATGCCACGTGTGTTGTGTCTTAAAATCCTCCTTTACCTATAAAGTTGGTCAGTAACGCGGTCATTGTTGTCAATTTCTTTGGTCTCCGATTGGTCGTAGGGAACAGGAACAACCGGTAGTTCCTTGTTTAGGTGAAAAAAAAAAAATCGTTTCTTGCGTTTTTTTCGTCGAATTTTCGATTTTTCGGGCGAACGTCGCTTTTCGAAAACAGCGGGAAATTTCACGTCGTACAGGTTTTTCAGACCTGATGAAATCGAAATTTTTTTTTACATTAACTCGGTAAAAATGTATGAAAAAAATCACTACATTAAATCATAGATATAATTATTGTCAACAATATTATCCAATAATAGGAATTTTTTTTATTTTTTCAGTAATTCACTGACAACCCAGAATTATTTTTCGAGCAATCATCGGAAGGTCGAACGATGCGGAAGAGCTGAAAAATACGTGCGGGGTGAAGGGACGACGAAGCGGCAGAATCGCAGAGCGACCGCGAGACGATGGAGACGACGAGCATCAACATCGGCAGCGGCGCAGGGAGAAAGCTCGTGCGCGGTCGTTGCCGCGGGCGTCATCGGCGAGCTCACCGCCTGCGCGGCGTCAACTTCACCGCGATTATCGGATCTGGGTGACCCGATTGCTTGGCCTCACACCGAGCGCGCCGGCTCTCGCGATCGTCGTCGTCTCTCATAGCGCCCGCGATTTCCCGCTCGCGGCTCTCGGCCGTCCCTACGCGTCCGCTATGCGGCCGTCGTCCTTCTTCCTCTTTCCCTTTTTCACTGCAATTATCCGCGATGAGCGAGAGACCCGCGACGCGTCCACCTGCCGGACATTTCTTTACTTTGTCCAACCGGACGACAGCCTCAGCTGCAACTGACTTCCTGTCGTCGGAGTCATTTAATCTTATTTTTTTTCTATTTATTGCATTCATCTTCCTGTCTTCTCTGTTTTTCCCTGATAACAGAGACGATGAAGCGATAACGCAGAGGATTTCTTTACTTTGTCCAACCGGACGACAGCATCAGCTGCAACTGACTTCCTGTTGCCGGAGTCATTTAATCTTTTTTTTTCTATTTCTTGCATTCATCTTCCTGTCTTCTCTCTTTTTTTCCTGATAACAGAGACGATGAAGCGATAGCGCAGAGGAGGAGAGGTGGGCGGGAGCTGGAAGTGCTAAATTCCGCGAAATTAACGCAATCGATGAACCGCGTCTCGTGTCGTAATAAGCCCGAGCCGGCGAGCGAGCGGGGCATCTCGGAAAGCTGTTCTCGCGTCGCACACACGTGCGAAGTGACACGACGTACATCGACGACCACCGTTATCGCGAGACTCGCGCCGCGCGGCGGCGGCCTGGCTCGCGTTAATCCTAGCCCCAAGTCAATAACTCGCTGGCTTTCCGCTTGCTCACGTCATGCTCGGCACGCTGTCCACAGTTATCGGCAGCTCAAGCACATCTGGTCGTTTTTGCATCAGCGTCCCTAAATTTTTTGAAATATGCTTTTTGGCTTAGTTAGTGGATTTTCAGTTTCTCCATAAAGATCCTTGCGCGCTGGTTACCCAATATTTCTATTCTCCGCGCAAAAGTGTCATTTGTTTAAATTATTTTTCAGATCGCGATTAACCATGTTTATTATAATTGTTTTTAAGCCACTTTTCACGGTTATCAGCAGCTCAAGCACATTTGACCACTATGGCATCAGCGTCCCTATACATTTTTTTAAATATGCTTTTTGCTTAGCCAGTGGATTTTTAAAAACGCGATGAAAATCTGTGTGCGCTGATTAACTAATATTTCTACCCTCCCCGTAAAAGTGTAATTTGCTTAAATTATTTTTCAAGACCCGGTTAACCGCATATATTAAAAAAAATGTAATTCCTACACGGTGTTTTATTCCAGTGATTTTATTATTATCGGCTTTCAAACAGCGACACCCAAGAAAGACCCAAAGTAGCGGCCGATAGCTGTGCGACGAGCATCGGTCCTCGTTAGAGCAAGTTATGTTCCTCGCGGTTTCGAGTGGGTATATAACACGGCCATCAGGCCAGGTATTATACGTACTGCTCGGGTCCCAGAGACTAGCGGGTAAATCCGAGTTAACGGAGAAATGTATATGGAAGCCGCGATATTTCCATAGCTATCGTACGGTGTTATAATGTAAGCCAACGGCACCTCGGGGTCATCGGCAAAGATCAACACCGCGAGGACGCGACGGCAGCAGCCTCGTCGGAGTCGTTTAACATGACTCCGAATCCGCGGCGCGGTTCCTCTCGATCTCGTCGGGAAGCACCTTGGCGAAAAGTGTGCCAACCGATGAGTCGCGGGTCCCGCGTGTGCGTCGACAATTATCGAAGGCGCATTAAAAACGTATTATATATTCGACTCGTCGTAACGGAACACCCGACGTTAAATATTGATGCGGAGTTGATGATCCTTCGCTCTTTCTCATGTACCACATTTTACACTCGGGACCTGCAATTGTGCCGAGCGGGCTAATTGGCGGTGATAATAAAACGAACAATCGTCTCGCGCCAACAGCGCGGTTATTTTAATAATCCATAGTCGGGGCACGTTTAAAATATTCGCGACGCTTGTATCGTGCACGAGCGACGAGCTGTTCGCGCAGCGCGCGAACGTGCGGAGTGGAATTGGACGAGCGAATCTGGGGAGACGATACGACGTACGTTGGAGCAACAGGACTTGAGAATATAACGTGTAGACAGCCGCACGTCGAATAAACAGTTGGCTGTTGTTTAAACCGTAATTCTGAATTCGGTTCGAAAGAGACGTAGAATAATTTATATCAGAGAAACCCTATTATTTTTAATTCGTTCTATTAAAATAGAATACGAATTTTCATCGTTAAAAAAAAATAGTTGGAATTTTATTTCCATCGAATTCGCGTAATGTGACCCGCGAACATTTCGCGAAAAATAGTATATTTAAGATTTACGTTAAAATATATACAAAATATATAAAACACACTTTGTCCGAAAAACTCGACATGTCGGATATATTTTGAGGATATATACGAAATATACATGAGCGAATAATATAGCTACGATATAATACGAAGCATATTCAAAATGTATTTTTATTATATTACCGACCTGAGAGTTCGATATATCAGATAAATGTTCGTATATATTTCTTTCCCATGGGGGACAGACTGGCACATCGGTATGGCGCACACGCGACCGGCGGATATTATAACTGGAGCCAAACGCGAAAGAGGAACAGGTAGTGAATCTGGAATGAAAAGGAGGGCGCCGGTACTTGGTTAATCAGGACGTCGCGTCGCGCGCGACGAGGAGGAAGCGACGCTCGTAGCGTGTTCCTCGTGGCCGCACCGAGTGGCACCGCGCCGACTCGAATTCAATTTTCGAAAGATAAATTCTTTGCCGTGCGCCCGCAAATCGTAAATGCGAAACAAAATCGACGAACTGCGCGGAACGTTTCTTATATTCTCTTCTCCTCTCCCCCATGGAAACAAAATATATTTGAAAATATATAAGAGATATAAAACTTTTCGCTGAAATATATACAATAAACATATTTTTATCTATCCAAGATATATCTCAGATATAATTCGTTAAAATATATCCGATGGATATATGAAATATATACAGCAGATATAGAATTTTTTGCCGATATGTATATAATTATATATAACTTGAATATATCTGGAATATATTTTATTTCCCTAGAGGCTACACATTTCCATTTTCGATGGATCGGTTTCCGGGTCTCGGGACGAGAGTCAAGTTGGGATCGACGAGACGCCAAAAAGCATCGAGCATTCTTTGAAAATCGAAACCCGCAATCGCGTCCCGTTCGCCTTTAATCCCCGCCGTAACGGAATTTAAGGAGAAACGAGAAAAACGCCCAGCGCGATAGAGAAAAGTGACCCAGATTGCGGGCGCGGATAAGAATTTCAGTGAAGGTCTTCGTGGCTGGCCAGCCGTGTAACGATATTTCACGTGGGCACCCCGGATTATCATCCATATCGTTATTACCGTGCGATACATGCAGCGCAACGCGATAAACATAGTTTCACTGATGCTACTCCGGGGGCGGGAGGTAAGCAGAACGTTTCACGGGCATCGCTGCAATTGCCTCGCAATTCGGACTTGAAAATCGGTTGGCGCGCGGCCGCTCGGCAGGCCGAGTGTGCTGACCGTGAAGAAGGCAACAAGTCGCGGAGAGGAGAAAGCAAAACGGAGCACCGAACGTGCGGGCACCGAGTGTCCCAGGCGGAGGTTTGAATCCCTAAGACTTTTACAAATAAAGGCGACAGTACAATAGGCTTTCTAATAATCAATTACTACACTGAGAGAAAAAGTCTAGTATCGGTAACTATAACGTGACAACCATAAAGGGACAATTGTTTTGTATCCATTCAGTAACTATTTTTCAAGTTTCGATTACTATGACACAGTCATCATAGCTATTAAGTATTTTCCGTAATCATGACAGCATGAACGAAAAATTGATTGTTGCCACTCCATAGTTACCAGAACTTACACGATTTTTCTGAGTTATTACTGCAATAATAACTTGGTATAATAACAACACAATGTGTACGTTTTTTTAATGGCTGCTAAGAATATTTATTCTCTATAAAATGTCAAGACTGTTTTCCTGAAAAAATCTAGAAACGCGATTCATGCATTCCGAAAGTAATTTTTTTCGCGATCGCTCAGAATTTTTTAATCGAAAATAAGGTGTCTACTCGGCTATTGAAAAGTCCAGACGTCGTTTTATAATCGCCGCAGATTATCATCATCAAATCCCACCGACAAAGCAATCTTACCGTAAAACTTATTTCTCAAAAACCAACGAGGCTCTACAATTCCGGGTGTAAACCACGCGGAGTAACCGAGTTCCAGCTTACAGAGTGTCGAGTGTCTCGAGTGTCCGCGAATTTCCGCGCGTGATACTTCCGCAAGCTTTTTTGCGCTCGCCCCACGATCGTCTGGTCGCTCTCGTCGCGCCGTGAGACTCGTGTCGGTTTCCCCGGCGTGCGGATGACAATGCGACAAAACCGTCGTTGCGTCGCGTGAACCAAGTAGGGTTTTACAATAGGCGCCGGGAGAGCCGCAGAAGTCCACAAAACCACAGTAATACGGTTGTCACAGTAATACGGTCGACGATAGCCGCACAAGACTCACCGTTTATTTTCTTCGCGATATCCGTGGCTTGACTTCCCTCCTCGTTCGAACTGCCACCGGCTCCTTTCTCGCTGTCGTCCCCGCGAGCTCAACTCAAGTGCTCTGCATATCGTCCCGAGCAGAACGGTCGTCACTCTTTTGTTTTTTTTTTAAACAAAATATATTTTTTACATAAATTCACTTTTCACTGAATATTCCTCACCCGAAGTTACCGAACTATTTATTTATTTTTTGATTTTTTTTACGTCAATTACTTTCCCGCGAGCAGGTCGAGCGAAGTCGACGATCGAACCGGCCGATCGTTACTGATCGTCTTGAACATCCACCGAGTTGACTGAGCTGCTGCTGCTGCAGGTTCGGCGTCGACCCTCCTTCTCCCTCTCTCTCTCTCTCTTTCTCCCCCGAAGCGCGATATTAAGATCGAGTGAAACGAGGTCCGAAACGAGGCGAGCGGATCGAACGCGCGAGGAGTTGACGAACACCGGGACCGGGATCACTATCGACTATTCATCCATCCGGCTAGTTAAGTGGATGGTGCCTGTCTGGCCGCGTACTCGTGCCCGGCTGCCACGGCATGGCATGTGGCCCGAGAGAGAATTGCATGGCAAAGTCATAAGCAACGAGCGAGCGAGTCTGGGACCGACGGTGGTGGAGGAGCCCCGCGCGACTCCTGATGCCCGAGGTGGAGGTGGTGGCAGTGGCGGCCAGTGAGAAACGCCGGAGGTGGTGGTCGTGGCCGCCACTGCCTCGGAGCTCCGACTCTTCGTCGTCGTCGTCGTCGTCGTCGTCCTCCTCCTCGTGATCACAACAGTCGTGGATTAGTCGGATCAGGCACCAGACTAACAGACAGAGAGGGAGCGAGAGATAAATAGAGAAGGAGACGAAGAAGATGACGAAGTCTCAGCTCCTCAGCATCCGCTAAGGACCACAGAGCTGCAAACCCCTAAGTCTTTCAGATCCAAATTTGACGATGCAATTGGTGCCGTAATTATTAATAAATAATAGTAATACCTAGTAATTGTAACATAACGTGTATATTTTTCCATGGTTGCAAAGAATATTTATTCTCCACAAAATCTCATGGTGATATTTAAAAAAAAAATGGAAAAAATGCGGTTGACGCCTCACGAAATTACAGGACAATCGAGTTCCCCAATTTTTTTCGCAACTGCCCGCAACTCTTTATCGAAAATGCGGTATCCTCACGACTGTTCAAAAGTCCACACGTAATTTTACAATCGCCACAGGTGAATTATTATTAAATCACACCTGCGAAGCGAGCCGTACTGTAACGTTTGTTTCTCAAATTAACGAGGATTTACAGCTTCGACCACAACGTATGGTCAGGATCCCGGGAACGAGGCGCGAGCATGGGGAAAATTGAAGGGAGAAATACTGTAAAAAAAAAGAGAGATGGGAATACATACGGTGCGAGAGAGCCGGGAGGGGGTATCGTCGAGACGGAGGTGGAGGCGAAGTAAAAGAGGCAGGAGAAGCGCGGAGCCACCGCGCACCGGCGGCCGCACGAGCGGCGGAAGAGTGGAGAAACCAAAGTGGGCCAGTGGCCAGGTCACGTGGAGGAACGGGCCCAACGTGCACGACGGCGACACACTGTCCTACTCGGATAGCCCGGTGCTTCTCTGTGTACGGTCCCCCCCGTCGCCCCCCTGCCCCCCTCGCTGCTCAGCCGCCACGGACTCTTTGATTCTTCTTGCCTCGCGCGCTCGCTCGTCTCACGCTCGTGCGTTCATTCAGCAGACGAGAGACGAAACTCGAGACGCCTTGCCGCACGTCTCGCGTTTACGCTGCTGGCTGTTATTTTTAATTGTAATTACGATACAGTTGCTGTTACATTGTCGAGGGACCGACGTCGCTTGCGTTTTGAGTGGATTCACGCGAATGTATTTATTTATTTTTTCATGTACTTGGAGAAATGTGGTAATTGGCTCGAATTGTAAACCGAGTTGGGTGCATTTTTTCCAGTCGAATTTATTTAGCCTATCGGCTTATTGAGATGGACCGTGAAAACGAAACGAAATTGATTTTTTCTGAAATATTTTTCTTCCGGGAAAATAGTGTTATTTTTTATTCGACGGTGAATGGATTTCGTTTGCATCACGAGAGCGTTAAAAGTATCAGAAACGCGAGACGCAAATGCGGAAAAAAATTATGGCGCATTATCGCGCCGAGCCGCGGGAGGTATTTAATTATTACACTGCCAATTAGGTCTGGAACTGGAACATGAAGCATTAATTCAGGTTTAATAATTGTGGGCCAAATGGTCGAATAGAGTGGATTCCACTATGTGAGAGTTGCGACTCCTGTGGTGTTTTAATGCTAATCTGATGGAAACTCCGTACAAAAAGATTTCGCGCAGAGCAAGATTTTTGCCTACAGCACGTAACCTTCGCATCTGTCGGTCGATGCGTTTTACGCGCACAGGATACTCGGGACTCCGCTCGCGCTCGTCGCTGGTTGTAAAAGCTCCGCGGATCGAGGCGAAGCGGCGGCGCGCGCGGTGGGCGAACACGCGGAGGCGGTCGTGACGACCGTAATCGGAATTGGAACTCGTAGCGGAAATTCCGGAAACTTATACGACTCGGCGCACTGTAACGCCGCGCGCGACGGTTTCCGTAAAACGTATACGCGAGAGATTTTTCTCCTCCGCAAACTCTCATTTATTCTGTCTACCTCGGACGTTCCCTGTATTCCCGCGGGTTTCCGCCGACGCGCATTAAGTCTATTTGCCGTTTTGCGCTGAAAGAGAATAATAACATCCGAGTTTCCCGTGCAAAATAATAATCCGAGCAACCTGCGCTGGGTGACATTCGCATTGTAGAGTTGAAGTTAATTTACAAAGCCACATTGTCCAGTATTTTACAAAAGTTTATTTCCTTGTGCGACTCATTCAGTATTCGTGGCGTCCTACCCTGGCAGAAAATGTGTGGCCTTATGTTCGGCCCTGGTCAGGCCCTGGTCCCTGACAACACCAAAGGGTTCATTTGTGAGCATTTAGTACACTATACTCAGAGAAAAATATAGTAGAATAGTTGATCGAACTATACCGATATATGATTAGCTCGACTATTATTACGTTTGCAGCTATTATTTTTTCTCATTGTCGTAACTATAAAATATAAACGTCCCCCCTGGGAATTATACTGTATAGTAAAAATATAGTATTGTTGTTTCAACCATGTGCTTTTCTCTCAGTGTAAACTCCACTAACTGTATTTCTATTTTTAGTCTTATGATGTCCAAAAAAGCATTCGTTGTTGGGTCCTAATCTTAGTATTGCACCTGCAAAAGTTAGACCGCCCATTCAACAGCGTACTTTTTGATTCCTACATGAGACCTACACCTTGACGTCCATCCGGTGTTATCAGGGGGTCGCGACTTGGTCGGCCCTTGGTCAGGCCTTGGTCGGTTCCTGGTTGGGCATTGGTCGGGCCTGATCAGGGCCTGACCAGGGCCTGACCAGGACCGAATGTAACGCTACAGATTTTCTCATAGGGTTAGGTATCAATAACTGGGCCGTGAATGGTAACGCACAAGCCCTGATTGACCAAGACTCCCTGGCGCAGGTCCCTTCTTATATATACCAACTATATATACGAGGTACGTGTATGCGGGCTGTAGCGTGTTTCACGCTGAGCTCACAGGTGAGATGGCGTAGGAATGCGTAATCGATAACGGTCTCGGCAGGCGTTGAGCTGCCTCACCATACGCGCGGCTTCTTTCGGACATGTGTATCGCATATCTATATACGCGCATACATAGTACACCACATACTTATACGCGGACGTACCTTCATATTATCTGCAAATATAGACTCGTGCAGTAGGATATACCGACTGCGCGTATACACACCGCGGAGTCGTCTTCCTGTGCGGCGAATGTCCAGCCCCCGGAATAGTGCGGTCAGGGCGCCGCGAGCTTCTCCAATTAACCAATTAACGACTCGTTCCCTCCCAACACGACTGCACACAACGCGAGAGATGCGCGCGATTCAAAGAGAGAGACTACAATCAACCTCCGCAGCATTACGCACACTCGCTGCACACGTAGAAAGCTGCGATATACCCACCGTATGCCGCGCATGGGGCGACTGGAATAAGAAAAAAAAAAAACCCGCGAGGAAAAACGGAATAAACTAATCGCGGAATAATAATGATAGTAGCGGTAACAGGAGCCACGAGGCGTAATTACTTTTTATTTCGCGCACAATTGTATGCGAAATAGATCGTCACGCCTGCAGATGGAGAATTAACCCAAATTCTCGGCGCGCACCGTGCAGCGAAATGATCATTATTCGAGAATAATAATACTCGAGCGTTTATACGTGCGGGTTTACACGTCGGGTGTATCCGTGTGGACGTAGCGCACGAGTTATGCACCCTGCGGGCTGCGTAATTGCTAAACTAACGTGTTGCATTCTCGCCGGTTGATGGACTGGCGGAGCGTCGCGCGAACCACTGTGGACCGATACGACGCACGTACTACGGTCGCGAGGCATTGGAGAATTATCCGGAGACGACGGAACGCGGGACATGCGGGGGTCTTGTTAGCGAATCATGTGTTACGCGGACACATTGCCAAATTAATGAGTAACTGATTCGAGACATTTAGCTAGATTTGCCTGATCAGGCCAGGCGAGGGCCCGATCAGGGCCTGACCAGGACCCGACCAAGGCCCGACCGGGGCCCGATCAACACTGAAAGAAAAACATGGTTGAAACAACAATACCATATTTTTACTATAAAGTATAATTCCCAGAGGGAACGTTTATATTTTATAGTTACGACAATGAGAAAAAATAATAGCTGTAAACGTAATAATAGCTGAACTAATCAAATACATAGTATCAATCGATATGATCGTTCCTCCTGCGAATTATATCGGTATTGCTCGACCAACTATTCTACTATATTTTTCTCTGAGTGAATGCCCGAGACGTGTAAATAATTATGAAATATTAATTTAACACTGATTTTCGATTTAGTCATAATAATGTCAACGAGTTACTAAAAAACGAAGTGAAAAATATATTTGTCCAACCCGAGCGGGAAACTCGCGGCGCGTAATATCGAGCGCGCCTTTCTACAAAAAGGTGTACGGCCGACTCGCGTTTCGTTTTTTTCCCGAACGAAAAGAATGAAATCCACACAGCGCGATAAACTAGATTGCGCTCGTAACGATGGATTTTGCATTGCGATAGAACGTCGTGAGCGTACAGCTGCTGCTGCGTCCGCAATGACTTGATTCGCGATCGGTTCTCGCGCGCGCGCGCGGGACACCCGGCGGGAAAGTGGGTCGCGCGATGCAACAATTTTTCATTGCTTCCCTCATCAATTTATCCCCCGCCGCCACGTTTTTCGTTTTTTTTTTTTGCTTCCGCACAAATTTACCTCGAGTGCGAGTAACGTGAGCGCGCGACTTCGTCTTTTATCGCGAACGGACGATTATCGCGAACGCGTTAAAACGCGGTGCTATCGTTTTTTTCGCGATCGATCGCGCGCCCGATCGATAACTCGGCTAAAAAAAGGGATAAAAAACGATGCATCGGAACGAAATAAGGGGGGGGGGGGGGACCGCACGTCTTGTACCGTATTACACGCGATACGGTTGATACCGTTGGGCGCGCGGAGGAAGCGACGATTTCGACGAAAGCCGAGGAGGACCACCCGACCCTAAGAGTTCGTAGCCGGCCAGCGCGCCGCCGACCGCGCCGAAGTGGGTCAGACCTTTATCTTCCTCTCTTAGCTTGCTGCTGCTTCCGAGCTCCTCGTCTTCCCTCTCCCCCTCTCTCCCTCTCGTATCGCCTACCGCCGTATAGCATCCCATGCTGCAGTCGTGTATACATATATACGGTATATATACGTTGTTATGTTGTATACGCATTCTTTTACGGTACTTCTCATTTCAGGTATGTCCCACGTCCGCTCCCGTCAAGCACACAACTCGCTCGTCTCATCGACTTTCGACAATACCTAGGAATGCGTCAGCTCTCCCCGCGGTATGACGGCCGATTCCGGGCCAACCGACTGTGACACTATTTTTCCATCAGTTTGCAGCGACGAATAAACGTATTTACGATACACTCAATTTTTTTCTGGCGTTCCGTTTTGCCCCAACATCCGGTGATTCGCCCCTCCCCCCGGTCTTCGCGCTACGTGCAATCAAACAAAATGCTGCGCAATTTAATTATCGAAAATTATATGCAGCGTCGTGTTTTGCAAAAGGAAATCTGCTAACCCGGATGGCTCGTTACTCGCGTTGTAATCACCGAGAATTCCAGATCAGTGGAACGTAAATTGTACAAAGGAGACGTTCACTCGAGTCTCTTTCACTGTGCTTCCATGCGCCATTAAAACATCGCCGTGATAAGTAATAATAATAATAATAATAACAATGACAAAAACACCAATAAGAATAATGATAATAATAAGAATAATAACCACAATGATAATAATTATAGTAATAGTAACAATAGTAATAATATAATGACAATTGGATCTGCATTTTTGAAAGAGAAGCTGAAGGCTGAGAGCGACGAGACTCGTTGTGTGGGAAACCCGGCGCCTCATCCCGGAATCCCGAGCGAAGAACGCGCGAGCTGCTCCCAGTTTGCTACCCGGCGCAGCGCTCTGTGTGTTATATACATGACGCGAGGTTCGAGCAGTCGCCTGGGGTGCACCACGGCCGTGGCCCAGTGCGAAGGCGAGCGACCCACGTCCCTCCACGCTGGAGGCTTCCTGCTGGATCGAGCCGGTGTTCCAAGGTAATTGCATTCCCAGGAGATGAGCCACGGCCGCAGCATCAGCGCCGTCATCATCATATAGATCACTTTGTGGAAACTACGGGGAAAATCGCGGAGAAAATAACGCGGCACGGAAATTTAATCATATCGCACTCGCAAAACTGCAGTCTCGAACGTGCATACGATATTGAAACAGCGAAACATCGATTTGCGAACGGGAATGAGATGGAGAAAAATTGTCTTTCGAAAGAAGAGGTAATGTTAATTGATCAAAGCAGTCAACATTAAAAAAAAAAAAAAAAAATCTAAATCGTTTAAAAAAGTTTTTTCCGGGGTGGAATATGCAAGATGAAAATTATGGTATAGGTCAAAAGTCGATGTTTTCGAAAAAAAAACAATTCTTTCAGGGGCAAATTTATTTATCCCACGCAAGAAATTGCAGTTCGCAAATGCATATTTGATTGATCGAAATCCCCAACAAGTTGTACCATACATACATCGTAGTTGTACGTGAAAAGGATGAACTGGAAAAAATGTGCCAAATTGTATTTCCCACGTAGGCGACCGAGGACGGAGCGCCGAGTCGCGTCGAGTCGCGAGCAGGTGAGGTGCAACCTCTGACCGCGAACGTGACCGTGGCGAAGTGGGTCGAAACCTGTGCCACTTCGCGCGGGCCTCGCGCGACTCTCCCGTGGCGACAATTTCCACGCTCGGCGAGCGGCTCTCCGACGGCCGCTCGTTCCCTCGCCGGGGCGATCCGTAAAAGGACTTCGGGAAAGGCGAAACACGAGAGATCCAGAGGGTGATAAAGGTTATCGATGTTGTCGGCGCGTTACTATATATCGCGAGTGCAATATAGCAGCCTATACTTTGTAGTACGAACGACGTTGTACCTATCTGGTTATATCCACTTAGGGGAAGATGGGGCAAAATGGGAGAGCGGGGCAGAACGGACAGCGTTTTTTTTTTTACTTTTAAAATTATTCTCGATATACGACACATTTCAACGCAACTGATCGGAATATAACGTTTTTCAACCATTCCGAGTGTCTCAAGCAATGCGGCTTTTAAAAAGTAACTTTAAAAAAATATTTGATTTTTTTTATATAACTAGGGTAATCACACGCGCTGGCTCGCGTGCCTGACAAACTTTTTGCCATATTCGACCTCAGATTTTTTTTTCTTCAAAATATCGACTTTTAACCTATACCGTTGATCTCAAGTCGCATATTGTACCCCCGAAAACACTGGTTACTAACCTTTTTTAATTGATTTTGAAAAAAATATTTTTTGGCGATTTTTTTTCTGTCGGAAATCGTAGATCCGTCTCCGGACCGAAAATCGCCCAAATCGAACCCAATTTTTTTTCTCTTCAAAATATCGACTTGTAACCTATACCATTATTCTCAAGTCGTATATTCTACCCCTAAAACACTGGTTACTAACATTTTTTAATCAATTTTGAAAAAAAAATTGTTTGGCGATTTTTTTTCTGTCAGAAATCGTAGATCCGGCTCCGGACCGAAAATCGCCAAAATCGTCAAAACGTCGGAAATTTTTATTTCTAAATATCACCTATAATGGTTAATCAATTTTGCGCTGCTGCACTCTTATAAAGCTTTAAAAGGTTACGGTTGCTGCCCCGCCTGTCCTCTTATCAAATTTTTCAAATTTGATACCAAACTGATGTTATTTATCACGGACTTTCCTAGCAACCAATCACAGCTCTAATAGTTTGCTAACAATGCTTTCCGTTACTCACGAACTTTTTAAAAGAGGGATAGTCTAACCTATACGCGTGTGAAGCGCGCTTATTTGTCATTTCACTAAAATCGGGATTACTTTTTTATCGATCGAACTTGGATTTTTTTCGTTCGTTCGAGAGAAAACTCTATAAAGAAGAGAATACCGCAAGACGGATCGCGATATCTCGATTTCTGAATTTTTCGCAGAATGTTAAAACCAGACTCTCAAAAATCGCAATTTTGGTATCGAATTTTTGGCTGCGAAAAGCGATAAAAATGCACTTTGATTATCATCGTCAAATCATTTTTCGCTCACGAGTTCCATTCTGCCCCACCGTCCTCTCCCTACAGTAGATGTTGACTCTCTCTCCGGGGAAAGAGACACCGTATAAAAATTGCAGAAGTTGCGTTCCCATGGAGACCCGTGCATTACAGTCAATAAAGAGGACGGGAGTACCGAGAAAATACGTCGCGCGCGGAAGTAGAAACTGCGCAGATTGTAACCGTAGCCGCGTCGGGGAGAGAGATAGAAGAAAACATACACTGGCGCACATATTACCCGTAATATACACAATGCCGACTTCATTGTGAAACATTTGAAGGCCAGACGCTGACCCTGGCCGTGACTACCGTGGAACCGGGTCAGAACCTGTCCTCTCTCGGTCCGTCCGCATTTCGAATTCCGTGCATATCCCATATGTTCGCTATACACGGACCACGGAGTCCCATACACATCGCGCACAGGCCTTACATTCGGTGCACGCGTATATACAGGCTGATTCAGAAATGTATTTTTCAGCTCTCAGCCGCCGCGATTTCATTACTCATCCGATATTTCAATCTCACGACGTTTGCTCGGCTATGAGCATCATAAATTTATACAAGTGGGCTAATCCGGGTTGAACCTTGACTTCTGGCTTGGCGATGACCCTGGTAGAAAATTTGGGGCTTTCGACTCGGCCCTAGTCAGGCCGTAGGCAGGCCCTGGCCAGGTTCTGCTCAGGCCCTGGTCAGGTTCTGGTCAGGCCTGCCTTCGCCTGGATTTAATCCTACATATTTTGTAGTGGTGAAGGGTCCTACATATTTTCTATAGTCGCTCCATGCCAAGTCCGAGTCTATTCTAATCCCGGATTCTTGCGATTGAATATTTATTAGCAATATTCGTAGAAAGGGTTTATCACCCGGTAACTCTGGTAACAAATCGAGAAACCCGGATATTCGAAAACGAATTGTGAACCGCCCTGTACACGCGCCGGGTGCGTCCCTCCTGCTCGGTCACCCCGTTCTCTCCTCGTGAATTTCGTATTCGTGCCTCGTGAGGTGAGAGTCTTCCATTATTTCGGCTGATTTTTCTATCGAAAACGTTGTCTATACGTACCACCGTGCCACGCCGCCTACATCCACGTATTCCGGGCGCGACGATTCGTTTCCTGAATACGTTATATCAATAACGATCGATGCATCTGCGCCCGCTATTATATTCTCGTCGCTCGCCCATCGCTTGCACATCGTTCCCGCGAAATAATTCAATACGCCTCCTCGATGTCATATCGCGTCTCCCAAACCCCGATGGTCTGTCCCGGCGATGCTCTCGTTATTATTAGTTGAATTTCCGACTCGAGGCGCCTGCGCCACATGCGTTACACCGCGTTTCACTTGGTGTATAATGCATAAAAAAGGAAGAAATTCCATATTCGTTCCCATGGGGACCGCGGATGAGAGTGGTGCAGCAGCCACTCAACAACACGGGGGTTGTGTACGTAGCGTCGACACCCACGCAAACGACGGATACACGGAAAACGCCGCGCTCGGCAATTTGCATCGCAAACAACACGACTCGCGTATGTCCCGGACTCTCCGGGTTTCACCTCGCGATCGATACGCCAAATCGTTTGGAATTCCGCGTTTGTATGCGCTGCTGCACAACGAGTACAGCCGCGCGCGTGCGAAAACCCTGTTTTTCAGAATCTCGGGCGAATTCGTGTAGATCGTGGCAACGCTGAGATATATGAGTCAGCAGCAATTCGACCGGCGTATGACTCTCGAGATCGAAGATCTCAAGAGTCTCAACGCTGGTTATTTTCGCGTGTGACGTTAATTTAATAAAATGATCGCTGTATTCGCACCCAACTTTCTCCTTCGCAATAATCTCTGACGAGTTTTCAATAATCGCCGGCGAGATCGAGAATTCATCGCCACGTTCGCGCGAGTATCTTGGACCTTGAACCAAACGATCGCAGCGAAAATTATTTCTAGGAATGACTATTAACGAGCAGCAACCACACGTGATCTTTGTAGATTTTACGTTGCGCTGTCTACGCAAAATATCCGACCTTTGAGTGAACACAAAGGCGAAAAATTATAATAAAGAAAAAAGCTGTGACCAGAACAGGTGAGCTTCCTGTAATTACGGGTTCCAGGTAATCCGCGTATCTCGAGCGAAGATCGGGCTTTGTCAGCTGGACACCGCGACCCGCTAATCTCGTCTGATATCGAAGCCGCGATAAAACAATAAAACTCGTCATTGCGAAATATTAATCTGTTTTTCTGGCAGCCGCAACGCCGGATCCAATCGCGTCCGATAATCGAGATCCCAAGTAAACAGATACGTAAGCCCGAAATGTATAAAGGTGCAGCGAAATTACGGGAGCTCACTTTTCGCTGTTGTATTCACTTAGACTTACACTTATCGGTAATACAGTATAATGGGATCCTCTTGGTGTAAGTATTGTAACATTTTTCGTGGACGTTTAATTGTTTCCTGTAATTGAAGCAAGTAAATTATCGCAAAATCCTCGAATAAAAATTACATCGTCAGTCAAACCAAATGTAACAAAAAATGGAATTTTGGTAAAGACTTGAATTAAGCGAGGACTAATGAGGCTTCATTATTAGGGGCGGACTTGAATTAAGTATAGGCTGGAACAAAAAAACAGACAGACAAACGACTTAGAAAAAAACAAGACGATCGTTCGCAATGAGTGTTAACGTTTTTTTCCTATCATCCGAACAGTGAAAAACCCAACCCTGGCCAGTGTGTTGGCGCTGGCCTGTCTGGCGTTGGCCACAGCGGACGTGATCATCCCGACCGAGTGCCCGAAGATCGACAACCCGGACGAGGTGGTGCATCTGGCCTACGAGGGCGACTGCACCAAGTTCTACAAGTGCAGCAACGGTGAGAAGTTCCTGATGAGCTGCCCGACCTACGACGAGGAGGGTCACAGGTTGTACTTCAACGCGAGTCTCCAGGTCTGCGACTGGCCGGACCAGGTCGATTGCCCGTGGGAACAAGTGGACGTCATTCCGTTGCTCCAGCAACAGGCCGGATTTGCGGCTCGGCTGGTCGCGAAGACGTGTCCGAAGGTGGATCCGATCAACCAGACGGTCTTTTTGCTTCACGAGAACGACTGCACCAAGTTCTACACGTGTAGCCACGGCGCGAAGCACCTCATGGAGTGTCCGGAGTACAACGAGGCCGGCGACAGGCTCCACTTCAACCCGGAGATCGAGCAGTGCGACTGGCCCGAGAACGTCGACTGCAAGCTGCCCAATCCGCGCAAGATGATCCTGGCGCGAGTTTTGGCCGAGATTCCAACCTCCTGTCCCGCGGTGGATTCGCTCGAGCATCCTGTCCACCTCGCCCACGACTCGGATTGCACCAAGTTCTACTCGTGTAGCCACGGAGTCAAATGGGAGCTGAGCTGTCCGGTTATCAACGAGCAGGGCGACAGACTTTACTTCAACGTCGCCAAGCAGTCGTGCGACTGGCCGGCGAACGTCGAGTGTCATCATTAGGACGGATGGCTGCCTCTTCGACCTTCCGCCGCTTCCACTTCGACGACTCCGTGACGTTTGTCATTGAGGCACGAAATTCCGGGATTCAATGTGTGGTTGAGTTTTGCGCGGTTCGTTGAATGCGAAGCTGGAGGATCACGAGGAAATTGCATCTCTGCGTCTGAATCCGAAGGATTGTAACTATGGCTGATGACATAGAGGATTTTTCGGGCTCGCGAGATGCATCTCGAATTTGTCTACACGTCAGAACAAAGATGATGCGGTTAGAAGATCAATTAGTGGTGTAATTTTATCGTTGTAACAATAAAACTCGTTACGTGTTGAATGATGTTGAGAGAGGTTTTTTCCACACACGAATTAATTGAATATCTGTAGGACACGTTTCTAAATAAAAACATTCTTCTAAGATAAAAAAATACAAAAATAGAATTACTGCACCATCAAAAGTTTTCATCGGATCGCAAAAAAACTAAAATCTACCTTATAGAACTTTTCCGGGGACACTTGGATCTCACACCAAAATGTCAAATTTTTTTTTAAATACGTGAAACACACCGTTGCGAAGTTAGCCCCTCATTTAAAAAAATATTCTAAAAACAACACCAGTTCGAGTTGCCTGAAAACAGAAATAAAAAAAAATCCGGTAACTTAAGTAACCGGATTTCTTTTTTATTTCATGAATCCATGAGGGTCCTAATAATGCAGAGGCAGCCCTAAAGCGTATGAAGAAGAAGAAGAAAAAGAAGCATCCTAATAAATACAAGAAGTGACACAGCCGCTATACGTAAACCGAATTGTGCACGTAGACGGTACAGCAACGATTGGCCGTCCGGGTAGCTGCGAGCCCAGTCGATTGAGCCAGGAGTCGCTCCACCCCTCGCAACAAAGTCGAAGCTCGCGCGCGCGCCACCCACGCGTAACACCCAGCTGGAAATAGAGCAGGAAGCGGCGAGGCTTTGGGGCTCTGGAACGGGGAAATTGCGCTCCTGTTCGGAAACTCTCGAGGTGCAGAAGTTGCGGCGCGGTGAAACTCGCGATCGACCCGCAGACAATGCGGACGGCCGTGTGGCTTCGCCCGCGGTTTATATTACAGATATTTGCTTAAGGCTGCGATAAAAGGATTGCACACAGTCGCCTAGTCGTGTGGGCGCGTTTTGAACCTCGTCGTTATCGTCGCACCGCGCGTGGACGCTGCGTCTATATTTTCTCCCTCGTTTCCACACTCTTCGTAACACTTGACGCTCGTTTAGCTTATTTGTATTCGCACGACGAACCCGCATATGTTGATGCAAGTCTCGCGCGAGACAAACAACGGCTTTCACAAAAGCCACTTAACCCGGTCCAGTAACATCCATCCACGATGGACCTCGAGTCGTCCCGCCCGCCGTTTTCTACTATTTGCGCTTCATTGTAAACAAAGTATTTGAAAAATCGAAGATAATCGAGTTCTTTTTTGTTTATCGCGAAAACTATCATGTTTAGAAGAAAAAAAAACGAATGGCGAAATCGTCGTGTACGTGCAAGAATACATCGAAATAAGGTATTCAATAAATAAAAAAGTGTTCCCGCACTTTTTGTGAAATTTCGTCACTTTACTAAAAACGAGGTTATCATTATTATTATTAATAATAATAATTTATTATTTTTTGATTGGTCAAATTTGGATTTTCTTCCTTCGTTCGATCTTGATTTTTGAATTTTTTAAAGAATTTTAAAGCCGAACCCCCAAAAATCACAAATCTTTCCATTTTTCCTCTTGCGTTTTTTGAGAAAAAAATATTCGATCTCGGAAAGTTCGAAAACCCTGTCCGATGGGGAAATTCCGAAAAGCACCGCTGTTTGCCCGAAAAATAAAAAATTCAACGAGAAATCGCGAAAAATGTTTTTTTCGTCTCCGCGAATATAATAACCAGTGTACAAAATTTATACCCAAAGTCTCGCGTATTATAAATTCCGAAGTACGACGTACAATAACTTTTATATTAACGTTTTCTTTTGCCTGTAGCTTTGTTAAGGTAACTTTGATACTAAACTTTTTATTAAAATTCTACAAGCCGATTCGTTAAAACTTCCGCACTTCCGGGGGCATCAAATTCTCATCGTCCCTCCGCAATTTTGCCACTGCGCCGCTTTGTGTCCCAGAGACTTTCCATGGGTTACGTGCCCCCTAGATCACCGTGCCACCGTACTTTGGATCTCGATACCAGTGCCAATTTCTAATTTTATAAATAGACACAGCGCCGCGGCGAAGACGCCGCTCCCGTTCGCCAGCCGCGTCATACCCCAAGGAAGACAATCGATACGCGGACGAAAGCGTGTGAAAGGTAACGTGCCCACGTGCCTATAGACGTACGGGGCGTGAGGAATTTGCGAGCCAAATGGCGGGCTGTACGTACAGCGTGCAGGCGAATGTGCTAGACCGACCAGTGACTGAACAGTTAAGCCAATAATTGAACACCTGGTTCCTCTTTTTTCATATAACAAAACGGTGTTTAACATTATGTGGAGGCCAAACAACATTTCGTTTCGATGCATTAATTCATACATATAAAAATAAATATATCATTTTGTTATCATTCATTGGTAGGTGTTGATGTATTAGCCAGTCTGCCCTGTACGCGCTGTGCAGGCAAAGAGAGAAAGAGGAGGCAACCGAAAGTCGGCAGCTCAGTCGGGGGGATCGTAGACAAATGAATAAACTATGCACGAAGCAAACTTTCCGTCGCAAAGTAGCGGCTTCGGCATACTTTGTACTCGAGCTGCGGTAACGGAGGAAAAAGATTGCAAGAAGGAGGAAGGGGAGGGGGAGGAAGAAGATGATGATGAAGAAGACCGGCGAACGCGAATCGAATGTAAAAACCTCGGACGATCTTCCTCGTCCGAGGTTGCCGGTTTCTAGGTCAAAGCCGACATAATTTTTTGCCCCGTACTCTCGGCTTCGTTGCTTCTCGAGGGATTCGGCGTTGTAGTCGCGATACACAGCTACAATCGTGTCGAAAAGGGGTTCGTGTCTGGATAACAACTGAAATAATTTCGTACCGAATGATCTTTGTTTGTTAAATATTGAAATAATAATGTTTAAGAAATAAAAATATTCTCTCGTTGCGAGGTTGTTTTTTATTTTCGACTAAAATAATTTCGATCCGAATGATCTTCGTTTGTTAAATATTGAAATAAAAATGTTTAACAAAAATATATATATTCTCTCGTCGCGAGGTTATTTTTTATTTTCGACTAAAATAATTTCATAATTACTTCGATTTTCGTTTGTTAAATATTGAAATACAAAATGTTTCATGTTCAAAATGTTTCTCGTTGCAATAAATTATATTTGTAGGAAATAATTCGTCGAAGTTATTTAGACGTGCTGCCGGATAAACGCGAGGAGAAAGGAGGACACGTGTTTCGAGTCCGACGTAAACACGCGCGGGTATCGGCCGAAGAAATCGCGATCCCTTACTTACTCTCAATCTTAATAGCGACTCTTTTTTTATTTTGCTTTAATTCGCACGGCAATCGTCTCCGACAGAAATGGAGGCGGACGTGGTTTCCAATTGACATATATAATCATTATACTACAATATTAGACGCGACTGATGCAAGAAGCGTCGTTTCGTCGTCGTTATAAACTTCAATCGACTTTAAACGGTGGTTTCGCGCCTTTAAAGTATTTTCCCGGCTATAGGAAATACGCTTCTTTTGACCTTTCGGGCTCTACGACGTAGTTAGATTTTTAAAGATTCGGAAGTAAAGGCCAAAGGGCGACGTTCCATGTTGGCAAACCCTTTTGCTTCCTTCGGGCTTCATTTACGTCTAAAATATCACAATGCTACACAGTAATAAAAAAGCTGGATATGACTGCACGTCAGTGAATTAACTGTTGCAGGTGAATCAACATTGACAATCCTGCGTCGAGGTTTTCATATATCAGGCTGCTAACGCAGCTGCCTCAATGTAGGCCTGATCGATCAGCTCGATGGATCCGACGATCCATTCTCGAAATTCCGAGATTCTCGTGTAGACGCCGGGCTGATTGGGGGCACCACAGCCTATGCCCCACGATATGATGCCCGCGAGAATCCATCGGCCGTCGCTCGTCCTCTGAATCACTAAGGGTCCACCGCTGTCGCCCTGAAAAAAAATATAGAGATCTTAATTCGCTCTTACATTTTGTAAATATCTATACATTTTTTTTTTTTCAAATTTTTCAAGGGTTTTCAAACTTTACGAAATCGAAAAAAAACGCAAAAACGCAAGGATTACGTTTTTCGTGAAAAAAAAACTCGATTTCGTAAAATTTGAAAACTCGACTTGCGGCCTTCGTTTCTTCTCGTTCTCTTCGTTTTAGAGTTGTCTCTCGAACGAAGGAAGAAAACCCAGGTTCGATCGATAAAAAGTAACATCGATTTTAGTGAAGTGAAGTGTTATGAAATGTTCACCTCGCATGAATCGACGCCTCCTTTCCGCCGTCCAGCGCATATAAATATGTTCGGTATGCGTTCCTTGTACCCCGCTCTTTTGTACATTCCTTCGCACGCAGCGTTGCTTATCACCGGGACTGGCACTTCCCGCATCACCGACGGTACTCGACCGTCTGCAAAAAAAAAAAAAATCGGCAATTTTTTTTGCGTGAAAACTCAAGAAGATTTCAAGCAAGCGTCGCGCGATTTCACTCACTGTGTCTTAGTCTTCCCCAGCCGGTCACGTACCCCGTGGATCCCACGAAATAATCGTCGTCGTCTGGCAGACAAACCGGCAAAATATTCGGCTGGAAGGTCGCCAGACGTCTGTCGAATCTCAACAGCGCGATATCATGCTCGAAGCTCGCCGGATCGAACAGTGGATGACCGAAGACAAACCGAACTTTGCGTTCCTGAGCCTCGTAGGGCTCGTCGTTGTTGCTCATGTCGTGTTCGCCGATGGTCAACACCAGGTATTTCCATGGAACGCTGCAAGGATGAGAAAAAATGCAGGTTTTATATCATCATTATCTCAATAAGGTGCAATAAGACAATGATTGAAAAGCAAAAAAAAAGCGAAGTTGGATTTCAAGCGCGTCAGCATTGCGACTGAAAAAAAATTTACCTCTCAACGCAGTGAGCAGCCGTGATGGCCCAATTATCGGTCAACAATACAGCTCCACACGAGTGTTCGAACGCCGAGCTGGAAATGTTCCATCGTCGTAGGGATAGCTACAAAATTCCATGTATCAATTCACCAGTTCGTATCATATCATCTCATATCCACCCATATTTTTTACATCGTCATTCGTACAGCATATGAGTCACGAACCTGCCATGGCCATTTTCCAAAGGAGCTGGGTCCGCCACCGACGATTCTCGAATCCGGCAGAAGTCGCGTTCCGCAAACTGCAACGAAAAGAAAAAACCATGAAACTCTCGTCACCGATTTCCAACGATGGATATCAATGATTGGCAATGGAATCGATTGCCAGGCTTTGCAGCAAATTCCAGAGAAAAATGTTACCAACAGCTACAACGAGGAATGGCAACAAGGAGAGTCGAGCAGTAAGCAGCCACCCACCTTGTTTGTAGTCGGACACGCCGAAGTTGTCCGTCGGTATGACAAGTCCCTCGACGTTGCCGCCCGCCAGGGTAGTCGTGGTGATAGTCGGTATAGTTGCTCCCAGCGAGGAGTCGCTTTCCGCATTGGCGCTGTTGTCACCTGGTTTCAAGAACGTATCGATTCACGAATTCAAACATTATTCAAGGGTTCTTCTTGCCTCTACGTTTTTCTTAACTCTTATCTCAAGTGAGAGAACTAATGATAACGATTTTTTTTTTATAAATTCTCAGGTGCACGACAAATAACTATCGAGAGTAGATTGCAGCGGTGCTTAAGAACTGGTCTTTTCCTTCCCGCTTAAAAAAACGTGACTGCAGCTCAACATCAAGCGACGTCAGCTTTGTCATCGACGTTTTTTGTCTCAGATAACAAGCATCGCTGTTTGTCATCGATAAGCACTCAAGTTTCCGGAAGTAAGTGGATCGAGTGTTGATGCAACCGCGCGACAAATAACAGCAGATTAAGCGGCGGAGGATTCCCGACGTCGGTTCCTGGAAAAATTGTGCAAGTCCGACCAGCCTGGAGAGTCTCGAGAGACACCATAATGGTATCTCTGTCTCGGCGCTCGAAGAGCTGCCTTTCCCCGACTCTATCGCGCTCGCCGTCGCAACGTGAAACCGTTACAACGGTACCAACGCCGAAAGTCACTGCTTCGACACGAACCCCCACCCCACCCGAACGGAACCCATGGAACTCAACCTTGACGCGGCTGGAAAATCCGGTGACGATTTGACCCACATTCGATACGTCGATTCCTCCCGCCGGCTGCCTACGTCACTGTTTCCTTCATTTTGGGCCGCACGTGATTTTATTTTTGCGAAAAGACCAGCTCTATCGTTACGCAAGAATAAGTGCAAAAATAAATTGATTATCGCACCTGCCGAATATGGCGGTGAAACGAATGCGTAATTTCTTTCATTAGCAATAATTTAGAAGACCGAGACATGATAGACGTGAACAAAACTGGGGTCTAAAAATTCAGTGGAAGGTTTGACTTTTTAGAAGGTGGAAACTTCTAAAAAGCGTTAATTTGTAAAAAAAATACTACTTATACTACTCATTGTAATTAACTACTCAGCGTTAATTTGTAAAAAAAATAACGTCATAAACACAAAACTACATAAAATCTACCTTTTTGACTGGTGACCAAAGTGTTGGACGACGTCTCAGGTATTTTGGTGACTTCATTGTCGACGTACGAACTCCAGGTGATCAGTCCGGGTGCGTAAGTCGACGGAGTGTTTCCTGTAGCCGCAACCGTTGTTGGTACATCAGTCGTTATAGGTATTTCATTAGACAAGACAGGCGATGTGATCGAAAGGGTCGATTTTTCGGTCGTCAAAAGACCTGCGCTAAATGTTGACGACGTATGATGCGAAGAAGATGAGGATTCCATGGTGGATAGCTCTTGAGGTCTCGCAGTTGTTTCCCTTGTCATCAACCAAGACGTCGTCGTCGTCGGCATCGCCTCAAGCGGTCTCGTCGTGGTTGAGTTTCTCGGTGGAAATCTCGTTGAGGGTGATGAGCCCTCAGTGATGGGGGTCGTCGATGATCCGTACGCCGAATTGATTGTCGATTCCGTCGAACCCGAGGACCCTGGCAGGTGACTCCCTGTCGTCACGGTATTCGGGCTGCCCTGTGCAAAATCCCTCACTGTCTGGAGGCTCCAGAGTCCAGTTGGCTGTGTTGTGGTCTGGATGTGACTGAAAATTGTATCACTCGACATCGTGGTCGATGAAACCGACTCCTTCTCGGGGATCGGTTTGGAGTCGGCTGGAATGTCGTTGCTCTCGATGGCGAAGTCCGCGATGAACGGACCTGGCGCAAGGCCCACGTGCCCCGTGTTCTCCTGCGGATGTACCTCCGGATCATCGTCGCGCAGCTTGCAGCAGCTTCCGAAGTAGAAGCGATCGATGCAGGTGCTGAGATGCGATCCGTTGGCTCTCTCGCAGGTCGCCGCGAACATGCAGACTCCGGTCTCACCGGTTCTGGTTGAAGTGCATGGCAAATTCCTGATGATCCTACCAACTGCTTGGGTGGAAGGAAAAACAACAGTTTTTTCGATCAAGATGTCCATGGCGAATAATTTAACAATCAAGATATCCCTGGTGAATAATTTAACGATCAAGATATCCATGGTGAATAGTTTAACAACCAAGATATTCATGGTGAATAATTTAACAATCAAGATATCCATGGTAAATAATGTAACAATCAAGAGATCCATGGTGATAATTTAGTTTTCTATTGTTGACATAAAACCTATTTCAATTTTGTATGTTAGCCTCCTCTTCCATTTGAATCCAATGAAAACTAGTTACACGTGGACTTGATTGATACACTTAAACCTTTATCGCTATATTTCTCTAAATATATAGTTCTTGCGACCGTAGTGCCGTATCTACAAAACTGTCTTATCGCGATAACTGGATACTCACGAGCGGATAAAAATTGAGGTCTGTGTGTCGGACTGGCGATCACTAGGGTCAGCTGTGACATCACGATGATCCAGGCCGGCTTATGACTCATCTGCGAAAGGCCGGTAGATTTTAATCGCAATTACTTGGCGATTAACTTCCACAAATTCCGTCGACAGTGTCGAAGAAATTGATTCATCGTTGTCGGGTAGATTGATCGCCGGAAGGATCAAAGTTCGAGTGGAACGTTTCGTGGTAATTGGCAAGACATTCCAATTCCCGCAGCGAAGATAGCATCTTCGACCGAGCTTACAACTAGTCCGAAAGGCAAATGACAACCGTTTTCGTACATCTATCCGCTGCGATCCGCGTAACGATTAAGTGAATTCACAGATAATTATGTATGGGTTAGGTGGGCAAAATCGGACGCATAAGCAAAAAATAGTTTTATAATAATGATCAAATCTGACAAAAATGACAATGACAAATTTATGTCATGACCAAAGTGTATTTTTATTGCTTTTCACCGAAAAATTCGATTCTGATCATGACAGCCAACACATTAAATTGAACAGACGAGTGAAGTAAAATGACAACTTCTTATATTGGACTTCCCAATTTTCACAGGATGTAACAAAAAATACGGTAATTGTGCTCGTCACATAATAATAGATCGTCAGCTATTTGCATCTCCGGATCTTCTCGCGCTGCCTCCGAATTACCGAACGAACGTGTGTTCCTTTCCTTGTCACGTATAAATGCATCTCGTTAAATTCGCCAAAACGCGCTCACGTCGTCGCTATTTCAGGATCATTTACGCTACGTATGTATCAGCTCTACATGTCATGCAATCGCGTACGTATCGTTCGCCTCATTGTCACGGCACGCGTACGCCCAATTTAAACTCGGATGCTCAGATTACACAATACCGCAAAACGCAACAATAGACCATTTGGATACAACAAAGTAATTCGCTAAGATTTCTCAAATTTCACGGCTTTTGGTTTAATTTATTTTCGGATTTCTGTGTGATCGAATTCGTGCTGTATCCGTCGTAACACCGCTTGACATAATCGCGCTCGTGGTCGTTGCTTATCAGCGCCTTGGGCAATACCCTCATCACAGCCGAAAATCTGACAAGTATTCACGCTATTTGCGTTACAAGGAGCAGAACCTAACGGTACCACAGCACTTACCTTGAAATGAGATCCAAGCCTCTCCTATTCGCGTCTGATAATGAAACTCGACGATCCGAACGACTAGTATTCGCTTGGCTGGTGCTAAAGAGTCGTTAGTCCTGCTGGTTATATCTTGGCACCATCTCGCGTAAAACTGCTGGCGATAGTTAATTTTTTTTTTATAAAACCGCGCGTTAAATTTTCGATTGATATCGATTGGCACATCTCGCATTGAAAAACTCTGGTAATTTTTAAATTTTATTTGTCATTTTTAAATAAAACTCCTCGTTAGATTGTCGACTACTTCCTCGACACCCTCGACTTGTTTGAATATTTAATAGAGCAACATCGGAGTCGTGTTTCTTCAATGAAAAATATTGTGTATCCATTCAACAAGAGAATATTTCGGTACTCCAATTAAATCGACGGTCTGTGAGTCATCCGCGCGTTATTGAACTTGGCCGGTGAGGTCGGAGCCCCATGAACTTGAGACTCGTCGGGAGGTAGTGGCAATGACCGACTGATCGTTCTCCTTTACGGGCCCAAAACTCCACTTCCTTGAGTCCCACACCCATCTACCCTTTCCCCTTCTTCCACCTCGTTGCTTTCGTTCATTTAATCATGTTTCCACGCTGCCAGGTAGAACGAGAAAGGACGTTAATTTCGTCGGTCTGTTGTTGCCCGACGAAATCAACATTTTTTTATGACGATCATTTTAGAAAATTTCAATTAGAAAAATTAATTCAGATTTTTTAAAATGTTATGCAACAAAATATTTTATTGCATTTTTAGTAATTGCGTAACGTGCACTTTTTCTCCTGGTTACCTATAAAAAAAATCGCCGTCAGGGTTTCGAAGCTTCGAAGCAAGGAGAAAGGAAGTCCGGTGCGCTGATCAGGTGAAGAAATAATTCCTGGTTATAAAATAACGACTAACTAAAGATCTCCCAACTGCGTTTTATCGTAATCATTTTTAATGTATGACAATCGTTGATACAACTGATACGTATTGCGAATAGACGGATTCGTATTATCACTAGCTACAAGTATTAGATTGCACGATGCGCGGGGCGAGTGAGTTTTCGTTCGGGTCATTACGCAAATATTTACAGTCTTCGTCAGTCTACAACAGGGCCCGAACGCGGGTCGTGAACGCGGCGCGCGCGCGCGGATGACAATTTCGTGGTTCGTTATGAAAATAAATTATGTCGAATGTCGCGTACGAACGGGTCGCAGCCCGCTTTCCGATTGCACGCCTATAAAGTATTTATATATAACACATCCATATATATATATATATATATTTATCATTTATATTTCCTCGTCCGTCTATTCGCGGCTATTCGTATAGCGAATATTTTCGCGTGTAAAATAAATTAATTCGAGTTGGTGAATCACATTGGTGGCCGCTGCGCGATCTACGTGCCGACTGAATTTTTTTCTTTTTTTTCGTTAACGAGTATTGGGTACGAGATTTTGACGCACATTGCTCCACCAGTCAATTCACTTTGCTAGGCGAATTCGATCTCGCACAGTGGAAAGCGAGGGCTGCGCCAAATTTCTTCCGCTATCACTGAGATCAATCGACGCGTTCGCGTCGATCGCTGGACGGTCTTTTTTATTTTTTATTGTATCGAAGAAAGTGGCGTGGGCGTCGACTTTTCCACGATTCACGAGAGAATCCGGCGACGGGAGATCCGTCGATCTCGACGCGTCGAGCCCGATCACGACGACGAGCTCGACCGCGTCCGTTTCCTCGATCTCTGTTTCGTATTGCGATTCGCTTCCCGGTCCGGGGGAAGGGGAGCCTCTTGCCGTTTCCGTTCCTCTCAGTCCTGGTGATTGTCGATCGTGTCCCGTCATCAAAACTGCAGAATCTGATTGATCCATTCTCGAAACTCGGAGATTCTCGTGTAGACTCCCGGCTGGTTCGGCTCGGCGCAGCCGATGCCCCAGCTTATCACCCCCGCGAGGATCCATCGCTTGTCACGAGGCCTCCGGATCACCATAGGACCGCCACTGTCGCCCTAAAAAATACAGAAAGGATCGTAAGATTAAACGATCAATGGATTTTTAAAATAATACCTCAGAAGACGATTGTGTTATGCTGTGTTTTATTCTATTTTTCTATTTTTCTATGTTTTCTGTTACGACTTCTCTTTTGCGCCATCTGTTAATGATTTCAAAGGGCTTGTTCCATCTATTGTATAAAATAAAATAAAATAAATAAAATAAACATGAGCATTTTTTTCGGCGTCTTACCTCGCAGGAGTCGAATCCACCTTTCCGCCAGCCCGCGCATATGAAAATGTGCGGTATGTGCTCGATGTAACCGGCGTTCCTGTACATTCCTTCGCACAGAGTGTTGTTAATCACTGGAACGGATACTTCCTGAAGTACCGACGGCAGTGGTCCATCTATAAATAAGATGATTTCATGAAGACAAATGACTCGTTATCGGCATTAGATTTTCATCAGGATTTTCCGTCGAATTCGAAGCGATTTTTCTACCTTCGAACAGTCTTCCCCAGCCGGTCACGTAAGCCGAGTGGCCCACGTAGTTCTCGTCGTCGTCCGGAAGGCAAACGGGCAGGATGTTCGGCTGGAAGGGCTCGAGAGGCTCGTAAAATCGCAGCAACGCGAGATCGTACTCGAAGGTTCGCGGATCGAATTGCGGATGACTGGCGACGATCTGGACCCGTCGCTCCTGGAAACCGTAGGGCTCGTCCTCGTTGGCGAGATCGTGCTCACCGATCCTCAGCAACAGGTCGCTCGGTGGAACGCTGGGAACACAAATTTTCGTATTAATTTTTGTCCATATTTAAATACTGACAATCAATAACTAATTACTTAATCATGAATAAATCACTGATGTTTTAATCGTGAATAAATTACTAATGACTTAATCGTGAATACATTACTAATTATTTAGTCGTGAATAAATTACTAGTTATTTAATCGCGAATGAATCGTTAATTAATTAACTGTTCATTAATTAATATCTAGGTAATTCAATACGCGGATTCTCCATAAAATAACGAGGCGAAGGGCACATCCGTGCATCACGATAAAATTGCGGTGATCATCAGACAGGTGATCGATCAATGCATTAAGCTCTTCCTGTGTGACGCGAGATTATTGAGCTTCTACGGCGGCATTGTTCTTCGGCGAGAAAGCAATAAAACGACGAGAATCGGGACAAATATTTGTGCGATAAAGAAGCGCGGTATCTGTCGAGGAAAAAAGCTGCAAAAATCAATAACGCGCGCGACTTACTTCTCAACGCAGTGAGCCGCCGTGATAGCCCAATTCTCGTTGAGCAGAGCGGCTCCGCATTTGTGCAGATAGGCCTTCGTCCTCCATTGACGGAGCGAGATCTGCAAACAGAGATAGATTATACCATTGCCGTGTTACATGTGAGATAATCGCGATAAAAATCGAAAAACGTTGTTGACGAAAATACCGTCGACGAATTTTCAAATTGCTACATATATTGACTCGTCTCAACGTCGATAAGCGATTAAAAAATGATAAAAAAAAATTGTCAATTGGTATTTCGTGCAGATCTGTTGTATTCTGAGTGGAAGCAAAAGTTTCAGCTCAAATATGGAATCCAATGAAAATGTTGCTGTGTCAAACTAATTTTTTTTTTTTTTTCTGCGCGAAAATCGAAGGTAAGGAAATTCGGTATACCAACCTGCCACGGCCACTTGCCGAAGGTGCTGTTCTCGCCGCCGACGATCCTCGACTCGGGGAACAGCCGACGTCCGCAAACTGCAAGGATAAACATCGTTGAATTCATGGTCCTCGCGAGGCTGAGTCGCCCGCGAGCGGACGCCATTTTGGTGCACACTCGTAGGACTCGTGAGGCGGCGCGCGAGTGCGGATGGAACGCGAGCTCCTCTCACACATTCGTCGGACCGGATGAACCGGTATGCTCGCGCAGCATCAGTTTTTGCGGCTGCACGATTCTCCGCTCTTGCTGTTTTTTTTATCTCTCTTTACCTTCGCGCCGAGATAGTAAATTTTGCGCCACTCGGGAGTTCCGGACGTTTTATATTCGCGTTACCGATTTACCTGTATCGATAACGAGATATTGGCTGACTTCGAGTGGTCCGCGTCGTCTCGTCGACGTCACCGACGATAAAACGCGTGAGATTGTCAGCCAAGATTCGATAAACGCGATAACGATTTATTCACGTGTCGCGACGACGCTTCGTCGATATCTCGAGTCCGGCAAATCGACACCGATCGCTAAATCGCAGGGAACATCGGAACACCGAAAATGCATTTTATTTCGCGATCACGATTTGTTTGGTATTGTCGCACTCGTGAGAAAATCGTCGATGATTCATGGCACTCGATTCGCGCGAGACGCGTAATCGACTCCGTCACGTTAGATCGACGTCTTTTAAGGAAAACACGGAGGAATCGGAGTGGGACGGCTCGGTCGTCCGTAGAGCTCGCTAGACGCTGATTCTACTTTAGCGGTTGAGATAAAACGTTCGTCAGGGTTGCCCGTCGGCGTCGTTTAAATATTTGTCGAGCCTTGGGGAACCCTGAAAAACGCCGGTCGATGCCACAATAAACGTCGACAATCGCTACCTAATGCTGCGATTTATAACCGATGACCTGGATTTCATTATCTTCAATTTAGAGGGTTTTTTGCTTTTTCACTTTTTGTTACGACAACGAAATTTCCATTTGCCTAATTATTGCAAGGAAAAAAAATGTTGCTCGAAGTGCGACAATTTTTCAGTTGGTTGAAGAAGATTGTGATCTATGTAGATGATCGATGGTTTCGGAAATGACACACTTCAATTTAACCCGGTTGTTTTTGTTGACGATGCTTGATTGGTTACTTGTCGAAAAGCTTGGGTATTAACAATTTTTGTCTGGCACAGAAAGAATTTTTCCGGATTACGAGAAAATAATTTTTCCAGGTTCTCAAAAAACAATTTGACCAGATTACCAAAAAACAATTTTTCCAGATTACCAGAAAATCCAAGAACTAAGAAAACAATTTGACCAGAAACCTTCTGGTCTAATTGTCAGCGATCGGAGTGGAAGTTAATTCGACCGATAACGACGAGAATATAAACTGAGCGCGGAAAGCGCGACCCGATATCGATTAGAGTGAAATTCATAGCGGCGAACAACCTTGCTTGTAGTCGGACATGTTGAGGGTTTCCATCGGGACCGGGAGATCCGTGGCGGTGGTAACCGTCGCGATGGTCGTGAGAAGCGTCGGTATGGTTGGCCTCGGCGTCGTCACGCGCTGCGTCGTGCTCGTTGGTCTCGCTGCAAATTCACGAGTCGCGCGTGCGAAACGCGCAAACAATTAGAATTTCATTTACGTTTTCACGATCATCGCCTCGAGAGCGAAAAAATAAGATCTCGCCATTGCGAGATCTTATTTTTCTCGCGCTCTACGTCTGGTCTGTCGACTTTAAAACCTCTCAGCCTCTCGCCGTGCACTTCGATTCGGTTCAATTGCAACGGCAGTCACGTCGGGTCTTCCTATCATTCGTTATCGATAAATAGCGATGATCGACTCACCGGAAGTTGTGGTTACTTTTGTCGGCTTCGGTCTGTTCACTGCCTCGTCGGAGATCACTGGCTTTTCCGTTGTCGGCGACTGAATCATTATCCAGCCGTCAGGCGTCGTGATCGGCGACCACTCTGGCTCGGTTGCTGCTAAGCAAATTAAACGATATGATTGACAATTGTTTAAACATTTTTTAGAGCGAAGAGATAAATAATTCTGCCGAGGAAGCGGTATTGATTAGTCACTCTTCGAAAAATCAGTGGGTAAAATATCTCGGATTTTCGTCATAAGTACTGTTGTCGTGTATTTCTTCTCTGATTGGCTCTCTGAAATGCCGGGTTGCCTACAGCTCGTTGCTAACCAACGAGCAGTTTCAAACGTGTAATTGTATTTTGACAGCTCGGAGGGCGTGCGAGCTGTTTCAAGGCTTGTTAACGTTATGGGAGGGAAGGGTGTTCGGGCGAATCGTACAGCCGAATTGTTCCAGAGATAAAAAAAAAACATTTTTCACGTTTTTTTCGCCGAATTTTCTATTTTTCGGACAAACAACGGTCCTTTTCAGAAACAGCACGAAATTGCAATCGTAAAAAAACAAAAGGGTCCCTTCTAAAAATTGGAGATTTTTGAGGGTCTGATTTTAACTTTCTGTAAAAAGATGAGAAATCAAGATATGGCGTTCTGCCTTGCGGCATTCTCTTCGTCATAGAGTTTTCTCTCGAACGCAAAAAGAAAATCCAAGTTCGATCAATAAAAAAAATAACTCCAACTTTAGTGAAGTACCGAAATTATGACCTTCAAAATATCTGCATCTGCAGAAATGAACTTTGTCAAAGCGTAGCGCCGTAACTTATGGTCGGAGCGGAAAATGTCTGTGGACTTTTTTTTCCTTTTTGAATTCCCCGATGGCGCCTATTTAAAAAAAAAATGTTTGTGTAAAATGAAGATGGTTTTTGCAAATTGAAAACTTTGTCACGCTGTATCTTTTTAGTTGTGGCTCGGAAAGAAAAACGTATAACATATGTTCTTTTTCCACTCATTTTGAAGTGGCGCCTATTTTTTGTTTCAAATTTCATCACGCGCTAGTGGTAGTTTTTGAGCTTTTATCTTTGTCAGCCTGTCGTGTCCAGAATATTGATTGAATGCAAAAGTGCTGAAGGACTTTTTTGTAGTACTCTTGATTCTTTAGTGGCGCCTTCTCCCCGATTTTCAAAAAATCGCAAGGAAATATTCTTTTTCTCCGTTTAAAAACTTTGTCGAGCGATATCTTTGCCGGATGACTTCCCAAGAAAAAACGGTATTAAACTTTTTTGTTCCTTTTTCGATTATCTAGTGGCGCCGCTTCCCCGATTTTTTTTTAAATACGTGGAAATATCTTTTTTCGCCGTTTTAAGTTCAGTTGTTCGGATTTCTTGAATCGCAGAACAAACATTCTGATTCTGATTTTTTTTTTTAATCGGGGAGAAGGCGCCACTAGATAATCGAAAAAGGAACAAAAAAGTCTAATATCGTTTTATCTTGGGAGTTGATCCGGCAAAGATATCGCTGGACAAAGCCTTAAAACGGCGAAAAAATATATTTCCACGCATTTTTTTTTTAATCGGGGAGAAGGCGCCACTAAAGAATCAAGAGTACTACAAAAAAGTCCTTCGGCACTTTTGCATTCAATCAATATTCTGGACACGACAGGCTGACAAAGATAAAAGCTCAAAAACTACCACTAGCGCGTGATGAAATTTGAAACAAAAAATAGGCGCCACTTCAAAATGAGTGGAAAAAGAACATATGTTATACGTTTTTCTTTCCGAGCCACAACTAAAAAGGTACAGCGTGACAAAGTTTTCAATTTGCAAAAACCATCTTCATTTTACACAAAATTGTTTTTTTTTTAAATAGGCGCCATCGATGAATTCAAAAAGGAATAAAAAAGTCTTCAGACATTTTCCGCTCCGACCATAAGTTACGACGCTACGCTTTGACAAAATTCTTTTCTGCAGATGCAGATATTTTGAAGGTCATACCGAAATTTCGAAAAAACTGAAAAATCGTTTTTCTCGTTTTTCTCATCGAATTTTCTATTTTTCGGGCAAACGACGGTGCTTTTCGGAATCAGCAGGATATTTCCCATCGGATAAGGTCTTCAAATTTTGCAAAATCGAAGTTTTTATTTCGCGAAAAACGGAAAGCAACTTTCGACTTTAAAATTCTGTAAAAAATGTAAAAATCAAGTTATCGCGATCCGCCTTGCGGCATTCTTTTCTTTATAGAGTTTTCCCTCGAACAAAACACAATCGAGGACAATCCAGGAAATCTCGGACAATCCAGGTTCAATCGATAAAAAGGTAACCCCGATTTTAGTGAAGTGACAACCCGCTTCGCGCGCTTACCCAGTTAAATGAAAAAGACAGTGAGTAGATACTGTTAGTCCCTTTCCTCCGGGCTTATGCAATTGGTGTAGCCGTGCGAGCGAGACTCCGAGGAATTCGGGAACGGAGACAGATGCGGATTACGGTGGAAGTCGGGAAACCGTTACGTCGTCAACACCGGCCGAAAGTCGCGTCTTCGATAAGATCCCCGACCGAGCCCACAGAGTTTCGTCGTCGCCGTGACTCTCCAGGCTCGGTCGAAAATATCCTCTGTGCGACCCACATTCCACGGAACCTTCCACCAACTTCCAAGGCAACTGACTCATTTCCAAAGCCTTGCCCTCATTTCCCGTCCCCCCTCCCTAATTCTCCGAACACAAAGTCGGAATCATAAAAAAAACAAAAAAAAATGATTTACCTTCCGTTGTCGTCGTCGTCGTGGTGGAGGCGGTGGAAGAAATCTCGGGGCCTTTGGTGACGTCGTCATCGGAATTCGAGCTCCAGGTCACCAGACCCGGTGAGTGTGTCGTCGCTTTTTCCGTTGTCGTGGCCGTCGTTCCCGTGTTCACCGACGGCAAAATTTCGTTGGTCAACGTGGACCCGTCGAACGCCGAAGACGTGATGGAAACCGAAGCCTGAGTGGTCGAGGATGGTCCGGAGGTCGTCGGTGAATCCGGCGTGGCGGTGGTTACGATGGATGATGGTCTCGGTGGTTTCGTGACCTTCAGAGGCTTCGTGGGTCTCTCGGTGGGTTTCGGCCTCACTGGGGTCGCCGAGCTCGAAGGTCTCGAGGTCGTAGGTCTTAACGAGGACGAAGAGATCACCGAGGACGATGACGAAGGGGGCTTCGTCCTCTCGGTACTCGTCGTCTGAGGTCTGGGAGTCGTTTTCACCGTAACAGGTCTCTTGCCCGCGGTGACACTTGGCTTCGCGCTCGGCTTGGTGGGTCTCGACGAGGGTCTGAGTCTCGGGGTCGTCGTGGAAGGCCTGGAGGTCGTGACCTTATCGCCTGCAGTCGTGACCGTAGTCGTGGGTCTTCTCGTGGGTCTCTGACTGGGTCTGCCGGCTCCCGTTGATTCCGCAACCACGCTCGACGTCGTCGCTGTTGTCCTCGTTGGCCCAGTCGTCGGGGACTCCTGCGTGGAGGTCACAGGTGGCCTGGCGGTCTGCGTGACCTTGACGCTCGTGGAATTGAATTTTTGCGTGACGTTCGTGGTACCGGTGGTAGCACCAGTGGTAGAAGTCGACGAGGGTCTCGAGGTCGTTGCAGGTTTTCTCGTGGCAGAAACGGGCCTCCTGGTCGTCAACGTTGGCTTCCTCGTTCCTAAATTCTGTCCCGGTTTCCTGGTGCTCGTTGACTGAATGGGTCGCGCGGTGGTCGTGGTGGTCGTGGTGGTTGTGGTGGTCGCATTCCTGGGCGGGAACCTCGTGGACGGTGGAGTTCTGGTCGACGAGGACACCGGTCTCTGGGTGGAGGTGATAGCGGGCTTCCTGGTGGCAGCGGGTTTCGTCGCGTGGACCGAGACTGGTCTCTTCGTGGTGGTTTCAGGGACGGGTCGGTTAGTACCAACCGCGGTGCTCGAAGAGGGTCTGGGTCTGAAGGTGCCGGCGTTGGTCGTGACGACGGTGGAGCTTTCGGTGGTGGCAGGTTTTTTCGGTCTCGTTGAAGCGGCGGTCGTGACCTTGAGGACGCTTTCGGTGGTGACGACGTTCGAGCCGTGCTGGGAATAATTGTGGACCGTCTGGAAGGTGGACAGTCCCATCGGTGGCTGCGTCGTGGTGTAGGGAGTGCTGGAAAACGGCCTCTTGGTGGTCGCCCTATGGGCCTCGGTAGAGGGCCGAACGTCCTGCGTCGTCACCGGGGCGCTGATCTTGCTGCCCGCTGTCGACAACGGTGTCGACGAGACCGGCTGTTTCTCCGCGATTGGTTTGGGCCTCGTGAAGTAGTCGGGAATGTCGTTGCTCTCGATCGCGCTGTCCGTGGTGACGAAACCGCCGACTGAGGGTCCTTCGTCGATCGTGTTGTCCTCGGGGAAGACCTCGGGCTCGTCGTTCAGCTTGCAGCAGCTTCCGAAGTAGAAGCGATCGATGCAGGTGCCGAGATGCGTGCCGTTGGCCTTGACGCAGGTGAACGCGAACATGCAGACTCCGGTCTCGCCGGATCGCAGCGAGACGCATGGCAGATGACGGATGTTTCTTCCGGTACCTGAACAAACGGAAAATCGATTGTTTTAAACGTTCCCGAATGGTCAAGTAAATTCGACGAAAAAACGAACTTTCGTAGCGTGAAATCCGGCCCACATCGTATTGTGAAATCCGCCCCAAATCGTATCGTGAAATCGGGCCCTGATCTGGGCCACGCTGGCCCGACCAGGACCAGACTTGGGCCGGATTTTACGGATTTTCTACCTGGGAAGCTCTGGGACCGAAACCCGACTATACTTTTCTCCACTTCTGCGGCATCGCAGCCACGAATCGCTAATGTACCGGAATGTGCGGAGCATTTTTCTTTGGTTGTCTATGTTTTCTTTGGCCCGCGCGGGCTGATCGCGCCTCACTCTGACTCCGAGGGATATCGCGGTGCGACTTCCGCGATTCATAATCGTGGCACCCGGAGGGCCTGGTACACTCGGCGGCATTATGCACTACCTACGGCCGCACTGCGGGCCGCTCGAGCTACTCCTAGCGCTACTTATAGTACAGCCCGCTGCGGTATATACCACCCAGAGTCCGACTAACTGTGCATTTATGACGCCGCTCTCGCCCGCCATCGAGAGCGCCAGATCCACATTCCCGGGCAGCGCGTTCAGCCGCGACTCGCGGCGTCATCTTCGGGGCCTCGGCCGATCGCTTCGCGCGCTGCAGCCGGTTGGCGGTTCGGCGGTCACGTTGCATCCAGACCCGCCAATGTCGCGACATCGACGAAAGATTTTTTTTTTTTTTTTTTTTCATGGACCAATCAAGATTTCCAATTATTATTCATAAGCTCTGTTTGCATTGTATCTGGCTTCCCATCCGAATAACAATGCGTCAACAAGATCGTCGATGTCGCGCCGTGCATCGCCGTTATCGTCGTGGTGTTTAATCTGCCGCCGCCGTCGCGCGCGGATTAAACGGAGACGCATTTACGCCCTGTTTCCGCGTCGCGCGTGTCCACATCGCGAGATGATGACGCGACCCGTCAGTCGCCGATCCGGGCTTTTCCGTTCTCCACGTTCTCCACTCGCGGCCGTTATTCATTCCCGTGAAATTCCAACGCGCGCCGCCGCCGCCGCCGCCGCCACCGCCGCCGCGCATATTATCGCCGAGGAGCGCAGGAGGCGGAATTGATGTCAGCGGCGAGGCGAAGCGAGGAGCCCCGCAACGAGGGCTCGGTTTGTCGGCTGATCGCCGCGCGGTGTTCCCGCGCGCCTCCTCGGGCCTCGGGAAATATACCGTTAACGTTTCGACGTATGAGCCTCCTAGTCGGTGGCGGCATTGGCCTGGGGCAGAAGTAGGTCGCAGTCATAGCCCAATGTAACTGCTTCGTTCTCTCTCCCTCTCTCTCTCTCTCTCTCTCTCTATCTCTCTCTTTCTCTATACGTATGTAGAAGAGAGAGAGAGAGAGAGAGAGAGAGACTCTCCTTCCTTTTTCTTTGTTTATCTCGCCCTCATCCTCGTCTCCCTCATCTGTGATTATCTTTCTGTATCTTTTATTTTTTCATCTCATGCACCATAAAAAATATCCCTCTCTTTCTCTCAGTCCTGCTCCCTGACTAATTCCATTGGAACGTCTCTCTCATCTGTGGTTATCTTTCTTTATTTTTTTTATCTCAGGTACCATAAAAATCTCTCTCTCTCCTGCTCCCTGACTAATTCCATTGGAACGTCTTCTCGTCGGGATCCCCCCCCACTGCATCCTACTTCGTTCCTCTTTCTCTCCATCATCTCAGCTTCCCTACATTCCTCGACTCCGGGGTAGCGTGCCGAGGATCCCATACCTGCTTCCCGCCTCGATTATTCCTAACAGTTTTCAAACGGCCACCTGTCTCCCTCAGGTGTGTATGTGTACTACATATACACACACACACACACCATACACGTTTAGACCAGTGACTACCCCACGTTCACCTTAATCCTGTTCGCAGCTCTCGCGGTCAGAGACATTAGGAATTAATCCGGACCTGTCCCCTCCGCTCCGTCGTCGTGCGTCGAGCCTCGGCACCCTGGAATCTCGCCTACACGAAATCCCCGCGACTCCTCTCCACCGATTTCTCAGAAGCCGGATGTGATCCGTGCGCGACGAATCGGTTGAATTCCTCGCGTGACAAACGCGAGTTCTGTTATAATTGAGTGACCGTAAAAAAAAATAGAAAAAAATGCGTAGGCGTGTTACGGGACACCAGCGAAATTAGCGATCCGGTTCTCTCTATGCCGAATCCGCGGTCGCTGCGTGGTCTCTATGGTCTCTGGGTCAGTCGGTCGCTCCCCGCAAAAATTCAAAAGTCCACGTCCGCCCATCGAGTCCCCCCCGCGTCATTGTCGTGTGTGGAACGCGCGCGGGCGGAAGTAACACTCTCGGCGCGTTCACTGAGTCACGAACGCGAAGAAAGTAGTGACGTGTCCGGGCCGATCAGTGCCGGAGAGACGCAGCGAAAACGTTCGACGAAAATTCGTCGGAGTGCCGCAAACACGCACGACGAGACCACGACTGGTCCACGTTTCCGCACCTTCGACCGCGCGCGTCCCAAAACCCACGCGTGTCCCGCTTTATCGTCGACTCGCGACTTTTCGATTCGTCGCGATAAATTCAATCTGCATGCGGGCTCGAGAAAGCGAATCGATCGCGCGGCAGAGGCTACCGCGATGGAATAACAAACGCGGTGGATTTTGCTTTGGCAGACGAAACTCGGAGGAGATATAGATAATGCTCGATCGTTATTGTTTTTCAACGCTGGGAGAAAAAAAGATTCGATCTGTCGGTGGGTGGAATTTTCGTCTACCGGTAGAAACCGGTGGAAATGCCGACCGGTTTCTTTTGTTTATGTTTGTAATACAAACATAAACAATCGCGCGATGACCTTGATAACGGTTCGCGAACCTGCATTCCGCTGTATATTATTATTATCATTGTGTATTGGTGTCTCTGGAACGACCGAGGGCGATAGGAAGTGTTCTACATTCCCCCTTCCCCCCGCGACGATCGAACGAGGTCGTAGTGCGGAAAAAACGATTATCACATATATTATTATTATCATTATTATTACTATTATTATCATTATCATTATTATTATTATTGTTATTGTTGTTGTTGTTGTTGTTGTTATCATTATTGTTAGCGTGACACAGGACATCAAGTCATCGACCTTGAGGGCGTAAACAGGAACCCTATAGGTGCCCACTGTATTTATATAAGCTGGAGCACCCATAGAGTGGTGTCGGAAAAATGACGGTGAATCGTGCGAGCACCGTTGAACGAGCGTAACCTACTTGTAGACCGAACGTCGGCCGAAGGAAAACTGACCGGTCCGCCCACGTTCCACTGTGCCGCAAGTAATCGCGCACCGCACCTAAGCAGGGTCAATGTCGCGCGTCGATCGTCGCTCACTTTTCATACATACGCGAGATTAGACGCACATTTTCATTGCAATTCTCGTCCGACAATCAGCTCCACCCGAGGCGTCGATCGTGTCATCGTCATTGTTGATACAAAATTTGTCAATAAAAAATTGTTGACGAAGATTCAACAATTTTTCTGCCTCTCGTGAATTTTCATCGATGAAAAATCGGCTTCGAAGTCCCGATTGGAGCTCGCGCGAAAATTCTTCGGACTTTTTGCGTCGTCGGTGAAAAAGTGCGCGACGACCGAAAGCCACGCGGTGCGCGCGAACCGGCGCGAAAGGCTCGCGGCCGAAATTTCTCCCGCGAGGTTAACGACGCTTCGTGGAATTTCGTTCGTGCCGTGAAAAGAAAGAAGAAAAAACGAAAAAAATTGTACTCACCGCCGGACAAAAATTGAGGCGCAAATATCGGACTGGCGAGGGTCAGCGTCGACAGCTGCGTCAGCGCGAGGATCCAAGTCGGCAGGCGGCTCATCTGGAACGAATGAAAAAGGAGAGTCGGATGAAAACGATATCGCGAAGCCGCCGCGCTGGTTAATCCGCGCGGGAATAAGAAAGATTCGAGGAGGAGAAACGCTCGAGAGCCCGCGCGACTCGCGAGAGAGCGCGAGAAGTTGCGTTGCCGCGTCTGGTTTGACGTCGGCTCCCATGACCGTGGCAATCGCGCGTCGCTGGGAAACTTCTCACGGGGCAGCCGAACCTCCCGTCTCGAGAGCCTCTTCCGCGCCCCTGCGAAGACAATGTCGACTGACAACTTCGAAACAGCTCCGCGCGCATTGTCGTCGTCGCGGCCACTCGCCGCTCAAATCCTAATTCGTCGAGTCCTGTTCGCCGGGGTCGTCGACACGAATCCCGACCACCGCGGGACCGCGAGAATCTTAATCGTTCGTCGTACGCTCGACTTCGTGACTCCCGAAATCTGTCAAGTCCATTTTACCCCATAAACTCATGCGAAATGAAAAAAGACATGACTGTCCCATTTTGCCCCTACATGTTCGTACTTAAATATTAGGTTTACGATATTCACGGAATCCGCGTAGCTCTCGACTAATTGCGAGCCCGCCGGAAGTCTACGGCTCGTGAGCATGACGAAAAAAAACTTTAAAAAAAAACAATCTTCCTTAGGGCAACCGTCACTTCCGTTACTTTCCCGCTGCCGCGCGCGCTGTGCTGCACACGCGTTGATTTCGTCCCGGGTTAATCGCCGAGGTGCCGAGAGATCTGGATCCACTCGTCAAAGTATTCAAGCTCGGTTCGCCGCTCTCTTCTTCCTAGATGAAAAAAAACGCCTACGGTTGCGGCGCGTTACAGTTAGACGCGCGCGCGTGAGGAGTCGAAAAGGAGTTATAGAAATATCCCGCGCCAAGTTCCTCGTTCTGAGCGCGTATTACGGGCTGCTCGAGGTGTGCATAACGTCGCAACGAGACGTCGCGCGCTCGTCTCGCCGAGACAAAGTTCAAGTGCAATGACTCCCCGAGTTGCGACTCGCGTTCGTCGCGGCTCGTCAGGATTTCGCGGGCGAAACCGCAACGTTCGCGCGGCGACAATGGGGTGAGGTAATAGCGTTTGTAGTGACAAATAATAACGGGGTGGTTCGCGTCAGCCTTTACATTCGACCCTATTTTCGGACTCGTGCTGCCGTCACTCGAAATTCGAGGCTCATATTTACGACTATTAGATAATACAGCGGTGATATTATTATACACCAGCGCTCGTGTTCTCCACGTTGGAACGCCGAAAGTTCTCTGCACCTACAGAATTATCCGCTAATTTTGATATAATATGCCCGCGCAACGTGCCCTTATCCTTCCGTCTATTCTCGGTACCTCTTTCATTTCCCCCTGCAACGACGCGCGCGGCGTTGGTATATAATTAGTTTGCAGCGCAAAAGACGAAATTAGTTCGGGCTTCGCCTCGGTACTGCAGGAGGACAAAACGCACGAAGAAAGATATCAGGGACTGATGACAAATAGATTGTTGTATTGTCGATTTTTTTTCTTGTCGCAGCAAAATTTTTAGTTACCGCAGCAACATTTTCAGCTAACACAGCGAAAATTATCTTATTACTCCGTTGATATTTTTCTTTGTGAACCCTTGAATTCTCTGCTAATCTTTTTTCTTTTCGTTGTTTCCTAATGTATTACAAACGTTCACGTGTCTGTAATATGTTTTTCATCGACACGTTACGACGATTCGACTCGATGTGTACGTCGGACTCGCAAGCCGCCGGATGTGCCATGGCCCGAAATTTAGGGAAATTCGACCTTCACAAAATCAACGCCGAGTAAGGCACTCGTGACAGGTAGCGGTACAGTTATTGGGTGGCTATTGGAGTCTTCATCGGTGTACCGAACGCACGGAGAAAAATAATAAGGAACCGATAGCCAATCGATCGCTGTATCGACGAATTTTTGGGTGCCGCAGCAAAATCTTTAGACATCGCAGCAAATTTTCAACACTCCGTCTATATTTTCCTGTGCACGGCACAGAAAAATATGCACAATGGATCAACACGTGTTCCAGAATAATTAAAAGACATCTCACGCACTGACAAAACGGTTTTGCTATGCTAGCAAATCTTTTGTTAAAATAGTGACAACATTGCGTTATTTGCTAACCAAGCAAACAATTTTATTGTACTAGCAAAAAAATATCTTAGTCGAGCACAAAAAATGGTTAGCCTAGCAGATAACGCAATGTTGTCACTGTTTTAACAAAAGATTTGCTGGCATAGAAAAACCGTTTTCTCCGTGTGTATCGATAGAATCGTCAAAACGACTGAATAAAAAATCGCGTATCGATTGATTCGTCAAAACAACTCAAATAAAATTCGCGTATCGATTGAATCGTCAAAACGACTGAATAAAAATTCGCGTATCGATTGATTCGTCAAAACATCTCAAATAAAATTCGCGTATCGAATGAATCGTCAAAACAACTCAAATAAAATTCGCTTATCGAATGAATCGTCAAAACAACTCAAATAAAATTCGCGTTTCGAATGAATCGTCAAAACAACTCAAATAAAATTCGCGTATCGAATGAATCGTCAAAACAACCCAAATAAAATTCGCGTATCGAATGAATCGTCAAAACAACTCAAATAAAATTCGCGTATCGAATGAATCGTAAAAAAACAAGTAAATAAAAATCCTATACCGATTGAATCATCAAAACCTAAAAGAAAAAAAAACCGCGTACCGATTGAATCGTCAAAAAAACTGAAATAAAATTCGCATATCGATTTCGCTCGAGTGAATCGTCAAAATAGATCCGCGGTGACACGACTAATGGCCGGCGCGCTCGGCCATTAGCCGCGCGAAAAGAATACAGTGTGACGAAACGCTTTTTGTGAAGCGGTGCGTACGTGTTCCGTGCGCGCACCAACACAGCGAGGGATAACGGTACTGTTGACTACGAAGACAGCTCGGGAGCAGCCACTTTCGTTTTAACCAGCGTGTACGCGAGTCACGCATCGCACACGACGGCGAACACGATTTGCTGCGGGCCAACGTTAATCTATCTCTCTCTCTTTCTCTCTGTCTGTCTCGTGCGCACCGTTAATTATTCTCTCCCATTATTATTTCTTCCCCCTATTTTTTCGTTTTCCTCATTTCACATGGTTTTCAATTTCAGCCTGAATTTTGGAGTCCGTACAGCTGGGTTCATGCCTTTTATTCCGTGGACGGTTTCGGGGTGCCATAATATCAAAAACACATTGGTATAGGACTGGCGCGTGTGACGAAACTCGAGTTCCAAAGGCCCCGGAGCCCCGGAGGTACCGCTATCTGTGGACGACATACCGGCTCCTCGCGTCCGATTCACGATCGCTGCTCTCCTGCTGTTCCCTCCGACTCCGGGGGCGACTCGCAACGCGCTACGAAACACGAATTTACCGCGACGTCCGTAATTAATTTATGAGTTAATGGCGATGTAAATTGTCGAGAGGAGTGACATCTTTTTTAATTTTTATACACACTGCGGCCCCGAAAATTATGGCTCTTGGGTACGAACAAACGTTCGCCGAAAAATATTGCCCAGAAATAAGTCAATTATAATTCACGCGTTATATTCTCCGTTATATTCTCCGGGCATTTCGGAGTTTCATGACCTGGCCTTTTCACACATTTCTATCATATCGTATTTCATCAAATCTTCAAACATAAAAACAATGAAAAATTATATTTATCTTTTGAATAGAAATAATTTTGACATTCTTTTTTTTTGTACTTTAATTAACGTTGCGGCTGTGTCGGCTGAAATTTGGCAGTTGGAATTGGCACGAAAAAGTAAGACGATACGTCACAGTTGAACGCAGAGGAAACTGGAGATTAAGATTCCGCGTATTGCCCGAGAAATTCCGCGCTGTGCGATCGGGAGTCACAGCACGATGAGATATGTTCGATTTCGTTGGGTGTATCGGGACGAATAGGCGAAAGAGGAGGCAGACGCGGCGGATATAACCGGTCGACGTCTCCGGGCATTCCTCGGGGTTGCACGTTCGCGGAGCGCCTCGGCCAAGGCTGTAGCGATAGGCGACGAAGCAGCAGCAGCAGCAACAGAAGAAGAAGAAGAAGAAGAAGACGAAGAAGAAGGGAAAGAAGGAATGAGACGTCTGCGAGGCTCTCGCGATACCTCGGTCGCGACCTTGAGACACAGCCCGAGAGTAATCGCAGGAACGCACATGCAGGTACATCGCCCGAATCGCATCGTTCTTCTTCTTACCTTGGACGATTTCCCCGCGTCTTCGCGGACGGCGCGGACGACCAAAGCGCGGCGACTCCTCGGAACCAGAATTCACTCGACCACGCGGCAAAAATTTCCCGTCGTTTATTCTTCTTCCTCCGCTACTTTCGACAATTCGAACGTCGATGTCCGTACCATCCCGCACGTAGAACAGATTTTTTTTTTTTTCACACACCACTGTTTTTTCTTTTTATTCTACGAACTTCCAAATTTCAATTTTTTCATACGTCTCAAATCGCTCGGGAAAAAATAACTTTTTATTGTTTTTTTTTTTACAATCGGTGCGCAAGTGACGGCGAAATATTTTTCATCGACACTGCCACTCGCACTACGTTGGAGATTTTACGCTGGATTCCGTCCGGGGCGAAGGCGACGCGACGTCGACGAGGATAACGCGGGGTTCACCGGTGTAATTATCACAGCTCGCCTCGCTGGTGGATCCTCCGGTGTCGCGATGACTCGTGGTGCTGTCGACCGTCGTCAGCACCTCTCGGCTCGTTTCTAGTTCACGGCGCGCGGACGATTCGCATCGCCGGAGCCTCGGTACCTCGGGGGAAAGATCGCTCGGAACTCGGTTCGGTCGTCGTCGTCGTTGCTCCGCGCGGCCTCTTCGTCTTCGTCCTCTTCGCGGCGCGCTCGCAGGAGGTAGGAGAGGCCGCGCCGCGGTGGAGGTAGAGAGACGCCGAGCGGCGGCCGAGGAGTAGAGGTAAATGCGTACGGTGCCTGCGAGTCGAGGCGCCCCGTTCGCTCGGCCGGGGGCCTCACGGGTCACACTCGAGTCGGACCGCAGGGCCCGAAGCCAGCCGATCGCGCGAGCCTCGCGGGACCGTCAGGTGCCCAGGCGCCCCGAAACGCCTCGACTCGCGCTGCGCAGTCCCGATTCTCAATGTCGCCGACACTCGCGTTTTTACGCCAATCTCGTTTTTCTACACGCGACGAAACTTTTTCGCGTGACAATATAAATTCGACCGCAACGGAATTCCGAATTATTTGTCATCGGTGAGAAAAAACCGTGGGCCTTATTGTAAAAAGAAGCCTTTTCGACCGACCCGGCTCCCTCAATGTTTCAGTAAATTAGATTTAACACTTTTACCAGAGTTCAATATTCATTTTCCTTGTTTAACCGAGCAAATCGTAAGCGACGAAATTCACTTTAGAAACCTCGTGAAAAATTAGCGAATACCACTTTGTCCGTGTTAGAATAAAAAAATCAGTCGTTTAATTAACCAACTTTTTTTTTCTTAGTTACGTCCGGTGTTACAAAATTATTTTCCCTGTGTACTTTCGACGATCAACCGATTACGACAAAACCGGTGCGAAAATATTGAATTTTACGGACAGCGTGTTCTTTGTTACAAAATTAGCGTGTTATCTTTGATTCGCAAGCCCGCAAGAAAATACACACGTCGACCAGGAGTCGGAGAGCTCGTCGGCGCTCGGGCGCTCGAGACTCGTTCAGAGGTGGTGGCAATGACCGTTCTCTCGCACGCGGGCCCAACACTCGGCTTCGCTTCGGGCCCTACGCTCGCCTCTCGTTTCCCCCTCCCCGCCGCGCGCTCCGCGCTACCATCGCGGGCCTCACGCTTTTGCCACGGTGTCTCGCGCCGCGCTCCAGTGTTACGGCAGCAAAGTCGTTCGACCACTCGTGCAGGTAGATCAAAGTCGAGAGAATTGATTCTTTTTCTCTCTCGCCCTCTTATTTATTTTTCTTCTCCTTTTTTTCTTCGTTATCCGCGGCTCCGACCCTTCGGACCGGCCAGCGGACTCTCGGCAGCTCCCTCGAACGAATCTCGTCCCCTCATTTTCGTGGACAAACTCGTTTGCCGAGCTAATGATCCGGGTCCGAACCGGCCCGACCGAACCACTCGCGAATTTTATTCGCCCCGAGTCGAGTCATTTCCGCCTTCGCAATAGGCTATAATATTACGAAGCCGAGGCGAGTCGTTCGTGGTCGAGCTGGAATTTTCGGACGTTGAGGGTAACTCGTGATTGAAAAAAAAAGAATACACGTGTTGGCTCGTTCGGCAGGAGAGACCGGGGCTAGTTGGCACGGAAATGATCAGTAAATATTTATTTTTGTCTTCGTACCGTATTTGTCGCGTGATATTCGTTATTCACCGTGTCTGACTATTTTCGCTGCAACCAACTGAAATCGACGATGCCCACGCCTGTCTCGATCAGCGGAATAAACCTCGTCGATCATCCGCCGGCGAGACCCGCTGCATCTTGATTACATAGACTGTTATTGCGCGGAAACCATAGCCGCGGTCTCGTTCGGGCGCGATTAATTCGCGGCGCAATAAATGGAAAATGAAGAAAATAAAGATTCGCATGCGGACTAGACGAGTGAAACGAGGTCAAACGGAAGCCGTGCTGGGCCGCCGCGACGGAGATTGTGTATCCGCATATGCGTTTACGCGAAATGACGTATATGCATTGCCGTTTACGAACCGACGGCTGTGGGCGCGTGGTCGGTGTGCGGCTTCCGCGATTTTCCGCGTTAAGCAGCTCGACTCGCGGTCGATACTGGGATGGGTGTCCGCTTAGCTGTGCACCGATTTCCACGTAAATACCGTGAACGGGAGGCAATTTTTCCGCGTTTTCGACGTATTCTCATGCAGCGGAATCAAAAATGGTTGGGTCTATCAAAAAAGTGTTGATGATTAGCTGCAACGCTAATCTCGCTGCAATTCGACTCCGAGAGTCTTGGAAAGCAGCGGAGGTGAAATATTTCAAAACACAAGAGAGGTCGGTGAACCCGTCGGGAAATCGATGAGATCGCGCAAGGTCGCGCTGCGAATTCTCCACCGGTGAATCGAGAGATAAATGTATTATGTGTGTTCGTCGATTGTTTGCGAGAAATAATTGTACCGTGTGTAATAAAATGCATTGTTTCCATTGGCTCGATTTGCGTCGCCGTCCGATAACTTCGATACACACGCGTATGTATATAGGCGCTCCATACGAGCAACTCCCGCCTTTATCGGCGTTGCAAACCTCGACCTTCGTCGCACTGACGACTTCCTGGAAGCTCACACCAAGAGCTCGTCGACCGGGCGAACGGCAGCAGCGTCGTTCGGCGCATTTATCTCATCGACCTGCGAGCAGAGGACGCGATGCTTGAAAAAAAAAAAAAAATTGTAATTTCGAGGTGTCATGCATCTCTTCACCTCTGCCATCGAACTTTCGATAAATTCCGTCGTCGAATAAAGTATATTGCATTTTTTTAACAATACCAGTTTTTGATTATTATTATTTTTAAATACAAGTTAATAACACAATTTAATAATTAATTATGAATAAATAGAATTTAATAATACTCATTTTCCTGCGAAAAAAAACAGTGTCAACATTTTGGTCAATCGTTTCGTCGTTATTATCGAAAAGGTGACACGAGAAACATTGGACTGTACAGCCATCTGGTCTCGTTGTGCAACATCGGGAACAAGGATTTTATGTTTCTGCGCTGGCTTGAGGCGAAGCGCGAACCAGGCAAATCAGCGGTCCATTTTCGACCCTGGAGCGTAAATCAGCCGGGAGAGATATAACGGGACACTCGCAAGGTGCTGCTGCACCCTCGGTTCGCGGGGAATTCCCTGCACCTCGTGGGACCCAGATGTTGTTGTTGTTGCTGTTGTTGACAGCTGTAAAGGTTATACGAATTTTATTTTTGGTAACAGGGTTTTTTTTGTAAAAGGTATTAACAGTACCAATTTCAATGTAGACCTTGAAAAGACCTTGAAAATACCTTCTTGGTATACCGACAAGCTTGGTGTTGGCGTTCAATAAAATTCCGACTAACATGAGAATTTTATCGGCTTCGAGATTGCTGATCGACAATAATCTCCCGAGTCGTTTAAGACGGTCTTAAATGTTACTTAACTTCACTTTATCACTGCGAAGACAGTTATGTGTTCCGCGTTCACGTGAAAAAGATAAAATTCCGGGGCGCCGATATTCGTCAGTTAATCCACCGTTTGACGGATCACTATCGCAATATTTTCTCCACGTCTTCATCGTCTGCATATTTTCTTTGTAATGCGCCTTGTTCCGCGGAATTCCTGTTCGTCAAATTATCTCGGAATGTTGTCGCCAAAATAAACTAATGATTTCACTCATCATCGGTGTCGCAACATTTTTTTTCTACGAACTTCCACAGAATCTCTCTTGCCTCGCTTACTGTTCAATTTTCACCATAAACTTGCCATTATTATTGCCCAATTTTCACTATAAATTTGCCATAAATTCACCATTATTATCATCATCCAATTTTCGCCGTAAATATGCTATATGAATCATTACAATTGAACGTGCATAGAAAGGGGAAGAGAAAGGGAGAGCTGCTCGTTATCTTCTCTGTTCGGAATTGCCCTTGCATCCCGGTTCTCTCGATCTCGCGTTCGGAGTTGTTGGAAAATGTGTTTAAACACGACATATGGCAAAGTGCGTCGACTAACCGCGTAAATGGATACAATAAAGCCCACTGACAGTCGGCGCAGATATGAACGGAGAAGCATCCGAAATGCAGTGGGCGCGACTGCATTAGAATGGAACACGGTGCATCACGTTGAAATATCCTCGGTAATCCTAGCGAGGATTACTCTATCTGTCGCTCGTAAGAGAAGCCGATCCTCCGAATCACAAGTGAAAAATTCTTGATTATCGATGCAAGCCTTTTTTCTCGGTATTCAAGAGCGCAACCAGATAGGACCACGAGCGGCACTCTAATGATATGCGTCGCCATATCGTCACACGATAATATACAAGTATTACTTGGATACTCTAATCGTGAAGGAAACGATTTCTTAATAACTTTTTAATGGGCATCCATATGCTATATAGAATTCGATGCTCATCTGAGTTTTGTTAATAAAAATATATTTTTTAAAACATCAACCGTCTAACGACTTTATTCGTGGTATTCATCGATTAATTGTGCGCAAATTTTGCTCAAAGATATATTAATTTTCGCAAATGGAATTTTTCTCCTGATCCCACTAAAACGACTTCACACCGTGCGTAGATCAATAATTTACGCAGGACATTGAAATATTATGAAGATATCGATTTTTCTAAATCTATTAAATATTGCTTTCAGATTTAATTGCCCAGCTTTAAAATAAAACATCCACTGAAAGCAATCGAAAACCGATTAAAATATTTGTTTACTTACGTTATCTTTTTCGAAATTTGATCATGCGAAGTTTCTGGAAGGGTCGAGCAAAACCAGAAAACGACGATAAATGGCTGTCATCCTCAACACGTGGAATTCCACTCCACCGTCTTGGCGTACGTGTGCTTTGGTTAACCTCGTTCCAACCTTGACGTCAACATATCATTATTGTGTCTTTCATACCCCACCTCTAGATCTGCCCTTTCTTTGACCCTTTTGTCGGGTATTAAACGCCCCTCGGCTAGCCTAAGGGTTTTAGCTAAGGCATTGCTCGTATTGTTTTGTTGTCAACTCCGTGCTATGCTATACAGCGTATTCTGGATGGGTCTTGGGGAAGCGGCGTTGTACGGAATTAAACAATTTCTTTGCCCACATTCACGTATAGTCCAATGGTGGATAACGACCTGCCCTGTCACTAACCGAGTCAGTTGTGGCTTTCTCTAAGCTACAAATATAACCGCTGACATTCAAATGTAAATTGAAAAACAATCTGGAACCAATGTCAAATTCAAGCCCTTGAATGGCAATGAAAATTGAACAGCTTTTATCCCCCGGCCAACGCTACATCGATCGGCTATAATGGAACTTTTTTTTCTCGCGTCAGTTTTCGAATCGTCTTAAAAAAACAATAAAATCATGAAATCCTAAATCCCCTGGAAACAAAAATATATTTTACATACTATTTCTTAAAATGTGATTTAAAAGAAATATATTTACCATACATCTTTTTAACTTGCCTTTTTTCCACATGAGATTGAGTGGGATATTCAATGTAAAATAAAACAATAAATTTTGGAATAAATTTTACAGACAGAAGAGCGAATTACATACAGAAAATTTGCACCAAAAAAACAGACATCAACAAAAACAAAAATACGCCATACTATGGATCTCAAAGTTACACCCAGAGAAATCCTTCTAATGACATCTACTCGAAACAAATAAAATTTATTTGAACGAAATAAAAATGTATTTGAATGAAATAAATTTGATTTGATCCAAATAAATCCTATTAGGCCGGTCATTAAATAGATTAATTTATTTAATGGCCGTCTATTATTAATCTATTTATTTAAATAGAATAATTTGGTTAATGGCCGGCCCAATAGCATTGATTTGGATCAAATAAAATTTATTTTATTCAAATAAATTTTAATTTCGTTCAAATAAATTTGATTTGTTTCGAATAGATCCCATCAGATCGATTTCTCTGGGTGTATAATCCGAAAAACAGCTTATAACACATATTTTCGACTATATTTCCTTGTTTCCCATACTTTACCAACATTTTTTCAAATATCGATTCTTACCTTCGTCGACGATCGAACCTTCGATCTTGCTCGCAGACATTTTTTCTTGACTTTAGCGGCGTGCGGTTATGTAAAGTATTGCGCAACGGTAAACTTCTGGCCATGAAGCTAAAAGGCCAAAGTACGTAGATGGTCATGGAAATTGTCACAATACATTGGCGAGCGGCTTGTCCTAATAGACGCTTACAAGTGTGTCGTCCGAAACAAAAGATGCGACGATGATCGTAGAGGCAAACGTTTGGGCACGCGATTTAGATGTAAAGCTAGCCGCGATTGGCCGCGCCGAGATTCGGATTGGCCGGCGGCGGTGGGGTTGCTCGGGGTGCGCGTCGCCGCCGAGGGTAGCTACCACCACGGGTGAATCTGCGAGTCGAACCCACCCGCGGGGGGTATATATATCAGAGTACAGGCGCGCATCGCTCTGTAGCAAGGTTACATGGTCACCGAACAGGAGTACCGTCTCCGATTATCCAGCATCGGTGTTACTGCAAAACCACGTAAACACGATTATCGTTCACTCGGTCGCTTAAACCACAATTAGTGAAATCTGAGCTCAGTGAACTTCCGGTCGAATACAACGTTCGATTCTTCGGCGTTTGTTTTTTTTGGTTTTTCATCACGGCTGTGGCTTACACTCGTGTTTATCTAAAAGACGGATTTTCGACGGAGACATTTATCAGTAAGTCATTCGGTTAATTTTTTATTTAAAGTTTCTAATGTTTATCACTTAATATTACAATTATTATTGATGTTACGAATGGGAGTAACGAAAAAAGACCAGAACGTAACATTATAGTTTTTTTTTTTTTTTTTTTTTTTTTTTTTTGAGTGTGTAATGACGGTGTCGTTTGATATCGTCAACATCATCAATGAACACGGAGCATGCGGGCAGTCTGCGATTATACCTGCTCGACGACTCTGACGTTTCATCAGTATTTTTGCCGCTCGAGATTACAATTTGCTCGAGTGCCTGGAGCTCGTTTGTCTCTCCCGTTATCTCGAGGTTCGTCGCCGACGAGCGTGCTGAAATGTCGAAACGAGTGATAAACCGGAAAAAAATGGCCACGATCGGAACTCGCTCTCCTGGATTATTTTGTTAACGCGCCGCGCACGATCGTCCATTTCGATAAATTCGTTAAAGCGTCCTCGGAAACTGACGTCGCCGCTGCGGCTACCGGAGCGTCCATCCCGAAAATTCCTCCGGGAGGTTCCGGCTGCGGCGCCTCGAGTTAGCGAGCAGCGTGACCGCTGGCACCCCCGCAGAGCCGATACGAACTCGTTCAACCTCTCGCGAATTGTTAATCGAAGTTTCGCGTCGTCGACCGAACGGCCAGACCGCAGCTATCGCGATGCTCTCTCCTCGACGAGATTCCGACTACGGCAGATATCCGCACGCAACGTATACAATGAAAGATAGGAAGCGTTCGGTAAACCTGTTGCTCCTCGAGTCGTTCACCGCGTATCTTCCGGTCCCGTCATTTTTTTATTTTTTATTTTTCACATTTTTTTGCCCAAAATATCCGCTACCTGTACACATATTTTCCGGACTGCTTTATAGTTTTCCAAATTTAAATAGTCAAGAAATATGTCAGTTTCGTGAAATTTATTTTTCTCCCGACTCCGCTAAAATAACCCCATTTCGTGTCCGCAACGCGGGCGGAAAATCGCTCATTTTTTACAAGTGAGTTACACATGCGCAGTCCGCTTTCGTTACCTCCCTAAGGAGGAAATCAGCTAATTCCTGCCCGCGCGGGAGTAATGGAAACCGTACTACGCATGTGCGTCATCATTTGTCAAAAATGAGCTTATTTTCCGTCCTCGTTGCACACACGAAATGTGTTTTTTTTTTTAGCGAAATCGGGAGAAAAGTATAGTACGTTACTGGGAGAAGTGCAACTTTTCACCTCGTGTGAATTTCTGTCCTCGCTTCGCTCGGGCATCAAACTTCCCACTCGGTGAAAAGTTGCACTTTCCTCCCTTGTAACGTAATGTACTTTTATTTCTCCGCCAGAGTACTTTTTATTGTGAAATCAAGATTTTTCGCTTAATTTCTCGTTTTGCTCTTATTCTTATAATTCATAAATTCTCATTAATGAATATACGTAGCAGTAAACGTTGCAATTATCGTCAATCACTAATTGCAACTCAACGGTTCGTTCGCCGAGTAACGCGGGGATAGATCGGGGTGGTAAATCTTTCGTCGTGATGAACAACAGAGCGCGAACACTTTAAAAATTTGGTGGCGTCGCTGCAGATGGACGATTCGACATGTTCGCGGGTTTATGCGAAGCGGCTTCGGAAGCCTCGGTGTTATGAAAACCCGAGACAGGGTAACAAAAGCACGTCGCGCACGGTTCACCACTGGCAACCGGTGATAGTACACAGTGCAGCGAGCTTTTAACGGGGTGCTCGGGGGGTTTGGGATACGCGGGCTACGAGGCTGTAAAAACAAATGAATTTGCTGTCGCTACGGGTTCGGTTAATGTCTCCGAAGACATCACCCAAAGAGACGATATACTTCCGGTGCTGCTATATATACGGCCGGTGTTGGGAAAGCTGCACCAGTTTCAACGTTCTACCCACTGTCTTTGGGTTTCTACCGACTGCGCGTTTTTTTATATTCTTTTGCGTTTGTTCAAACACTATTCCACTATCTTTACTACCGTCAACTTTGAACTTTCATCAGGAAAGTTCAGATGATGCAGGAAGCGAAAGAGATTCAGAGGTGAATGGGAGTAGAGACAGACATTTCTTATTTTTACTTTGAAGTAATTGCAATTTAGATAACTTAATTCATGATAATTAATAATACGGGATTTTTATTTACAACCCTCTGACCGTAAATTCATGTTTCAATTGAGTTGAGGTACTTTTTTTCAATACTCTTTGAAACCCTTTTTTGCCTCACACTCCACTGTAATGAGACACTGGTCTGCATGCAAGGGAGATTCAGCAATTCGCACAATATTTACGATACGTGTGAAGAATCATATTCGCTTTATGCATTTTTCCAAGACTCCAGTACGCGAAAGATAACGTCTCTATCGTTGCAAACATTCCGAGCACGCTCGGGAAAAATCTAGGCGGCTGCTCATCTCCGTTGCTCCCGCGATCGATTTCACACGCGCGAATCTCGCGTTTTGTCGCAATTTTTGCAAGCAAAACTTTCCTTCCGGGTTTACATTGAATAAGCCCCCTTTCTTTGCGAACCCGTTACTTAAATTTTTTTTTTTATTACTTCCATCCCCAATTCAGTCGAAACGAATCCCGCGTGTGCATTTCCACGAATATAACTATTCCGTATCCCCGCTAGTTTCATCAAATATTTGGCGAAGAGCAATCGTCAATACACGATGTAGAAAATATTTTTCGCGTTTCGCTGTACTATTTTTTCCGCGTACCATCCGCCTTTTTTCCCTCTGTTACATACTGCCCTATAAACATGCGAGGATATATCATGTTTATTGGTATCGATTCCTAATAACCAACGGTTTTCCAGCGATTCTGCAATGCGCTCTCCTTAAATTTCGCCCGCGCTCTCGATTGGTTAAAGGTAGTTTGGAAACGTATCGAGACTCGTATGTTATGGTATTCCTACGATTGTGTATTGTGTATCGCACATACACATCTGTGGGGTACATAGCAGTTGCGGTGCACATGTATGAACGGTGAGGAGCTGACGGTGCATTACAACCGAGAAACATTAAACTCGCGGAACACATTGTTGAATTGAATCGAATTTAATCGAATTCAGTCGAGCCGAATGTAATGAACGATGTGCCACTGAGTTCGGCTAAGCACACTCGCCCACAGCTCAGACTCGAGATTAATGTGAAAGCTACAATTGTGTGTAGACAATGCAAAGGATTTTCGTGTTCGCGCGTGCTATCTGTTTCACTCCCTCTCTATCTTTTGCTCGCAACATGCGCGTTATCAATACGTACCTCGTGTGGCAACAACGAAACTGCCAACTCTTCTTGATAAATAATCCCCAATTGCAGGTATTTTGAAGATCAGATCTACGGAGACGTTTTACGAATGTAGGGGTTTCTATGCTTAAATGGCTCGTTCCACGATGGGTACGAATGTAGGGTTAAAACTTGAGACAACCGAGGGTTTTATATAACAGTCTTTATTCAATGTTTACAAAACATGATGAGTTTAATTGCAAAAGTAGGCTTCCACGAAATGATTTCCTCCGTCCAGTTACTCCTGACACCATGGTTTTCAATTAGATAAATTCAATTTAGAGAAATGCAGCTCTCGAACCGTCGCCGTCTTCAATGGTGGCGGCTGTAGGTCATCGTCGAAGTTTGTTTGGACGTCGGAGCCGATTTGAAAAGGGAGACAGCGACGAGAAGGACGACCGCGACGACGAAGCAACAGGTTATGACGCTCTCGACTGTGTGCCGTCCAGATCGGAAGTGGCTCCGCGGGATAGAATGTAATATCACCTATCGTCGCAAGCCCCTCCTTGTTGACCGGTTTACCAACCCTCGCGATTCCATTCATAAGCGCTTCCATAATATTCCACTTGTGTGTGAGAATAGATGTGCAAAGTTTTAATGCAGATGTCGACTCAGCCGTCTTCCTTGATGCAGATTTATTGTGCAGATTTATTGTGTCCTTGATGCAGATTTATCAGCACGTTCGGTACATCGCCAGATTTTGCAGGACGATTTCGTATTTCGAACGTTTGTTTGTAACTTTTCGATTCATTGTTAGTACCCGAATAGTCCCGCCCAACAGGAACCGATCTCCCCCATCTTATCGCCTACTACACAAAGCCCAGAAGACAGGAAAACGGTGGAAAGCCTCAATTTATTTGTTGAAATTATTCATAAAAGCCTCGCCATGGTTGTGCCCGACTTATTGCTTTGGTTTGTATTTTCCATTCGCACACTTAGCTTTCTTCGGTCTTGTGCACACGGACAAGGTTGGACTGAAGTGAAGTCCTGCTGGGCAAGGTAAAACGTATGCTTGTCCGTTTCCGCACTCGCAGAATTTTTTGCAATCCTTGTGCGGTACGTGTATAGCTTCTACGGGATCTACGTTTGGGCATGAACCTATACAACCGTTATGGAGGTCTACATTTGGAGTAGTTGACGAAGAAGTAGTTGATGACGGAGTTGTTATTGTCGACGAAGGAGTAGTTGATGGTGTAGTTGACGAAGGTGTAGTTGACGAAGGTGTAGTTGACGAAGGTGTAGTTGACGAAGGTGTAGTTGACGAAGGTGTAGTTGACGAAGGTGTAGTTGACGAAGGTGTAGTTGACGAAGGTGTAGTTGACGAAGGTGTAGTTGACGAAGGTGTAGTTGACGAAGGTGTAGTTGACGAAGGAGTAGTTGACGAAGGTGTAGTTGACGAAGGAGTAGTTGACGAAGGAGTAGTTGAGGAAGGAGTAGTTGACGAAGGCGTAGTTGACGAAGGCGTAGTTGACGAAGGTGTAGTTGACGATGGCGTAGTTGACGAAGGAGTGGTTGACGAAGGAGTAGTTGACGAAGGAGTGGTTGGCGAAGGAGTGGTTGACGAAGGAGTGGTTGACGAAGGAGTGGTTAACGAAGCAGTTGTTGACGAAGGAGTGGTTGACGAAGGAGTGGTTGACGAAGGAGTGGTTGACGAAGGAGTCGTTGACGAAGGAGTGGTTGACGAGGGAGTGGTTGATGAAGGAGTAGTGGACGAAGGAGTCGTTGACGAAGGAGTCGTTGACGAAGGAGTCGTTGACGAAGGAGTCGTTGACGAAGGAGTCGTTGACGAAGGCGTTGTTGAGGAAGGCGTAATTGTCGAAGGCGTAGTCGGTGACCAGAAAGGAATATAATCCTTGTCGCATCCAGCGTCAGCAATAAAGTCACATGATCCCTTCACCTCATTAAAGTGTAGTCCCGGCGAGCAATGCAACACTTGGGCGACGCCATTCACGCACATGCAATATTTATTGCATTCTGTTTTGTGCGGCAATAAAGCAATATATGTCGTGTCACCGGCGTTTGGGCAAGTTCCTTTGCACTGATCGTTTATTGCGCATCCAGCCGTATTCGGCCAATCGCACACTTGCAGAGCCGCGTTAAAATGTAACTTGACACCGTTTGTATACGCCGGTGGACAGTCCATCTCATATTTTTTACCATGACTGCACTTGTAGAACTTCGTGCAATCCGTCTCGTGAGCTAGGTGTACGGTGAATGCAAGTGAATTAATTTTTGGACATTTCGTCGGGATTTCCACTTTTCGCGCTGCAGCGGCTCTGGTTTCGGGTAGCTTGCAGTCAACATTTTGTGGCCAGTCGCAAACTAATAGAATTGGGTTGAAGTGAAGTCTGTTGCCGTCCGCATCCATGATCGGACATTCCATCAGATTTTTCCTGCCATCGCTGCATCCGTAATATTTCGTACAGTCGGTCTCGTGAGCCAAGTTCACGGTGGCATTTCCTATATCCCATTTGGGGCACTCGGTAGGAATGGTCGCGTCCGTGTCGGCCGACGCCAGTAATGCTAGACCCAGCATTACTGCACTAGTCAGTGTCACATTCAACACTGTTTTCATATTAAAAATATATTAGCACTTGAGAAATAAAGATATATACCGAAATTATTCACTTAACAAAAAATTATTACTTACAACGAACGCGTGCCATCATGTCAGGCCAGTTACGAAATTGACACTGAAGATGATAGAAGAGACTAACGTGAATCCCTCCAACTTCACTGTTTTTATAGATTTCGTGAAGTAGTTAAATGCCGTATCTGTGATTACAGGTCTTTGGTTATCGAAATTGGTTTCCTGCGGTCCGTAAGATATTGATGTTGTGTAACCGTTTTTATCATGACTCTAGATTCAGCGGATAAATAGGTTCAATTGATGAGTGTATCGCCATCTGGATATTCAAGTGAACATTTTCAGTTCCGAAATCTCTTCTGTGAAACCCATACGTTTCGATATACATTTCTAACTCCCCTTCATAAGTAACACGATAAACTATTTCGCCAAACCTACACCGTGCTAAACAATTTTTATGTATTTTTTCTACATGTACTTATCTAATGAATGAATATTTTATGTTTGCAGAGTTAAGAAATCAGGAAAACTGCATATGAGCTCCACCATGATACTGATCGCATGGCTTCTACTTACCATGCTGTCACTGAAACCAATTTTCGCCGAGGAAGATTCAGAACTAATGGGCAGACCTACCAGACCCAAAGTATTTGCGAACGTCGACGAATTAAAAGACTATCTCGAACTCGTGAAGGATTATTATGCCCTAAAAGGAAAAGCCAGGTAAACACCAACGGTCATCATTTAAACATTTAAGAAAACGACACATTTTCCGTTTCCAATCCCGCTACCTAAATTAGATGAACACCTGTATTAACTGTATTTTGTTTCTATTAGGTACGGCAAACGCGCTGAGAATTCGCAGAACGTCATTGACCCGCCCGACTACTCGCGGGAATCGTACCGATTGAAGCTGAAAATTCTGGAACAGATATTCCACGGAATCCAGGCTGCTCAGCTGAATCGAAACCAACAACAGCATCTCGTAAGAGAAAATTATCCGGAAGATAACAACAAACTGAGCAAACCCGTTCAATTTGACGGCGTCAAGCTTTCGCGAATTTATAGTATCCTTACGAAATCCGACGACAGGCCCCAGTAGATAATAAATCGACATGTAAAAAAAGAAAACTAAAGAATAGAGCAAACGTAAAAAGTCCTTGAGCGTCCATTATCACGGTTGTCATTGATCCATCGCACGCAAATACCTAATCATTAGTTGTTTCATTTACAATATCTTTTATTGCACTATTCTACAAAAGTGTTCCATATACATATACGATATGGCAATCAATAAGTTTTTCCTGATTATGGAAATTAATAGTATGAATCATTTTCATCAAAAAGGGAGAAATTCGTTTAAACGTTTCGAGTAAGCAGTTCACCGGTGTTTGCTTGAATATATAGAAAGTACGCCCAAATAGCGTAAAACGTCATGACATTATAAAAGACGTATTCAATAGGTATTTTGATCATTTTGACGTTTCTGGTAACATGGGCGAACAAAATGGATCTGATCAATATATATTACCTATTTATTAGATATATTACAGACACGCTAAATAAAGAGAACAAATATTTTCCACTAGAAATCCAAACGAAAAATATGCCGCGACGTGAATGAGTTCTGACCTGTTCCGATCGTAAATGTATCTTCGAAATGATTATATGTTGGTGATAATGGTGGAAAGTTTCAAAGAAGCATACAAACAAAAAAGATTAAAACATTTGGAAAGTGGAATTGGATGAATAGACGTGATATCTAGCCAGATTTTGACGTATAAATGAGCATTTATATTTTTTGCATGTCATTTACAAATGTTTGCCTGATAAATGAGAAAGAATTAAATACGTCGAAAGAGCTATTCACGAGAGTTCTTATGAAACCTTGCTTACAAGGGAGAGAACAATAACAGAGAAGATAGTGCCATTGCTACAGTAGCATTGCCATTGAATTTCTTTTCAAGGCTAGAGATATCGCGTTTCGATTTCTCCACCGTTAAATTTCATCAGCGTTTCCTTTTCCACCTCATTCCTGTATACTTAAATATATTCAAAGCGACTTACCTCATGTGATTCGTTTTCTTGCGATACAGGTAGTGTGCACCTTGAGACCGTATTTATCAGAGCAACTCAACTACAACGCTGTGTTTGTCGAGTATTGAACTTATAAGTGAACAATTACTTATTCGTTTTATTTTTTATATTTATAACAAAAAAGACGAGAATTACTTTTAAGAAGATACAACAGCATGAAAAAGGAAAATCATATTTTCATGATCGAAGTTAAATTGACTACTTCATTGAATCATAATTTTTATTGAATTATTATTGTTTTAATATTCATCACACGTGGAAAATGCAGATCTCGATGCAGCTCGCTGACTTCAATGGTAGCAGCCATATGTAATCCTCGGAGGCTGTTTCGTTGTTAAGACGATTACAAAAAGGTATGACAATGACGAGAAGGATGCCTGTGACAACAAATCAACAGGTGGTTATTATCACATTGTCCTTGCCCACTGACCCTGCTGCCCACATTAGAAGTGTCTCCATAGGATAGAAGGTCATTATTTATTGCGAGTCTGTCTTGAGGTTGTTCGGTTTAACAAAACCCGCAATCCACATTCGTTGCCAATTTCATAACATTCCTTTTAGATGTGAGAGTTAAAAAAAATATACAGGCATTACCATTCATCTTAACTTTCGAGTCATCGTTATCCATGCATTAATAGTGCATCATTTATTTCAGACATTTGGTTCATTTGTACATAATTTTGCCAAGATTATCGATTACGAATAAACCCTATTTTTACCTGTTACAAGAATGAATTAATTCCTTCCTGCTCGAGTTTTACCTTACGATTTTCCTGAATCTTCAGGAGCATACATGTGATACGAGTAATTGCTGTTAAATTACACTACAAACAATGACGTTTTTTCATTGGTAACTCATTAATTGGAAGCGTGAACAACCTGGTAATTGGACTGTCCCCACCCACCTATACCAGTGCACTTGGCTTTTCGTGGATAATCACATACGAACTTCGTTGGATTGAAGTGAAGTGAAGCCGGACAATCGTACACATACGCTAAACCGTTGCTACACTTGCAGAATTTAGTACAATCTTCGTTTGGCAAGAGGACCGTGTAGGTCATAGGATCCCTCTTCGGGCAACTGCCAATACAGTTTGGCGGACCCGTTGCTTTTTGCGTTGTAGTAACTTGCGCAGTCGTACTCGACCACGCGGTTGGTCCTGGTGTTTCCGTTTCAGTTGAACCTTGAGTTACCGAATCAGTTGAACTTGAAGTTACCGATACAGTTGAGTTCGGAGCTACACTTGAAGTCGGTTTATTAGTGTCCTGACCGACATAATCATCGGTAGTGACCTTCGAGCTGTCCGGTACCGACGGTGTCGATGAGCCTGTTGATGAAATCGTCGTCGAATTGCAACCTGCGAATTCCCACCAATCGCATATATTTAGCACTGGATTAAAATGGAGTCCGTCTGTACATGCCTGTACCACGTTTTTATCTTTTTGGCACTCGTAGTAGAGAGAACAGTTAGTCGGGTGTGGCGATTTGGTTCCATCTACGCAAGGTAACGGAGGGCCTGATGGAGTTGTGGATATGCTCGAACTGACGGTAGTAGAACTTGGTGGTTGAGTAGTATCTTGCACTGTGGAAGTTGGCGGTCTAGTCGTAGGTTGTGATGTAGAGCTTGGCGGTCTGGTCGTTTCTTGTGTTGTTGAGCTTGGCGATCCGGGCGTTTCTTGCGTTATAGTACTCGGTGGCCTAGTCGTATCTTGTACCGTGGACGTTGGCGGTCTAGTCGTAGGTTGTGATGAAGAGCTTGGCGGTCTGGTGGTATCTTGTGCTGTTGAGGTTGGCGATCCGGGCGTTTCTTGCGTTATAGTACTCGGTGGCCTAGTCGTATCTTGTACCGTGGATGTTGGCGGTCTAGTCGTAGGTTGTGATGAAGAGCTTGGCGGTCTGGTGGTATCTTGTGCTGTTGAGGTTGGCGATCCGGGCGTTTCTTGCGTTGTAGAACTTGGTGGTCTGGTCGTATCCTGCACTGTGGAAGTTGGCGATTTAGTCGTAGCTTGTGATGTAGAGCTTGGCGGTCTGGTCGTTTCTTGTGTTGAGCTTGGCGATCCGGGCGTTTCTTGCGTTGTAGAACTCGGTGGCCTAGTCGTATCTTGTACCGTGGACGTTGGCGGTCTAGTCGTAGCTTGTGATGAAGTGATTGGCGGTTTGGTAGTTTCTTGTGTTGTCGAGCTTGGCGGTCCGGGTGTTTCTTGCGTTGTAGAACTCGGTGGCCTAGTCGTGTCTTGTACCGTGGACGTTGGTGGTCTAGTCGTAGCTTGGGATGAAGTGATTGGCGGTTTGGTAGTTTCTTGTGTTGTCGAGCTTGGAGATCCGGGTGTTTCTTGCGTTGCAGAACTCGGTGGCCTAGTCGTGTCTTGTACCGTGGACGTTGGCGGTCTAGTCGTAGCTTGGGATGAAGTGATTGGCGGTTTGGTAGTTTCTTGTGTTGTCGAGCTTGGAGATCCGGGTGTTTCTTGCGGTGTAGAACTCATCGTACCTTCTGCTGTGTTCGCTGTAGTAACATCTGTGACTGGTCTTGTCGGCTTTGTAACAATCTCACCACCGCCGACAGTGGTAGAATGCACTTCGCATCCTGCTGAATCTGCCCAGTCACACAGTTGCAATACAGGATTGAAATGCAGGTCCGCAGGACACTGCAGAAGTATCTTGTTGCCATTGTCGCACATGTAGAAAAGCGAACAGTTTTCAGGATGGGGAAGTTGCACAGGAGGCCCGGAATTATCGGGCGGACATTCCGTCGGAATGACTACAGTGGGGGGGACAGGTGTACCGGTTGTCGATTCACAGCCTGCTAATTCGGGCTCGACGCAACCTTCAATGAAATCTTTAAAATGCAGTCCTTCAGGACATTCCTTAAGAATTAAGTCACCATCGGAGCAGAAGTAATATTTGCTACAGACGCACTCGTGAGATACTACCCATTTATTACCAATATCACCACAGGAACCAGGCCCGTTAGGATTGACGGTCGATGTTGGGTACGGAGTTGTCAACTCACATCCAGCCTCCGAGGGTAGCATGCAAATTTTTTGAGTAGGACTAAACTGTAACCCGCGAGCACACTCCCTCAGGATCTTCTTGCCACCCACAATTTCATAGAATTCCGTGCAGTTGCTTTCATGTGGCACGAAAATTCCAGATGGCGTGGGGGTACTGTGCTGGTCCACGTCGTGAGTTGGTATTGGCGTTATCTCGGTTTGGTTCGCAGCCGGCGTTGTTCCTGAAGACGATGGTGCTTCAGAAGAAGGTGTTGGTTCAGTACTAGGCTGTGTGGGCCATGTAGGTGCTTCAGAGGAAGGTGTTGAACTAGTCGTTGGTTCTGTAGGTTCACTACTGGGTTCTGTAGGTTTTGTAGGTGCTTCAGATGATGGTGTTGGTTCAGTACTAGGTTCTGTGGGTTTTGTAGGTGCTTCAGAGGAGGGTGTTGGTGATGAAGAACTAGGTTCTGTGGGTTTCGTAGGTGCTTCAGAGGAGGGTGTTGGTTCAGTACTAGGTTCTGTGGGTTTTGTAGGTGCTTCAGAGGAGGGTGTTGGTGATGAAGAACTAGGTTCTGTGGGTTTTGTAGGTGCATCAGAGGAGGATGTTGGTGATGAAGTACCAGGTTGTGTGAACATTGTAGATGCTTCTGAAGACGGTGTCGGTTTAGTTGGTGGTTGTGTGGGTTTTATAGATGTTCCAGGCGTTGATTCAGAAGATGCTCCACCTGTGGATACAATTTCGGTTGACGATATATTAGTAGTTTTTTCGCTAGGTTCCTGTGCTGTCGTCCACTGTACGGTTGCGTTAGTTAAAAGCTCTGTCACGGGTTTGGAAGACGTAGTTTCGGTTGGTACTTCTGATGACAGAGTACTTATTCCTGTCGTCAGTTTTGTAGGCTGTTGCGTAGAAGGTCTATATGTCCACTTAGAAGTAGATGGCATAAAGGTGTTTGTCGAAGACTTGTAAGACGTTGACTCAGTGGGCATTTCTGATGACAGAGTAGTTCTTACTGTCGTTAATTTTGTAGGCTGTTGTGTTGTGGGTTCAGGAGTCGTCTGCTTTGTCGTTGTTTCTGTGGAAAGATACGTCGAAGGTTTGTGTGACGTTGGCTTAGTAGGCAATTCTGGTGACAGCGTGGTTTGTTCTGTCGTTAATTTGGTAGGTTGTTGTGTAGTGGTTTCAGAGGTCGTCTGCTCAGTCGTTGATTGCGAAGGCTGATTTGTCGAAGGCTTGTTAGACGTAGGCCTGGTGGGTACTTCCGATGATAGGGCAGTTTGTTGTGTCGTTAATTTTGTAGGCTGTTGTGTAGCGGGTTCAGGGGTCGTCTGCTCAGTCGTTGACTGTGAAAACTCATTTGTCGAAGGCTTATTAGACGTTGGCTTAGTGGGCAATTCTGATGACAACGTAGTTTGTTCTGTCGTCAATTTGGTAGGTTGTTGTGTAGTGGGTTCAGAGGTCGTCTGCTCAGTCGTTGATTGCGAAGACTGATTTGTCGAAGGCTTGTTAGACGTTGGCTCAGTGGGCACTTTTGATGATAGGGTAGTTTGTTGTGTCGTTAATTTTGTAGGCTGTTGTGTAGCGGGTTCAGGGGTCGTCTGCTCAGTCGTTGATTGCGAGGACTGATTTGTCGAAGGCTTGTTAGACGTAGGCCTGGTGGGTACTTCTGATGACAGGGTAGTTTGTTCTGTCGTTAGTTTTGTAGGTTGTTGCGTAACGGATTCAGGGGTCGTCTGCTCAGTCGTTGATTGTGAAGACTGATTTGTCGAAGGCTTCTTAGACGTAGGCCTGGTGGGCACTTCTGATGACAGGGTAGTGCTTTCTGTCCTTAATGTTGTAGGTTGTTGTGTAGCAGGTTCAGGAGTCGTCTGCTCAGTCGTTGAATGTGAAGATTGATTTGTCGAAGGCTTGTTAGACGTTGGCTCAGTGGGCACTTCTGATGATAGGGTAGTTTGTTGTGTCATTAATTTTGTAGGCTGTTGTGTAGCGGGTTCAGGGGTCGTCTGCTCAGTCGTTGATTGCGAGGACTGATTTGTCGAAGGCTTGTTAGACGTAGGCCAGGTGGGTACTTCTGATGACAGGGTAGTTTGTTCTGTCGTTAGATTTGTAGGTTGTTGCGTAACGGATTCAGGGGTCGTCTGCTCAGTCGTTGATTGTGAAGACTGATTTGTCGAAGGCTTCTTAGACGTAGGCCTGGTGGGCACTTCTGATGACAGGGTAGTGCTTTCTGTCCTTAATGTTGTAGGTTGTTGTGTAGCAGGTTCAGGAGTCGTCTGCTCAGTCGTTGAATGTGAAGATTGATTTGTCGAAGGCTTGTTAGACGTTGGCTCAGTGGGCACTTCTGATGATAGGGTAGTTTGTTGTGTCATTAATTTTGTAGGCTGTTGTGTAGCGGGTTCAGGGGTCGTCTGCTCAGTCGTTGATTGCGAGGACTGATTTGTCGAAGGCTTGTTAGACGTAGGCCTGGTGGGTACTTCTGATGACAGGGTAGTGCTTTCAGTCGTTACTTTTGTAGGCTGTTGTGTAGCGGGTTCAGGAGTCGTCTGCTCAGTTGTTGATTGTGACGATTGATTTGTCGAAGGCTTGTTAGACGTTGGCCTAGTGGGCTTTTCTGATGACAGGGTAGTGCTTTCTGTCGTTAATTTTGTATGTTGTTGTGTAGCGGGTTCAGGGGTCGTCTGCTCAGTTGTTGATTGTGAGGATTGATTTGTCGAAGGCTTGTTAGACGTAGGCCTGGTGGGTACTTCTGAAGACAGGGTAGTTTGTTCTGTCGTTAATTTTGTAGGTTGTTGTGTAGCGGGTTCAGGGGTCGTCTGCTCAGTCGTTGATTGCGAGGACTGATTTGTCGAAGGCTTGTTAGACGTTGGCTCAGTGGGCACTTCTGATGATAGGGTAGTTTGTTGTGTCGTTAATTTTGTAGGCTGTTGTGTAGCGGGTTCAGGGGTCGTCTGCTCAGTCGTTGATTGCGAGGACTGATTTGTCGAAGGCTTGTTAGACGTAGGCCTGGTGGGTACATCTGATGACAGGGTAGTTTGTTCTGTCGTTACTTTTGTAGGCTGTTGTGTAGCGGGTTCAGGGGTCGTCTGCTCAGTTGTTGATTGTGACGATTGATTTGTCGAAGGCTTGTTAGACGTTGGCCTAGTGGGCTTTTCTGATGACAGGGTAGTTTGTTCTGTCGTTAATTTTGTAGGTTGTTGTGTCGCGGGTTCAGGAGTCGTCTGCTCAGTCGTTGATTGCGAAGACTGATTTGTCGAAGGCTTGTTAGACGTTGGCTCAGTGGGCACTTCTGATGATAGGGTAGTTTGTTGTGTCGTTAATTTTGTAGGCTGTTGTGTAGCGGGTTCAGGGGTCGTCTGCTCAGTCGTTGATTGCGAGGACTGATTTGTCGAAGGCTTGTTAGACGTTGGCTCAGTGGGCACTTCTGATGATAGTGTAGTTTGTTGTGTCGTTAATTTTGTAGGCTGTTGTGTAGCGGGTTCAGGGGTCGTCTGCTCAGTCGTTGATTGCGAGGACTGATTTGTCGAAGGCTTGTTAGACGTAGGCCTGGTGGGTACATCTGATGACAGGGTAGTGCTTTCAGTCGTTACTTTTGTAGGCTGTTGTGTAGCGGGTTCAGGGGTCGTCTGCTCAGTTGTTGATTGTGACGATTGATTTGTCGAAGGCTTGTTAGACGTTGGCCTAGTGGGCTTTTCTGATGACAGGGTAGTGCTTTCTGTCCTAAATGTTGTAGGTTGTTGTGTAGCGGGTTCAGGAGTCGTCTGCTCTGTCGTTGATTGCGAGGACTGATTTGTCGAAGGCTTGTTAGACGTTGGCCTAGTGGGCACTTCTGATGACAGGGTAGTGCTTTCTGTCGTTAATTTTGTAGGTTGTTGTGTAGCAGGTTCAGGGGTCGTCTGCTCAGTCGTTGATTGTGAAGAGTGATTTGTCGAAGGCTTGTTAGACGTTGGCCTAGTGGGCACTTCTGACGACAGGGTAGTTTGTTCTGTCGTTAGTTTCGTAGGTTGTTGTGTAGCGGGTTCAGGAGTCGTCTGCTCAGTCGTTGATTGCGAAGACTGATTGGTCGAAGGCTTGTTAGACGTAGGCCTGGTGGGCACTTCTGATGACAGGGTAGTTTGTTCTGTCGTTAATTTTGTAGGTTGTTGTGTCGCGGGTTCAGGAGTCGTCTGCTCAGTCGTTGATTGCGAAGACTGATTTGTCGAAGGCTTGTTAGACGTTGGCTCAGTGGGCACTTCTGATGATAGGGTAGTTTGTTGTGTCGTTAATTTTGTAGGCTGTTGTGTAGCGGGTTCAGGGGTCGTCTGCTCAGTCGTTGATTGTGAAGATTGATTTGTCGAAGGCTTGTTAGACGTTGGCCTAGTGGGCACTTCTGATGACAGGGTAGTTTGTTCTGTCGTTAGTTTTGTAGGTTGTTGTGTAGTGGGTTCAGGAGTCGTCTGCTCAGTCGTTGATTGCGAAGACTGATTTGTCGAAGGCTTGTTAGACGTAGGCCTGGTGGGCACTTCTGATGACAGGGTAGTTTGTTCTGTCGTTAATTTTGTAGGTTGTTGTGTCGCGGGTTCAGGAGTCGTCTGCTCAGTCGTTGATTGCGAAGACTGATTTGTCGAAGGCTTGTTAGACGTTGGCCTAGTGGGCACTTCTGACGACAGGGTAGTTTGTTCTGTCGTTAGTTTCGTAGGTTGTTGTGTAGCGGGTTCAGGAGTCGTCTGCTCAGTCGTTGATTGCGAAGACTGATTGGTCGAAGGCTTGTTAGACGTAGGCCTGGTGGGCACTTCTGATGACAGGGTAGTTTGTTCTGTCGTTAATTTTGTAGGTTGTTGTGTCGCGGGTTCAGGAGTCGTCTGCTCAGTCGTTGATTGCGAAGACTGATTTGTCGAAGGCTTGTTAGACGTTGGCTCAGTGGGCACTTCTGATGATAGGGTAGTTTGTTGTGTCGTTAATTTTGTAGGCTGTTGTGTAGCGGGTTCAGGGGTCGTCTGCTCAGTCGTTGATTGTGAAGATTGATTTGTCGAAGGCTTGTTAGACGTTGGCCTAGTGGGCACTTCTGATGACAGGGTAGTTTGTTCTGTCGTTAGTTTTGTAGGTTGTTGTGTAGCGGGTTCAGGAGTCGTCTGCTCAGTCGTTGATTGCGAAGACTGATTTGTCGAAGGCTTGTTAGACGTAGGCCTGGTGGGCACTTCTGATGACAGGGTAGTTTGTTCTGTCGTTAATTTTGTAGGTTGTTGTGTCGCGGGTTCAGGAGTCGTCTGCTCAGTCGTTGATTGCGAAGACTGATTTGTCGAAGGCTTGTTAGACGTTGGCCTAGTGGGCACTTCTGACGACAGGGTAGTTTGTTCTGTCGTTAGTTTCGTAGGTTGTTGTGTAGCGGGTTCAGGAGTCGTCTGCTCAGTCGTTGATTGCGAAGACTGATTGGTCGAAGGCTTGTTAGACGTAGGCCTGGTGGGCACTTCTGATGACAGGGTAGTTTGTTCTGTCGTTAATTTTGTAGGTTGTTGTGTCGCGGGTTCAGGAGTCGTCTGCTCAGTCGTTGATTGCGAAGACTGATTTGTCGAAGGCTTGTTAGACGTTGGCTCAGTGGGCACTTCTGATGATAGGGTAGTTTGTTGTGTCGTTAATTTTGTAGGCTGTTGTGTAGCGGGTTCAGGGGTCGTCTGCTCAGTCGTTGATTGTGAAGATTGATTTGTCGAAGGCTTGTTAGACGTTGGCCTAGTGGGCACTTCTGATGACAGGGTAGTTTGTTCTGTCGTTAGTTTTGTAGGTTGTTGTGTAGCGGGTTCAGGAGTCGTCTGCTCAGTCGTTGATTGCGAAGACTGATTTGTCGAAGGCTTGTTAGACGTAGGCCTGGTGGGCACTTCTGATGACAGGGTAGTTTGTTCTGTCGTTAATTTTGTAGGTTGTTGTGTCGCGGGTTCAGGAGTCGTCTGCTCAGTCGTTGATTGCGAAGACTGATTTGTCGAAGGCTTGTTAGACGTTGGCTCAGTGGGCACTTCTGATGATAGGGTAGTTTGTTGAGTCGTTAATTTTGTAGGCTGTTGTGTAGCGGGTTCAGGGGTCGTCTGCTCAGTCGTTGATTGCGAGGACTGATTTGTCGAAGGCTTGTTAGACGTTGGCTCAGTGGGCACTCCTGATGATAGGGTAGTTTGTTGTGTCGTTAATTTTGTAGGCTGTTGTGTAGCGGGTTCAGGGGTCGTCTGCTCAGTCGTTGATTGCGAGGACTGATTTGTCGAAGGCTTGTTAGACGTAGGCCTGGTGGGTACATCTGATGACAGGGTAGTGCTTTCAGTCGTTACTTTTGTAGGCTGTTGTGTAGCGGGTTCAGGGGTCGTCTGCTCAGTTGTTGATTGTGACGATTGATTTGTCGAAGGCTTGTTAGACGTTGGCCTAGTGGGCTTTTCTGATGACAGGGTAGTGCTTTCTGTCCTAAATGTTGTAGGTTGTTGTGTAGCGGGTTCAGGAGTCGTCTGCTCTGTCGTTGATTGCGAGGACTGATTTGTCGAAGGCTTGATAGACGTTGGCATAGTGGGCACTTCTGATGACAGGGTAGTGCTTTCTGTCGTCAATTTTGTAGGTTGTTGTGTAGCAGGTTCAGGGGTCGTCTGCTCAGTCGTTGATTGTGAAGAGTGATTTGTCGAAGGCTTGTTAGACGTTGGCCTAGTGGGCACTTCTGACGACAGGGTAGTTTGTTCTGTCGTTAGTTTTGTAGGTTGTTGTGTAGCGGGTTCAGGAGTCGTCTGCTCAGTCGTTGATTGCGAAGACTGATTGGTCGAAGGCTTGTTAGACGTAGGCCTGGTGGGTACTTCTGATGACAGGGTAGTTTGTTCTGTCGTTAGTTTTGTAGGTTGTAGCGTAACGGATTCAGGGGTCGTCTGCTCAGTCGTTGATTGTGAAGACTGATTTGTCGAAGGCTTGTTAGACGTAGACCTGGTGGGCACTTCTGATGACAGGGTAGTGCTTTCTGTCGTTAATGTTGTAGGTTGTTGTGTAGCAGGTTCAGGGGTCGTCTGCTCAGTCGTTGATTGCGAAGACTGATTTGTCGAAGGCTTGTTAGACGTTGGCTCAGTGGGCACTTCTGATGATAGGGTAGTTTGTTGTGTCGTTAATTTTGTAGGCTGTTGTGTAGCGGGTTCAGGGGTCGTCTGCTCAGTCGTTGATTGCGAGGACTGATTTGTCGAAGGCTTGTTAGACGTTGGCTCAGTGGGCACTTCTGATGATAGGGTAGTTTGTTGTGTCGTTAATTTTGTAGGCTGTTGTGTAGCGGGTTCAGGGGTCGTCTGCTCAGTCGTTGATTGCGAAGACTGATTTGTCGAAGGCTTGTTAGACGTAGGCCTGGTGGGCACTTCTGATGACAGAGTAGTTTGTTCTGTCGTTAATTTTGTAGGTTGTTGTGTCGCGGGTTCAGGAGTCGTCTGCTCAGTCGTTGATTGCGAAGACTGATTTGTCGAAGGCTTGTTAGACGTTGGCTCAGTGGGCACTTCTGATGATAGGGTAGTTTGTTGTGTCGTTAATTTTGTAGGCTGTTGTGTAGCGGGTTCAGGGGTCGTCTGCTCAGTCGTTGATTGCGAGGACTGATTTGTCGAAGGCTTGTTAGACGTTGGCTCAGTGGGCACTTCTGATGATAGGGTAGTTTGTTGTGTCGTTAATTTTGTAGGCTGTTGTGTAGCGGGTTCAGGGGTCGTCTGCTCAGTCGTTGATTGCGAGGACTGATTTGTCGAAGGCTTGTTAGACGTAGGCCTGGTGGGTACATCTGATGACAGGGTAGTGCTTTCAGTCGTTACTTTTGTAGGCTGTTGTGTAGCGGGTTCAGGGGTCGTCTGCTCAGTTGTTGATTGTGACGATTGATTTGTCGAAGGCTTGTTAGACGTTGGCCTAGTGGGCTTTTCTGATGACAGGGTAGTGCTTTCTGTCCTAAATGTTGTAGGTTGTTGTGTAGCGGGTTCAGGAGTCGTCTGCTCTGTCGTTGATTGCGAGGACTGATTTGTCGAAGGTTTGTTAGACGTTGGCCTAGTGGGCACTTCTGATGACAGGGTAGTGCTTTCTGTCGTTAATTTTGTAGGTTGTTGTGTAGCAGGTTCAGGGGTCGTCTGCTCAGTCGTTGATTGTGAAGAGTGATTTGTCGAAGGCTTGTTAGACGTTGGCCTAGTGGGCACTTCTGACGACAGGGTAGTTTGTTCTGTCGTTAGTTTTGTAGGTTGTTGTGTAGCGGGTTCAGGAGTCGTCTGCTCAGTCGTTGATTGCGAAGACTGATTGGTCGAAGGCTTGTTAGACGTAGGCCTGGTGGGCACTTCTGATGACAGGGTAGTGCTTTCTGTCGTTAATGTTGTAGGTTGTTGTGTAGCAGGTTCAGGAGTCGTCTGCTCAGTCGTTGATTGTGAAGATTGATTTGTCGAAGGCTTGTTAGACGTTGGCCTAGTCGGCACTTCTGACGACAGGGTAGTTTGTTCTGTCGTTAGTTTTGTAGGTTGTGTAGCGGGTTCAGGAGTCGTCTGCTCAGTCGTTGATTGAGAAGACTGATTTGTCGAAGGCTTGTTAGACGTAGGCCTGGTGGGCACTTCTGATGACAGGGTAGTTTGTTCTGTCGTTAATTTTGTAGGTTGTTGTGTCGCGGGTTCAGGAGTCGTCTGCTCAGTCGTTGATTGCGAGGACTGATTTGTCGAAGGCTTGTTAGACGTAGGCCTGGTGGGTACTTCTGATGACAGGGTAGTTTGTTCTGTCGTTAGATTTGTAGGTTGTTGCGTAACGGATTCAGGGGTCGTCTGCTCAGTCGTTGATTGTGAAGACTGATTTGTCGAAGGCTTGTTAGACGTAGGCCTGGTGGGCACTTCTGATGACAGGGTAGTGCTTTCTGTCGTTAATGTTGTACGTTGTTGTGTAGCAGGTTCAGGAATCGTCTGCTCAGTCGTTGATTGTGAAGATTGATTTGTCGAAGGCTTGTTAGACGTTGGCTCAGTGGGCACTTCTGATGATAGGGTAGTTTGTTGTGTCATTAATTTTGTAGGCTGTTGTGTAGCGGGTTCAGGGGTCGTCTGCTCAGTCGTTGATTGCGAGGACTGATTTGTCGAAGGCTTGTTAGACGTAGGCCTGGTGGGTACTTCTGATGACAGGGTAGTGCTTTCAGTCGTTACTTTTGTAGGCTGTTGTGTAGCGGGTTCAGGAGTCGTCTGCTCAGTTGTTGATTGTGACGATTGATTTGTCGAAGGCTTGTTAGACGTTGGCCTAGTGGGCTTTTCTGATGACAGGGTAGTGCTTTCTGTCCTAAATGTTGTAGGATGTTGTGTAGCGGGTTCAGGAGTCGTCTGCTCAGTCGTTGATTGCGAGGACTGATTTGTCGAAGGCTTGTTAGACGTTGGCCTAGTGGGCACTTCTGATGACAGGGTAGTGCTTTCTGTCGTTAATTTTGTAGGTTGTTGTGTAGCGGGTTCAGGGGTCGTCTGCTCAGTTGTTGATTGTGAGGACTGATTTGTCGAAGGCTTGTTAGACGTAGACCTGGTGGGTACTTCTGATGACAGGGTAGTTTGTTCTGTCGTTAATTTTGTAGGTTGTTGTGTAGCGGGTTCAGGGGTCGTCTGCTCAGTTGTTGATTGTGAGGATTGATTTGTCGAAGGCTTGTTAGACGTAGGCCTGGTGGGTACTTCTGAAGACAGGGTAGTTTGTTCTGTCGTTAGTTTTGTAGGTTGTTGTGTAGCAGGTTCAGGGGTCGTCTGCTCAGTCGTTGATTGTGAAGAGTGATTTGTCGAAGGCTTGTTAGACGTTGGCCTAGTGGGCACTTCTGACGACAGGGTAGTTTGTTCTGTCGTTAGTTTTGTAGGTTGTTGTGTAGCGGGTTCAGGAGTCGTCTGCTCAGTCGTTGATTGTGAAGATTGATTTGTCGAAGGCTTGTTAGACGTTGGCTTAGTGGGTACTTCTGAAGACAGGGTAGTTTCTTGTGTCGTTGTAGGCTGTTGTGTAGCGGGTTCAGGGGTCGTCTGCTCAGATGTTGATTGTGAAGACTGATTTGTCGAAGGCTTGTTAGACGTTGGCCTGGTGGGCACTTCTGATGACAGGGTAGTTCCTTCTGTCGTTAATGTTGTAGGTTGTGTAGCGGGTTCAGGAGTCGTCTGCTCAGTCGTTGATTGCGAAGACTGATTTGTCGAAGGCTTGTTAGACGTAGGCCTGGTGGGCACTTCTGATGACAGGGTAGTTTGTTCTGTCGTGAATTTTGTAGGTTGTTGTGTCGCGGGTTCAGGAGTCGTCTGCTCAGTTGTTGATTGTGAGGATTGATTTGTCGAAGGCTTGTTAGACGTTGGCCTGTTGGGCACTTCTGATAACAGGGTAGTTTGTTGTGTCGTTAGTTTTGTAGGCTGTTGTGTAGCGGGTTCAGGAGTCGTCTGCTTAGTTGTGGATTGAGAAGAATGATTTGTCGAAGGCTTGCTAGACGTTGGCTTAGTGGGCACTTCTGATGACAGAGTAGTGTTTTCTGTCGTTAATTTTGTAGATTGTTGTGTAGTGGGTTCAGGAGTCGTCTGCTCAGTCGTTGATTGTGAAAACTGATTTGTCGTAGGCTTGTTGGACGTTAGCTTAGTGGGCACTTCCGATGATATGGTTGTTCTTTCTGTCTTCAGATTCGTGGATTGTTGTGTAATTGGGTCAAGGGTCGTCCATTGAATCGACTGATCCGTTGAAGGCTTATGTGACGTTGGCTCGGTAGGTGTTTTCGATGAGAGCGTAGTTTTTTCTGTCGTCAGTTTAGTAGACTGTTGTGTAGTTGGGTCATACGTCGTCAGCTTCGTCGTCAATTTGTTAGTCGTACTCGTTGTAGTTGTTTCAGTGGAAGGCTCTGTGGAGGGTTCGTGAGATGATGAGTTACCAGTAGGACTGTTCATGGTCGTAGAATCACTAGTACCTTCAGTTGTAGTTGTGGGTTCCTTCGAGACGCAATCGACGACATTCGGCCAGTTGCACACCTGCAGTACCGGATCAAAGTACAACCTGTCGCCAGCACTATCCATCACGGGACATTGAAAAAGAATTTTCCTTCCATGATCGCATTTATAGAATTTTGTGCAATCCCATTCGTGTGGGAGGTGTATAGTCCTATCCATAGGGTCGACTGCCGGGCATACTTTCGGAATATCAGTATTAGCTTGAACCACACCGCCCTGTGTTGCAACTGCCGCAACAAGTGCAGCTGTCACCACAGTGACCAGCGTCCAACTTCCTATCGAAAAGAAAGATTCAAGTGGTAAAAGAGTTCAATGTTAGTCGATCACAAGGATGACCAATTGGTCAATTGCTACGAATTTATTTTATCAGCTTTCACTTCTCGACTATGTCGTCTAATCTTCGACTATCGAAAATGTATACTAAATAGTACAAGCATGTACTGCTTATTTATGTACCCAACAGTTAATAAAATTGGAAAAATGAACTAATGAACGTAACGACAACAGAAGAATCAGGTGTGCACGATTCGTGACAAATGATAATAAGAATTCATCACAGTAAGTATGATCACAATAAATTTTCACACACCACAACGTGCAGTCCTTGTAGAATACCACTCGATCGCAAAACAATCTCAAATCGAGCTGTCAGGGAAGCTTTTACAGCGCTCGTTTATAGCGAGGAATGGTTTAAAAAATCTTGTTAAGAAATGCTGTATCGTCGTTTTAATAATTTTTCGCACTTATTTTGCGGTACAATTAAATTAGTCGAATTCGACGGTCATTCGGCGACCGTAACTTCCGATAGGGTTCACAATCGGATTTCCATTTCGACGCCTTTATCACGTACTTACTTCGCATCGCTCGTGTTCTCTCCTGTAATTGCGAACACACTACCACCCCGATTGTATACCGTGGTACAAATGTCGGTGTAACTGATCGTCCGGTCGCCGGTACAACCTCTTTTATAAAGTGCAGACCCTTATCACTGAATAACAGAGCGATTATCATATCTCTTTCGTCAAAGTGCCTCTGATACAGAAAAGCAGCTATCGAGGAGGGACCGTGCGGATGCAGATGGTTGACAGCGATTGCAATCAAGATACGGGGCGACAAAGGGAGGGGATCCTAGTGCCCCACGATTTTCTGAGAAAGCACTGTCGATGCCTTCGAGACGGGGGCAGTAGGTTCGTTCATTGATCCGACATATGGCTCATCGGAAAAGCATATGCAATATGTTCACATCGACCATTTTTGGTATCCGACCGTACAGCTTGAGTCATCACAATACCAATAATAATAACAAAAATGTAGCAATAAATACGATTATTGGATGATATAAAATTGTATAAATCGATTGTGCCAGTATTGGTGCGGTTGATACCGACCGAGAAAACATCATCGATAAAAATAGGGAATGATGCGTCAACACGATTGATTAGCAAAAAGACAAAAAATTGCAATGTACTTAAAGAGCTTTTTAATGTACTCGATATAATGGTACTTCTACTGACAAATAGTCTGTTGAAATTGTCGAGATAATGGTGCATTGCGTATCGAATCAGAGTTCGAGTATTCTGGAATACAGCTACGCGATATACCATTGACTCAGCAAAGTAGCATGTACAGTGATAACCTTGATGACTAAAATGACAGTAAGCCCATTGCACGAAATATAGGTGTCTGAGAAGAGGAAGTGTAACAGGTGAATTATCGTAAAAGCTCTGCCACACACGTGTTTATATTTAAGTCTTCAGGAAATTGAATGTGCATACTGTGCACGCGCATTCACTCTCGGAACGTCACACTGATAAACCTTTTTCTGTTGTTTGTTTAGAGCATTGACATCCAGGATGTTTTCAAAAGAGCTCAACTCGTTTCTTTTCGCAACGAGGGGTGATTTCTTTTATTTAAGGCATGCAGGTCGCACGTTCAATGGTCGTTTTAATCAGCATTTGCATTGTAAATTTACAGCTTCCTTGGTACAACTCCATTACTTCTCAACGCAATGCTTTCAAATAATGTTTTCCCAATGTTATACTTACTATTTAGTTGTGAAATATCTGATTCTTTTAGTGGACAGAAAGTTTTCTCGCCAAAGTTATTGAGTTACGGAGTCGATTAAGCGCTACGTGCCGATTATCTCGAGTATTATCTATAGTATTATCTCGAGTCTCAATGATTAATTGTATACTGCATGGACGGAGCTCATAGTACACACTTGTGACATTGACATCATGTACAAAAAATGTGGACCAACATAAATTGTGACCTATCGACAGATTACTTCGTTTTCACATTTGGAATTCTGAGAAGTTGATAAAAGAGATATGGTATTGCGACGGGGAAGGCAGCGCCGTGCGGGTCTACCGGACTATTTCCCGTCTCACGTTATCGGTTCTTGTCCGATTATGATCACTTAATATTTTAATTGGCTTCCTGTACACTCGCACAAATCGTGGTAGAAATCGGCGACTGTTGTATTAGTTACAGTAAATATAAAAATAATCGGATTGTCGATTATTTTTATAAGTCGGATAATTTATTTGTTACTTCCGGTATTAGTTATATAGGCTGAAGTGAGAAATTGTAGGTTAATTTGCAGATCCGTTGTAGCGTTTGGTATTCCTCTTTGCGATTTCCGCAAATTTCAACAGATTTGTCATTTATTTTGCCAAATATGCGCAGTGTACATTGGAGTTTTCACGATATAGACGTGCTCCATACATCAATAATCGCGGCACCGTATCTTTTAAACTTTCAAGGCTATTTCTCCACCTTTGTATCTTTGTTTCCCGATAATTCGGAAGGGACATTTTTATCTGACATACGCATTTTATATAGAAATTAATCGAACTTATCGAATCGGAAAAACTGAAGAAAAACATTATGTTTAACATAACGATATTACTATCATCTTACAAAAACAAATCGACATTCGTATCTCGCCGGAAACATTTGATAATTAATCACTTGTTGCCACGATTTGAATGCACGAGGCTGTCAAATCGGCAATGATTGAATGCCTCGCCGGAATTGCATACATTATCTGTACATAGCGCTTAAAGTACGATCCAATGCAGCGCAAACAGCAAATAAAAGAGTATTCGTGGAAGTTCAATAGAGACGGATTTTATCGCGAAGTTTTCCTATCGCGCAGTCGCGGTGGCGTCAGAAGGTCGTAAAAGTATTAAAGACTGTCTGTAAAGACTCGCATGATACGTTGAACTTTTGGGGGATTATTTAGAAAAGTTATCGTCCACGCGAAAGGAAATTACAAGAGATGGCAATAAAATGATATTCAAACTCTTTGTTCATTAACTTTCTCGTGTCTGACGTCACATCTTCCAACCCAAAATTTCACGTCAACGCGACCGTCAGAAATTCCTCACGAGCTTACGAATAATCCGCGCGAATTCCCCGATCTCACTGATACCGCCATAGTCAACAACTTTGATTTACAAAGCCAAGAATCGTATCGTTGTCCGTGAACAGCTCACCAATTATTTCGAAGCCAGCATCGCCGGCGACCATAGCAACCGCCGCGGCAAACCACCTTCGCACGGCTTTCGCCAGATGTCGCGTCGATCAGTGACCGCATAATTCCAATTCCTCTCCACGTAACACGGACGATACGCCACAGAGTTAACGAAAAAAATGCCTTACCCTTCGCAGCACGAGCAGAAAACTCTCTTTCTCTCTTCTCAAATGCGCAGCCGGTCACCGCGCACCCGTGGTTGCTCGCAGCAGGTTGCCCGCGCGCACGCTCAGTCGAGGCGGACGTTCCGCAAACACGTTTTCGTAGGAAAACGAGAGAGAGAGAGAGAGAGATGACCCGAGACCGAGCGAGCCTCGCGCGTTCGTCGGGAGAAACGACGGAGGCGCCTAACGAGCAACAACAGCGCGGCGGGTCAACGTGAGGCGCGTTGGCTCGGTAACAGCGTTGCACTCTCGCTCGAAAATATCGGGCCAATGGTTGCCCGTGTAAACAATGAATAGAAAAGCTTGGATTGGCGTTGCTGTCGCCAAGTCGAAGTCGGTCAACCAACGAAAGCCCGGAGTTTCGCCCGGCGCCGAGTTCCCGCAGGTGCCTCTCCCACCCCGCGGGGCCGCCGCGCGCTGCGTTAACGCAGCCGCAGCGGGCCCGCACACACCAGCGTCCAGCAGTAGTAGCTCGGCCATTTCTCTCGCGAGCCGTAGTAGCGCGTTCCGCGAGGCGAGAGCGAGAGAGAGAAAGAGAGAGAGAGAGAGTGCGGGAGAGACAGAGACGGCGCGCGAGCGAGCGAGCGAGAGAGAAAGACGCAGGATTACGTGCGAGAGACATTGTTATTTTCGGGTTGTTTTTTTCCCCTCGTTTCCCTCCCAAACCTCTGTGCGGGTGATATCCCCGAAAGTTTTGCAAAATAACGCGCCGCAAGAGGATGATACACTCCGGGCGGACGAGGCTCGAGGTAGGTCAAGAATATATTGCGCTCGATCGTTATCGCGTTTGGGTTAACGCGTAGCGCGCGCGGCCGACGACGTCGACGACGGTCGCGGTGACTTCCGTGTGTGTTTCGCCAATGTTGTCATTCGTGGCCGCGAACAGCTGATTCCGCGCACGGCTTCGCCGTGCGAGACCCGTCGCGCTCGGGCACCAACGGACCCTCGTCGTGCGTGTGCACGGGAGACTCCTTCGTGGCTTGGCAACTGCTTGCACACGCGGGTTTATCGACCCCACGTATCGTTTTCACGCGAGTTTCGGCGACGAAGGCTTCTCGTTCTCGCCCGCTGGGTCACATCCATTTTCCACCATCGACCGATATCAGCCAAGTCCATCCTTTGTTCTCGCGGCCCAAGCGCGGAAACATCGTCCTCGCTGCCCGAGACTCCCTCGATCCTTTTCCGCACTCCTCGCCCGAGACTGCACACACCGCATCACCACGTCTTGCTCACGCTCATTATCGCTGTGTTTTTCTTTTTCTTTCAGTCTTTCTTTGTTTGTCTCGCGTCGAATTCCCGTCCACCTTCGGCGAATCGCCTATTTCGTTGCGACTGCCAATGCTCACATTGTGCATCCTTTGTTCTTGTGACGCTGAAAAATACCGCCGCTGCTGTGTGTTTGTTCGCCGTCCCGGCTCGAGCCTGTGCGGGCATATCTCGCGCGGAGATCAACATTCACCCAGCGAAAATCAGACGAGACGCCGCACGAATTTCCAAGCCGTTTAGTTCGTAACTCTTGTTACTTCCTTTCTGTCTGTTTCTCCGGCCCCGCTGGCCGTCTCCGTCACTCTCGCCGTCTCACACGATCTTTCTTTATTTTTCTTTTTCTCGAGCCCCGTTCATTCACCCACGCTAAAGCGGCTACGTGCGATATTTGCGTGCACATGCGAGTCCAGCGAGGGGGAGAGAAACGGAGGGGGAAAGGGAGAGAGAGAGAGAGAGAAAGATTCTCAGTGGCACCGAGAGCTCTCGTCATTCATGATCCATTGTAACTTATTCGACGCGTACCAAGCGGCAGTTTCGCCGTGATGGAATTAGACAGACGCCAATTCTTTTTCTTTTTGTTATTCATCGTTTGACCTGGTCCGAGCGAGCGAGGCTATTGAGAGTCGCGAATACCAGAGAGAAGCGCATGACCGATACGTAGAGACGTGTGTACGCCGTGGCACCGGTGCAAAACGCGCAGTTCTCGCGCGCCACACGCGCGGAAAGCGTGTGTTTGTGTGGGTGCGCGCGCAACGGGACGCGTAAACAAATCGTCGCTGGAACCGCGATTATTTCGTATCTCGGAATACCGATCCGCGACTGCGTCGTTAGACGACGCTTCTGGTTTATTTACGCGTGCAGTAAGATGCGTCGGTGGCTTCTGTACACATAACAGTGATTACGTTCAAATATTTCGAAGCGTTGGTATTGTTATTGCATTTTTATTCGTCGCGAGTTATTCGCGCAAAATAATAATTTATCCACTTATGAGACGTAAAAAAAATAATTGATTGCCGTAAAAAATAAATTGTTTGAATTTAAAAAAGAATTGATTGCGCGTTTTTACATTTTCAATAACAATTGGTTTTCACGGTGAAAAATATCAAAAAGTTGTTTTCGATATTAACAGTGATTGCGTTGAAATATTTCGAAGCATCAAGATAAATATTCCATTTTCGCCTATTCACCGTGAATCATTCGTGCAAAATAATAATTTATCCATTTACGAGACAAAAAATAATAATTGATTGTGTTAAGGGGGGTAGGGTCTTGAATTTTTTTTTATTTTTTTTAATGCTCAACATCTCAAGAATATTGTATCAAATTTTTAGAGCAATCGAAGCAAAACTGACGGAGATATGAAATTTTACCCATCCGAGGCTCTGTGTCGTTTCGTATATAAGTATTCACTTTAAACCGATTTTCCCACACTTCATATTTTAAAAGTCGGTGACGGTTGTACCGTAAAATCTATTGCACCGATCCTTTTCAAACTTGGTACTCTCTTTCTCTGTATAATTCATCTTTTTTAAAATTTGTTCTTATTTTTTTTTACAATTATAAATTGGCCGATTTTTTCGGCGAAAATCGCGTTTTTTACTTTCGAGCGTTACCAAAAATCGAAAAATAAAAAATGCAGAAAAACTCGACAACATTACCTGAGAAAACTCATAAACTAATTAAATCAATTTGATTTTTTGAATTCGGATAATCGAGTGACCAGTTATGACCGTCACCGCAAAACCACTTTTTTCGGAGGCGTCTCCGGATATTTATTGTCAACGGCTTAGTTATTAATAATTTTCGCTCAAATTTTCAGAAGATGTTCTTGAAATGTTGCTCTACAATGCTGTAATAATTAAATTTCGAATACACTGCCCGTATCTTGTAAAAAAAATGTGTAAAAAAAGGGTGGTTTTGTCACCGTACAGACTCTACCCCCTAACAAGCGGACGTTTATCATGTTTTGAAAATTTCAATAACAATCGGTTTTCACAGTAGAAAAACATCAAGTCATTATTACATATCTGTTCACCACCAATATAAAAAAACACGAGGCGGAAAAAGAATGTTAAAGACAGATTATCAATTCGATCGAAAACAATACAAATATTGCGTCAGTCGCGTCGCGAGGAAAAATAATTCGGCGTGGAATCGCGCGACGAGATCGGCAGATCCGAACTTTTCTGCGGAGTCTCGCGGTTTATCGGGCGACGTTGATCGGGGGTTCGTAAAATCGCGAGTTCAAGTATTGGGATTTGTTTTAGAAAAAAGTAAGTCGCGTGGGAGTGGGTGGTGGAGGGGCAGGCCAAGGGGTCCAAGGATCGGTAGGGGAGTCCGCGTCAGGGGTTCATTGGTGGAGGCTGCAGCATCCCCAGCATCAGCAGCACCAGCAACAACAACAACAACAACAGCAACAGCCGCAGCATCATCCTCCCTTTCTCCATCATCAACAACAACAACAACATCACCACCATCACCATCATCATCATCATCATCATCATCAGGGCGCTTACTATCCGTCTCAGTCAATAACTCAAAACATTCCTCTCAGTACAATGAGGCAATCATACATGCAGGTTGGTCTCTCGTTCGCCGCACCAATCCTGGATGTTTATTTTCCTCTCCCGACACAGCCGACTTGCACTCATACAGACGCGCAAAAAACACTGCGAGCCCGCGTTCTCCTCTCGCGGTGACGCTCCGCATATTCGACACCCAACACGGCCGGAGAATTCCGGCTTTCATTGATATAACGAGCTCTGACTCCTATTTGCTCCGCCGATGTGCAACGTCGTATCTCTCGCTCTCGTCACGTACTCTGGTGTTCTCGTGTTGTTTCAGCTGACATGGGTATTTCACGACGACGAGGCCCAGATCAACAAGAAGCTGCCAAAGGAATTACTGCTCAGGTAACGTGAACAACAAAAAATGCAACGGGAAAAAATTTATCGCCGTCGAACGTCGGTGGCGAGTGAATAAAAATCTTATAGATTTTAAAGACAAACGAAATTGGCTGAGAAATAATTAAGACAATGTCGTTGATTTTTCTTTTTCTTTTTCTTTCAATGTCGTTTATTTTTTATTTATTTTTATTGATTTCTCTCTTACCAATGCGAGAAACCTTCTCGTTACAAATTACAATGACAAGGTTGTAATTTGCAATACTGCTGAATATCTTTGTTTAAACAAATCATTTTATTTTCTTAGAATCCTGTCGTATCTGGACGTGGTATCGCTATGCAGATGCGCGCAGGTGAGCAAGGCCTGGAACGTCTTGGCGTTGGATGGCTCCAACTGGCAGAGAATCGACCTCTTTGACTTTCAGCGCGACGTGGAGGTGAGGACGAAGAATGAGTTTTCAAAGTAATCACTCCATGAAAACCCCGCTGCCGTTTTTTTCGCTACCGAGATTATCGTTGCAGGGACCAGTGATAGAAAATATATCGCGCCGTTGCGGTGGTTTTCTGCGGCAACTCTCGCTCCGAGGATGCCAGAGCATCGGCAACATCTCGATGCGGACCCTCGCGCAGTCGTGCCCGAATATCGAGGAGCTGAATCTGAGCCAGTGCAAGAAGATCTCGGACGCGACGTGCGCGGCCCTCAGCAGTCACTGCCCGAAGCTGCAGCGCCTGAATCTCGACTCGTGTCCCGAAATCACCGACCTCGCGCTGAAGGACATATCGGACGGTTGTCCGCTGCTCACGCACATCAATCTCTCGTGGTGCGAGTTACTCACCGACAACGGGGTCGAGGCGCTCGCCCGCGGGTGCCCGGAGCTGCGGAGCTTCCTGAGCAAAGGCTGCCGACAGCTCACGGATCGGGCGCTCAAGTGCCTCGCCCGCTTCTGTCCCAATCTCGAGGCGATAAATCTACACGAGTGCAGGGTGACTGTCGCTTGATTCGTGCCTTCCGTTGGCCTCCAGCCGAATCCGATTTTTAACGTCGACGATTATTTATTTCCAGAACATAAGCGACGACGCAGTGCGAGAGCTGAGCGAGAGATGCCCGAGATTGCACTACGTGTGCCTGTCGAATTGTCCGAACCTGACGGACGCCTCGCTGGTCACGCTCGCCCAGCACTGTCCACTGCTGAGCGTTCTCGAGTGCGTAGCCTGCACTCACTTCACCGACGCCGGATTTCAGGCTCTCGCGAGAGTGAGTTCATTCGAAATCGAGACACTCGCAAAAGAAAAAAAGAAAAAAAAACCGAGCGAATAAGCCAGACAGTCGTCCCGCGATCTCCCGCGCGCGAGAGTTCAGAGGTGAATAGAAGGTTCGCTTTTCGACTTTCAGAATTGCAGGCTATTGGAGAAAATGGATCTGGAGGAGTGCGCCCTTATCACAGACGCGACGCTCATACACTTGGCGATGGGTTGTCCGAGGCTTGAGAAGCTGGTGAGCGAAGACGGCGGGACAAAGGAGGAGACACAGAAGTAAAAATAAACGGTTGTATTCTCGGGGATTAATTGATCTCGTTGTGTCCACAGAGCCTGTCGCATTGCGAGCTGATAACCGACGAGGGAATACGACAGCTCGCGCTCTCGCCTTGCGCGGCCGAGCATCTCGCGGTGCTGGAGCTCGACAACTGTCCGTTGATAACGGACGCGAGTCTCGAGCACTTGTTGCAGGCCTGCCACAATCTCGAGCGAATCGAGCTTTACGACTGCCAATTGATAACCAGAGCTGGCATACGTAGACTCAGAGTAATTGTTTTGCATTACACTTTCTATGGTATCTTTCACGGCCAAAAAAGTGTTTTTTTTTTTGTTGGAAAATGGTTTTTCTTGAATTTACGAATATTTTGTAATAGAAAAATTTGTACAACCTATTTCAAATCCTACTGTTTACTGTGAAAAAAAAAGTTGAGAACCTGCAACCATTCTCCCAAAACAAATTTTTTTTTAAGAAAACAATTTTTGGCCGCGAAATAGATATAACTCCTTGACGTTCATTGATCGGAACTTGATAAGCTGATTAGTAAGAATAATCAGGAATCGACGCTTAATAATGAATTTTTCGATTTTCTTTTTTTAGACGCACCTGCCGAATATCAAGGTACACGCATACTTCGCACCGGTGACACCGCCACCGAGCGCCGGCGCATCCCGACAACGATACTGTCGGTGCTGCGTCATTCTGTGATTCCGCACGCCCTCGACCGATCGCGTGAATCGTCCGTCATTGATAAACCCAAGATAAACCGGAAGTCGCGTCCCGTTCGGCCGGGAACGCTCGCCGCACGCGACGAGCGCGGCGCGACGGTCGCGCGAGCCCGGCGTGTCCTGCCGGCGAAGCGCAGGAAGCGCCGTTGTTCGTCGTTACCGATCCCTCGCGGATCCCGAGAGCTCGGCGAGAGCGAGCGGCGATTGTCAATTCCTCGACGTTTCGAAACGAGGACAGTGGTCCTAGCGAGGCCTCGGCGTTTCGGCGACCTCGTTGAATAGCTAACGGACTAAAAGCAAAAAAAGAGTAACAGACAGTGGAAACGACTGGAGAAATGAGGCAAAAATCTTGCGTTTTATGGCCGACACTCGCGAAAATAAAAGAAAAAATATATATAGGGTACGCAAAATACATGCCACGGCCATTAACGACCACCGCCGGCAGCGTCGATATTGCTGTCGGCGTCGCTGCTAATTTCAACCACCGCAAAAACTTTGTTAATCATCCACGCGACGCTGTTTACATTTCTCGAGTATCTCGTTGTCGACGTCCGGGGCACCGAGCGAGAGTTGCATTTTAGTGATTTCGTCGCGGGCGAATTCACGGGTACACGCTACTCTTTTAATTTCGTTTTATCTCGTTCTTATTACCATTACGTAATATTATTATTGTCGTTATTGTTATAATTATTTCGTTTTTTTTCCTCCATCGCGGTCCGAAACCTCTCAACGTGTTACGCGGATTAGGAGAGTACACAGACTGACAAATCAAATCAAAGCGTTGAACTTGATTGACGCGGCGAGCGCGCTGTGTCGCCCACGCGCTGCCGCCGATCGCGCGTACACAAACACACACGTACACGTACACCGTACCGCGTCGTATTAACTCGCGTAAGACTGGTTTACGATTACGACGGATCGCGGCTGACGTGTAATATTTGTAACCGCGATTGAACTTTAGACCTATTCGAATGAAGCGAATATTTGTTGATTTTGTTGCCCGTCGAGTGTCCTGAAACTAGATGCGAAATTCGATACCCGTAAAAACAAATTTGGCGCTGTCTCCCGACACTTGAGATAAAAAAAAACACACACACACACCAAAAAATGCCAAAATTCGCATGGTCAGCCCGTCGTTCAATTCGAAATGAGCATGTTTGTGAAACTTCAACAAATTTCGGTATTTTCAGAATTAAATTTGCAATACTTTAGTTTCGATGAAATGGTACTAGAAAAAAGTCTCATCGTCTTGGGGGTTCACACAAACTTTCGTTTCCCTTTGAGCAACGAACACATTACGCGAATTGGCATTGCGAGCTTTTTGAAAAAAGCATGTATTAACATTTTTTGGTTTCGGTTTTTATAATTTCAAGCAACGGGAGGCGGTGCTAAATAATTTTTTGCAGACATCGCCTTTGGCGTAAACTTTTTTTTTGCGTCAAGTTTCCGTAGTCTCGACGAGAATTGAAAAACGTTTGCTTTTTTCGAACAGATGTAACAGACTACTCTACGCCTAGAATCGAAATCGGCCATTTGAGTTACGGGGGGAACGCCAGCCGGAAGATACCGCGAGTATCGACCGACCATTATATTTTATTCCGGAGGAGCCCTCGACGCTCGCCGCGAACTTTAACAGTACTTCGTTGTACCTGATCGCGTCCGCGTTGAGTTGACTCTGCGAGAGGAACCCCGAGTGCAATACACCCAACACACGAAGAAGGAGAAGAAGAAGAAGTGGAAGAGGAGGACGAAAATAGAAAAAGTAAAAAAAAATAACAGAAGAAAATCTTCCCGTCGCTGACGAATCGAGAGAATCGAGAGAATGAGAGACAAATGATAAATCTGAAATCCCGCGGCTAAGCACGTACGTTTATCCATATACAGACAGACGCGGCGCGCGTTATTCTCGCGACGAAATGTATCGCGCGTTTCTGATCCTCGATTAAATAGCGTTTAATTAACGTAATTGCGTATATAAAAAGTACAAGTATATATGTCTACGTACGAACAAATACGTACATATATATTTGTATTTAATGTAGGATATATATGTGTATAGATATATAAAACGAGTAAGGAAAAAGGCAAATAGATATTTAACGAAACAAACCACGTTATATGAATATGAAAATAGATAAGATATGTTTTATACGCTGCATGTTGTCCCCTAGAGGAAAGGTAACACCGAGTTGTAATAAGACTCGTGACGTCTCGTCTCTCGTGTAACGTTTTTTAAATAAGCGATGTTTCGGTATATACGTCTGCGATATTTACCCGCGTCATGTCAAACGAGAAAGAGAGAGAGAGAGAGAGAGAGAGAGAGAGAGAGTGGGAAGAAGAGCAAAACCGAGAGAGAGACAGTATGAGAACATTTTCGGAAAGAAACTGAACATAATTGAAATCGCGACGCTCTTACAGCGAGTCCGATTGAACGATTGCGAATATCGTTATCCGACCTTTCTGTAACACCCATTACACTCACACACACAAAACAGACAGATACACTAACGTATTAGTGATTTTAAAAGCGAAGAAAGGGACAAGAGATACACACAATTGAAACTTTGAAAAAAAAGAAAAAAATATGAAAAAAAAAACCGAGAGTGATCGAGCAAGTGTTTGGCTGTGCAATAGTATAAAGATAAACGGACGTTTTTTCGGGAGGTGTTGGCACGGGTATTCTCGTCCGCGTCACGTGCGATATTTAACGAAATTAGTCCTGTCGAAAGTGCGAAATTGGCTTGAGAATATTCACACGGCTCGATATTTATTCGTTGAACCGTTTATCGTTTTCTCGAACGTCGCTAAAAAGAGGGACGAGAAGTCGACAGAATGAGCAAAGTAAAACAGCAGACTTACCGTCCTACCTGTACATTTTTGTAATTGTCGTTTCACAATGACAAATTTCCGAATTTAATCACGGCAATCACTGCCAGTTGCGAAAAGCCCCACGGTATTTTCCGAGTGGTATTTGAAGAGGAATTTTACGAGACGCGTCGCGGGGCGAATCGGCGGGATCGAGGAATACCCGGGGCCGACACGATATCGACGTTTCGCTGCTTCGATAAGCCGCAGTCTACCATGTATATATTTTCATTAATGTATGTACAATAAAATATATTCGAGACAACGATCGTCACACGTTTCACTTTATCCGCGTCTCAGCGCAAAGAATTCAATATTTGTACCAATAGAGCAACAATTTAAAGTCACTGCCCAAAAAATAATGTAAATATCCAGTTACGATTACACAATATATAAGTGATATTCGTATATAATAAAAAATAATAAAGTTAGGAGAAATCTTGAGCAGTGAATGAGCAGTGAATTCAATCCGGCTATTTTGTCGAACGTCGTTGCGTCTCGGGAAATGAAATGAAAAAAAAAGAAGAAAAAAAAAGAAACCGCAAAAGTCCGCGAGAACAATGTGCACGTCGCTCTGGCCATTTATCGTCGATTTCGTACATGCCACAGTGCAATTGGCACCGCTCGTTACTGCGATTCACTCGACGATGCTCTCCCAGCATTGGCAAACCGAACCAAACCAAATAGCGTTCAGGTTGCGCGCGTTCAAGTTGCCAGCTTGGCAAAACCAATGGATCTGAATTTGTGGATTTTTTTGATCGTCGAGATTCTCACGGCAGTCGTAATTGCCACAAAAGGTACATTTAATTGAATTTTTTTTTCTTTTTTTTTCTTTTATACAAATAATTTTTTTTTAATAAAACCTTTTTTTTATTGCAGAATCTCGGGAAGACGTCGTCGAGACATTTCGCTGGGCACCGAGGACCAACGCGACGAGTGTCGAGTGGGAATTCGTCGTGATGGGAAAGCGAGTGACCTGGAGCGTAGCCAGAGTTCTCTGTTCCGCCGAGGATTCCGCCACAACTTCGAACGAGCCTTCGTCGAGCCCCGGAGAACCCGACTACGTAAACTCAAACGCGTCGAGGACGGACGCGGAGAGAGCTGCGAACGGCAGATTGGCGGTTCTCGAGGACGACGACGGGAAAAAGTGGCTCGCGAGGATGATGTCCGAGTCGAATTATCGTTGGTCCATGAGAACTACTTCGCGCACTAGCATCGAAATATATTAACGGAGTGACAACAAAAAAACTTTGCTACAGCAGCTAAACATGTTTTTAAATGCTTTAAAAGTTTTGCTGTCGTAACTAAACATTTTGTTGCGACGCCAAAAAATTCATTTTAACACAGCAAAAGATTTGTCATCGCTCCCTGATTATTTTTCTCTCTGGCTCAATTAAATCGCCGCCCGTCGATTTTCATTTAAGTTCATTGCGTCATCGATGTAAATTTTCGTCTCAGGATACGACGGTCTGTGGATCGGTGGTCACAGGAAGAACTCCAGCCTCGATTGGACCTGGATAGGCGACAACGGCCGCGAGGAAGTCGCGATAGTGTCGTCGCCCTTCATCGCCGACTATCCGGAGTGGTACAGATCCAAGGATCATCGATCTGCGGAAAGGAACTGCCTGGTCTTTGACAGAATCGGACACGACCTGCCGACCCTCGTGCCCACCGATTGTCAGCTCCGCAAACCATTTCTCTGCTTGCGAGTCGGTGAGAAATGCGCCCGCAATTATAAAATAGTGATAATAAAAAATGAAAACAAAAATAAAATAAAATGAAATGACGACTCGAGTTCTGAATAAAGGATCCGATTGGAGCCGATTAAATGGACGAAAATCATATTATCTAGGAATTTTGTCCATTTCATGGGTTGTCATCAGTTCCAATCGGAATTTTTAAGCAGGAAGAACCAATGATTCTGTGTTACGCAATTTCGAGAATCGTTAACAGTATATTCGAGGCAGGAGAGACCGAGCTGGGATTTACGACGCCGTCGTAAATCCCCGTTCGACGTTTCATAATTATCGCATAACCGCATAATCTCACGGTTATATCCGCATTGGAAATTAATTACTTGGCTCTCGACGCGATTCTGTGATTCATCGCCGTCTCGTTGCATCGCGTGTGCATCGTCGACCGCATCTTCGATGGCGCAGCGAGGAAGAAAAATCCCGAGCGGATTGTCGAGGGTGGCAGCGTCAATGTGGATGGCTATCGTTACGCGATATTCGGCGTCGACGACGGCCAGGAGGACGCTGAAATTTGGGAGAACGCTTCCGGTGTGCGGAAACTGAACGGCGGTGGCGTAAAGTGGAGAGACGCGCGTCTGGAGTGCCGAAAGCGGGGACAGTATTTGGCGACGGTTTTCAGCAACGAGGCTGCAACTGCTATCGCCGGCATCATGTTAAAGAACAGGCCGTGTGAGTTAATTTTTTATTTCTTTTTTTTATGTTTCCCTCTGCTAAAAATCTGTGGGTAAAATATCTCACATTTTCGATATAAATATTGCTGTCGGGTTATTCGTTCTCTGATTGGCTGTCGAGTTGCCTGCAACTCGTTGGGCTAGTGATACAAATAATGAGGTAATATTGATCGTTTGGTATTTAGCGATGGAAAGCGCGTGGCTGGGAGGCTGGAGCATAGACGGCGCTAATTGGACGTGGTCTCCCAGCGGATTAAAATTATCATCGACGAAGTCATCGGTCTCTCAGTATCCGCCGTGGCTGAGGGGTCACCCGGTTCCCATCTCGAGTTCGGAGGACCCTTACCAGCGACGAGCCAGGTGTCTCATACTGGACCGGCATCTGTGCCCGAATCACATAAGCCCGGTGTTTCTGGACCTGGATTGCGAGAAGAAGCGACCCTTCGTTTGTCAAGACGGTGGGCCAAGGAAAAGTTAATTTAAAGCTAAATCAATTTTACACTGTATTATGAAAGAAGAGAGTTTATATTTAGTTCCGAATATAAATTGTTAATTTTATATTCACTCGTTATTGCGCCAGGTTTGCCGAACCGTGCCGATCTCGGGACTCGTTCAGCGCCCTTCAGTAGATCCATTCGAGTGGACAAGCGAGTCCTCGAGTTCTCCGCCGTTCAGATGACGTGGATTCAGGGCCGAGAGCACTGTGCGAATAATCACGGAAGGATCGCGAGTATCCTCGACTCCGAGACTGCGTCGGCGGTGCTGGACAAGATGACAGAATTGTGTAAGATCCGAGACGCGCGTTATCGGTCGCTTATTCAATCGAAAATATTTTACGACCCTGGTAGAACATTTTTAGCGTCAAATCTGGCCCTGGTCAGGCTCTAGCTGGGCCAACATGGCCCAGATCAGGCCCTAGCCGGGCGCTAGCTGAGCTAATGTGTCCCTGATCAGGCAGAAACCGGGCCCTAGCTGGGCCAATTTGGCCCTAATCAGGCTCTAGCTGGGCCCTCGCTAGGCCAATCTGACCCTGATCAGGCTCTGGTCAGATTTTTCTTTAATCTGACTTGTACAGATCTTGACCACGTTTGGGTCGGTGGGAGAACTGAGGAGCGGCCCGACGGTTGGCGATGGGTCGATGAGACCGGGAAGCTTCTGTCGCACGGAGGAATTGGTATCGGGAGCTCCTGGTGCCTCGGCGACGACGAGGGATCCTGGCCGAAGGCCGAGCCCGACTCCTGTCTGAATTTGGATCGCGAGGGCCACGGCTTGCCGCTGTTCTACGGACTTCCGTGCGACTTCGCGAAGCAACACGTGCTGTGCAGTACCGACCAAGCGTCGAAATCGTTAAGCGACGATCGTGCGACGCCGGCTCAGAGAAAGAAGAAGAGGAAAGTTCACGCCAAATCGGTGAAACAAGAAGAGGCAAAACTTTCGCCCGGTGGACGCAGATCGAGCGGAGCCTCGACCGAGATTCCTGGGAAGGATGATGAAGATGAAATTGAAGCGGAAACTCCAATCCAACGGTTTCAAGGCGACTCCAATGAAATCGGTAATTTGCAACCTGGAAATATATCTAGGTAAAAATGACATTGTCGCCCTTGCAAAGAAAAATGGATAGATAGATCTATAATTAATTAATCTTCTTATATATTTTTTGGAAAGTTTTGTCTGTATGTTTATCTGTCCTAGCCCCCTTAATTATACTCTACCTTATAAAACAAAGCCTTGCCACCCTTAATTAATTCAAGTGTGTAAAAACTAAGGATCGTCTAAAAATTTGTGATTTTTGAGGGTCTGACTTGAACATTCTGTAAAACATTCAGAAATCAGGATATCGCGATCCTCCTTGCGGCAGTCTCTTCGTTATTCAGTTTTCTTTCGAACGCAAAAAGAAAATCGAAGTTCGATCTATAAAAAAAAAGTAACACCAACTTTTGTCAAGGGTCGAAATTTCGAAAAAAACGGATAAATCATTTTTCGCGTTTTTTTCGTGGATTTTTTTTATTCTTCGGGAAAGCAACGGTGCTTTTCGGAATCAGCGCGAAATGTCCCATCTGATAGGGCCTTTAAACTTTACGTAATCGAAAAAAAAAATTCTCGATTTCGTAAAGTTTGAACGTTAAATGTAGCGAGCGCGCGAAGCGCGTGAGCCACTACAACCTGCTAGTTACCTACAATTGTATAGATGTAACTTAACTTTCAGATGTTGCGAAGTTGTCATCCGTTCTGGGAGAGAGAATCGGCGATCTGGCGAGGGCCAATCGATCGGGTCTACTTTTCGTGCTGGACGACAGTTCCAGCGTCCTCAATGCTTGGCTGGTTGAAGAGTTGAAATTCGCGGCTGTTGTACTTCGCAATCTGTTTCCGTAAGTCAAATGTCGAGTTTCAAAAAACGTTGCGATTTTTTTTTTCTTTTTTGCAAATCGCTCACAGCATTTTATGTACAGATTGTCTGCGAATCATTCGACGGGAATTCTGACTTTATCGAAAATCCCGACGTCGTCCCTCGGCCTCAACCAGACCGACGAATGTGCGGTGCTGTCGCACATGCAGGAAACAATTCTTGGGAAGCGTCGACGCTATCGCAATCCCAATGGTCACGACGCTTCACTGGCGTCTGACGATTTTGTCAGAGCTGCGGACGCGGCTGCCGATGTAGCCACGAATTCGGAATTGCCGAGAGTCGCCATCCGTTGGTTTCTCTATTTTTTCTTATCTTTTTCGAAATTGTAACAATAATGTTTCGGTGCTGGAGTAAATTTTTCGATGCCCGCAGTGTTCGTTCTGGACGGAGACGACGTTACCACGAGCGCAGGAAATAGTAGCAGCGAGCACGAATCCGTGGCGGCGAAGCTGAAGAGATTGAGGGCCTCGGGTCACGAGATGTTCGTTTTGTTCGTCGGTCAGAGCTTCAAGACGTCAGTCGGGCTTACCGAATTCTCGAAGTTCTTCAGCGACTCGGCGGACGGCAAGAAAAATCTTTACACCGTGCAGAGCTTCGCGGAATTGTCCGAGCTCGTGGCGAAGATAAATTCGACGGCTCCGAGGACAAACGACGATTTACGATGTACGCGAGACGATATTGAAAATATGTCAATCGCTACGTGAAACTTAAATTAAATTTTCCGGCGGATGCCGTATTGCTAATTGTTTTTCGTATTGTCCGCACATAGGTGAAAAGCCGCGTTGGAACGTCCCGAAAGACGACGACTGACGCACAGCTCGGCTCGCATCTACTGCAGAGCCAAACCGAAGCTTTTCCAATGGAACGTCTTCTCTCTGAAATCTGCCCAGATACATGAAATCGTGTTTAGAATTTTGGTTTAACGAAATAAACGAATTTAATTGATTATTTGCAAATTATTATTTTGTTCAGAACCTTCAGAACACTAAGAATTTGTTTGGCAAGGAAGATCGCTGCTTTACCGACGAATCTACAAGTGACGCTGCCTTACCAACCGAGCCCAAACTGGAGGGCTCGCGGTGTGATAGCCAATCGAATCACCGCGAGAACTTCGAATTCGCGCCTCGAGTGTAACGTCCAACCGAATCAGCTGAGCGGAGCAGAGGCGGAGGCAGAGTGCGATCGCGTGTTGACAGAGGCGGACGTGCGAGACGACAGACGAGCTGAATTGAAGGCGCGTGCAACGTACTCGTTTTACGGATTTAAGAGAAATCGAGGGACACCAGGCTCGTCGTAGCCGTGAGAAATAGTTAAATAAGAAAACGTAGAATGTCGGCACCGCCGCCGCACGTCGAGCGCGACCTCGACCTGAGCAACGCCGGGCGCGGCGTTTGGCTCGTCAAAGTGCCGAAATACATAGCGAACAAGTGGGAAAAAGCTCCGGGCAACATAGAAGTCGGCAAGCTCAAGATCACCAAGTAAATCGATCATGATCGCGTGTTGGATGGAAATTCGAAAAACTTTATCTCGTACTAACCTCAAAACAATTTCAAGGAATCCCAAGCAGAAAGCAGAGGTCTCGCTGAAACTTTCCGAAGCGGTTCTCGCGTTGAAAGAGCCGCACGAGGAAGACATACCCAAGCAGCACAGGCTGGACGTCACAACTGTCACCACTCAAATGCTAGGCGTCTTCTCTCACGTTCTTCGTAAGTTTTACTCGTCCTATCGATTTCTGCATCAGTGATTATTGATAGTTTTGCTTTCCCAAAGCTTCGGGGAACTCGGATGATGTTGTGCCGGAGACTGAAAAACTGTTTCTGGAGGGCCGGATAGTACAGAAACTGGATTGTCGACCTGCCGGTATGTTCGAAGGATTCTGTTTGTTTTCCAATTGAATTGATGATTTTTTTCGCTCAACGATTTTCAACTGATAGTTTTATTCAAGCATTTTTTTAAATGCAGGCTCAACTGAAAAATGTAGTCATAAAACTATTTCGGAGAAGATAATTTATTTCGGAGTAATAATTTTGTTCTCTCCTTGTTCCTTCAGCCGACACTTGTTACATGAAACTGAAGCTAGAAAGTATAAAGAAGGCTTCCGTTCCGGACAGAAAAATGCAGCGTCTGGATCAAGTCGTACAAAATTTCAAACCAGTCTCGGATCACAAGCACAATGTAAGTAAATAACGCGAGAATGAATTTTTATGTTTAAATACCTGACATATTTATATCCTTAACATTTGTGTCGTATCGTTTGCCCGATCTTAGATCGAATACGCCGAGAAGAAGAAGGCAGAGGGCAAGAAAATGCGAGACGACAAAGACGCGGTCATGGACATGCTCTTCGCCGCCTTCGAGAAGCATCAGTACTACAACATCCGGGATCTCGTGAAAATCACCAGGCAACCAATCGTGAGTCACGGGGTTATTCGCACTTTTCCACGAGTCAGCCGAGATAATTTTGCGAAAAATGCGTTTAAAACTCTTTTTTTTTTTTCAGGTTTACCTGAAGGAAATCCTCAACGAGGTTTGCAATTACAACTTGAAGAACCCTCACAGAAACATGTGGGAACTCAAGCCGGAGTACCGTCACTACAAGGACGACAAACCCGCGGAGGCGGCCGCGAAGGCCGACGATTCCGACTCAAACTGACGCACGGAACTCCTCGTTCACTGCCACAGTCAACTAGTTGCCTTCCCCTCTCCGTCGCGCGACGAGAGCGAACGACGAAAGAGAGACAAAACGAGTGTGACATTTTCTATTTATTCTTCATCATCGCGTATACAATGTCAGGTTTTCCGAAATGTACATATTTTTCAGTAAAATAATTCGACGAAAGATCGCGTTCGACGCTCTTTCCGCTCGTCGACCCCGAAGGGTGATTGCTGATCCGAGACGCTGGATATTTCTCGGAACGTCGTGAGTTCAATTACGAAATTCGAGTATATAATGATTAAAAATTGCACGCATTACGAGTCCCGGATTGGTTCGGTCTCAGACGTTGACGAACGCTTGATACATCATGATCTCTTCGCCCATGAGGCTAATATCGATGATTTCGTTCGCGGGTATAAATAGAACCGAGCCGCGATCGAGAATTTTCGAAGGAGCGATTTTGGCCTTCCCGCTAGTGATGAAGAGGATACTGGCTGTTGATCTCGGAATTAAACTGTAAGAGGCTCGTTTCGGGTCGACCTGGAATACGATTGAATTGAGTTACAAGGAAAGTGATGGCGGTGTACAAACGATAGTGGCGAGCTTACGATTATCTTGGCGACGGCAAAGTCTCGTACGGGTGGTCGAAACACCATGGTGCACTCGTCCTCGCGAGTCGGCAGCATTTTTTTCGCGGCCGGTGGCTCCGAGACGTACGTCAGCATCTCGATGAGAGTGGGAATATCCTTTGGTTTCGGAGTCAGACCGGCGCGAACGACGTTGTCCGAACAGGCCATGCACTCGATGCAATCTGCGCAGCTTCCATTTGATTGAATACATATTTTCAAAGCGACTAAGGTAGAAGTACCGGTTTCGAACACCTTTGGTCCGGTTGTGGCCACCGAGTTCGAAAGGACGGAATTATTTGTATTGTCAAAATGAAACAAAATTGTATCGCTAATCTTGTGAACTTGTACGGATACCTTCGAAGCGTCAACATAAAAATACTGGCAAACGGCAATTTGAAATAAATTATAGTGAAAACGACCACTGTATCAATTGTGGCCATTTTTACTATAATTTATTTTAATTTACATACTACCTTTTAAATTATTATATTTTAATGTAATGGTTTATTATACAACCGGTGCATTAACCCTACGAGAAGTTGAACGATCGAACGCCATCTTACCGCCGAAAAGATAGGCGTGAGGTTCGTTGGCCCCGATGTAAATCGCCTCGCCCGGCTCGAGCTTCAAGTGATTGAAGAAGAAATAACCGAAGCATCCGACGTCTCCCGGAAAATCCTCGTGAAGTCGTTCCAAGAGCGCAACGTCCACGGTGTCTCGGTAAGCATCTCCTGAAAAAGATACGAAGCTTTGAGAATGAGATTGCCGCGAATGCCAGTGGACGAATGAAGATAGTCACCGAACTCACTGTCGAGCGATAATCTATTTATCAAGCTAGTCAATTGCTCGGCAATCACCTCGGGCGTTTGGCTGAGCATCGTCTCGAAGCATCTTTTCACTGCAGTCTGCGGATCATCGGCGTAATATCGCGACCACTCGCCGACGACGACCTGCAACTCCGGAAGCAGCTCGACGTAACTCCTCAGTTCCGACCCCGAGCGGAATCCGCAGAAGGCCTGGAACGGCGTGATCGCCACCGCAAGTTCTGGCTTGTGGTTCGGATCTTTGTACACCTCGGGTTGCTCCCTGTGCAATCTTTCGGCACTTTTCTGCAAGGGAAATTTCGTTTTTAATTATATTTATATCGTTTACAAGTCGCATCTACACCGAAGTCATTACCGACTTTGTAGAGAAATAAAGTATAAAAAATGGGAAGTAGAAAAAGTACTTCTTGCAAATATCGATTTGTTTACGGGATTCAAATGGACCGTTGATACTTTAACATCTTGATAGGTATTCTCTGAGAGAATTGAGAAATCGGAATGTCACGCGAAAGACTTAACGCATTTTTTCTTTTTATGATTTTACTTAGGCTTTACCGTGAAGGAAACGAAAAACCAGCGGGGAAACAGCCGAAAATATTCAACCGAGTTTTTTTTTTTATTAATCACCTTGTCCGGATGAACCTGAATGGACAGCGCTTTTCCTACAGAAAGTAGCTTAAACAGAAAAGGCAGCCCCTCGAATTCCTCCTCGTCGACGTTTCCCAAAACGTGTCTATTTTGGTCGATGTAGTCCTTGAGGCGCGTGCCGTCGGCCTTAAGAACGGAGGGTCCGTTCGGATGAGTGCCCATCCACAGCTCGGCGTAAGTCTCGTCCTCTTTGACCGTAAACCCCGGATCTGCCGATTTCACCATATTGGCCACGGCGCTCGCCTCGCCTCGCTTTCCCCAGCCGTAATTTTGCACCGCGCACTTGAGCTCCATTGGAACTTTGTTTAAAAAAATTGAGTTTTTCAACAATTACGAAAAATTTGGGAAAACAGTTTTCGGTCGCGTTTACAAATCGTAGGTCGCGCGCGTGGAACGCAGTTCAATGGCACTGAATTAAATCGAGCATCCCCGAAGTTCTGCAACGTAAGCTGCTCGCCCCTCCACCGACAACTCAAGTGTGTTCGATCTGACGAGCGATAAAGCGGGATCGTTGATAACAATTCACGCACAGGAAAATGGGCTACGCGTGTGTATGCCGACCTGCAACGACCTTCGGACAACAACGAGAGACATACGTTACATTGTTGCGGCGACACATTGTCGAAGATTTATTTACGCGCATATTCTGACAAGAGTCGTTATCACAATCGCCCGAACACCAGAAACAATCAATCTTGAGGTGTAAATATCAATTGTTAGAGCATTTGACGTTTGACGTTTAGAATTTTCGTCTGCGCTGTCGAGCAGCTGACCGCCGCGGGGGTGGGGGGACTCTGAGTTGGCGGCTACGTTGAGAGCTGATAACGTTACGGGGTGCCAACGTTACGAAACCCGACAACCTCTGCGCGTCCTACGCGTAGCATTCGTATACTCACGTAGAAATTGGGGCCCAATTTTTTTAAATTTCTGCCTCATCGATTCTATGACTCTATGAATGGAAAAAGGCTGTTTTCGGAGGTTTAAAAAATCACTGTAAAAATCTGCGAGAAATTGAATACTGAATGTATGTATTGTCAGTCATGGACTCAAAAGAATGGTACAATCCCAGTTTTTATTTATTTAATTTATTTAATTGCATTGCCCATAAATTAATAAATAAATTCAGTTACCAAAAATGAAATTATCCGTAAAAATTATTTATGAGTTTAAGATTCAATGGCTGACGTTTTATTTTTCGGCACGAAATACGCTGTTCTTTGTGTCATTCCCTTATAAATTTGCAGCGGCCAGCTTCGACTTTCGAGTTTTTGATAATACTTATAGCCTCGTTAAAAAACAAAAATGACACACTGGAAATATAAAAACGTAGGTTGCAAATAAAGCGCAAAGCGAGCAATGTTGGTCGTGCCACGCCGATGGAATTAAAAGCTGCAAAGTGTGCCTCGTGGAATTTCGTGGCTTTGGTATATAATAGTCGTATCATTCCGTATTTTTCCAGTCGCATGTTCGCTCAAATGGAAAACTAGTTCAGTATAACATGTTCGTCAGATTCATAATATACTGCGCGCTCATTGGCGCGCTGATCGTTCATCAGGTACGCGGCGAGAAAATAAATTGATTATCTCGTATTTATTGGTCGTATTTTCTCTTTTAATTTCTATTATTCTAGTCACTAAGTGACCAATCTACCACTACTGGCGGAACCCAAAGCACGGTAAGACGCAAAAATAAATAACTGCACTGTGAGAGAAATTAAAAAAAATAAACTAGGTGTTTTTTGCTGACGCGTCGAGAAAATACATGGATTATCTTATTCTTATTGGTGGTATTTTTTTATTTCTACTATTTTAGTCACAAAGTGTTCAATTTACCACTTTTAATGGAAGCCAAAACACGTAAGACGCAAAAATAAATAACTGCACTGTGAGAGAAATTGAAAAAAAGAAACCAGGGGTTTTCTGCCGGAGCGTCGAGAAAGTAAATTGATTATCTTGTACTTATTGGTGATATTTATTTTATTTCTATTATTATAGTCACAAAGTGTTCAATATACCACTCCTGATGGAAGCCAAAACACGGTAAGACGAATAAATAAATGCACTGAGGGAAATTGAAAAAAAACTAGGGGTTTTCCGTAGACAACTCGAGCTGCAAGCAATACCACCAAGGCTGCAGTCGGTTTCATCGATAACTTCATGGGGTTGCTGAAGAATAAGACGATAAAAAAAATCGCGGGTTCCATCGTTGACGAGGCGTTCGGCAGTGTGTTGAAAGGTCATTCGACTACGTCGGGAGGTCATATAGCAGTTACGCTGAGAGCGCCAGTGCCGCCGAAGATTACCACGAGAAAGCGACCCACAAGCGCAGGAAAGACGAAAATTACCACGAGAAAGCGACCCACAAGCGCGGGAAAACCGAAGATGATAAAGCCAAGAAAGCCGAAATATGGAAGACGGAAAGGGCGACGTTAAAATTACGAATGCTGATCCTTCTTACGATGTTTTTTTCGCAAAAGTTGAAGTCAATAAAATCACCCTGTAACATAACCTCGACCAATGTTTTATTATTCCCAGAGTCCGTGATAATAATTATACGAGGCCGTTAATAAAATCACGAAAAGATATGAAAACAAAGACGACGTCGTCGAAGTCGCCCGAATAAAGTGCGAAGCGACCAATGGTGTTTCACGTCTTATCAGACGCTTTTTCGGCAATATTAAAACCTTCAAAACTAATATTTATTTAACTGCCTGAAACACTTCAATGTACAAAATTCGCTCTAGCTCCGGTATATAAAGTAGTTCGTCTCTTCGCGACGAAGCGCCAATTCAAGCACTACATTTGTCCAGACGAAACTGTCGGTTTGGAATTCCGGAAACATGTTTGCCAAATTTTTTATCTACGCTCTTATTAGCAACGCGCTCGTTCATCAGGTAATTGCAGAAATAAATTCATTCATCTGGGACGATTTTGAATTATTTTTATTGTATTAATTATTATTGTTATTATTTTTCTCAAGGTGCTAAGTGCTCCTGGATCTTCTGCTATCGCGGTAACATAAACATATAAATAATATTGTATCTGAAATGAAATGAAAAAAAAATGAAAACTGACGAACGCCTTATTTTTGTCGCAGGTGACCGAAATCCCCGTGCCAACTACCACGAAACGCAATTTTTTTCGCGAACTCGCGGACAAACTGGTCAACAAGACGTTAGACAAAACGGTGGACAAAGTGGCGGACAGAGTCGCGGGCGCAGCGGTAGACGCGGCGATCGCTGCCGCCGTGCTTAAAATCTTAAGGACGAAATCAGGTTAAAAAGACTGTACTTTAATTTCGCGAAAATTTCCACTTGTTATAGCGCACAATAAAATTGTCGTGAGTCAATAAAATCGTCTTGAAAACATGAATCGCGTTTCTCTGAAAATCGTACACCCGTTATTGAAACAGCTGTTGATATTCACAGCGTCCTCACAATGTAGTTTTCTTCTTAGTGCTTTTACATTCATCACAAATACGCGATAATAAGTTTGCAGAAGCATCTCCATATATTTGCATTTCTTTTTAAGTTTACAAGAGAAAAAAAAATTCATGGAATTGTCAAAATCAATTTGCGTGTCGATCGACAGGACGATTATTCGAGAAATCATGATTTACCGAGATACCCAGATCGCAATTTCGCGGGAGGAAACTAAAAAAATATAAATTGGAATTATGGTTACAACGATTCGAGGTTCTTGCTCGTCTACATTGTCGAATTTGCGCAAAATCAACGCGATCGAAGCGCGGAGTGGGGATACCACCGCCTCTCGGGCCGCAGTACGTAGCATTCACGACTCGCCTAGTGCTACTGGCGGTTGGCGCGATGAAACAAACAGGTAGCGCGTACGCGTCCGTCGCACCTCGACCCCCGAGCTCATTGAATCCCGTTGCTGTGTATGCAAATGTCGTCGATCATCGAATCCGCGATTTATATTGTAAAATAATCGAGTGACCGCGGCACGATTGAGCTTCGTCATCGGCCAACGGTGTCGATCGTCGCATTCTCCGACCAGTTTGACCCGAATCGTCGTGCGGTTCGGTTCCATCACGATGGCGGCTAAGGGAAACGCAGCTAAGTCCAAGGAACCCGGCACGATAGCCAAGCTGTACCTACGTGCCTACAACTTTTCTCTCATCCTCGGGTAAGACACGTCGGTTCGTCGACGAACGCGAAGCCTCCGGCCTTGGCCTTTATTCATCTTTCCTGCCATACGCAACTCGGCGGCTTCACCGCGGACTTTGGAATGCCATTATTTCCTCGACTCATCATTACAATTTTCCTCGCGAAACTGTTTGCTCAATTACGCCTAGAGTGCAGTAAAAAGTGGCGTGAGCTTTGCCTGAAATGCACTATATTCCCCTCTCTATTTTTTCATTTTTTTTTATTTGTTTGTTTCGTTATCTGAATTTTTTTTAAGTAACACACTATAGTGTGTGATAGATGAGACTATTATGATACCTACAAATTATTACTGCCCATCTACAAAGACTTTGCATCTCTCGCACCGAATTGTACCAATGGTCTCACGAAGCATTTCCCAAATCCAAGCGAAAAATCCTTCAATCGCCTCCCCCTTGGTCCACCTTCATTTGTCTCATTTATCTCCATTTCTTGACTTCTCTCAAAATGTTTCAGGTGGAGCTATATACTGTATCTGTTGGCCCTGCACCAAACAGGTACAGGAGGAGCCGAGTATGCTGCGAAGAGTTTGTGGGATGTGGTCGGACAGTCTGTGATAATATTTCAGAACGCTGCTGTTTTGGAGGCAAGTAGTGGCTGATCAACACCCAGAGTGGAGATGCACATCGTAACACATTTATTTTCACAGATATTCCACGCGGCAACGGGATTGGTTCGCTCCAATCCGGTGATCACGACCTTCCAAGTGCTGAGTCGAGTGGTTGTCGTTTGCGGAGTTTTGCTGGCGACTCCGCTGGAGTATGCGGCCGCTTCTCCCGGGCTACCCATCGCTCTGCTCGCGTGGTCCGTCACGGAGATAATACGCTATTCGTACTATTTCATGAACCTCATGGGCTTCGTGCCTCACGTCATCGTTTGGCTCAGGTGAAAACAAAATGTTCCTCTATCCCCGTACGCGAGGCTTCATAAATTCGCCGTCTAAACGCGCTTTCGAAGGACCGAAACTCTTGATTCCGTCTCTCACTGCCTTCGTAAAACGCAAACTCTCCACGAGCGAGTTGCAACGTCAACGCCCGACTGAATTGCAGATACACGACGTTCATCGCGCTGTATCCGATCGGGGTGACCGGCGAGTTGCTGTGCTTCTACTGGGCTCAGATGTACGCGAGGGACTACCCGGACGCGTGGAGTTACGCCCTTCCGAATGCCTGGAACTTCACCTACAGCTATCGCTATTCCCTCATATTCGTGATGCTTCTTTACATACCACGTACGTTCGAAAACAAAATTGGAAACTGCTGTTAGATTCTGCGTTTGATTATCATTAATCGGCCAATCTTTTTTTCTTCCAGTATTCCCACAAATGTACCTGCACATGTTCGCCCAGAGGCGCAAAATACTGGGAACGCCGGTGGTCGCGAGCAAGAAGGCCGCGTAAATAATTTGCTGACGCGGCAGCGAGAAGCGATTTCGTTTCTCCATCGATCGCTGCCACTTGTACGTTTTTACGAAACAATAAAATGTCCGTTGATGGCAAAGACTTTTATCGTCCCGACATAGTTACAACACGCATCGGCTTCATTTTTTTTTGCATTTATTAAGTCAAGTATACAAAATTACGCTTGGTCTCCGGTGGGCATCGACTTGATGATGTCTGAGTTACCGGGGTCGGTGATCGAGAGTGTGCACACGCGGAAGTACTTTCCGCAGGCTGTGCCGAGCTCGATGTTGTTTCCGGTGTAGTGGTGGACGCCGGTCTTCGCCAACATGGCGTAGTACTCGATCTCCGATTTCCTGCGAACACGAGACGAGAGATCGGAATTGTAGCGAGGCTCGCGCTCGATTCGCGCGGCGCACTCGCCCGGTGCACTTACGAGCACGGGCACGAGACTACTCCGTAGGACTCCTCGGCCGTGCCACCAAAGCTTTCGCGAACAAAGAACGAGCCCGTTCGATCGAGATTCGTTCGACGTTTATCAGCGACGAAACCGCGGAAAACGAGTTACGAGAAAATGAGAAGATAATAAGCCCCCACTATTACGAACATTCAAATATAATACCGAAAAATGTACATCAAAGACGAACGTAATTTCCGGTTGTTTTTTAAACCCTTAAAGGTTCGCACTTTCCGATAACGGGACACACATTTTTATTGGCAGGATATCAGGTGCCCCAATGCATTTTTAGGTATTTCTCATTACTGACTCTGCCTTCATGAAATGCCCCCTTGCTATCGCTGACTGGCGTAACGTACAACAGCCAATGATGCATTAGTAGAACGGAATGCTGCATCCGTGATTGGGTGTTGTAAGTAGCGCTAGTCAGTGAATGCAAGAGACGTTTTGTGAAGGTAGCTACAATAGGAAATACCTTTAAAAAAAGCATTCAGGCACTGGATGGTCTGCCTTTTTATTAAATTTTGGACATACTTGGTAAACATTAAAAAATAAATAATAACGGGCTTTTTCCATATTCCCGTCGGCTCACTTCTACATTTGCAGCAGCAAGTTACGATGGCACAGCGGAGAAAGGAGTACTACTTCTCAGTCTCACCTAAGCGGAGGGGTGTTGTTGGCGATGATGACCAGCTTGGCTTTGCCCTGCCTGAGCGACTTGAGGGTTTGCTTGTAGCCAAGAACGTATTTTCCGGACTTCATCACCAGCGCCAACCTGGAGTTGATGCTCTCCATCGCCTTTTTCTGCAAGATTCATTCGAAAAATTAGCCCCTCGTAACGGCGAAAGGGAGGTTATGTCGACACGTGGTCGCGGGTTGAATTGAACATTACGAACGTACCTGTTTCTTTTGGGCAACCATTTTGGCGGCTTTGTACTCCTTGCACCTGAAGAAAAACGAGGAAAAGTTGATTAATCTCCGAAACTCGTGACTACGCGGCTTTTGCGAAACAATTAGCCGTCGAAAGGCGCGAGAAATCGCGGCACCGTCGTACCTCGGTGAGAGCTGAATGCGAAAAGATGGTGGACGTGCGATCGGAGCGGCTCGCGACACCGGAAAACACGATCGACCGCAGCGCCATCACCTTCAGTGAAATTTCGACATACGCCGGGTAATTTCGAACTTGGGTTACGAGCGACAAAGCTGATAAGACGGATACCACGGGTAATGGTGCAGGTAGTCGAAGGTACTTCGGGTAAACATTGTCTGAAATTTGCGGTAAAATAATTTATTCACTATCGAAAGCACATAGGTAGTCGACGCCAACAAGTTATTCAATTGACGGTACATACATGTTCACGTAACGAGGTGAAAAAATACATATTACAGATATGCCAGGTTTATCGTACATAGGACTAATCTTCGATAATAAAGGTATATTATTTTTATATATATATGTAATGTGCTCATAGCATAGAGTGGTATGTATGTACCTTATTGCAGGTTACTCGTTGGAATTCAGGCTTGCGCTCTGGACACGATTGTGCACATGATTATAGTCTCAGAGCTGCGTGCAAAAAAAATATATATATGTATTTTGTAACGTCATTACAATATATATATATCGTCTACCAGGACTTTTAACAATTAATTTCTTAGTGCCGCGAATAAAGGACTTTGAGGTAACATAGAAATTCGAAGCTTCAAGGCCGCCCGGTCTGTGAGAGGAAAATAATAATCCGTCGTTGTCATTTCAACAATTTTACGCGTATCTTCGAAATAATCCGAAAAATTATTCGAGTTTGCGATTCAAACTTCTTTTTTTTTTTTTACCGAACCGCAAATGCATCTTTTCCGATATAGTGTCGCAAACGCGTAAAAAGTCACGGGTTGTAATATTTAATATATATATAAATTCTTCGAGTATATTCGCAAACTGCTAAGCAACGATACGAGAAAAACTCCCGGTTATCGAGTAACAAACTGTGAAAAATATTCCTCTGACTATGCCACGTATGGAGCGTTTGTTCTCTCTCGCGTGCACGCCAATTGTCGATCTTTGCAGAATCCACGGAATCACGGAACAGATTAAGAGATTCTACAACAGCTTAATCGTCGTCACCCGTAAAATACGCGCGGGGTTGCAACAAGAAACTATATTTTTTTAACGTAATAAAAAAAAATATTTTCTCGTTGGTTCGCGCGTCGAAGCATCGGCGTGTTCGCTCGAGAATTGCGTTTCACAGATCTGGTTGGTTCGAGAGCTACGACTCTATTGTTATGCACAACATAGGCATACGTTACTTCTGAATTATGCACAACTCTATAACAACATCTTTACCGTTTCTTTGTACAATTTGTACTTTGAGACACGACCGCGAGAACCGACATCGACATCGATTTTTTTACGTCGACGTCGCGTCGGTCGACGAAACTGCCACTTTGTTCTTATTTCGGAGAGCCATATAAACTCTACGGCCCAGTTAGTGACCTCATAAAAAAACCTGTCAAATTCATAGGGATAAACGAGTATTGACATATGCAACAGTTGACTGATAAGACAAACTCGGCTGTTCGTCAAACGGTAGGGAAGCTAACGCGTCGAAAATATATTTATCCACAACAGCCACGCGCAATTCGTAAACAGTCAATAACTGAGCCATTCAATTTATATCCACTTGTCAATGATTTCGACAAACGCTACATTTTTTTCTTATAATTTACTGTGGCTACCTTTTTGTCAAATCGTTCAGGCACTCCGCCTTTGACTCGCCTTTTCAGACCCGCTTCGGCCGTAACGGCGCCCGATCCTTTTTCGTTCAACTCTCTTTATTGCTATACTTTGTGATGATACTTTGTGACTGACGCGTCGCGATCGACGTTCCTCGATACTGTTTCCCACCGGCATCAGGTACAAACTGTTCGACTTCCGGCGAGGTCGCAACGGCATCGCGCAACGGTGACGAGGCGTTTGTTCGTTCACGAGAGCTCGCCGATCGGTGCGTTCTGCAGCCACAAATCGTGGATAAAGTCGTAGAGTTGATCGCTCACGGCAACCTGTTGAATCAGCACGGACTTTAAAGGTCATAATGGGTTATTTTCAGCGCTCGCCTCTACGGAGCAAACGGTTTTTTTCCGAAATCCTTGACATTTTTTCCCCATTTTTATTTACCTTGTACGGCGTGGGGTTGAGACTTCGTTTGTGATCGCTTCGAAGTGTCTCCAGCGACTTCTGAACTCTGGTCCGAATGTCGTGCAGGGACGGCAACGGTCGACGAACTTTTCCGTCCTTCCAGTATATCTGGTGAAAAAAAACGGTCAGGCGATATATTTTGGGCAAACAACAGTGCTTTTCGGAATCAGCACGAAAAATCAATCGAGGCAGCCTCACCTTGTGCAATGCCTCAACTCTGCTGGGAATAACGTAGGCCCGTTTGGACTCCTCGAAGGGATGACGACACAGGACCTTTTGGCCAGCCTCGGGCTCGGGTTCCGACGAACTCTGGAGGAGGTCGACGAGCGCGTGACCCTCAGCGCCGTAGAGACGATAGGCGTTCTTTTTCCCCGGCATCGTCACCTTCCCGACCTCCTGGCTCAGCTTGATTCTCGGCTTGTCGTTGATCTCAACCATTTTGTAGACACAGCCCAACGCCGGTTGTCTCTGGCACGTGACCAGATGAGTTCCGATGCCGAAGCAGTCGATTCTGTGATTCTGAACCAAGCCCTTTTCTTCATCTTACCTATCAACGAGCGCCGACCAACGCCTGTGCGCATTTTCATACATGCTATCTACTTTTCTTAAACACGAACCACCGACGATATTTACGGATTCGCGTTAAAACACGGGCGGGCTACCTGTTCGTTCAGGCTGATTATGATGTCCTCGTTGATGTCGCTCGACGCGACTATCGTGAGATCCGCGAACCACGGCACGTTGAACTTCACCGCCAGCTTATCGAACGTCTCGCGCGCCGCTTGGCTCAGGTACGCCAGATCCCCGCTGTCTATCCGTATTCCAATGGCTTTGTAACCCAGATCCGAAAGAGCCAACGCGACAGCGCAGAAATTCAGCAAACCACTCCTAATTTGCAGAATCTTCATGTCAGTTTATAATGTACTGCGGTTTGTAACACGATAAACTGCTCTTCCAGTTTCATGGCACGCGATGACGGACAAGTAAACCCATTACTTTAACCCCCCTAAGGTTTTTCACGAGCAAACCCTTTTTATGAATATTTTATCGATTGATAAATGCGTATTTTTGTTGTTTCAATTCATTCAAAAAATTGTACAGCGCAGTTAATATTGATAACAAATGCAAAAGCTCCCAAATTTCATATCAATGACGTTGTATTCCAATAAGATGCTGTTAGAAAATATCCCGAGGATCTTAGGAGGGTTAATCCAAAAAATGATAATTCAAGGTATTTTCTTTTCCAAGCAAAGTCATGCATTTTTTCTCGGTATTTGTGATTTTACTGGACTTAAAAAGAATGTACGATGAAGAATTTCTGTGATAAACGTGCAATACGAAAATCCATGGCTATCCTTCGATTTCGCTAACTTCCAAGTTACTCTAACATCGTCTTTTTTTTTCTATCATTTCTCCCGAATGTAAAATGTGATTCGACACGCGTTTGCACGCGGAACTCTCTATGTCCAACGTCTATCCTAAGTTCACGATGACTGTACGCGAAGCGCAATGAGCGAGTGTATTAAAATGCAAAAACAAAAACGCCTCAACTATGAGATTGTCGAGTGGTAGATCGTCGTGTGCTCGGGTGCTCGGATGCAGAAGTAGTAGCAGTAGTAGTAGCAGCTCCGATCGAAGGTCCGTGCAGAAAATGATTTTTCACGAAACACGTTTGTCAAGGGTTACGATTTTCGTTTTAAAGCGACGACAGAAAAAAAATCGTTCACCATCGGTTCTTCGATCGGACGGTGGCAATTGTTAATCTCGGTCGATTGAGAAAAATATGTTAACGACACAAGTACAGTACGCTTGGTACATGGCCATATATCCCTTGTTCGTGTGTTGGTATGTGTGCGTGTCACCGTAAAATCGTCCCGCAGGCTTTTCGACAAACGAACGTACGAATCTTAACATGTCGCGAGTTGTCCAGCGTAAATGAGTGCATGAATATTGTCTAGTATATGTCTTTACATTTAAATATATATTTATATGTATAAATAATGGATAAAATTTCCCCGGGACCAAGCAAAACGGGCAAACGACACGAAATCATACCTCACACAGAGATCGCCCAATTGGTCTCGTCTTAAAAAGCCATTCTTCCGAAGTGGAGTCGCGTCGCTTTTAACCGAGTTGGCTTTCGCATTATTCTGGCTCGGTTTAGTCTCGGCCACGTTCGTTATAATTTTATTCTTTACGTTTGTTCCGTCTACGTATGCCTGTTGCTCGCCCGCTGCTTGTCGCGTGCTACAACGTTTACACTTCAAGTTAGCCTAACGTGTTTGTGTGTTTCTCATGTCGTGATTTTTCATGTCGTTTGTTCTCTTTTACATTTGGATCTCGTGAGTTTCTGTGGCTCGATTAAATTTTGACGAGTGTCTCTAATGGTACCGACAATTGATTGATGGTCGTGTGACAAATGCTCAATTGTTTATTTGTATTTGTACTCGTGTTTTTCGTCGGAGCTGTCGTCGTCCCTGTAGTAAAACGCGAAGGGTGGATCGGAAAGAGAAAAAAGAGAGATGAGGTTGAAATTAGCCGTCGGCAATTGGAACGTCATGGTGCGTTTTCACTGTCATCTCTCCCGATTTATGGAGTCAACGTGTACGGGTGGTATAGTGTCGTCAGCAGTGTTATGTGGACAGTAAAAGAGCGAGGAGGCCGCGAGCAGGTTTGAGCAAATGTAAGGCTGTTGCTGCTGCTGCTGCCGCTGCTGCTGCTGCTGCTGCTTCCATCGTTGCCGCGTCCGCCACACTCTGCGCACTCCTTTGCTCAACAACGATAAGTATTTCGGGGGGGAAAACGTGAATAATCGAAAAGTCTCATACCTCTTGACGTCGTAAGTGTCGACGAGGGCCATGAAACCGTCGGGAAAAGCTATCGCGAAGCTTATCAGAGCCGCGAACTCGCCGTCGGACGCTTCGGTCACCAAAGCCCCGAGATCCGCGGCTATTGCCTCGCGATATTTCGTCGACAATTGCAGAAGATCGCGCGTCTCGCCGGTTTCCTTGTGTACCATCGTCTGGAAATAATGTGTATGCATTTGCAAAACGGTATTTGCGGAAAATGTAAGCGCACTGAGAGAAACATCGCGAAATTCTCTCGAGTTCAATTTTATTACTTTTCCTCGCTGCCGAAAAAGCATCGGCGTATCGTGTTTCTTCTGTCATGACTAAACGCAAGATTTACCGTCGTTCTCAGCTCATCGATGCCCGTGAAAGAGCTGATGTAGGCATGAGCGTGAGTTCCCTTCACCGGAATCCCAAACAATTTGCCCGCCAGTACGTTACTCGTGCCGTCGAATCCACCTGCCGATTAAACATGCACGATAAGTCGTTACGCCTGCTGCAAAGCGCCGCAGCGCCATCAATCACTCTTATTCCCCCAACCCCCAAGCCACCCGCTACTTGTTCAACTTTAATAGTTAATTCCTTATTATCCGCTTGTTAGAGTTTCAAGGCAACTGGGGGTTGTGAGTCGCAATACGCAGCACGAGGCGCGGGACGATCCCGCGCACTATAGTTTTCGGTATAAATAGTTGAGTTTCGCGAAAAGTGTTGCGGATTTACGACAAGTGGAACCAGCTGGCACTCGCTGGCACCGTTCGGCACCGTTGCGGGTTATCGATTTCACGTTTTTCATTTTCGGAAAGACACCCGGGGGCCTTCGGGGTGTCGGTTTGTTTCGTACCAGACTTTCCTCCTCACTCCTTTCTATCTAAGTTTTTTTTTTTGCTGCCGAAAAATTCGATGACTAATGAATTCGCAAAGGTATATTTTCAGCGTTTCGAAGAAGCAGACATAACGAGTTTGTGGGTTAATTGAAAAATTATCTTGAAGACTTCGTCGGTCAGAATGGCATCCGTTGAAAAATACCGTTCGCTATTTTTTCCGTTCGACTTTATCGATGCTTTTAATGTGATTTTTTTTTATCAACGAACCTATGTAGCTGTATCGGGAGGCGCTGAGACCGCCGTCGGGACCCTGAGCTCTTCTCAGGCCGAACTCCAGGAGAGATACGTGCTTTCCCGCCACCATGCGATATCGCGAGGCGTTCGTTGCCATCAGGCTTGCGTAATTCACCAGCGTGAGTAACGTCGTCTCCAGCAGTTGCACCATTATCAATGGACCCTCTGTTCTTATCATTGGAACCCTGTAGATAAGAGAAAGATGCAGTTTACGGGAATTGCATAAAACAGGGAGGAGTCTTCATCTCGACGTAGCGCAAATCGCGTGTGATTTCTTTAGATAAATTTATACTGAACATAAAGATTAAGCCTGAATGTGATTAACATAAAAATTGATTGAAACGAAGCGAACAAGATTTTCTTTCACACAAACCTAGGAAAAACCACGGAACCCTCTTCGAGAGCGTAGAGCGTGACGTCCTTCGCAGTGAGACTCTGCAGGTATGTGAAAAATTCTGGTTCCACCGATGCCGGCATGATGGATCTCAGATACTCAATGTCTGAACGCAAACGAAAAGAAGTTACAGAATAATTTCAATGACGTTTGAATAAAAAATATGTACGTTAAATTCGCAAAAAGGGAAACCCACCGCTGTCGGTGTATCTGAATTTCTCCACAAACTTGAGGCACTCTTCGAGACCAGCGAAGATAGTGAATTCACCCTGAAAGGGATTCTTCCTGAAGAACAGATCGAACGCGGCGTAGTCGTTCGTCTTCCCGCACTTCCAGTACGCGTAGGCCATGGAAATTTGATAGAGATCTGAAAGAGAGGAATCGTGGGCGTAATAATTAGCAATCACCAGCGACAAGAATTGTGCAAAAAATAATGCATTGACACAGCGGACGACGATAACCCTTGGCCGAAGCGAGACGGACTCGCGGCGACCAATCGCGTCGCCCGGTCTCGTCGCTCGGCCAATCAAATTCCCGCGAATTTATTCGCCGAACTCGTGCAAAGACGGAGCGACGAAGAGAGACAGAGCGCGCGCGTACGGCGGCGAAATAACATTGCAATTGTAGGTTATCTGAGTGTCGGAGTGCGAATATCGTTGCGGTCATGCGGGCGCGACACGGGTATATAAATAAAAACAAAAATTCGATGAATGAAAGTACCGGTGAGAAGCGGCTGCACGACGCCATTTTGCTGGAAACCACCGGTGAGTAGGGTGTTCTCCCCGCTTTCCATTGTTGACAAAAACGCACCGGGCGGTCGGGTTGACCGCGAGACGACGAAACGGGAGATAAGAGCCGAAGGCCGAGCGCCGCGGGAGGCCGATGCACAGCGAGAGGTTTTTGGAGCTTCGCACCTCGGCCGACTGTCAGCTGTCGCTCCCACGAGCAAACTAGCGTGTTTCGACGCTGTTCCCCCAGTATATACCGCCACCTTCTCTCGCGCGTGCTTCTTCGCTCACTTTGCGCTCATGCATAGAGTCATATATATACATATATGTATATATATATATATATGTCCTGTATAATCAGTGGTAGTAGAAGGCAGTTGTGTATCCGCCGATATACAACTGTTATATTTATTGCCACTGGGTTACCTACGTGACCAACACAATCGATAAGAGCGTTCGACACTCACCGGAGGACGAGTCGCGCCTTTTCGTGCGATCTTTCGAAATGTATCTTTTATATTTTCACGTCCATTCAGGAAACTTCCTGTATATGTTAACGAAAAAAAAAAATTCGCAGTTTGAGCGCGAAGTTTTTTTTTTTCGTAACTCGGTGTTTGACGATGAGATTTCGGAGAAAAATGTTGAGATGCTGATTTACGAGCCTACGGGGTTGACAAACTTCGCCGGTTCGGTGAAAATGTTGCCCGAGCGGCCGCGTATTCGCGCCGAGCACGTCGCGATACTGATGTGCTTTTTTTATTATTGGAGCTGACATAAGCGGTGCTACCGCCTGCCGCGGGATGACTCGGCAGCAGGGAGGACGCGTTCGGACGGGTTGACGAGTTATCGGCAAGTTGCATCACTAATCACAGCACACGGGCGACGCGATACCCTTTCTTTCGCGACGCGACCAGTCACGTGGGCGCTCGTGCGAAAGAAACGACGGGGATCCGAATTGTTTTGCGAGCCACGGGACGGCGCGGTCGCCGGTTTGTGTGTCGAGTCTTAGATTCGCGGGGGATCGGCGGTTTCGGATATCGTGCTGATTATGCGACAATACAGTTCTTTTCGCCTTCGAAACGACTGCGTAGAAATATAACGCAAAGGTGAAGGAAGTTCGCTCGAAGACGATACGCCGATGACATTCTTTTATTGCGTCACTTGACGCACCGTATTTTGTCATAAGCGCCGACAGTTCTTTTAATCAGCCGTCGGTTATCAATTACACAACGAGGTCGCGAGTCCGAAAATTATTCCTCGCTTATTTCAATATTACATTTTATCAGCTAATGTTAACGCTCGGTTATCTCCGTAAACATAGAATGCGTATGCACATTTTTTTTACGTTGAATGCTTATCGTTCGTCAATTTCGCAACATTTTTAGCGTTAATGACGTACAATTGTTTTTTTTATTCTTTTCGATTAAAAAATCAATAAACTGTATTAAACAGATAAAGCCTGTGCAAATGAATAAATATATTGTTCCTTCAGGATATAACCGTTTTTTTTTTTTTACGACGTCGATAACGTAGCAATCGTACCAATCCCCGTTTTATCAAAGGACTCGAGCGTCTGTTTAAAGTTCAAAGTTCAAAGTTCGCGTGGGGTCTGTACGGACCCCGCATGTGCGTTCTAGGGTTAATACAACAGACCAATAAAGTCTATTATCGTGCAATGCAGTTGAGACGCAACTACGTAACGAACAAATTGTTGCAGATACTCAGTCGCCGCGCTGTCTTGCAACGCGTGATGCTCAACAGATAAGACGCGAATTATCGCAATTGGTACGGACGGATCAACGCGCGGGCCTCGCGTAACGGCGAAGCCTCGAAGAAAATGCGCCAAAAGCTATTTACACTCTCGCCCTTAGAGGACGAAGGAAAAAAAGACAAAGGGCGGAATCGCGAGATTCCACCACCTTTTGACCTCGCGTCGGAAATACGTAACCGAACGTTTTCGATTAAACACGTCGTTCGTGGCAACACGTTTGTTGATAATTCTGACCCCATTCCGCGCTGGAACGAGCAGCGCGCGCGCGCGCACTGCGTCAATTTTCTATCTCTCGCGCGCTCTCTCGACGTTATCGCGCGTTGTTCGTTGATTAAGAGCGCGCGAGTAGTCTCGGTGAGGATGGATCAAGGTCAGGCCCCATCGACGAGAGTCTCGAGTGCTATTGCGCGCACCGGAATAATTACGAAGTCTTCGGGCGCCGCTTCTCGAATTAGATCTCGCGGTATCCCGGCACGGCTATTGGCACTCGCGTGCGCGATGCATCCGACGCCGTTGAGCATGCGACACGGCGTCGACTGGATTATAGACATCATTTTTTTTTTTTTTTCACAACAACACATTCCGCGGTCTGAAAAGACATCAGGAGCTGCTGACCCGTTGCGTTGAACAGGAAACGGAATTCACGTTTTTCGGTAAATGTCGTCGAGTTATTTCCGCAAGGCTGGAAACTTGAAAAACGTTGCATCCGGTATTCATCATTTTAATAATTCTAATTTCGAATTTAAAAAAAGTAAAGAAAAAGTATCAGTTTTTTTGTTATTGTTCTTGAATAAAAATCTATTGACAGAAAATTAAATAAAGAAGAAAAGATTTTCTACAAAAACGCCGCGTAGGATAATTTAAAAAAAGGAAAAAAAAATACCGGTCCATTTAGCAACAGACGTGACAACGTTTTGCAAAACGCTGGGATGACTCGGAGGGGAAATAAGTAAAGCCAGCTAAGACGTATTCTCACCCACGCTTTATCTCGTAGATTTATTGTACGTAACGCGCGACCGGCAAATCCTGGCGGATGTTGCGAATCTCAACGCACGTATATTATTCTCGGTGTAAAGATAAGATTTCAGCGCGCACCTTCTGTTTTTCTCTACTAAATAGTGTATACTCCGATTACGTTTATATACTATGGCGCCTACGCGCGCCATCGTCTCGCGTCTCTAAGCCGTAAGTCTCGTTTTCTAATGATAATACATTAGTATACATTATTGTACTATTGAGTATCGCATTTTTAAGGGGGTACTGGAGGGATCCGCGCGGCTCTACGTCTCGTCACGCCAAATCGTTGCGGTCAACGGAAACTAACGGTCCGATAACAATAAGCTGTTGGACCGACGATCACTAGAATATTATCACCAAATTGTCGGGATTTAAAAAAAGAGACTAACGCTTTGACTACCAGTTTTCACCACATTTTTTCCCCGTCGTCTCGTTAAATCGCCACCTAGTGTCGCAATTTCGTGCGGCATTTCCCTCTAATCCGATCCTCTAAAAAAAAAAAAATCTCAGCTGTATAACAACAATGGAAACCGAGGAGTAACATGTCTGTCGTTCTACACGGAGTCGTCGTGCTATATATATTTGGCACACACGAGCTTTGTCTACGAAAAATATTTGACATCTCGACGGGGGGGTTTCATATCTCATTTGCGTTCTTTTTTTATCTTCTCAGGTAAAAAGATTCGCGTACTGTTTCACCGCGAGGTGGATTTAGGCTTGGATCGTTTGTTGTACGAGAAGATATACTTTTTTTTTCACCTGAGACGGGAAGACAGGGGGACGCGGCTGTTCGGCCCAATTGCACGAACTCTCTCCAATTCACACTCGCGATCTCTCGTCTCTCGCGGTAGCGGAGAGCCCGAGATCTCGGAAGCATCTGCAAAAAAGAATTAATCGCAAAATACGTGTCGGTAATCTGTGTATAAACTATTGCGCAACGAGTGATTATTCGTTTCCTTTCTCTCTCTCTCCCTTCCTATCTCTTCGCTTTTTTTGTCGTTTTATATTCCTTTTTGTATCGTCAAAAAATGTGTTTCACCATTAAATACGATTATTTGACTAGTGTACGTTGCGGTTGTACGTTAGTATTTTTTTTTTTTAACGATAACAGCGGTAACTTCCACGTTTCTTCGCAGATTACCGCTATTACTAGCTGCGATACATATCGTATCCGTACTAGCTACAGTCTTTACTTCACATTTATTCTTAATCCACCTACTTCGTAGGTATCTCTAATTTACGATTTTTTTTTCTTTTCTTCATGCAACGTGAAAAATGTTCGCGTCGATGTTCGTTCGCCGGGAGGCGAAGGAGAAACAATCGCGACATTTTTGACAGTGCAGGTACAATCGATACCCGCGTCCTATATGCGTGTAACATTTTGCTGTGTACATTTCGTAAAAACTTAGGTGCACCTTCTCGCTACCGTCTAACGCACCCGTCGCCGCGCGTACGCCGACTCTAGCTGTGCCTCGCGTTAAATACTCGGGTACGTCGTCTACTTTAGCCCTAATTTGACACTGACGTTTCGTGTGGTTTACAGTCTTTACTCACGTTTACACCGACTCGAATACTGATATTGCGCAACACGAACTCTTTTGGCGTCTGATTCGTCAATCGTATTCCTTGTCGTACAGACGCCGAAAGGATTCGAAAAGCGTCCGACTTGCCGTCTCCTACTAAATAGCATCTTCACTAGAGCGACGCAAACGCTCGGATCCCGCGATCTGGCCAAAACAAAAACCTCAATCTCACATAACAACTGCGGTTTTAAGAAAACTGTTAATTAAATTCGTATCAAGACAAAACTCTCGGATGAGAAGAAGAAAGAAAAGAAAATAGCCGGTGAACAATGATTCACCATTAAAATTCCATTTCCCGCCACCATTGTTTCCGCTGATTCAGCCAGACCGCGTGATCCGACATTTCCCGAACGCGACGCAGCGATAAACACTCTTCAGTCGCGTTTTAAATACTGAGCTTTGCCAAAGATGCGATCGCGTGTCGTTTAGCACCGTTTATCGTAAAATCGCGGCTACCGCGCATCGCACAATTGCGCGACTATTCGGTTTCTCGTGAACTAGTGACGAAAGTGAAACGAGGATGAACGCGGGAAGTGAGTCGGAATTAGAGCCATTCCTCGAAGCGACCGTCCGCGGTTCATCTCATGAGATCGGCGGCGCGCTGCCGGTCTCTGTGCACCTCCCGCGGATGCATCCGCTTCCGGTGGGAGAAGCAGTTGCCCGAGCTCGCGAAGGCCTTCGGACAATACGGGCACTGGTAGGGACGGGCGCCGGTGTGCTGATTTATGTGAAACTTGAGGTCCTGGTTGCGCTTGAACGTCTTGTCGCAGAGCGGGCAGGCGTGCGGCCGGAGATCGGAGTGCGTTATGCTGTGCGCCCGGAGCGTCGAGTTCGTCGGATAGACGCGGCCGCAGACGTTGCAAGGGAATTGTATGCCGCCGTGGTACTCCTTGTGACGAAAGAGATTCGACTGGGTCTTGAAGCTGCAAACACGAATTCGCAGTTTCAGCTTATGTATTCATTTATTTATTTACTTTGTTATAATTATTCATTCGAAGGATTTCTTCTTTTACAGACATATTGTACATTCGTTAATCGAAACGTGCGAGCACGGTGAAATTAATCCGACAAATATTTGTTTTGACGTTGAGCCATTAAATAAATACAACAAAATTTGCCAAAAATATTTATTTGCGAAAGATCGCGCTTTTAAATAAATCAAAAATACTCACATTCTTCCGCATATATCACACCCGTATTTCCCCTTAGGCCTGTGGGTCTCAAGATGAACCTTCAGGTTTCCCTTCGTCGATATTCGCTTGCTGCATATCGGGCAGACGAAGTTCCCGCTCGCCGCGGAATTCTCGGCCGCGTGAGTGTGAAGCACGCCATTTGTCGAATAAACGTGTTGCGAGCGCAGTATCGGCTTGGAGTCGCCGTATCGTCGATCGCGGGGCAAATGAGACCACAGGTGATTCTGTAATCCTATTTGGGAGATGAAGGATCGCGCGCATATCGTGCACTCGTAGGGCTTCAGGGCGGCGTTCCCGATCTCCTCGTCGCTCTCCTCCAATCCTCGGCCCTCCTCCGACGAGTCCTTGCCCGTGCTTCGATCCTCGTCGCGCTTGCTGATCGACGACCGCCTGAGAAGCAAATAATTCTGCTTTAATGCGCGCCGGATACCTGAGTTTCGTTGAATTGAAAACAAGAAAACAATAATTTTACAAAAATTAAAAAACTCCCGACTGAAAAAGAAACTTTGTTAACAAAAAAATAGGGTATATAAAGAAAATGGTGAAATAATTAAACAACCATTCGCACATCATAGCCGGCAGATTTTTTGGTCACTACGTGTGAAAATCTCCCGACTTTTTTTTCTCCCGTCTTTTTGCCCCGTAGGGGCCGTCGTAAGTTAAAAATGACTTTGACTCGCTTCCACCCGGGAATTACGAGGGAACGAAAAGAAAACTCACGTTTCAGCCAGTGGACTGACCACCCCCGACGACTCCTTATCCTTCGATTTCTCCTCGTTGCTGTCGGACTCGTCCGAGTAATCCGACGAACCCTCCTCCAAGTCGCACTCCAGAAATATCATTGGATCAACCTTGACCTCCATCTCTTCCATATTCGATACCGATGACTGACTCTCCTCTCTTCCCGCGTCGGCCTCGGACAAAACGGGTGTCTCCTCGGATTCTTTTTCCGTCAGTATCTCTATTCCGCCCTGCAATTACAATATAACAGTATTACAGTATTTATTGAGTCTCTGCGATACGTCGGGACGAATGTAAGAGTTTCAGTGGCTAAAATATCTCGGATTTTCGATATAAGTATTATTGTCGTGTTATTCGTTTTCTGATTGGCTGTCGGATTGCCTGCAACTCGTTGCTAACCAACGAGCGGTTTCAATCGTGTTATTGTATTTTAACAGTTCCGAGGGCATTTAAGGTTTCAAGGTTTGTTAACGTTGTGGGAGGAAATGGTATTCGGGCGAAGCGTATGGCCTAATATTTCCATATTTCGAGAGATAAAAAAATCATCTTTTGTTTTTCTCGACGAATCTTCTATTTCTTTGTTTTTTTGCAAACAACGGTGTTTTTCGGAATCAGCGCGAAATTTCCAATAGGACAGGGTTTTCAAACTTTACGAAATCGAGAAAAAAAAATCGCATGACGCAAGGGGTAAGTTTTGCGTGAAAAAATAAATTCCGATTTCGTAAAATTTGAAGATATTATCCCATGGGAAATTTCCTGCTGATTTCGAAAAGCAACATCGTTTGCCCGAAAAATAAAAAATTCGATGAGAAAAACGCAAAAAACAATTTTCTACTTTTTTCGAAATTTCGGTACTTCACTAAAGTTGGGGGTTTTTTTTTGGATCGATCGAACATGGATTTTTTTAAGCGTTCGAAAGAAAACTCTATAATGAAGAGAATGCCACAAGACGAAACACGATACCTTGATTTCTGGATTTTTTACAGGATCTTAAATACGGACCCTCAAAATTCGCAATGTTTTAGAAGGGGTACCCTTTTGTTTTTTTTTTTCGATTTTTGGGGGGTCTGACTTTAACACTCCGTGAAAAGTTCCGAAATCAAGATATCGCGTTGTGCCTTGCGGCATTCTCTTCGTTATGGAGTTTTCTCTCGAACGAAGGAAGAAAATCCAGGTTCAACCAATCGAAAAAAATCGATCGGTCGAACCTGTAAAGTGACAGGTTCCTCAATTTTAGTGAAGTGACAACTGAGTACGCGCGCGAAGCGAGCGTACAGGCCAGCGACTGTAGAAAAATCGGCTTATCGAATCGGCAAAACTTGGTGTTAATTGAGACCTTCGTTAATATGGAGTGCAGCAACCCACGATCCTTCTGCTGCTGCCTCTCGTACGCCCCGATAAAATGTTTTTTCTCGTCGTTGCTCTCGTCCATCTGCGAGTTCATCTCGAGTCCATCGGCGTCGTTCTCGTGCTCGATCTGCAGTCTCAGCCTCTCCTGCGTTCTGTACGCCATCGTCGCGAATCTGTGAACGCCCTCGAGCTTTTTCACGCACGTCGAGCACACCATTTTCGGCAATTTGTCCTCGGTGGAGACCTGAGAAAAAAATGTAAAAAATCTTTAACAATGTTTCGTCCAATCGTCGCTTCTTCTACGGGGAAAAAAAAAAATCATTGCTTTTTTTAAGAGAAAATAAATTATGGCTTTTTTATCGTTTTTTAACTGGATTACCTGACCCTTCAGCAAGGTTTCGATATCGTAACATAATTCGAAAGAGGAAAACAGCGTTAAGGCTGATATTTTCACGGGAAGAAAAAGGGATATTTTACTGCATCGCTTTTCTATAAATGTGGCAACCAACACCTATTCAAATCTGATTAATGTTGCTATGTACTTTTCCTCGGCGGCCGCGCGAGTTGCCCTTCCCCCACCACCGGCATCGCGATCTCTCCTCTCTCTCCCTCGCTGCACATAGGTATTGCAATAATACATATTCCAATGGACGTCATAACTCCACAATCGCGGAATTCTATTCTCCCAATTATATTTATAGGCGCCGGGCCGGCCGGCTCTGCCATTGGTCGCGGCACGTAGCGCGCGTGAGGGGGGCCACCGCCGCCGCTACTCGTGGCAATCAATAAAATGCTAATTTTTAACACTTTCGTACCTCCACGCAAAATGGCTGCCATTAAAACCTAACCCTTCCCTGCGCGCCGCGTTTTCTCCGTCTCCCTAAAAACTCCCTCGACGTTTCTCCACGTCTGTCCGTCCGTCCTCCACACAACCATGTATCTCCCGTTCGCCTGTTTTCCAAAACTGCCTAATTATTCAAAACGCTTCGTCAACATCAATTAGGCATTATTGTCATTGCCACTATTATCACGAATAATAAATCATCGTGGCTAGAATTCAGTGATGAAACCGATAGATGCGATATTTCATTATCGATTACTGATAGAATGACTAAATTCAAAATCAATTTATGGTTAATTATTTCAGCTTCGAAAAAAAAAAAAAAATCAGAAGGAATTGAAAAACCAATAGATACGATACTTTATTATCTACGACAAAATGACTGAATTCCAAATTAATTTACAGTTAATTATTTCAACTTCGAAAAAAAAAACAAATCAGAAAGAAACTGTCAAAGCGACTCGACGCGCGGGTGTTCGAAAAAAAAGGTTACGCAAACACGTTGCCCGCGCTGCTTAGTTCTAGTCCTAACCGTTCGAGCGTCAAATCTCCCACTCTGCCTCGCACCGAGTCGAGGCGGAAAACCGAGGGAGACGCGTGAGGCGCGAGCAAAAAGGAAAAACAAAAAAAAAAAGAATCAAAGGCACAAAGTCGAAGGAATTACTCACGAGTATGTAAAGGTATTTGCGCATCTTGGTCTGCAGATACTTCCGTCTGGCGTCGTCGGCGAAGATGTCGACCCTCTCCGTCTCGTCCACGTCGTTGGCACATATTCTGCACTGCTCGTCGTGCCGGCCGCGACGTTCGGCACGTTCGAGCGTGTCGCGTCCCGCGGTGCCCATTATTCAAAACCCGCGTTTTCCAAGAACGCGCGTGAGGTGAACGAAACACCAACAATAACAACAATAACAACAACAACGTGCGTCTCAACCGTCGAGCGCAACGACGATCGTGTATTTGTTGACGCGAGGAGGCAGCAGCGCGCCCGCCTCCGTCTCGCGCCGCTCGCGAGCCCCGATTACGCGAGCCCCTTTCTTACGCTCTCCGTGTGTGTGACCGTCGATCTTGGCGCACATTTTTCGTCGCCGCGTTTCCCTCGCTGCCCGCCCGAAATCATCTCCGAGAGCCGCGGGTCTCGACCGCTCGAGTCGCGGGGTTGGCACGCGTTGGTTATCCTGAGCTGGATCATCGGCGTCGTCGTCTTGGCGCTCGCTCCCCGCGCTCCCCGTGTCGCATCTCCTGTCGTCCCGACCTCCGAGCGTGCGAAGCAGAAGCAGCGGCATCGGCCGCGCGAGGCCGACTGGGCGCACCGGCTCTCCGTCGGGCTTGATTATATTCTAACGATCCTCGAGCTCGCTATATTTCTTTTCCCTCCGTCTCGCGCTCTCTCTCTCCCTCGCTCTCCTCTTTTTCGTTTACTTATGACCCTCAGAATTGGCGAGAGATTACTCTGTCAGTCGCGCGTCGAGTGTGCACGCTTTGTGGGTAGAACGAGAGAGAGAGAGAGAGAGAGAGAGAAGAAAAAAAATGAAAGGAACGACGAGAAGCGCGCGCGACGTCGGCGCCGGCGGGCGTCGCTCGCCGTCTGACGCTCTCTCTCCGGCCGCTTTCCGCAGCGGCAGCAACAACCCCCGAGGCGACGGTGCTCGATACAAAATATACCACCTACACCACTTTAATGTCATACGTCGATTAAAAAGGACAGAGGACTTTTGTCTGCGTGTGTGTATGTGTGTACGGCGCTTTAACTCGATACAAAATATGCCACCTACACTACTTCAATATCATTCGTCGATTAAAAACGAGAGAGGATCGCACTCGTGTGTGTAATACGCTTTACCACTACAGCCTCCGTCGGACGACTGTGTCTACCGCACAGGCTGCACCTGACATACACAGTCGCGTCCGTTATCTTTTTATATCTATGTTTAGGGCGACAGGTACAGCCGCACCGCGTACCTGACAGATATGTAATACGTATGGTGAGGGACGCTACATCGCCAACCGCGCTCTGGATTCTCCGGGGTCCCGCCAAGTCGACAGACAACTGCTCGCCCGGCTCGGGTTGCAGTTAGCGCGCCAGGCGGAATCCGAGATTGTTTTATTTATGGATTCTTAGAGCCTCCCTACTCCGTGGACGTCGCGCGCGCGACCGCACGCCGCACGTGACTCTCCGAGCGCTACAGTCGATAACGCGATCCTAGTTTTGCGAAAGTCGCTCGCTTCTCGCGCTCGATCTACGGAGGCCGCCGATCGAGTCGCGGCCGCCGCTGCGAGGCGTCTGCGTGACACGAAAATTACACGCGTTATCGAGCGCGCGTGTCGCCAATGCCGGGGACGAGATTACGAAAAAAATGCCTATCGACTCGCGACACACTTAATTGGTCCGCCATTTTCTTCTGCCATCCGCGCGACGTAAATATCCGAGCGCGAGAGCCCTCGCGGTCATACCGCGCGCAAACACGACCTTTCGGCGCGTCGGCCGGAAGCTCCCGCGGGATCGAGGCTCGATACGCGGGAGTTCCCGCCGAAACGTCGATGCACGCACACGCGGACGGCGGCGAGGCCGGCCGTTTTCAAAATGCTCGCACACCACGCGTCGACTCTTCCCGCCAATATCCGTTCGCGTGTCACGCACACGTGTGGTGTGCGCGTGTTACGCGCAGCGTGACCGCGCCAAAGTTTCGCCGAACGGCCGTCCATTCGCCACGCGCGTTGCTTCGTTGCGCGTTTTTCGTTGCCGTTTATTCGGTGAAAAAAAGTAGTTCCCGGTGGTGTCGGAGGCGCGCAGCGCGCGCGTGCGTCCCAAACGCCGCTCCGAGCCCCCCGCAGCGAGCCCGCTGCGATTTGCGAAGTAGTCGCGACTCCGTGCAATGATTCTCCGCACGCCGCGCGCGCGACTCCCACCCGATAAGCGCACCCCACCTATTTTCCGCCCCTTGTCTGGTCTCTTCGCCTCAATTCCCGCGCCGATGAACGTACGAGCTCTCTCGCGCTCTCTCGCTCGTCGGGTTGCAAAAAATCAATACTTAAAATTAACAATTAATAAGCCGCGACGGGGATCAAGAGGTGTATCGCCGCTTTGTGCGCTCTCGCGATGCGGCGGCTGCGCACGCGCTTACCTTCAGACCCTTTACGGATGTGTGTAGCACCTGTGTAATATATCTCTGTGTGTGTGTGTGTGCTTTTTTTTATTACGAAACGTATGACACAAAAATAGGTGCGTTTGGGGACAAATGTCAAAATCAAGCAGTGGCTATGGCTTCATATCGCTGTTGTACAGCATCGGCGACTGCCCGCTGGGCCTCTGGTCGAAGCACGTCTCGTCGGACGGACGCGTACGCAGGGTGGAGGACGACGCGCTCAACGGCGACAGGGTTATAGAGATAAGAGGGCCGGAAGCGTCGCCCACGAGGACCTGCATATCCTGTCCCGCCAGTCCCGAGGACTTTCTCAATATACGACTCCCCGTTCTCGTTGTCGTACTGAAAAATCTCAATGCTCGGGTGCAGATTGCTTTTCAGGTAAAGGATATATCGCGTAATTACGCGATCCGTCTGCGAATTGAGCGAAAACCACGGCGATAAGAATTCGTCTACTTTGCGGGTCAGCAACGAGCATTCGTGGTTATTGGATTATAATGAATTCTCTGTTTCTTCGGGCGAGGACACGAATTGAGGCAACAGTCTCGGTACAGCCCGGCTTTTTTCAGAATGCTGTCGAATTTTTTGAAATTGCAGTATTCACCCTTCGTTTTGTCTTAAAAAAAAAAAGCCTCAGAAATGTAGACGAAATACCGCAAAAATTAATAAATCTTTTTCATTTTTGTAGCAATTTCCATTTGCCTAGTGTTTTTCGGATTTTTATGTAGTTTAGAAGTGTTTGAAATTCTCTTAGAATCTCACGTTTAGCCGGTCTCTACCGAGATGAATACCTTGCGATTTTCTGACGTCATTTGCTTAGCTGATAGACGAGGAGAACATACGCCGAAAATTCATTCTGTCGACGTGCGAGAACGGAAAGCCGCCGAGAATCGAGCCCGAGACCGCGCGACTTCCGCTGAAATTAGACGAGGGCTGGAACCTCCTCGAGATTGATCTGCGGTCACTCTGCCGTACGACTTATCGCACCGAGTACCGGGCCCTCCAGCGATTAATCATTTATCCCAACTGTCGCCTCAGACGGATTTACCTCCAGGATCGTCATTACGAGCACAACGAGACCCCCGTGGAATTGTGTCAAGCCTTTTTCGATATGTATATGCTCAAGTGGGGCATCCACTTCGTCGAGAAGAGTTGTCAGACCAATGAGACTCGGCAAGAGGTCAAAAGTGGTTTGTACTCCCTCCCCAACCTCCTCCTAAATCGCGACTTCATTGACCTTTCGATTGACACGATTCTCGCGTGTTCGCGCAGCCTCGGAGGAAAAGCAGACGACTGCCCAACCGGAAGATCCTCTACGGGCCACCAGGGCTAAAAAGGCGAAATCCATTTCCTCGGAAAAATGGCCCGCGAAGTACCTTCAACCTGCGGCCGGTAGAGGGCCGACGAAAAAGAAGAAAAATTCGGGACACAATGTTGGAAGCGATAAGAGAAAAATCTCGAGGCCAGAGACGCGAATGACGAAGAAATCGAGTGACAAGACAGAAGAGCTGAGTGTGAGGGGAACAGGCGCGATCGCGCCGAGTCCGACAAGAGTCGACGGTAATTCGAAGACGAACGACGGGGAGGGCGAGATATTCCGGAAATGGCCGTACAATTCCGACGTCTCGTCGCTACGAGTCGCCCAGAGCGAGTCGGACCGGTTGGGGCTCGTTGATTCGCGGAATATTGGCGCGAAAGGTCCCATCGTCGTTAGCTCCCTCGGCTACATTTTCCCCGAGCGAAACTGGACCCCCGCTCGTCGTTTGTCGACCACCGCCTCGCTGGCGCCGGTCGTGGCGATTCCATCGGCGGTGGAGGTGGAGGCGAGCGAAGCGACGAAAAGCGTCGAGTCCTCGAGGAGCAAACTGCTGACGACCGACGAGGCGGTCGGGAACTTTCTGGAGCTGCGTCACGCGATCAATCGAAAGATGCTCGAGAAGTTCCGCGCTCGCGGGCTCACGATGACCGAGGTCGAGCTGTCGATTTACAACTCGAAGAATCGTCGGAACTCCTACGGGCAGGGCAAACTCGTCGAGAGGCACAGGGCGAGGGTCGACAAGGCTTGCGACGTCGCTCCGGCCGACAACGCGGTTGAAAAAAAAGACGATAAAATCCGCGACATAAAAAATATATCTCAATCATAACTAATTCAAATCGTAACTATAAATGTATTAGAAAAAAAAGGAAAAAAACTTGAACGGAAAACTAATTACAGGATGAATACAAAAATGAGTCAAACGGAATGCATTTTGAAATTCGAGAGATGGTTTATTGCAGTTTGAAATGATCGGGACTAGCATTTGGCCTTGTTCTGGATGGGCAAGAAGAGTTTAAACTCCGCGGGCAGTTCGTCCTCCGAGTAGAGTCTGTCCGAGAAGTAGACCCTTCGTATCCTGCAGTTGGCATGGATCTGTACCCTCAGAGTCTCCACGTAGTTGGTGCCATAGGCGCGTCTCGTGAAGTCCGCAAGATTGAACTGAATCTGGTTCCAGCCGTCGTCGAGGCGCATTGGCATGGTACAGATGAATGGCTTGACTCTCGTCGTAGACTGATAATTGCTGGCACGGAAGCGTCTTCTCACGCTCTTGTCGTCAATCACCTTAAATTATTAACAACAATACATATATATATATATATATTTTTTTTTTTTTTCAATAAAACCAAAATTGCAAAAAGAAGTTAACGTTGATTTCCGTTGACTCACTTGAACCTCGAAGGTGAAATATTTCTTCAGATTTTTGATGATCATGACGAGAAAGGGCAGCTTGATGCCCAGTGTTTTTCTGGGATCCGCAGGGCAAGTTATGTATGTCGTGCTGACGTTACTGCCCAGAATCTCCAGGACGAGGCTCTGTATGTCGTTGTCGGTTATTCGCTTGATGTGTCCGTTGCGCACCTTCTTGTCCCATATCTGCAGGGGTTTGCTGCCTATGCTGTACAGAATCGAGAGAAAACCGCTCTGGAAGGTGTTCTTGAACATCTTGCCTCGATTTGTTTGTTTTTTTTTTCACACCCGCTCTCCGGCCGTTATAACCCCACTTTTTTCGTCGGGCGTTCGCTCCGCGACACTCGTGCACTCGGAATTTTTATCTCATCGCAGTCCCGAAAATCCGCGAGACTAAGGCTTTTCTTTCATTTCGTCGCGTTGCGCGGCCGCGGTCATCGCCCGACTTCGCTGGTCTCACTCGCCGCGCGTCGTTGACGACGGTCGTTCGCGGTGTTTATGCGCGCCGCGCGAGGTTCCGGTCTGAACCCAAACAGTCGTGACACCTCGAGTGTCCCAATGGGTGACCGAATTTTCCGGCTCCGAACCTGTGCAGTTTTTGAATACTCGAATATTAAAGCGAGCTCGTAAGATTCGCTAGCGGTATTAATTCTGTTACAATTCACGAGTAAAACAACGCGGTCAGTGACCGGATCGTTTGCTCCGGCTGCGCTCGACGCCCGACGGTAGGAAGTCGCGGGTCGACGAGCGGCGTTTGATCGATACCCACTCGGTAATCACGGGTTTCGTCGCGAGTTCCGCAACTCCTCGCTGACGCGTCTTTCGAGTGAATGAAATGTACAAAATAAACTCGAGAAACGCCTACGATTTGATAATTATAACATTTGCGCCTTTGTTTATTGATTCGAGATACACAATCATCGCGGGACGCGACCGAACATTCGGTGTCAATATGTATATAGTTATAATAGCTGCAGTCGCACAGTTGACGTACGCCACGCGCGCGGCGCCGCCGCCACGTTCTTTTTTCCCTTCTTCTTTTTCATCATTGATTAAACTTATTTAACAAATATAGCGTTACGCAATTGTATCGTCGCGATGTATATGTATAGCGTGCTACCGTTTGAGTTCGACGAACATAGTGGTGACGCACTACGACGATCTCGCAGTCGAATCATTGACGTGCAAAATGTGATTTGTACATCTTGACTCTGGAAAAAAAAAGATCCCTAATCAGTAAACTAATTCGGCCGAGGCCTTCAGCAGTCAATCTCAGTTTCTCTCGGCAATAATTCCGTTTACCACTGGGTCTTCGGCGCTCAGTGCGTCGATAGCTGCTGCTTCAATCTTTTTTTTTCTTTCTTTTGTTTAATAAACCTGTACCTGCAAGTGGAATAGAGACACGACGCTGCGATGACTAATAAATCTAGTTACGTCGAAGAGTTTCTTGTTGATGTCTTTTTTTTAACCTTTTTCATTATTTTATTATTTTTTTTTTGTTTAAATAATTTAGTCCTGCCTCGAGCTCGATCCTCTCTTTTCCTACCCGCGTACCGTCGTTTTTCCTCTATCGTCCACGTTGTGTTTTCCCTCTCCCTTGGGTCGTCGAGCGAGAGAAAGAAAACAGACCGGCGAGGAAGTTTTCCGCATCGGCGGCCTTCGCGGCCGCGCGACGAAAAATCGGGACCTCGCGCGACACATTCGCCCATTCGTCCCAACCACCAGCCCCACACTTAGTCGTTTACTTTGTATTTCTTAGCGCCTTGCTTATCACGACACGAACGTGATATCTTACTTAATAGGAAACTATAATCCTAAGGGCTTAAAGATTAAGGGGGTGGAGAAGAGCCCGCGGAGGAGTGACGCCGGGAGATCTCGGTACGCTATAAAAAAGGGAGAAAAACAAAAATAACTACCTCAAAGCTGAGAAGCAATGACCAACAAACGGCGAATATCGAGAAACGCCGAGTAATAAAACAAAAGAAAAATTTCGCCGCCTCCGAACGACGTTTCTTTTCGCGATATAATTAACCGACAGAGCCGTCCTGAACAGTCCTGAGCGATCGATCGCGTACAAATCGTAAATAAAATTATCGTTCTTCCCAACTGGGGTTGCAATAGTAGATTACGATACAAGTGTGGCAAAACTTTTTCCGACGTGTGCGAGAGTCGTTGTCATACGAGTCACGAAAATGTTTTCCCAACGAGTATCCCACAAAACTTCACTTCCCCAGGTGCGACAATAGGGGTTTTACGCTTGCGCAAAACGTCAATTTTCGCACCTTAGTGAAGTAAAAATGAGAAAATATACTACAAATTAACGCGCGTAGCATCAGTCGGAACCTACGTACTCGTCGGACACCACAAAGACGTCCACGAGGAAGAACTTAACACAACGCAATAAAAATCCATGCGAATGACGAATGCAACGCATTCTCGATACCACTACTTGTACATTCGGGTCTCTCGCGCTGCGAATATTCGCATTCCCGCTTCGCTATTTCCGTGTCCCGGTGCGAGAAGCCGGGAAATCGATGGGCAACCGTTAAATTATTAACATCCTCGATCGGACGCGCGTGCGCCGAATTTTTCACTGACAAAATAGCGTCGTACGATTGCTAAAAAAAAACGAAAAAGCGGTGAAACTAAATTTGCTAAGGTAAAACATATCGTTGGTTCAAAAAGAATCGGCGGAATTCGCTTGCGGGACAGAGAGAAGACCCGGGCTGTCTTCGCTTCGTCCGTCGACTTTCGACAGCAGCGCGCGATACTCGTGTCACACGTACACTTTACTTGTCGACCACCTGGTTCAGCGCGTCCTTCTTCATCGCCTCGTGAACGTCGCCCGCGTCGCTCGACAGCACCGCGGGCTTCTCCTTGTCGGCCGCAGGCGCGCTCGTGTCGAGGCCCAGCTTGCTCAGGGTGCGAAGAGCCGTGAGCACCGCCTGATTTCGACTGTCGTCTATCGTCGCGCCGTTCCCGTGGCACACTTGGGGCGGATCGGTCGTCAGCGAAACTAACGACAGGCAGCTGTTGTACGAGCCCTGAAAGCGAGAGGAGTTTGTCGTGTGATCAACGCGTTCGGCGAATCATCGTGGAATTTTCGCTCGGCGAAAGGAATCCTAAACACATTCCTCATTAATTTTCGTCTTTCACAAAACCGACATGAAGAAGCTTGTATGTCAATTTTTCTTATAGAGGAAGCTTTGTGAAAAACAAAAATTAATGAGGAAGCATTGTGCAAAGTCTACTTTGCAACTTTTTTTTTACATTAACACCGTTATGTCTATTTCCATTACATATAAGTTTTCGTCTTATGTTCTTAACTTTGCGAAAGTTAGAGTAAAATCTACATAAAAAAAACATTTTAATAAAAAATGGTAATAAAAAAAAAGATTGAAAACGAACCTTCGGAAAATCGACGAACGTTGCCTTGAAGTTCAGCATCTTCGACAAGTACATGAGCTGCTCCTTGGGCGAGAGGCCGTTGGAATTCTGCTGTTGATACTGCTGTCCGCGCAGCGCCTCGGCGACGGCCTGTAGGCTCGGTCCAGCGTTCCCGTTCGGCGAGTTCGCGCGCCCGGCGTTGTTCCCGCCGCCCGCGGTGCCCATAAGTTTCGAGTCCTGGGGGCTTGCGCCGTCGACGAGCAGCAGTCCCGGCACGAGTTGCCGACCGATCGACCCGCCGCACGATTGCGGCTGCTGCGTCTTCTGGCTCTCCTGTCCGGCGACCTGCTCGTCCTCGAGGAACGTCACCTTCCGCGATTTCGCGCCAGCGTCGAGCGAGCCGTTGTCCGCGCTGCTGCTATTGACGTCCTTCGGCGCGGTTTTAATCGACGGTTTCGCGGGTTGCGCGGTGGTGGGTTTGCTGTAGCCGAGTTGCGCGAGCAGCGCCTCGGCGGCCGCGCGTTTCCCGAGTTTCTTGTTCGATCCGGTGCCCTGCGCCGAGTACTGACCTATCGTCACCTCCATGAGGAACTCCCGCCGCCTCGGGCCGCCCTTTTCCTCCACGAGCGTGTAAACCGGCTCGCGTTCCCGCTTCGCCTGCTGAATCTGCACGAGTCGCGAAATCGGGTCGACCTCCTCGACGCTCTCGGCGTCGGTGCGCGGGCCCTGATTGTCGCGTATCAGATTGCGCCTCGGTTTCTTCGTCGTCGAGGGTTTTCGCTTGAGGCCGAGCGAGCGCACGGTTATCGCCGCGGGCAGTGGCGGCAGCCTCTTCAGCTCCTCGAGCATCAGCTCGGCCGCGCGCTTCTTCGACACCTTCTTCGAGGCGCCCTCGCCCACCGTCACCTTCTCGCCGACGATACACTTGGTCGTGAAGGTGCGGATGTGCGGCTTCCCGCTCTCCGACACCACCTTGAAGCTCACCGGCAGCCCCCGCTTCAGCGCCGTCTCGTGCACCAGGGACACCGGGCTCTTGATCTCCGCGTTCGGATCGTCTATTCCGCCGCTCGAGGCGACGCCGTTCTCGGTGAGAGAAGCGCCGGCCGCGGCGCCGACGCTCCCGGCGCTCCCGCCACTCGCCGGACATTCCTCCGGGATCGGCAGCTGGCGCAGCTGCTCGAGCGCACGACTCGCGGCGTCGTGGCGGGCCGCCTGGCCCGTCACGCCTCGCCCGACGAACTCGCGGTCTCCGACCTGGGCGCAGCGAGAGTCACACGTTTTAGCCAAGGAAATATGCAAATTTGTGAGGCGATTGTGATGTGAGGAGAATTCGGCGAGTGATACTTGCCTTCAGCGTGACGAGGTAGAGCTTGTCCTGCTTGGGTGCGTAGGGGTGATTGAAGGACAGATAGAGCGGATTGAATATACGGGGTATGTTGCCGTGCTGGAAATACTGCTGCGGGGTCGCGGGTGGCGCGTGTCTTATTGTGTAGACCGTCAGCTCGCCGCGTTTCATCGCCAGGGCGTTGAGCTCCACCGTCGGCGGCAGGTTTCCTGCGGGCGAAACGGAGTTAGATTGTCGTTTGAGTAGAACAATGTTTTTTTTTTTTGTTGTGTTTCTCCTCGTATTTGGAAAATATCTGCGTCGCTCTGGAGAAGACTTAAAAATATTATTTTTCCTATCCCTCCTCGAAAAATCGGTTAGGGTTTTCAAACTTTACGAAATCGAAAAAAGTTTGGCTTTAAAATTCAGTGAAAAATTCCGAAATCAGTATATCGCGGTCCGCCTTGCGGCGTTTTCTTCGAACGAAGGAAGAAAAACCCGGTTGGATCGATAAAAAAAGTAACCTCGATTTCAGTGACGTCGAAATTTCAAAAAAAAAAAAAAAAAAAGAAAAAAAAGTGCGAAATAGTGCATTACTATAGGAGTTGAGAAACAGGTTTTCTGCCGAGTATTGTACAAAATTTTACTTTGCAAGGTGTAAAATGGACGTATTACGCACGCGAAGCGGGAGTCATGAAAACCGTACTACGCATGCGTGTCGTCATTTGTCAAAAAGGAGCTTATTTTCCGTACGCGTTGCGCACACAAAATGTGGTTATTTTTTTATCGAAATCGGGAGAAAAGTATAGTACGCTACGTGGGAGGAGTGCAACTTTTCACCTCGTGTGAATTTCTCTGTGAATCAAACTTCACGCTCGGTGAAAAGTTGCACTTTCCTCCCTTGTAACGTAATGTACTATTTTTTTAAGACCTTATTTCACGTATTTTTGCCCGTACGTAACGAATTCGCCACCAGTTTTTCCTAAACGCGATAGTTTTCACGAAAAACTAAAAGAAAACTTGATTATTATCGACTTTTTCATTTTTTTGCATCAAGCGCTCACATGGGCTAGTTTATTTAAAAAGTATGATGTAACGACTTTACCTGAAGCGGAGGAGCCTTTACCGAGATGCCCGATTCTCATAGCTCTCGTGGGTTTCGGGGGTGGATGTCTGTACCAGGTCTTGGTGAGAGCCTCGGTTGCCGCGCTGTGCTGAGCCTTCTTGATGCTCTGACCTTCGGCCACGTATTCCTCCTCGCCGAGCTTGAGGGTCACGGTGAAGCGTTTTTTGTGCGCGGGCCCCTGCTCGTTGGTCAGTCTGTACTGATGCTGGAGCTTGTTGAACCTCGCGAGCTCGTTCACGAGACACATAGGCGTCTTTTCCTTCATGTTCGCGAGTGCCGCGTTCGTCACGTTCGCGGGATTCGGATTCGACGGCCGCGCGGACGGACTGTCGTCTCTCACGTCCACGCGACTGTTCTCCTCCTGGCTCGAGGCCTTCTTCTGCTCGGGGCTCTGGCCCTGCGGCAGCTGCGGCTGCTGCTGCTGCGGCTCGAGTTGCGGCTGTTGATTGGGCTGTTGGCTCGCCTGTTGTAGCGACGCCGACTGCTGCTGAAATTGTTGCTGGATCGTTTGGCTTTGTATCGTCGTCAGCGGCTCCATATTTCGGTTCAGTCCCACGGCGACCATCGTGCCTGTGTAAAACGCAGGATTTTCTTTTTAAACGATTTTTTGTGGTAAATCGAAGGTCTATTCCCGCCGTGCAGAGGACAAGTCGATCTCAAACGGTGCTGCTCAAATCACTGGACAGTTCGTACAGAGCGATTACCAATCGACGAGAAATACAGGGGCAATTTTCGGAGCACAATCACTTCGCAGGCAACGTGCGGACGTTTACTCACTACAAAGTCGCGGTCGGCGACCACTAGAAGCAGAAAGAGAAGCGAAACGAAATACGTAGCGTGCGAGGATTAGCGTAGGATGGGAGCATCGCAAAACAGAAGATAAGATAGAAAACAGAAAGAAAGAAAGAAACAAGCTCACATGCACTGGACTCTGCAACAACGTAATCAAAATGATCAAACAAAAATATCGATTTTCTTTTAATGTCTTTATGTATTGCGCAAGCGAGTCGGTTAATTGAGTACTGAATGTATGTTACGTTAATGTTACTTCAAAGCAGCGCTTGTGTTCGTAACAGTTGGAATTTAACCTCGGTATTTTTCGAGCGAGGCTCGCGAGAAAATGATTTTTATCTCAGTGAAATACAAAAATTTTGAATCTCGTTTGCCTCGACGATAAACCGACTTAAGCCTGCAATGAAAAATAGTTGGCTGATATGTTATAATTTGGTGAATAAAAGAACCGACCTTCAATGCACCCTGTAGGTCCAAACAATTGGTCCAAATTGTCACGCGATATGTTTAAGAACGGTCGATGATCTTTACCGTCCACACCGCTTAGCAGTACCAGAAAGAGGCACGCGGTTAATACTTTCTTGTAACGCCCTAACAAAATTAAAGAGACAATCGTGCTGTGAGTGCGCAAAGTTCCGGTGTTCCATCGATTAAGTAATTAAATAATTCAGCGTTATCACTTCCGTGTTTGCGATCTTTTTCCAAAGAGAGAAATTAAACAAACGATTGTAATATGCAGTTCAGCGAAAATCAATTTACATACGAAATAAAACTTCGTGAGAGAAGTGCAAAGAGAAACATAGTATCAATAATAAAAAAAACAAAATAAAAATAAATACGAGAACCAATCGAAAGACCTAAGGGATTCGAGGCTGCGCGGAATTCCTGCGGACTGCGGGCCAATGTTATTGAAACACTTTATCGTGTCCGAGAAACGAAACATCTGGAAAGACAGTCCAGAGGTAAGGATGTAAACATTTGCGGGAAAAATGCCAGAGACAATGTTCGCGATAATCGGTACGGTGCGACACCCGTCGGCGAATTCGTCGGCACTAGGGAAAAAGTGGATAGCGTTGGGACGGATGCAATCGTGCTATTAGCAAATCGAGTGTCGGTATCGCGACTGGTCCTCTGTGCTTCCTGCACTAGTCTAAAAAACGTTCAACGTCTCTCGTAACACGGGCAATGCTTCAGAATCACACGCGCAATAGATATCGCAAACTTTCTCGATGCTTTCTCACGATGCCGCTCGGTGTGAGACCACCGTGGTTGCAACGTACCGTTCGCATTTGGCGCGTTCACGCCCAGCAGCATCGGCTGGCGCGGGTTCCCGCCTGGCGGACCTGAGTGCTGCATGTGGTGCATCGAGAGAATTTGATGCTGCATCTGTGGCGTTCTGTGGGGCGCCGAATGCATGTGCTGGGCTTGGTGCGGCGGCACCATGTTTGTCTGTTGCATGGGACGCACAGGTCCGCCCATCCTGAACAACACACAAATTTGCATTACACATACAGTACATACGGAACATGAAATATAAAACATGAAACAACAAACAAAACGAAGCTAAAGAGGCAGTGATACTTCGCTCGGAAATTCTTCGCCAATGCTAAACGCCTATAGGGCTGTCTCTCTCGCACCTAGCGCTGTCTCTCTCGCACCTTTTTGTTTATCGAGCCTCCTGACCAAACGGTTCCATCTATCGAGGAGCCCGAAGCTTAGCCCAATTCTACAATACTTCCGCACATTCTATCAAAATCTACGCTCTATCTGTCAAATAGTTTAGGAGAAACTAGCCTTCAAAAATTTAGGCTGGAGAGGGGGAAGTACCACTGCCTCTTAAATAAAAAATAATTGAAACAAGTATAAACAACAAACAATAATTCTGACGTACATCATATTCGGAGCAAACTTGTTCTCTCTCAGTTGATTTTGCATCGAATGATGTTGATGCCGCAACATCCTATCCCCCGATGTTTGCCTCGACACCTGCAAAGATATAAAGACTATTAAAAAAATAACACAAACTGTGAATCCCCTGCATGGGCCTGACGCAAACGTGGCTCTCTGGACGGAGCACAAAGATAACTTCCAATCTGCAAAGACGGCGCAACAGAGGGAGTCCCCGTTGTGCGCCAGGAAGTGGGAAGCAGCCGATTGCCAGGAAATATCGGAAAGGCCCGAATAATCGAGACTACAAACGAAGAATCAGAACCGCCGAAACTCGAGCGCGTCAGACGAAAATCGGCACGTCGGTGGCGCGATTTTTCCCCACCGCTCGGGCGACTCGCGCGGGCGCTACAACCGCGGGACGATTAACGCGGCTTCTCGTCGCAAAAACGCTCGCGTAGACGTGAAGTGGGCTTGGCCCGGCTAATAATTCGTGGGCAACGCGAATACGCGGAGCGCGCGAGCGGCGCGAGGCTCGCGCCCGGCCAGCGTCTACGTACCTCGTGCGCGGAGCGTCGATGCCCCGAAAATGTGCGTTCCGAAGGGACTTATCGACGAGCCGTTTGCCGAGCGCGCCCGTTGCGAGGAGGATTTCGTCGTCGGCGGGTAGCGCAAAAGTCAGTCGCAGGGCGCAAGATGGTCGGGGGCTGGCGATCTGACTCGCGACGGGCTGACTCTCCTCCCCCCCTGACCCCGGCGCCGTGGCTATTTCGATGTTTCACTGCGCGGTGTACCCAGGACCTTTTTCGCGAAGCACTCGGCGAAGCACCCGCGGTGACACTCGACAAAAATCTGCACTCTCGGCCCGCACACACACACACACACACGACGCGCGCGCGCGACACACAACACACCGAAGGCTAAAATGCGGCCATTTTGAGCAGGTACCGTAGGTTCTGTGGCCGTAGGACACGTAGGACTGCTCTGCCTGCACTGAGAACTGCACAGCCCCACTCGCTCGCTCTCTCTCTCTCTCTCTCCCCCTCGCTCGTCCACCGCGAACGCCGACTCGAAATTCGTCGGCACTTGGAATCCGAGGCTAGCGGACGATCGCGGCTGTGCGTTGACACCGCCTAATGCACGCCGCAAATATCGCTCCTTTATTCTCCGTCGTCCGCTTCGGCGGCGATTTTCGCGAGAGATCGCACGCTCGAACGGCAGGTGTGTGTCTGTCTCCTTTGTACACCGCGTCTCCGTCCTTCGCGTACCGCCTAGTCCAGTTTGCCGTTCGCTCTGTCACTCGACACGCTCGACGCTCCTCTCCTCCTGCTTTTTTTTTCTCCGCCGTGATCTTATTATGCGCGCGAGGCTTCTGCTGGCGTCGCGCGGGCTTTCGGTCCCCCTCGACGCCGGTGCTGGGCGATAAGGATAGTGAGACTCTCGTCTCGCCGACGAATGTGTGTCCTCGCGCGCAATCTTTCCGGAACCGGCTCCTACGGATCGTATTCGTATATACAGATAAACACGTATTGAATGTGCACACAGATATGCCGCACGCGTGTGCAACACACATGCAATTTTTATGTAATCGATGTGTAATGAGAGAACTTCGCGCCGTTTTCTTCGAATCGACGTCCTGCTCGCGTGCGCCGATAAGGGACGGGAGGAAATGGGAACAATATCTGTGTGTGTGTGATAAATAATAATAATTTTATTTACAGTATTTACAGGGCGGTTTCATAGTTGTACTATGCACCGAAAATGTGCTAGTGATTCGTTCTTTGCGCCACGTGATGTATACATTTAACTGGTATGAAATTGTAAAGTAAAGTGCCGATACATGGTTCTTGCTAATCGAGAAACGGGGGCAGCTCGGTTTGATTTCACGCGTACGGTAATCACAGGCGATTCGCGCTATTCTCGCTCGCCTAAACACCGACCAATCGCGTTCCACTGGACGATTATTGCTTTCAACAGCGGCTCACACACTTTGTACCGACGAGTTGCGTTTGAAAAACTGCCGATATTCGAGTTTGTATCTAATATACTTTTTGCCTCGAGCGGCGGAATAATCGCTCGAACGATGAAACGTACATTTTTTCTTCGATAAAGAAGAACCGTTGTTTTATCGGTAACAAATTATTCTGACAAAAATGGTTTGCGATTGATGGTTCTTTTTTGTGTTTTGAACACAAAAAATTACAGAAGAATAATTTTTGAAAAAAACAAAGTACGTAAAAAAAACTTGAAGGATTTGGAACCTCGTTTGCAGTTTCGTATTTCGATCTTAAAGCTTTTCGCAATATCGTAAAAGTAACGAACAATCAATCATATGGAATTGTTTATCACCGATAAGAAAAAAATACGCACTAATTTAAAAACGTACTATTGTTCGTTTGTAAGAATTATTCACATTTGTTCGATCTAAGTGTTTTGATTACATTTTTATTCGAATATTACCTATGTCTGTTACATGCACACCCAAATAAACGTCTTTGAAACAAGTGCCGCCCTTTTGAGTATCAAAAGAGACGGAGCCAATGTTGAGCAAAAAATATTGCGAGGCAACGAAAAATATTTGGATACCAATAACGCATATTCGCGACAGACCCTATTACAGAGTTCCAGAGCGATTGAACGCGAGTGGTCGGTTCTCTTTAATTTCTAGACGTCTCCTTCGCTTCGCCTATCAATAACTTTTAGGGAATACGCGGTACTCTACCTACAATTATAATAACATATGTATATCGAATATCACAGAAACGATAGAAACCCCACTCATCGGGTGTGTATCCACTCGAAATAACGTCTCGCCACACGTGCGCCACACGTGCGCGAAGTCGACGCACATTGTTCAGCGATCGAAAGAAGAGAAACAAACTACTGGAGACTCGATGGACACGTTAATTTTTAATGTACAAAAAACGAGAGCTGTACATGATTATCGATCGACCGAGTCGACTCAACGTCCTGAACAGACACCGAAGTGCGATTTTACAATATTTTTCGATCAACAGAAAATACGATTCTCAAATTTGTCTTCCGATAAATTGACGCTCCGATATTTCAAAACAATGATTACGAATATATTTATTTATTTTTATTTTTTTTTGTTTCTGAAGGCCACAGTTACGCGAGAATAAAAAATTCTCCGTTTATTAATCGTTCTATTAGACTTTCATGCGAACAGCAATAGTTATCGACCGGGGCGTACTCTCTCTCTCTCCCTCTTTCTCTCTCTCACTCTCTCCGTCGTCGTAATTTCAACAGCGGCGATGATATGTCGTTCGCGTTCTCGCAGAGGATTCAATACGGAGGGAGAAAAATAACGAGAAAAATAGTTGATGGTATTTCTTTCTGTTTGTTCGACAAGCCTTTTCGGAGCAACGCGTGCTCGTGTGATGTTCAGCCGAGAGAGAACTGGAGGACGCAGCCGGCTACACAGTAGCGCATAGCGTCTCGTCTCGCGAACGAACGTCAAACAGTTCGCTTTCCGCTTCTTACACGCTGGGAATTTTCTTACGATGAAAAGAAAAGAAAAAAAAATAGAAAAAGAAGAGAAAAAAAGAAAAACAAAAGCAACGATGAAAGTAAAAAGATATGAAACAGGTCGAAAGAAGATCAGTCCTCCGTGATAAACGATTAAAAGCATAATATTTAATTTAAAGTCTCCACATATCGGCTATACTTAATTGCGCCCGTAGGACGTTTACCCTTCGGAATTCCGCCTACCGTATCTCTCCTTCCTTCACTTTCTCTATCGCCCCCCCCCCCCCCCACGGCTCCCTTCTCCTCCTCCTCTCGCTTTCAATAATTTTAATAATCTATCAATGCCCCCTCTACAGCACCGAAAGTCTTAACTTATTTTAGTGGCACCATTGTGATTAAGTTTGTGATTTACGACGAGCCACCCGTCCTCCTGGACCGAGTGCAAATATTCCTCCAGCAGTTTCGCGAGATTGCGCCGCTTGAAGCGCAACGACTCCTTCACGATGTCCCGCACGAACGAGAGTCGTATGTCGAGCGTTCCTTGGATTTTGTGGAGATGCGAGAAGAGGGTCGCGTAATCTGAAACATTGGGTGAAAAATTAAGAGATTAGAGTCGTTTAAAATCATTTGGGTGTCTCGTCGCAATATTATCGTGAGAATCAGTGAAGAAGTCGACAAATTGAGTACACGGAATACGAAAAATTATCTCGGAACCGCGAGTCGCCTGTTGCCGACAGTTTCAAAATTATCTCGCTTTCTCTATCTTTTTTTCAAGGTGTTTCATTTTTAATGAATAACACTTACTCGTGCCCCTTTTTCGAACCTCCTTGTAAACGAGTTCCCTGATCGACAGATTGTGCCGTCTGATGTCCTCGAGTTCCTTCTTTGTCAGCACCTTCTCCTTCTCCTTCTCCTTCCCATCGCGCTTCTCGTGATCCACGTGATTCGTCAGCCTCTCCTGCGCCGCACTCTCGACGTGCGCGCCGCCCTCGTCGTCCGTCGCCGCGACGTCGTTAGCAGCAGCGACTTTGCTTTCCGTTCGCGCGACGCATTCCGCATTCTGTGGCTTCCGCTCGCCTGTCGCCTCGGCGATTTTCGCGCCCTCGCCGACGCTGTTGGCGACGACGATCGTCGTCGTCGTCGCGGGCGCGAGAACGGGCGGCAGAGGCGGCGTCGGCGGCGGCGGCGGATTCTCGGGCGGCGGGGAGGCCGCGACCGCGGCTACCGCGGGACTGTCGCTCGACTCGACGGGAATGGGCTCGAAAATCGGTATCGCCGGGATTTCCGCGAGGCCGTTCACCAGCTTCTCCGGGAGAGTCGGCGAGGCGGGCGCGAGGCTCGCGGCGAGCGGCGCGGGCGAAGGCGACGTCGGCGAGTACGACGGGGCGTTCCCGCCGATCGCGAACTTGGGCTCGACCTGCCAGGGAACCGGGGACGGTGGCGCCGATCTGCTGGGCGAGTACGACGGTCTCCGCAGGATGAAGTCCTTCGGTATGGGGCCGGGTTTCCGTTTGTTCGGCGGCGCGCGCGGCGGCCCGACGCCGCCGTCCGCCAGCGCCATCGAGCGCTTCAGGGCGCCTTTCGCGGACAGCGAGCCCGACGAGGACGTCGACGACGAGGAGGTCGAGCCAACCATGTCTATGTCCGCCTCGTCGACCATCATTCTCTTGTCGATTTTGAACGGATTGCCTGTTGATTCGAAATATCAATACATTAATCTTATGTATATTTTGGAAAGTTATTTGTCCGTTTGTCTGTTTGTCTGTCTGAGCTCCCTTAATTACAGTCTGCCCTGAATAATAAAGCCATGTCCCTCCCCCCTTAATTCACGTCTGTCCCAAAATTAGAAATTTTTATTTGTTATCCAGTTGTTACTTCACTAAAACCGAGGTTACTTTTTTTTGGGTTGATCCAACCTGGATTTTCTTCCTTTATTCGAGAGAAAACTCTATAAGGAAGATAACGCCACAAGGTGGAACGCGATATCTGGATTTCTGAATTTTTCACAAAATTTTAAAGCCGGAAGTTGACCTGCATTTTTCGCGAAAAAAAATGTTCGGTTTCGTAAAGTTTGAAAACCCTATCCGATGGGAAATTTCGCGCTTATTCCGAAAAGCATCGTTGTTGGTCCGAAAAAGAAAAAATTCAACGAGGAAAACGCGAGAAATGATTTTTCACGTTTTTCGAAAATTCATCACTTCACTAAACTTGAGGTCACTTTTTTTTTGGATCGATTGAACTTGGTTTTTTTTGCGTTCGAAAGAAAACTGAATAACGAAGATAATAACGAAGAGAAATTTCGCAAGGCGGAACGCGATATCTTGATTCCTGCATTTTTTACAGAATGTTATTCTCAGACCCCTAGAAATCGTAAACAAATGAAAGGGAAAATTTGCGATTTTTCAGGGTCTGAATTTAACATTCTGTAAAAAATTCAGAAATCAAGATATCGCGTTCCGCCTTGCGACATTCTCTTCGTTATTCTGTTTTCTTTCGAATACAAAAAGAAAATTCAGGTTCCATGAATCCAAAAAGAAGTAAGCCCAATGTTTATCAGGTGTCGAAAAAAAGTGAAAAATCATTTATCGCGTTTTTCTCGTCGAATCATTCATTTTTCGGACAAACAATAGTGCTTTTCGAAATCAGAGCAAAATTTCCCATCTGATAGTCTTCAAACTTGACGACATCGGAAAAAAAAAAATTCTCGATTTTACAAAGTTTGAACGTTAATTTCACGTTAATACCCTCAACGATCTAATTACGATTCGAGAATGTAGCGAGCGCGCGAGCCACTACAGCCTGCTAGTAAACAAATAATTAACAGCTCTGCAGAACGTCGGAAGACTTCAGCTCACCGAACATGTGTTGTCTGACGGGAACGCTTTCGATTTCCCGAAGCGGCGGTGTCATGCGTTTGAGGTACTCCTGGTAGTTGCCCATCTGCGCGACGGGCATCGAGTGAACGTAGTCGTCGTCCAGGAGTTTGGTGTGCGAAAGACCGCTCTGCAGGAAGTTGGCCCGCATTCTGACCACCTGGTCAAGGAGCGACTTGCGCGGCACATCAAAGGCGTTTCTGTAGCTCTGGGCGCCACGCTGCTGCTGCTGATTTCGCACAAGACCGACCACGAAGCCGCCGAACTCGTTCAACTGATCGCGCAGACCGGTGAACTTGTCTTGCAGCAGGGGATGGGAAACCTGGAATATGAAAAACGTCGATTACACCGCTGAGTCTACAGATTAAACGTTCGTTAACAAAAAAAATGTATCCTTAAAGCAGACATCTCGTGAGTGAAAAATTAATATCTCAATTAACGGAAGTCATATCTCGGCGATGAACGAGAATGAAACTCACCAGATCCTTTTTCAACGGCGATCGCGGAATGACCCTCACGCCCTCGGTAATCGCCGTGGAGTTGCCATTCGAGAGCGCCTTTATCGCGCTCGCGTTCGCCACCTGTTTCGAGATCACCTCGTTGCACAGTCTATCGAACTCGATCTTCGCCGAGTTCTTGAGGCGCTTCAGATAGTTCAGCACGCTGTACGACAGGAAGTTGTCCATGTTGTCGGGTATGAGAGTTTGCGCCAGTGGCGTCGGCGCTCCCATCCGCGTTAGCGCTCTTCTCAACGACTGCAAACAGAACACGCATGATTCAATATTTTCTCCACGTCGAAAAAGCGAAATTACTTCTCGTCTCAAGAAAAAAAAAGCAAAAATAAATCGCTCACCGCCGCGTAATACGTGGGCATGGTGCGCATGTAATTCTGAAACTGCGTGCGCCACTCGTTGGTGGGTTTCAACCGGTGAACCTTGAACAATTCCTCGAGCAGCGGCAGCAGCACGGGATAATTGTACGGCATGACGAACAAATTGACGCAGGTGAGGTTGGTGCTGGCCTTGAGATAGCCGAAGGGATGCCCGACCTCGCTGGACTTGTACGAATTCGCGACGAAGACTTGCCAACAGGTGGTCGGCTGTTTACGCGCGAGAATGAACTGCGTGAGAGGACTGGGCTCCAACTCGTACTTGTCGAACGGCAGATTCTCGATGACCATCGGCTCCTGACTCGTGCACGTGAATTTTACGTTCGGATGCGCGGATCTCGGCGGCAGCGTCGTCGCGCTCAGATCCGGCCAGAAGCTCTCGGGTATCGGCCAAAAGCCCACGGGAAATCCCTTCTGCGCCTGACGCGGCACGTAGATCAATCTTCGGCAGGAGTGCCACGCGGCGGTTCCCGCTAGCGTGAGGGAGAGCGCGCTCGCCGCGTTCGCGGGGTACTGGGCCCGCGGACCGTTCGCCAACGCGGCGGCGGCGGCGGCAGCGGCGGCGCCGCTGCTGTTGGGCACCCCGGGGCCGTTCGCGGCGGCGGCCTCGTCCTCGTTGTCCTCGAGCTCCGGATGGCCCGTCGCCGTCGGCGTTGTCGCCGCCGGCGCCGGCAGCCCCTCGCTCGTCAACGGCGGGGGATCTGGTCCGATCTTTTCGAAATTTATAACAACCCCAGACTGAACCTTCTGTACGAGCGAATCTATACACTGCATCATCATCCTGTGTGACGTTATACAGTACGAGCGTCCTTTGGCAAAGGAAAAACAAACAAAAAAACACACACACAAAATTTATCAACGACCCACGACGTGTTTTTCTTTTGCTTCTGTATTTTTTTTTAATTAACTTTTTTTTTTTTAGATAACAAATCGGCTCATTTTGCGTTTATCTCTCTCTCCGGTTACCGTTCGATTTTTTAGCTCGTCGGAGGGGATTGAGAATAGTGATTTTCGTGACTCTTTGGAACTTTGGTATCTCTCGAATCGATAAAATAGAAGGAATCGGCTGTTGTCTTACCTCCCGTGACCTCGCACATCGCGTCTATCGGCGAAGCGTCGCTCGCGACGAGTCCCGTGTCCCTCTCGATCGCCGGTGTGCCGGATAGTCGGAGGACGAGCGAGAACAATCGCTGGTCCCATCTAAACGGTTCTTTGGTCAATTCTGAGCCCGGTATGGGCGAGTGCATTGGTAGGGTAAACTGGGGAAACAAATAAACAGATGAATACATAAAAACCACCGGAATGTTTAGTTTTTTCGTGATATCGTTGACGAAACTCGTCCGCTTACATCCTGATGTACTCCGCTGTTGGTAGTATACTTTCCCCCGTCTGTTATGAGAACAATCACCGAGGGTTCCAAGTAAAATGGGCATCTGCCCTGTCCATAGGTGTCGATACCTGTCTGCATGCGATTCAGGTTCAACACATCGAGAGCGTGCTTCAGAGCGGCACCCAGTGTTGTGAGCCCCACGCACTGTAGATTCTTCAGCTCGTTCATAAAAGTCGCCAGATTCTCCTTCCATCCTGCCTATAATGTGAACAAATCAATTATGTACGATAACGACAATGCATCATATTTTTTTCTCCCTAAATCCCAAGTCAATCCGTACCAAGCTTCAACACAAAATCACTGTTGGTTTTCACAAAGTAAAAAGCAAAAATACCTTAATATTCTGTGGCGGATCCTCGAAGGTCAACAGCATGTAGCGATCGCCCCGGCTCTCCGACGATCTCTGCCTGACCTGCGAATCAGAAGATAAAAATCAAGTTGGTGCCTGATCACTCAGCGCCTGTCGCAAGTGTCCACCGGACGTCTAGCTGAGAGTGACTGAGAAAAATATCGCGGGAGCAAGAGAGAGGGCGGCGCGTGCGAGGGAAAGGGAGAGAGCAAGAGAGAAAAAAGAAGGGGAAAGAAAAGAAAAAAAAAAAACATCTCCAAGCCAGAGGGAAAAGCTGTTTGGCGTACCTTGACGAAAGTCTCGACCGCGCTTTTGGCCACGTCCAGGAGTGTCGGTCGCCCGCCCAAATAGGCCCTCTGATTCATGGATGCCGAGGTGTCGATAAGAAAGACTATTATGGTCATCTTTGGACGCGAAACGCTCGTAGCGTGTCCCGCGCCCGCGACACAGCTCACGACTCTGGGCAACGCTGGCCCGCTGGCCGCAACCGTGGCCCGAGACCCCGAAACCCGCGTCCACGGAACCAGCTAGGCTAGGGGCCCTGCCGCGACGTAGCGCATAACTTGTACGGCCATTGAACGAGCGTATCTTCCGCGGAACAACGTAACCCAACTCGACGAATATCCCCCCTCCCCCCCCGGCCTCCACCTTCCCCCCAGCAGCAGCAGCAGCAGCAGCAGCAGCAGCACGCGTTTCTTCCTCCCAACGCGCTTCTTCCCGATAAATAAATCTCGGTGCGTTGGCCCCGTTGCGTCGCTACACTTTTTTTCTTCCCTCGCGGTATCGTGTATGCTTTTTGCGCCCCCTCGGCCCCTAATTCCTGCTATTCGCGGGCCTCCTCGATGCGTGCGGCGACGGCGGTGGCGGCGGCAGCGGCGGCGGCGACTCGCGCTGCTGCTCTCTCTCTCTCTCTCTCTGTCCCGCTCTCTCTTTCTCTCTGTCTCTCTCTCTCTCTCTCTCTAGCGGTCGCTCTGCGGGGCCCCGGTCCGACCTCCCTGTCCTCGCTCGCGCTACTGAGACTCGTTAACAGCCGCTGAAAATTTCAGCCGCCACGCTGCTACTACGGCTTCTCGCGCGATAGTGCCAGTCCGGAGGCGCACGATCTCTTCCCCCCACCCTCGCACTCGTTCGCCGCTATACGCCCGCCGTTGCCCCCACCCCTCGCGCGCACTCCTGTCTTCTGCTCGCCCGCTTCTCCCGTCTTTTCTCGCGCTTTACTCTCGCGCCTCTCGCTCGCCCGGCGGCACGAGAGACCCGAGACTCTCGTTACAGAGTCGTACCGTCGTACGTGACATATGTGCGTATCGACTTGTATCGTCTTCCCCCTCCGCCGCTCCCGTCGCAACCCCTAACCGCCCGCCTAGCAGCGGCTTCTCCTACGGACCCGCGCGACTTAGTCGCGCCGCTTCTGTATTTACTCGTTTCCCGTACTTGTTGCAAGCGCCTCGCTTATTTATGTATTTCGCGGCTAATTCGCGCAGGCTTCACTCGGGACTCGGACACCGATGCGCGGTTGGACAGGTCGCGGGCGACAGCGGCACGCGAAACATCGGTTTTGTTTACAACCCGAGGAAGATCTCGGCGGCTCGAGATTGTTGTACGCGTTTTTTTTTTTTTTTCTTTTACGTCATATAGCGACGTGAATAGGAAATTGTGAGAGGTAGGGTCGGTAGGGACGTGAATATGGACGGAGAACGAGCGAAAAAGCAGCTCAAACGGTCCGGGCTGGTCGACGTGTTAGCGGAGAAACGAAGGGCGGTAAGGTTTAACCCTCTTGGGCACCGAGAACCGCCAAAAATGCGGCGGCGTAGTGGAAGTAACACGATATCTACTGTATATAACACGGGGGATGGGATTGGTGATCGACTGTAGGAACGGAGTTGGCGGTATTACGAATTTTCGCGAAACATGGATGTCCAAGGGCAGGAGTAATTTGTGATATTAAATTACCATTTCTGGTTGTGTAATAAGATGGTTGTTGTACATTTTGCGTTTCTTTTTCTTTTGTAAGATGAGAAACCTGTCGGATAGACCGGTAATTTGAGGACACTCGTCAGCTGACTCGGGCAAAATGGCGCGCGATTTAAAAGGCCTTGCGTTTTTTTTTATGATTAAATCGAAAATCGAAAATACGAGATGTTCCACCCGCTAATTTTTTGAAGAGGGAAGTTTTATTAATTTCTTATATTTCAACAGACGGCAGAATCGATTTTGAAATTTCCCTTCAACAAAAAGAGAGTGAGGATTTTAACGGATTTGAAGGACGTTCCAAGGAGCTGCAAGGGAGTTTTGTACTGGATGTTTCGCGACGGCAGAGTGCAAGGTATGTAATGCAGTTTTAACAATTCCTTTAAATAAAAACCGAGCGATAATCGTTAATTGAATTTTCCACACAATTTTCAGATAATTGGGCCTTCCTGTTCGCGCAAAAATTGGCGTTGAAGAACCGCGTGCCCCTGCACGTTTGCTACTGCATTCTGCCGTCTTTCCTCGGGGCTACGATTCGCCACTACAAATTCCTGGTCAAGTCGCTCGCCGAGGTCGCAAGAGAGTGCAATGACCTGGATATTAATTTTCATCTCCTGCACGGCGAGCCGAATAGCGTCGTCCTGAATTTTGTAAAGAAGCACGGAATAGGCGTTCTCGTTGCGGATTTTTTCCCACTGCGATTGCCGCGCTTCTGGCTCGACGATTTGAAGAAGAAACTCGCCGAGAGTATTCCTATAATCCAAGTAATGAAATTCACAAAAAAGAACAAAAAAATCCGAACAAAATCGAGAAAAGAAAAAAAAATTTCATCGCCACGAATTTGCTCCAGGTCGACGCTCACAATATCGTCCCATGCTGGGTGGCCTCGGACAAGCTAGAATATGCAGCGCGCACGATTCGCACCAAGATCAATTCCAAGCTCGACGAGTATCTCACGGAATTTCCGCCTCTCGTTAAACATCCGCACAAGTGCGCGACGAAATTTCCGAAAATTGATTGGAAAAATTGTCTCGCGGACGTGAGGGTAGACAGGAACGTCGAGGAGGTCGCCTGGGCTGTCCCCGGCTACAAAGCTGGCATTCGTCAGCTCGAGGACTTTATAGAAAAGCGTCTCGTGTGGTACGAAGCGAAGCGCAACGACCCGATGAGCAACGTACTCAGTAATCTCTCGCCGTGGTATCACTTCGGCATGATATCGACGCAGAGGTCGATTTTGGAGGTGAGGCTACACGTAAAAAAGCACAAGGAATCGGTTGACGCTTTCATGGAAGAAGCGATCGTGCGACGGGAGCTCGCTGACAATTTTTGCTTCTACAACGAGCATTACGACAGTCTCGAGGGCGCCAATAGTTGGGCCCTCGAGTCCTTGAACAAGCATCGGTAATTTTTTTTAAATAGTTGTCATTTTTGCACGAAACAAAAAATTATAAAAAACAGATCCAACTATCAGTCGAAAAAAGATCTAGTAACAAAAATACCACCACTGTTGTATTATATTTGGGTTGATGTTGTATACACGGCGCGGCAGAACGGACAAAAGGGGATATATTTACAATCGAGATGAGTTGGAGAATTCGTTGACGCACGACGATCTGTGGAATTCGGCGCAAAGGCAGTTAGTCGTTGAGGGCAAAATGCATGGATTTTTGCGGATGTACTGGGCGAAGAAAATTCTGGAGTGGACCGAAAGTCCCGAGGAGGCCCTCGAGTGGGCGATTTACTTGAACGACAGATACAGTATGGACGGTCGCGACCCCAACGGCTACGTCGGTAGGTTTCAAATCCTCGTCTATTCGGCTGTGCCTTCGAATCCACGAGTTGAACGAGTCCCTTCGAATTTCAGGATGCATGTGGTCGATCTGCGGAATCCACGATCAAGGCTGGAAGGAGCGCGAGATCTTCGGCAAAATACGTTATATGAATTACAAGGGATGCGAGAGGAAGTTCGATGTCAGAGCCTTCGTGATGAAGTGGGGCGGGAAGGTCGTGGATAAGAAGAAATAAGGGAACGAGTGATTAAAAAAGAATCTCATTCCCCGCAACAATGTACAAATCTTCGTTTTTGTGGCGTTCTTTTTTAAGTTTGTAGTCTCGAATGATGTAAAGTTTATATACGAAAAAATATATTTAATTGTTTCAGCTGCACAAAATTATGCGTTGCGGATAGGATTTCGAAGGTCGCTCATGGTTGCGTCGAGCGCGGCAGACGAACTCGGTTTCTCGCAGGAATACCGAAGAAGCGACCGTGCGTCAGTCGATCGTGCGCGGCGTCGCGACGCTCGACGAGGCCGAGAAATTTCGCAACTCGATGAGAGCGCGAGGCACGGGCTCGTGCGATCTGAGGGAAACGGCGGCCGCCTTGAGAGCGAAAGCCACGCATTCTGTCTCGTTGAGGCCGCGATACGAGCCGGTTATAACGGCAGCGGCAAGACAATCGCCGCAGCCGCTCACGCTGAACTTCTCGCCGGAGTCGGGTTTTCGTATTTCCTGGGCGGGATACCAGCGCGACTGAATAGGTCCGTCGCTGGACCTCGCGGTTTCCCCGGATTTTCGAGAGGGGTCGAAAAACGGTTCCATCGTCGATCCTCTTCTCGTAACCTGATGGAAACACAAAACGTGAACTCGTCGTTTGGATAATTAACGTTTAGGCGTGCGATCATCGATATACGTACGAGAATCCCACGGGAGCCCAGCGTCGTTATTACGACCGGAACGCGTTCGGCCAATCCTTTAGCGAGTTTCGATATCCGCTCGACACTGGGACGACCGGTGTCCTCGTCAGTCGGCGACGGAAATCCCAGATACTTGGCGATCGCCACGAGCTCGTTGACGTTCGGTGATACGAAGCGGAGAACCGATTCTTCGGCGCCTCGGCTGCCGTCGATCCACTCCGATCCCGACTCGAAGATCAGCGGGGCTTTCCTTATATCCGTCGGCTCGTACCAGACTGACGAATCAAATATTTGAGAATTTAACTTCGCACATATGAAATCTAGGAAATTATATTTATTTATTTATTTATTGTTCAGTGAACGGGGCAAGCCCGTTGACAAAAGTATAACAAAAAATTGCCAAAAGAGCAAACCATCAAGCAACACACGAAAAACAATAGAAAAAATAGAAAAAGAATACAAAAGAAATATCTTTACAACATCGACAAATAAAATAGGTATATTTGAATGCTGAAGGTGACTTGGCGCCCCGCGCGAAGCTTCGAGAAATGGCCGTGAGGTGGCGCCGGCGTATCGACAACTGCTGCCACCGCACGCGTCAAGAATGCGTCTCTTCATTCACACATCCACTCACGCATTCCTGTCCAATTTCCAACGCGTACCCGTCCCACTATCAGTGCGTTTGTTGTTTTCTGGAATTCGCATCGCGCTCGAACGAAACAGCAAATTGGCTCGAATTTTCGCCGAAACGCGAGACACCGACGACCGAGGCTCCAGAGAGCTCGCGAAAAGATGGGCAAATCCATGACGGGAAAAATTGCCGCCGCGTGTACAGCGGTGGCGTTTATTTTGGTTGTCATCGCGTTCACCACACCCAACTGGCTGGAGACCGACGGCAAGCTCGAAAAGCCAAAATTCATCAAAATCGGTAAACAATCAAACTCCGTTCACTCGTCCTATTCAACAATCGAAAACGCCTCCAAGTCTGGGGACAATTTTTGGAGCAACAAGAACAGCGCCTCAATATGGAATCCACAGTCGTTTGATTTTCAAATTATCATGCAACGAGTTATTCGGTTCAATTTATCTGCAACACTCGGACATCAGAAGCAAAAAACTGGAGCGACCATGATTCTCTGATTCCAGTGTTAAATATTAATCAAAAATATTTTATGTTCATCCCCCTGCCGGCTTTTGATTCAGATTATAGTGAATCAACAGGAATCCCGAACCACCGAAGAAATTCACTCGACATACAATTTCTTCATACTTTGAATCCTAAAACATCTGACTGCGAACAAAATTTAATTTTTTAAATTCCACATCGGTGTGGAAAAATGTGGCAAACATTTTTTTTTCTCCAAAGCAATTGTGCTTTTTTTCTCCCCTATTTTTTAAATTCTACATCTGTGAAAAAACTTGACACACGATTTTTTTTTTTTTTTATAAAATTAATAATTGCAGGCTTTTGATTCAGATTATAGTGAATCAACAGGAATCCCGAACCACCGAAGAAATTCACTCGACGTACAATTTCTTCATACTTTGAATCCTAAAACATCTGACTGTGAACAAAATTTAATTTTTTTAATTCCACATCGGTGTGGAAAAATGTGGCAAACATTTTTTTTTTCTCCAAAGCAATTGTGCTTTTTTCTCCCCTATTTTTTAAATTCTACATCTGTGAAAAAACTTGACACACGATTTTTTTTTTTTAATAAAATTAATAATCGTGTTTTTTTTCCCCCAGGACTTTGGGAAGTTTGCTTCCATGGCTTCCAGGACACCCGCCACTTGTATGACACGCGATTCTACGGCTGCTGGTGGGTCTTCGAGGAGGAATACTACATAATTCACGACATGGTGCTGCCGGGATTCTTCGTGTGGACGCAGTTCTTCTTCACGCTGTGCATGACGCTGCTCCTGATCGGCGCTTTCCTCACGGCCCTCTACACCTGTTGCTCGCGGCGCCACGCCAAGTACCAGCTGCTGCTGTGGGCGACGGGCGCGAATCTCACGTTGTCGGGCGCGTGCGGCATCATCGCCTGCATTATATTCGGGGCGTACGGCGACGGTCGCGACTGGATGCCCAACTGGGAGCACAACGACATCGGCTGGTCGTACGCCCTGGGCGTCGTCGGCAGTTTCGTCCTCGTGGCCGCGGGAATTCTCTTCCTCGTCGAGGGGCGAAGGCACAGAAAGAAGACCGAGCAGATTCTCGGCGAGGAGCTCAAGACCCACACGACTATATAATAGCGAGCGTCCGTCGACAGACTTGACAATTTGTTTTTTTTTTACCATTTTACGATCGATTTTTCGAATCGACGAGACGCCGACGACATTCCGTTTGCTCTCGATTCATCTCCCCGAGAATCTCGTGAATCTCACTAGCATTTATCATTCGAGATTATTTTTTACACAGACAAAAATGTAGGTCTACATTAACTGCGAATTATCATTCGATTAATTTTTTTTTTTTTTTTTTTTTTTTTTCTTGACGAAATTTCGTTAGCCAATTATGAATTTACACCGTCGCCAAAACGACGTCGATTTCGTTGCGCGAGGAAACGCGCGCGCGGCGCAAATTCAATCCGTCCAATATTGATATAGATAAGAATAATATTAATGCAGCGCAATACAAGGGTAACATTTGTAAATACATACATATATACGTGCATATTATATGACCGAAGGAGGAGGTGCCTTGACGAACACCAATAAACGAGTTATTTATCACCGCAAGTTTCCTCTCTGAACTCGGCCAACGTCCTAATTGAAATCGTTTTTGCGGATTGTGCAGGAAAAAGACTTCACTTTTTCCCGCGCCGCCTGTCCTTAAGTTCGCAGCTTTTCTCGCGCCACCGAGGCCTCCGATCTTTGTCGCATTGCATTCCACATCCTCCCACGTATCGCGTTTCACCGCCGGCTATGATTCATTTGCGAACAAAACACGCGTGACTCCGTCGCGACGTCGCTTTTTTACAGGGTGGGTCTCTCGCTTGCCGTCGCCGAATGGGACCTTGGCTCGCGTAATTATACGCGTATTATATCATGCGCGGTAGTCGCAGCCTCTTTGCGAACAAAAAAAAAAGTGCATTATAGAAAAAATGGTGCAGGCCTCGAGAGCGGATATGTAACGACGCCTCCGCGATTATTCACACGACCGATTCCTTTGACTCTACCGTGAGAATTGTATCCCATGTATGTAGATTACTACCGCTACAGTAGAACCTCGCAGAACACTTTCCACGGGTACTCGCACGTACGCAGCTAAATACCCGAAGTCGTTCGTCTGAGTCAGAATTCTTTAAAGCAATATCTCAGCACGAGATGCTGCTAAAAATTCCCCCTCCCCTTGCCGATCACAGCTTCGAGAAAAGTTTCATCGAGTGCGAATATAGCTATAGAGCATTCAACGAAACCTTTCTTGAAGCTGTAAAATGTCGGTACGCGTGAACAATGTTTACAGATTTTATTACCGACTGCGGTATTTATTTATTTTTGTCATTTTTTTAACCCTCAATGTGCACACCGGGGTCGTTGACCCCAAATTTGCACGCAGTGCGCAGCTAGTTTGGGCGGACGTGTGCACACTAAGGTTTAAAATTAACTATTTAGTTTCGGGGGACCCGACTGTATTTTCTGAAAACTCTTCGTCGCTTCGCCCGCAGGTGGAATGCGCCACACGCGCCGACGCGCGAGCTGCGCAGGCCAGCGCCGTCTTTTTTCCCATTACAGTGAAAACACATATTCTTATGCCGCCCGCCGGATGAGTGGGATTCATTCATCGCATCGTAGTTACATAAACCTGGTATAACTCTCGCGAAATCGAGGAGTCAACGCGGTTGGTTTCTTCGTTGCTGCTGGTTTCCACCCATCCGTTAGGTGTGTGTGAGAGTGGCCCCTCTGCCTCGACCACCACCACCACCACCACCACCACCATAACCACTGGCACCTTCGCGACGTTCGTGTCGCGTTCGCTGACGCTTGGGTGTGGTTAACGTGGGATCTGCTTGCAACGCTGAACTCATTCGTTCGTCTCGTTCGTCGCCGTGACGTCCATCGTGTGTCCGTCGTCCGCGCGATCGTCGATGAAATTGTGCCGTGGAAATAGGACAACGTGGACGGTGCAACCGCAGTCGCGATCGAGCCGCAGAGCTCGACGCTAGTGAACGAGTGACGCTCGATTCTTCGAGTGACGATTCTTCGAGAGAAGAAAAAACGACACGAGCAACGAGAACGATGTCGGGGAAGAAGCGAAGCCTGTCGGGTACCGTCGGGGTCGGGATCTTCTTCGTCGCGTTTATCTCCGTCTGCGTGGCCTTCGCCACTCCCGCGTGGCTCGTCAGCGACACCAGGATAACAGGCGCGAAACTCGACAGGCTCGGACTATGGAGTCACTGCTTCAGATCGTTGCCCGATCCGCAGCAGTCCGACGCGCCGAGACGTTATTTCGTCGGCTGTCGGTGGGTCTACGATCCCTTCACCGCTGGCTACTCCGACATTCGGGGCTTTCTTTTGCCTGGTAAGTCCGTGTCCGGCGTCGCGTCGTTTTGTAAAAAAAAAAAAAACCGAAAAATATCCCTTGTTGGAAAAAATCTCGCACAAATACCGTGAGAATTCATTAAAAAGGTGAAAAAATGCCGTATCAAAAAAGGTAAAAAAATATGTCGTACGAGATATGTAAACAAAATAATAGTTCGTTCCGTGTTATTTTTACGCGAATTTTTGTTTTCGTTTTTTTCTTCTCTTTTGCAATCCTCGTCAAGCAATTTTTTTTGTTCACCTCGTTTATCTCCGAAAACGAGAAAAAAATCCCGCACGAATACCGCGAGAATTCATAAAAAAGTGAAAAAATGCCGTATCAAAAAAGTAAAAAAATATATCGTACGAGATATGTAAACAAAATAATAGTTCGTCCCGTGTTATTTTGCCGCGAATCTTTTTTTGTTTTTTTTCTTCTCTTTTGCAATCCTCGTCAAGCAATTTTTCGTGTTCACTTCGTTTATTCGTCTGTTTTTTGTTTGTTTCACGACACCAGGATTCATGGTAGCGACCCAGTTCTTCTTCACGCTGTGTTTCCTATGTTGCCTCGTGTCATTCGGGCTGATTATGCTGTTCGTGCTGTGCTGCCTGCCGGAGCAACAGCGTTACGTCCAGCTGATCCAATTCATAGGATTCATCCTGCTGGCCGCGGGAACATGCGGCGCTCTGGCGGTCATAATATTCGCGTGTTTCGGCAACACGGACGGCTGGATGCTGGGCCACGAGAACAATTATTTTAGCTATTCCTTCGGCCTCGGTGTGGTGGGAGCCGTTTTGTGCCTCATCGCGAGTCTGCTGTTTCTCGTCGAGGCGAATGTGCAGAAGAAGAAGCGCGAGTATCTCAAGGAGTCGCAGATGCGCTTCCAGCTCTCCGGTCGCACGTGAACAACCGCGAATCATTCCGTCCGGCGTCCTAACGCCCCGCTGCACGTCTCTCGTTCTCCCTACAATTATCCGTCCACAAACGAGTCGTTCTTGTGAATCTCGCGCATGCATCTTGTTCGCAAACGTATTCGTGGATTCGTGCAGCTGTGTTCAATCGCCTCACACGTATGTGTAGTGAATAATTATTTAAGGTCCCATCCGACGTGTTTTGTATTCACTAGAATCGTAAATATCGTCACTCTGATCCGTCCTCGAGTACAAACGTAGCTCTTAGATGACTAAGTCGCGACACGCACGTCGAGCGAACGTTTTACTTTCGTCCGACTCGATCGCTTATTACCGTAATATTTCGATAATACGATCTTATTTTGTACGTACCAAATAAAGACTTTTTATCTATTGTAAAGCCGACTTTGTGCGTCCAATCCTTTCCTTTCTCAACAAATTATCGCTCGTGGTGAAATAATAATTACTCGGATTAATGATTGGTTATAATTATATACTAGCAGGTTGTCGTGCAGAAATCGAGAAATTTTTTTTTCGATTTCGTAATGTTTGAAGACCCAATCCGATGGGAAATTTCGCGCTGAATCCGAAAAGCACCGTTGTTTGCCCGAAAAACAAAAAACTCGACGAGAAAAACGCGAAAAATGATTTTGCACTTTTTTTTTTTAATTACGGCACTTCACAAAGATTGCCGTACTTTTGAAGTTACTTTTTTTCAGATTGATCGAACCTGGATTTTCTTTTTGGGTTCGAGAGTAATTTCTATAACGAAGGGAATGCCGCAAGACGAAACGCGATATCTTGATTTCTCCATTGTTTACAGAGTGTTAAAGTCAGACCCCCAAAAATCGTAAAGGGACAAAATCGTAAAAAGACAAAAATTTCCCTTGTAAAAATTTGCGATTGGCTTTAAAATTGTGTGAAAAATTCCGAAATCAAGATATCGCGTTCGGCCTTGCGGCGTTCTCTTCGTTATAAATTTTTCTCTCGAACAAAGGAACAAAATCCAGGACTCGAATCGTAATTGTCGGAAACGAAAGTTTTTGACTTTTCAATGTAATTAACGAAATAGACGATACCATTGCGAGGTAATTCGAAAAATGGCGTTGATTCACAAAGTTCTGAGGCATTGTGGAACACTCATCGGTGTCATCGTCATCATCCCGCACCGTCGTTTGTTATTACCACGACACGTGGATCACGTTTGTGTGCGTAAAACGTGGGAAATCGAGGCGGTGGCGCCATCTGATCCCGCGAAAGGCGTGGCAAGCTCAGTGTCACTGCGTCGTCTTCTCGTCCGCGCTGCCAGATACGAAAACCCAAAACAAACACGATCGAACGACGCTCCGACGATTCGGAGTAAATTTTCCGGTGGAAAATTGTCTGCGAAAAAACGGCTGAAAAATGAGCGGCGAGAAGCAGGAATACCACAGAGCCTCGAGTGAGTCGAACGCGGAGAAAAACTGACCCGACCATAACCTCCAAATTGCGTTCTTTCGTAAAATTTACTTTCCGTTCGTCACCGCAGTAATTTCGTCGGTAATCAATTGCATTTTTTCTCGTCCTTACGCAGATGCGGTGGTCTTCGGAGGAATGGTGACTTTCATCGCCTTCTTCATCCTGATGATGTCCTTCGCCAGGTCAGTAAAACCCCCCCAAGGAAATTTGAAAGTTGCACAATGTTTTTGTATTCTTGAAACCAATAATTTTCTAGGAATCTGGTTTGCACACACGTCGTCCACAGTTTGTGATAATTATATCGCGTATTATTTGTGATAGACGCATTAACATTTTAGTCAGCCTCATTTTTTACTTGGAAGCGATCAACGAACCTTCTCCGACATGCACCAGTTGTTTTCTTGATCGCAACTTACATTTTTGTAAATTCGGAATGAGTGATTCGATGTGCGATTTTATCCGGACTAAACAACAATCTATACCGATAAAAATTGTGTTCTTACAGTCCATACTGGATCGCCTCGTATCAGGAGACCTTCAGCAACTTCAAGCACATGGGCCTGTGGGAGTACTGCTTCGAGGAGTTCCGCTATCCCTACTACCAGTTCGACAAGAAGTTTGACGGTTGTCACTACATATTCTCGCAGGAGTACCATGTCATCAGAGAGTGGCTTCTACCAGGATGGCTGATGGTCGTTCAGGCCTTTGTCACCATTCCCTTCATGCTCTCGTTCTGCAGTCTCATTATTCTCGCCATGATTGTCACCAGATGGCCGCTGAAATTCGTTCTCCGTTACGAGTGGATGCTCTCGTCAATCGCGTCGATTTTCAACGCCGCCTCCGGTAATTCGCTTGTCCATCGAACACAGAATGCGATTTTACTCCAGTTTCTGATCGCTAATTCCAGACTGCAGACTGATTTACAGTCGCAGGCTTTCATTCCGTCTTAAAAAAAGAAAACTCTTTCATCGTTGCTATTTTTTTCAGGCGTTCTGTTGTTCCTGGCGGTCTCGATATTCGGCGGTCAATGCTGGAGGCGCGACTGGATAATGTACCCAAATTTCAACCATCTCTCGTGGTCTTACGGCCTCGCGGTGATATCCTTCATGCTCCACTGCCTGGCCGCCTTTCTCCTCTACCTGGACGCCCAGGCGGGCTACAAATTGCGCCGGGAGTCGCGCAACTTGGTTGTGCAGATGCAGCCGAACCCGCAGAGTCACCACGGTTCCCATCGCGGTGGATACATATATAATTAACGGCAGGGCGCTGCTCCCCGTCTCTCTATCCTTTTTACATTCTCACTCGTGTTAATCGTCACCGAGTCCGTCCATTCGCGAGAGATCGTAGATCAACGTTTCTCTCAGCCGTATTACTCGTTTTTATAGAAATTTATAACGTTAGTTTTTAAGGGAAAAAAACCGTATAGACTGAAGCGTTCACTGAACTTCACCGTCAGACAGATCGAAAATTCGCGGGACGAACGAAATTTCTCCCCTCGTTATTCGTGTACGTTTTTGAATATATAAAAAATAAATAGATCTGACCACGACTCACCTGGTATTCCGTTGCGCGCGGCAAGTTCGACGCTGACACGCATAGCCGCCGGCGAGACGTTTCCATCGAGGACGAGGATCCCCGCGTTCTCGATCGTCAATCGATGCCTCCGCACGAAATTCGCATCGATCGCCGCGAAGGTATCCATCTCGCCGACACCGAAACGACAGTCGCCGCTCCGGTCGAGCACCGCCGTGTACCTGAATAATAGATCAACGTTAAACTACGCCTGAATGATGATAAAATCTCGTTCCGCAACTTCGCGCCGCGCGCGGCGTTATTGACGAGTCGAGCGATTGTCAATTATGCACAAACTTCTACGCGAAATTTTCCCGCCGTCAAACAACTTTGCGGTCACACGCGAACGCTCAGCGAGTATTTAACCCGCCCGTTACTCGCGCGCCACGATTATTGTTCGCCTCACATGCTCGACGGAATTAATATTTTAAGCGCAAATGAAATGCGCGAGACACACTCGACTGGAAACGATTACTCGTTCAAACTACCGCGTAGAAAAATTCCCCCTCCGACACTCGACACACTTGTAGGTACGTTAGTTTACCAATTATTCTCATCGAATTATGTAGCGAGGAAACGACGATTTTCTTTCACGCATTTAATCGCACCGTTGAACTGTTTTCTCGCAATTTGGCGTCAATCTCGTGTTGTATTTTTTTAAATAAAAAATGTCAAAGAAACTGATGAATCGCGAGTTGACTGGTGATTTCCGGCGGACTTCCGACTGATTAATAATGCAAAGCGCGTAAATCCCGTGTGCACCGAACAACCCTTAACTATTGATCACAGCTCGACGCAAAGTTCGCGTCGTAAAAAATGCAGGTCTTGTTATTTACGAGTTCGGTAATTGAGAGTAAGTGGTCGGCAAATAGGACGCTGAGACTCTTACGAGCGCTGTTTATCGCTGTTTGTATACTTGTATACATATATTTATGGTATTGCCATAGCTATTATACTGATGGAAGTGTTATCAAATAAAGCGTGGTAACGCCGTTACAACGGCCACGGTAAAAGCGCGGATATATAAATATATATACTTCTTACCGGGGGGTGACGGCATTCGATAAAAGCTCGACGTCCCCGGCGGCCTCGCCGAGGTTCTCGGCGATGGCCCTTCCGGCCGCATCCTCGCCGACGATGGTGATCAATCTCGTATCCCCGAGTCCGAGGGCCACGAGAGCTGCCGCCACGTTTCGCCCGACTCCACCGTGACTCTCGCGGCTCTTCGCCCGATGGGTCCGCCCGTCCAGCTGTCGATCCGACAAATCTTATCACTGTTTATCGGCCCGTCGATCGCGATACCAACGGGACTCGAAGTAAATCACAATAAATACGAAATCGAAAGATTCCCGCGATGACAATACATTTTATTAATATCTACCGACGGATTCGCTCAAGACTATCGCGAATCTTTTCCCAAAATATTCGGGACTTTTTTTATGCTTGATAATATTTTGGAATTTGCATCGAAGGACTTAGAAAAAAAAATCAAATTTGTGAGAATATACATTTTTTGTCCCGAGTAACAGCGAAATCTATCGGTGAAAAATATATATCCCAAAGGTTCGGAACGTGAAAGCGTTTGGAATTGACGCGAGAGAGACGCGGTTGATATATAGCGAGATAAGGGTGAGGTTCCGATTCGGAGGCGCGTAAGCCGCTCTCTCAGCTTGCATCTGGTGCGCAAGTCTTCGCGGCCACAGGAATTCTCCGTCCGCGAGTGCCAGAGGCTAAAGCGTCACAGAGCTCGGGTAGCCGGTCCCTCGCGATGTGTTTCTGCGACGCGGCGAGTCGAGTTGGTCGTCGTCGAGATGCGTGTGCGGTGCGTCTGAGCGTCGCGTGCATACGAGTCGCGCGTATCCGTCTCTAACGCGACATCAGCGTTTCGCGCGAGCCGTCGTCGTCGTCCCGCGAAGAGGCGAGCGACAACAGCTGTTCTCGCAACGAAATCTGCGACACGCTCGTCGTCCACTCGTCGTCTCTGCGCGACTTTCCGCCGGATCCTGCGCCTGCTTCGCGACATCCAGCATCGTAAAAAGTCCCGAGGGACGACGAATACACACTCTGTTGTTCCTTCCGTTTTCTTCGCGACACGAGAAAAGTGAAAAAGGCACCGCGGGCTCGCGAGGCCGGGAACGATTCGTCAGAGTTACTTTTTTTTCTTGCTTTGTCCAAAAGTTTTCTCCACGGTGTATTTACGGAAATACGGAGTCACGGCAACGCGAGGCAGCAGCAGCAGCAGTAGCAGCAGCAGTGGTATTAGTAACCAGCAGTAGCAGCAGCAGCGGCAGCAGCAGCATCGAGGCAAGAGAAACGATCGAACAGAGTAGTACATACACCGACGTCTCGTGGTCGGGGGGTGCTGAGTCTGCCCGGTGGCGGAGTCTAGTACAACCCAGTCGGGCTGGCTGACGGCCTGGCAAAGAGCGTAGGGTCGCGCGAGACGCCTCCAAGCCTCCGTGCCTCCGGTGGGTAGCTCGTGCCTCGAGGGCCGCGACGTTATGTACCATCGCCGCCGACTATAGGGAGAGTCAGAGGGAGTGAGAGAGAGAGAGAGAGAGAGAGTGCGCGAGGGAGGGAAGGGAGACGGTGCGACGGAGACCGTACGACTGTCGTACAACGGGGCGAGTAACGATAACGATTTTATTTCATTCGGTGGAATGCGAGAGAAAACGACGACGACAACGACGACGTGCGGTTGTCGGCCGTCGCTTGCAGGCGCGCGCCCGCGACTCCAGCTGCTCGTCACCCGAGCTTACGTACATCCACGAGTGCCCGACGAAACACGAGTGCCCGCCGACGTCGCGCAGCGTCTCGAAAGCCTCGTTCGTTAGCAACCGCGGCACCGAGTAATATGGACAAGTGAGACGAGAACAAAGAGACGCTATTTTTATGTTTTTTTCTTTCCTCTCTCTCGCTCTCAATCTCTCACTCTCTCACTCTCTCTCTCTCTCTCTTTCCCTCGCGCCTCCGTTCTCTCCGATGCACGCGCCGCGTGTGTGAGCGTTTGAGACACCCGGTGCGAGGTCGTCCCGCGAGCCGGGAGCGAGTGCTGAACAATGAGGAACCACGGGAATTCCACCGCGACTAGTGCCGAAGTCGCGGCGACAAGAGGACGCGATCGTCCGTGTCCGTCGCGAGTTACAAGCCCCAACCGCGAGTTCGCGACAGCCGCGCGACTCATCTCGCTCGTCGAGTGAGGAACTTGAGTCCGAAATCCCCCGCGCGATCAGCTCGCATCGAGCCGGACATACCGAAGATGACAAACAGGTGCAAACCCGGTTGAGGACTCTCGACGTGCGCTTCCTGCACCCCGCTCCCCCCGTCGTCGGTGTTTGTTGTTGTTTTTTTCTCTCCTCTTTTTTTTTTCTTTTCTTCCGTTCTTTTTTTTTTCTTCTTTTTCCCTTTTTCCCCGCGTTCGATCGACTCGAGAGGCGGCATCATCGAGGCGACATCCAAGGTCAGTATACCGCTTATGCCTCCCTGCCTGCCGTGCATGACCTATAGCTCTCGCGGCGAGCTCGACCAGCGGCTATCGGACGTATAAAATAATATCGCGTGAGCCTCCGAGCCCCTTTCGCTCATCGTTTCGTGATATATATATATATATACATACACACACGAGTCAATCCTTCGCAGAGATCAGATCGACGCGGGGCGATAAAAGTGCGCGGTTTCCGCGCGTTTTCTCTCTCTCTCTCTCTCTCTCTCTCTCGGCTGTAGTTTATGCCCTATTTTCACCAAATCGCGCTAATCGCCCCAGCAAACGCGAGGGACTTCTGGTTGAGGGAGGGAGCGGAGGAGGGGGGTGGGAGAATCGAACTCGCGAGGTTGCCAGGGGTCGAGTAACACGCGAATTGTCTTCGGCGTACGCCGAGCGAGAGCGTCGCAGGTACAACGAAAGTTCAAGAGGGGGTACGGAGAGGTCGCGAACCCAGGGCAATGCACACAGCCCCGCAGAGCCGCGCAGGTTGCCAACGAAAATCTCGTGCGAGCGCTAGGCGCGCGCGATGGGTAACGCGTCGGTTTTCGAGTTTAATTAACGATGTATTATGTGGGTCGAGGGGGCGAGAGGGCGAGAGGGGGAGGCGGAGGTTTGTCGGGCGGAGGGCGAGAGCCGACAGTCCGTGTCAAAAAGCAGTGCATAGGATAATGGAGAATGGGAGAATGGATTGCCGAGCGGGAGTCGTGTGTGTGTGCATATAGACGCCGAGGGACGGCGCGCGGGCGGAGAGCGCGCGTTGCCGAGCGAGAACGGGCGCCGAACGATCGATGGGAGAACCCTTCGGAGTTCGAGCTTTCTTTTCACGCCACTCGAAAACAAAACGCACACCTCGTATAGCCGCGTCGCGCTCGTCACCCCTCGTAATTGTCGCGCCCGCCGCTCCGCGCCGTACATAACCTCGCCGACCTTACGGTTCGCGCGCTAATTGAGCCGCGACGTGGCAAAACGTATTTTCGGCTTTATCCCTCCCTCTCTCTCTCTTTCTCTCTCTCTCTCGCGGGACTCGCGTAGTCGAAAAAAGAGAGAGACAGAGAAGCTAACGACCGCGATTTACGGTCGATTTATTTTACGCGCCTATTAAAATTATGGCGGTAATTATGGCGTTGCTGCGGAATGACTCGAGTCGCCGGAGTGTTACCGTGATACTGTCGTTTCGTATTGCCGCACGGCCCTTGAGTACAATAATAAGAATAATAATAACGATGCGATATTGTAGATAGAGTCCCGGCTGTATCGATGCGCCGATAAACCTCTATTATATACTCGAGCGCATAGTAGCGCCTGGTAGAGAGCGGATGCCTCTGGTTTTATACAGTGTATATTTATATATATATATACACACCGGCGTATATATTATATATATATATATGTATATACGTAGATAGGTTGTATCACGTAGCGACCGAGCTAGCGGGAGACGGATCGATGAGATAGAATTTGCTATACATAGGACTACGTGCAGAGGTTGTAATAGCTATTCCACAGGAGCTATGCACGCTCGTGTATCCTGCGACTATATCGTGGTCCTATCTATCTCGGCCGGCCTCGCCGCCTCTCCGACTCTCTTCCTTTGTATTCTTACACGCGCGTTGCGCAGTCGAAAGTGTTTGCGGGACGAGGGTAACGCAAACGTTTTGGCTCTGTGGAGAAAAATCGCAATCTCGGGTCGAGGCTCTCGACAGTTCGTCCGCGTGGCGCATGGCAACAAAAAAGATCATTCATTAAAAAAATAAATTGTGTATGGAACGCGTTGTTTTTTTTTAAGCTGTGAAGATCAAAAACTGATTTTTCAATCCTTAATTTTACCAAAATCAGGACAAACGAACCGTCGAAACTCGCCGCGCGCGAATCTATAACCCGCTGTTTCGTAGCGTAAAAAATTTGTCCGTAATGCAAATTAATTCTATCGTGCCATCGGTGTTTCAGGTGACCAAGATGTCTCGCTGGGAATCGACGGACGGACGATCGCGGGGTCCCCGAGTTTCCGGCCTCGCGTGACATCGACCGAAGAATCGGCGAAAAGCGAGCGAGCCTAACGCGTCGGACGAGTCCGAGGAGGACGAGGAAGGTAGCCGACGGATCCTTAGCCAGCAGAGGACGAAAAAGTAACGCGCCCGTCGTCGTGGAGGTGCGGGCCAAGAAGGGAGCGAGCGAGACGAGGTTTGCGAAAGATTGGTAGTATGACGGTGATGCTGCTGCAACGTTTCGCCAGCCCGCACTCGACGCACAGCCAAAAGAGTAACGACGCGGTAGCATCGTCAGCTCTGTCAGCCTCGCCGCCCGCGACCTCGTTGTCAACGCCGTCGCCGACCCCCGTGCCCTTTCTCTTTCTCCTCGAGAGCCAAGAGTCCTGGGACACGGAGATCCCGGTGGGAAGCAGTGCGGCGGCCGATCAGCCCTGCGCCTCGCCGCTGCCCGCCGCCTGCCCGAGTAGTCGCGGCGACTATTCGAGCCGCCTGTACGCGTCGTTCACCGTTCCCGCGAGCGCGCCATCTTTGATAATAAACAACGCGCTAGCGACGACAGCGCCGTCTCACCCCGCTGGCGACGTTTTCGCCGAGAACAACAATCGCGAGAAAACAAACAGCGTCGCGAGCTACAACAACAACAACACCATAAACAACAACAACAAGAACAACAACAACAACAATAACAATAACAACGTGGTTATACTAGGTGACATCGGTCAGTACGAGAAAGGCCGTAAGATCGGCGGACAATTTCAGAAGGACAAGAGCGAGGTCGAGGGGTGGATCGTAGGTGGCGACAGTGTCGGTCTGGGTGTCTGCAGTGTCGGTGGTGGCCACGAGAATTGCCGCGGCGGTGTGTCCGCCGCCGCCGTCGCTGGTGCCGGGTTGTACGGACGTCTGGTGGGTGCAGCGACGGCGGCAGGCTCGACGACGTCGGCCGGTACCGCGGACTCGCCGCGGACCGGGGGTGGAGCCGTGGCCGCCGCGTCGTCGGCGGCGGCCGCTGCGGCTGCCGGACAGCAGCGTCTCGACGGTCAGGGTGTCGCGATGCGATATTACCGCCTGTGGATATACGCCTGCAACATAGTGCTGTTGGGTAGTGCGGTAGGTTTCGCGGCGGCGGTCTCGCGGACTCTCGTATTCTCCGGGGATCCGCGGCGTAATCTCGTGCCCGGTGTGCCGCGGGCCCTCGATCCCACCGCGCTCTACGCGTATCTCGCTCTCGCGACCCAACTCGGCCTCGTGCAGCTTCTCGGCTGCATCGCCGCGCGGCGACTGAGCGCCCGTCTCCTGAACGCCTATTGGGTGCTGCTGCTCGCGCTCCTCTTCGGCGACGCGGTCATCGGCGTCGCTTGGGTCTTTCGCTTCGAACGAATGCGCGCCGAGCTGCGGCCGAGCCTGCGGCTGCGGCTGCAGCTCGAGTACGGCAGGGACACGCGTTTCAGCGAGCAGTGGGATCGCCTGCAGCGGGACTTCGCCTGTTGCGGCATCGCCGGACACGAGGATTTCGAGGCGAGCGCGTACGGCCGCCTGCCGCCGACCTGCTGCCCGCCGTCGCTGCCGCAGCAACAGCAGCAGCAGCAGCAGCAGCACCTGCATCTCGCCGCTGGCAGCGCCGCCGTCGCCGGCGGCGCGACGATCGCGAGCGGCAACAATGGCAGCAGCAATGGCGACGCCTGCCAACATCCGTTCCCGCGCGGCTGCGAGGACAGCCTCGTCGACTGGCTCCGCAAGACCGCCGATCTCCTCTTCGTCCTCGGTTTCTGCGTCATCGCGTTCGCGAAGCTCTGCTTCCTCGGGATCCTCAGGTACGAGATACGCGAGATGATACAGAAGATACGGCTGCTGCGGGAGCCCCCACCGCCGCCGCCGTCCGCCATACTCGGTGGCTCGAACTCCGTGCTATGCACCTCGCCGCCATTCGTCCAGTCCTTCTCGCAGCTCGGCGTCTCGCCCGTCGTCGACTCTATCCTCACCACCACCACCGCCACTCACATCAACAACAACAACAACAATAACAACAACAGCAACAATAACAACAACAACAGCGGGGCCGGCGTTGGCGCGGGGGCCAGGCGCACCACTCTTCCCATGGCCGCGCTGCCTTCCGGTAAGCCGAATTTATACTACGGGGCGCTAGTGTCGTTGATCGTTCATATGCTCGTTGATTTTTCCGTTCTTCTTTATGCCGTTTGGCATCTAAAAGCGCGGCTGTTTTTATGTTGCGATTGTTCCGTAGCGCCACGTTTCGGCCAAACTTGCCGCCAGTTCGCGAGCCAAAATATCGGCGGAATTTGGTTTTAGAGAGAAGCCGCATTCGCGGCGCGTCGTGTAATCGAAGGCATGTAAACGCTCGCGTATTTCCAAGATCCGTGTATTTCGGTTCCTCGGCGAAAAGTAGCGGCTTTTTGGCCAAGGCGACGGCGCTGCTGGAGGTTCGCCAAAATAAATCCGAGGCCCCCGTAACGACAGCAGCCGCTCGTAAAATCCGCAATTAGTTATCGGTGACGACGTCACGCGCGCGCGCTGCTTCGCCTAACGCTATCTCTCTCTGTCCACCGTGTTGCAGGAAATTCCTCGCTGCTGCAGCAGTCGGACGACTACAGCGGCGTGCGGCATCCCCTGTTGTCGAGCACGCTGCAGGACGGCGGCGCGGACAGCGACACGAACAGCCACTGCGCGCTGATACTCGAGGAGACGACGCCGCCCTCGATAAGCGCCCACAGCGGGTGCACCGCGGGCACGCGGCCTGACAAGAGCAACGGCAACAACAACTACGAGATGCGGGAGTTCAACAGACGGCTGCTGATATCGAACGGCGGCGGGCCCGGTGGCATCGCCGCCGGACCCCGCAACCGACGCACCTGACTATGGAAGTGGTGGCGACGTACGTCCAATCGTTTCCTCTATAGAACCAACAGGCCCGCCGAACTCACGCTCTACACCAAGTAATGTCGACTCCTATTGCCTCCCGCTGCTGCTCTTCGTTCGGGTCCACGTTGGTCGATCCCGAACCGAAAGATCCCGCGCGATGATATCCCATTCGAGAATATCCCGTGCGCGAACAAGCCCCGACCAAAGTCGTCGCGCGTTTCAAAAAAATGCCCAACCAAAATAATCCCACTGCGAAAAGAATTTCGCACTAATATTGCCGTTAGTACACCGGGCCGGAATTCTAAAATTATGAAATACGCTGCATCTGCGCATTTTCATGCGGAATTTTATTGAATGGGTTTTTTTTTAGATTTGCGAACCTGTAGACATAATTTTATTGTCATGGTACATTTTCAAGGTGGGGTTTATGTGACATGGATTATTTTTTAATGGGAATTTTTTTATTTTTTATATCTTTACACGAGATCTATTGACGCGGGATCAATTCACGTGCTCCGCTTCGTTCCCCCCGATCGACACGCTACCGACACACCACCCGCTTCTTCCTTCGCGCCCAAACGACGATCTTGCCGCACCCGCAATGCCCCTCAGCCTCTTTGAAAATATCTTCAAGCCTCGAGAGAGTCAGAACGTTTTTTATCGTTCACTTTTCGCGTCCGATCACTCCCGGCTTCCACAGATATCGCCAAGAGTCTCGCGGCGCATCCGCGTATATCTCGAGATATTACGAAAGTCAAACGTGAACGTCCGAACATTCGACTCGCTTTCGTGTGATTTTTCTAAATTCGCCGGGAGATTGAAAATGTTCTCGAAGTAAATGTAAAACCACGTCGTCCCTCTTAAGTACCGGTGTTCGATTGTCGCGACACATCAAACTACTGCCAACCCGGCGTACGTTGACACAATGCCGCCGCCGCCACGAGACTCCATTGAGAACGAGATCCAGATCACGAGCGGACATCGAGGAAAGCCATGCGCGAACACACATACTTGGTGTACGTAACATGTACTACCCGTTCGTAGAGTACGTAAAGAAATGTATATAGACTGTGAGACGCGCGAGGCGTCGCGCGCCGGCCTCGCAATCGAACGGGTAACCCGCAGAGACACCGAGAATTGCCATCCGCGCGGTTGTTCGGCATTCGGAGAGCAGACGTAAAATTGGCTTCCTAATTACTTTAGCGACAGGTTCGAGGCGAGTGCGCGACACGACGAGCGCCGTCTCCGCGAGTGACGAGGGATTAAAATTCAGACTGTACATAAGAGAAGCGACAGCAGAAAGCAGGAATCCCGTTTAGCCGATGTAGATAGTTTATTTATCGAGTACCTGTCCCCTCGCGTAGCCACATTAGTCCGAGCTGAAATTAATGGAAAAAAGTCTCTCCCCCTCTATCGCGCGCTTAACCACGAACGTGTTGAATCGATGTCTTATGTGAGGAAAAAAAAACGTAAAATGAAATGCAAAAGAAGGAGAAAAAAACCCAAAAAATAAAAAATAAAACGTAAAACATTAAATATCGCGCAGAAGATTAATACGGACCATCGAACTGTATCGTTTTAATTCGTATAAATAGGCATCTACTCGTGTACTACGTGCGGGAGCGCAAAAACTATTGGTTATCCACGTAGCTTAATGAGCTCACACCTCGCAGAATGCGTGAGAAGGCAAAGCGAAGTGACTGTAATTAATCAATTACCGAACGAAAAAGACAAAAAAAAAAACAAACAAACGAGGAGAAACGTCGCTCGGACACGCAACCGCCACGGCGACATTGGGTAGTAGATAATAATTGGGTTAAATGTGTGCTTAAGGCTCAGAAGCTAAACAAAAATACGTAGTAGCTGTTTACAATAAGTGCGTAAAGTACTCGAACGCCTGACGTTACTACTACTGCTACTACTACTACTACTACTACTACTACTACTGTTAGTTGATAAAGAAAAACGAAGAAAAAGTAACTAGTGACTTCGACGAGGCAGGAGTGAGTGAGAAGTCGGGAAGGGAGGACTTGGGAGCTTCTAATAGTGCCTGCTTAAAGAGAAACGAGGAGAGAGAAAACGAAGAAGAAACAAAGCGAAGAAGAAGAAGGAGAAGAAGAAGAAGCCACGGGAACGCGCTAAACTTGTCTATGAATTTTTCTAGTTTTATGCTGTAGACGTTAAGTGTACCGGCTATCTATCGGGACTGAACGGAAGCGTCCGCGCAGGCCGGTCGATCGCGAGCGGATCGCGAGGCAGAAAGTAAACGTGGAGGACTCTCGGGCGAGCGACACGGAACCCTCGCGATAGGTAGAACAGCTCCGTTGTGTAAATAACTTGACTTGTGTATAATCTCGTAGATCCTAGGTACGCGCACTCATGTGTCTATCCACGTTTTACGTATGCGTATTAACGGTAGGGCGTGTAGATGTTTATTCGAGGAAAACATGAAGAAAAAAAAATTATGGAGAAAAACGATACATATTCTATAAAACCAGCGGGCTTTTGAGACGCGAGGGCTTCGATCGTGACTATTTTTCGTCACCCGATCGTCAATGCGTTACGACGATTCGGCGGGAGTGTTGCAGGTGGGTCACGTTTTACATGCATCGCTGTGTCGCTAACGCGCGTTCACGCTGTGCGAGCGAGTCGCCTTTCGGGGATGTTAAAAAAAAAGCGAGAGGCTAATTGATCTGCAACGCGATTAATTAACCGATTGGTGAACGCGAATTGAGGTGATCTGCTCGCTCGGCCGTGTGTCGCGAGTTCGGATCGGCACTGACGAAGAAATCGCCCAGTTTCTCATCCACAGAGTCAAAATAATCGCGCAATTCGGATCTCGATTGATCCGATCAATCAGACAGTGTCGCGGAAATTTGTGCCTGGAATGTCGGTTCGCCCGAACGCGAATTTTTCGACACACGAAATTTCGTGACACACCATTGCCATTCACAAAAGCACAAACAATCCGCACGTTGATAAATGTACGTACACCTGTTTTTTCCTTTCCTCATTTTCCAATAAATCCATCGATAATTTATTACTCGTTGTTAACTATTCTTATGAAACGCACTACGTTTTTACAGAGTTATGTTCTTTTTTTACCGCGCCAAGAGAATTCGCAAACACGTTGATAAAAATCACCGGTACAGATCGGCAACTCGTGGGCTCGGGAAACTGGGCGGTTCGCCTCGCAGTCACCTATATATTTGTTACTCGAACCATAGGCCACTGCGGATATCTTCTACCGTACTTAGTTATTACTGTGCCCAACTCCGCGCTAGCTGTACCATTAAGAATTATAATCATTAAAATTGTGTGTTTGGGGGAGAACGCGCGGAAGGCCGGGGACTCCAGGCAGTATAGAAGCGCCAGAGCCGCGTTCCTCCCTTTAATCCCGTTATCACGCGCAATCACCACGCTCCACGCTGTAATTAGCCCCGGTTCTATGTACATAACGCTGTTAACACGTACTACATAGTATACGTACAATGATTATTATTATTATTATTGTCATTATGATTATTATGAATTATTATTATTACTATTATTATTATGATATACGAGAAAAGAAAAAGCAACAAAAAAACGACAAAATACAAGGGAAATTGGTTATTTAGTATAAAAAAAGCGAGATATCTTTATTTTAATTAACGTTCCGCCGTTTATGTCTCTCGTGACTTACGTGAATTTGAGGATGATCCACGTGAAGCACCATGTCGATTGTCGCGCCGCCGATCACCTGCGGTCACCACAGACACACTCAGTCTCGAATCAAGAGGCCCGCGTCGAGGGGGCCAGAGAGAAGGAAGACGTTTGTTTAACACTCACAACGGGAGGAGGAGGAGAAGGAGGCTGCTCCGCCGATGGCTGTTGAACTCTCGGGGTACCTTTGTCTCCGCTCCTCGAGCGGCTCAACGCGAGCGCTATTTCGGCTGCGACCCGGGCATTGTTCTCCACGAGTGCCTGGTCTGTGAATTGGCGGGATTATCGCGTTGAATTCAATTACTCGCGATACTCGCGACATGGATTTCCGCGAAGACGAGAGTCGAGAGATTATTCGAGAAATTACTCACTGGCTCTCAAGAAGCCGCCCGACGTGAGTCGGTTCAGCTGGCGCAGCAGATACGGCGTCACGTGCTTTCCGCGAACTCCTCGCGCCTCGGCCATCGCGAGGGCCTCGCGGATCGTCGACTCCACAGCCGCCGAGTCGAGAGCGTGGCGTTCCGGAATTGGAATCGCGAACAGCGTTCCCGTTTCCAGGCCCAGTTGCTGCTGAACGCGGAGCAGCTCCGCGGCCTCCCGGGCATCGGACACTCGCGACGGGGCCTTCAACGGGTCGCTCGACGACGTCTCGCGCGAGTAGAACGCCGGGAAGTTGTCGGTCTCGCCGATTGTCACCACCGGAACTCCCTGAGTTTCCTGTGGGAAAAAAAGCGAAACTTGTTTCAAATTCTGCTTTTTTTTTCTTTTGTTAATTACGAATTCGCGATAATGTGTCAGGGGGACGTTTTCATTTATTTTATTTTTTTTCTGTGGAGTTTTAAAAAATATTTAAAAATCACGTGTCAATCGACAGGACGTTCGAGTTTACCAGATACTCGAGAGTCTTCGGAATGTCGAGAATGGCTTTGACCCCGGCGCAAACGACGGCGACGGGGTTGCGGCTGAGTTCTATCAGGTCCGAGCTGACGTCGAGCGTGACTTCGGCGCCGCGATGGACGCCCCCGATTCCCCCCGTGGCCATTATCGGTATGCCGGCCATGCGGGCTATCGTCATCGTGCCGCCGACCGTAGTGCCGCCATTCAGCCTCCGGCTAATTGCCGTCGATATGTCGCGTCGCGAACACTTGATCGCCCTCTCGCCGCTCTCGCTCGTCTCGCCGACGCATTTCGCCAACTTTTCCAGCCGCTCGTGCCCCATTCCGACTTGCAGTTTTCCGTCAAATATCGCTATTGTCGCCGGAACGACTCCCTGAGTAAAAAAAAGCAAATAGTGCATGAGGAAATGTATAGTTTCACGTAAAAACACGAGAACGAGAATTAATTTGATGTTTTAAAGATTTCACGTCGTTAGATAAACTCGAAGAAATTAAGTAAATTACTTAATTTAATAGTAATTTAATAGTAAATTAATAGGCGCGCGCGTATGTAAACTTTTTAAGACTAGAGAAAAAAGCGCGCGAATCTGCATTACCGACGAAGCTGCGCGTGCAGTCGGTAACATCATAAACTGCGCACACATCATGTTCCGAACGACATTTGTACTGTTTTTATATTCTCCACGTACTTGCCCGCGAATAATCTCCTCGACCCGGAGCGCCGTGTCTAAATTATCGGGATACGGCATCCCGTGGGTTATTATCGTCGACTCGAGTGCCACTATCGGTGCACCGGCTCCCCGAGCCTCTTCCACCTCGCTGCCGTACTGGATCAACAAGTTCCGTTCGCGCGTGAACGACGACCCACGTCGACCGTGAAAAGCATCGCGTGCGATTCCATTCAAGTTGTCGTTGAAAATCCTTGCGATGTGTACATTTACAGCCCCCGGCGAGGAGCCCGATCGAAGGATGCGGCGATGCATGATATTGTCGTGTCGACTGTGTGCAGCACTTATCCCTGATTCGCGCCAGAACACTGAACAGCTGTGCCAGCGCGGGGGGGAGGGAGGAAAATATAGCGATAAGCCGCGACCGAGAAATTAAATGGGTCTTCGTTGTTGACGAAGGGGTGGGGCTATCGAAGAAAAAGAAATTGCAGCATGTTTCGCGAGGCCCGGATGGAATTTGACATCAGTTGAAAGATCGCAAACGCGTTGAGCAAATCCCTCCCCCCCCCCCCTTCGCCACTCGAATATACGGCGAAAATGCTGTTTTACCGACGAAATTCCGTCGTTGAAAAATCCGGCAGCAGCGACCCCACGGAAGTGCGGTGCCAATTCTCGTTTCTCGCGCGATCAGCTGGGCCGAAAACCCGGCACTGACGGACCCTCGCGAGTCACGGCGAGAAAACAACAAGTTTACAGTGAAAAGCAGCGACCGCAACGGCAGACGTTTTTTTTTTACAAATTTCTCCGCCGAGCCTCCCGTCGTATGACAGACAAATCGCATCGAACGCGGACGGGTGAGACGCGAGAATGAGAATAGGGCGAACATGACGGAGGAGAATCATCAAACGGAGAGCAGCGGCAGCAGCAGCACGAGGAGCAGCCCTTTGGTTCAGGCCGAAACGCAGGCCAACACACCGGACGCTCCGACGAAGGCTCGCGACGTCAAGAAGGAAAAATGTCGAGCAATGACCAAAGTAAGTAAATCATCGTCGAATTCCAAAAATTCGCGCTTCCATCGAGCGCGAGATCGGGTCCTAACGGGTCGTTCAAATGTGAGATTGAGGTTAGGTCACTCTTGACATCGCGTATCCACCTCGCATCACGTCCGACCCGGACGTGATTCCGGGTGCCAGGACGGAGCCGAAGCAAAATACACGTGAAACTCGAAATTTGACAAATTTGAGAATTTCTTTACATAACCTCTGACACTCGAAACGTCGAGTATGCAATTTGGAATGTTGTCGCAGTTTGACGCTTGTCGTTGCCAGGATTTTTGTTTTGGCTGCTTATCTTGGAACCAGTGGGAAAACCAATGAATTAACTTCTCTTTGGAAGCTTCTATCGCCTCTGCTCATACTTTTTTCATTCTTAAAAGTCAGCAGGTTTTGATTCCAAATTGTCTTTGCGATTCCAGGTTGTGATACGGCGGCTGCCGCCGTCGATGAACCAGGCTCAGTTCATAGAGCAGATCTCACCGCTGCCCGACCACGATTATCTGTACTTCGTCAAGGCGGACATGTCGCTCGGTCAATTTGCGTTCTCCAGGGTCTACATAAATTTCGTCGATCAGCGCGACATCTTCATATTCAGGGAGAAGTTTGACAACTACGTCTTTGTGGATTCCAAGGGCACAGAGTATCCAGCGGTGGTGGAGTTTGCGCCGTTTCAGAGGCTACCCAAGAAGAGGGTGGGGAAGAAGAAGGACGTTAAGTGCGGGAGCATTGAGTCCGATCCTTACTACATAAGCTTTTTGGAGAGCTTGCAAAATCTGGAAGGCGACTCCGCGCCTGCTCAGCCAAAGACGGAATATTCCTATCAGCCTGCCGACAGTGAGTAGATGATAAATAAAACGGTTAAAGTATTGGTGACATATAGAATATTGGCGATTAATTTATTTGTAATTGATCCGTCGCAGATACTCAGAAGAAAGTAACGACGACGCCGCTTCTCGAGTACCTCAAGCAGCGGAAGCAGGAGAAACAGAGACTAAAAGATGAAAAACGGGAGGAACGACGCCGTCGCGATCTCGAGCGGCGCCGGGCGAAAGACGAGCCCACGATATCTAAGGTGGATTATCGACAAGCGCATTTTATTTTTGCTTTCCTCTCACCGCGTTTTCTTCACAATTCGCAGCCCAAGTATCGTAGCGTGAAGTCATCGCGATGGGAGGACAATTCCCGCCCGTTAATTCGCGATCCGCCTGCTCCCCAATCCAAAACCATCGATCTGCATTTCGGCGAGCACGTCGCAAAAGTACCGCGGGAACGCGCCAAATCTCGGTCGAAATTCAAGCTCGAAGCGTCGGCGCTGGACGCTCGCATGCGCTCTAAAGCGCAAAGTAATCGAATCGAAAATTTGACGCGCGAAAAGGCGAATCCCAGTTCTATGGGTGGAAGACTTCATCGCAGAGCGAAGAAGTGCGTCGTCGAGTCCCGAGGATTCTTCGGAAATCGTGAAAACGCCGGCGGGCGAGTCGGCGAGGTCGAGTATTATTCGCGAAGACGCGGAAACGTCTGCGGCGGGCACGATCGCTGCCGACTTCGTCTCAAGAGTAACGACAATATTTTCCGTCTAATCGTTGAGTAAAAGAAAAAAAAAAAAAAAAAAAAAATTACGCCCCACGTTTTCGCAGCTCTGCCGAAGACCCGTTCGACGAATCTGCGCCAAGTTTGGGAGAACAAAACCCCCGAATTTTCCGAGCTCTCGGCGTCGCTTCCGAAATCAAAGAGCTGCAGCGCGGTGCCGGATCACGACGAGACTTGCGGAGCGAAAAAAGTCGTTCGCCTGGGTCTGCACGGTTCTCGCGACAACGCTTGAGGATACGCGACAAATCGCGCGATAACGAGCGGATATTTCGTCGATAACGAGTGGGAATGCGCGCGAGTCTGCGAACCATCGGGACTGCGCGCAAAAACGAAAAGCCGAAGTGACTGCGTTGCCGTTGCGCAACGAAACTGCCCCCGCGATTCTGTAGATACCAAAATATACACGCGAGTTTTCTCGACCGACGGGCGATAAACCCTTTTTTCCTCGATCGGCTCCCGAATCACTGCATTTTCGCGAATACGATAATTAATTTCGACACAGCGAACGCGGAAAACGTGTCTCAGGATCGTTTCTCATTTTTGCAAAACGCGCGCGTGTTCCAGGTGCTGAAGAATCCCGAAATGGAGAAAGAGTCGAGCCGCGAGCTGAAGGACAACGGCGGCAAGGAGGACAAGGACAAGCAGCCGGCGAAGGACACGAAGAGTCGAAACAAGAGGGAGGAGAAGATTCGAGACAAGGTCGGAGGCCGAGAACGCGACGGCAAGGCCCAGGGTAGCAAGCAGCAGCAGCAGCAGCAACAGCAACAGCAGCAGCAGCAACAGCAGCATCAACAGCAGCCGTTCGGCAGAGACAGAGGCGACGAGCGAGCGCGCGACCGGGACGCGAAGCACCAGAAGAAGCACGAGGAGAAGCGGGCGCACGGGAAACGCGAGGAGAAGGACCGCGAGGGCGGGAAGGAGGAGCGCAGCAGCAAGCACGAGGGCAAATATCCCTCGTCGGAGAAACAGCGAGCGGAGACGAAGGACGAGCCGAAGGAGAAGAAATTCGAGGAGAAGCGCGGCAAGAGTTACGAGAAGATGCGGTTGGAGAAAAAGAGGCTCGCGGAGAATAAAAAGGGAGGAGGCAGCGGCGGCGGCGGCGGCGGCGACTCGGCGGGCAAGATCGGCGCTACGTCGAAATCCACGAGGAAGGAGGAACGCGAGGCTTCGGACAGGAAGGAGAAGAAAGCGGAGACGCCTCAGGGTGCGGGCAAACGTTTGTCCCTCGACGAGACGACCACCGCGGCTGTCGAGGTGTGCTGCGTCGTCGAGTCGCCGAACGAGCGCGAGACGACGGGCGAGTCGGAAAAATCGCCGTCGAGATTCGAGCAGGATTTCGCTGCAGGTGAGTCCTTCGTTACGATGAAACGAGAAGCAGTATTTTCGCGTTCTTATCGTCGTTTTGCTGCAGATTCAGCGACGAAATCGGCGAGCAGACGACGGGAGCAGCACCACGACTACGAGGCGGATGTGAATTCCGGAAAATCGCGATTCCACGAGACCGACTGCGGCCTCGATTTCGAGGACCAGGATGGCGCGTCAACGCGGAAGAGGAACGCGAAGATCGTTCTGCGCAGGAGTTCACTTGAGAGCGGCGGCGCCGAGGGCGGCGGCGGCGGCGGCGGCGACGGCGGACGTCTGAGACGTCACAAGTCGCTGGACGGCGGCGAGAAGGACAGTTTTCGAAAGAACGAGAACGACTACAAGACTAAGGACAAGAAGGATCCGCGGCTGGAGCGGAGAATTCGAAACAAGGTATTCGCAACAACAAAAAAAGAAGCAGCGACGAAATTGGTTCTCATGTCTGTTGTGTCTTTTATTAAAATCTTTCGTTTCAGTCTTATTGTTCAGTCTTAATTGTAGTTTGTGTTACATTCCATGTTCGCGCGTGCGCGCTGAAGGATCGGCCCGCGATGGAGATTTATCGGCCGGGAATGGGGAGATTCAGCAAGCAGCGTCTCGAGCGCGAGAAGTCTATGAATGACGACCGGGCGTCCCTCTCGCAGAGTCCGACGCCGGGCGGCGGCGGATCTCAGTCTTGCGCCAGCGCGAAGACGTCGTCCAAGCAGGTGGCGAACGCGCAGCAGGCCTCGTCACCGTCCAGCGAGGTGCGCTCGATGACGTTCAAACGTAGCGCGAGCCGCGATCTGCCGTAAAGCGGATCGCGCGCGCCACCGACGATCGCTTCGTTTGTTGTCGATTTTTCTTCGTTGTCATTTTAGAGTAAACATGATAAGTACCAATCGTGCAAAATTGATAACGAAAAAAACAGAACAAAAAAAAAACAGATTGTATTTGCTTCGTTCGAAATCGTTTTTTTTTTTTTTTTTTTTTTTTTTTTTTTTTTTTTTTTTCGCGAATAACGCCGCGCGATTTTGCGTCGTTATTCGCAGCCTTGAATCCTGCGATCGAGGTGGGACTTCGCCGCACATTATCTGAAAGCGGATTCCACAATCCGGCCACCACGACCAGAAATGACGAGGGCAGAGACGAGTCTCGCGGCAAAATCCACCGCGCACCTCCCCGCGGATTTTCCGTTTCTCTTTCCGTTCTCCCTCTCTGCGGTTATCTGCGATACCTACGGTCGATGTGTGCGATGCGTTCGTGTGTGTTTTTGGGCAAGTGACACGGGCGAGTTTATCTACGATGATACGAGAGACCATTTCGAACGTCGCGGGCTGTGACGGCTTATCTGCTAAGATGTTGGGTATTGCTTATTTGGGAATACTTATTTATAGTTGAAAAACACTTATTTAATTTTTCGCTGGAAAATTCGGTCTTTTCGGCCGAGTGGAAACGCGCACTGGTCTGCCCCATTCGCAAGGTCGTGGCGCCAACGACTCCTGCCGATTACCGCCCGATTTCGCTGCTGTGTGTTTTGTCGAAGGCGCTCGGGCATGTTGTGGCGCGACAGGTCTCGCGGTATTTCGATGCGTGCGGTCTCCGAAATTCGAATCAATCGGCCTTCAGAGTGCATCACAGCACACAGCCTGCGTTGCTGCGCGTCGTCGAAGATGCTCGGCTCGATATTGATAGGCAAATGGTAACGGTCTTGGTCCTCTTCGATTTTTTTAAGGCCTTCGATTACATGAAGTACGATTTACTTCTTGGCAAGCTCGTGACCCTGAATTTCTCGTAGCTCAGTCGTCAGATAGTTCGCGTCTTACCTGCGTGGGCGTACTCAAAGGGTGTACGATCGAGGAGGCAATAATTTTTCCTGGGGCGAGGTGAAATCGGGAGTCCCTCAGGACTCTGTGTTCGGGTCCCTGTTATTCTCGCTGTTCTCGGCAATTTCGGTGAGGTGCTGTCAAGTTGCTCGTACAGCCGCAACGCGAACGACTTGCAAATTTATTTATAGTGTCTGCCTGGTCACATTGAGTACTGCATTCGGGAGATCAATCGCGATGTGCGTGCGGTATGTGAGTGGGCGAGGTCATTGGGTCTACGCTTAAACTCGACGAAAACCTAAGGCGACCTTGATTGAGACGTCGCGTTTTGTGAACGTCCTCAGGGATGCCGAGCTTCCGCCAATTCTGGTGGGGCAATCCTCCATTGCGCTGTCGAACTCGGTGCGCTGCGCCTGTAGCCGTAGCAATGACTGATGCATATTTAATCAGTTAATAGTTGTCAATGGAAGAGTAAAAAAAAGTTATTTTTATTATAACCCGTAAAAACGAAAGACAAACAATTATAATGTTTGGGTTTTGAAGTAAGGAATTTTAAACTTTAACTAGTCTAATCACACGCGCTGGCGCGCGTGTCTGAAAAACTTGCCAAAATCGACCTCAGAAATTTGTTCTTTTCAAAATATCGACTTTTAACCTATACCATAATTCTCAAGTCGCATATTCTACCCTCGAAAACACTGGTTATTAACCTTTTTTAATCGATTTTGAAGAAAATATTTTTTTGGCGACGAAAAAAATATTTTTTTGTAACACGTGCACGAATCGTGGCACTTTCCATGGCAGTCTTGCGAGCCGAAAGTGGCCGTTTCCCTGTCAGTTGCGAACCTGTGGTGAAATGACAGAGTCACGCATGCGCAGTTCGCATTTCGTTCACTTTCGTCCCTTGGGAGTTTCTGTCATTCACTTTCGTCCCTTCAATCACAACCTCACTTTTCAGTATTCGTCTCGCGCGACTGCCATTCCAAGTGCCGCAGATTCGTGCACTCGTTACAAAAAGTATGATGTGCAACACGGGTCGAAATGGCAATTGCGACTCGTGTGATTGCAGCCCTCGCTTCGCTCGGGCAGCAAACCTCACACTCGCCGCAATTGCCAACTTTCGACCCTTGTTGCACAATATACTATTTCCGTCAGAAATCGTAGATCCGGCTCCGGACTGAAAATCGACCCCAATTTTTTTTTCTTTTTAAAATAGCGACTTTTAACCTATACCATCATTCTCAAGTCGTATATTCTACCCCCGAAAACACTGGTTATTAACCTTTTTTAATCGATTTTGAAGAAAATGTTTTTTTGGCGACGATTTTTTTGTCAGAAATCATAGATCCGGCTCCGAACCGAAAGTCGCCCAAATCGATCTCAAAAATATTTTCCTTTAAATTTTCACCTATAATAGGCTAATCAATTTTGCGCTGCTGCGCTCTTATAAAGCTTGAAAAGGTTACGGGCACTGCCGCAGACGTTGTCTTATGTCAAATTTGACATCAAACTGATTTTGTTTAAAACGGAATTTTGTGGCAACCAATCACAGCTCGAATAGTTTGCTAACAATGTTTTCCGTTACTCACGAACTTTTTAAAAGAAGGATGCGTATGCTTAGACGTTCAGCAGCGCCACACCGCGGAACTGTTTCGGTGGTGACATTCCGACGTTAATGTTTTCGTATTACAATAAGGTTGAGTTTCCCCGGCCTGATCATAACACACGCCAGCGTGGCCAAATACGTATTGATAGGAGAAATACAATAGCAGGACGGAAGGATCTATTTTACACGGGAATAAAAATGTACAATGGTGTACCTGACGAAATTAAAAATGCAACAAGCGTGCCGATGTTCCGAAAAAAGTTAGCAGGAATTATAAAGGATCGAAAATGGGTTGAAAGAAATGTACCAAAAAGGTTGCAATAGTTTCTAAGAAATAGTAATGTAAGAAATTTTATTGTAATTAGAGGTAAGAAGTAGTAATGTTAGCAAGCATATGCTAAATGAGGAGCCAATGTCTAAATAAACGCATTCAGTCTCTCGCGTGACTAAAGGCGCCTCTTGCTCCTCGCGGATCTGCGCGGGGTCGACGCTTCCGACGCGCTCGGGCTTTCGGCCTCCAGCAGCCTGTTTCTCCGTGATCTCGGCGTCGGCGTCGTCGTGGCCAATCGCGACGGTTTATTCTTCTTCGCGGCGCTCCTCGGTGTTGCCCGCTGTTTCGCTGCGGTCGCACAGGAAAAAAACGATAATTGGAACGTACATGAGAGACCGGCGGAGGCGGAATCTTGAGTGAGAATAGTTTTTCAAATGAAAATAAAGCGCGAAACGTTGTTTTGTTCGTTGCTCCTTCCCAAGTAGCACCAATTTTTAAGGTATCAAAATGATGACAATTGCGTTTGTCACCATTTGACTTAAAAAGAAATTGTTGACTTTCACTTTAAAGTTAAAAAATTAACTTTTTGGACGTAGGATGTATTAGTTATCATCCGAACGGACATTAGTAACCCATTTCGATAACGTTTTCGTGCCAGATTCCTTTTTGCTACCTGGGTTTCGACTAAAACAGTTCTGTGTGTTCAGCGGTGTTTTTTGGAAGTGATAATCGTAAATTTCCCGACGAATCAAATGGGCTTCAGTAATACGGGGATATAATACAGGAAACAGGCAATACCGTTTTTCGGCGGTGCGTTCTCCCTCTCGCTGCTATCGTCGCCCTCCTCGTCGTCCTCGTCATTGTCGTCATCGCTGCTGCTGTCCCGCCGCGTCGCTTGTCTCGTTTTTTTCGTCCGTTTGGGCACTGGCGGCGGTGGCATCGCCACGCGATCGTCGACGTCGCCCTCGCCGGCCTCCGGGTTCTCCAGCATTTTCTCGATCTTCTGCTCGAGCTCGAGGCACGTGGCTTTCGCTTCGGGCTTCTTTTTCGACGTTTCGATGATCATTTGCAGATACTTCATCACGTGTGTGTCGTGAATCTTGGCCGTGAGCTGAGGTAGACTGTTGATTAGCATCCGAAGGCCTGTGAAAAACGAATATAAATCATTGCATCGGCGACGAAGAAGAAGAATCAACGGCGACGTTTCGTAATTATTTCTTAATCACCCTTCACTCACTCTTTGGGTTGAAGGTGAGCAGCGAGAGACAATAGGCGAGATCGCGCCACTGACGCTCCATCGTCGCTAATTTCAGTCGCGAGCACAGCTTGTCGATTATCGTCTCCGTTTGACGCTCCTTCTGCTGCAGTCCCAAAACGTACCTAACGAGAGTGCGGCATGCGCGGATAATTAGTCGCCGTTCGGTTAGCATAATTTCGCTGATAAATGAATTGTGGCGTCTCACTTGATGATTTCCTGGAAATCCTTCTCCTCAAGATTGACCTCGGGATCCATGAGATGCGAGAGAATGTCGGGCATGACGTTGTAGAGCGCGTTGCCCTTCTGCGACAGAACCCTGAAGAACTGCCTCGTGTTCTCGCGAATCGTCTCGTCGGCGTCGACGATGCAGAGCGCGAGGCTCGAGACTTGTCCCTTGACGCGTATCATCTCGCGCATTATCAGATTCGCCAGCACGATCACGCAGGTGCGTCGCACGTGAACGTCGTCGTCGCGAAGGCTGCGGAGAACGAGCGACAAGGTCGAGCAATTGCAGCAGAGAAATGGGGGCGACAACCCCATGGAAAAAAAATATATGCGAAAATATATGTAACGTATCCAGCTTTTCGGACGATAATACAATAAAAAATACATTTTTTGAAAATACATTCCGAATATACTTTTCATATATCTTAAATATATTGTTCGGTCACGTGTATTTCATATGTATTCGAAAATATATCCGACGTATGTATCGACATTTTCGGACAAAATATATTTAATATATTTCGAGTATATTCGATAATATATCCGACATATCGAATTTTTCCGACAAAATACATTTTATATACTTCGAATATATTCGAAAATATGTCTGACATATCGAATTTTTTGAACATCTGAATTTGTACATGGCTATTCCGAACATCTAATTCGTATATCTGAAATATACTGTCGGGCGAGCAACGTGAGAAACGAAACTCGGAACTCACCGGCCGTACAGATGACTGGTCCAGGGCTCGATCTTGTTGGGAAATCTGCCGACGAGATCGCTGAGGCCTATCAGCACGTTGGCCCTGACCGTAGGATACGGCGATCGTTCCATTATCGTCACCAGAAGCTGCAGATGCTCACTGCAGAAGCCCGAGCTCACCGTCATCATTTTGTTGAGCGCCAGCACGCCCGATATCTGCAACGTCTGGTCGTTGTACTTCTCCGGATGGCGACAAACGTCCAGCACGAGGGGTCTGTAAAGTCGCGTGCGAACGCGTATTCGAGATTTTACGTAAAAATTCCGTCGACACGAGGACCACAACGGGTCTCGGTGTGGGACTTACACAAATTGCGCGAGCAATCCCGAACCGGTGACGATATCGGTCTCCAAAGCGTTCGTAATGAAATCGGCGTCGGCGTCGTCGGCGGTCGCGCCTACGAGAACCTCTTCGTTGCTTTCCTCGTTCAACGTAGATATGTTGTGGGCCTGCGAAGAGACGCGAGTCGATGACGATGATTATTAAATGATTATTAAATGATTATATTGAATATTAAATATTATCGTGACGATTTTTAATATTTAGCGATAATCACGGCACCTCCATGTTACGGAGCGTTCGCTGGGCGCTCGCCGGGGTCGAGACGGGACCCTGCAGCGTCTTGTTTCCCTTCTTCATCTCTCGCAGCGTGTTGCGACGCTTCAGCTCCTTGTACACCACGTTGTCGAGGTGAACGAGCTCCCGAATAGCTATGTGGCCGACCAAATGCAGCAATTTCGTGAGCGCGTAAATGTTGGTCTCGCCGTTCTCGGTCGGAGCGGAGGAAGAATCCTGGCTGCGTCGGTCTAGATGTCGACGTCCCTGAGTGGCCTCGGCGATTTCCTCGCTTATCGCGTCGGCCGGCCTCATTAAGTTACTTTTCTCCAGGACCGCGCACAGCACTTCCTTCGCCAGTAGGCCTGGATTATTCGCAAGCTGAAAGTGCACAAACTTCTTGTTAATTTACCCGAATAACATTTTCAGCAGACGGCTCGAAAATAAATAAATAAATACAATTTTAAAACTTGAAAAAAAAAAAGACACGTTTTAATACAAAAAAGCGTACGTGATACACGGCATCCAGAGCATCGATCGCAAAAGACAGATATCCAGCTTTTTTCGTATTCGCGAAACCTTCCGTCAGCAGATCGACAATTTCGCGGAACATACCGTGGTCGTTGGGATACCTGAGCGATACGGCAAACCAAAAATAGCAGAGACAATCAGTAAGGCGAGTTCGCGAGATCGCCTTTTTTTCGTCGGACAAAAAATCGTCACCTTAACGCCGGCTTGAGGGGATCCTCGGGATCTCGTCTGATCTTCCGCAGAGCTCGGCACGTGTCTCTCGCGAGAAGAAGATCTTCCCTCGCTCGTGGCCCAAGTCCAACTTTGATGAGAACCGCGAGGTTCCCGATGAGTAACGCGGGCTCGTGTGCGCCCGCCATGGTGAGCAAAATGAGGGCGGCGCGGCTCTCGATCGGGCTCGTGTCCAGTATTTTCATTGAGAATCTTTCCCACATCACCTGGACGACACCGAGGAAATTTATTCGTGCGAAATTGGGCAAACATTTATAACCGAGCAGTCAACAAATATATAACGATGAACGCTCGATAAGAGTGGAAAAACGAATGCGAATACATTTCAGCCGCCCTCGCGACGTCGAAGCCGCAAAATACCTGAAGCTCCTCAGGTCCGAGGTCTTTATTAGTCAGCCACGTTCCAACGAGTTGCCCGAGCGCTCGACTCTGACCGTCTTCGTTCATGCCCTGCAGCAGCTCCACGAGGCCTTTAACCGACGTCAACGCTTTCTGTCTCGACGACTGGTTGGCGTCCGTCTTCGTCAGATAAATATCCTTGTAGACGCTCGCGACGTTGTTGCGAACCGACGGTTCCGGGTTGGCGACCTGAAGCAGGGCTTTACGCACGCCGCTCAGTGCGCTCGGCACGCCGAATTGCGCGGCGGTGCCGAGAAACGTGCACGCCTCGATCGCGACGCTTGGCGTCGCGACGAACAGCAGCGACTCCGCCAGCGGTATCGCGCCTTCCAATTCCATTGCGAAGTTGAGGCTATTCTGCGACGAAAAAAAAAAAAAAAATTAAAAAATGTCAGCTCAACCGATCAATCGACCGTTGATACAGCAATTTCTTCGCGCGATCCCAAACCTGGTTAAAAAATCCGATGAAAACCAGTAAAACGGACAAAAATACAATTGAAATTGATTTGAATCGATTATTTTTCAATCGGAATTTTGGCCATTTGATCGGTTTCTATCAATGTCAATGAGAATTAGTAAGCAGGGAAGCGTTCGATGAAAAACACAAGAACCGTTCGGTAACGGGCGACCCACCTCGATGTAATTAACGAGATTGCGAGTCGCAGCGAGTTCCTTCTTGCATTTCTTCAAATCTCGCACTCTCGCCTCGTGATCTTTGTCCTTCGCGGCCCTCGAAGCAGCGTCGGTGTCTGCCGCGGTCGGCTCGTCGGGTGATGGACGCGCCTCCGACTCCTCGAAGATCTTTTGGAGACACGCGAGGAGACAATTCACCTTGTCGTCTTGCTTCATGCGATGCATGTCCGAGGAATCCGGCAGACGCCGGAAGATCAGCAGCAGACGGTTCACCGCCTCGGTGACCTCCTCGGTCAGCAGCAAATGGCGTATCGTCTCGAATTCTTGATCCATGTCGACCTCCCGACGCTCCTCAGGCTCCTCGTCCTCGTCCTCTAAAACGAATGGTTAATGCGGTTCGTCATTCGCAAAGACAGTCAATAGCGCTCGCGAAGAGTCGTGTGCTTTACCTGAGGAGGAAGAATCGTCCTCCGTTTCTTTGGTCAAAACGTCGACGATGGCTCGTCGTATCTCAGGAAGCAGGGAGTTCCAGAGCTCGAATCTGTCCACGTCGCCCCGAGTGCTCAGACTCACGACCGAGACTTTTAGTTCCTTCAGCTTTGTTCGGCCTTGCTCGAGTTGTTTCGAAAAATCTTCCCGATTGAGCTACGGAGCGATGGATTTTTTTGTTTGTTTTTTTTTCATGATTCTCCGTTGAAACGTCGAAGCGATAAATAGGGATAAGGCTTGGGTATTTTTTTTACCTTGGCGGCGAAAGGATTGCACTGCACCAAAGTTCGGAGCAACTGAAGAGCCTGCTTGCGCACCTGCGCGGCTTTGTCGTGCAGGCGCTCCGTCACCGCGTGGATGAGGGTGACCTGCAGCCGCACGGGCACCGCGCCGTCGCAACACAAACGCTGCCAGACCTGCAGCACCTTGGATCTCACGTAGGCGTTGTCGTCGAGTATGTGCTCGTTCAGATGGTGCAGGCATCTGTCCCTCTCACGACGCTTCTCCTCGCTGATATCGCGGTCCGTGAGAGAACCGAGAACGACTGCTCCGAGAACCCCGATTACGCAGTTTCTCATCGCGTAACACTGCAAATTTGTTTATTTATTTAGACTCGGAAACGAGTTTCCGTCACTACATTTTCTGGGGGTCACGTTTAATTCGGTCCATGCTCAAGCTAGTATAGAAATTCTTCACTACAATTAATTCTTAAGAACTTTAGTGGCGTAACTTATGTAAATATATATCCGTTTCTTTCCTTTATTCATAATATTCTATTCTTAAGTGATCATAATTTTTTAAAGTTATAAAACCTGCAATTTTCAAATTGTCGCTTCATGCCAAAAATTTGAAATTCTTGTAAAAGGAGAAATCCGTTAATAAATAAAAAAAAATTATATATACATATATATTTAATAACGGGCTAGGCCCAATTACGAGCACGATAGGCAGCACACATCGCCCAATTCACAATAGTGAGTGGTACGGAATAATAATCGAGATTAGACAAAATAATAATAAATTACGTACGTACGAGGTAAGAAATAAATTTGTATAATTAAATTGCATCAAGGATTCAGTATCGATGAGAGCTAATTTTTTTAGGAGGTCCAGAGGGACTAGCCCAACATATTGGTTTCTCAACCGACACCAATGCGGAGGCCAACTGCGAGCCTTGAGGGAAACGAGAACTTTTTTCCAAGCCGAGCGATAGTCGCCAGAAGAAGAAATTCGATTTCGCTTCGTCCGATGTGCATAATTCGCCCAGGAGAACTCACCTCGCTTTCCAAATGCTTCGTTATATCGTCGATAATGGGAAGAACGAACTCCGGCTTGGATGATGCGACTGCCTCGAGAAACGCCGCGGTGTTGCGCACCTCGGCTTCGCCCGGCTCGTTCCGTCCGATCTCGTGTATTATCTCGGTGATGAACGACTTGCAGTCAGTCTTCTCCACCATGTGTATCACTCCGCCGGCCAGAGGAACGGCTAGTGCGTCGTACAGTTGAACCAGCTGAAAGCGAAGTACAGTTGTTGATGCTCAAGCGACGAACGACGATCCCTGTTATTATTCTCCCGCGATTTTGCGCCTCGCTCACCTGAATTATTCTCATGACGCACGTGATTCCCTGGTTGTATCGCTTCACGAGAGTCCCTAAAATCTGAAGAAATCGCATCGTCACAATTCCCGGCCAGGATAATCAGTCTCAAACGGCGCGGAGGTCGTCGACTCACCTCGAATATCGTTTCTCTCACGTGCTTGCTTTTCGCGTCTCTGCTGTTCTCCAAGACTTTGTAGCAAAATTGCGCGAGGTTGCTGAAAACAATGACCAATGTAAGTGAGCAAAGTTCGTTCGTCGAACGACGAAAATTCACGCTAACCTGGTGAACAAATCCTCGACAAAGGGTGGCGTCCAAAACTTGTGTATGGGCAGCTGAAGCCATCTGTATATCAGTTCCAATGCCTTCTGCCTGCGAGGCTCCCAATCCGCCTCGATATCCGACTTCTGTGACGCTTTCTTCCTCTGCAAAAATTGAGCAACTGATAATTCCACATTTGTGGCAAAAAATCTCGTTCGATGATCGTACCTTTCCGATGTTTGCAGTGTCGTTGGAATTTTTCACCACGTAATCCTCGATGGAAGACGCCAAGGAAGAGAAGAGATACGCATACATTTTGTTGATGTTCCTATACTTTGGTTTCAGCTCGGCATTTATTTCCGCTCTATTTTCAAACAGCGGCTCCATGTCTTCTATAAACCGATCAATCGCTGCAAATCAAATTAATTTTTTAATATATTTTTTATTCAATATTTTTAACACAGAAATCGAGTCAAACATAACCTACGAATTGAGCAATTCTAACAAACGGAGCAAAAACAAAGACAGCATTTTTGTCGCCTGAGCGCCAGGATTTTGGGTCACCTTTGTGGATCCTGTCGAATGCCCGCAGCGTGACGTTGAATTCGACTTTGTTGCCGTGCACCAGAACGGAGAAGAAGGTATCAAAAGTCTCTGTAATGAACTCCGGGCCATGATTCTGAAACGACACCCTCGTCGCTGCGAAAACACGTCAAGGATTAAAACATTTTGTTCAAGGACCGTATATAAGACGAACGGGTCGAAAAGACGTCCGGCCAAAGCGAACCGACCGCGGAAAAGCGGCGAGTTTACCGTCGATCGACTTGGTGAGCGAGGCCACGGGCTCGATCGTCTTGACCGTGTAGGCATTGGCGCGAACCACCAGCAGGTCGTCCTTGTCCAGAGGAATCTCAAACTCTCGGGTCCCGAAAATCATCGTGGCTCTCGGTCGCGAAAACGATTTTTACGACGATTTCACACGCTCAAACTCTCGATGTGTTAAAAAATAATTGCGATATCGCTGCGCACCCCGCGCGATCCCCCGATATTTAATCAGCGGTCGGGATGCGTGAGGGAGGCGATGAATTATGATAAAATGGTTTGTACTACGCGTTCCGCACTGTTTTTGTCGGTAAACTTAGTATACACGCGGCGTCCATAGGACCGGCGTCAACGGCGAATATTTGAATCCACTGGTGCCAACATTCGGGCATTGGATAGTCTGCCGGAATTTCAGCTTGGACTTCTCGAGTGGCGCCCTCTGTCAGGAGTAATTTGTATTAATTTTTTTTATATTTGAATGTTCCCGCGTTTTTAACGTAATCAAACAATTTTTCTGTAAATTTACACATCAATGAATAGTATCTTTCGCGTAATCGTAGAATCCTCGTGGTTCAGTGAAAAACGCGTGAAGGTCGTGCGTTCAACATCTTTATTAATTTTACTTCCTCAACAGCGTGTAATACATCAATTCTTTGTTATCCTTTTTCTCGTTTCCCTTATTCGCATTTCCTTATATTAAAATCCACGTAATTCGGTAACGTATTCTCACCGTAAGAAGGAGACTAGAAAAATAAAGATCCTATGTGCTATGATATTTACAGGAAAGAGTGTCTCGCGGCATCATCGAACTCTGGAGTTCGGTTTCTACGAAGATTTCGAGAGAGAGAGAGAGAGAAATTAGAGCGAAAGGCATAGAATATGACGAGAAAAAGCTTACAAAGAGAAATACCGATGAACCAACCATCCCCCCATCGAGCAATACGCATGCACAGGCGATGTTCGCCTCGCAACTCGACGATTCATTGGTACAAGGGCACTGGAATTCATTGCGAAAGAGAACCTAGGCGAATAATCTCGTATACAAACTTTTCTACGTTTCTCTTTTTGCTTCTTTTTTTTTCGGGACAGTCTCAAAAGTTGCTGCGGCCACCGAGTCGCACGCCGCTCATTTCCGGGGTGACTGGGAACTCTAGGACGGGGATTTTTCGTGCAATTGTCTTCGTGTCTTGTTTTTCTGTCTGTGTGTGTATGTGTGGAAATTGTGTCTGCGGTTGTGTGTATTTCGAGTGGCTTGATAAGTAGAGGTGTGCGCGCAAATTAGGCTATCGACGCAGACGCCGTTGAGTCGCCGGTCGAGCCGCCGTCCTCGTGATCGATGTTCACCGCCTCCGTTGCGGTTTCCGGAGGCGGCGGCGGCGGCAGCGCCTCAATCTCGTTGCCCTGCTGCCTCTCACCTTTGCGCGGCGACTTGCGCTCGTTCTCGGGATCCGGACGAGCCGGACACTCGAAGTGCACGCAATGGAATACCTGAGAGGAATGGAATTTTCCATGATTTAGCAAAGTATGGAGAGAGACGGACGAATTTTGTATGATACACCGAGTAAAGCGTGAAATGGTGGGCGTGAAATTTTTCAAAGGACCTTCGACTTTTCGAATAAATAAACTGATTAACGACACTGTTGAAGCATACCTCGTTGGCCGTGTTGTGAGTCCCGACGATTCGAATGAAGATCACCGGTCGCGCTGGTTGAAACCGCAATGTTTGCCAAGAGCGGCACGCTTCTCTCGTCTTGTCGGCGACGCGTATCCAATCTTGCGCGTTTCGGGATACCTCGACGTAGTAAGAGTAGGAACGGTCGTCGCAATCCCAGAGTAACAGACTGGAATGACAACGTCTTACCGTGATACTCGATACTTTTTGCAAATCCCATAGAACATTTTTCGAACAAACTTGAGTGCCCTAACGATACGATTCGGGTTGCTACTACAAAAATGTCGTTATGAAAAGCTTTACTCCTGTTATTTCTAAAATGATCATGATTATACAAGTTATATCCCTAAAACTCTATAACGAAGAGAATGCTGCAAGGCGGAATATGATATCTTGATTTCTAATCTTTTTACAGAATGTTAAAGTCAGACCCCAAAAATCGCAAAAATACGGAAGGTACTCCTTCAAAAAATGTGCGGTTTTTGAGGGTCTGACTTTAACATTTTGTAAAAACATCAGAAATCAAGATATCGCGTTCCGCCTTGGGGCATTCTCTTCGTTATTCAGTTTTCTTTCGAACGCAAAAAGAAAATCTAAGTTCTATCGATTTAAAAAGAAGTAACCTCAACTTTAGTGAAGTGACGAAATGTCGAAAAAAGTGAAAAATCATTTTTCGAGTTTTTATCGTGGATTTTTTTTTTCGGGAAAACAACCGTGCTTTTCGGAATTAGCGCAAAATTTCCCATCTGATAGAGCCTTCAAACTTTATGAAATCGATTTTTTGTTACTCGTTTTCGTAAAGTTTGAATGATAATTTCACGTTAATTACCTCAACGATCTAATTTTGATTCGAGCACGAAGCGAGCGCGCGAGCCATTACAACCTGCTAGTTTTTAATATAAACAATTTCGAAAAATGGAAATTAACGTACCGCATGGAGTCGATGATGTAGGGCTGACCAAGCTGGACGAGTATCGAGCCGGATCCGAGCTGATGACACGTGTAGCCGCTGTCCCAATCGTAGTTCGAGGTCTCGCCGTTCAACAGGGCGTTTCGAGATCTGTTTTGGTAAAAATATCGATTTGATAAATATACGAAATATACGAAAGACGAATATCCGTCTGGCTGTGAAAAGAAGGTAGAAAGACTGGAACCTGCAGACGCCTTCCGTGACGCTCGCGCTCAGCTCCATCGTAGCGACGTTCTGCGTCGGCACGACGAAACCCTTGTACAATTTTTCCGTGTGATTCGTGTAATACGCCTCGAAGCTCACGACGTGAAACACCTTTGGAGAAAATGAACCGCTTGTTAGTACCGGAGACAATGGCGGATTATCCCGATGACATTGCGTTCGGATTGCTTCAGGTTGAATCTCACCTTGTTGACTGTATTGTGGGAGCCGACGATTCGTATGTAGAGCGCTACTCGTGGCTCAAAGTACAAATACTGCCAACTGCGGCAAAAGTATCCCGAGTGATCGATTATTCTCACCCAAGACACCTGATCGATGGATACCTTCGCGAATAAACGAAAATATCGTCAATCAATGAAAGAAAAAAGGAACATCACGAGCCTATTAACTCGCGAACGTTGAGAAAATTAAGCGGACGACGGATCTCTACCTCTAAGTAGTAGCAGTAGGAACGTAGATCGCGATCCCACAGCAGCATCTTGATGTGATTTATTATGCTTTGAGTTCCCAATTTAATGAGTATTCCGTGATCCTGGGAATCCGATATCTCGTGACGAGTGTATCTGTTGGAAAAAGTAACAGTAAATAAAAACATGACTTTACGCACTTTCGGTGAAAAGTGTTTTAGCAAGAGTGAGCGACGCACCCTCGTTCCATATCATAATTGTGAGTATCGCCGTCGAGAAGATAATTTCGCATCTCGCCCTGCAGGACCTGCGCTCCGTATCGCGGATGCGCGACGTTCTCGTCGACGAGCAAACGGCCGCGATATACGAGCTCGGAGTTTCTCGTTTGGGCTGTGATCGCTATTGCGTCGAGTATAGCGTCGGGTGGCACGAGGCCCGTCGGTCGAACGATGTTCAGCAGGTCAGTTATCGCAATGAGGCACAGCCTCACTTGAGCTGAGAATAATGCGATATTTAAGTAATAATGTCGTGAAATTCGGTGGATTGCAGGCAAATTGCGGGATGGATAAATTGATTCACGCGGTACCTAACACGTTTTTCGGATCGACGTCGGAATTCGCTCTGACCCACGAGCGCACGGCCGTGAAAATATCAATTTCCGGCGCGTAGAACGAATCCCTGGACACGAGTTCGGTGAGCGCGTTCGGACTCAACTGCAGAAAGCTCTCGTGCTGTATCACCTCAAGCGCATGTTTGTCCATGAACTCCTGGCACACCTTCGTCAAACGGTCCAATTGATAGAGACGAGTCGAGTCGAATATCAGACACACGTTTTTAATACTCAGTATTTCGCGCAGATAGTCGGAAACGGAGACTTCGAGATGTTGAAATCCATACTGATTCGCCAGACCCAAGATATCCAGAATTACCTACATGCAGAAAAAACGCGTATTTGTCAATCGTAATTTCGGAATATCCAGGTCTTTGGGGTACCCTATATTTGTCGAAATTCTTCCGTTAAATAAAAAAAAATCAATGAAAAATTAATTTCAAAAGAAATGTTCCAAAAGTATTCATCAATGAGTATTGAAAATTTCTCAAATGAAACGAAGAACATTTTTCCAGGCACCCTTAATACTGATAATGTTTATAACAAGCCATTGTATCAGAAACAACAAATTTCTTTCTAATCTAAATCTAAGCAATTTAGTCGCTCCAAAAATGCTCCAGTAACACTGAAAAATTCTGAAAACTCCAATTTATCTTATCTCCAGTGATAATGACTCGTATACTCACATCCTCTCTCATATTGGCCAACGACATGTGTCCGGTGTAAATGTACTTGAGCAGTCCCTTGAAAGCCTGCAGAGTGGTTCCCTTGAGTTCAATCTCATCTTGCGTGGACTCCTTCAGGCCGCCGAACAGGAGAGCCCTGAAGTACTGGCTTCTCGCAGCAAGAATAACTCTGTGCGCGTTGAATCTCTGGCCACAGACGAGCAGAGTGACGTCCGAGAAGTCGTCCGAGAGATAAAGCGCGCCAATGTCCTCAGAGAGAAAGTTTGTGTGTTCCACCTCGCCTTTGGTGGGATTCAGGTGATGATGGGAACTCATTCCGTCAGAGGAACTCTGATGGCCTTTAGGGCTGAGCCGACCTCCTGTAGTCGTCAATAACCACAATATCACAATAAAAATAGACAAATAAACGAATGACCAAAAAAAAAAAAAACCTCGATGTTTCGCTCGTAGCCGCGAATTTCGTGATAATATTTTCGGAGTGACGACGTGAAACGACGGAATTCTGAGAGTCGCGAATGATTTGCCGGGCGTAAAATGACAGCGAGGAAGCGAGCGTTCGGCGAGGGCCTCGCGCGTATTCGGCCGGACCGCGAAGCGAAATGTCAATAGACAGGTGACAACTATACGTAACGCTCGGAGGCGAGGGAGCTAACAGAAATATTTCGCGGCGAGTATATAGAGAGAGTGAACGGACCTTGTCGGGCAATGTCATGTGGTCCCTCGTCGATTAGCTGGCGAAACACGGCGCCGTGTGACACGCACCGCGGCTCGGCGCGGCTCGAGGCTGATAGCGCGGAACGAAATCGGCGGCACTCGTCTTATCTCGCGCAGGAAGCTCGCAATAAGATACACAAACAAGATGGCAGTGAAAATATCGAAAGCACGACTTCACAGTGTGCCACGAGCGGCGGCTACGCCAAGATGCCGACCAATTGTGAGAGCCGCGCGCCCGAATGCACCGACTCGTGATGGCTATCGTCGCGTACTACTGGTTGCGTCGTGTGTACAGCGGCAAGCGTTTACCTTGAATGCGCGAGGAGGGGGAGGGGGATAAATGGCCAATACGCACGAATTGGCAACATATAATTTTAGACGTTTGTTCCGAGCGATCTTGGGAACTTTGACAAGTGACGTGTGAACGCCGAGAGAAAAAAAATAGCTCGCAATCCTCCCGCACGGGAAGTGTGGAGATTACATTTCACGAATAATTTCAACTTAATAACTCTTCGAACGAGCCTATGAGGATCTTTTTTAATAAGATGTTTATAGGTGTTTTTATTAATGGACTGAAAAAAGAAGAAAAAAAAACAGTAGATATCGAATTGTTTATCCGCAGGTGCGACCGACAATGAGGACTGGATTAAATCGCGTCGGTATTTGTGCGACAAACGAATAAATATAAGGCGGCTTTGAAAATAAACAGAACTTTAATTACGACTCAGGGGTCAATGGGACTAGCGATCACCGGTAGCAAACACTTTGATCTACGAGATAATGGTATTTATCATAAATTTATCACAAACCGTCACAAGCGATGTTTCGAATCTTTATCACAAGGAAATTCGCCTAAACTGTCGCGATAACTTTTGCAACACACCTTTAAAGACCCGAGTTGGCTTTTGTCTCTTAATCGCGATTCGAATGCACCGAATGACGCGGTTTATCGTCAGGCGGGGGAGAAGAACGAAGAGTCGGAGAGCCGGCGGGCGTGAGAATATACACCAATATACACGAGAGCCCGATTATGCATCGCTGCGCGATCTACGCGACCGAAGTGTACCAAGGAGGCGCCTCGAAAGTTAAAGGCCCCGGGGCCGCGTGGATCGAGAGATTCTTCAAGACAAAAAAAAAATCATAATCGCCTACATCGCGATATGTGTTAGACGAGTCGCTGAGAGCGGGGTGGGGAGAGCCGGAGGTGACGGCCAGTGGTGATTAGCCGTCGCGGCGTCGATCCGTGTGTGCGTTGGCGGAGCGTCGCAGCTCGCTCGCTGCGGATGACCGCGAGCGCGTGCATCGTTCCACGGCGACGCTGCAGTTTCTTCCCTTTCGGGGCAACAATAAGCGCGTGAGTTGGCGGTGCGCGGGTTGGCGGGCACGAACAGTGCGGGAAGGATCGAGGACGCGGGGCGCCTACCGCGGGGGATAAACGCGAGTGCCTAGTGGTGCCCACGGGTGCCCAGATCAGGCCCGTATCCACACGGCAAAACAAAACATGGACGCCGTGGAGATTGATGCGGCGGAGGGAGCGCAGAACGAGGATGCGATAGAGGCGACAGTGCCGGAGGTCTGTCGGGTCTGCCTCCTCGGGAATCTGATGATGCGGGATCTTTTCGTGGAGAACGAGGTCGTCTCGCTGTCCACGAAGGCCATGAACTTCGCCAGCGTGAAGGTTAGTCCGCGCGATTTTGAGGTTAATTCGGCCCCGGGTGGCATTCGGGTGGGGGGGGGAAGATTTCTCCCTGGTCCCCTGACGACGCGATCGTGAGATTTCATTTGTTCATTCCTTTCGTTGATACCCACGTCCAGATGCTACCGGGTGACGGCCTTCCCGGCCAGGTGTGCTGCGAGTGTGCTGACAAACTTGACTCGGCGTACGAGTTCAAGCTCCAGGTGGAACAGGCTGACAACCTACTGAGACAGAGATACGACTCGCTGAATATCAAGGAGGAGCTCTTCTTCAATGAGGTCGAGGTGCACCTGGAGGGAGAGCGTGGCGAGGACGCCCACACGTTGGAGGTGGACGAGCACTACCAGGCGACGGTGGACAGTCTGACTGCAAGCGAAGCGGAGGAGAGAAAGCCTATGCTTCTCAAGGATCACCTGGCTCTGCTGCAGGTGCAAAAGCTCTCGGAGCAAGAATGCGGCTCGGCCGCCGGTAAGACCGACAACGATTAGTCGGAAGCGTTTGATTTGAATTTTGTGGGGAATTAATCATCTGTATTGATTTCAGAGCAAAAAGATCCGGACGAGATGGAGGAGTCGAACGTCGCGGCGATTCTCGAGTCCACCGACGAGCACAGTCAGTATCTGCACGACAACGAGGGCAACAACGACGATATTCCGGGCTGCGAGGTGTACAGAGAGTCCGTGAAGGCGGAGGGGATGCACGAAATCGAGGGGATACCGATCGACGAGCACAACTATATAATGCAGCAGGATTACGCGTTGACGAGGCCGGACGAGGTCGAGCTGGAGGCCCAGGACAGTGTGGATTCGGGCGCCCACGAGTCGGCCGAGTATTTGTCGCTGATGGACGAGGAGATGAACGGAAAGGACGAGGCGAACACGACGGAAACGTTGGATTCCGTAAAGACGGAGGAGCAACAACGGCAGGAGCAGCAGCAGCAACAGCAGCAGCAACAGCAGCAGCAGCAACAGCAGCAGCAACAGCCGCAGCAACCGCAAGAGCAGACGGAGAATCTCGAGACGTCACCGAGCGAGACGCGCCGAAGCAAGCGGAAACTGACGAAACGCGCGCGCGCCACGGACGAGGAGAGTTACTTTGAGAATCTAAACCTCAGCAGCCGACTCAAGAGATCGCAGGAGAAATCCGAGAAGGTTTATTTCCTCTGCTACCTATGTGACAAGCAATTCGTCTCCAAGTTGATACTCAAAGAGCACATGCACTCGCACGAGGAGGTGAGACGCGCGTTGTCGCTGAAAAAAACCGACAACAAGCAGGAGAAGCGACCGAGCGCGACGAAGGCCGCGCCTACATCGTCCGCCGCATCAGCCGCGTCGGCCGCGTCGTCCGGCAAGAAGCCCAACAGGTGTCCCTACTGCGGCAAGGAGTATCTCTACGTGATATCGTTCAACAAGCACCTGCGGCAGCACGAGAGAAGCAAGGACTCCGCGTCGCGCGACGCCGCGTCGATCTCGTTCGAGGATTCGTCGCTGCACGGCGACGAGGAGTCCTCGGACCAGGCGGGCTACGAGGACGCGCGAGTCAGCGAGTCGAGGAGCCGGGTGGAGGATCGCGCGAACGACGACAACGACGACGCGGAGGAGGAGGAGAGCGAGGAAGCGCCGGGCCCGGGGCGAAAGAAGCGACGACGTTCGGGTCGCTCGGACGCCGCCTACTCGTGCGACAGATGCTCGGAGAAATTCGCGACGAAACGAGCGCTCGGCGAGCACAGCGCGGAACACAACGCGGTGATCTTCAGATGCAGCACCTGCGACCGGGAATTCGACGAGCTGGAGAAGCTGCGACGGCACCGTTCGGAGCATGTGGTGGAGGGAGTTCTCTCGGAGCAGGATCTCGAGGATCACGCGTACGAGCGGGATTACGAGGTCGAGGGAACGGACGACGGGGCGGAGATTTACGGCGGCGAGGAGGATCCGGAGGAGGGCGAGGAGATGCAGGAGGAGATCGCGGCCCGGGAGGACGAGAACGACGGTGGCTGGCATTTGGCGGCGGCGACGGCGGAGGACTACGAGAGCTCGCAGTGCAAGGAGAAAATCGAGGATATGGCGGAAAATTGGCCGGAATCGAGGGACCTCAAGTGCCCGAACTGCCCGATGACTTATTCGCAAAAGAAGTCGCTGGCGCGACATATGGAGAGCCACGAGGGCACTGTCTACGGCTGCAAGACGTGCAGGCAGAAGTTCGCGCGCAAGGATCATCTGCAACGTCACGTGGAGCAGCAGCACGCCAAGACCAAGTGCACGTTCAAGTGCACCGAGTGCGGCAAGATTTTCGGGAACGAGCTGACGCTGAGGAATCACCTGATAGCGACGAGCCACAGGACGGTGGTGCACGGTGAGGCGTACGACCCGAACAAGCGATTGAAGCGCGTCGCCGCGAAGGCGGCGCAGAGGATAATAGATAAGATAAAGACGGAAGACGGGCTCGAGGATTACGGCGAGGAGGAGGAGGAGGACGAGGCGGCGGAGGCGGAGGAGGAGGAGACGGAAGGGAGCGAGGTTCGAGGCTCGAAGGGCTGCGTGCGATGGGCGCGGAACGACGAGAAGGTTCATCCGACGGCATCGGCGCGAAAGGCGCAGCATCGCGGACGACGAAGGAGCGACCTGGAGTGCGAGAGCTGCGGGAGGAAGTGCAGCTCGAAGCAGTCGCTGACGAAGCACATGGAGCAGTATCACGTGAAGGAGGAGAAGCCGGAGACGGCGGCGATGAGGGCGGAGAAGGGCAAGAGGAGCGGCGGAGCGATTGAGGGAGCGGACCGGGCGGCCTGCGGGCAGCCGAGGACGAGCCACGAGGAGCGAACGGAGGCGACGGCGGCGGTGGATGAGGAGGAGGAGGAGAACGAGGACGAGAATTCGGACTTCGAGAGCGGCCTCGACTGGCCGATGGACAACCACGAGTGCCCGACGTGCAAGAAGAAGTACAGCACGAAGAAGTCGCTGCTGCGCCATCAGCTGCTCCACGAGGAGCCGAACTTCGAGTGCGACATATGCAACGTCAAGTTCTACCGCAAGGACAAGCTCAAGTCGCACTACGACAAGTGCTCGGAGAAGAATCCGGATCAGGTGCGAAAGTGCAACATCTGTGGCGACAGCTTCGAGAACAACGAAATGCTGCGAGAACACCGGGGTAAGCACGTGGACGAGGGGATACTGACGGAGGAGGACCTGCGGGAGATCGAGCCGGACGAGAGGAGGGGCGACGGGAAGGTCGTGCGGAAGAGGCGCACCGACATCGTCGGCCTCGAATGCACCGAGTGCAACAAACGGTACACCTCGCGGAAGGGCCTTCTTCGACACATACAGGTACTCGTTTATTTTTTCTTTTTGTTTTTTTCTTCATATTAGTCATTTTCGTCGAGTTGCTTCGTGTCGTTTGCCGCTAGGAGCTCCACTGTTGTGAGGGGGTACAGACGTTACCAATCAAAACAATCAAATCAAATAACAACAAACACGTTGTCACGGGTTTACTTTTGCAAACGATATCAATAATGTCGTATTTTTCTTGTAAAATCAATTGTGTTCGTACCTCCCTCGAGTACAGCTCCGCACCGGGCGGGGACTTTTTTTCCGTACTTTGCGAAAAAGCCTAAATTCAAAGGCTTCGCGAACGTTTTTTCCTCCGACCGTACGAAAATGTCTCCGTCGTCGACCGAGCGCGGGTAAAATCGGGCGCAGAAGCGTCGCTCACGCGGTCGCAACAGCATCCTACACGTTTCTCTTAATCCTTCGCAGGTGCACGAGGGCAAGAAGTACCTGTGCGACATATGCCCGAAGAAGTTCTACCGGCGCGAGCACCTGAAGATCCACGTTGCCAAGCACAACATGATAAAGCCGTACAAGTGCTCGCGTTGCACGAAGCGCTTCATAAAGGAGGATCAGCTGGCGAATCATCTGTCGAAGCACGACCGGACGTTCAAGAAGACGAAGGAGACCGACAGCTCGAAGCGCTTCCTCTGCGAGATCTGCTCGAAGAGCTTCACGCAGTCGACGACCCTGATTGCCCATCTACGGGCCCACAACGGCATCAAACCGTACGTGTGCGAGGTCTGCGCTCGTCCCTTCACCACCAACGCCTATCTCAAGATGCACATGCGAACTCACACGCAGGAGCGGCCGTACAGCTGCCAGTACTGCTCGCGGGCTTTCGCGCGCGCGGACACGCTGGCGAATCACCTGACCTCGCACACGGGCGAGGCGAAATACCACTGCAAGTACTGCCCGAAGAACTTCCGGCGTCTCAAGTCCCTGAAAGAACACGTCTTCATTCACACCGGCCAGCGGCCGTACTCGTGTCCGACCTGCGACCGCCGTTTCAACAACAACGGCAGCCGTTACGCCCACAGCAAGCGCTGCAAGCAGAATCTACTGCAGAATCAGAATCGGCCGCAAACGATGCCGCAGCAGCAGCAACAGCAGCAGCAGCAGCACACAACGATTGTGCAGACGACGAGCGCCGTACCGCAGCCGATAAGAATACACCAGCTGACCGGGGATCACGGGACGACGCAGATGCAGGTGGTGAAGTCGCAGAACATCAAGACGATCACGATCGCGAGGCCGGGCGATCAGGTGACCGCGCACCAGGTGATGCAGCATCAGGAGATACTCATGCCGCTGATTTTGCCGCTGACCGTCACCCTCACCGACGTCGACGAGGAGGTCATACTGCCCGAGGGCACCAAAATATTCACTACCGCTTAAAGGCTCGAGAAGATGTTTCTATTTTTATTTTATTTTTCTTTATTTTTGTTTTTTTTTAGCGAAACTGCGATTTTATTTTTACTCCTCGTGCGACTGGTGCGCCGCGCCGCAATTGTCACGGGCGAAAGTGTACAGAAGAGAGGCGCGACGATCGCGGCGCCGGGTCGACCGGGTGCAAAGTGAACGAATTTTAACACGTACGACTTTTCTCGCGGCTGACGGAAAACGACGCGCGATACGATCGAGCTTTTTTTTTTTTTTCTTTTCTTGTTTATTGTTTCTTCGCTTTGCTTCAGTTTACACGTTGGTTCGTGGGAGATGCGAACGGATCGTGATCGTTGTCTGAAAGATAAATCAAGTATTAGATCCCGGGCCCGTTAATTTTCGCTGGCGCGACAAGGGGTAATCGGGGTTTAAGACGACGTGAAACGATTGAAAAGTAATTTCCGGAAATGTACGTTGAATTCGTAACTAAATATTATTTGATGCCATTGGGTTGAACTTTAAGCGAAGTATCGTGCATCAACTTGTTAATCGCCGTTTTGCCGTTGGATCGAGCTGCGTTTTTTTCGCGGGGTTTCGCGGCAAGAGGAAAAACACGGGGAATCACGTTTCGGGTCGTCTTAAATCGTCGAAGTACGCACGGTGATAGCTCGGACTACCGAGTGCGCTCCCGTTTCTCTCGGTACACGACGCGCGCACTTCGACGAGTCTTAACGCGTTCCTTTATCCTGATCGCGCCGACGAGACGGGCCTGCAATCGGCGGATTTTTCAGCGAACGGAGGCTTAAGTTAATTTTAACACCGTCTGTACGGAGACCCATTTCCATTTTATTTGTACATAACTGTTACAGTGTGAATAAAAAACATTTGTAGAATTTAAGGAAGCGGCCGGATGTTTCAATCGCTCAGATTAATTGTCACTTTTTTTTCTTTTTCGCAAAGAATTCGTCAAGTATTGACAGAATAATACAAAAGATACATTTTTTGTTACTGGAGAAAAGTTCACAGGAGTCTGGACCAACTAAATACCAAACCTGTGAAAAAAATCTTGAGAATCACATATTTTCCATAACGCGACGATCGGCAGGACGCTCGGAGGGCTTCACTTGATCACATCCAGACCCCGGGAACATTCAAATTTTAAAAGAATTTAAGAAAAATCGAATGTAAATAACTCCCTGCAGAAGGCGCCTCCCGTAAAGTCCAAACGGCGCCTGACTTCAGCTCTCTCAGTGGGTAAATCAAAAGTCAGCTCATCGATCTCTCGGTGCGTCAGCTGACGTTCGGCGAGTGAAGAGGCGGCGGCGGCGGCGGAGAGCCGGAGAGGTTAGGTTTCCTCAGTGGCCGCCGGGGTGAGTCGCGTCGCGTAATTCGCGAATAACAAAACGAATTAACGGCGCCATCGAGCGGACTCGATGTCACGCGCCGCGGGCAAACATGTCGCGCACCGATCTGAAGAACTGGCCGATACTCAGCCTGCTGGAGCCGGAATTCGTGGCCGAACTTAAAATGGTTATGGTCTATGGTAATTCGTCGTTGTTGTTGTTGTTATTGCTGTCTTTTTCTTCTTCGGTTTGTTTTCCACTCCGCGGCGGGTTTTCACCTGTTCTCGCTGTCGTTGTCAACGATTTCGCTCGTTTATCCTTTGTTCGTTCACCGTTGCGCTTCGGTGTCATCAGGCAACTTGGGCAACGAGGCGCTGCTCGTTCTGAAGGATGGCAGCGTTCACGCTGTGGGCAACAACGCAACGGGCTGTCTGGGCACCGGCGATGCTCACAGTTTGCTCTACCCAAGAAAGATTGATGTTCTGTCCGAGAAGGGAGTCAAGGCTTTTGCCTATGGAATCGGCCCTCACGTGCTGGCGCTCACCGAGAAGGGTGAGGTAATGTACGAGCTACGTGTGCTTTGCCATTGAAAAATCAACTGTGCGACTGAAATGACGAACGATTAAACGTCCTCAAGGTTTACTCCTGGGGTCACAATGGATTCGGAGAACTGGGCAACGGATCTTCCAATCAGACCTCGACGCCTACAAAAGTGGAGACCAATCTCGGTGACAAAGTCGTTGTGGAGATAGCGTGCGGTAGTCATCATTCCCTGGCACTGACCGACGAGGGCGAGGTACTTCTTTGAGTCTTGATTTAACGATTACGGTGACGCTTCATTGCCATTATTTGAGAACAAGACATACTTTTTTGGTACCAGTAGATAATAACTTGATACTCTTCTTTCGCACGTTATTTATTCCCATTCGTTACTGACAAAACAAGCGCTCCGTTGACTTTGGGTTACAATGAGTTCAGGTGTACGCATGGGGCCAGAACTCTTGCGGGCAGGTCGGTAGCGGCGTGAGCTCGAATCAAAATACGCCGCGAAAAATAAACTCGTGCCTGGCGGGAAAGAAAGTGGTGAAGATCGCGTGCGGCCAGACTACGAGTATGGCGATAACGAGTTACGGCGAGGTGTACGGCTGGGGAAACGACAGTATTGGGCAGCTCTGCACCGGAAAATATGTCAATCAACCGAGTCCGTACAAAATCGCTTCGCTGGCGGGGATAGTGATAGGTGAATTGATCATCAACGTGTTTGATGTACCACGAATTAATCTTCAACGTTAATATTAATGTTCCAAAATGTTTCAAAATGATTCTCCTCGCGTGTCGTACAGTGAAAATCGTTTGCGGATACTCGCACGCGTTGGCCCTGAGCGACGAGGGAGATCTCTACGTTTGGGGCGGAAACGCTTATGGTCAGCTCGGCATCGGCTCCAAGGTCAACTCGGCCAATCCCATAAAGGTGAAAACAACACCCGAGAGACTCCTTTCATATCGAATTTTCGTCTCGCAAAAATCGTCTCGATTATTCGAATGCAAAGCTAACGCCGTAACGCTTTTTTCTCCGCGTCAAGCTTAGCGCACCGGATATGGGCCGAGTCTGTGACATCGCGGCCGTGCATTACAACCACATAAGCGTGGCGGTTGCTCATGACGCCCGCGTCTTCATGTGGGGCCAATGCCGAGGTCAGAGCGTGCCGAACCCGACGGTGACGCCCTTCGCGAATCTCCACGAGGCCCTCGCGGCCTACGCCACGCCGAGCGTAATGCACGCGCCTCTCATCCTCTACTACGAGGAGCAAACAAGCATCCTCGACTGTTTGAAACAAGCCTTCGACGATCCGGTACGTGCTAAAGGCAAAATCATCTCTCGCCTCGCTCTCTCGCTTTCTCTTATTTTCTTTTTCCCGGCGAACAAACTGCCGCGAACGATGACCAAAAATAGTTCTTCTTCCCTCCTGGCTTTATGCGGTGACGCCACGTGCCATAATGACGAAAAGTTACCAAACTGTCTTGTGTGATTCCAGTCGAGCAGCGACTTGACGATACAGGTGCAGGGAAAGCCCATCCACGTGCACAAATCGGTGCTGAAAATACGCTGTCAGTACTTCAGATCGATGTTCCAGGATCACTGGACAGAGAACAATCAGTCGTACGTACTTTTTCTCGCATCGGTAATCCAGTCGCGCGAATGATCCACGATTCTCGTTCCTCTCGCAGACAAATACAGCACGACGACTTCTCGTACGAGGTCTACAAATCCTTCCTGCGTTACCTGTACACTGACGAGGTCGACTTGCCGCCGGAAAATGCGTTGGGTGAGTCGAGAATCCGCTAAAAACCTTTTTTTTCGCGTCTCAACCCTGTAGATTACAATCGTTTTTTTTCTACTTTGTTTCATCGCAGAACTTTTGTTCCTGGCGAACGCCTATTTCGAGCCGCAGCTGAAGAGGCGCTGCGTGCAGATAATAAAGCAGGGTATAACGGTGATGAACGTGGCCTTTCTCTACAGCACGGCGATCGAGTACAACGCGCAGGTAAATTTTATTTATACGAATTAGAACGTCCGTGACCGCCAACCGTGTCCCGAGGATAATAAAATTTCGAGGATTGAAAGTTCATCGTAAAGCGAATCGTGCATATTTTTCAGGAGCTCGAGGACTTTTGCTTCAAGTTCGCGATGAACCACATGACGGCGGTGATACAGACGCCAAACTTCGCGAAGCTGGACGAGAAGACGGTGAAGACGTTCATAATCAAGGCCGCTGAAACGGGCGCGTTTAAGACGTGAACGGCGGCGAGGCTGCCGCGAAATTTGTACATCTCAGAGCCTAGAAAAGCCTAAAATTAGCGCGTTCGTCGAAACGACGTAGCGCGTAGCGTGTCTCATTCCCGTTGCATTTGCGATCTAGCGGCCAGAGAAGTGCCGATCGACGCGCACCGACGAGCCCGAGAGACTCCCGCGCGTCACGATTATTTATTGTCATTGTAAACGTTGCGGCTGTACGTGCGAGCGGTGGCTCAAAATACAGAGAGATCGACTCGGAATGACCAGGAAATGCGTATTATTGTAGGTACATCATTTTATTACGACATTACCTCGTTATTATATATATATATATTTATATATATGTATATACAAGCAGTAAATTTCGTTTTTCGTACAATATATATATAGTAATCTACTATGAAACAGTAATAATGTTTATGTAATTAAACGTCATGTAATATATATATATAACTATATGTAATACCGAATAATAGCAGGATGTTTGCCGTTTGGAAACTCATACGCTTGTGTTTCTCTGTGTTATTATTATTTCTTTTTTTTCTTCCTGTTTCGCGTTATTTATTTATTCTTTTTTGCTCCATTGTTTTTTTAAATAATACAACATACGCCCCAGTCCGCCCCGACGAACTCCAATTTGTCCTCATTCGTTTATCAGCGCCTCCCGCGATCGATATACAGTATATCGTTATAGTATTTTTTATGTATAATCGCAGTGTGTCTGTATAAATCGCTTTGCGATTCTATATAAAGGTGGGAAAAGGGCACGTTAGTTTATCGGATATAGAGAACGAAAGTGTCCGAGAGAACCGATGAGACGCGCGAACATGAATCTCAGTGAAGTGCGTCGGGGCTCAGCTACATCCATATGGTAATTTTATATCTTTACGTTTTTTTTTTCGTCGTTTAAGTAGATCCGGTCGATACTGCCCCATCAAAAACGTGACCACATCGAGCGAGTCACTCGCGCGAAATTCCGTTGGATTTACATAATTCGCTCGTACTTGTAGTGTCGAAAAATCTTTGCGCTACATCGGTAACCCGAAAAAAAAAACATTTGCAAATTAACGCTGTAAATATCTCGCTGGTGTTAAGGATTTATACGTGTTTCTTTTTTTCTTCTCTATTCCCGCGTTACCCTCATTGATATCGATTGCTTTTTGAGAGTGTGGATATACAATTGCGTCCTAACGATAGTTCGCTTTCGATAAGACTGTGCCGATAGGACCTCCTTAAGCGCGCAGAGCATCCGATTTTTAAAATCATCTCCCAGCTGGATGTCTGCGCTATGCAGTGTGTGTATACGTGCACCTCGTCGAATGTCCATCATACCTTTCATCATCATCATCATCATCGTCTTTTAATTAGAATAACGATTAGAGCGTATTTAGGCCTGCGGGCTACTTTTCCAGCGCGACACACGCTGAATCCCATTTGACAGGAGGAATTTATAATACATTTTCGTTTGGAAAACAGACATATCGAGTGATTGATCGTCGCCGGCTACGCGAAAAAAAAAATTTTGAACGAATCCACGAATCTTCCTTCGGTTTGTTCCCGTCGTGCGTGCGATTGATGCTATATAATTGCGGGCCAGAGTTGTAAATCCTCGTTCGTTTAAGAAACAAATGTCACAGTACGTTTGGTTTTGTCGGGGTGATTTAACAATAGTTAATAATTAACGAAACCAAAACCGACAGCAGTGGGCGCGTAGTCGGTCTATAGCTTCGACGATTTCTTATGTTAAGCAGCTCGACTCGCGGTCGGTACTTGGATGGGTGACCGCTCAGCCATACCCTGATTTGCGCGTCAATCGTTGAACGGGAGGCAATTTTTCTGAGTTTCTGATGTATTTCTCATACAGCGGGAACTCAATAAAACATGGCCGCCTGTAACGACACAGGTTTTCCGCAGTTTCTGCATTTTCCCTGTGCCCAAAGTGCAAATGCGATACGGATAGTGATGCATTAGGAAGGAGTGGCTGCGGGTTCCACTCTGCGGAATGAAGTGTGGAATGAGTAGAGAGGAGAGAAAAACGTAAAAGCCTAAAGACGGCATCATAAGTAGGAATCAAATAAGAAATAAATAAAAGAATTACAAAACCAACTGTACCATCGACTTTATTTCCAAGGGATTTCGGAATTTACGACTCTGTTGCGGGTAGACGCAATGTGCATGCGGCACACGCGTCGACCGGGGGAGGCTCTCGTGTGCGCCTCGACTCCGAGAGTTCCGCAATGCGCAGCACCGCGAGAGGTGGACGCGTGGACGCGAGTGGAGTAGCCACGCGGTTGGTCCGGCGTGGTGGTGGCGCTGCTCGCGCTCGCTCCGCACTGCACACAAACACAGCGGCGCAGGTGCGCCGCGAGGGGACGACGCACTGCCGCACCGGATCCGGCGCATCCCCGTCCACGTCTATTCCACTGGAATAATATTTCGCACGTAACTCAACGAATTACCATAATTCGTGGAATCCACGCGCGTCTGGAATTAACTTTTGATTAATCAACACCGCGTGATGCATTTTTTATTTTTTTTTATGCAACCACGAATTTCTAGGCGAAAAAATAAACCTAACTACGAGTAGCCCCGAGGCGATATCGTAAATTTTGATATTTTGCGATGCACTTTAGCGAGGTAATTATTAATTTAAAAGAACAAATGAAACGTCTTCCAGTGGATTAGCAGTCCGAGCTTCTCTTCGGCAACAATGCAGAAGCAACGATCGCTACTGCCCGCGATTTCGAGGGTCCGTCAGCGTCTATTCTCTCTTTGCTCGCTAATGCGTTAATTAAAAATAAAAAGGAACGTAAGGATCGCCTGGCAGCAGTTATAGAATGACTCTGAACGCGTTTATTCGCGCTAGCTCATTATTCGTGTTTTAATTTCTGTGTATGGTGTGTGTGTGAGTGTGCGAGTGTCTCTTTGCCTTTTTGAATCGGTCCGTAACGCGTACGAAGACGTCTGTGTGAGAGATAGCGCGAGAGAAAGAAAAAGGCCGAGATAAATGTGTTTCGTCGTTCCGCCGTTTCCGTTTCGCTTTTCTCCTCGTTACCGTCGGCACGTGGCCGACGGTCTCCGCGGTAATCCGGACGGCCGAGAGACTCCGGGTCTCAATTTTGCCTTTTCTCTCGTGTGATTTTGTACGTGTCCATTGTATTTTTTTTGTTGCTGTTGTTCCGGTCACTCTCGTCGATTTACACGAATAGATACATAGAGCCACATTTAATCCACTTAACTTAAAGACATCTCGGTATTACTTATCGTAATTACATAAAACGCTATCGCTTAATATACGCAATCACCGTCGTACATCGTAATAATCGGTATTGTTACCTCTTTTTTTTTACTTCCTCGACAGTCAAAGCACACCGATTTTTCTTTTTTTGCTTATTCGCTTCATATCTCGCGTTACGTTTTTTTTTCTTCTCTTACTCGTACGTTTGTAAATTCCGCGACGGACGCCTAGCGCCTCGCGCAGTGGCTTCGAGCTGTTTATTTTTTGTTTTTGGTTTGTTTTTGTTAATATCTATCCTTACGTTTCTTCGCTTATCCTTCTGTTTTTCGCTATATGCACAGTATAATTTTTCTTCTCTCTCTCTCTCTCTCTCTCTCTCTCTCTCTCTCCCCCTCTCTCTTTATATAAGTTTATTATCTTTCGCTCGTTTGTATCGCCTCGCTTCTCTCACGTATCTCTACCACGTCGAATCGTTTAGAGTCCATTTTTTTAAGTAGACTTGTGGATGGTCGATGGGGGACAGGGGGCAATACATATGTAGTGTGGACCGTGCTCGTTGTCGAATCGAATATATAATAGATATTTTCCCGTTATTATGTCTTTTTATTTTTTATTTTCTGCTTTTTTATTAATATGTCTGTAATTAGCACCGTCACCCGATATTAACGCTGCGCGCATCGAAATTTTCCTCCTTTTTTGTTCTCTCTCTCTCTCTCTCTCTCTCTCTCGCTCTCTCTTTCTCTCTCTCTCTCTCTCAAACTCACCCTGCGTACATTTAATCTCGCACCTATACATAATCATGTATTATATTATCATTATCGTCGTCATCGTCATTTATTATTAACAATACGTGTACTCGCGCGCGTGAAAATCTATATGACCTATTTTATTGTGGCGTCGTTGTGAACGCGCGATATTTTTCTCTTTACGCTTCCGCTCGTAGACCATCCGGTGTTATAATGTTTACGTGAGAAAGCGAAACTAGGTGAGTCGCGTGTAAATTCGGCGGATGCGGCTCTCAACCAGCCCGAATTCGCGTTAAAAAGATGTAAAGAATGCTGGAATGCCTCCCGAACAAAATTGGGGTTCTAACCTGAAAAAAGTGCAGCTTATACGGACTTCGTCTTCCTCGTTGTTTCCAATGTTTTTTTTTTTTTTTTTTTTTTCAACATAAATTCGTCGCTCTGTTCGATAACCGAATAAAGATTGCTCCGATTTTCTGATGTAACTTTATCCAATAAGGTCGTACAATAAAAAAAAAAAACGTGTTATCTCGCAACACCGAGGCTGTACAAACGAAAAATATCTCCGTCCCCCGAGTCGAATTGAATTACCTCGCTCGACTGTACGAGGTAAATTGGCGGAAAAATGATACCCCGTGGCTAACCTAAAAAAGGAAGGAAAAACGCTGGTATTTTGCTTCAGTAGCGGTGCTTCCGAAATAACGAGGGTCCGAGTGGCTCGACGATGGGTCCGGTGTGTTCTGCACGTGCCAGCGCGGTATATCCACTGGTAATGCGGTACACGAAGCTGCTTCTGGCGTTCATTCGTGCCGAGGGAAAAAGTGGTAGGGGGGGGAGGCTAAGTTCTCGGGGGTTGCGGTCGTTGCGGGCGGCGTGCGAGAAAACGGCTGCCTCATCGGCAACGGGGAATCGATAGAGGAAGACAGATATACCTGGAAAAAACCAAGAGACGAGGGCGGGAAATAAGAGAAAAGTTTCGCGTGTGGCTTGAATGATGATAGGAGAGAGATTCGACGCGAGAGAATTCGGGCCCTTGGGTGGGAAATTGGTGCTAGAGCCGCGCGCCGCGGGGCAGAACGCGAGGCTCGCCGGGCGGCGTAGGCCGAAATCTCTGTCTTCGGGACGACGCGACACGGAGCGCGCAAAACACACACACACACACAGTGGCGGAGGTGTTAGGTCCGCGCGCCACGAGCGTTTTTCCCGCGTGCGGAGATGCGGCGGAAAAAGTCCCGCAGTCGATATTTCCCAACGCTTCGGCGTTCCCACTCGGTCATTCGAATGGCCCGAGGATACAAAATAAAAATCAATAGGGTACGAATGCGCGGGGGATGCGAGAACGGTGGGAAGAGGGGGGGGGGGGGGGAGGGAAAGAACTTTCCTGGAAATGTTCCAGCCGACGGGATAGCGCGCGTTCTCTTTCCTCCTCGGACGCTCTCGAGTTTTTCCCCACTTTTTGTCTCTCCTCGCGCGCTGCGTCCCTCTCCGCGGCTCCGGGGACACAGAGACATCGTGGTCTCCCTCTTCACATTTTTTTTCCGCGGTTCGCCGCGGCACCACGAGGGGACGTGCAGCGAAACTGGCTGGGGCGCATGGGGAATCGGCCAATCCGGTGGGCCCGCCGAGGGCCGCGGCCAATCGGACGTCGCCTCGCGTGGCGCACCGGCCGGTCTCACCTGACGCTGTTTGTGGTGTATAAGCGTTCTGCACTCGTGCGTCTCTCTCTATCTCTCTCGCTATGTACTTCGTACACGCATCTATGTATATGCACATGTGTTATGTGGAAAATAAAGTTTACACGTCGATGTATATAACACGTGTCGTATAGATACGATACATGTGTTATACAGAAAACAAAGTTTGCACGTAGACGAGTACAACACGTGAGCCACCGCGTCGTCGATGTAGTCGGCGACGCGCTCGCAACAATCCAACCAAAGCTTCGTCACGCTCGAGCGATCAACTTTTACGAGCAGCTCAGCGAGCGTCAGGGAGAACGCGAGAAGGTGAGCGAGCCCCGCGGGGCCGCCGCCGCCGCCGCTGGGGGCGCTGAGATAAACCACCGGAGCTCATCCCCGAGCGTTCCGGAATGATCGCCGCACTCGTTTTCGCGTTACGGGCTTCTCGGGCGGGCGAGACCGTAAAATCGGTGGATCGATGACGCGCGAATTCTCACGGCGATAAACGCCGTGAAGATGCCTGGCCCGTTCCGCGCGGTACATAAACCATGCTGTATGGCTGTTGTGTTTCGACCCGGCGGACGCAACCCGGACGCTCCGGCGCGACTTGAACCGCGTAACACCATCCACCGTTGGTCGGAGCACGAGGGTCGACGCTACGAGATTGGAAGTTGATTTGTGGTTGAAATAAAAAAAAAAAGAATATGAACTCAATTCCGAGCCGCGAACGTCGCGGCGAGAGTCGATTAAATTTTGGACACCGACGGATTTGTCAAAGCAAAATTAACCAATCGAATTTCCAATTATAATCGGATATTGTCGCCCAAATTGAAATTTCATTATTTTACGCGCAACGGATTTCATTATTTTGCATCGCACGATTAAAGTTGCCAACGAAAATAGCAAGCGAATTTGGTTCCGTTAGTTCACCGACCCAAGGTTATCTCTTCTCGTATTTGCGTCGATTCGGCCGATTTGTCAACAAAATTTAGCGATCGCAATCCGCGCCACACGAGACTGGAATTACTACGCAGATGTGGCAGATATTGTTTACCGTTTCTTATCATCTCTACGTAACACGATCGTCCGTTCCTTTTCCTTTTCTCGAGATGCCGCCGATGTGGGCCACGCGGTCGATGAAATCGCGCGATTCTCGGCGTGCGATAGTCACTACGTGTCATTACGTGGATATTGTTTACCGTTTCTTTATCACTCTGGCGTAATTTAACCGGTGTCATGAGATAAATTTCGCGATAGGCCATTATCTCAAGATCGAGTGACAAATTCAGCGCCGGAATTCGCGTCCCGTGGCAACCGTCGGCGAATCTTCGGTTATCACGCGCGTGTAGCGCCCCAAACATTCGCGGGTGATGTTGTCGGTCGTGCCTGACGGTCTCGTCGAGTGTTTTCGCGCAGGTGGGATCGATTGATCGAGCATCGATTATTGACATGCTCATTGGCCCAGACGGTGGGATCGTTTTTCCGACTAAATCGATCGAAGGAATTCACGACACAACGGAAGAATCGAGCCGAAGAAACATTCGCCCGTTTGTGTTTCATGGGTTTCAATCACCTGAAATATTTGAAACCTCTTTTCTCCCGAACGATTAGTCAGATTGATTTTGCGTGAATTTGCATAAGAATGGCAGAATTCGGCTAAGCTTCGTGCTCCTCGTTACTTGAAGCCGTTTCTTTGGGAGAATCGAAAAGCCAAAAAGTGAGGTTAGATGCGACAGAGACAACCAGCAATTAGTTACAGGACATTCAGCATTGCGCCGGGTGAAATTCTCAACGTCAGCTGACACAACGTGCGTACCCGGCGAGTTGCTGCTTTCACCTGCTACGTGTGTGTCCTACGTGTGCAGCCACGTAAATATGTGCACACACATCGTATGTACATATAGAACTGTTGTTAAGGCAGAGGGAGAGAGCGCGATAGGTGGTGTGAGGCAGGGCGACGAGGGGGGGGGGGGGGGCGAGAGCGAAGAGGGTCAGGGAGGGAGGTTGCAGAGCAGTAGCAGCAGCCGCACATCGTCGATCGATCGAGCCAACGATTGCGGACTGCCCGAAGGACATGCCTCGAGCCTCGACTCTCCGCTCGCGCTCTGTCTCTCCGCGAATCGAATATGATTCGCTTGTCGACTGCGGCAACGACGGCGAAGGGGGGGGGGGGGGGGGGGAGGTAGCGGTCGCTCGGCGCGTCTTTGAGGAGCTGCGAGTTTTTTTTTATTCATGGCTTTCGCGGGGCGACAGGGTGGCGGAGAGGGAATATAAGGCGTCGTAGAAGCTAGGAGAGAACGACGAGGAAGTCGATTTTCCGCGTGTCTCTCTTGTGCGTCAATAGAATTTGTTACTGTAAACGCGGTAACTCTCGAAAAGCGGCAACTTCCTTTTCGTCAGCTGTGTAATTTCGAAGTTCCGTTAAATTAGCGAAAAAAACGAGGAATTCAGTGACTCGAACAAGAATCGTGTGGGAAGGATACTTTGACGAAAATAGCGGAAAATTATCGTCGGAATGCCGCAACGGGGACGAATTAATCTCGCACGCGCCCCCGAATAGTTCACTCGATTAGGGTGTCCGGCGGCTTCAACACGGCGAAATGGGTTATCGATTTCGCGCTCGACCGAGCCGCTCTCGCGGAGCTCTTTAATTGTCCGGCAGGACGAGTCGCGACCGCGTATGAATAACGCACGTTTATTGCTCGCGCTGCTCTTCGGCCGTGTGACACGACCGCGCGATAACGGGAGCGCCGCGACGGCGGCGTAAAAGGGCGTCGCTAATTGCAGTCAGAGCCGTAAAAGTTGTCGCGATAATGACGGAACGAGAACCGTCGACAAAGGTCCACGCGCTCGGGCGTCGAGTTTCCCTCGGCCCGGCCGCGAAACGGGGCGAATTGGGCTAGCGGAGAGAGCAAACCGCGCTAAAAAAAAACAACAGCGTCGTTCTCCGCGCGGAATTGGCTGTATATCATCGTCATTTTTTACCGCCTGCTCGTGTCACTCGCGCGTCGTGTCCGAGTGTCGCTTTCGCGCTTCGCACTCGTTTGCACATCGCGTGCGCGCGTGGCGTACAGGGTGTAGTGTGTTTTAAGGCAGCGAGAAACATTTTCATAATTTTTTTCTTTTTTTTCCACTTTTCGTCATCTTTTTTTCTCTCTCTCACCTCGCGATGACCGGAGTTGTAGATCCTCGTTGGTTTAAGAAACAAATAAACGTTATAGTACGGTTTGTTTTGTAGGTACGATTTAATAATGATAATAATAATTAATAATAATAACCTGCGGCTATTGCGAAATTATCCGTGAACTTTTGAATAGCTGAATATTTACCTCATTTTCGATAAAACAAAATTGCGAGCAATGGTGAAAAAAATGTCTCCTTTTTTCTGAAATATTACCGTGAAATTTTATCGAGAATAAATATTATATGCAACCATTAAAAAACGTACGTATTATTCTGTAATTACTCCGTGTTACCATTATTAATTAATAATTATGAAACCGATCGTACCGTCAACTTTATATCTAAAAAAATGTGGGGATTTTCAACTCCGACGAGGACTACGTCTTTTCGGCTTTCCATCTGTTTTTGATGTTTCTTTCTGTTGATTTTTTTTGCTGTCCTCCATTGAAATTCCTTAACGCTTTATCCACATGTCTTTTGGTACGATGTCGCCTATAATAATTGCATAATCTCACGCGCGCTCACTCACACAGCTCCTCGTTTCTCATTATATCTTCTTCATTTGTCTTTTCCTCTCCGCATTCCTTCCTCTCTGCAGCCCCCTTCTTGACTGGGCCCTCGACGTGCGATCGCCAATCCACGCGTCTTAGGCCTAAGGTCCCCCGGTATTATTTTGTAATTAATTTTCCCCACTCCGCGGATATAATAATAGTATTGTTGTTACAGCTGCATTTTCGAATTAGACCTATTTAGAACTCGCCTCACGTCACCAACACAGCTTCTCGTGTTTCGCTCTCGCTCTCCGCCCTCCCTCGCCCTTTTATTACAATCCAATAATTCACTGTAGAACGACGAACCGTCCACTTTGAAGGGAGCATCTTCATCAGAGTTGTAAATCCGCAAATCCTTTAGAACTAAAGTTGACGGTACAATTAGCTTTGCAATTATCAATAAATGATTCTAACATGGAGTAATTACGATATAATGTGTACATCTTTTAACGGCTGCAAAGAATATTTATTCTTCATAAAATTTCATGCTAGTTTTCCTGAAAAAATTGAGAAATGCGATATCTATGCAGCTATTCAAAGATTCACACATAATTTTATAATGGCTGCAGGTTGTTACTATAAAATCACACCCAGAAAACAAAACGTGCTGTAACATTTATGTCTTAAAAGCTAACGAGGATTTACAACTCTGACCTTGATCTTCCCCGCTCGCAGGCAAACGAGTGACAATATAGGCTTTTAGTATTCGGCAAAATAGAAACGCCTTTTCGTTCCAACATTACTAGCGATTCGGTTCGACGGGCCGACATCGAAATTACGAGGCGCAAAGACGCGAAATTTTATTATCTCGTTCGGAAATTCCCGACATTGGCAAATTTATCGCCAGACGAACCGCGCGACACGAGAAGCAATTTTGTCTCGTTCACCGCACCGTCGTCAACCGGCTCGCGAATTATTCGCCGGTGTATGAACAACGCTCGAGCGTTTCGCTTTGTCGGTCTCGGCGCCCAGTGCGTCGTTCGAACGCGACACGGAAGGCGAGGTCGATCGAGTTGCCGCTCGTTCCGCGATGACCACGACGGCAAAAAGTCTCGTCTCCCTCTCCTCGGTGCCGTCGTCGCGACGTCCCGGGAGAATCGACACTCGAGCAACGCCAGGGGCCCGGGGTGAGGGGTGAGGGCGGCGGGGGGGGGGGGGGTGGCTGAACGGAGAGAGAGAGAGAGATTCACCCGCCCTGGCGTTGTCGAGCATAGCCGAAAAAGAAGAGAAAAGAAAAAAAAAAAGAAGAGAAAAATCTGGGGTGAGATTGAGATGGGGAGCGCGAGCGAGACGAGAGGCGAGAGGGTGAGAGAAGGGGAGAAGCTCGTCGGACGATCGATCGTCGAGTGATTTGTGGCCGCCCCGGCTCTTGTAATTAGTCACGTTATTAGCCGGCCCTAACACCCCGCGGGCCTGGCGCTCCGGAAAGTACAGCGGGTCGCAGCACCGAGCGAGGAGCCCCCTTTCTCTCTCTCTCTCTCTCTCTCTCTCTCTGGGTCTTCCTTAAGAGCCACGAGGCGGGAATATATTTCATACCGACCCCCTCGAAAACGCGCGATTACATCGTCGCCTTGGCGGTGCATCGCGACGACGACGGCCGAGTGTCAAATGAATATACAAGGCGCAGCTAATTTTATGTATTACAGCTATACGTATCGACCGCCTATATTTAGATGTGGATAACTTTAGCAAACGGAGAACAAAAAAAAAGAAATAAGAAAAAAAAGAGAAAAAGAAGAACAAACACATCTTTTCACACGTATTATCATATTGTTCTCGCTCTCTCGTTCGCATCATCATCATCATCATCATCATCATCATCATCATCATCATCATCATCATCATCATCATCATCATCATCATCATCATCATCATCATCATCATCATCATCATCATCATCATCATCATCAGCATCATCATCATCATCATTATCATCATCATCGTTATTATCGTTGTTATTATTAATATATATATTTATGTATATATATATTTTAATGATATATATATGTTGCATATATATATATCATTGTATTTATCATTTATAATATATATATAATTTATATATAGTTATATCACTCTAGTTTAAACCTATATTAATAATCGATTTTTATATATAAATAGTATAAAGCTTACTAGTAGGCTCTCGTTTTTTTTCTTTTTAGTTAATGTAATTAATTATTTTTTGTCTGTTTTAGGTAATCATTTCTCTCTCTCTCTCTCTCTCTCTCTCTCTCTCTTTCTCTCTCTCTCTCTCTCTCTCTCTCTCTCTCTCTCTCTCTCTCTCTCACGTTCTTATCGTTATCATATCGCGTACTTTCTTTCTCTAGATTTATATTACTTTCTCTTAATTTTTTTTCTCTTCTCTCATTCTCTCTCTCTTTCTTTCTCTTTCTCAATCTCTCTCTCACTCTCTCTCTCTCTCTCTCTATCTCTCTCCCTTTCTTTGCGGTGCGATTATAGTATCAGAGCGCTTTTTTGTGTGTAGGGTTTTTGCATGCAACGCGAAATTTCCGTCGCTCAATGTGCGGCTGTCCCGCCCCGTTCGTCCTGTGGCCGCGCGAGTCTTTCGCCCCGGCGTCGCCAACGCTTTCGCTCCGGAGAGGAAAGAACCGCTTTGCGTCGACGACGCGAAAAAATCTGCTCGGCTTTTTTGGTTTGTCTTCCTCCCGTTCTTATTATTTGTTTTTTTTTACTTTTTCCTCTCACGCCTCGTTCAGCGGGATCACCCGGCCAGCCGAGATCACCCGCGGAGACCCGGCGAGTCGACACCCACGGGGTCGAACAGCCGCGCGACGGAGAGCGATAATTATAATAATTGAAAAATCCTAGCGCGCGATTTGCCGTTTTTCGTCGTGTCGGAGCGAAGGGCGTCGTGCGCGTGCGAAAGGTGACTTCGTCGAAGGGTTTCCGTGCGAATGGAGCGGAGAGCCGTAGGATGACTTTTTTTTTCTATTTTTCCTTTTTTTCTTTTTCGTGTATTTTTTTGTTCATTATTCTCCCCGGCTTGTTTAAAACCTAACTGCGAGATTTCGAGGTGTGCGACGTGAATATAATAGCAGTGGTGGGTTCTGACGCGCGGGCTGGGGAGAGTTCTCTCTCGTGTCTCTGGCTGCTCAACAAAACTCGCGTACCGCGTGACCACGTTACCGCACTCGCGCGCTCCTGCGCCTCTATACATATTACAGGATTTTTAATCTCTCTTTAATAGCTTGATATGTCTGCTGTGTGTATCATATTTTTTTTCTCTTGAGTGTCTTCATCTTCGTCTTCTTCTTCTTTTTTTTACTTCTCCGCATTAACTTTTTACGTTTTTTTTTTAATTTTAATTTTTCTTCGCGTGTACCTTTTATTTTTTTCGTGTGTACCGTGTGGTGTGTCTGTGATTATAACGAGACTCGGTGTCTACTGGTATCTCATATCTCGGCGATGCGAAAGAGGAGAGTGGAAGAAAATTCGCGGGTCGGGTGGAAGAGCGGAGGAAGGAGGAGGAGGAGTAGGAGGACCACGAGGAAGATATACGTAATCCGCTCGGCTGGAACCGGAAGTGAGAGCGCTAGAGGGTCCCCCGAGGGAGCTGAGGAGGAGGAGGAGGAGGACTGGAAGGACTGGAAGGTGCCTTCGGCGAGGAGGTGGACGAGGAGTCGCGGAAGAGGGCGGAGAGCGCGAGGGTGAAGAGCGGAATTTCCTTCGGCAACTAGACGTAGCCCCTCGCCACGGTCGACGCGGTCGTTCCGCGCTGCTGGTGGAGGAGGAGGCCGGCCGTCCTCGAGGGAAGTACTGACTGCCGGTGTTGCTGCTGCAGCTGCTGCTGCTGCTGCTGCTGCTGATGGACGAGCACCGCGACCAGGAGGCAGAGGACCAGCCACAGATGACGACACGAGCCGCCGTCGAGGCCGGATCGGAGCGACGCGCTCCCGCTTGACTCGTGATCCTTCGGGTTCATCTCCAGTTGAGCTACAACAGAAACGAAACGAATATCAATTTTTCCGCACACACCTCGTTTTTTTCTCCTTCCAGATGCTGCTTCTGTGCTTCTGTGCACAGAAGCAGCGGACAACGAGAAACAACGGTGGAGCCGACTATATCGGGGACGCTTTTGAAATTTTTAACACCCCTTTATTTCCAATTGGATTCAAATAAGATGTGTGTCGCGCACCGAAATATACGTCGGCGCCGATCGAAGACGGCGGAGCTCGTTCGATCGGACAATCCTGTGTGTCTCTTGTATTAAAATTTGTATAGCGGAAAAATGTCGTCACGATTGACTGTAAAACGCTCGGAGATGAAATCCTCTTTCGTTCGAGAAACAAATGTTACGGTACGTTTTGATCTGTAGGTGTTATTTGACAATAACAACATGCGGCTATTATAAAACGATGTGTGAACTTTTTAACAGCCGCCTAGACACCTCATTTTCGATAAAAAAATTAATGCATTTACCGCGTTTCTCCATTTTTTTTTTTTCAGAAAACCCGTTTGTTCTCAATTTCATTGAGAACAATTATTCTTTGCAGCCATGAAAAAACGTACGCAGTATATCACAATTGCTCCGTGTCACTATAATCAATAAATAATCACGAAACCAATTCGCATTCTAAAACTATGTTTCTAAAAGAACAAATGTTAAGGTACGTTTTGATCTGTAGGTGTTATATAACGATAACCTGGGACCATTACAAAACGATGTTTGAACTTTTTAACAACCGCCTGGATACCTCATTTTTTATAAAAAAATAAAAACAAAAAAATTAATGCATCAACCGCGTTTCTCAATTTTTTCAGGAAATCCATTTGTTCTCAATCTCATTGAGAACATTATTGAGAACAAACGCATTATGTCACAATTGCATTTGTTCTCAATTTCATTGAGAACAAATATTCTTCGCTGCCATGAAAAAACGTACACATTATGTCACAATTTCTCCGTTTCACTATAATCAATACATAATCACAAAACCAATTCGCTTTCCAAAACTTTGTTTCCAAAAGATTTAGGGATTTGGAACTCCGACTATACAATCGAAAGAGAGAGAGGGAGAGAGACGCATCGCAGCATTTGACCCGGCGCTCGTGGACCCCTCGGTTCCCCCTCCCTGGCGCGGCCACCTCGCCGGTGAACTGGTGAACCGAGGGTGCCGGCTGGTCGAGGTCTTATCGCGTGGTGTACCCGCGTTTCCTGCATCCGTGTGCGCCTCTACATTTGACTACACAGTGTATGTGATGTCTGCATGCACAGCCGGTGCGGTTCTGTCTGTCGGTGTGGGACTCGGTGCGCCGGCATCGATCCACCCCAGGCTGCCTGGCGGCCAGTTCATCCCCCGGCCCGCGTTCCACCGCCGCTGAAAGAGAAAAGTCGGGGGAGTGGGATGCTGCTCGCGCTCTTTCCTCCCCGACCAAACACCTCCACAGCCAGCAATCTCGCGCGCACGCGACCCCGCACCATCCCCCCCCCCTCCCCCTCTACCCACTCCGGCCACCCTCTTTCGCCAATGTTTTGTTTTCCACGAGCCGCACAACTTGTGCCAGCCACCCCCGGCCGGCCGGACGCGCGCGCCTCGAGGTCGCCGTGTAACTCAAGTGCCGGCCGAGTCTTGTTGCGGGCGCGCGCTCGAATTTATAGTTTTTGCTCTCGCCGGATTTTTTTTTACGCCGATTGGACAATTAAGTTAACCCAGCGGGATTCGTACCTGTACTCGGGTAACATTTTTTTCAGTTGCGATATTTAATTGTAAATATTGTAATAAATAATTAGTAAATTAGTAATGAGTAAATATGGCAATAAATAATTTACTAAATGTTGCAATAAATAATTTACTAAATATTGTAATAAATCATTTACTAAATATTGTAGTAAATAATTTAATAAACATTGTAATAAATAATTGACTAAATATTGAAGTAAATAATTTACTAAATATACCAATAAATAATGTACTAAATATTACAACAAATAACTTACAAAATATTGCAACAAGTAATTTACTAAATATACCAATAAATAATGTACTAAATATTACAACAAATAACTTACAAAATATTGCAACAAATAACTTACAAAATACTGCAACAAATAATTTACTAAATATACCAATAAATAATGTACCAAATATTACAACAAATAATTCACTAAATATTGCAACAAACACGTGTCATATTTTTTCGACGACGCAAGATTTTTTCTTCTTTTTGTTTACTCACTACGATTTTTACCGATCACTCTTCGACCGTTTTGCGACCGTCCCGACCAATCCCGATCGACTCCCGGGGCCAAACGCGAGGCTGATTTTCCACGGGAGACGAAGAGAGAGGGAAGGGAGGGAGGGAGGAAAAAAACGTGGCATGAGCCTCGTCATCGATAATCGCGTGTATTGACACCTGTTGCGAGAGAAGAGAATGATCGAGGGCGCGCGATGTGTTGCTATAAGTGCTTCGGTGCACGGCGGAGCACACACGGCCTCACGGTAGAGAGCATCGGCAGCCTCAAAACCCAGGCAGGAGGGGGGAAAGGAAGGGGGGGGGGGGGGGCACGGGGGTTAATCGCGTTAGCGCAACGTCGACGTAATTATCAGGCTCTGTCGCGCCTTCCCTTCCGCAACACCAGCGTCATCAGCCTTGCACAACCCGGTAACTCCGCAATACTCTACTAACGCTGCACTCATACATCGGTATATATATATATGTATGCATTGTATATACACGTGGTGTAATGCCGGGGAATATGGACCAGCGCGATATGAACCAGTGGATATCGTGCCCTGCCGATTAAGGCACTACATTCCGGCCAATCATGGGATTCTAAGAGAATTTCGAAAACTACTCAATGACAAAATTCGGAAAAAAATTAGGCGTATGGAAGCCGCTACGGAGATTCATTTTGCGTAATAATAATATCGATATGTTGTTCACTAATCAATGAAAGAATTAATCGTTTCGACAAATTAACCGGCAACCCAAACTATTTTATTCGGGAAAATGATTCATTAATCTTTCCGAACACAAAATGATTCTTTCTTTCAACATTTATTCTGATCTTAGAAAAAAAAAATAATAATAACGGAAACGCAATTACGAAAAATCGGACAAAATTCTGAAAAAAAAAAAAAAAAATCGTATTCGGATAAATGAATTGATCATTTTCGTAAAAAACGTTAGAATCCCACATACAGCCGGGCTGTACCGGGACGACAGCCTTCGGTGTTCCATATTACTCGTAATCGCAACGCGACCGTCCGGCCACGACCTCGCGACGTGTATACCAACAAGTTTACAGCACGTACGTGCTATATATACATAGAAGCAGCGGTGCATCTAGTGAACTTGGTGGCTGCAGCTAAGACGCCGCCGGTCGGATGAGGTGCAACGCGCCGTTTCAGGGTCACGTCGCGAGCACCCCTCACTCCTTCGTCCCAGCGCTTTCTCCTCCTGCTCTTCTATTTTTTCCACCCGATAGCCCGAAGCCCCCCCCCCCCCCCCCCCCCCCCCTCCCCTCGACGACCTCACCGCGCGGCTGCTTTCTCGGACTTTACATCGTTAGCCTCCGCGCTGCTCGCTGCGTCGGCTGCTCGGCAAATCGAATTAAGGTCCCGTGTACTTAAGGAGAGGCGACTCTTCTTCTTCTTCTTCTCCTTTCCTCCTGGGAAGAGGTGACTCGAGTGCCGCCGGGCGGTGTCGACGCGGGCTCGTCTCGCGCGCGCTGCGCTCCGAGTCAACGAAGTTACGGCGTTTTCGGTGCGGGTGCGACGAGGGGGCGGCGAGAGGGATGAGATACCGGGGGGTTGAGGGGCGGAGGGTTTTAGTGGATTTCCTCGGAGTCGCCTGGCTCGACCCCCCCCTCCGGTGGGTTATATTGGTCGTGTGGGTGCGGATACGTGCGGCACGCGAAAGGGGCAACCGAGTGTAACGGGGGGGGGGGGGGGGGGGGGGGGACGAAGACTTCGACTTGCAACACACTCGGAACGAGTTCAACCGAGTTTGGCGCGCGCGCGCGGCATCCGACCGTGAATTTTCCTCGCGCGGCCCCCGAGGCGGAACTTTGCGCGGAAGTGCGAGAGAAACGCGACTCCGTTTTTCGCGGTTGAGGACTCTGCTACCTCCGCTGGAGTTCATTTTACGGCTGCCGAATTGTAGAACCCTCGATCTTTTGAAAATACGGTTGACGGTGCAACCGGGGTTGCGATTGTTAATTAATAACGTAATTGTACATTTTTCTAATGCAAACAATATTTTTTCGTTTAGCAGGTTGATGCAAAAAAAAAAGATCGGAGATAATCCGTTTTTTTCGCGGAAACAATCACCTTTAGGAAAAAACTAACGGTGAATTTGTTGTGTGCGGGCATAAATATATCGAAATAAGGTATTCAAAAAAATAAAAAAGTAAAAAGTGTCGTCGCCCTTTTTTTTATTTCGTCGCCTCACTGAAAATCAAGGATACATTTTTTTGGATCGATTGAATCTGAATTTTCTTCCCTCGTTCGAAAGAAGATTCCAGTGCGGAAGAGAATGCCGCATTAGAAAATTCGACGAGAAAAACGAGAAAAACTATTTTTTTCGTCTGCAAATATAATAATGTTAGTGCGCCCGAACACCCTTACCCGAAGTAAACTCATTTTATGCCCTGATTTTTTATAGAAGTACGAGGATTTACAGCTGGCGATTTTACACGGCGGAGAACGTGAGTTCCGAAAAAAAAAAAAAAAAAAAAAAAAAAAAAAACCCGCTGAATTTTTTCAACTAACTCGACGGAATATTCCGACTCCTATTTCTCGCAATTTTTTCGTTTGCATTTTCGCCGGTACGGGCTCTCCGGGTCAAGTCGGGATGATCCGATTTGCGAGCCGTGAAATTCCCTCCTTGATTAACCGAACGCGTGGCCCCCTCCGCTAACGAGACTAATCGCACGGGGATTTTTTTTTACCTCCACTCAAAGGTCTCACGAAGGGGTCTCGGAAACGAACGTGTAACTTAATTGGGTGACATCCGGATAACGAGTCAAATCGAATGTGGAGCGCGAGCTCGGCACGCGGCTACACCCGGCGCGTGTGGCTATATAGCGCCGGGGCCGGTCTGAGCGGTGCGACCGTTTTCCACTCGGAGCACTCGGCGCCCTCGCTTCCCTTTCCGAGCCCGGATTACGTGGACAGCGACGTGGTGGGTGTGCACAGGGCATTCCGGCTGAGCTCACAAGGGTCGAAAAATCGTCGGGGTTATCGCCCGGCCGTTTCGCTTCCTCCCCCAGGAAGCTTTGTAAACATTCACAGACGCAACGATTCAGCAACGTGCAAAGCTCCACTTTGCCTCCGTTTGCTTACTCGAACGAATTCTTTCTATCCGCGAATCTTTTCTACTCCCACTCGAGAGAAGACGTCTGTGACTTCTGAAAAATAATAATAATAATAATAATAATAATAATAATAAATATAAAATAAAATACAATGTTATACCAAATTAAAATTTATAACGAACGACGATTAAAATAAAAAAAGCATCCCAACATTTTTCCCGAATACGTAAATATTTTTCACCGTGAAAAAATAAATCGCTGGCGCCTGCGTTGAAAAAAAGCATAAAAAAAAAGATCAGCAACGAAAAAAACAAAAAACGTACCAACGACAGATGGAAATCTGTAATACGGGGTGACCTGCATAAGCCACCGGCTGCTCCGACAGCCCCGAAGCGCGAGCGCGTAATACGCAGGAGCGACTTCGTTGCCTCGTGCTATAGTTGCTCCACGTTACACACTATACTACTACTACCGCTGCTTTACTACGCGGCAGAGCGCGAGTAGTAGGAGCCGCGAGCGCGCGTCTGCTCGCACCGGGATCTCGACTACTGCGGCCGCCCGCAGTGGAAACAAGGGAGGTAGAAGGAGAGAGAGAGAGAGAGAGAGAGAGAGAGAGAGAGAGAGAGAGAGAGAGAGAGAGAGAGAGAAAGACGAAGAGACTGCGGCGTCGAGAGTAGCGCAGAACTCTGACGTCAGAGGGAGGAAGACGGACGGAGAGAGGAATATATAATGTATATAATAGGAAATATACATATATACAGGTTGATTCAAAAGATTTTTCAAAATTTGACGAGCGATAGTAATTTTTTTTTATGTGCCGCAGTTTTTATTAGTCGAATCGTGAGAATTTTAAATGCAATTTAATTCAATTTGAATGAATTAGTTGTCTGAAAATCAGCCTGCTTTAACGTAAAAAAATTGATTACGTTTGATAGCAGCCCTGTCGATCTGTTGAAATTCATAATACAATTCAATAATCATAGTGCGAATTGAGAAGAAAAAATTGCTATGAAACTTCGCCGAAACGAAACAATTGCCGACGAAAATATGTGGAATAATCATTCTGAATGACCCTGTATATATACATACGTATAAATATATAAACCCATATAAACACGTATATAGACGAGTAATGCGGAGCTGGCTGGGAAGAGCGAAGGGTTGGCTGAAGCTATTGTTGAGCATACAGAGAGAGAGAGAGCGAGAGGAATATATAGCTCTCGGCGAGAGGTATAGGCTATCGTCTAGTCGGGTTAGTTGCCAACGACGTCATAACCCAGTTATCTCCGCTGGCGAGCTCGCAGCGTGGCATCGGTATTAGCGTATAACAACCTAGAGAGCGAGAGAGAGAGAGAGAGAGAGAGAGAGAGAGAGAGAAAGAGAGGAGGGAGAGAAAACATAAGGCCTAGGCGCGCCGTACGTTGCGATACGCGACGTTTGCAGGGTGGAAGTGGAGGAGGAGGAGGAAAACCGGTGGGGACGACGGTGGAGGACGACACTGTGGACGATATACATGTGGGCAGGAATATGCTATAGATATATATCTGTTCAGCTGGGTACTGCACGCTACATCTAGCAAACAGGCCCATTAATTTCTCTTGTTTCACGCGTGACACCCGTTCAACGAGGCTGCTGCATCCACCAGGCTTGCCGGCCACGTCCCTTTCCCTTCCTCGTTTTGTCTCTCTCTCTCGCGCTCTCTCTCTCTCTCTCTTCATGGCCCTATTTATTCGCCGGCTATTCCGTTCCCCCCGTCGCCCCTGTAATGAGGGCTCGTAACGCGACCCCTTCCGACTAAATCGCGATATTCCACCGCTGATAACCGGCCGCACCACCGACGCCTGTTCTCGCCGGAGCGCGAAGCTACTGCGGGCAAACGATGCGGATCAGCTCTCTTCGTGCGCCTCTCGAAATTCGCTCGAAACCCGCGAAATTCGTGACCACCGTGCAGGAGTTCATTTGTTGTATTTGCGTTTTTTCTTCTTTTTTTTTTTGTTTCCAGTTGAATTTCCGTTTTGATTGCTCGCGTTGAATTTTGGCGGAAAAAATATATTTGCACCCTCGACGAGAGCGTGAAAAATGAGCCACTTTGGCGAGCGATTTTTTGTTTGTATGTTCGTTGCCGTTTTTGACGGCTCAATTTTCGTCCGAGCTGATATTATTTTCTTCGTCGACTTGTCGGACGAGGGTTACGACACGGAGGGTGGAATTGGTTTTTTAATTTCGCGGCGCGAGGTAGACGCGGAATAATTGGTTTTACGGGGCGTTTTTTTTACGACGACGGCGAGCGTTACGCGAATACTCGATTACAAAGGCGTTTGTTTTATGCCGGAGGGCGGACGCGGCGTGTGAATTACAGAGGCTGCATTTTTTAGTAGCAGTAAATTCGATCGAAAGTCGCTATCGGCGACTGACCATACGGGTCGGAAACGCGTCTTCGTGCTTCGATAAATTCCACTTGTCGTCGTTTTTCGAACCATAAAGTATCGTCCCTTCCCCTATGGGAATTTTATATATTTTTTGGAAAGTTGTTTGTTTGTCTGTTTGTCTGTCCCACCACCATTTATTACAGTCTGCCCTAAATAATAAAGCCTTGTCCCCTTAATTTAAGTCTGTCCCAAAATTAGAAATGTTGATTTATGTTAATCAGTCCATACGCGCGCTTACCCAGTTGTCACATCACTAAAATCGAGGTTACTTTTTTGGGTCGATTGAACCTGGATTTTCTTTCATTGTTCGAGAGAAAATTCTATAACGAAGAAAATGTCGTAAGGTGGAACGCGATGTCTTGATTTCGGAATTTTTCACAGAATTTTAAAGCCGAAAGTTAACTTGCGTTTTTCGCGAAATTTTTTTTTTCGGTTTCGTGAAGTTTGAACATCCTATCCGATGGGATACTTCCCGCTGATTTCAAAATGCATTATTGTTTGCCCGAAAAATACAAAATTTAACAAGAAAAATGCAAAAATGCGGAAAATGGTTTTTCACTTTTTTCAAAATTTCGTCACTTCGCTAAAGTCGAGGTTTCTTTTTTTTGGATGGATCGAACCTGGATTTTCTTTTTTCGTTCGACGAAAATTCAGCAACGAAGAGAATGCCGCAAGGTGGAATACTATATCTTGATTCTTGAATTTTTCACAGAATGTTTTAACATCGTTAAAACATCGTTTTAACATCGACTTTAGTCGAACCCTCAAAAATCGAACATTTTTCAAAGCAAGGGGAAAATTTCCCCCCTTGCATTTTTTTGCGATTTTTGGAGGTCTGGCTTTAAAACTCTGTAAAACAATCAGAAATCAAGATATCGCGTTTCGGCTTGCGGCATTCTTTTCGTTATAGTCTTTTCTCCCGAACAAAAAAGAAAATCCAGGTTTGATCGAGCTAAGAAAGTAACCTCGACTTTAGCGAAGTGACGAAATTTCGAAAAAGTGTAAAATCATTTTTCGCGTTTTGCTCGTGGAATTTTTTATTTTTCTGACAAACAACGATGCTTTTCGGAATCAGCGCGCAATTTCCCATCTGATAGGGCCTTCAAACTTTGCGAAAAAGAAAAGAAAAATTCTCGATTTCGTAAAGATTGAACGTTAATTTCCTTAACGATCTAATCTTGATTCGAGGATGTAGCGAGCGCGCGAAACGCCCGAGCCACTACAACCTGCTAGTAAAGTATATTCAAGATGCACAAGTTGCATATAATAACATTCAACCGAGGAATTTTGGTCCAGTCCCAAGATATTCCATTCGTAGGGAACGCAAATTTAAGATCAAGTGGTGGCTGTTACTGTGTCTCAGACGCTAAGCCCCGCGTTTTAATGCAGCCTTGTCGATGATTCCACGAGCCGTTTATGCAAACGCCTAATGTTTATGGAACGAAAAGGCGCGCGAGATAACCGCATTCATTTTTTCCGGCACATCGTTAGCGTTTGTCGGACGCGGCGCCGCGTGTAAAGGTGGACGAGGGCCGAGTTGGCGGAGTCTCCGGCGAGAAAGGGCAACGAAAACGTGAGAGGCGCAACGGAGCGGTGCGGGGCCGCGGAGATACGCGAGGCGCAGAGTCGAGGAGTTTCGGCCCGCATGCACTTGACATCTCTCGCTCTCTCTCCCTCTCTCTCTCTCTCTCTGGACCGGCTCGCCGGGTCGCGCACAGTACATCCCATCGACTTTAAGACGGCCGTTAGTTCTCCGGTAATTGGCTGCGCTCGGCTGCGCGGAGCCCCTGCTAACGCGGCGTCGGCTCCGAGCCAAAATATAATCTGTTTTGGCAGTGAACTCGCATTCGTTACCCATTCAATTGGATAATGGGACGAGGCGACCGCGCGGCCGAGACTCCGTACGGATTCTCTTAAGGTTTCGCCGTGGAAGGAGGGGTGGCGGGGTGAGGGGGCGAAGAGGTGGAAGAGCCGCGGCCGCACTGCAGTGGTCCACGCGGAAGCAGCGCGGCCCCCGCGACTCGTGTTTCCCATTTCGAGCGAGCGCGACGCGCGATATTCGGCGTCGGAGCTGATCGCGCGCGAAATTTCACCGCGGCGGCCGCGATTATTCGGTTTTAGCGTCGGCTAGCCGCAACTCTCGATCCACAGGTCATCGAAAATAGCGCACATACGCGACTCACTTCCCCGCGACTCAACAGGTGTCTCACGTCAACGTTTGAGACACAATCCGCGCGCCCCGCCGCGCACGCACCCTCGCTCGAGCGCGGCGCGCGGGTTCCGCGAGGCGTTGAGGGTTGACGCGCGGAAATTCGTCGCTCTGAGCCATCCGACGAATGCCGCGGGGCTGTCGGGGTTTTTTGTCACTTCGACTCGAGCCGAAATGACAAAGTTCGTCAAAAATTCGTGGAAATTCCACGGTGGATCTGGCAATTTAGGGAGAGCACGGTGGACGAAAGTCTGGTCGGCTTTTAATGGGATTTTTTGTGGTTTCTTCCGATTTTTCCGACGATTTTTGTAATTTTTACTCGAGTCGAAATTACAAAATTCGTGGAAATTCCAGGGTGAGTCTGCCACTTTAGGAAGAGTACGGTGGACGAATGGCTGGTCGGCTTTTGATGAGATTTTTTGTGGTTTCTTCCGATTTTTCCGACGATTTTTGTAATTTTGACTCGAGTCGAAATTACAAAATTCGTCGCGAATTCATGGAAATTCTACGGTGGATCCGGCATTTTAAGGAGAGCGCGGTGGACGTCGAATATCTGTTCTACTTTTGATGCTATTTTTTGTGGTTTTCTCCCTCGCTGTTCGCACCTGCTTCGCTATTAACGACAAGTCTGCGGATGAACGTGGAAATCGTGGGTGAGAAAAATACGAGGAAAGTGTTAACGTCGCGGTACTCACAGGTGGAGGCGATCAGTTGGGGAAGATACTTCTTCCAGAAGGCGCACTGCCGAGTTCTCGGGCCGTAGCCGACCTCCGTGGTGTTCGTGTCGAGGGTGAGATACTCCTTCTTGGCCGCCGTGTGTTGAGGCCAAAAAACCTCCGTCCAGGATCCGTCGTCTCCCATGTTCGGATCGCTGCGGGCAAACGAATTACGACTTACACGTCGAGGCTAATGAATTTATCCCCCGACGATCGAGACGCGAGTCCCTCCTCGCTGCTCTGTATCGAGTTTCATTCGAACTTTCTTTTTTTCTCTCTATCTATCTATCTATCTATTTCTCACCCGGTCTTGGCGAAATTTGCCCAGTAACGCATCATCCTTTTCGAGAGGCGAACCTCCTCGTGCGTGTAGCCCCTCGAGGAGTCCAGCGGCTCGCCAAAGATGTAACTTATCTCGTCGGCGTGCATCACGCCCGTCCATCTCGGCCAAGGGTTGTTCGCGGATCTGGAAACCAAACGCGTCGAGACGCCGTTGTCGTACGAACGTATTTGTCGTTGGTAAAACGAAACGAAGATTCCGAACAAAATTGTCAGCTCTTGTCGACGAACGAAGTAAGTATCAAAGTCGAATTTTCACCGAAAATTTTGCAGCGCAGACGGGTACAAAAAAAATTAAGAAAAATAATCACCAACGATTCAACGATCGAAGAATCGAAGGTTCGTCGACAGGACGAGAAGAGACGACGATTAATTTTCAAAATATTCGCGTGTTTCCGACCAAAATTGTTAGCTCTCGTCGACGAACGAAGTATGTATCAAAGTCGAATTTTCACCGAAAATTTTGCAGCGAAGACGGGGATAAAAAATTAAAGGGCAATTTTACCGTAAAATAATCACCAACGATTCAACTAACGATTGTACGAACGAAGAATCGAAGGATCGTGGACAGGACCACATTAATTTGCAAAATATTCGCGTGTTTCTCATCAACGCGAGTTACCTTAACTCACCTGTGTTTGTAGTAGTACATGTAGACGGTGTTGCCCGTCTCGGCGTATCGTGCGGCGAATTCGTTGACGTTGCACGTGAACTGATAGTCGCCGACGATCTTGTCGAGGGCGTCGCGATTGGTGTTCGGATCGTCGGGATCGAGCCAGTTCGTGTACTCGAATATAATCGCGTGCCGGGCGATCTGATTGACGTAGGGATTGAGTTCGGTGACGGCGGTGACGAACTCGTCCCGCGACACCTTGACGTCCTCGGTGCCGTCGATGCGGAAGAGCTCGGTGAGATAGTAGATGATGAAGTAGAAACCCTCCTCGGTGTTGGAGCCCATGAGGATGTTGGCCTTTTTGAAAGACGCGGTTATCATTGAGCGCGACGGCGTCTCGTCGAGGAAGCTCCCGTCGATCACGGGGACGAACGGGAACTCGCAGATCCCGAGGGTGCCCCACTCGTTGTTGACGAGTTTCACGGGGTCCGTCTCGCTGAGACAGTCTATGACCGCCTGGATGTTGCTCCTGTCGTGGGGACAGCCCACCGCCTCGGCGAGCCGCAGTCCCCGCATTATCGACTCCTCGCGCGTTATTATCGCCCAGGGTGCCGTCGGCGAGCCGGACTGCATGATCGCCTGGTTGAACAAGTGCCTGGAAGAGGAGGAAAAAAATAAGAAGAAGAAGAAAAAAAATAAGAAGAAGAAAAAAATAAGTGAGTTTGAGGAAGACAAAAATGGAAGGAGGAAGAAGAAGATGGGAAAACAAGCATCGAGGGCTCTCGAGGGAGTCGACGAACTTTTTCTCCCGTGCTTTTTTTACTCCCCGAGGGGCGGAAGAGAAGGAGAGAGAAACTTCCAAGGGCCGAGAAGGGAGTCGAAGGCCGCGGACAGGCCGGCGTGAAGCGCGCTCACCTTGACAGAGGCGAGAGAAGATGCATCGACACGGAGACGGCGCCCGCGCTCTCACCGAAGAGCGTCACGTTCTCGGGATTACCGCCGAAGGCGCCGATGTTGTCGCGCACCCACTGGAGCGCCATCATCTGGTCGAAAAGTCCCGCGTTGCCGGGCACGTCCTCGGTGCCGAAGTAGAGGAAGCCCAGACTCGCGACCCGGTACTGCATCGACACGAGTATCACGTTCTCCTCCGACACGAGGGTCTTCGGGTCGTAGACATCCAGTGTCGCGGAGCCCGAGTAGAAGCCGCCTGGAATTGAGACGAAGAGGCGCGCGTTCGCCGGGTTTGAGGGCACCGTTTGGTCGTGTGATTTTTGTTGCGAATTTGAGACTTTATTTCGGTACAATTTTTCGACAGTTCGTTGTGGCATTTTCCGTTATTAGTTTGGCAATGAATTTAGAATAAAAATCAACGAGGACGATAAACGATATTGTACAGTTCTCGTTGGCAGTATCTGTGCTTAAAAATATTTCTTTTTGTCGCGCATAAAAACGTCAGTCGATGATTGTCGTTTGGTGAAAATGTCTTGACAATTAGGACTGTGTATCATTTTGAGAGGAAAAAAAAATGAACGAGAATTCGCTGAATTTGAGAATATCGTTTGGCCGTGTGATTTTTTCGCGAATTTGAGATTCTATTTCGGCACAATTTTTCGACAGTTCGGTTTTGCATTTGCCGTTGTTCAGATTGACGATGGATTTGGAATAAAAAATCATCGAGGACGATAAACAATATTGTCAGTGTTTTTGCTCTTAAAAATTATATTTTTATCGCGCATAAAAATCGTGACGAAAATGTCTTGAAAATTAGGACGATGAGATAATTTTGCGAGATAAAAATAAAACGAGATTTAACTCACCCCCAAAAATCCATACCATAACGGCGGCATTGGTAGGCCTGGGATGCGGCGTGACGACGTTCACGTAGAGGCAATCCTCGCTCAGCTGAGTGTTCGGGTTCCACATGGTGGCGCCGGCGAAGTCCCCGAATACAGTGTCCAGGATCTGGACGCAGCTGTTGGGCAGCGCGGTGGCATTGAGAACGCCGTCCCAGCGCTCGGCCGGCCGGGGATGACGAAATCTCAGATCACCTGCGACGACCACGACGGGAAAGAAAAGGACGCACCGCGCGGGGCGACGAACGTATCGATTAGTTTCGCGAAGAACGCACGCGGGCCGGGGAGACGAAACAGGGAAAAAAGAAACGGGCGTTCGCTGCGCCGCGTTTTTTCTTTCCGCCACAGCCGAGCTTCTCGACTCTCTTTCTCTGAGTTTCCATTTTCAGATTCTCGCCGTAACGACTGAAGGGCCTTAAGATAATCACGTTTCACGTTTCTAAGATATCAAATTTTTTTTATAAAATAAATTCCTACAAGGTTTCTGTAAAAAATAAATTTCTACAAGCTTTCTGTATAAAATAAATTGAACCTCCCTACATATTTAACGCAATCTGAAAGTGCCGAAGCTGGGACAGCGAACGACAGTAAAAATGAAATCACAACGCTGCAAATAGCGTCGACTCTTCGCTGATAAAGCCTATTCATCTGACTTGCTCATCGCGCCTATTCACCCGACGCATCGCTGAATGGCGCAGGGAAAACAAATCATCATATCGAGCACTCGCATGAGCACTCGACGCTATCTGCAAAACAGCCGGTTCTTCCACCGATCGTGCACGCCGATTGTGCGTGTTATTAAGACAGCAGCATCGACGATCCAACTCGCCAATCACAATCGAACTTTCCTCATTCGACTATAATTGTGCACTGATTTTTTTTAAATTGCGATTATCGACTTATCGACCCATCGACGCTCGACGCACTTTCCCCGCGATCGTCGCACTCTTGATAACAAAATTCTTCCGCCTTAATAAAAAATAACTCCATTTTAATCCGCCAATTAGTCGGTTGACCATTTTTAGTCTGCTGTTCAACTACAAAATTCTTTTCGTTTTTTTTTTTCGTCTGCACAAAAGCGATGGAAAACGACGCGAAGAAGCGCAAAAAAGAAAACTCCACGGATTTCTTTTGTTTCTTTTCTCTCCTTCTTTTTTTTTCAAGAGTAGCCGCGCGCTACGTACAGCGAGAGAAGACAATGGGGGGTGACGTGAGAGAAAGAGAGGAAGAGCAGCTCTCGGTGTGTGAGGAGAATAATCGACTCACCGAGAGGCTTCTGCGCGTAGGGTATACCGAACCAGGCATCGACCTTCTTCCCGGTGGTGGTCGACAGGGTCGCGCCCTTGACCCGACCCTTTCTCGTCTCCACCACGAGAGAATCGTCACCGGCGGAGCTCGACGAGTGAAGGGGTTCGGCACGGGGTAGTTCCGGGGCGACGTCGCCCGGCCTCATTCCCTTCTCGTGCTCGCGCTGTTGCTGCTGCTGCTGCTGTTGTTGTTGGTGCTGCTGCTGCTGCTGTTCCTCGTGCGAGAGATCCGCGTGGTGTCTGCTCCTGTGGGAGGGCGAGCACCTCACGCCGAGATCGAGGCTCGAGGCCACGACGACCGTCAGCACCACCAGAGCTTCCACGTTCAGGAAGCTACTCCGACCTCTCGTCATCGTCGTAGCCTCGGCTGCAAACAACAGAATTTTATCATGATATTAGTTTTCCAATAAACATTTTTTTTTCCAAATCGGCCGCAATGACCGAATTATCACGATATTAGTTTTCCAATAAACATTTTTTTCCAAATCCGCCGCAATGACCGAATTATCACGATATTAGTTTTTCAATAAACATTTTTTTTCAAATCGGCTGCAATGACCGAATTATCACGATATTATTATTTCAATTAAAAAATTCCTCAAGTCGACTGCAACGACAGATTTATGACGATATTGTTTTTCCAATCATTCCTCCGCAATTTTGTCGAACACGATATTTAAATTGGGCCTAAATATCGCAGGTGCAGGTTCATCAGATGCAGATGAACGAAAGATAAACAATACAAATTGACTGTATTTTGGAATTGGATTTAAAAAAAATTAAGTTTCACGTTCCCTTGTCAAAAAATCAGTGGCTGAAATATCTCGGATTTTCGATGTAAGTATTGTTGTCGTGTTATTCGTTTTCTGATTGACTATTGGGTTGCCTGCAACTCGTTACAAACCAACAAGCAGTTCCAATCGTGTTATTGTATTTTGACAGTTCGGAGAGCGTGTGACGTTTCAAGGTTTGTTAACGTTATGGGAGGAACGAGTGATCGGGCGAAGTGTATGGCCTAATATTTCCATAGTTGCAGAGATAAAAAATCATTTTTTCCGTTTTTCTCGACGAATGTTCCATTTTTTGGGCAAACAACGGTGCTTTTCGGAATCAGCGCGAAATTTCTGATTGGATAGGGTCTTCAAACTAGAAACTGAATTTTTTTTTCGCGAAAAACGCAAGGCAACGCTTGGCTTTAAAATGTTGTGAAAAATTCCGAAATCAATATCGCATTCTGCCTTCGTTTCTCTTCGTTATAGGGTTTTCTCACGAACGAAGCAACAAAATCTAGGTACGACAGATCGAAAAAGTATAACCACGATTTAAGTGGAGTGACAACTGGGTAAGCGCGAAGCGTGTGTATAGCTCATGACAATAAAAATCTCGTTCTTAATTTTTCTGATGAAAAATAGTTATGCTTTGTCTATATTTCGCAGACTGCAGATATTGATCTAGAATCGTGACCAAGATTGGCTGGAATATCGCGAGAAGGGGAAGAAAAAAAAAGAACAATAAGAAGAAGAAGAAGAAAAAGGAGCTTTTATTGTACCCCAAGGCTCCGCAGTCCCCCGGGGGTATAAGAGCCGACGATTCAGCGTCTACCGCGCTATAACGGTGGCTTAAAGGAATTTACCCGGCTACGCGGTCTGAAATCGTCGATACACCACCCGATTCCCCTCGTCGACTTGTCCTTTGCCTTTTTCCCCGCGCCAGTGATTGCGATATTTACAGCGAGAATTCTCAAGAATTCGCGACAGCACGAAAAATGGTGGATACGTTATTTATATAATTTTTAAAAATCTGCCTTTACAATGCAGAAAAACATTACTCGTGGGATAAATGGATATTACAAATTGATTTAACACATAAAGTAAAAAAAAACTAGGGTAATCACACGCTGGCGCACGTGCCTGAAAAACTTTTCGCCAAAATCGACCTCAGAATTTTTTTTTTCTTCAAAATATCGACTTTTATCGTATACCATTGTTCTCGAGTCGCATATTCTACCCCCGAAAACACTGGTTAAGAACCTTTTTAAATCGTTTTTGAAAAAAAATAAAATAAATAAATAAATAAAAACAATTTTTGGCGACGTTCGTTTTGTCAGCAATCATAGATCCGGCTTCAGACCGAAAATTGCCAAAATCAACCTTAGACATGTTTTTTTTAAATATCTCTCCTATAATATACCTATTCAATTTTGCGCTGCTGCGCTCTTATAACGCTTTCAAAGATTACGGGCACTGTCGAGCCCGTCGTCTTATGTCAAATTTGACATCAAACTGATTTTGTTTACAACGGACTTTTCTGGCAACCAATCACAGCTCGAATAGTTTGCTAACAATGTTTTCCGTTACTCATTAATTTTTTTAAATTGAGATAAAAAACAAAACAAAACAACATTTGCAGCCTTTTCTGGTACAGATATTAGTATGTAAATTGCTTGTAAAAATTAAGTGAACGACTGTATAACGCGGACGGCTTTCGCTTTCGCGAAACGCGACGCCGTTGTCGGCGGTGGGCGTGTTCCCGAGTTTCGCTTTGTTTTCTCTTGTCTTGCCGATGGTAGCGAGAGCGGTCGAGACAGAGAGAGAGAGAGAGAGTGAGCCGGCCGTCGTGTATCCGCGGCAACGGAGGCGGAGGAAACAGAAGCCCGAGCCATCGGCCCGGACGCGCGTAGGACGATGACACGACGAGCCCGACGACGGGCGGTTTGCGGATCGTAACTGGAGTGTGTATACACAGCGCTAATCAATTTAGCCTCCTGTCGCCGCGGAATAACGCCCGGTACGACGGTAATTAACTGGCCGGGCTTTAAGCCGCGTTATTGTCTCGGACCGGACGCCCGTTATTGTCTTCCTTTCCCGATCCTCCGTCGTCTCTTCCTCTCTTCCTCTCCGGCCGCCCCGATATCTCCAGTCGACCAGCCGCACCCGGTAATTCGACGCTCTCTCTGTTTCTCCCCGTGACGGACATTTCGCCTTCCTGCGGACGGCAAATTGTGCTCCCTGCTCGCCTGTCGCTCCTTCTCGGACGCCGAAATTTACAGCCACGGAAACGTTGCGCTTGTAACCGAAAAGCTGGCCTGTCGCCTCTCTTCCTCTCCGTCCGGTGTTTTCGGCTCCGTATCTCGCTTCTATCCTCGTGTGACTCCTTCGCTCCGTTGGGCCCACAATGAGCCTCTCCGAAATTGAAATTCCTCGGCTATCCTGACACAACTCACGACGTAATTCGCGTAACTCGCGAGGCTGTGGAATTAAAAGAAAGAGAGTGATAAGCAAAATGGATTGACGAATGTCAAAACAAGTCTGGCGAAAATATAAAGTTCCACGTCGTCAACAATTTATAATCATTCGACAGGACGATCGGTTTTTGCATGAAAGAAATTTGGTTAATTATCTTCAAGCTTATTTTCTCGGACAAAAAATTCCTGTCTGTAACAGGAATTTATATAATTCAGTTCGAATCCCCGAAGATTCAGATTCTTCGGTTCTCTTGGTGCGAGTCCGAAACTCCAAAACTATTGCAGTTCAATGACCTTCAGTCGGCAGTTTATTTTCGCACTTTCATTGCAGCTAAGATTGCAATGGATTAGCGACAACAGAGCGAGAGAGTCTCAACTCTTTCAGTTGCAGCGGCCGCTATTCCGCGGCAAAACTCTCGTCCCGCCTGATATGCGACACGATTACAACCGCCGGTTTATTCGAGTACGACGGATCGCGTGAGCCACAAATAGTCGGTGTAATTCGGTGTAATCGATTCGCGTCTAATCCGGTCCATCCGGATCGAGGGAAAATTATCGTTGCCCGAAATGCGATGCTGAAGAAACTCCAAGCGATGTCGAGGGCTGATCGACTGCGCCGCTTGCGTTTTAATCAGCCTCGATGCGATTAGGGAACGATCAGCGAACTGCAGCAAAGGGAACGACTTCGGATTCCCAGACTCCTGCGATCGCACCGGTCGTGGCCGCTAAATATTTAAGCGTCTATTGCGCCGGTTTCGCTCTTCAAACGTTTCTATTCGCGGTCGTCACATTTCCACCGATGTTTCCGTTTTCCTCTTCCTCCTCGGCTCCCGCCGTCCGCAGGTGCTTTGACGCGCGTTTCCCATCGAGACGCAAAAGCGGCTCCTCGAATATTCACTAACCACCCCGCGGGGGCCGATAACGATAATTCGGAATATTCATGAGGGCGAAATTATTCCCACAGCCTCTTGGCTCGTTCACGGCGGAGCCGTTACCCTTTTTTTTTACTTTTCTTCATATCTCCGCGCGGTGACTCGAAACGAGAATCGACTATTTTGCGGGTTCATTGAAATTGCATCACCCGCCTGTTTCAAGTTCACACTTGAGTGAACGATCCGCGCGAACAGAAGGAATTTTAAAACCAAATCGAAATAAAAAAAAACAAAAAAATTACAATTATTCCCTCGAAGGAGAGTGAAGTAAAAAAAGGAAGCAAACAGAAGAGATTCCTAAATCAAATTAAAAACAAATTACGATTATTTCAGCGAAAAAGTGTGAAGTAGAAAAACAAGTAAACAAGAGGAATTCCAGAACCAAATTCAATCGAAAAAAAAGAAAAAAGAAATCTTACAAAACATTCATTCGCACTCTACGATTTTCCCAGTGAAGTTGAAGTCGCAAAAAAGGCCGCACAAAATGAAAAAGATGTTTCAACAACGAAGCAGCTTCGGCTGTCTCATCGCCCGGTGGCTCTCGACCGGCGCATCGCAAGCGCAGCTCGAAAGGTGCGCGACGACAACGACAACGACGACGACCCCGTGAATTCAATTTGCCGCACGCGAAATTGTATACGTTATTATATCGCCGTCGTTGTGCGCGCGGTGGACGAGAGGTTTTTGTTTTTTTTCTTCTTTTTTTCATCCCTCTGTGTCGTCTCGCTCTTGACTCTCGACTGTCGGGCGCCCCGTTCCGATTCAATTGGGAGGAGACGAGAGAGCTGCAGCCGTCCGCTCGGCCTTTGACGACTCGTTTTTCCCTCTCTCTTTTCTCTCGTCGCCGCTGCCGAGAGCTGCTTTTTCGCCGTATCTCCTCGTCCCTCTCGTCGTCCTCTCGACTGAACAACCCGACGACGCTCGAGAGCCGAGCGAAAGCGAGAAGGAGAGACGGAAAGAGAAGGAGACGAGAGCAGCGGTCGAAGACAGACGGACGGACGGATGGAGGTGTCCTCAGCGAAAAAGAGAAACGAAAGAGAAGTTTCTCCGCGGGCTGTCGTGGCCAGGAGCGGCCGGGGCGACCGGCACATCCAGCGCGACTGAAGCTGCTCAGGACAATCGAGGGGCGAATCATCCTCCTTCCCTTCTGCCGCTGCACTTCGTCGACAATACTCGTCTTCTTTTGCCGTCCTCCTCCTCCTCCTTCTCCTTCACCATCGTCCTTGCTGCGGTCGTCTCGCGATCGACTTTAAAGCCCCCGGCGAACCGGGCAAACATTTCCGGATCTTCCGTCGTTCCTTCTTCCCTCTCGACGTTGGAGCTGCGTTTCCACGGTGCGTTTTCCATTCTACGTGTGACGAGCGAACGGGCTGATCCGACGTGCTGGAGTTGCGCCGTTCCACCCTGTGATAATCGGCACGTGTGTTAATGTAATTCGTTTCCGAGAAAAATGTTCAGTTGCTTCTGACAAAATTAATAAAATAACGTAAAGTCAACTGCAGAAAAAAAAATCATTTTTCGCGTTTTTCTCGTCGAATTTTCTATTTTTCTGGGCAAGCAACGGCGCTTTTTGGAATCAGCGGGAAGTTTCGCATCAAATAAGGCTTTCAATCTTCTCGAAATCGGCCAAAAAATGGGCTAGTATTTCGAGACTTATGAATTTACAAGCTCACGATATTATTATCCCTAGAACTTATGACTTATAATCACAATGTACGTGAGTTGCGGATCGCTTGGGGTTCCGCCGGACCCACGGTCACTAGTTCCGGGATTAATAGTAATCATTATTATTAACCCTAGAAGACCTCGTGCGACATCATTGACTGCAATATTACAGCACTCGTGTCGAAAATTGACCCCCGAGTCCCGAGTCCCCCGAGCAGAAATCCATTGACTTCTCGCCCAACCAGGATCAGGCGATCCCGATCACGACTAACCCAATTACGGAAAACCTCACCCGGCCCCGATCGGTCACTGTCACCGGCGGCCACGTTAAGGAAAACCCAACCAGGCCCCGCTCAGTCACCGGCCGGTTGCTCCCCGTTGAAAATCACGTACTGCAATTCCGGCTACCGTAACACGGTAGAACCGGAAGCAACGGCCGAGAGCGAGTGGCAACGAGAGAGGCAATTGGCACTGATGACCTGCTGTGCATCGTTCCGTGATTCGACGCAGGTTCGCCGATCGCGCACCGCTTTATTATTACCGCGGTGCATAAATGAACCGACACTTGATAGTCGTCGCAGCAGCAGCAGCAGCAGCTACCGATGCAACGAGAGAATAAATTTGTCCCGAAGCCAACGCGAGCTCCGGAGCGAAACTCCGGAATTCACCCCAGGAAATTCGCTCTCCCTCGTGCAAACGGCAGCAGCAGCAGCAGCAGCAGCAGTTGCAATTGCTGCGGCAGCGAGCCAGAGCTCTCGTTTGACCAGCGGACTGTGTACACGCGCTTGCGGCTTTGTACCTGCGGTTAACGTACCTACGGCCTCGCTGCGCACGGCAGCAGCCCGACATGGCACGTATTCGCCTCGGCCGCTCTCGCCTCGCGCCGCGAGCCGTTCCGCCGTGTGTACTGTAAGCAAATAACCCGACTGCTTTCACCGCGCGCACCTAATAATACAATATAGAGTACGAATCGGTCGAACCCCCGGCCGTTTGATCGTCGAGCTGCTGCTGCTGCTGTGTGAAGAGACCAAGGTGGAAGCAGAGACGCCGGAGCTCGCGGTGGACCAATTAGATCGTCGCATGAAAAATAAATAACTGAGGATTAAACAATGTATCGTGGTGAAAGTGTTTGTGAAACGAGGGAATCGGTTCGTGAGGAAAATTGACTCGACGAGAGAATTTTAATTTGGGTCTTCGGTCGCCGCTTTGGATTTTAATTGGAAAAAATGATATGGAAATAATGAGGGTAAAATGTGGAAATTCGAAGGGTTTGTGAAACAAGGAAATAAATTCGTGAAGTAATAAAAATGAGGTTGGCTGGACGAGAGAATTTCAAATTTGGTGCACCTGCACACTGCGATGAGAATAAATTTCTAGCCGAAATGAATTGTCATTGTTGCCACGGAGAAAATAATCAGGGAGTGATAACGAGTCGATTGTTGTATTAACGAATTTTTTAGTTGTGGCAGCAACATTTTTAACTGTCACAGCAAGAATTTTCTGCTACCACGGAAAAAAATTACAGCTACCACAGCAAATTTTCAGCGACCATAACAAATTTTCAGCGACCATAACAAATTTTCAGCTACCATAGCAAACATTTGCAGCTACCACAGCAAATTTTCAGCGACCATAGCAAACATTTTCAGCTACCACAGCAAAAAATGTCAGCTACCACAGCAAGAAATGTCAGCTACCAGAGCAATAATGTTCAATTGTCACAGCCAAAATTTTCAGCTACTACAGCGAATTTTCAGCTACCACAGCAAAAATGTTGTGATCACTCCGTTGATATTTTTCTCAGTGTGTTTGTTTTTCGAGCACTCACGTTCTTCAAATCGAGGGGTAGGATGATGAGTCGGAGACGCGCTCTCAGAGCGCGCGGCAGTTTATATATTTTCTTCGCTCGAGCCTCGGCGAGCTCGCCTCTGATGCGAGGAGAGAGAGAGAGAGAAGAAAATGTTGCGAGGGCGTTAACGAGGATGCCGGGACAGCGACGAGAATGCCGACGAGGGGGTGAACGACGACGACGACGACGCGCGTTTCGCCCTCCGGCGGGGAAAGGGCGGCCCTTGACCTCTCTTGGTGCTCCTCCACCGGGGCCAGCTACATCACCAGTTCACGGGTCATCTCTGTCATTCTGCAACACACGAGAAAATGTCGAACGAACATTAGTATACAATTCTGACGTACGCCATACAAAAATACCAAGTTCATCCAAAAATTCGTCAAAATTTATTTTTTAAATTCTTAAAAAATTCTTCAACAAATTCTTCAACAAATTCTTCAAAAAAATCTTCAAAAATTCTTGAAAAAATGCTTAAAAATTTGAGCTTCCCGCTTCCCGTCCGCTCGCTTCCTGCCATTTTCACTTTTGTCGAGCTGCCCCGTTGGAAAATCCGCAGCGTTACGTGAGGCCCAAGTCGGGCCCAGCTAAGCGTCTGACCGGGGTCAAACGTAACACCATAGCTGGAAAAGCTTTTCCACCAGGGTGCTGGCAAATTTTCCACACGGAAAACAAAAATATCAATAAAATCTCCACTTAGGGGTAACTAAAAACAAGCGTTCTCAATTCAATTTTACTTTTAATTCCCACAATTTCACGTGATATCGAAACGATGACTCCAGAACAGACAAAAGAATATTTCATGTTTTCGTTGTTAAATCCAATTGTGAGAACGGCAAATGGAGTTGATTACAAAACATTGCTTTTGACAGCCCGCAAACGAAGGTTTTATTAAATCAACGATATTTTTTTTACCGCGCAGTAAAAAAAAAAAAAAAAATACAGTGCGAGCTTTTATCATTTTCGCGTCGCTCCGTCGATTAATTTGCGGTTCGGACGCCACGCGGGTATCGCGTTTAACAGCGAAACGATCCAGATCTCTGCAGCTCTGCTGTTGATTCTCATTCGCGAGGGAACAGCGATTAGCTCATTGTGCTCGAATTAATGGAGCTGCCAGGTGTTGAGCGTTAGCCGCGTTGCAGCGACTCGTTTGCCCCCCCCCCCCCCCCCCCCGCTCACCTCGAACCTCCGAAATGCATCGGTGGAGCATTTCGAGCTAAGCCCGCGCCGAGCTAACCGTCTTATTTGCATCCCCTCGACTCCGACGACTTCGACTGTCTCCTCGAGAGTCGAGGAGAGCCTGAGACGTCGTCTTGTCTTCCGCGCGCGGTGCCGCTCGGCTGCACTCGATGTGTATGCTCGATATACCCGCTGCTCACCTCGAGGGCGACTGAGAACCTCGTGCGTCAGCGTTCGGGACTGCCGGCAAACACTCGTCGGCCGATGTGAAGTTAGCACACCCCCCCCCCCCCCCCCCCATTTCGAATTGTTGATTTTGGACCCGAATCTTGGATTTTGCAAAATCAACAGAATGATCTGTCGGTATACTATCCAAAAAGTGGTTCTGCAATACATGGCAGGCAGACGTCTAAAATAGAAAACATTGATTTACTGCACCGTCTAAAGTATTCATCGGATTGAAAAAAAAAAACTGAAATCTAACTTGGACGACTTTTTCGGGGGCAACTGGAACTCACACCAAAATTTCATATTTTTTATATACGTGAAATACATCGGTGTGAAGTTAGACATGAAGCTGAAACTGGCAGACAGACCTGGCAGCCTCGGCGCGCTAGCAGGTAGCAATTTTGGTAGGGGCTGTATCGCGCAAGCCTGGCCGATGGGCCGAACGCGCGTTCGAATGTGTTTAAAATTACTTTAAAATTATATACAAAGGCCACCACAAGAATGAGACCTTTTCTACTCGATTTGTATCTGTCTATAGAATATTTGTGTAAATCTATAGGCTTCTGTGGGCCTGCTTTCTATTTGCTTATCAATTTTTTGTGCCGCACGCTACGCAAATCGGTCTTTAACAATTTATTTTTCAACTAGGCTAATCACACGGGCTGGCCCGCGTGCCTGAAAAACTTTTCGCCAAAATTGACCTCAGAAATATATTTTTCAAAATATCGACTTGTAACCATTATCATTATTCTCAAGTCGTATATTCTACCCCTAAAAACACTGGTTACTAACCTTTTTTAATCGATTTTGAAAAAATATTTTTTTGCCGATTTTTTTCTGTCAGAAATCATAGATCCGCCTCCGGACCGAAAATCGCCAAAATCGACCCCAATTTTTTTTTCTTTTCAAAATATCGACTTGTAACCTATACCATTATTCTCAAGTCGTATATTCTACCCCTAAAAACACTGGTTACCAACCTTTTTTAATCGATTTTGAAAAAATATTTTTTTTGCCGATTTTTTTTCTGTCAGAAATCATAGATCCGCCTCCGGACCGAAAATCGCCAAAATCGACCCTAAACGTCGGAAAATCGTCAAAACGTCGGAAATTTTTATTTCAAAATATCACCTATAATTGGTTAATAAATTGTGCGCTGCTGCACTCTTATAAAGCTTTAAAAGGTTACGGTTGCTGTCCCGCCTGTCCTCTTATCAAATTTTTCAAATTTGACACCAAACTGATGTTGTTTATCACGGACTTTCCTAGCAACCAATCACAGCTCTAATAGTTTGCTAACAATGCTTTCTGTTACTCATGAACTTTTTAAAAGAGGGATAAACAAAGGTTATCACCGGAATGAGACCACTTCTATTCGATTTGTATCTATCTACAGAATATTTGTGTAAATCTACAGGGTTCCGTAGATATGGGTTTTCTCTATGAGGAAACCAAAACATGTGTGCTACAAACGAGCGTTAGACTCACGACAAGCAGAGCGCGATCGTACAGAGCCCACGCACGTGGTGCACCTGCCATGCATCATATCCGAGGCAACGCGACTCACGTGCTACTCGTGCAGGATGATTGCACCCCGCAACGAGAGTGCGGAATGAAAGGCACGTACGGAGCTCCGCACACCCTGCGCGGAGTTCGAAGAGCCTATCGGCAGCGCCTGGTGCTGTCTCCGGCGTTCAATGTTTTCCCTTTTTTATTCCTCTCTCCATTTCGCTAATGCGCTGTCACTGGATGAGGGATAAGATAGTCGTAAAAAAAAAAAAAAAATCAGATAATCAGTTCTTTTTTTTCACGACTCGATCGCTATCGCTCACTCGTTTTGATGAGGCGAGTGAGGACAGAGTCCATGCACAATATTTATCGATCCACCATACTAATATCTCAACGTGGATGGTATAATTTTAGGCAACACGATTCGCGCGTGTCGCGTTCGACTGGGAATTTCAATATCACCGTTTATCGGCTGTGTTGAAAGAGACGGATGGAAATGCGGCAAATTTGAGTGGAATTTTGGCGTATTTTAATTAATCAATATCGGTAATTATCGAGCATGGCGAGGAAGATCGACGAAATACCAACTGCGACTTTGCTTCGTTCAGATAAAAATCAAAATCGTTTCATTTTTCGCGTTCCGAGTCTCGAAATTATTGCCAGTCGGAAATACGTCGCTACTTATCGCCAAAGGTGATCGACCTTCCGGCGACACCAACATTTTGTGTTGCTGCTCGATGCCGAAGGAGAAATTCACGTTCGAGCGAGACGCCCAAGCGGTGACACCGATTTCGACCACAATTGCCTTTCTTCGACGATTGCGGAGAGTCGCGATATCGGGCCACCGATTTTTCTCAACGATGCGCATCGCCCGATAAGATACACAGCTGTTGACACAGATGTATCGACTCAAGGGCCGCCGTACACATTTCGACAAACAACTGACAACGCGGCGCGGATGTCATTTTTGTGGCGATTTTTTCGATCACGCGAATTGAGGGGTAGTCGCCGTTTGAATAACTTTTACAATAATCATTTATTAATTATAAATGACCCAACTGTATCGGTTATATAATAACTAGCAACGTGCTCACTTCGCTCGTACTCCTTACTTTTTATTTATCTTTTCTTGTGGCCAATACTGTAATTCAAAACGCGCGCGTGACAGCAGCAGCCATGACAGTCCGAATCGATTTATACGCTCGAACGCTCGAAAGACGGCTTCAGTATTTCGACTTCGATGTGCCATGTCCTTTCTAATAGAGAGAATCATTTATTAATTATAAATGATTCAGTTGTATCGGTATTGAATAATTTATCATTAATAAATGATTATTGTAAAAGTTATTCAAACGGCGACCACCCCTCCATTCGCGAGGCCGAGAAAATCGCCGCGAAAACAATTAATTAATTAATTATGAATAATGCAATTGTATCGATTATACAATTGAATCATTTATAATTTTCCATATAAGTATTATTCCTTCTCTGATTGCGGCTGTCAGGATGCCTGGCAACTCGTTGCCATGGCCTAATACTTCCGCCGAGATAAAACATATTTTTTTGCGTTTTTCTCGTCGAATTTTCTATTTTTCCGGTAAACAACGGTGCTTCTGGAAGTCAGCGCAAAATTTCCCATCGAATAGGGTCTTCAAACTTAAGGTAGTCCATGCAACCAGTATTCATTTCGCATAAATTCGAGGAATATGAGAGAGAATTGCAAACACTTCTCGATGGCATAAAAATCTGAAAAAAATGCATGCACATTAATTGTACTGAAAAGATTAATTTTGCACAATAATAATTCGAAACTATTATTAACAAATTTATGAAAAAAATAGTTTAACAAATATTTCGATGACCCAAGATTTTTTTTTCATGGAAATGATTCCTTCGTTTTTCCGAATACGTATGAATTTTTTCAGATTTTAGAGTTCACATTGAATGTTCACATATTTTCCCTATAAAAACGCACAAAATTCAATGTGAACTGTAAAATCTGAAAAAATTCATACGTATTCGGAAAAACGAAGGAATCATTTTCATGAAAAAACAACTTGGGTCATCGAAATATTAGTTAATCAATTTTCTTTCATGAATTTGTTAATAACATTTTCCAATTATTATTACGCAAAATTAATATTTTCAGTACCTTTAATGTGCATTAATTTTCTCAGATTTTTATACCACCGAGAAGTGTTTGCAATTCTCTCTCATATTCCTCGAATTTATGCGAAATTAATATTGGTCGAAAGGATTACCTTAACGAAATTTAAAAAAACTGGTTGTGAAAACTGACGGCGGGAATTTTTTTTTTCTCGCCGTAAATTTCGCCAAATCCCACAAAAAAAGAAAACCGTTTACCAGGCTACACGCGCAATTACGGCGTCGCTACTGTACCGAGCGCGCGGCCGAGTCGCGAGGCACGTGGAAACTCAACTCGCGGAGCGAGACAGAAAGAGAGAGAGAGAAAAACAGGAGATATAAGAATTGTGTTTCACGGAAAAAAAAGTTTGGTTGTGCCAACTAATCGTGCACAATGCTGTATCTCAATTTTTCTTGATTAGTTGCGGCAACGAATAAGTTCATTGCCACAACCACGTTGAATGGTTGTGGTAACTATTCGCGATTTGTTTTGATGAAATAATAAGCAGAAGCAACCGAATGGTTGAGGCTACTATTCGAATCTTTGGCATTACAACGAATCGTCTGCTCGTACGACAAATGCCCGTAGTTGTTGTGGCAAGTGCTTCGAGTGGTACGCACCACTATTGGCTTGGTTGCCAGTCCGAATCTGTTTTACGAAATATTCGACCGGCGTGAAAAATTTGTGAAAGTGTGGTGACAAAGCAGTCGGTAAGTAAACAATTTTACATTACAAGGTGCGGATTTTCACCGTAAAAGATATTGCACGCAATATTGCTCGCCTGTTTACAGATGATTGTAAACGTGCCGGTATAACCTAATTTTTATACCGCCCCAACCGATAATGCAGTCTCGAGTGTCGTCGTATATTTGAATATTCGTATCGTTTTTTTTACACTTATTTATAATACGGTGAAAAGTTGCTCAAAACGTATTTTGATATTGACAGATGAAGCATGGATGAAGATTGCTGACCCAGTGGGGATTTGAAGAAGTGATGCCGCAATTCAAAGGTATAAATTATTTGAATTTATGTCATCATGTAATAGTTTTTTTATAACTGTCATCACATAGAAAGAAATAATTTCCAATTATTTGTATGAGCTTTTTTGTATAAGAATATATTCTGTATTAGAAATTGCATGAGAATAGCTCCTATGCTGCTGCGTAGGAGCTATTCTCAGGAGCTATTCAATATCTGCGAATAGCTCCTACGCAGCAGCATGGGAGCCAATAGCTGGGAAATGCTCCTACGCAGCAGCGTAGAAGCCAATAGCTGCGAATAGCTCCTACGCAGCAGCATAGGAGCCAATAGCTGCGAATAGCTCCTACGCAGCAGCGTAGGAGTCAATAACTGCGAATACCTTCTACGCAAACTGCAAAGGGCAACTTGCGTTGGAGCTATTCGCAGTTGTTCGCTGATTATATGATAGGCAGTGGACAAAGGTTCGTAACTGTAAAACATTCTCTGTAAGTCGACGCGTTTTAATAAAACTTTTACACTACGTGAAAATTTGTTGTGTTATTCCATTATAACCTATTTATTTCTTCTCCTTCTCCTTCTCCTCCTTCTATAGTCTATAGTTATTATGTAAATTGTAATTAAACGTGAATGTGTGTAATAACATCAAACATTTTTCGACGCCGTTCGAAGCGCGAATTATGTCGGCACGTAACCTAAAGTGAAGTTCTATTTCGTAAATGAATGACGTGATTGGTAGGGGCAAGCAATTGGATGCTTGTGCTCCTGCCTACTCGAATAGTTGTATCAACCATTCGGTTGGTTGCTGCAACTATGAGGTTATTTACCAACAAACGATGGTTCGTGCAACCATTCCTGTCGGCTGGCGCAACGAAGCCGAGTTGTAAGAAAATCAGAATAATCGATTGGTTGTATCAACTGATTTCTTGGTTGCGCCAACTGATTATTTTTTTCCGTGTTGCAGTATGGAAGGAAGCGAGGAGCTCGAATCGCGGCAGGTGAAATCGAGGCAGATCGACGCGGACGGTATAGGCAAAAATACACATTTAACCAGCACTCTCCGCGATAGGCAACTCCCCCCGAGCCCCCGGCTCATTGAACGGCACCGCTGAGCCTGCTGGCCGACACCAGCAGCCACCACCACCACCACCACCACCACCCCCGTGGCTGCTACCGGGTGACCGAGTCACGGGGGTTGAGTTTGAGGCCGGGCGAAGTGGTGGAGAGGGGGGGGGGGGGGGCTGACCTAGAGATGTCACTGGGTTAGCGTGCCCACGGGCCATCCATAACCCTGATACCCGGTGATACATGCTCGGGAGCTCCGTCTCTCTCTCTCTCTCCCCGTTTGAAATGCTCCTGGCCGGGCAACCTGGCGAGCTGCAGGCGGGCTCGCTGTCATACACCGAGCTGGCATGCATGCCAAGTGCCGGCACGAGTGCCCCGAGCCCCCCCGCCCTCTCCATCGTTTTCCGGGATTGTGTATATAACCAAACTCGGTGCCTACGGTTAATGTCGAAGGAACTCGGTAGGCTCGCTGCATGCAAACTCCTCGGTTATTATACGGATATGTGGGGAGTTACACGTTTGACGTACGACTCCCACAGTCGCGGGTCGGGGATATAAGTTGGACGTGACTGCGGGCTGAGTGTGACGCGCATGCGCAACGCGGTTTTTAAAATTTATTTATTGATTTTTATTTTTTATTTTAATTATTTTCGTAGTTTTTTTTTACTGAGAAAAAATTTCAGAGGAGCTTTGGGAATCGCTGATTGCCCACCGAGCTCTCTGAGTTTCGTCTTAGCGTGACGCGCTGTATTGAGGGACCGCCGAGGGCGCCACCGTGTGGCGGCTCGAGGAAGCGGGACGCGGCGGCCACCACACCGATTGGACGGCGAGGTCGTTGAACGGCCAATGAGAGCTTCCGGAGTTGCTCGATGTTTTCTAACCTAATAAAAAATGCGCGTCTTTGGCACGTGAAAAGTTGCCGCACGAAGAAAATCTGGACTGTACTGGGATGAGGATCAAACCAGGAAAATATGGAGAATTTCTTGGTGTATTAAAGAGGAAAAAAAAATTCATAGCGATCCCCGCCGAACCTAGCGGGTTTAGATGGTGTATAAGCGATAAGGGTTACAATGCGCCGCACTTACATGGTTTCGGTGTCACTAAATCAACGTGAGATGGTGAGGATTATTCCGTCGTTCCGGCGGCCGCCGTGTGCGTTCATTATTAACGCGTACTAATAATAATAATAATGTACGCACACGGCGAGCGTCGCTTCTTAGGACAATAGTTTCAGGTAGAATGGGGCAAAACGGACTACCTAATCAAAAAATGGCTTCATCGCAATACCTAAAGTGCATATTTACTACTTGTCACCCAAAAACGCAATTTTAATCGTTGACTCTGAACGTTGGCGAAAAAATAACCTGCGGAGGGGGGGGGGGGGCAGAACGGACTAGCCTAAAAATTACGGAAATTTCGATTCGGATAGAAAAACAGATATTACTCAGGGAGGTAGAAAAAAAACTGAGGACGAAAAAAGAAGGGTGGTTCGTCTTACCCCAGGTAGCCCGTTTTGCCCCGCTCTACCCCGTAATATGTACATACACACATATATAACACGTATACACACGAGGTTACATAGTGTACTAGTGAAAAAAATATATACACCTATATCTACTCTTCGATAAATAAAAAAAATAAAAAGAAGGAAACGCTGAACGAGGTCGGCCGCGATTCGACCTGGCTCGTCGATCCACTGCCACCACACGGCCCACGTATATCAGCCCTCACTCTTTCCCTCCTGCTCTGTTCGCTATTTCTCCCCCCCCCCCCCCCCTCTCTCTCTCTCTCTCTTTCTCTCTTGGCCGGTCAAGGTCGTCGGCTCGGGAGCTTCGCATCGCGCCGTGAATCCCCCGTAACACGGATCACGGATCTGTTCTAGCTGAATAGTACCCACCACTACATACTGCTGCTACTGTTACGCTACTACGAATACTACTACTATTATCACTACTGCTATCAATATTACTATTTCTATTGCTATTATTATTATTATTATTATTATTATTATTATTATTATTATTATTGTAGTTGTTGTTGTTACCACTGCTATGACTATTGCTATAGCTGATTACTAATATTTTTAGCCATCATTCCTGCTGCCGATAACCCCTGTTCGCTACGTGTTTCGAAACCCGTTTTTGTTTAGCGATAAATCAATTGGGAGCGCCCGAGGTTCACGCGGAAGTCGCCGCCGGGTTTTATACCGTCGATCGAGGGAGAGCTCTCGGCACTGTGCAAAAAAAAACGAAAAAAAGCAAACGGCAGCCAATGGAGAGATTGGCGCGTTCGGGCGATGCACAATTGAGACCGGTGTTACCGCAGTGAGAGCAATTCGAACAGCAGCTGGTTATATCATTAAAAATTAAAGATTGTTTCTCAACCTCGTGTGTGATAATACCGAGAAAAGTTCTCGCACGGTACGATCGATATTAAAAATGATAATTTTTGTTATTTATTTTTAAAAAATACTCGTTATTTTTGTGATTTTTTTTTAATTGATTCGTTTATCCGTTTACTTATTTTAAATTCGAAATTTAATTTCCATAAATCAGCAGCGATATTTTTGTTTTGTTCGCGATTATCAGGTCCGCGCGGGCCGATCCGGCTTAATTGAAACCACAACGCGCGACGCGCGGATGGCCGAATCTCAGTCGCGCCGTGCGGTTTTTTTCTCTTTTGCCTTATCTTTTCGGTACATCGCACGGCATGCGCGCACCGCCGTTCACCCCCCTCGTCGCGCCGCTATACCCGGGACGATAAACGACGACACGCTCGTGGCTCGGTGGCGTGTCGCCCGCGCCGATGATAACACCGAGGGAGAGAGAGAAACCACGTTTATACCCTCGGCGTCCCCCGCACGCTGGACACTCGTTTCCTCATTTTTTTCTTCCTCTTCCTTTTGCGCTTACGAATTATCTCCCTTTCACCCTCTTTATCTATGTCTACCCTCCCCCACCCCCTTCTTTACTCGCGGCACTGCGACGCTCGGCCCATTTATTTTTTTAAACCACTCGCGTGTCGCGAGCGCGCGTGATACGCGAGGCGAAAGAAATAAAAACAAAACCGCGTTCCTCCTCATTAGCACCTGCCTGTCAGGCGTCGCGCGCGAGCGCGCGAGGAAATCAAATTCAGCCGCAACGCTTTGGCCGCGCGGGCTCGGATAAACGCCTGTGCAGGCAAAATGGACCAGGCGCCGGCTTTGGAAATTAATGAACGATGAAATAAAGATGTTGAGCATAAATATTGCTGAAAACAAATTCAATTTTCCATTTCAGAATTTTGTCTATTTGACATTTAGAGAGACGTGACTTGGAGCGCCGGAACGAAAAATGGATCAGCTTGCCTCGGCGTAACGGCTGAGATTGAGAAAAAGAAAAAAAATTAATAATAATAATAGTAATAAAAATAAAAATCCCCAACTTCCCAAAATTCCGGTGACAAAGAATATTAACGTCCGTGGTGACAAACTATGAACATAACGACGGCGAATATCGGCAAAGTTGAATTACATTGAAAAAAATCGCTCTTTCTTCCTCGCATTGTTCTCCCTATTTTACAGCGCGTAGTATTTTATAGAGCTGTGCTTCCCCCGACGACTTCTAAATTCCCAAAAAAAAAAACCGATAAAGATAAAAAAAATTACGATCGATTCTGATCGATTGAAATAACGATACGAGGAGGCGTGCTATCGCGTCGCCGCGATCGGCCCTGAAAAATTCTTACGCGTATTTCTTCGAAAATCGTAGAAAATTACGCCTCGGTTCGATAAGCATCCCGCGCTATTCTCGTTCCTCCTCCGCTCGTCGTCGAATACCGACAACGAGATAGAGACGCGACACCCGATGCGCAATATTTTACTCGTTGTGTGGCAAGCGTTTCACCCACTTCCCACGCGTCGTCGTCGGGCCGCACGATGAGATACGGATCGATCGTCGCGTCGATCGTAAGTTGCTATCTCGCCCGAGTCGCATCCTTCATTCAAGCGCAGCGGCGGTCACGTGTTTGAAGAGATAATTTTAAGTGGCGCAAACTTCCTTCACCGCCGCATAAATGAGGATAGATCGGGAGAGTGCATTAAAAAATTGCGACTTCGTTGACCGATCGCCGATGCGTCGAGTCGACCGAAACGAAATTCCGCACAGTAAACAATTTTCATCCGTCACTCGTGGTTTTCGACCCTCATATTTTGCTTAAAAAAACGCAATTTAAAAAAATGTAGACAAAGTTCCGAAAAAATTCATACGTATTCGGAAAAAAAAATTAATAATTTTCGTCAGAAAAAAAGTTGGGTTGCCGGATGAATTGTTGAACAATTCATTTTTTCATTAATTTGTTAATAACATTTTGGAATTATTATTGAACAAAATCGATCTTTTCAACACCTTCTGCATGCTTGACTTTTTTCAAATTATTAAATCGAAACAAATAACACATGAAACAGATTGACATGACTATTTTCGTAAGCAATATCCGCACAAGGAAAAAAAGAATTAGCTGACACAACCAAGAAATTAGTTGGCACAACCAATGGATTATTATAATTCCCTTACAACTCGGATTAGTTGTGACAACCAAAAGAAATTTGTTGCACGAACAAAGTTTCGTTGGTAGATGCCCTGATAGTTGCGGCAACCAAATGAATGGTTGATACAACTATTCGAGTAGCCTGGAGCACAAGTTCCGGTTACTTGTCCATACCAACCGTGTCATTGCTTTTGGAAATAGAATTGGATTACTTGTACTATCGTTACGACAAATTAACGCGAATCGCTTCACGAACGACACAATTAAAGCTTTAATAATATTGTCTTTAGGTTATGTACAGATGCGACTCGCGCCTTGCACGGCACAATCGTAACTTTATTAATATCGTTTTTAGGTTATGTAGAACAAATTGTGAATAGTTACCACAATCATTCGAAGTGCGTTTCGGCAATAAATGTGTAAGTTGCTGCAACTAATCGCAAAAGACTGAAGTACAGCAATGTCAGTGATTAGCTGGCACAACCAAACTTTTTTTTCCGTGCAGTGTTAATTTTTTTTTTTTTTTTTGTAAAACCAATGTCGTCTGTACCCCCTCGAATAAAGCGCCGCCCTGGTGGAGCCTTTTTCGTACTTGTCGAAAAAGGCTAATACGAAATGCCTCGCGTATCTCTGCGAATCTTCGGCTTTCAGAAGGAACTAGTTCAAGCTCCCTCTCTCTCTCTCTCTCTGTCCCTCGATTCCATTCGCCTCGCGCTCTCGATCGCTGTCAGCCGTCCAAAAAAACCCTCCACACGAGTCCCGTCTCGCAAAAAATAAGAATAAAAACGCTGACTCGGCCGCGCCAGTTTCGCTCGCTGCTGCGCGTTTTTAAGCTCGCGGCTGCATTTCCGCTAAATTTTCAGCTGCGCCGTCGTCCCCGCGTACGTAGGTAAATCGTGTACACGACGAGGCTAATACGCGCCCCACTCGCGCTTGGGGGAGAGAAGAAAGACGTCAGCACACGGCTGCTGATGCCCGCGATACACACGAATACATAGTTATTATGTATTCACACACGTCACGTGCGCGAATATCCGGGCTCGCTGTGTGCGCGATGCGCAGAGCGTATCATCTACATCAGCGATTTCACGATTATTCGCTATCCCGGATTTGCCTTACGGATGCTGCCCGCCCGGAGTGCGGAAAGGCCAACAGACGGCTACGTGCATATAGCGTCTGTAGGGGAAGGTGGGGCAAAATGGGACGCGTAAGCGAAAAATGTTTTTATGACGACACCCAAAGTGGATTTTCGCTGCTTTTTACCCAAAAACTCGATTCCAAACGTTGATTCTGTACGTCGGCGAAAAAAAAAAAAAAAATTATGGGGCAAAATGGAACACTCCCCAAATTCGGCACCGTGCGGTTTTGGTGCACCAAGTGCCACTGGACGTCATCCCTGGTAGAAAATTCGAGATTATATTCGGCCCTGGTCAGGCCCTGGTCAGGGCCACGTTGGCCCGGTTAGGGCCGAATGTGACGCTACAGATTTTCTACCAGGGATCAGCGTTGACTATCTACCGTCTGAATCGCTCTGCTGTTTCACAACTTCGTTCGACAAACCTTCGACTTACAGGACAAATCACGCCGAACTGGAGAAATTAAATTTGAATTTCATGCTGGCAGAATTGCAAACGTGATGTAGATTGTTTCAACACTGGTTTTCCATTTGGAAAACAAAAAAGAAGATGCACTTCTTCCCATATTTTCAATGATTCTGTTGAATTGTATTCTGAAAACGCGATTATCCAAAAACGAGTCATTTTGCCCCGTAGAGTCGTCGCAAAAAAAGTCACTTCTTCCCATATTTTCAATGATTCCGTTGAACAGTATTCTGAAAACGCGATTATCCAAAACCGTGCCATTTTGCCCCGTGGAGTCGTCGGAAACGAAAAAACAAAAAAACTGTCCCGTTCTGCCGCAGCGTCCCATTCTGCCCCGTGTTCCCCCACGTGCGGGATACACGAGCACAGCCGCAAACTAGACGCGCAACTGTTACTAGTTCCGGGGGAGGGGGGGGGGGGGGGGGGGTGAGGGTGGAGAGCCGACACCGCCAGAAGCAGCGGGAGCAGCGGCGCAGTGATACGCGGTAAAATTGTGCCAAATCCAGCGAGGCCCCCGAGTGGCTGCTGCTACCCGTCGCGGCGAACAATGCGGGCGAGCGAGACGCGCCCGGCGAGAGAGTCGGGCGGGCCTGCGGAGCACAATGTGTACATATAGACCGAGAGAGCGGGGCGCATTGAAGGCGCGTGTGGTCGAGCGGGTCTCGTGAATCGCGAAAAAGCCTTCGTCGACGTTGTCCTCCGCTCCTCGCTCCTCGCTCGTCGCGGGATCCGCCGCCGTCGCTTGCCAACGGCAGCCGGTGCGGCTCCCGTGCCGCGGGAGATTGATGGCTGGGAGCGAATTTTCGCCGTACGAAAAGCTGAAAAGGTTCTCACCCGTCCGAACGCGCCGAAAATCGAGTCTCGTTGTGTTCCCTCACGCGACTTCTCTCCCGCTTCTTTTCTTCATTCCCTCTCCTTTTTCCCTTCGCTCCTTCGCTCTCTCACACAGAAAATATTGAACGCTCGATACTTGATATTCGGATTCAAAAGTAACGATTAACTGTTATTAGTGCTGATCATTGACTGCCAATGATAACTATGCTAATAGTTAGACCTGGAAAGGGTTGCTATTGACATTCGATAGTACTGACTGTTGGAATTCAGTACTAACTATTCGGATAGTTTTAAATATTCTTTTTTTTATATTCTAAAAACAAGACCAGTTCTAGTAGCCCCTGAGCGAGTTCTGAATGAGGTGCGTGTGATTAAAATTGTAAGATACGATTATACAAATAGTTAACCCTTCGTGTGTAAACTATATTTTTTTCATACACGGTGTGTACACTGGGTCTTTCAGGGAACAGTTGAGTTTTCAAAATGTTTTAAGCTTTCAAAAAATCTGAAAAAATTCAGGGATACTCCTCGACGTGTCTACTACACGTTCCCGAAGTCAAAAGTTTATAACTATTGTTAATAAAAATTGAATTGTAGTCGAAAATGGGGACAAAACGAGTTTTTGTTAAAAAATTCATAACTTCACTATAAACAAATGTAAAAAAAACTGTTATAGGGTTTTTGTAGTTTAGACTATGAGCTTTCAAAAGAATATCGGGTCATTAGGGTGGGCTTTGAAAAGTTGAATTATTTCAGTACCTGAAAGTGGGGAATATTTTACGAAGTCAGGCATGTTATAAGTACACTAAACGATAATTATCCGACGCAAAACCAATGTCAGACGCTAAAATAATGTAATACAAATTTATTTTCAATAAAAATATTGGAACACGGCCGAAGAATAAGCCAAAAATGTAAAATATCTTTTTTTCAACATAAACAAAAATTCAATGAAAATGGCCAGTAAAAGCATAAAATTACAAGAAACATGTATTTTAGTCCCGAAAAGACCGAAAAACTACGAAAAAAGCAAAAAAAACTGCATCCGTTTACCTATCAAAACACCGACGCCGTGTGTACACTGACCCTTTGAGGGAACAGTCGCGAATTGCACAGACTGGCGTTTGCCTGCTATTGGCTAAATCCGGGTGCCACTTGAGCCTTTTGTCCACACTACCAAACAGATTTTTTAGGGGGGGAAGTCGAAGCCCGTACTTCATTCGTTGGACAGAAATTTCAGTTCGAAATTTCGACTGTTCCTTAAAAGACCCAGTTTACATACGGAGGGTTAATAATAAAAAATAAATAGACAAGGTTAACGTTTTACAGTTGGATACAATAATTACACCTTGTATCGTTTACTTCAATAATAAACCGTAAGTAATAATAAGTCTGAGATTATCCGAGGCTTCGTATTCACACCCTCGCAACTCGTGTTCGCCACACCGTTACCGCGCGCACATAGCTAAGTACTTTGGCTTTGAAAATAAATCCGGTCGAAGCTCGCTGCTCGATATTTCAGCGGTCTCCCCCCTCCCGCCGTGTTCCGCTCGCCCTCGCGTGGGTGAATTTTCCAGCCACGGAGTTAGTCCCCCCGTGTGCTTAGCAATTATCGTTATTCGATTCGCTCTACATCCGCGCCGATGGAATATGTAATTTTTATATATCTCTCGCTCTTTGTTGTGCGGCCGTAGTCGCGGAGTGGAATTGCGTATTTCCAGCGGGGCGAGAGAGGTGGAGAGGCGGAAAGGAAGCTCCGGGGCATTCGGCTGATCACCGCCGGTGGCGCACGTGCTGTTTACACGGCGTTCGCGCTACCCGCTTTCCGGGAATCGAAGCGAGGCGCGCGAGGAAAAAACAACAACGACGCGCGTGAGAGAGAAAAACAGTGGAACAAAATCCAATACGAAAACTCGACGTGCCGTGGATTCTCAATTAATTGCCAACGACCGAACGTTTTGAATTTCCACGCTTAAAAAAAAAAAAAAAAAAAAAAATAATCCTCCAAAAAGCCCGCGTCAAAGTCTCAGAGAATCCCGCCGTCTTTTCGCGTATAAAAATCGCATCCGACCCGTGAGAGACTCCCGCGTCCCGGGAGTCACGGTCTCGAAAATTCAATTTCCGCGCCTTAAACCCACCGCGGTTACCCCAGTTTTTCCCGAAACCCCCGGGTCTCCCGCGTCCCACGGCTGCAGGTGCGGATAGCGAGCTACGAGGGGGACTACGGGCGCCCGCCGGTATTACACTCGGGCCGAGAGCTACCTCGGCGTACGTACGGGCGGTATATAAAGAAGAGAGCGCGGCATTAGATACAGCCCGGGGGAATGGAATATCCCTGGCGCGCCCGGAGAGAGAGAGAGAGAGAGAGAGAGAGAGAGAGAGAGAGAGACAGCGGCGCCCGGTGTGCGACGGCTCTGGTGTTGTCGGTCCGCCGCTGCCGGCGAGGCAGAAGCAGCACGCCTGCCCTCTCCTCCGACCAGCCAACCGACTTCCTATAGGCTATATACACATAAATACATTCATACATATATATATATCGTGTGTATACATATATATATATTTATACGTACATACGGAACGTACACCGTGCGCTACAGACACAGCGCACGTATAGGAAGTAACGAGGGGGTTGGCGTGGCGGTTGGGCGGCCGGTGGTAAAGTGCCAGGCCGAGCCAGACACCGAGACCCATTTCCCCACTGAGCGAGTTCGCCAACGACTCTCTATCCCCTCTCTCTCTCTCACTCGCTAGCTCCCTCGTTCGCGCTCTCCCATTCGTCCTGTATATCTGCAACCGGCTGGTCGTGCGCGCGCGACTCGCGCGCTCTGCTTCCTCACTTCCTACTCCGCCGCTCGGGTATATCCGGCGCGCTCGGCCGCCGCCGCCGCGCGCTCTCGCTCCCGTTGCAGTGCTACATCGCGTTATACCGCCGGCTGCCGTTGGCATTTCCCCGGCGCGCTGTTATATATAACGAGCGAGAGACTTTCCCGAGCTCCTCTCGTGTTCCCCCCTCCCGACCACCCCTCCGGCAAGGCTTGAGTGGAAATTCACGTTGGAAATTCTCGACGGCGGAGTCCAAAGGGCCTCGCGCTCGCGGTGTTCGTCGACGTTGATTCGCCGGGGAGACTGGCAATCGCGCGTCTCGATTCTCAGCGCGCGCGCGCTCGAGCCGGACTGGCGGAAAGCGGCCGCGGGAGAGTCGCGAGGAACAATCGAAAATGACGGAGGAGAACGCGGAGAAGCCAACTCGCCCGCTCTTTCTCTCTCTCTCTCTCGCTCATTTGTATGAAACAGGAGACTGGGGGAATGAGAATGAAACCACCAGTCGGGTCGGAGCGCCGGGCGTTTTATTGTCAGAGGGAGAGCCGCTGACGAGCTCGGGAGGAACTACGACGATGTGACGCGCGCGTACGTCACTCGCCCCCCCCCTCCCCCCGCGCTACGGGACGATAGTTGGCTGGATGGTTGGTCGCTCCGCCAGTCCGCGTTTATCCTGATGGAAGAAAAAAGCGACGGTGGGAGCGGGAACAGCGAATCGCCGTGTGTCACGTATATAGTCGACCGTTGCCGCGGGAATTTGGGTAACCGTGCCGGAGGATATTCCGGCAGCGAGATATTCGAGACGAAGCATTTTTTTAATTAGAAAAATGTGCACGGTTCTAGCTCCCCCCCCCCCCCCCTCACCTCCACGCCATCATCCTCTCCGCACGTCCTTTTTCTCCTTCCCTTCTACCACCCCGCTTCCGCTCTGCCGGTACATCGCGAGTATAGATGCGACGACGTGCGGGTTATGCGCCAGCGTGTTGCGAATCAAGTGAGACGATAGCGGGGAAAATTCTAATGAACCAGCTCGCGCCCTGTGGCACTGATACACGCGAGCGTTTCGGACGAAGAGTGATGGACGAAATTCCGCGGATTCTGGCCGGCTTCGGCCGATTAGTCTGTCGCCTGTCAGCCGCGGCGACGGTTTTAAAAACTATTGGAGGCTGTTAAGACGATTTGATTATTAAACTGTTGTATTATTCATCGACGCTGATTTGGCGGATTATTGCGAGAAATTATTGTAATGAAAAACTGGACTATTGGGAGGAACTATTGGAATAATAACTAGTCGAGCAATTAATGCTAACTTCCGATAATGAGTACTATCGAATGTCGGCAGTAACTATTTCGAATTCTAACTATTTATATTCTTACTATTCGTTATTTTTTAATTCGAATATTAATTATCGAGCGTTCAGTCGTTTTTTTTTTCGGGTCAACCTATATCGCGATTGCCAATCACGAATTTGTGTCCGATGAGAAGTATTTTAAGTACCTCTTGAAATAAACAATCCTCGCCGATTGTCGTCAGAATCGGCGCGAACAAAAAATCCTCCGCTTTTATAACAGTCACACGTGACTCTCGGATTCGCTATATTATCATTCAACGAATCAGTTTTTCGTCGTCGACGAATCGACGTTAATTCACCCGACGAAAATTCGAATAGTTTCTCATTAAAATCCCGTCGCAAAAAAAAAAAGAAATAATTAAATTAAAAAAATAAATCGTCACCCTCACATAAAAAAACCACCGAGACTAGAGAGAGAAACAGCAGGATCAAGTGGATCGACGAGTCTGCCGAAGAGCCGCGAAGTCCGGACTCTAAAAATGCACCCAGGGCTTTAAAAGGGTAGTCGGGGGTGTCGTGCGTCTGCACCGAGAGTTTCCCGCTGGCGCTATATATGGAAGCGAGCCGGCCCTCGTTGGAATACTCATCGCCGAATAAAACTACCTTCGAGTGATTCGGGCGAGTGAACGGGCGAGTGGCACAGACGGCGAATACACGTGATGCACACAAACACAAACACACACACTCACGTTGTACACACAATCGAGGAGTCCTTCTCTCTATCGCACAGACACACACAGTCTCTCTCTCTCTCTCTCTCTTTCTCTCTCTCTCTCTCCCTCTGCCCCTCGCGGTTCTCTCTTTCGTCACTCAACGACGTCACACCTAATCGATATCGTTGGAGTTAGCCGGGTCACGCGGTCTCGACACTTTCGGCCATTCCAGTGTGCAGAGATGAACAGAGAGAGATAGCAGTCGGGAGTAGCCTGTGCGGTGCGGACTTGTGAAGCGCTGGATAAAGGCACGTCTAACAAAGAGAAAAGAGCGAGCCCGAGACAAAGAGAGAGAGAGGGAGAGAGGTGGATAGACAGAGATAGATAGATAGATAGACAGCGATGGCAACAGAGCGAGACAGAGACAGAGAGAGAGAGAGTATGCAGTGCAATTTGTTGGTTAGGTGCGGGTTACGTGCCGCCTGCCGCCCTCCCCTCCCGCTTCCCGATACTCTCACCCCGCGTTGCGGCCCCCGGAACGAGGCAGCGCGAGCACAGGCAGGATGCATCGGTGAATCCCTAGCGCGCACGAGAGAGCCGAGCGAGCGAACGTAGCGGCGGTGGCAGCGCAGAGAGAGAGTGAGAGAAAGAGAGAGAGGGAGAGAGAGCGAGCGCGGCGCGTACAGCCGCAATGCAGCTTCGGCAGTGGTGGCAGAGGCCTCGCGGCTCTGCACGACGCTACATCCTCCTCCCCTCCTCCTCCGTCTCTCTCGCCAACGGTTTTATTCCTCGCTCGCTCGCTCTTTCTCTCTCTCTCTCTCTCTCTTCCTCGTTCTGTATATCCGTACCGCCTAAGGAAAGCTACGTGCCAAAAGGGACCTGCAGTCGCGAAAAGGTAAAATAAGAGATAGGCAGAATCGTGGAGGAGTTCGGAGGCTTCGGGCCAGGCGCTTTGCGTCTCTATATCCAACCACGTATACACGATATATATATATATATATATATACATATATATACAAACATACGCCGACGGTGTATCAACGTTCGAATAGAAGCGAAATAAAAAAAAACACAACTTAACGGCAACCAAAGGTAGTTCGATGTTACAAAGTGGATGCACCGGGGGTTTCGGAACGGGGCCAAAAAGCCGGGCGGGGAGCCGAGCGAGCGGTTCCTTTGCATTCGTTGCGGATGCGGCAGAGGGTTCGCTATGCGCCTCTGCCTGAAAACGAAAGAGGGCTACTGCGCGGGGGGGCGGGGAAGGGCGGTGAGGTGGAGAGGTGGGGGAGGGGGCGGGGGAGGGGCGAGGAGGTTACGCTCGAAGGTCTCTTCGACGAGAGAGGAGAAATAGAAGAGGAAATAAAGTGTATATAAAAGAATGGCAGAGGGGCCGGAAGGGGGGGGGGGCAAGGGGGAAGGGGGAATAGGAGAAAAAAGTTAGCTCACGGGGATGGCGCACTTCCGACGAGGTCCGGCCGCCCGCCCACCCTCCGGTCACGCGATAAGACCTGCCCGTTCCACTGCTACTACGTGCTATACAGATATATGGATACACCGTATATACAGTGCGGATACAGAACTGGAGGCGGCAGCAGCAGCAATAGCAGCAGCCGTGCCAGAATGCCATAAATCTAAATTAAAAACGACTGCTCGTATCTCCCTCCTGGGTCTCTCTCGTTACACGGGGCCTCTGCGCTGCTGCTGCTGCTGCTGCCGGGGCTCGGGGTGTAGGTCTCCGGGTTACAGGTACACGCGAGACGACATTGGACGCGAGGCGGCGGGACGTGCGGCGCGCAGGCAGCGTGCGGCCGAGACTGGCTGTGCGGAATAAGCGACGAACGGGGCATTAGGCGCGCCGCGCGGGGACGCTGCGACTACCGACAATTATTCGCGTACCACGTGTCCTGCGCACGCTCTCAAACATTTATGCGTATTTACTTAGCTGATAATTTGATTTATCCAGGTGATATTTTTAATTTCACGTGTGTAATAGAATTCCAAATTTTTGCACTCATTTTCCTAACTTTCCGTATTAAATTAATTCTTGCAGGATTCGATAACAAAAATACCGTAATTTTACGTATTAATTGCGTGTCGAGTTTAACGTAACAGTTTATGTGAACGGGCTTCCTGGACCCGTGATGAAAGCTCGTGCGAAATATTTTTAACAGCCCCCGGTATTATTGCGTTATCGTGCGGGTACGTGCGAGCGAGCGAATTGTCTTGGGTCGGTGCGTGACAACGCGAGAACGAGGACGCTGCGCGGTGCATGTGACGCGCGTCTCTGTGTGCGACGAGAGTTTGAGACGACTTGGGCAGCACGTTCCGCGCGGCGCGACTCGCGCCGGGAGGATGGAGACAACGGCAGCACGCAGTACCTATGCACAGGTCGCGCAGCGTAGGCGCGAATGGGGGCTACGGGGGTCAGTGGATTGTAACCAGATGACCCTCGGAAAAAAACTACTGAACGTTCAATCATTAATATTCGGATTCAGAAGTAACTAGCGACTGTCAGTGATTACTGACTGGCAATAATAATACAAATAGCATTCAAAATAGTTGCTGGTCTTATCCTCTATTAAAAAGTCCGTAATTCGCGCCAACGTGATCATTGTTGTCGATCTATTCGGGTTCTGATTGGTCGTGGACCGTGACGACTAGCAGTCGGTGTTTAATAGAGCGAAATTTGACAGTTTGTCGCAATTTGACATAAGCGCTGCAGCGCGGCTAACCTGTCCGCGCGAGTGAGCGCGCGTTATTGTTTCCTCTATTAAAAAGTCCGTAATTCGCGCCAACGTGATCATTGTTGTCGATCTATTCGGGTTCTGATTGGTCGTGGACCGTGACGACTAGCAGTCGGTGTTTAATAGAGCGAAATTTGACAGTTTGTCGCAATTTGACATAAGCGCGGCAGCGCGGCTAACCTGTCCGCGCGTGAGCGCGCGTTATTGGTCCCCTAGTGACATTAAATAGTCAGTGGATTATAACCAACTGAAAATGTTGCTGCGACAATAAAAAATTCGTTAATACAACAATCGATCTGTTATCGCTCCCTGATTATTTTTCGACACTATAGGTTACGTTACGTACGCAGGGCACCGGATAGCAAAGAGCGAACTAGAGAGAGTAAGAGGGGAGGGGTGCGGGTGGATAGTACGTATAGTGGAAGGTACGGCAGGATAGATTAACCTGGTTAGATAGAAATCTACGGCGAATATATACGAGGCGCTCGGGTCTCTCCGGGCACAATGGGTTTCGCTCGGTGCGGCGGCGGCGAGGGGGGGGGGGGGGGGGGGAGGGGGAGGAGGGTTCGCCTGTCGAGGGTCCCGGCTCGAGTCGCGCGTCCGACGAGCTTAGACACGCTCTCGCTAATAGTAGCGCCGAGTCGGTTATAACGGTTTGCGCCCGTGTGGTGGTGGCGCGGGCGGCGTGGGGATCGCGCGCGGCGGAGTCAGACGCGGCGGTAGACGAGGACGACGGCGATAGGACCGGCCGGGCCTTCCAAAGCCTCCGCGGCGCGACCTATAATACCCCTGTCGCTCGTATATATACGGCAAGTGCGCTCCGCAGCCAGCGGCTCTATACCTGTGTCGCGGATTCACGACGGCGTCGTATACCACGCGGACGCGACACGTTGCGCCGAGAATTTAAGAGAGGAAACACACACCGCGCGACTGGACCTGGAATTTCATTATTCACGGCCCTCGGAGCCCAACCGCCCGACGCACGCGAATCGCGCACGTAGAGCGATCCGGGCGATGAGTTTCCTCGGCGCCCGGGTTCTTCCGGTGGAAACGTGTTCGACCCCCTTAAGGAATACGGGGGGAAAAAGATATATGGTCACCTGGAGAATGTCAAAACGGAGAAAAACCCTTTCGGACTGCAGTCTGTACCTCATAAAAAAATCAGTGGCTAGAATATCTCGGATTTTTTATATGAGTATTGTTGTCGTGTTATTCGTTTTCTGATTGGCTGTTCGGTTGCCTGCAATTCGTTGCTAACCAACGAGCAGTTTCAATCGTGTTATTGTATTTTGGCAGCTCGGAGGGCGTGTGAGGTTTCAAGGTTTGTTAATGTTATGGGAGGAAACGGCGTTCGGGAGAAACGTATGGCCTAATATTTCCATACTTGCAGGGATCAAACATCATTTTTTGCGTTTTTCTGACGAATCTTCTATTTTTTTAGCACGCAACGGTGCTTTGCGGAATCAGCGCGAAACTTCCCATTGGATAGGGTTTTCAAACTTTACAAAATCGAGAAAAAAAATCGTAAGAAACGCAAGGGGTACGTTCCTCACGAAAAAAGTATCGATTTCGGAAAGTTTGGAGACCCTATCCGACGGGAAATTTCCCGCTGATTTCGAAAAGCACCGTTGTTTACCCGAAAAATATGAAATTCGCTGAGAAAAACGCAAAAAATTATTTTTCACTTTTTTCGAAATTTCGTCATTTCGCTAAGATCGAGCTTATTTTTTTTATTCAACCAAACCTGCATTTTCTTCTTACGTTCGAGAGAAAACTCTGTAATGAAAAAATTCCTCAAGGAACGCGATATCTTGATATATGAATTTTTTACAGAATGTGAAAGCCAGACCTCCAAAAATTGCAAATTTTTTGAAAATTCGTTTCGTTTTTTTGCGATTTTTGGGGATCTGACTTTAACATTCTGTAAAAAATTCAGAAATCAAGATATCGCGTTTCGCCTTGCAGCATTCTCTTTGTTATGAAGTTTTCTATCGAACAAAGAAAGACAATCCAGGTTTGATCGATAAAAATAAGTAGAAACGAAGGAAGAAAATGTAACCTCGATTTTAGAGAAGTGACAACTGGGTAAGCGCGCGAAGCTCGCGTATAGGCTGTGGAATCTAAAAAAAATAATAAAATAATGGTCTCACCTAGAGCATGTAAAAAAAACCATTTCAGACTGAAGTCTAAGTCTAGAAAAAAAAGAAATCCATCGCAGTCGTTGCACTTTTCACCCTTAATTTTTTTCCCCCACGAGAAACTCAGCCTGACTCGACCCTCTGCGCATCCGCGGTAATAAAAAAAAACCCCTCAAACCTCGGTCCGCGAGCTTTCGAAGCTTATGAATGAGTAAAATTGTTTGATTAGCGAAAAGTGAAAAAGAGGGAAAAGCGACGTGTATCGCCCCCGCACCAGAGCCCGGAACTGTCCGAGTGTCAGGGGGGAAAGGGAGGGGGGAGCTACGTGGATCTCGCGCGTCCGTGAAAAAGCTGGCTTTTTCTTTCAGCAGCCCCGGCGTGCGTTACACACACAGAGCGTCGGTGGCCGCGCGCTGTGCACCGGTGAATTATTAATTGTCGTCACATCGCCCCCCCCCCTCTCCAAGGGCTCCCGTCCGTCGTTCGCCTCGCCGCGCGTCGACGTCGCCGTTCGACTCGGAAATTCCTGCCCCGTGAATTTCACGTCTATTTCGCACTCGTGAGAGAGCAATAAAGATCCCGCATACAGCGAACGCTACGATTCCTCGCTGGATAAAAAACAATCAAAATGCGAAAAAAATAATTAAAAAAAATGAACAAAAAGTGCCATAAAAATGAACCATAACTAAAAGAAAATAATACCAATAATGAGGCGCTCGCGAAACTCAAAATTACTCAACCTAAATCGGGCCAGATTTCTGCAAATAAAATTCTTCAAACAAAAAAACACAATTAAAGAAAAGAATGAAAACATAAACCAAAATGATACGAACACAGTGCAAGAACACTCGAACTCGCCTGACCAACTGAAGACAATGCATATACAGATATATAATATTAATTGCACGGAGGGAGAGACAGATAGAAGAAGAAAATCGAGACACGTGTACCTCGTAAGCGTCTATAGACGCGGCGTACGTGTGTATTCTATTGGAAAATAGCGGTGAAGTGGGTGAGGGGGGGGGGGGGGGGCAGCAAGAGAGAAGCGAAGAAAAAGGAAATAGAGAGAAGATAGCGGTTTGTGTGTTGGAAGCTTTGTGTACAGACGATCCGGGCGGCGAGAGGGAGAGAGAGAGAGAAAGATAGAGAGACCGAGTCGAGGAAGAGCTTTCGTGCCCCGTTGCGTTGTGTGTTCATTCGCCGTTCGTCCATACCTTTTTCTTTCATCGCCCTGGAACCTCTTTTCCCTCCCTCCCTCCCTCCCTCCTTACCCCCGCCCTTCCTCTCCCTTGCACTTTTTATTCCCGCCCGTCGTCGCCGTCTCTTTCTCCCGTTTCACCGGGAACGCGAGAACGACAAGCGGCGCTCTAGGCTCATCTTGCTGCCCGAGCGAAAGGACACGCCGCGCGCTTCTTTCTCTCTCGCTTTCTTCGTCCATCTTTCTCTCTCGGCGCTTCCGGCCTCTCTCGCCGACGTCCGTTGCTCCTCCTCGACGACGGCCAAGACGACACGGCGGAGCTGTTTTACTGTCGCACAGGGTGCGGAGGTCCCGGTGCGGCGCACGCGAGAGACAGAGTGAGAGAGCGAGAGAGAAAGAGAGAGAGGGAGTCTCTCTATCCTCCTAGCTCTTTGCCGTCGAGGTCAATCGATACGCCGCGATGCCTGCGAACGACGAACGGGCCTCTCCTGCTGCTGCTGCTGCTGCTGCTGCTGTTCTCTTCTCTGTTCTCTCTCCTCTCTCGCCGTACGAGAGCAGCCAACTGCTGTTGCTGCTACTGGAAGCTTGAAAGAACAGACGGCATTCGAATAGCCAACTTCCTGTTCTGAAGATCCATTGACTGAGATTCTCCTTCTTCTTCTTCTTCTCCTTCTTCGTCTTCTTCTTTTTCTTCGTCTTCGTCTTCGGCTTCATCTTCGTTGTCGTCTTCGTCATCGTCATCTTCGTCGTCGTCTTCGTCGTCCTCTTCGTCGTCCTCTTCGTCGTCGTCTTCGTCGTCGTCTTCGTCGTCCTCTCCGTCGTCCTCTTCGTCGTCGTCTTCGTCGTCGTCTTCGTCGTCGTCTTCGTCGTCGTCTTCGCCGTCTTCTTCGTCGTCGTCGTCGTCTTCGTCGTCGTCTTCGTCTTCGTCTTCGTCGTCGTCTTCGTCGTCTTCATCGTCTTCGCCGTCTTCATCGTCTTCGCCGTCTTCATCTTCTTCGTCGTCTTTGTCTTCTTCGTCGTCTTCGTCATCTTCGTCGTCTTCATTGTCTTCGCTGTCTTCATCTTCTTCGTCTTCTTCGTCTTCTTCATCTTCTTGCTCTTCATCCTTTTCTTCGTCTTCTTCTTCCTCTTCTTCTTCTTCTTTTTGCTCTTCATCCTTTTCTTCGTCTTCTTCTTCCTCTTCTTCTTCTTCCTCTTCTTTCTCTTCCTCTTCTTCCTCTTCCTCCTCCTCTCCCCCCTCTACCTCTTCTTCTCGTACGTTCATTCTATATGTTTACCGTCTGAAGCGGCGCCGCCGACGCGTCGGGGACATTCGACCTCGTCTTATGCGCGAATCAGAATTGAAAGGTCACCGAGTATTTTCGGCCGGGAGCGTCGAGCGCTCGGCGACTACGCGAAAGACGCGCCGTGGCCTCGTCATAGTCAGCTCGTCGTCCTTCTCGCAGTGTATCGCGATCCTCATGACGCGTGTGCCAACTGTCCACGACTGACATCTACGTCATCGCGGGGGTGTCGTGAGGCAGCTCGTCGCGCTCACGGCTAAATACACCGGGGCCGCCCGTCCGTCGTCCTCCTGTGTATTTTTCCCAATTTTCCCTCCATCTCCTCCCTCTTCGTGTCCGCATCGCGTGAACGCCCACGCGACCCTCGACACTGTCCACCCACCCCGCACGACACGACCGACACTTCCGGCTCGCGAAGCGACGCGCCAAACTCTCCTTTCCACGTGCCGGGCGCGTAACGTAAATACGCCCGGTGAGTGTCGCGCGCGGATCGTTCGGGGCATTTCCAATTATCATCCGGAATTGAAAGTCCTCCTTAAAAGGCGCTAATCCACTAATATAATTTTCGCTATTATCATTTCTGCTAATATTATTATATTTTTGCTGAAAAAAACAAAAATCGCGTTTTTCTCGTCGAATTTGTTTTTCTCGGACAAACAGCGGTGTTTTTCGGAATCAGCGGGGAAATTTCTGATCGGTTAGGATTTTCAAACTTTACGAAATCGACTTTTTTTATTTAGCGAGCCACTACAACCTACGTGTAATAATAATAATAATAATAATAATTATTATTATTATTATTATTCCCATCCAATGACAAAATAGGCAAACAGACAATCCTAATGCACAAAACTGCAGGGCGATTTCATTCTTTCTTTTTTACGACTAGTCTCACTAATTCTTTACCTCGTCTCCACACTCACGGCGAGAAAAACGGTGAGCAATAACGACTCTCCGCATTCCCCTTCATTCCGTTTTTGGTCGATGCACCTCGCGCGTTACGAGGGAAAATGTCGGGAATATAAAAACGTTTTTTCTTTTTCTTCTCGCACCGAGCGAGTTTGAGTTTAATATAGGCGGCGCGCGCGCGTCGCGCACGTGTCAACACGTGAGGCACTTTGGAGCCGCGCGTTATATTCGCGGTTCCGTGCATCCACAGAGCGCGCGCGAGCAGCTCGTAATTTAATGTCGTTGTACCCCGGAATTCTTACCTCGCGCCGCGAGCGAGGGAGGAACGAGGGAAGAGAGCCGGTTATGCGTCTCGTTTACGCAGCGAACGACGAGACGAGCTGACACGATAGAAACGCGCGCGGGGGGAGGGGAGGGGTGGGGGCGAGGGGTGTCGTTATATAGTTATAATACGGAGGAAAGCCGAGGTGGAAGTGCGGGGCGGTCGTACGTAAGGCTCGAGTTATATCCTATATCCTACGAGCGAGAAGGGAGGGTGGGCGCGCTCGGCTCGGTCAAGCCGCGCGCTCCGCTAGGCCATTCGCCTCTCTCAGCTTTCGCCACCGCTGAATACGCCGCGCGCGGCCATACAGCGTCCGCCGCCTCCACTGCGGGCAACGCGAATCTCGCCGCGCGCATCCCCGTTGCCCCTCGTCGTCATTACCCGCGCTAATTGTCCACCGCGTTATACGCACAATCGATGCCACTGCCGAAAGTCATTTACGCATTTTGCGTGTGATGGGATAGTCAAATAAAAAAATGTTGATAAAAGGATGAAAAGTACCCAGAGCTTTGCACATTGCTTCCTCGTCCCAGAAAATAATCAGCGAGTGACAACAAATCGATTGTGGCACGAAACGAATTTTTTGCTGGCGCTGCAAAATGTTTAGCCGCCATGGCAAATTTTTAGCCCCCGCAGCGGCGAAACTTTTGTCGCCGCGTCGTTAATATTTTTGTCCGTGCATAGAGGAAGCTTTAGAAAATTTATATTTGCATGATTGTTTTGAGTAAATAAATAAATGTTGTGTTTATATGTAATTTCTTTGCCTCTGATGGCGCTTGAATTAATTTCGTGTCCACAAAAATCCAGGTGCCACAAAATCCGAACCCCTTTGCCGCGATTATTGATAAATTTGGCGCACAGCGGCGCCGAGTAGTTTTTTTTATTCGTACAAAATGCCAATTGATCTGGCGATACATTACGAGAATTTCGCTCGGCGAACGCGATTCGGGATTTCGTTGGTTTTTGTGTATTCGGCGCGCGCGCGCGCGAAAATGTATTTTCTACTCGACGTAAACGAAGCGCTACTAAAAATAAATCTGAACAACGGTTCTCGATACTCGCAATCCGTACGACATTTTTTGCTTGGCTGAGTGCAAAAAACGTACGCGAAAAGAGTTAACCCACTGACCCGCTAATCTAGTCTTCAGATTGCTAGTTTTAATTATTTATCTATTTATTTATTTATTTATTTTCGTTACCGCGCGGAACTGTCGGGGATATTAAGTCGTCCCAAACTTTTTTTTTTTTTTTTTTTCATTTCTTCTCATGTTTCCAATTAATATCTCTGTCGTTATTTATCATTTATATAAATTATTTAAAAAAAAAACAACGAAATTGCCATTGAACGACGAAATATCGACTGTTTTCGACTACTTTTGTCCCGCTCACTTTTCTGGCAGAAAAGAGCGAAAAATGTTGAGGAAATATATATTTTTTAAATGGAAATAATTTTTTATTATTTATTTATGAAACAAAAACTGTATTTTATCTTTAAAAAAATCATGAAAAATTTGAAAAAAAAAAATAATAATAATAATTTCCATAAAAAAAAAATCTATTTTTCATGCGTCTACCAAGATGTAGCCCCGTAACTACGACGAATCGCCGGTGTTACGCGGCGTTACAGGACTACGGAGACGGATAGACGATTTTCCGCAATTCGCAGTGAATCGTGGCGTGAAAAATGGTCCGGGGAATAATGGACGGAAGAAGGGTGAAGGGGGGGGGGGGCGACGGCAGCGGGAGAGCAAGAAACGGAGAGCAGGAATCCGGCCGAAGCCGGCGGTGGTGCGCGGCACTGTCGCCAAGTGTAAAACGGTGAGAGCGTTTTTCGAACGTCGAGCATTAGCTTCAGCCCCAGCGCGTTTCTCTCGCGGCGCTGCTGCGTTATCCGTCCACAGCGCCGCGCCGCTGTCTGGCCTCGTCGCCTCGTTGCTCGACTCACCGATTACACGGCGAATTACACCGCGATAATGCGCGCTCGAAACGATTCATCCGAGCATCCGCGTTGCCTTCCGACGAGGCTCGCGCAAAATGTGGGAAGAAAAAGAGCGAAAAAGGCCTCGCGGGAGCCGCAGAAGGGCGAGAAATCGCGCGGCATCCTGGCTGAGCGTTGGAATATATCGAAACGAAGAACGAGGAAAAAAACTTCGCGCAAGATCATCGATGCGAAATATTTTTTCCTCGATAAATATGAGCGGAGCTACCTGAATCTTTTGGAAATAAAGTTGACGGTAATTGGTTTTGTAATTATTCATTAATAATAGTAACGTGAATTGTAATTATCATGTAACATGTACATTTTTAGTGGATGCAGAGAATATATTTATTCTGAATAAAAATTCTCGGTGAAGTCACGGAGCAACTCGCGATGAATCAAAAGCACTTGGATTAAAACAATAAAAAAATTCTCCACGATGGGTTGCGACAAAAAAGCGTGTAAACGTTATAACGACCACTTGAGTTCCGAATACAGAATCCGGGATGGATGGACGCGCTGCTTCACCATCCGCCGAAAATCCACTTGAAAACATTCCAACACTAAAAAAAAAAATCCGTTATTAACCCTCGTGCAACGTTCGCGAGTAAAAACGATTGAGTCAGAAGAGCAAAAACAAAAAAAAACGTACGTGAAAAAGCGCGTAAAACTGTGATCGACTTTTGGCACAGCGTCCGGGACATCCGGACGGCGCAAGCTTCGCAGCCGTCCCAAAAAAATTCTCCGCAAAACCCGATTCGAGCGCCCCGTAAAAATAACCCAAACACCGAAGCCTCGTATCGAGCATTCGTCGATTGGTAAATAACACTTCACTGTTACATCAAATTTTCGCGACATTTCTCTGTTTGCAGCAAAGAATTTCGCGACAACATTTACCTAATATTTTCTGACCAGGATAGCAAATCCTCATTAATAGAAAAAAAAGTTATAATACGGTGTGTTTTGTATGTGTGATTTAATAATAATAATTAGCGGCGATTATAAAATTGTGTGAACTTTTTAATAAAAATATTCAATAAAAGAAAATAGTGATCAATTGCGAAAAAAATGAACCGCATTTCTCCATTTTTTCCGGAGAATCATCGTGAAATTTTATCAAGAATAAATATTCTTTGCAGCCACAAAAAATATACACATCATAATAATTATATCATAATTATTATTATTATACAATGTGTATATTATTGTCCGCATGTTATTATTATTAATCACTGATTACAAAATTACAACTGTACCATAAACTTTATGTCTTAAAGATTCAAGGACTTGCAGCTCTTTCGATACGAATACGAGTCGCGCGGTACATCTAAAATGCGTAAAACCGCTGAAAACAGAGTTTGTACTACCTCGGCTCTCAGCGCGGCATCCGGGGCTGACGGACGTCGCTGTTCGGCTCTCGCGGCTCGAGCAGCGTCTCGGCGATCCCGTCGCGTCGATGAGCTCCGTGTCTGCGGCGCTGCGATAAATTCGCAGCCGCTTGGCGCTTAGCGCGCTTCCCTCCTAGCGCGGATTTCCGTCGGTCTGATATTCAGCGAGCGCGAGCGAGCGAGAGAGAAAGAGACCGAGGGCGGCAAAGCGCCGCGAGTCCCCGGCGGCCTCGCTGTCGATATTCACCCGCGGCGGCGGCTGCGGCGGCGGCGGCGATTCGCCGGGCGTTCGCGTTGCGACGACGAGGAAGAAAACACGGATCGGTCGCGCGGGGGCGAGGAAATCACAAAAAAACAACAACAACAACAACAGCCGAGAGTTCGTGGTGCGACAACCGTGTGTCGTGCAGCCCGGGAGGCCCGGAAATCGCGCGCGTGTCGCGAGCTGATCTCCCCCTGCGACTTGTCAACACCGTCCGCCTCGCGGTCCGCGGTAGTCGCGACGACTGAAACTGCGAAATTTATGTATCTCCGCTCTCACTATCTATCTCTCTCTCTGTCTCTCCGCGTGTCTCCGTCGGCCGCGCGTAATTATCACAGGATACACACGACGCGTCCTCGCGGCGAAGGCTCCCACGACCCAGAAGCTTCTCTCGCACTCTCTCTCAGTCTCTCGGTCTCTCTGTCTCTCTCGGTGTTATCGTTCCTCTTTCTCTGCGCGCGTTGTGCACGGCCGCCAGAGCGAGAGAATCAAGAGGGCCCGGAAGAGGTATTACAACGACGAGCACCGACGACGCGCGTATACACGCGTGTGTATATACACATATATATGTAGTATATACACGCACACGTATACGTGAAGCAACGTATCAGCGGTGTGTGAACGTCACGCAGCTAATAAACGTCGAGCGAAGCATCGGAACGAGGGACGACAAGCGTACCAGCGATACGGTGCATGCGTGTGTTTTGTTCAGCAATAACGGCCGAGATGGAGGAGATATTATTCTTTCTACGAAAACTTCGAGGCGCGTCTAGTTTGACTTTGTTTACCGACTGAGCGGCTGAAGGACGATTAGTGATATTTACTTTCTGCCTTTGTGTATATATTTTCTTTGTCTGTCTTTCTCTCTCCCTCACCCTATCCCTCTTTCTCTCTCTCCAGTCTCGCTGCTGCCGCTGCCGCTGCTGCTGCAAACTACTGTGTACGTTTTGTGTTTTTTTTGTTGTTTTTTCGTTTTTCCTTCGTCCCCCGTGGACGTGCGACAGCCGTGCGAATACCACAGAGAGAAAGCACAGAGAGGCGGAGAAACCTGAATCGAGCGTGAAGGAGACGCGCGGCGCTGTCGACGGTGTGTTATGTGTTGTGTTGCGTGTGTGTGTGTGTGTGTGTTTGTGATTTTTGCGAGTGCTCGGCCGAAGGACGAGGAGAGCGTTGTACTACGCGAACGGCGACGGAGACGGAGACACGGAGGTGGCGGAGTTAACGAACGAACGGAACGAACAATCTCGTGCGATGTAGGCCGGCTAACCGTTCAGGCCGCACTGAGGTCGGACGAGCCGCTACGAGCAAGGGTGAACCAGCACCAGCAGCAGCCAGCAGCAGCCAGCAGCGGAGCTTGCTGGCTCCGCCGTGCGCGCCTGCCGCTTCTCTCCCTTTCGCCACCCTCCGCGCCTCGCTCTGTCCTTCTTTCTCGCTCTCTTACGCTGCTCTCGCTATTATACATCCCCTCGCGTTCTCACGGTTTCGCTCTCTCTCTCTCTCTCTCGCTCTCTGTCTCTTGTCTCGTTTCCTCTCACTCGCTCCGCGTATTTCTTTCTCTCTGTCTCGTTTTCTCTCGCTCGCTCCGCGTATTTCTTTCTCTCTGTCTCGTTTCCTCTCGCTCGCTCCGCGTATTGTTTTCTCTCTCTGGCTCGTTTCCTCTCGCTCGCTCGACCGTCGTTCGTACTGCGACCGAGAGAGAGGGAAGTGAGAGCTCCCTCCACTTCTCCTCTCTCGCTCCGACGTTGCCCCCACTTCTCTCCGCAGCATCGCGAACCCCCGCCGCGCGCCAGCGGCTGTACGGCTTTCGCCCCCGTACCGCAAGCCCCCATCGCCTCCTCTCCGTCACACTCGCGGCGCCCGCGTCCAGCTTTTTCCCTCCGACTCGCGAGCGCGCGCCGCGCGCGAGCTTCCACCCTATCGCCGCGGGAGCGCGGGGCAATGCGGGTCAGAGACCGCGCGTCCCGGAGCTGCCGGACGAGATAAGAAAATTCGATTTTCGAGCTGCTTTTTTTCGTCCGCGCTACGCAACTTTCGGCATTGGTTTCGGAAATAATTTCGTGAGATCGGAAGAGTGACAACGTGGGAAATTGCTGTTTTGTTAAAAAAGAAAATAGAAGCAAAGAGTCAAATACTTTTTTTTTACCTATAAGATTGATGCAAAAGTTTTTTTTTACGAACATCACTGGACATTTCGTCCCGGGAAATATTTAATGCACGTTTCAAATTTTCAGGCGAGCAACTTCGGACTCGTTGGAGATGAACGTGGGAGTCTCGTGTCTCGCGCCGACGTTGCTTCCGAGGCGGATGAAACGTGAGAACGCGCGAGATGTTGACAATTAATTCGTGCGCGCATTGTCGACGCCTCGAAGATCTTCGGACGCTTCGTGACGCAACGCGGTTCCGGCACGGCGATTACACACGTGCGTCGTGGACTCCCCGTATCGTATCGGCGGCGCGCGAACGTCGCAATTCGGTGTAGAAACCGAGGGGATCCCGCGATGCGTCGGGACAGAACGACGAATTAGTCAATAAGGCACAGGTGAACGAGTGACATCTAAAAAAAAGCATATATATTCCGTGAGTAAAACTTCTGGCTAAATCGGTTAAAACTTTGGACAAGCGAGTTACGAAGCCCCCCCGGGGTTTTTCGGCGAAAACGAGTCCGCATCCGGATTTAAATTGCGCCTTCCGCAAAATCGCCAGCATCATTTTTTAATCTTTCTCTCTCTCGCTTTTAATCGCGAAATTCCGGAAAAAAATTCAGATATAATTTTAAAAATGATCCTACGGTTTTTCAACTATTTTAATTCCATCCGAATTGTAATTTATACTCTGGAAAAATAAAAGTGAGAAACTGACTGCGAAACAAAAGTTCGAAGAATTATTCGGTTAAGCGATCCGCTTTACCCCGTTGATTCCCCCTCCTCGTCGGCAGCCTGCGAGCTCTCGCGACTTCCTCGTCGCTCGCCCCGCGGTTGCCCCTCGCGCTCCGCAGCCTCTCGATCTCCCTCGCGCCGTCTCTCTTCGACGCGCCCGTGTACGGGTGGGTGGGGCAAAACGGACCACCGGTTTTTTTTTTTTTTTTTCGGTCTCCCACAAAAATCTGGGGCAAAACGGGCTACCTTGCCAACAAATTTTCTCTGTAAACCACGTAATTGCCAAATTTCGACGGGTCGTCCATTTTGCCCCGCGAACATTTTTTTCCACCGTCGCTCGTCCCCGCGGTCTCCACCCGCGCCGTGCAGCCTCTCGATCTCCCTCGCGCCGTCTCTCCTCGACGCGCCCGTGTACGGGTGGGTGGGGCAACACGGACCACCCGTTTTCTTTTTTTTTCGGTCTCTCACGAAAATCTGGGGCAAAACGAGCTACCTTGCCAACAAATTTTCACTGCAAACCACGTAATTTCCAAATTTCGACGAATGGTCCATTTTGCCCCGCGAACATTTTTTTTCGCCGTCGCTCGGAATCAACGACGGAAATCGAATTTCCGGGTGACAAAGAGCGCGCATGCACTTTGGGCGCCGCGATAAAGCCATTTTTCGTTCGGGTGGTCCGTTTTGCCCCGCGTAACTTTTTTTCTTCCGCTCGAAAAATCGACCGTCGAAATCGAGTTTTCGAACGACAAAGAGTGCACGTGCACTTTGGGTATCGCGATAAAGCCGCTTCTCGCTGAGGTGGTCCGTTTTGCCCCACATCAACCCCCTCTTTCCGCCCTCCCTGCCTCGCTGATCGCGACTTTTTCGTCTCTTCCGTCCCTCCTCGACTCCCTCTCTTATCTCCCTCTCTTGTATATATTATCTTAACTTCGCGCGTCCGTCTTGCCCCACATCATTCTCTTTCACTCTGCTCGGCGATCCCCCGCTCTTCTCCTCCATCCACGGCACCCCCCCCCCCCCCCCCCGCGTTCCCTCGCAGGTAGCACGGCGCACGTCTCACCCCCCTCCCCCCCACCCCGCGTTTCTCGGTTTTTCCCTCTCGCTGCCGAGAAACCAGTGCCAATTCCCGTCCTCCTTCCTCACTGCCCCCTCCCCCCTCCACGCGATTCTTATTATTCTTTCGATTATATCGTCGCTCCTCTTCCTCCATCTCCTTTCGTCGCAATGAGATTTTATTGTTCCTTTCCCCGGTGCAATTCCCCGCGGCCAAACGAGCCTATAGAAATCAGCTCGACGACTCTCGAGCGGAGTTCTGTCGAACGTGTCGAGCCCCCGCCGTCCGACTCGTCCGACTCGTCCGACTCATCCAACTCGAGCGTGGACCACACTGGATGTAAATTCGTCGAAAGTAGCACTGAGAAAAACACGACCGGTTGCCGTTGAAAATGATAATCGATAGTTGTGGGGAAAAAAACCAGGGCGATTGCGATAAATTAGGAAAAAAAATTTAGGATTTAGAAATTTAGAATGTAAAAGCCGAACCGCTTCACCCGATTTCGCCCAAATTCAATAGTGAAGGTCGCGGAATTTTAAGGAAGAAAACCCAGATTCGCTCGACCCGAAAAAAAGTAACCTCGATTTTTAGCGAAGAGACGAAATTTCGAAAAAGGTGCGGAATCACTTATATATATATATTTTTTTCTCAACGCTTCGCATTAGTTTGTTTCCAAACGCGATATTTTCTCTCGAAAAATAAAAAAACTCGATTATTCTCGATTTCTTAATATTTTCGTTTTCACAAAAAATTGAATACGTGAACCGAATTTCGCTTCGTCCACGAGGAAGCGAAAAGTCTATATGATGCGTCTGTATGTTCCAGAGTGACCTTTTTCGCGCTCGCAGTCGCGGGTAGAATTCGCGCGCTGCCTCGAGAACAGAATCCTCTATTTCTCCGCGTCGCGGTGTGTCGTAAAAAATGTTATTTCACTGTGCTGCGCGTCGGGAAGGTTGCGGACGCGGTGGGTCGCTCGAGGCGCTTTTCGCTCGTCCCCCCCCCCCACCCCCCCCCCCTGCAGTGCGACGCGTTATTAAAATTACGGAAATTCCACTGCGGGCGCGCGCACGCCGAGTTTCCCGAAGAGTGGAATCCGCACGAGAGTCGAGAGAGACAACGGGGAGAATCGCGCACGTTCGGCGCGAGGGAGAGAAAAGTCAGCGAACGAGTTTCCGCGCTCTCGGGATTTACGAAAAATATTCGGAACGTTGATATCACGTTCGGTCGGTACACAGCGAGGATACTCGAAGCCCGCAATGCGAGCCTCTGGCCCGATTCCGCGGTGCAACTTTTCGAGCGGAGTCCGTGCAACTCGGGGCTCTCAATGAGCTCCGTGCACCCCGTGAACCGCACGCGGCCGACCGATATGAACGCGTCCGAAACTATTCGAAAAGCCGAAGCCACACCGCCCTCGAGTTGCGCGCGGAAACTTGGGAGCTCGTAAACCAGCCGATTGCCAGCTCGCTAATGACTTCCCGCGCACCACTTGTGCTTTGTCACTCGAAGACACCGCGGTCGATTCGCGCGTCGTTTCGCCGCGCGAGCCAAGGTGATACACTGTACGAGAAAAATAACGAAGGAAAAGCGTGAAGCTTTTTCTTTGGGATGCCGATAACGACGGCGAAAAATCCCAAAAATGTCGACGAAAATAAATCCCGTCGGAAAATATCTCATGTCGTAAAAATGACGACTTAAAAACATCCCATGTCAGAATAATTCCATCTTAAAAACGTTCCATGTCATAATAATTCCACCTGAAAAATATCACATGTTATAATAATTTCATCTGAAAAATATCCCACGCCATAATAATTTCATCTTAAAAATGTCCAATGTCATAATAATATCATCTTAAAAGTATGCCATAATATTTGTGGGAGATGTGTTGTAATCGGAATATTTTGGTCAGGAATTTTTTTATTAATGGCATTATTTGGTCGGGAATTTTGTATGAATGGGATATTTTTTGGAGTTAATTAAGGGTTTTTTAATTAAGGGTTTGGGGTTAATTAAGGGTTTGTATGAATGGGATATTTTTTGGTTTGGGATCAATCGACGATGGACCCAATAAATACGATACATCAATACGCGTAAATAGCTGAACTGACAAATGTGTAGACGGCGGAGCGAAATGCGGATATCGCCGAGCGATTGAATTAATTTCCTATCTGAAAATGGTATCGAGGAATTTCGATGTGGGAGGGGAAACAGAGGATAAACGGGACGTCGGGAGGCGGGAAATGCGACACCGGCTAAAATCCCGAGTGAAGGAAATAATTACACGCGCAATCGTCGCGTTTATTCGCGGCATAGACTCCGGAAATAACTCGAACGCGATAGTTCGTATCGAGTGCCCGACGGGTACTCGAGAGTACCAAAGTACAAACGATTTCGTTAGCTTCTCTCCGAACGTGCTCCAAAGCAACCAGAAACAATAACAAAAATACTAAAACCAACAACCGATTTTCCCTATCGGAAGCAGAAAATAAAAAAATACCAGAACCAGCAACCGATTTTCCCTATCGGGAGCAGAAAATAAATAAATACCAGAACCAGCAACCGATTTTTCCTGTCGGAAGCAGAAAATAAAAAAATCCTAGAACCAACAACCGATTTTCTCTGTCGGAAGAAGAAAATAAAAAAATACCAGAACCAGGAACCGATTTTCCCTGTCGGAAGAAGAAAATAAAAAAATACCAGAACCAGGAACCGATTTTCCCTGCCGGAAGCAGAAAATAAAATAATTCCGGAACCAGCAACCGATTTTCCCTGTCGGAAGCAGAAAATAAATAAAAAAAATACCAGAACCAGCAACCGATTTTCCCTATCGGAAACGGGAAATAATAACAAATGTTTACCGCCTCGCCGTGAAAGATAGCGACGGAGGAAAGCGTATAATTAGTAACACATGTAACACGTGACGCGTCGCGCTTATCTATACGGAGGAATTTTTGGAAAACAGCCGGTAAAGAAAAACCGCGATTCCACGTGGGGCGCGCGTGCGGTCGAGTAAAATGGCCATACAAATTGCATATACATCGAGTCCCTCTCGCCGCGATAACGCGCGTTTCGTCCGCATAATTCGTGCGCGTCCACCGCGAGCGGCTATAACAGCGACTCGCGAGCGAATCGCCGCTCCGTTTTTTCCTTCCTCGCGCTCGCGGCGAGACCGCGCAAAGAGGAAACGGGAAAAAGTGCGCGCGATACGTCGAAATCTCGGGGAAGTTTTATTTTTTTTTCTCGTCGTTCAGCCGGGAGCAAACAACACATCCCAATGCAATCGCAAATCGTTGGACACAACGCGCTTAGCCACCGCCGATTGGTCGGCGACGATTGGCCGGCTTCGATTTTCGACCAGATAAGCCTTTCCGTGATCGATAAGGATTGACGCGTGTCGCCCGACCCACGATAATGCCGGACTATATATAATAGAGAATCTCGGTGAATCGAAACACATTCCTCCCGCACTCGGCGAATTATAACTATCCGAAATTCGCTAAGGTGAGTAAAGTTCCATTTCATTAGCTTCGAAATATCTTTTTATCGTCCGTCTTAAAAAAAAAAAAAAATTAAGTAAATAAGGGACGAATTTGAATATGACTACGCGAATTTACACTCTAATTGTTTGGTTATTTATTATTCACGTCGGGCCAATTTTATTTGCAACGATACGATTTTTTTTTGCAAGGAAAAGTTGAGTGACGAAATTGAATATGACGAAAAATGGAGAACGCGAATTTATACTCGCAATTGTTTGCCAATTTATAATTCTCGACAGATTACCGTTGGAATTTTACTTGCAACGATACGACTTTTTTTTGCAAGGAAAAGTTGAGAAATTGAGCATGGCGAGAAAACGGCGAACGCGATTTTACATTCTGCTTGTTTGGTAATTTATTATCAGGCCGCCGCTGAATTTTATCTGCAACGTTACGATTTTTTTTCTTTTTTTTTTGTCAACAAAAGTTGGGGAACGATATTAAATATGACTAAAAAGCGCTATCGCGAATACTCTAATTGTTCGGTAATTTATTATTTACGTCGAGAAAGATAACGGAGGTGATTATCATTCGATCGCCTAGCGCGGTCGCGTATTGGACTTAACGAGCGACTTATCTACTTGGCGAGAGACTCGAGACCGGATGGTAATGACCGAACGATACCGTAATGACGAGTTTTCCTTCCATCGCTATTCTCTCGTGCGTCGTTGTGTTTATGCGTCAGCGCGCTCGTCGCACCTGACGCGGGGTTGTGCAGCGATGAAAATGCGGGAGAAATCAGTGCCAAAAATCCGGCACGAACGTGGGGTCAAAATAAATGGACTGCATTATGATGGAATCCGGGAGCGATTTTTTTACAAGTCGCGCACAAAATACCAGAAATCCGTTGAATTATTATTATTATTATAGTAATTAACTTTTTTTTAAATCTTGATACGATATCAATGTTGTTTCAATAATATTCAATAATCGATCAAATTAAATAATCAATAACATTCGATAATATTCAATAATCAATCAAATTAAATAATCAATAACATTCGATAATATTCAATAATCGATAACATTCGATAATATTCAATAATCGATAACATTCGATAATATTCAATAATCGATAACATTCGATAATATTCAATAATCGATAACATTCGATAATATTCAATAATCGATAACATTCGATAATATTTAATGATGCAAAAACGGTAATTTCATTCCCGCGCCGATGATATATATCGACCTTACAGCGGGTAGATATTAACATCAATTAGACGCGGCGCCGAGAATAAATTAGTCCGAGGCGACCTGCGTCCTTTTGGTTGCTCGTGGGGTCGTCGTCGATAGCAAATTCGTTCGACAACCGCGCAACACGCGACGCAATAATCGTCCGATTGTCCTACATAGCCGGCCTGTTACAGAGAAACGACGATGAAGTACCTGGGACTTATCCTCGCGGTGGTGGTGGCCTTGATGGCCAGCCAAGTCCTTGCCAGGAGGATCAATGAGAGAGACAGCGAGGTGGAACGTAAGTGCGCCGCGCTCCTCCCTCACTGCGGGCATCCTGCAGGATATTAACTCCCGTCGGCCTCGACGATCCGGCGTCGATTTCATTTTTTAATTTTTTCCCCTTTTTTTCAGTGTCGAGAGCGAAGCGGGCGCTCAGCGACAAGTTCCGAAATTTCTTGGAGAAGGCGAGAATCATCATTAAGGAGGGTAACTCGACCCTGGGCATTCCTGTGCTCGATCCCTACCGCAGCGAGAAATTCGAACTCGCGCTCAACGAGGCTTTCATCAAGTGAGTTCCACTCGGGATTGTTAATTATAATATAACGACATTGTATTATAATTTACGATAATTATAATACAATGATATCATAATTATTCCGTGTTATCGATTTTAGTGACGCGAAATTTCGTCACTTCGGAAGAGAAGAGAATGCCGCAAGGCGGAACGCGATGTCTTGATTTCCGAATTTTTTACAGAATTTTAGAGTCGAAAGTTGCCTTGCGTTTTTCGCGAAAAAAAAATTGGTTTTGAAAAGTTGAAGGCTCTATCTGATATGAAATTTCCCGCTGATTCCGAAAAACACCGTTGTTTGCCCGAAAAATAGACAATTCAAGGAGAAAAACACAAAAAATGATTTTTCACTTTTTTCGAAAATTCATCACTTCGCTAAAGTCGAGGTTACTTTTTTTTTTAATCAACCAAAGCAGGATCTTCTTTTTTCGTTCGAAAGAAAACTCCATAACGAAGTGAATGCCACAAGGAAGAACGCGATATCTTGATTTCTGAATTTTTTACAGAATGTTAAAATCAGACCCTCAAAAATCGCAAGTTTTTACGCCTTCGTACCCCTTTCGTTTTTTTGCGATTTTTGGGGGTCTGATTTTAACATTCTGTAAAAAATTCAGAAATCAAGATATCGCGTTCCACCTTACGGCATTCTGTTGGTTGCAGAGTTTTCTCTCGAACGCAAGAAGAAAAATCCAGGTTTCGCCGATCGAAAAAAAGTAACCTCGACTTTAGCGAATTGATGAAATTTCGAAAAAAGATAAATATTTTTTCTCACGAATGTGAGTTTGCAGCATGAGCCGAAGGTGAATGTTGCTATCACACGAGTTGAGAAAAAGGTTTTCTGCCGAGTATTGTACAAAATTTTACTGTACAAGGTGTGACTTGGACGTTTTACGCAGGCGAAGCAGGTGGATTCAAATAAAGATTTTTGCGTTTTTCGCATCAAATTTTATGTTTTTCGGCTAAGTAACGGTGCTTTTCGGAATCAGCGGGAAATTTCCCATTCGATGGGGTCTTCAAACTGTATGAAATCGATTTTTTTTTCGCGAAAAACGTACACATTGCGTTTCTTGCGATTTTTTTGTTCTCGAGTTCGTAAAGTTTGAGAACCCTATCTGGTGGAAAATTTCGCGCTGATTCCGAAAAGCATCGTTGCTTGCCGAAAAATAAAACATTCGTCGAGAAAAACGGAAAAAATGATTTTTTATCTCTGGAATTATGGAAATATTAGGCCGTTCGCTTCGCCCAAATAGCCTTTCCTCCTATAACGTTAACAAACCTTGAAACCTCAAACGCCCTCCGAACTGTCAAAATACAATAACACGATTGAAACTGCTCGTTGGTTAGCAACGAGTTGCAGGTAACCCAACAGTCAATCAGAAAACGAATAACACGACAACAATACTTATACCGAAAATCCGAGATATTTTAGCTGCTGATTTTTTATGAGGGATATTAGCCCATTGCGAGAGAAATTGTGACGTTTATTTTTCCGGCACTCTTTGCAGGGGCAACGTCGAGGCGACCAAGTTCAACGTGACGGGACTCTCGGGTTACAAGGTCGACAAGGCGGAGGTGGCTCTGCTCACGCGAAAAATCACCCTCGGCCTCACCTTCCCCAAGATTCACTCGAAGGGCTCGTACAAGGTGAACGCAGTCGTGAAAGACTACGAAATCAGCGGCGAGGGTGACTACACGTAAGTGAAATCACGTACACTCTTGTTGTTCTCATGAAACATGCAATAGTTCACGAGAGCGTGGAACAAAAATCCACTTGACTTCACAGGGGTTGAGACTGTGACACTCGAAGCCAGCGATTAATTATAGATCAAAGCTCGTATCGACGAGGAAATCCATCCTCGTGATAACCAATTTTCAATGCTCTTCCAATATATTTACTAAAAATCCCACAATCATCGTGGATTGTCGTAACCAACGATTGATAATAACGTATGAGTCACGAGTGCAGCTGAATGAGAGATAACGAGTTTAATTGCCAATCAATGTGACGAAACTTCTATTTCGGTTTTATCTGAAGCCACCTGCAAATTTCACTTCTACAAAATTATCAGTACGATAAATTAATCGATTGTGCTGATAGTTTTTATTTTATTAATTTTATTAATTTTGTTAATTCTATTAATTTTATATTTATATATTTTTATTTTATTTCTATATCATTACATCATTACTGCCTACAAAAAGCCTTATCTGCAAGCAAAATATTATCAGTCTACGGTCAACGAAATAAAACGCAAATAACGATTTTTAACTTATATTCGCAAATCTTTCCAGGGCGGTGCTGACCAAAGTGTCGTTCGTGTCGAAGGTCTGGATTGGAGTCGTGGGTGGTGTGAAAATCACGAGTATGGAAACGAAGGTTTCCCTGGGTGGACTCGAGGTGAGACTTGTTTTTCGCGCTCTTAGCAACATTTTTTTTTCTTGCATCTTTCGAGCTAATTGAAATTGCACAAATTCGTCCGTAGCTCCTGGCGACCGGACTCTTCGGCGACGAGGACACCTCGAAGATCGTCAGCGAGGCGATTTCCGACATGGCGCCCCAGCTGCTCGTGGACTACCAGAAGGAGATCACGCAGACCATAAACGCGATGGTGATGAAATTCGCGAACGAGTTTCTCAAGGGAAAATCCCTCGCCGAGCTCATCGCGTTGCTCGGTTGATCGATCGTCGAACGATCGAGCGATCTCCGATTCGTTCTTCAATTCCGCATTTCCTACTCTGTATTCCAAATTGATCTGCCGATCGCCTGTTTTGCTACTCACGTGTACATAATTTGTAAATACGGAATAGAATTTTTTTAAGCTAATCGGGAGCGTTTTTATTGTGCGCTGACGATTCAAATCGCAATTTTAATCAACCCCCGAGACACAAATCTGTCGTCCACGTTGTGTGGAAAACAAAAAGAAACAAAAAAAGAATATCTCGCCCGATCGAAGGCTCGAAATCGAGGACGGATAAGGCAGGTGCCTTTGGAATTATTATTCCGGGCGGCTTAGTCCGAGCTGGCGCTATCGCACGGCCGAGACCGCGAACTATTATCGCGAGTTTGCGGCGAGCAAATTGCTAGGGAAGATTTGCGCGGGACGAGCCGCGATCGTTGAACGAAAATTCCTCAACCCTTATGACACTGATTCGCCGATGAATCTATTACGATATCCTCGCACATAACAATTAATAATATCGTGAGATGAAAATCCTGTACAAATTCCCAATGATGCTACGTTATTGAATTAAAAATTAACTTTCACTTGGCTCTTTCGGTCGTAATCAAAGAACCAAGGCCAAACTTTGCTATTCAAAGAAAAACTGAATATCCGAAAATTGGCATTTTGAGGGTCACTGACAAATAATTATTCAAAATGTCAATGCTGCAGACTTCTTCATCACGCGAAATTGATTGTTATTTTCTAAGCAAAACGAGACTGCAGAAAATCCGTGTCAATGCAGTCGATTCCATTATTTTAATTATTATGACATTCCTGCTCAATTAGGCAGCACAAAGTGCCATCCAAATTTTTTGCGGGACCGACAAAGAAGCCGCGCGTTGATCAAACCGCCACGTCGGTCCAAAGATCTCGATATCAAAGATTCATTTATCTTCCGCGTGCGACGCAGGCACCGCGAGCCACAATCGGGTGTAATCGCGAAATGCGCACATTTTACTCCACAATCGTCGATCGGTCGGCGTCGATTTTTGACACTGATAATCACCGTGCGGCGATAAGTGCCCTACGAACGGCGACGGCTATCTGCCGATAATGCCAGGCTATAAGAGAGAATCTCGATGAATTGAAGCAGTCTTCTCGCCGTCGGCCGATAATCACTATCCAAAATTCGCTGATGTAAGTAGCGCTTCCAAATATTATTACTCTGTTTTCAACTCGATGTCGCGATTAAAATGCAAAATTACGATAATATTGTGATAACAAATTTACTGAAAAAAATACAATTAAAAATAGAGTACGAATCGGTGCTCCAAACATTAATTTATCGCACCATGGAAGGAAAGAAGCGACTGTTTTATGTCAAAATTAAAAACCAGTCTTTGCCTAGTTTGAATTTGAATTCACTTTGAATTCATCCTGGAATTAAAGAAGCGACTTTTTTATGGACGAATTAAAAACCAGTGTTTCTTTGGTTTGAATTTCAAATGATTTTGAATTCACCATGGAGTAAAAAGCGACTTTTTGTGCCCAAATTAAAAACCAGTGTTTCTCTGGTTTGAATTTGCATTGACTTTGAGGAAGAAAAATTGATTCTCCCGATGTCGGAATTCATGGACTCGGCTTCCGGCCGAAGTCGAAGAGCCGTGAGAATCATTGCGAGGATCGAGGGTGTCGTCGGGTTCTCCATTCCCGGTGCTCCGAATCGCGGTCGTCGAGAATGAATGCGACGACCGTGTAAACCTCGAAATCCTCTGATTGTCCCACATACGCCTGTTGCAGAGAAACGACGATGAAGCACCTGGGACTTATCCTCGTGGTGGCCTTGACAGCCGGCCAGCTCCTCGCCAGCGGGATCAGCGAGAAAGATGGGCAGCCGGAACGTAAGTGCCCGCTGCAGCTCCTCCCGCACTGCAGCGGGAATCCCGCGGGACGCCGACGCTCCTCGGCCTCGACGATTTAATGCCAATTTGTTTTTGCAGAATCCCTCGCGAGACTCACCAACAGCGAGAAGTTCCGGGACTTCGTGGAGAACGCGAGATACATCCTTCGCGAGGGCAACGCGACCCTCGGCATCCCCGTCCTTGATCCGTACAGTGGCGAAGTCTTCGATGTCGAGTTCGACGAGGGTCTCGTCAAGTCAGTTTGTCGCAAAGTATTTCGCAACAGTCCTGAAAATTCGGAACTTCTTTGGCCAAATAACGAGAAAAATCTGAATTTTTTTATCCTCGATGCGTCGCTTTTTTTCATCTGAAAAATGGTTACAGAAATTATTTGAATGGTGTCTGGTTGTTCCATCAATTTGGTTTGTTTTGCTGAAATTGAGAACCTACCGATACCGCGGAAAAATTGTAAAATTGAGCTGATTTTTTTTTTCCGAAATGCGAAATTAGATCTATTTCAGCGAATTTCCTTGACCAAATAACAAGAATCTTAATTTTTATAACTCAATGCATCGCTTTTTTTAATATAAAAAAACGTTTAAAAAAATTACTTCAAAGGTGTCTCGTTGTTCCGTCGATTTGGTTCCTTTTACTGGAATTGCGAATTCACCGAGAGCGAGAGACAATCGTTGAATAGAGGTGAATTTTTTTTTGCTACAGGGGCGAGGCCAGAATATCGAATTTCGCTGTGACGGGACTCTCGGGTTACGTAGTCGACGTGGCCGAAGTGGCTCTACTCAAGCGCAAGATCACCCTCGGCCTCACCTTCCCCCGGATCCACTCGAAGGGCTCGTATAAAATGGACCTACTTATAAAGAGCATCAAAGCTTACGGCGAAGGAGACTACACGTGAGTGATGTGTCACGTATATTCGATGTTTGTACCTTATGGAATATGCAATATTGACAAGAGCGTGCAAACTACTCCGCTCTGCCGGGTCCCGAGGCACTCGAAGCCAGCAATTAATTATAGATCAAAGCGCGTGTCAAGGGGATCCGGAGTCGCGTTAACCGACGTTCGGCGCTCTCCGCGTATTCCATAAGATTGCAGTGTAGATTCATCGTCATCGACGACTGACGATCAGTGATCCACAAATATAGTTGAATAATAAAATACTGAGAGTCTGAACGAGAAGCTGAATAGACAAATTTTCTTATCGTATCACGTTCAAACGCATTTACGATATTTCGTTCGTACACTAATCGACGAAATGTATTTATTTTACTGCGCATTTAAATAAGTATATTTCATATGTTTATTAAATATATTTCATATAAACATATTCATATTTATTTATTTATAACAAACGGGTAAAGATAATTATATGACATATATTTAATAAATATGAATATATTTATTTAAATACGCGAGGTTCACCATGATTCTCGATAAATTCAACGAATCTTCCGTCCTTTCAGAATAACTCTGCGTGACCTGTCTTTCTATACGGAAGTGGTGCTTGGTCTCGCGGGTGGCATGTCGGTCAAGTCGATGGCGACGTCAATTTCCCTGGGTGCCCTCGAGGTAAGACTGTTTCGCGGTTTGTATTCGCTGCGCACGAAAATAATCCGGTAGCGGGCTAATCGAATGTCTGCAAATCTTCTCGACAGTTGTCAGCGAGAGGATTATTTGACGACGAAAGCACCTCGAAGATCCTCAGCGAGGTGATTTCCGACATGGCACCCCAGTTGCTCGAGGACTACCAGAGGGAACTCACCGAGTCTGTGAACGACAGGGTGATCGGCCTCGCGAACGAGTATCTCAAAGGAAAAACCTGGAAAGACATAAAGGAAATTATCGGAATGTGATTCCTGATTGGTCCGTTTGATATTTTGTCCCCGCTGGAATATCGCGATCGACGTCGATCATCACTCGCCTATGGGCTCCCGATGGAGCGAGAGCGGAAGTCGCAGCTCTCGAGGAGTCGCGTTGTTAAACCTCGTGTTGTCTAATTATATTTTGTTTATATCGAAAGCAATAGAAACAGGAATTTTTCCGAACATCCGCAAAGAAATAATTGAACATTCGCCGTGCGAAAGAATCGTGATTTTCGAGTCGCTAATTAAGACATCGAATTCACTAAATTTACACATCTCTGCCTCGAGCCCCCTAACGACTATTCCGTTTCTGCAAATTCCAAAATCCTCAGTCATCCAGCCATCCGGATATCGTAACATCCAAGTTGCAAGGACGAACCAAGCCTCCTTGTGCTTTGCCCATGTTTTCCCAAGCGCGACAAATTCAACCTACCAAAGATCGGAGGGTTTCGAAGTTCAAGAATTATCAACGAACGCAAACGTTTGAATTATCAGTAACGTTTTATTCTATATCTATAATTTTATCCGCTATTCGATCGTAACGCAGGCTTCACTCGTCGGGAATATTCTCGAGACCCTGGAATGAAAAAGAAACAACAACAGAGTTAGAAAAATAGCTTTCGACACTATTAAAATTGGAAAAATTCGAAATAAGTATACTTTTTGTACAAAAAAATATTTTTTACAAAAAAATGTTTTTCTGTACAAAAATACCTTAAATAGTACTAATGTATGACCAATAAGAGATCAGAGAGGGCCGTGAAAAAGAAAAAAGTAAAGTAAATATTTTTTGCAAGAAAATATATTTTTTATAAAAAGAATGTATTATTCATATTTCATACCCGAATTTTCCACGGAGCGCCGTCGATGCGAGTGTCCCGCTGGAACATGTTGAACTGGAAGGCGGTGATGAGAACTCTTCGGTAATTCTGCGAAAGAGAGCGAGAAAGGTTATAAACGAGCGCTACCTCGGGCCTCGGATCGAGTAGCGAGGCTGCATTATATAAATCGGGACTCACATTTCCGAAGACCGCGTCGTTGGCGTACCAAGCGGCGAGCTGGGGCACATACAGTGCCGTGGTGATAATTGCGAATGCTGGAATTGCCTCGTACCACATCTTTGCCCGGGTGCGAAATTTCGCCCGCTGGAGAAACGAGAAACCGATTCGCACGAACGATCGACACGACTGTCGAACGGAACAGCTGACCAGCTGACTGATCGCCGCGACGAGCGATGAAACCGCAACGGCGACGGCCGGAGACGGCCGATCATCATCTGCCCTGGGCCGCGACTTTACCGACAGTCGGTATTTTCGATCTCTTCGTAGAGAGAGAGAGAGAGAGAGAGAACAGAACATCGCGATTACCACTGTGTGTCGTACTTGCGGCGTACGGACTGAGATCGGAAAAGACGAACATCGACCACCGCTGCATATGTATGTTAATGCAGATGAAGAATATTGTGGAAAGCTGATTTAACACGCGGCGGCCGCCTGACTGTAACGCACAAGTTTTCCCGGGATGAACTTTCTAAAACGCGCGCTGCTCCGGCCTCCGTCGCAGCTCGTTCTTTGTAATACGCTATTCGCGCACCAGTCTGTCTCGGTCCTCATTTTCTTGCCTCATAGGTTCAATGTAAGTTTACGAATTGTGACCGTAGATTGTAACGAGAGTACAATCGGTTTATTAAAATCTAACGACCCGACGAACGTCCCCGTACCACGTCCAATATTCGGGTTGCAAAAACAGCGGTAATTTTTTCGACGGTCTATCCTGCATTATGAATGGATGAATAAAAACATTAACACGCGAGAACTAATAAACAGGCTCGAGTTACACCGTTCGTCGCGTGCGTCTTCGACACGACTTTTATTGCTATCGCGGCTTTTTAAATATCTCGCTATTCCCTCAAAAAAAATCTCTCTGTAAAGCACCATTCTCATGCATCGAATCGAGAATTTAGTAGTAAACGCGTGGAAACGAACTTAAGATATTATTATCAGTGATTTTTCCATTCAATTCACGAGGAACAGTATTAAGGCAGAAAAAACAAGATTGCACTCACGTTTTTTTACCACCCTTCAACTTTAACGATTGCGCCTCCCGATGATGGACGCATGACGAATTTTCATCCGTGAAACGTATTTCCGATTCAACTAGGTGCGCCAGTATCTATCTTAGCGCTGATTGTCGAAAAATTATCGCCCATTTTTTCTCATTCCAGCAACAACACTTATCGCGTATCAAGCAACAATCACAATAACTTTACATGCAGGTACTACCTTAAGAGATGAACCATATATTTCTCGAGCGTGTCTCTCTCCCTCGAGTCCCAGCGGCGTTATTTCCATCTCCCTCGCGTCAACACATCTTTCGCGTCATCTTGAGTGCAGATAGCGCGGGTTTCGTCCGTTCGTCCCATTTTAACGGTTTTCTCCGATACAAACATCATATTTTACGCGCTTGAAAAAACACGAGCGTGTGGTAAACATTTGTTTACGACAATTCGCCAAGCGATAAACAACAATCGCGTTCGACACGCGTAACGTATATACGTGGCAGCTAGAATAAAGACAGAGCGATAGTCCTGTCTTAGTGGCTGATCGCCGACGGCATTAGCGGTTGGCGGGCTAGGGGCGATTTACGCGCGTACGTTTCCCGCGTGGTCCCGCTCGACGCGCGAGTGTGGGTTCGTCGGTGTGCGCGGGGCTTTAACGACGGATCAGCTGAGCGCCAGCTGTGCCCCGTGCGGCAGCCAATCAGCGCGCGGCGTGTCGCTCGTTGCGCCGCCAAAACGTACACAGAAGTCGCGCCGGTGCGCTTGTTGCATTCAGTCTTCGCGCGAAACGCCAATGACTCCATCGCCCGACGTCGCGTCGATTTGCCAACGTATTCCCAACGGTTTTCGCCGAAATTCCCGTGGAAACGCGTGAATCGAGGTGGACGCACCGCTCTCGAGGCTCCGAGGACACCGCGAGTGCGTGGAAAACTGAAAATCGTGAGAACGCGCGAGGAGGATTCACGCGGGAAAACCGCGAGTGCCGAGTGAGCGTGGGTTCCGCGGACTCGCGTCTTCGCTCGCGATTTTCGTGCATCGGCTGAGCGCGAAATCGACGAGCGACGGGTTCCCCGCGTTCCTCGTGTCGTGCACGCGACAGACCGCGACGTTTTCGCGGGGCGCGAGAGACTTTTTATCGAAAAAAGCGGAGATATCCGCTGGCGTCTGGCGCGCGACGCCCGGCTGGCTTCCCGCTCGGATCTGCATTGCCGTTGCACCGTCCCGAGTGCATTTTCGTCGGCCGCGAGGTTCACGCCGGTGTCGCCGCAGTTTTTCCCGAGTTTTCGTGGATTTTTGAAAAAAATGTTCTCCCCCCCTGTGGAGGTTATGTCGTGTGTACAGAGGGCGTGACAGTACCGGATTGCAGCCAGGGGTTGGTCAGGGTTTCGCGCGCTGCTCTCCCGCGCTTCGCTCACCAGTCTCCCGCATTTTCGCGCAAAAATTGTTTTATCCGACGCGCGACAGTACGGGAAATTGCTCACTCGTCTCGCGGCTGTGTCGACGATTTGTGCGCGAGAGTGGAAAAAAAATTTTTCGTTCGGAAATATCGCCGCGAGGCCGTCGACCGAGGCTCCGCATTATGGCGATCGAGTGACCGTAAGGACCGCCGAGCTCCCTCGTATTTTCCCCGAATATCGCCGCAATTCTCGCGCAATCGCGACCAAATCACCGCAGTCGCTCCGCCGGACTACCGCCGCACACGGGCGAATAATTGAAACGGATTTCGCACGCGAAAATTAATCGCTACACACGTCATCAGACACGCATCAAGATGCCACAAACCAGGTGAGTTACGAGCCTACCATTTGCCCCGCGTTCTTTTCCATATTTTCACGAATTTCCGGACGCGCCCAGGCGTCCCACCGTTTCCACGGTATCTCGACGATGTTCCCGAGACTCTCGACGAGAAAACGCATTTTTTTCGATCCCCACGGCGGTCTAACCTTTTTTTTTTTCAACCGCCGCCCAAGCGTGCACGCTCCGCGACTCCGAAACGGGGATGCGCGTTTTACCCTCGTGTCGGGTCGCGGAAAATTCACGAAACCCAGAATATCGCGGCCCCCGGGTGGCTCCGTTCATCCGGCGTTACCGCGGATTTGGAACGAAATTTTTTTCCTAGCCCCGAAAGCTGCAGCCAAGCCAGCCAGCTATCCGAAGCTCCTGGCGCCGTCGAAGCTGCTAGAGGGGCGAAATGAATTGAGAATATTTGCACAAATGTAGCCGTACAGAGTCACCGATGCGGAGGATATAACAATTTTGGTCTGTGTCTTATCAGCTTGCAGGAAAAACAGCCTGCGGCGCAGTCGTACCTGCACGGAAGCAAGACGGCCTCTCAGTCGCTGAAGCGCAAGAGGCGTACCACAGAGCCCTCGGAGGATGCTGAGAACATTTATCCACCCGCCAAGGTGGCTGCTCTCTCCAATTCGTCCTACGTCGAAGCATGTCACGCCTCTCCAGTGCCCGAGGGCTCCAAGACACCACAGCAGAGCTCTCCGCTCAAGGAGCAGCAGGAACCAGCCACATGGTCCGAGATGAGATCAGCCACCTGCTTCCTCACTCCCTCCGCCTCGAGCAGCGCGTCCTGCAGATCCAGCGCACCTCTTCCGCACTTTCCCTGGGCGGATGGCTCGGAGGTCTGGTCGATCATGTGTCTCGGCGATCAGAAGACCCTCACGCAGAGAGATCCACAGATGTTTCAAAGACATCCGACGCTGCAGCCACGTATGAGGGCCATCCTCCTGGATTGGCTCATCGAGGTCTGCGAAGTTTACAAGCTCCACAGGGAGACCTACTACCTGGCCATGGACTACATAGACAGATACCTGTCTACTCATCAAAACGTTCCTAAGAATCAGCTTCAGCTCATTGGCATCACCTGCCTGTTCATTGCAGCAAAGGTATGTGGCTACTTTTTTGTCTCATCAATTTTTTTTGTTCCATCTTTGTGGAGAATTTAATTCCTTGCTGAAATAAATGGTCTTCGTTTTACAAAACTTCGCGACAGTTCCGCCGTTCTATGGGACATTAAATTCAATCATTTCTCTGCTCCAAGGTGTACAGGGAGAATAAAACGTTTATTGCATTGATCAGTGATTTAATCTACAGAAAGAAATGACATTTTTATTTCCATTTTTTTCTGTTAATACAAACACTTGTATCATAAATCCCACGTGCTCGTTTGCCGACACGATGTTCCGATTCTCTGCGAAAAATCCAAAGTCCCAAACTCGAGCGACTATCACAAAACAAACATTTCTCCAGCGAAAAAAAAAAGATTCCCTGAGACTGAAAACCGCCGACAACTTCTCACAGAAAAATGTTCTTCGCCCGCAAAATAACTTTTTTCGCCACGCCAACCGACGCCTCGAAATTCCATCTCGCGTTCCTCCCTTCACGCTCTTCCCTTTCCCAACAACAATCCGTACCTGAATCTCGTCTAAAAAAAAAAAAATTCTCTCATTTCCAGGTGGAGGAGATATATCCCCCGAAAATCGCGGAGTTCGCATATGTAACGGACGGCGCGTGCACGGAGGAGGAGATACTGGGCAAGGAGCTCGTGGTCCTGAAGGGCCTCGGCTGGAATCTCTCGCCGGTGACGGCGCCGGGCTGGCTGAACGTCTACATGCAAGTGGAGTCGGGCGACTGGTCGAAGCCCAAAGCCTTCATATACCCTCAGTACGGCGGCCTCCAGTACTCGCAGGCGGCCCAACTGTTGGATCTCGCGACCCTCGACGAGGGTAGCCTCAAGTTCCCCTACAGTCACATGGCCGCGGCGGCGCTCTACCACACGCAGGGCCGCGAGTGCGCCCTCCGGGTGTCGCGGCTCACGTGGGAGCAACTCGGGCCCTGCGCGCGCTGGCTCAGCCCCTTCGCGGCGACGGTCGCCGAGGAGGGTTCGCAATTGTTGCTGCTGCGCTCGACGGTGCCACCTGTGGAGACGCACTCGGGCTCGGGGCTGCGCGCGAGCGTCCCAAACATCGTTATGGACGAGTCGCACCGCATACAGACCCACGTAGTCGATCTGCCGATGCTCGAGAAGGCGCAGCAGCGACTCGCCGTCGATATTCTGCAGTTGGACAGCATCGACGCGAATCTCGAGTCGGTCGGGAGCCCCGATCAGAGTGGCATACTGACCCCGCCTTCGAGTAGCCAAAAAAATTCACCGAGCCCGTCGCCTCGTCGCTCGCAGTTGCATCCGTACACGTAATATCCTACCTACCCCCCTCCCCCTCCCCTCCTCGGCGTCACCCCCTCCCCGTCGTCGCTTCTTCCTCCCGAGCCGCCACTGCCTCTGACCGCCGGGGTCTACGTACCTGCGAACCTATTACTATACTCTGCTAACGCGTTTCTCTATCCCCTCCTGCCTGCCTGTCTGCCTGCCTGCTCCCCCCCCCCCCCCCACTACTACACACCCTTCGCTGCTCGTGTAAAAGGCTTTCGGGGAACTCGGACGAAACGTCGGTACAGCCGGCGCAGTGCCACACGATTGTCATCGCGGAAATTTGTATTAATGGGAGGGGGGCGACGACGGCGGCGGCGATCTGATGAATTAAGGACCGACGATTCTAATCGTACGATGCACTTTTTTGAGGTGACCAATTCGCGGTCGGTGCTGCGAAGAATGAACGATTCGCGCGTTTTTTTTTTCTTCTCTCCGTCCTTCCGCGCGTCAGCAGAGTTAGCCAATTTTTTCTTCGGTAGAATAGAGTGTGACACGGGGGTCGACGCGACGCGACGGCGGCATCGCCCCGCTTCGTCGGTCAGCGAATAGCGCGACGAGCGTGTCGCAAGCGGCCGAGAATGCACGGGGAAAAAAGCCCGCGATTGTTTAAACAAGCACCTTTCTGTGATCGGACTTAACTCGCGGCTCGGACACGCGCTCACCGTCCGCCTCGACCTTCCCGCGAACGAGAGAGAGAGAGAGAGAGAGAGAGAGACTCTCGTACGGTAAAACCACCAGTGCCTTTTTCAGCTCTGGACGTAAATTAAAAAAAAAAAAATACAAAATTTATACATAAGAAAAAGAAAAAAAAAACGAAAAAAATCAACTAAGCAAGTACGAACGATAACGCGCTCGTACTTTTAGTGCCTTCGAAACACTCAAGTGCTCTTAACCATGTTACTATTTTTTTTTTTTTTTCTATTTTTCTCGCGAGGAACGATGTAAATAGTATTCTTTTATATTGTTTGCCTTTATAATATGTGTAACGTCTCGTACAAGCGCGAGTTTGCGCGCCGTGAATGAATGCGTTACCCACTTTTTTATGTGCGTGCATGCGCGGGTGCTTGTGTGTGTATATATTTCATGTATACTAGGATTCTTGTTATAGGTAATAATATACGAGTGAGAGAGAGGGAGAGAGAGAGAGAATAAAAAGATGGAGCTGAGGTAGATCAAACAGTGATCTTGGTATTGATGATCATTACAATATGAACTTGCGTGCGGCGAGCAACGAGTTCGTAAGCATTTGTAAGCAGAGATTTGACAATAAAAATAGACGCGAACATTTGTGTATTCTTCACCCATCTTGCCGATCCTGCGCAAACTTTTTTTTGCTATTTTTACGGATTGTCAAAAATGTTTTGTGAACAAAAAAAAAAGCATTTTTATATCGTTAGTCTTCACCGTAAAATGATATTTTTACTAACAGTTGTACGATTTTTTGGAATCTTTTTTATGAAAAAATTCATTTTCATCTAAAAATCATTTTTTCATTAGAAAAGAAACCTACACCCCAAATTCTCGTGATAACTGGCGTTCCACGAGAATGTCGCGTTCGACTAAAAATTGGTCGTCATGCGCGAGCAGCCGCAGCTCCGAAAATAGATCTTTGGGACATTATATCGAGAGCGCATTAACGCAAAAAAAAAGAGAAATCTGAGCGGTTTCTCGCGCCTTGAGCGAGAGACTCATATTTTTAAAATATCCCAGAGGCAACGAGGAAATAATTGCCAGAGATAATAAAAAAATATTCGCTCCCCAAGCCAATGCGAGAGCTACGTTAAAAATTTTCGCATCGACTGTAGTCGTCCGCTCGGAAAGGCGCGCGTCGCGTGTATCGGAGAAACACGATCATAACAACAATAGTCATACGCGACCCGCGTGTGTGTTGCAGTACACATTGATACCGACGGGGCGCGGAATAGAACGGCAGCGCCGCGAGAAAGTCGGCGCGGCGCGCCGATTGGTCGGTTCGTTTGCATTCAAGTTTGTCAAACGCCAGGATAGCCGTTGGGAACCGGAGTTTGTCCTGTGCGTGCCCCGATTGCCGGAGAGCCGAGTCTGCAGCCTCGCGCGCGCCGCGTGTTTTTCTCATCCGTCTCCCGTGGATGCCGGCGGCCGCGCGGAGAGAAATCAGTGGTGGAAGCGTATAAGTGCGGGAGAGACAGAAATAAGCGAGAAAAAAAAAGCGGAGCGTCTGCCGCTGGAGCGGAAGTGTCTCGTGTGTGCGTGTGGCGAGAGATGAAAGGGGCACTCGGTGCGGCGAGCATCGGCGTGACTCGGTGAGCGCGAGCTTTTCGCGCGGACTATTTCTTTGTCGCTCGCGAGACTCGACGGTTCGGAGTGTTCGTCGCTCGCGCGCGCGCGCGAATGGAAGTTAATAACCGCGCGGCTGCTCGCGATTAGCGACCGAAGCTTCGCGGAGCCGGCGCGACCGTTGTGCCTGCGACCACCGGGGGAGACTCGCGGTCGTTTGAAAAACTGCGGTTTGTCGTTTCGTCGACGGGAATTGCGCGAAAAAAGAAAAACAAAAAAAAACCGGTAAACATGTCGAGCCCGAGCAGCGCCGGTGGGAACGCGAGCAGCGGCGCTCCAGCGGCTATTCGCGAGGGCACCAGAGTCATTCTGCGCGAGATAACGGCCAATCTGCAGAATTCGCCGCCCGGCCAGTCCCCGCGAAGAAAGGTAAGTGCGCAGCCACCGATGACAGCGATCGCGAGGCTCCCGGTTGTGCTTATCGCGTCTCTCCCCGATATACGTGACACACGGACACGCCGGCGAAAGAATTTCGGCGTCACGTGTTTCGGCTCTTGCGGGCAGCGCAAACGGTGCCGACGATTTCTTTGCTGTTTCTCCCTCCCTCCTCGCTTGTCGACCCCTCCCCATCCGTCTGCCACGGACTTTTCCATCGCCGCGGACCCCCAAACGCTCGACGACGACGACCCCCCCTCTCCTCCCCGCCTCGTCCCCCGACGGCTTTATACCTTTCGCGCGCCGCGCCTGACAGTTGCGATCGTCAGACTCGCGCATATGCGCGAATTTCTATAAATATACGCGCCAAGCGCATCCACCAAATCTCGCTCGAGTAAAAATACTTGTCGCATTCCTCTCGCGCTCGCGCCATACGCGCGTCCGCTTTCTTTTGTTCCGGGCGTCGCGGCTTTTTTGTTGACGGCGATGACAGTGGGATTATTAAAACGCGCTCGCGCCGGCCCGCCGGCTGGGCGGGACATTGTTCTGCGGATCGCGGTCAGGGACATCGGGCGCACGGAGAAACGAAAAACCCTTTTTGTTTCTTTCTTTGTGTGCAAACTAGTTCGATTCACCGTCGAGGTCTGGTATTCGTTGAATGTACGGAAATTCGCAAGGATTTCTCCCGAATTAAAAATTATGATCCGCGATAAATATGATCTCAGCCGGGTCAACTCGGTGTTTTCCTTTAATTTTTTTTGTTTTTTTTTCGCACGACTGTCAACGTTTTTTCGCGTCTTCTGCCGTGTCCGAACGGCTGCAAATCGAAGCTGAGAGAGAGAGCGGGCTGTGTTGACACAGCTGATCCCAAGTTCGTTTCGCGACGTCAGATCTGGTAGCTTTGCGCCGGATTGTAAACATTCGCGGATTACCGCGATACACCCAGATTCACAACCCACCGACATTCCAGATCTGCAGTCCGGAATCGCCTCTGACGTCGTAACGTCAGTCGGGAGGACGAATTGAAGTCTCTTGCGAGGAAAAAACGCAATATCAGCGTGACGTACCCGGGTCCACGACCAACCGAACCGAAATAATCCCATTCCGAAAAATGCCCGACCAAAGTAATCCCACTACAAAAAGAACCCTCTCAAAAATGTCCGTTACATCGGCAGGCCGAGTTTCTAAATTTGCAACATATGCATATGCAAAAAATCTCACACAAACTATGTAAACAAAATATAAGCTTTGAAGACCCTAAAAAGAAAATTGGGCGACTATCCGTCACATCTGACACAGTAGATGAAAGACGTGGGATAAATTGCCCAGTGAGACAAACAGCACGAAACGGACGCAGAAGGCTTCATTATTTGGATCATGTGCCACGATTCACGGCACATGAACCGTCTTACTGGGTGCCTTGCGATTAATTGGATGATTTACGTCTACGAATATTTATGTGAGCTTTCATCGAAAGGGATATTTCTAATATCCCATTCAACGGTGATACTTTCAATATCCCATTCAACGGTGATACTTTCAATATCCCATTCAACCGTGATATTTTCAATATCCCATTCAACGGTGATATTTTAGGAAATATCCAGGCAGGATTTTTTCGCGATCTTTTGTCACGATTTCAATCAGCGTCCCTCGCTTGCGAAACGCGCGAAGCGCGAGCCGCGTGCGCGGACCGCGAAGCTCGAGTGTCCCGCGCAGGTTTCCGTTACCGGTCGCGCAGGTCCCTCCAAATCCGATTCCCGGCTTTATCGGGACCTTCGTTGGAGCCTCCGACGTCGCTGCTGGAGATAGCGCCACCGCTCTGTACACCCGCTTACACCGTTCCCGGCACATCCATGCCCGTCCATCCAAACTTCCCTAGTTGGCGATCGTTGGCCAGTCGCATCGCCCACACAGCCACCGACGCACCGACGCTGCAGTCCACGGCAGTGTAGGTGCGCGCGGAGCGTGCGCGGTGCGTCGGTGGCGCCGCCAGCGCCCTGTACCGAGAATTACGTGCGGCGCGCGCGCAGTGTGTGCGCCCAGGCCGACACGGTGTTATCGCCGCCGACAGTGGAAAATTCGTGCCCGAGTGAGTAGAGAGCGACGAATCTTCTCCTCTTCGCCTTTACCGCAAAATGTCCGATTCGCGATATCTCGACCCGTGAGTACCGGAGACTCCGAGACTCCCGCCCCGAGTTGTCCCTCGGAAAAAGTGCCCGAAACGTCGGTCGGTCGGTCGGGGGAAACAGAGTAACAAAAAGGAAAAACAGAAAGAGAAACTTAACGCCGATATCAGCGCACAAGTGAGAGAGACGTCCACACGTCTCGTCTTCGTCTCTTCGTCTTCCTCCGTCTCGGCGTCACCGCCGCAGACCGCAGAGCACATCGCGTGTGCAGCCCGAGACGAACGCCGCGGCCGAACTACTCGGTGCTGTGCGCGACACGCAGCGCAGCCTGTGCGGCACGCCGAGCGCGCGCCGCGACTTTCTGTGCCTCTAATATTAGACTTTTGCACGGGATTCGCTCATTCGCATCGCCGTTTTACCCCTTTTTCCAGCCCCCCCTGTGCGACACCCCGAGCTCCGCGTTTGCTGCGACACGCCGGAATGTCCTGACGGTTCGCGGGGGAGGAGGGGAAGGGGGGAGGGCAGCCTCCTTCGAGCAATCGTGCGCCCCAAATTGATAACCGAGGCTTCGTCGTGTTTCCTCCAGATGGGAATGAGTCACGCTTTCGTCGCTGTCACGGACGCTCCTCTTATAGAGTTTCTCATGCTCCCCGCTCTCCCTCCTTCTCATCACCCCTCCCCTTCCCCCCCTCCCCCTCCCGCCCTCCTTCCACCCGCCGTCCTCCTCGTCTCTCACTCGCTGTGCGGGACGTACACGTTGATTCACCATAATTATCACGTGCATACTTATGCCGCGGAGGCTGCGGGACGCTGAAAACGCGCGAATCGCGACGACGACGACGACGACGACGGCCACGCAGTTGTGCGGATTGCGCGTGGGAGCACCGGGATCGCTGGGTATTTAAACCGGTGGCCTTTTTTTTTTGCGCTCCGGCCTGAGAGGACTGCGAGGGCCGACGAGGTTTCTACGCTGTGCGTCTTTATCGCGGTTCATCGGATTCGTTGCGGAGTATTTTTTTCTTGAGCGATTTTTAAATGTTTGACATTTTTTAAATCTTTTTTATCGTGTTCATAACAAAATTGTAAACCGTCATTAGTTTAGGAAATAAATGTTGCGGTACGGTTTGTTTTATAGGTGCGGGATTTCGTAATAATAACTTGTGGCGATTGTAAAATGATGTGGGAACTTTTGAATAGCTGCATGGATACCTAATTTTCGATGAAAAATTGTGAGCAAATGTGAAAAAAATGAAAGAGCTCGGTTCTCCATTACTTTTGCAATGCATCAACGTTTCTCCATTATGTTTATTTTTATTTTATTTTATTAAAATTACCATTAAATTTTATTGAGAACAAATATTTATTGCAGCGATTAAACAATGCACCCACATTACAATTACTGCATGTTGCGATTACCAGTTAATAATTACAAAACCACAATAGTACCACCAACTTCGTTTAAAAAAGACTCAGGGATTCACAACTCCGGTCTCGAGGGCGGCAGGACGCTCGGCGGCTGTTTTCCGTTTGCTCGTCGGGGGGGTGGCCGATGTCCCGAAAAAAGCCTCGCGGGAGGAGCGGGTAAATTTGGAAGGAAGGGAAGTAGTAGAGCCGCGGGGCGCAGGGTCAAAGCCACGAGAATCCGTCAGTATGAAAAAAGTGCCATGGGGAACGTCGTGCGCGGCCGGGCGACGAGAGCGGTAAGAACGTCGAATGCTCGGACCGAATCTCCGCGACGCGAGACGCACGTGTGTCGCTTGACCGTTTGCGCGGCAAAGTCGAAGCGGGGCCTCTAGAAATCCCGAGAGCGAGATTTAGTGCACCGGAGAGACAGAGAAAGACAGAAAAAGCGAGGGAGAGAAACGTCGTCCCGTCGCGCGTCGTCGCCTCCACCGTCGCGATTCGCGATTCTGAAGAACGCACGTCGCACCAACATACGCCTTCCGCGACCGATATCTTTATAATTAGAACGATGCCCGACGTAGCGCCAGTTTGCGTTGCGCAATTTCCATCGGGGAAACGCCGCGACGTTTTTCGCGTGTGGTCAGCTGACGGGCGTCCGAGATTCTCTGCCAACGGGCGCGCAGTAAACGAGTCAAAGTCGCGGGGAGCACACGCGTTTCTTTTTTTTTTCTCTATATATCGCGCTCGGCGAGACCTCCCACTGATTGTATTTAATTACGAGCCGTACAGCCGCGCGCGAGCCCTAAGTATAGTTATGGAGTACATTAATCGATTGTTGCATCGACGCTCGCCAAACACCTCGGTTTCCCCCGAGCCTCAGGTAGAAAGCGGGTCCTCCGCCTCCGTCGAATCCTCCCCCCACACCTCCCACCGCTGTATTAATTAAATTTGCCCCCCGTCGATCTACTTAATTCCTTGATCTAATTGTGCCTTTTTGTGTGTTTCAACAGAGCGGCAATGAGGCAACAACGATCAAGGGGGAGCAGCAGCAGCAGCAGCAGCAGCACGACGTCAAGGTCAGATTCATAAGGGAGTTCGCTGACGTCGGGGCGTCGCCGCGCGAGGCCACCACCGAGAGCAGCTTATCCTCGGCGAGCAGCTTCCAGAGCCTCGCGAGCACCCTAAGCTCCAAGTGCAGCAGCGGCATCTGCGTCGACAGCAGCCCCGCCAAGGCCGCCTCCGACACATCGTACCTCAGTGCCGATATTCCCGGCCTCGACGACCTCATATCGGCCTGCGAGAACATTCGGCTCACCGACGAGACCCTCGATCGTTCCAAGGACCAGTCGTTCTGTCTGCAGCTGGACGGCGAGGACGTCAGCGGCGATCAGACCTTCACATCCGCCGTCGACCGTGATAGTCCCAATCACACACGGGAAATATCCGCGGGAAATTCTCCTGACGTCACACGGGACCTCAGCGTCAGCAGCAGCGCCGCCGTCGACGGTGATCAGGAAACTTCCACGGCAAACGCTTATTTCGAGTGCGCCACCGTCGACACCGTCGAGGCCACGCGATATCTTCAGACGCATTCGGGCCTCGACGCCACCGACGAGGCTTTCGTTCAGTGCGTTAGCAGCCTTGGGCAACGAATCGACTCGGCGCGTGACGATCTTCGCGCTCCCGAGGACCGCGAGGCTCGCGAGAATTTGGAACTTCTCGGGGAGAGCAAGAAGAGCCTTGGGAATTCGGCGCTTTCGCTGGACGAATTCGCCGGTAAGTCGATCTCGACTTTGGAATCTCTCGCCGATCTCATCGTCGAAGGCGCAGCGACGCGAGTGAAGGACGAGGAGGAATCAGGCCCGTTGGCGCTCGACGTCAGCGTCGAGAAGAAGGAAATCGGAATAGTCGGTTCAGGAGGGAGCAAAGGAGCCGAAGAGCCGGCGCAGTCGGTGCTCGACGTTACCGTTGATTTTCCGGGCGACTCGAAGGAACGAGAAGTCGTTGCGGCGGGACGGAGCGAAGGAATCGAAGAGCCGACGCAGTCCTCGCTCGACGTTACCGTTGATTTTCCGAGCGACTCGAAGGAACGAGAAGTCGTTGCAGCGGGACGGAGCGAAGGAGCTGAAGAGCCGCCGCAGTCAGTGCTTGACGTTACCGTCGATTTTCCGGGCGACTCGAAGGAACGAGAGGTCGTTGCGGCGGTACGGAGCGAAGGAGCTGAAGAGCAAGCACAGTCGGTGCTCGACGTTACCGTCGATTTTCCGAGCAATTCGAAGGATTTCGACGTCGTTGCGTCGGGACAGAGCGAAGGAACTGAAGAGCCGGCACAGTCGGTGCTCGACGTCACCGTCGATTTCCCGAGCGACTCAAAGGACTCTGAAATCGTTGGGCCCGCAGAAATTCAGGTTGCGAAGGAACCGGCGTCGTCGATACTCGACGTTACCGTTGAATTGCCGAACGAAGTGAGGGAAATCGAATCCGCTGGTTCCACGCGAATTCAGGTAGTGGAAGAACCGGCGCCGTCGGTGCTCGACGTTACGTTTGACCCGCAGGTCGAACCGACGGAAATCGAAGCCGCTGGCTCGAGGCACAGCGAAGTAGCGGAAAATCCGGTAGAATCGCAGCTCGACGTTACCGTCGATTTGCCGACCGTCGATCCGCGGGAAATCGTTGCGGAAAAATCGTTACACGACGTTACCGCCGATTTTCCGAGCAATCTCAAAGAGATCGACGATCTTCAGCTCTCGGATTTCATCCGGAAGGAGCCGACGCACGTGGAATCTCCTGCAGATCTCGCTGTCAACGTCCCGAGCGGCGACACTCACGAGTTCAACGAAGAATCTCAATGCCCGTCGCTTCCCACTCTGTCCAGCGTCTGTCTGCGAGCCGACGCGGTCGAGTCTGATGCGCAGCCACTGAAGGAGCCTATTGCAGATTATTCCCTTCCCACGCTCGTCGCGCCCTCCTTGTCGGAAAAATTCGCTAACATCGCGGCCATCGATACGTCCCCCGGGAATTCCATATCCACGATAAAAGAGCCGACTTTCCTGAACGCTGAGAAGTTCGCGGAGGATTCCATAGAGCTCGTTGAGGCCGCACCAGCAGCGGCGGCAAAGAGCGAAGCCTCAAAAATCAGCGAAACTTCAAACCCGGACGTTGAATTCGCGGCGAACGTTGAGAGTTTCGCCCAACCATCGCAGGCGGAGTTTTGCGAGTTCAAAAAGCCAGAAACGCCAGTGGTGAGAGCGGCGACGAAAGTTTCGCCGCCAAAGTCACCGAAGGGAGAGAGCAAAGTCGAAGAAACAGTCGGCGGAGTCGAGCCAACGAGGAGGATCGTCCCGGAAATCCTTGAAAATCACGAGGCAGACTCGTCGGCGGATTCGCAGGATCTCGACGAGACCGTCGCCATACAGGATATAAGCGCGGGGAATATTTTCGCGGCCGCGGAGAACGATCAGTACGCGGATTTCTTGGCGCCGAAGCGGAGCGCCGCTCCGACGAGCCCGCGGAAGTTCGACTCGGTGGCCGTCGCGGGATCGTTAAGTGGCGATAATTCGGTGACGAAACCGGTGTCGCTGCTGCCTGTCGACGAGTACGCGGATTTCGCGCCGACCAAGCAGAGCACGACCCTCGCCGGACTCGAGAGACAACCGACGCCGTTCGTCGTCGCGCGTCCGCCGCCCGTCGAAGCGACGTTTAATGGCGAGAGGAACGAGAACCACAATCCTGCGTTGCCTGTCGACGATCGTTGCAACTTCGAGAAACTAGAGATCGCGGCGAAAGCCGTCGCCAACGATATCTATAACACGTCGCTGGAGCTCGAGGACGAGAGCGGCGGACGTTTCGTCAGCGCGACTTCCGAAGGTGAGTCGCGGGGGTCTCGAAAGCTGTTTGACGATGTCGTTTAGCGACGACGAATTTTCGCGACGATAGGCGACGGAATCTGTAATCCAATTAACTCGGAGACGCTGCCGATGGTTCGGACGGATATGAGAAAATTCGATTTTCCTCGCACACTTGAGCGGCGGTGACGCCGCGGAACGTCCGAACGCTACAGGCATAGTTGAAGTACTCGAGAGTTCGCTGGATTACAGTTTCACGGGGGGTTTGTCATGTTGGCTTTGTGACGGCCTCTTAAAACTTATATTTTTCATGCGCATTATATTTTTGCGATATCATTATCATCGACAATTCCCAGACGCGTTTCTCGGGAACAGACCCCGGGATCATCGTTGACGGTGCAGCGTTCCAGCGCACGGCGGCTCATGCGCAGCGCAGCGTCGGCGCTTGGGCCCGACGGCCCCCGAACGGCTCGTCAGTTCATCTCTCACGCTTCGGCGACAAACTTCAACTTCAACTTCACTTTCAATTCAGACCCATATACGCTGTAACGTTCACTCCACCAATCATTGCAATTCAATAAACATTCAATCAACATAAATCATTCCGGCTATTATTCCGATCGTTACAGCTTAAAAGTTTCCGAGTACCCGAGAGCTGTTGAATATTAAAAGGCGAATAAGTAATAAGGAGCAAAACGCTTTTTTACGAGGTGCTGCTGCTGATCTTTTACGACAGCGACCCTTTCCGCGGCTACCTCAGTGTCGTCTCCAATATTCCAGGGAGTCAACTGATTTATCTCTACTTTGCTTCACGATCTATTTTTTCACTCAGTGTTTCTCGGTGTCTTTTCAATATCGCCAGAAACGTAAAAAAAAGTACGGGAAACCGAGAGATGAAATTCCCAACGTTATTGAATAAATTAGCAAGCGATTTTTCTCTCCCCCACTCATCGAATCCACGTATGTTATTCGCTTCTTCTTCGCAGTGTTCTACGATCCGGGCAGCTTCGACTTTCTGCTGTCGAAGACCCCGCGAAAGAACGCACATCGGGACCTGAGGGCCGAGTCTCTGTACGTCAAGTTCGACCCGCTAGTGTCAAACACGAGCATGTTGCCCCATGGAAACATTCAGAACGCGAGTCCGCCGGCGAACGAGGAGCGAAACGGCGACAACAGCACGACGATAGCGAGCATCGGCACGCCGAAGCGCAGCTCGGCGATCGCGGCGATCGACAAGCTGCTGTTCTACAGTCCGATGACCACCGCTCCACCGCCCGCGTCCAACGCCGCGAATATACAAAAGACAAATGATTCCCAGGAAAAAGCGGTAAGCTCGTCGCGAGATAACCAATCGACAGACAAACGTCACCCTCCCTGTCCCTCGCTCCCCCTCTAATTGTCCAAGTTTGCCCAAAAATTCACCGGGGCATAAATAAATTTAAATCAATCAATCTAATCCGCCGAGTCTCGCTATGTCCCCGCAGGAACCGACGGAAGAGACGAGCGCGGAAACGGTGAACATGGCGAAGGAGTTGGAGCTGGTGAGATCGACGGTGCTTCAGCTGGAGGAACAGCTGGAGAAACTCAAGATCGACCACGAGGAAGCCTTGGAGAAGCAGTCGAGTTACCAGGAGAAGATAAACCAGCTGCAGACACAATTGGCGCAGGAAATCAAGAACAAGAACCAAATAACGTGCGTCCTGTTTTGTTTTTGCTTGTTTTTATTTTTCGTTTTTTTTTCTTTTCGCGGCCTGATTTTTGGTTAGCTTGTCAATGGGTTTAACGTATTCTCTCTGGACGGGCAGGGTCGTCGTCGACGAGTACGAGAAGTCGATAAGCCGACTGGTGGCCGAGCGCGAGCGGGACCGCAAGAATCTCGATCTCGAGAAGGCGAAACTGCAGGAGGAGCTCGCGGCGGCGAAGCATCATCTCGACAACACGGAGGCGGCGTTCAACGACGTGCATCTCAAGTACGAGCGGCTCAAGGCCGTCGTCTCGACCTACAGGAACAACGAGGCGATGCTCAAGCAGAGCATACAGGAGAACGTGGAAATAATCAAGTCGCTGGAGAACCGTTACGAGCAGGTCAAGGAGCACGCGACGGCTCGATTGGAAAAGTTCGTATTAAATAAAAAAATAAAAGTTTCGTATTTTCTCACAGAATCGAGAGAGACGAAATCGCTAATATTTTTTGTTACGTGGCAGCTATTATTTTCGTATAAAAAACAAAATTCACCGCGTCCGGTGATCGAATCACTGGAAATCGCGAGTTCTTGAGGAAATCGGAATGCAAGAATTTTAGTCGGGATATACGAATATTTTCCGTAGCAAAAAAATAAAAAATTGTCCAGAATGTAACATTTTCCGTCGTTTGACCCGCAGAGCGAACCAGGATCTGGACGCGATTCGCAAGCAGAACGAGTCGGAGACGGTGAAGCTGCACGCGATGTTGAGGAAAGCCGAGCTGAAGAGCAACTCGCTGGCGGAGCTCGTGGAGCAGAAGACGAAGGAGAACAAGGAGCTCACGCAGATACTGGACGAGGTTATCGCGAGGGTCGGGCGCAAACAGTCGGAATGAAAAGCCGAGTATCTCATCCCAAAATCGCTCTGAAGCCCTCGTGGATCCTCGGCTCTTGATAATCTTAATATCGTCATTGTCTTGATTATCGTTCGAGGGAATTCGTCTTGGGAGGAAAACAACAACAAAAAACGCGGCGATGACCTACAGCTTTGTTCACATATCGGGCACGTCCATTCGCGCGGCGTTGAGTCTAGATACCACTAGATAACACACAGTTCCACTAAACGACACAATCGCACGGTGCGTTGTTCTCTCACGATTCAAGAATTCGTGTACCGTTTTTCTTTTCTTTTTTTTTCTTTTTTAACACTTAGGTGTAGATAGAGCTCTATTCGCGATCTCCTTAAACACATAATCAAGATTATGAGGATATAACGAGAGTACGATGTGATCGGTACCGTTAGGATTGTCTTTGATTTTGAGAGAGGATGAAACGAAAAATCTCAATGCGGAGCGAGCGAGCGAGCGACGGGTTGCGCGGTGAATCGCGCAGATGTGCAAGTAAAATCGAGGGAGTCGTCCCCCGACTCTCTTCGCCCCCTTCACAGCGTTCGCGCCGCTACCGTAACCGTGTAAATGATGCATCCTCGTTGCGGCAGTTACTGTAAACTCGTCGAATTAACGTTTTTATTATTTAAAATGAGAAAACGCCTTTTTATTAATTATTTATAGGTTGTAAAATATACTATTTTATTGCTAATAAAAAATATGCTTAAATAATTCTCTATTGTCCGGTCGACCCTGTCCGGCGTTGTCGTCGTCGTCGTCGCGGCGACTACGACTGCGGTCGCGATTTTAAAACAGTGCGATACCCGAGGCGAGTTGAGTGGTGTGTACGACCCGTTATCGTATAGTCCTTACGTTAAATGATTAGCAGATTAAATAATAGTAGTAATGATTAAAAAAAAAAAAACAAAACGGAAAACAGTGGGGAGTAACGAGCACCGGTGGGACGACGACCTGTCGACGGAACGATCAGGGGAAAACGCGATTTTTTTCCTCGGCTATTCCGCGGGCTTCGCCTCGACGACCAGCAGCACGTGATGCTTCGCCAACTTCAACATTCGATCGCTCGTGCTTCCGGGCTTTCGCGGCAGGTTCCGGTTCTCCAGGTCCGGCATGTACTTCTTCACCGTGCGTGCCAGTTGCGAGGCGCATTGCTTGAAGCGCGGGTGTCCGAGGCCGATTCCTTTGCTTCGCAACGCCTCCGCGACCGCCCACAATAATTTCTAAACGCAGAAACGCAAACGAGTCGTTAATTGGGAGCTTTTTTTTTAGAAATTTTTATCGTCTTATATTATTCGAAAAAAGTGAAAAATCATAATAATCATAAAAATAATATTCAATTCGAAAAAAATGAAAAATTATTTTTCGCGTTTTTTTCATCGATTTTTTTTATTTTTCGGGTAAACATCGATGCTTTTCGGAATCAGCGGGAAATTTCCCATCGGATAGGGTTTTCAAACTTTACGAAACCGACAATTTTTTTTCCACGAAAAACGCAAGGCAAGTTTTTCAGCTTTAAAATTCTGTAAAAAATTCAGCAATCAGGATATCGCGTTCCGCCTGGCGGAATTCTCTTCGTTATAGAGAATGCCACAAGGCAAAAAAAGAAGTAACCTCGATTTCAGTGATGTGTAAGGGTAAGCGCGCGTATGGTCTAGTATTTATTTATTTATTTCGAACCAAAAGTAGATCATAATGGCAAACCAAAAGGATGTCCTGCAACCATCGAAGAATAAAAATTAAAGACGAGACTAAATTTACTGGCTTCGCTCACCTTTCTATGAGTCTCGCTGAGCTCGCACTTCCCTTGCTGAACGGTTGCGTCGCTCTTCAGGAGAAAACTCCCGGTCGAGTGTCTCTCGCTGGTCCACGAGTCCGCGGAGCTGCTCTCGATGCCGTGGGCGCAATCGAAGGACAAACTCTTCGCCCACTTGAATCGCGGTCCCTCGAGGTCGTCCTCGTTCTTTCGCTTCCGCGACTCCTCGAACGGCGTCGCGGTTTTTTTCGCTTCCGCGGGGCCGCTCGACGTCTCCTCTTTCGTCTTCGACGTCGAGAACAGTGCACGCTTGATCCTCTGGGGATTCGTGTTGACGAGAGTGGCGGTGGTTCTGCTCGGTCCGGCCCGATCGTTTGGCGGGCTCTGGAAAAGCGCGCGTTTCGAGGTCTCCAGTTTGCTCTTTCTCGGGCTCGGAGACGGCCTGACGCCTCGCTTCTTCGCCGAGCCACGCGGGCTTTTGCCTCTCGGACTTTTGCCCTTTCTTATCGTCGGTTTTCTGCGGAAAATACAAAATCATCAGCATCATCACTAAATCCTACGAACGTAGGTGCGAAAACGCATAGCGCGAATTTTCGTCAAACCGTCACTCACTTGATATTAAGAACGAGCTGCTTCTTGTCGGGCATCCCTAATACTTGGAGATTCGCGCTGGAAAACGTTCGCCGCCGCCTCGCCAAGTGGCTCAGCCTCTTGCCGGGGCTTTGGCCGTTGGCCCGTCGTGCAAGAAGATTTCGCTTCTTCACGCTCGGCGGCGCTTGCTTGGTGAACCAGATATTGCACGACGATTGCGTCTCCGCGCCTATGTAACGCTGGCACAACTTCATCGTCAGCCCCTCGAATTCCTCGACAGTCTTGCTTCTGTTGTAGCTGAAACATCAAAGGCAATCGATTGAATTAACAGTCCAACCATAAAAACTGTAATTTTGATCAACAATTTTTTATTTTTAACTCCTCATATCAGATACAATCGGCAAAGACGCAATTGAATCGAGCAAGAAATCGCGACTCACTGTATTCCGTGCGTTTTGTGCTTGTAGGCGATCGAATACTCGAGGCACTCGACCTCGTCGACCGTTATCGTGCTGCAAAACGGCGCTCGGTCCTCCTCCGGCATCTTAAAAGTCACGTGCTTCCCGCCGTCTCTGTTGACGCCGATTTCGCTGCAGGAAGCGACGCTCGTCGTCTGACTGCCCGAAAGACTCCATTCTCCTTGCTCCACGGAGGCGACTCCACCGTCCTTGCGAGCCTCGTCAACGACACGTGTGTCGCTCGTCCGCGTTTCGCTCGCGGAGTTGTCGCTGCTCGCCGTCGGCGGCGGCTGTTCCTCCTTCCCACTCGTCGTCGACTCGTTCGATCGGTCGCAGGCGTCGAAGGCGTTCGTCAAATTTCTCAAGCTACTCTTCGCGCGATGATGACCGAGGCTCCGCCCGTTCGTGGGATGCAGACTTGTAAAACCCTAATTTTTATACAAGTAAAATTCATGGTACAATTGGATTTGTAATTGTGTTTTTATAACAATAACTCGTAATGATATTAATATGATGTATAAACTGTTAAATAGAGGCGCGAAATATTAATTTACAATAAAACTCCATTGCAATCTTATTTTAAAAAAAGGAAAAAAACAGATTTTTCTTAGATTTTCTCTTATTGAAAAAATCGAGAAATACTGTTAATGCATTGCCAAAATAATAGAGGACTGTGCTTGTCCATTTCGTCCCCACAATTTCTCCCAAAATTCAATGAAAAATTTGGTTCTTCTTACGGTTATTCAAAAGTTCGCATATAATTTTGTATTCGCTACAGGCCATCATTGTAAAATTGTCACTAAAAATAAACTGTCGTGTAAACTTTAATTCTTGAAGTAATAGGAACTCACAACACTGGTGGGAAGATTCCGTGTGGCGGCCGGCTGCTCGGTCGGCCTCGCCGGCGACTCGACCCTCGCGACGAGCCTCTCGTCGCCTCGTCGGCCCAGCGGATCGACGACGAAGTACTCGCGATTCGCGTAGATATAGGCGAGCAGGTCGCTACAGTCGCTCTGGCAAATCGTGTGTTTCGGGGGCGGCGGGACGCCGGTTAAAAATTTGTTCATCCTAGCCAGCAGGTAGCAGTCCGACTTGGCGACTAATTCCTCGTCGGTGGGCCGCTCCTCCGCTTCCCTCTTCGGCCTCCCAGCGGCTGAGCTCGCCGCGAGCTCGTCAAATTCGTTGGCCCTCGTCATTTCGCGGTCCTCCTCCTCGTCATCGCTGCCGAACATCTCCGGACTGGAGACGTCTGTGCGCGACTTCGAGTTACCCGGCGTGCCCGTGGACTCCGAGTAATTGCAGTCCATCGTGTCCTCATTTACGTATACAACTCTGTCAGGTGGATTGTAGCCGCAGGGGACGTGATCCGTTTGGTCCTGCAGACTCTTGTCTGGCGGTCCTATAAGCATTATCTGTGGTCATATTTTTTGTGCTACTTGCCAATTGCACAATTAAAAGGGGGTTTAATGTAATTAAGCGGTGAAGTCAATGATAACAAAATTAAAGGGCAGATTTTCTTCCAAGCTAGGACGGAAGGTATAAACAGAAATTTGACTCTGATTTGCAGTTTCAGACTTCAAAGTAAAGCATGAACCTCGTTAACCCAGGGTAAAGTCAACGATAACAAACTTAAAGGTCAGTTTCTCTCGCACGTTAAGACGGAAGGTATGACCAAAAATTTGGCTCCAATTTCCAGTCCCAAACTTCGTTGCCTCCAGAAAGTCAAGCGCGAACCTTGCTTATTCAAGGTAAATTCAACGATAACAAATTGAAAGGCCAAATCTTCTCTCCCCATAAACGGATTGTTTAACTGAAAATTTTGTTTGAACTTCCAGTCCCAAACCTCAAGCCAATTGTGATCCTTGCTTACCCAAGGTCGAAGAACTGAGCGCAAGGTCGTCCTCCAGCACCGAAGTGTTGTTCAGCGCTGCACTGGCATCCAGTTCACCGGACAGTTTCACGGAGGGACAACTTTCGGTGTGCATTCTCGTCTTTTTTTTTTTCTCAACTCAACCGCGCTCTCGCCGCCGTGGAGGCCACGGAATTCGTGTCGAATTCGTGGATTATCAAAGCGCGACCGAGAGAGAGAGAGAAAGATCACCGGGAGTTCAAAACTGGAGGGAAGCCTCGCATCTTCATCCTCGAGACCGCGATTTTCCAGCCATTTTCCCGCGGTTCCCGTTGGCGCACTTTGATTTTTGTCTATTTTTTTTTTCACCTCGGAACGCTCGATCGCCAAACCGCGGATCGCGTTCGAAGTGAACTTCAACGGCCCCCGTTTCGTGTCGTCGCGCAACTCGTGCAGGTTAATCAACAGAGCCAACACAGCGACGGAGCACCGAGAAAACTGCGTGGATCTCGAGGCCTCGCGAGCATCGCGAGCCTGGCCGTTCTTTTTTTTTTTCCTCTCTCCCTCTTCCCGTATATTATTTACACCGCTCGTACCGTCGCTCGGACACGTCTCTTATCGCGGTCGCGGGATTAACGCGCAACGACGTATTATTTCTGTCCTCTCGCCTCAAAACAACACAAGTTCAACGATCATGGCACTGACCAACTGGCGCTCTCGATCTCGCGCACACAGACGGGCCAACAAACTACGCGTATCCCGATGCAGAGGCTGCGCGCGTGTTGAGTAGTCGGGCACTGGCGCACCAGCTGCTCGCCGCGCGCTACGTGTACGCGGACTACGAGACAGCAACAATGCACGAAGCTCCCGTTTTCCCTCCCGCCTAGACCCGCTGCTTGTGAGGCAGCAGCGATCGGTGGGAATTTCGCCGCGCAATGCTGAACGCCTGTAGGGCTGTCTCTCTCTCGCACCTAACCTCACTTTTTCGTTTTCCGATTCTACCGAACAAACGGCTTCGAGTATCGAGTAGCGAGAAAATTAACCAATTTCTGCAGTACTTCAGCACGTTTTATCAAAATTTGAGCTCTGTTTACCGAGTCGCTCGGAAAAAAAAGGTGCATACATTTTAGATGTGGAGGATCCGGGGGGGGGGGGGGATGGATCTATACAGGGTCTTTCAAAGTACTTTTCTTATCGTGATTCACGGGCAGCCGTGCGATGTTTTCGCTCAAATATTTACGTGTCATCGTGAGGTAATAACAACAAAGGAAGAATTTGTCCCGCTGCCGTCGTGACGTGCGATATCTCTCCTCATATTATTTTTCCGGTTCCACGGAAAAATTCGCCAGCACGCTCAGGTTCGACCGAATTCTCGTCCGAAGTTGCTTTGTTTATTTTATCACCCCCCCCCCCCCCGTCATCGCCCCCCACAATGTCATTTGTCTCAAAATCCAATTTCGCTTGACGTCGCAAAATTTTTTCAACGTTTCGATTAGCAAAAAAGTAACGGAGAACAAAAAAATTCGAAAAACCGTAGCGAGAGTCGAAGTTTCAACCGCTGTTTTCGCGTTCGATCGCGGTGTCACAGGACGAAAGGAGGTTATCTCGCAATCGATTTTTCCGCAGGAGTCGCCGGTCGTTTTCCCTACCCGGACGAAAAATGGCCACTCTCGTGGCCATGGACGACCGCATGGCCAAGGCTGTGCAGAGAATAGTCCCGGCTCTCGTGACCACCAAATACAAGGGTCAGGATGGCAGGATAGGAATATTCGGTGGGAGCGCCGAGTACACCGGGGCGCCCTTCTTCGCAGCTATGAGCGCTCTCAGAACGGGCGCTGACTTGGTTCACATATTTTGCTCCAAGGATGCGGGAACGCCTATCAAGTGCATGAGTCCAGAGCCGATAGTCCATCCGATATTGGACCAGCACGATGCGATCAAGCAGATCAAACCCTGGCTGGATAGGCTGCACGTCGTTCTCATAGGTATTTTCTATTTGTTATTTTCTTTTTTTTTTGTTAGTTTATTTTTAGTTTGCGTTTTGTTTTACTTTCACATTTCTAGTTATAAGTTATTTTTTGTTATATATTTTGGTTGCATTCTCAGTTCCAGTTCTAAGTTATTCTTTGTTATATATTTTTTACTCTTAATTGTTATTGTTATTCATTTATTTTTTTTTTTTTTTATTGCCATTGGGGTACCCCAGGCTTAAATGTTTTGCCTCGTTTTCATATTCAATATGCAATGCAATAAACTCATCTGATCGAATCTAACCCAGGTCCAGGACTCGGCAGAGACGAAAAGATCTTCAAGACCATAGCCGAGCTCATAACTGTCTGCAGGGACATGAAAAAGCCGATGGTCGTTGATGCCGACGGCCTCTTCCTCATAAGCCAGAAACCTGACCTGATCAAGGAATATCCGGGCATGATTCTCACTCCGAACGCCATGGAGTTCAGCCGCTTGGCGAAGGCTTTTCTCGAGAAAACTATACAGCCCGCTCCGGTCGTCAAAGTCTCGGACGTGAAGCATCTGGCCGACTCGATCGGGAAGAACGTGGTGATACTGCACAAGGGAGCGAAGGACGTGATCGTCGACGGCCACAAGGGAACTGAGACGGTTTCGTGTGCGATCGCCGGTTCAGGCAGGCGATGCGGCGGACAGGGCGACGTTCTCGCGGGCTCGCTCGCTGTTTTCTGGTGGTGGGCCGTCAACGCCGGCTTCAACGAATCCACCCTCACACCCCCGATGATCGCGTCGTACGCGGCATCGCGGCTCACCCGCGAGTGCAACGCCGCCGCGTTCAAGACGAAGCATCGCGGGATGCTGACCTCGGACATGCTCGACCAGATACAGCCCGTCTTTGCCAGGCTCTACGAGGTTCCTTACAGCAAGTGAGCCGATCGGTCAATTGTCGAGACGATCAAACGATTTTTTTTACATTTAACAGTGGTGGCACTTCTCCCACCACTGGTCAACATTTTGAAACCTGTTTTCTCCCAAAAAACACTCGGCGGATAGAGCTCTAATTTTGATAGAATGTACGGTATTGGGTTTGGGTCCTCGATACTCGAAGCGAATTTGTTCGGGAGAATCGAAAAGTAAAAAGGTGCGAGAGAGACGGCGCTAGGTGCGAGAGAGACTAGACCGCCCTGTAGGCGTTTAACATTGGGCGACGAAGTTACGAGTGAAGTATCGCTGCCTCTTGACACAGGCTTTCGAACCCGTAGGGTTTTTAACAAATATTTTGTTACAAGTAACGAAAACCGAAATTATAATTAACTGCGAAATGATGGTTTGCGATTGGGTGATCTGGTATTGTATAAGGAATCGCAAGATTCAAATTGGAAGAGAGTTGAAGAGAATTGGAAGAGAAAATTATATTTGGCAAATTTTGCCAAATATAATTTTCAGTACGTTGTTGTTTTCATATATATATTTTTATCGTTATTCTTTTTATGAAACCTGCATTTTTTACATGACTGATTTTTTTTTTATTGATACGTCCCATTTGTAGGAGAAAATTGTTACGCCGAAAGAATTAGAGAATTAAGGAAAGCAGCTCAGAATTTTCAGCGTTTCCGACTCATCATTGCCATTAATCCCTTTTCCGTTATCCCTCCAGACCGTCGTCGTTCACTGGCATAAGATCCCGCACAAGAAGCACCGATTCCTAGACCGCGACTGCAGTCGAAGCGACCTCGATCCGCGTGTCCGGGACGATTCCGGGGACGTTATTCAAATAAATAATTGTCCGCTCGTCCGCGTGTGCGGGAGCGATCAGATTTTACGTAAAAAACGTTGGCTAGTCATTTATATCTGAAAATCTCACAACCGGCTGCGTTTGCGCCATGCAGAACCGTGAGTGAAATTAATCTGTGTACACGTAAATATTTTTATACTCTGCAATAAAACACGAATAAAAAAAGAAAACGCTTTGTTTCGTTGAATCAACGAAGCGTCGATGATCATCGGTGTTTCACAGCAAATATAATTAAGTCTGAGGGGTCGACGGAGTGAAAAATAAAAAAGTCACGTTCGCTGAACGAGTTAGAAATAAATACTGTATTGATTCTTACGTAAATAGATAGTGATTTTGTTTTTCGTACATTTGTCTGAACTACGGAACTATCTTAGTACATTCTTAACGAGGTACACTCGACGTCTAGGCGCGAAACACACGGACGTGGAGCGTATAGCCATTGTCGCGTCTGCTTGTGGTTTTTACAATAAATAAATAGCATGCTTAAGTCGGGGCGCGCGAGCTCGGATAAAAAATCGCGAAATCCTCGCGCGAACGAGGCATAACCTGAATACTGTTTCTCTGCTACGTTTCTTCCGCTGTTACACACGTTTTTTTTTTTTTTTTTTTCGAGAGAGCGTTTCCAAACTTCTCGTGGTAAGTTATTATGGGAGTAGTATTATGAAACAATGACTCGATATCTTTTTTTTTATAATGTGTGGCATAAGATCGTTTTTGTTTCCTTTTTCATTGTTCGATAAACTACGAGTAGAACGTCAACACGGAGGTATGATTTCCCCGGATGAGTAGTGTCGGCGGCATGTCACGTGTGAGAGCCTCCAGCCAGGCCATGTAGAGTGGTGCGGAAACTGCACCTTTCCTCGGCATTGGCAACGACCTGAAGAAGAAGAAAAAAAAGGTAATTTGTTATCCCCTCTTAAATTAGCTTAAAATGTACATTGCAAGCTTTTTTTCTATGTAAATTGTACGAAACACATTTAAATGCGAGAAACGTGTGGCACCTGTGGCACATCGTCTTAATTAGGGCTCGAACTATTTGAGTATACCCGAACGGCTCGAACTATCCGAGTACCCGAACGGCTCGAGCTATTCGAGTACCCGAACGGCTCAAACTATCCGAGTATCCGTACGCTTCGAACTATCCGAGTACTCAAACTATCCAAGCTATCCGCATAGCTGAATGTTTTGAATTATACTTGGGTACTCGTACATACGACTCGAACCAACCGGATACTATTTTTTTTAGACACTAGCCCATACGCGCGCTTCGTGCGCATGCTCAGTTGATGTAAAAAAAGATTAAAAATATCGAAAATAATGCATTTTTGTGTTTTTCGTGATAACTATTGCGTTTAGATAAAAACTAATGGCGAATTTGTTGAGTACGGGCAAAAATACACCGAAACAGGGTGTTAAAAGAGTAAAAAACAAAGTATTTTCGCACTTTTTTCGACATTTCGTCATTTCACTAAAATCGAGTTCACATTTTTTTGGATCGATCGAATCTGGATTTTCTTCGTTCGTTCGAGAGAAAATTCAAGAACGAAGAGAATGCTGCAAGAAGGAATGCGATATCTTGATTTCCGAATTTTTTACAGAATTTTAAAGCCGAACCCTCAAAAATCATACAAATATATTTAATCCCATACGATTATTTAGAAAAAAATCGATCTCGTACAGTTTAAAATTCCTATCCGATTGGCAAATTTTTCGCTGATTCCGAAAACCACAATTTTTTGCCTGAAAATAGAAAATTCGATGAGAAAAACGCGTATTTTTTTGCTGAGTAAAAGCTATGTAATAAATTGATAGAATGATCGCACCTTCCTGATCACGCTCGATTTCGAAAGTAAATTGTTTTTCATTTCTCATATGTTTTTTAATCGGTCTGTATCCAGATTAAACAAAACAAATCATGACAGATATCCTTATCGACAGCAATTATCGAAAGTTTAAGGGGGGAAACCAGTTTAGACCGATAAAAACATCGACTTTTTTTATTGCAGAAATTGTTAGTATAACTCCTCAAGAATATGTGGTAAAAATTTGAAACCAAAATTCGCATTATTTCCGATGTTATGAGCACTTGAGTGACCGCCCGTCGGTTCGGCGCCGAAGCGCGCGGTACACCGAGAGAAAAAGTTTCCTTGATTCAATAAAATTTCCTTGAAATCTCAACCTATGAAACATTTCTTTGAGGTCAATGAAATAATATCCTTAAGTTAATATTATATTTTCTTTGAATGATGTCATCAACCAAATTATAGTTTATGTTCACCAAGTTTTTGGTTACGTACCATAGTACTTAGATATGTTCACCAATAACTTCGATGGTTTAACCACTGATTATCTTCTTGATTTGACTTGACTTAACTATAACATAACAGATCAGCTTGCGCGAGAAACACCAATACGACTGATCGCGAATGAGCCAAACGTTGACAGACCGGGTGTCGTCAGGCATATCGTTTCTTTAAATCAAGGAGATCATGTCTTTGAAATTCAAATAAGAGCAGATGCAAGCCCGAAATGACGCGTACAAACAAGAAGAGGGACTGCTATATGGTGCTGGCATAGCCGATTAACCGCTGATCATTTTATATAATTAATTACTGCCATGAATGTCTTGTTTTCGCTTCATTTTATTTCAAACGCGTTTTTCTCGAAACGACTTTTTTTCAACTGGTGGGCGTTCTAGCTAAAAAAGTTATTGACCAATCGTTCTGAAATTTTTTGTGAATATTCTTTATTCGATTCCAATCTATATGAACCTAAATCTGAGATTATATTGTTATTAAAATTTTTTCTTTTTATGCAAAAAAGGTGAAAAAATATGGTGTAAAACAATGATATCGTGTTCAAACTCTTCAAAAACATGAATTTTTTTTTTTTACCAGATTTAGGTTCATATTCTTAGAAAATATGTTGTTAACGAGAAAAAAAAATTTGGATGATTACAGATAAAAATTGCGATTTCAGGAGTTCCCGCCAGCAAAATACTTGGGTGGCAATCGTCCATGGACAGCACGTTCTAACGCCACTATTTCCGGGGGAAATTACTTGAAAATATTCTAAAGTGTACTTCAAACCATAAATAAAATACCCTCCAAGTTTAAACAATTTCAGATTATTCCTTCCCTATTTAAAAAGTTCACGAAAAACACCAAAATTTCGGCCTCCTAAACCGGTTTCCCCCCTTAAAGAGAACGATACTATCTGGGATATAAAGTAAAGTGGGAAGAATCGCTTTGTTTGTATCCCTGCGAATATTCTTTCATTTAGGTATACTTCAATGTTCCAACGTGATTAATTCCTTCGGCGCTTCGCTTCGACGTTCTCAACTGTAGCCATCTTGATTAAAATCTTTGATGCACCGACAGCCAGTTACGCATCAGCCGGTGATGTAGGTCACCGGTTAACATTGTTAGAGACAAAACGCCAGGTTGCACGTGAAATTGTCAAAGAGACAACAAAATAGAAACCTGCATCGCGCGTATCTGGAACTGTGACCCTTGGACAGTCCAGGTATTTGTAATTAAACGCTCGAGTGGGGCTACTTGACCAGTCTTATTCAAGGGGTTGGAGGCGATGAAACTCGCTCTCTTTTTCGCGCGCACGCATCTCGAACGAACTCGTTTTTTCGCTGTTTAACAATTAGCCTAGTAGATCGGACCACTTGTAATGTTTTATGGTCGAGATCTCACCGAATCCGATAACAGCTCTTACTATTCGTTATATGTCCTTCCGTTTTCTCGGTCCTTGAACGTTTATATTGCCTCGATCCGGGAATCGGAAAATCCGTTGAGCTTAGACATAGTTACATACTTGCAATTAACTTTTTCGAGGCTCACCGGATTTTTCGATTCCGAGATCGAGGCAATATACACTCGATTCATTGTTATTAACATTTTGATATTACTAGGGTAATCACACGCGCTGGCGCGTGCGCCTGAAAAGCTATTCACCAAAATCGACCTCACAAATATATATATATATTTTTTTAAATATTGGCTTTTAACTTATACCATCGTTCTCAAGTCGTATATTCTACCCCTAAAAACACTGGTTATGAACCTTTTTTAATCGATTTTGAAAACAATATTTTTTTTGCGACGATTTTTTTGTCAGAAACCGTAGATCCGGCTCCGAACCGAAATTCTCCAAAATCGACCCCAAATTTTGTTCTTTTCAAAATATCGACTTTTAACCTATATCATCGTTCTCAAGACGTATATTTTACCCCTAAAAACACTGGTTATGAACCTTTTTAATCGATTTTGAAAAAAATATTTTTTTGCGACGATTTTTTTGTCAGAAACCGTAGATCAGGCTCCGAACCGAAAATCGCCAAAATCGACCCCAAATTTTGTTCTTTTCAAAATATCGACTTTTAACCTATACCATCGTTTTCAAGTCGTATATTCTACCCTTAAAAACACTGGTTATGAACCTTTTTAATCGATTTTGAAAAAAATATTTTTTTGCGACGATTTTTTTGTCAGAAACCGTAGATCAGGCTCCGAACCGAAAATCGCCAAAATCGACCCCAAATTTTGTTCTTTTCAAAATATCGACTTTTAACCTATATCATCGTTCTCAAGTCGTATATTCTACCCCTAAAAACACTGGTTAAGAACCTTTTTTAATCGATTTTGAAAAAAATATTTTTTTGGCGACGGTTTTTTTTGTCAGAAACCGTAGATCCGGCTCCGAACCGAAAATCGCCAAATCGACCCCAAATTTTGTTCTTTTCAAAATATCGACTTTTAACCTATACCATCGTTCTCAAGTCGTATATTCTACCCCTACTCACAGGTCGAATAGTATGCTAGCAATGTTTTCCGTTAGTCATGAACTTTTTAAAAGAGGGATTTTTTTAGAGTTCCCATTCTTTTTGGAACGTTTCGGATCCGAGTTTTTTTTACTCACATCACAACGAGGGTGGATTGACTAGAATTCTCGAGCAGCAACTCCCGCAGTCGCAGCTGTCTGTGCGTCTTGTCGCGGAGGGTCTGCAATTCCGCGTCCGTCACGACGCAATCTGGAATCAGGCGGCGGATTAAAGTGAGTATACTAAATCTCTTCGGTGCGGAATTTTTACCCCACGAAATCATTGCGCTTCGATGGTCTCGCGAACGTGAAAAATCACGGGAAAGACACTTAAGGTGAAGCGTCAAAAAATAAGATACAAAAAATAATCGTACCCGAGGTGTCGGAGATATCGTTCTTCCGGAAGTCAGCCACGATTTTGTCGAAGAAGTCCTGAGTCTCCTGTCGCGGTTCCACGCTTATGTCGTCCACCATCTTCAGACTCGTGTACTTGATGCGAAACTTGGCCATTATTTCGGCCATTCTGCGGACGAAGCCCCAAACAATTAGACACAATTTTTGCTGTTTGTTACTCACTTCTTTTATCGTTTTTTTCAGATGCTCACTCTTTCTCCTGCGCGCCAATCTCCTGCTTGTGGTTCGCCAGCGCGAAGATGCGCATCTTGCAGTGTTCCCAGTTGGACCGCGTGCTGATTATATATGGCAGCAATATCGTCAACCCTGGAAACAAATCATTTCTGCCATTTACAAATGAGTTGGAAAAACAATTGAGGAAAAGTCGCGAAGGCGCCCGGGAATTCCGTCAACCGATTTACCTCCGTCGTCGTAGAGCCACCACACGTCTATCGTGCCGTGCTTGTGCTTCTTCTGGAAGACGGTCATGTACTCAGGTTCGCCCATTCCGTTCTTCTTGTCGCTGCAGAGAAACGTTAAAAACTTGTTTTAATTTTTGTTTATTACGTTTCCGTCTGAATTCATCGCTAATTTTCGCGAAAAAAGTAGTAGTAACATTTGAATTTAATTTAAATTAAATATGTTAAGGAATTTCTCCTTCTACGACAATATATACGTTCTTTAATTTATAATTAAAAATGTACAACAATTATACATTTTATTAAATCCTGGGATAAATCCACTAAGGATTTGACTAACAGAGAAATATACAGCGGCAAATATAAAAAAGCTTGAAAAGGTACAATTAAAAGAACAAAAAATGTCCAGTCAAAGAAAGAAAGCAAAAAAATGTTGACTCACTACAACAACTTGTCGGCCGCGTGCTTCTTCTTGTTCTTCAACTGTTCCCGGGCACTGAAGTGCGTTGGCGAGTCCCTGGCGACGAGGGAGCCCTCCGCTGGGATATACTGCGTCCCGATGGTGGGCACGCTCTGAACCCTCGGAATTCCGCTGCACATCGACAAATCACTGTCCGCGTGCATCAGCGTGTTGCCCGCGAGGTCGTAGCTGCTCTGCACGAGAACCGCGGGGTGCTCGTCCTCGCCGACGCCGTTCGCCACGCTCGAGCACTTCAGACCCTGGGGGATCCGCAGAATCGCCACTGCCAATTTTTGATCGAACGCGTTGCTGTTGAACGGGAGAAACAAAAAAATTAATTCCCCAATGTGCCTTCAGCAGATCTCTCGTCGGAATTTTCCGAAGGGTCCTCCATGGAAATAAAAGTATATTTGAAAATATATAGGGGAGACAGAACTTTTAGCCGAAATATATGTAAGAAACATATGATCTGTTTAAGATATATCTCGGATATATCTCATTAAAACGTATCCGATGGATATATAAAATATATATAGCAGATATAGAACGTTTGGCCGATATATATAATTGTATATAACTTGTATATCTTAAATATACTTCATTCAAGTTATATTCATGGTTATTTTTATGGATACTCGTGGTTAGATTTTTTAAGCAGGGTGCCTCCATAAAATAAAATAAAATAAAATAAAATTTCCATAGGAGGATCAATCGATCCCCGAATCATCGCGATGCTCACTGCAAAACGTTGAAGTACTCCTGAAGGTCCTTGTGGTTGCACGTCGCCCAGTGACTCTTGTAGCCCATGAGGACAACGTTGGGCGCCAGTTTCCCAACCCCGGTGGCCTGCATGAGGGCCGATGCGCCGCGTTCGAGGCTCAGGTCGCCGACGACGTGGTAGAAGGACTTGATGCGGTGCCGGTGGAGCCAGGCGTAGCCGCTTCGCAGGCGGGCCGATCGTACGCGGTACGACAGACGCGTCTGGAAAAAAATCCCCCCCCGGATTGTGACTCATCGCTCGGCATAATTCCGCATAAATTTGCTCGGTAATGTCGACGCTATTCCGCGTTACAATTTGCCCGGACATGTCGACACTAATATGTTACGATTTTCCAAGAAATCTCAACGTTATACTGCGTTCTAATTTTTCCGAGAAACATCGACGTTATTCTGCGTCGCATTTTATTTAATGTTCAGTGAACGGGGCGAGCCCCTTGACATTAGTATAAGAAAAAATGTCCAAAAGAGCAAACCAGCAAGTCACACACGAAAAATAATACACAAAATAGAAAAAATAGTAATAAAAAAAATAAAAAATGCCTTCTTACCGGATGAACCTCGCCGGATATGAGCAGCGAATTATTCTTCGTTATGAGATTCGCCAGGTGAAGTAGCGCCGGCCGCGCGCTCGGGGTTCCCGTGAGAGCCAAGATTTGCGGGGCGTAATTCTTCACGTGCTCGTCGATCGAGTTTAGACTGTGGACAGATCAACGTGATTTTATTCAGGCAACTTTGTCCGAGTTTAAAAAAAAATCCTTCATCGGGGGCGAAGGCCGCGAGACTTTGGACGTCTGCTGGAAAAATTCCATTACCGGTAAACCACGGACAAGGCCGTCTTGTAGGTCTGGGCCTGGGTGCTGCTTCCCCAGTTGACATCGGGCTTGCGGTACACGACGATCAGATACAGAGCAAATATGATGACGAAGGTGATTAACGAGGTGACCCAGTCGATGAGGAACATAATGGCCACGCAGAGAATGAATCCCACCAGCGAGATCCACATGTTGTAGTACTGTTGGCACGACGAGAAACGAAGCAAACATACGGTTTATCAGTTTGCCCGTGGAATTCCAATGTCATGAAATCGTGGACAACAATTCGAACGAACGGAAAACAGATGTTTCATCGATAAGATCTCCCCATGGAAAATAAATATATGCGAAAATATATCCAAGATATTCAACTTTTCGGACGACAATACAACAAAAATACGTTTTGAATATATTTTGTATATATTCTTGATATATTTTTAGTTCATGTATATTTCGTATATATTCCAAAATATATATCCGGCATATCGAATTTTTTCGACAAAATATATCTCATATATTTTTTAATAGACTAGGCTAATCACACGCGCTGGCGCGCGTGCCTGAAAAACTTTTCGTCAAAATCGACCTTAGACATTTTTTTTTAAATATCGACTTTTAACCTATACCATCGTTCTCAAGTCGCATATTCTACTCCCGAAAACACTGGTTTCTAACCTTTTTTAATCGATTTTGAAAAAAAAAATTTTTTGGCGACGATTTTTCTATCAGAAATCGTAGAACCGGCCCCGGGCCGAAAATCACCAAAATCGACCCCAATTTTTTTTCTTTTGAAAATATCGACTTGTAACCTATACCATTGTTCTCAAGTCGCATATGCTACCCCTAAAAACACTGGTTATTAACCTTTTTAATCGATTTTGAAAAAAATATTTTTTTGGCGACAATTTTTTTTTTTTTTTTGTCAGAAATCGTAGAATCGGCCCCGGGCCGAAAATCACCAAAATCGACCCCAATTTTTTTTCTTTTGAAAATATCGACTTGTAACCTATACCATTGTTCTCAAGTCGCATATGCTACCCCTAAAAACACTGGTTATTAACCTTTTTTAATCGATTTTGAAAAAAATATTTTTTTGGCGACAAATTTTTTTTTTTCTGTCAGAAATCGTAGAATCGGCCCCGGGCCGAAAATCACCAAAATCGACCCCAATTTTTTTTCTTTTGAAAATATCGACTTGTAACCTATACCATTGTTCTCAAGTCGCATATGCTACCCCTAAAAACACTGTTTATTAACCTTTTTTAATCGATTTTGAAAAAAATATTTTTTTGGCGACAAATTTTTTTTTTTCTGTCAGAAATCGTAGAATCGGCCCCGGGCCGAAAATCACCAAAATCGACCCCAATTTTTTTTCTTTTGAAAATATCGACTTGTAACCTATACCATTGTTCTCAAGTCGCATATGCTACCCCTAAAAACACTGGTTATTAACCTTTTTAATCGATTTTGAAAAAAATATTTTTTTGGCGACAAATTTTTTTTTTTTTTGTCAGAAATCGTAGAATCGGCCCCGGGCCGAAAATCACCAAAATCGACCCCAATTTTTTTTCTTTTGAAAATATCGACTTGTAACCTATACCATTGTTCTCAAGTCGCATATGCTACCCCTAAAAATACTGGTTATTAACCTTTTTTAATCGATTTTGAAAAAAATATTTTTTTGGCGACAAATTTTTTTTTTTTCTGTCAGAAATCGTAGAATCGGCCCCGGGCCGAAAATCACCAAAATCGACCCCAATTTTTTTTCTTTTGAAAATATCGACTTGTAACCTATACCATTGTTCTCAAGTCGCATATGCTACCCCTAAAAACACTGGTTATTAACCTTTTTTAATCGATTTTGAAAAAAATATTTTTTTGGCGACAAATTTTTTTTTTTTTTGTCAGAAATCGTAGAATCGGCCCCGGGCCGAAAATCACCAAAATCGACCCCAATTTTTTTTCTTTTGAAAATATCGACTTGTAACCTATACCATTGTTCTCAAGTCGCATATGCTACCCCTAAAAACACTGGTTATTAACCTTTTTTAATCGATTTTGAAAAAAATATTTTTTTGGCGACAAATTTTTTTTTTTTCTGTCAGAAATCGTAGAATCGGCCCCGGGCCGAAAATCACCAAAATCGACCCCAATTTTTTTTCTTTTGAAAATATCGACTTGTAACCTATACCATTGTTCTCAAGTCGCATATGCTACCCCTAAAAACACTGGTTATTAACCTTTTTAATCGATTTTGAAAAAAATATTTTTTTGGCGACAAATTTTTTTTTTTTTTTGTCAGAAATCGTAGAATCGGCCCCGGGCCGAAAATCACCAAAATCGACCCCAATTTTTTTTCTTTTGAAAATATCGACTTGTAACCTATACCATTGTTCTCAAGTCGCATATGCTACCCCTAAAAACACTGGTTATTAACCTTTTTTAATCGATTTTGAAAAAAATATTTTTTTGGCGACAAATTTTTTTTTTTTCTGTCAGAAATCGTAGAATCGGCCCCGGGCCGAAAATCACCAAAATCGACCCCAATTTTTTTTCTTTTGAAAATATCGACTTGTAACCTATACCATTGTTCTCAAGTCGCATATGCTACCCCTAAAAACACTGGTTATTAACCTTTTTTAATCGATTTTGAAAAAAATATTTTTTTGGCGACAAATTTTTTTTTTTTCTGTCAGAAATCGTAGAATCGGCCCCGGGCCGAAAATCACCAAAATCGACCCCAATTTTTTTTCTTTTGAAAATATCGACTTGTAACCTATACCATTGTTCTCAAGTCGCATATGCTACCCCTAAAAACACTGGTTATTAACCTTTTTTAATCGATTTTGAAAAAAATATTTTTTTGGCGACAAATTTTTTTTTTTTTGTCAGAAATCGTAGAATCGGCCCCGGGCCGAAAATCACCAAAATCGACCCCAATTTTTTTTCTTTTGAAAATATCGACTTGTAACCTATACCATTGTTCTCAAGTCGCATATGCTACCCCTAAAAACACTGGTTATTAACCTTTTTTAATCGATTTTGAAAAAAATATTTTTTTGGCGACAAATTTTTTTTTTTCTGTCAGAAATCGTAGAATCGGCCCCGGGCCGAAAATCACCAAAATCGACCCCAATTTTTTTTCTTTTGAAAATATCGACTTGTAACCTATACCATTGTTCTCAAGTCGCATATGCTACCCCTAAAAACACTGGTTATTAACCTTTTTTAATCGATTTTGAAAAAAATATTTTTTTGGCGACAAATTTTTTTTTTTCTGTCAGAAATCGTAGAATCGGCCCCGGGCCGAAAATCACCAAAATCGACCCCAATTTTTTTTTCTTTTGAAAATATCGACTTGTAACCTATACCATTGTTCTCAAGTCGCATATGCTACCCCTAAAAACAGTGGTTATTAACCTTTTTTAATCGATTTTGAAAAAAATATTTTTTGGCGACAAATTTTTTTTTTTTTCTGTCAGAAATCGTAGAATCGGCCCCGGGCCGAAAATCACCAAAATCGACCCCAATTTTTGTTCTTTTGAAAATATCGACTTGTAACCTATACCATTGTTCTCAAGTTGCATATGCTACCCCTAAAAACACTGTTTATTAACCTTTTTTAATCGATCTTGAAAAAAAAAAATGTTTGACGACAACATTTTTTTTTTTCCTGTCAGAAATCGTAGAATCGGCCCCGGGCCGAAAATCACCAAAATCGACCCCAATTTTTTTTCTTTTGAAAATATCGACTTGTAACCTATACCATTGTTCTCAAGTCACATATGCTACCCCTAAAAACACTGGTTATTAACCTTTTTTAATCGATTTTGAAAAAAAAATTTTTTGGCGACAAAATTTTTTTTTTCTGTCAGAAATCGTAGAACCGGCCCCGGGCCGAAAATCACCAAAATCGACCCCAATTTTTTTTCTTTTGAAAATATCGACTTGTAACCTATACCATTGTTCTCAAGTCACATATGCTACCCCTAAAAACACTGGTTATTAACCTTTTTTAATCGATTTTGAAAAAAAAATTTTTTGGCGACAAAATTTTTTTTTTCTGTCAGAAATCGTAGAACCGGCCCCGGGCCGAAAATCACCAAAATCGACCCCAATTTTTTTTTCTTTTGAAAATATCGACTTGTTACCTATACCATTGTTCTCAAGTCGCATATGCTACCCCTAAAAACACTGGTTATTAACCTTTTTTAATCGATTTTGAAAAAAATATTTTTTTGGTGACATTTTTTTTTTCTGTCAGAAATCGTAGAACCGGCCCCGGGCCGAAAATCGCCAAAATCGACCACGGAAATTTTTATTTCAAAATATCACCTATAATAGGTTAATCAATTTTGCGCTGCTGCGCTGTTATAGAGCTTTAAAAGGTTACGGGTACTGCCCCGCCTGTCCTCTTATCAAATTTTTCGAATTTGACAGCATACTGATTTTGTTTATCTCGGACTTTCCAGGCAACCAATCACAGCTCTGATAGTTTGCTAACAATGCTTTCCGTTACTCATGAACTTTTTAAAAGAAGGATTTTATGAATATATCCGAAATATACCATTTTTCGATGAGGGTCGACTGTGGTGTCTGACGTACCTTGAAGGTCGGCCGCCAGCCGAGAGGCCTCACGAGGGCCGCGTGGAAGGTGCAGAAGTTGATGAGAGCGTAAGACGCCAGGTAGAAGTTCGAGATAAGCGGGGCGATGGCGTTGAGATTGGCTGCAGTCGGAGGGAAATAGTGGCAATTAAAAAAATCGGAGACAATCTGCAACGAAAGAAAAAAAAAGGTCCATTTGGCTCACCAAAGAGAACGAACGCTGCGGCGACAATGAACGTGAGAACGTAGCCCCTGTAGGGCTCGCCGTTCTTTCCGTAGCCCTTGCTGAAGAATATCAGACCGGGATAGATGCGATCCTGGCCGAGCGCCTGAATGAGTCTCGGCACCGACAGCAGATTCGTCAGGGCGGTCGACAGAGTCGCGGCAAAGCAACCGGCGTAGATGAACGGACTCCACCAGGACATGAGTTGCATGATCTGTGAGTGAAAAATCTCTCTTGTATTTTCCATATAAAAAATACAAATTTCAAAGAGAACTTAAAAATCTGAAGAAAATCATACGTATTCAGAAAACCGAAGGAATTATTTCCATAAAAAACACTTGGGTCATCGAAATATTTGTACTATTTTTTTTTCATCAATTTGAACATAACATTTTCGAATTATTGTTATGCAAAATTAATATTTTCAGTACCTTTAAAGTGCATGCATTTTTTCAGATTTTTAGACCGTCGAGAAGTGTTTGCAATTATTTCTCATTTTTCTCGAATTTATGCGAAATTAATACTAGACGCAAAGACTACCTTAACGATAAAACCGCGTTTTTCCTTTTTTTTCAATTGATGAACGTTTTGCTTTTCAGGTCAAGAGAGGAAATAAAACGCGAGGCCCTCTTGCGTTGCGAGGAAAAAATTGACGCTCAGGATCGCCATGTCGATATAACCAGAGGCACGAAACGACGTAAAACGACGGCTATTCGCGTACGACGTGAGGCAGAACGCACCGACATGTCGTTGTGGAGACCACTCGGGCATTTCCTGAGACACTCAACGACCGTGCCGTTGACAACCTCGCCGCTGGCGTCCCGGACGGCCGCTCCGCCCGCGAAGAAGACGAACGCCACGTAGCTCAGCATTGAGATGAGGAGAGCGAGGAGGGTGCCGACGGGGATGCTGCTCGCCGGGTCCTTCAGGTCACCGGAGATGTTCGCGCCGGCCTGGATCCCAGTGACCGCGGGGAAGAATATCGCGAACACCGAGAAGAAGGTCTGATTCGTCGTTCCGTTGTTGCGGTAGTCCGGGCCCCAGTTGTCTTTGAATACCTCGCCTAAGTGAGCGCCAAGACGAAAATCAATGAAATGAAAAATCCAAAGCGATTTTCTTACTTAAAAAAAAATACATATATATTTCGTAGCTCACCTGAAAATCCTGTGAAGCCCTGCGCTATCTGGAGCACTTCGCTCGGACCCAACAGAGTGCCGAGCATAAAGTCGAAAATCGCCAGTACGATTATCGCTATCAGGAAGTTCTGAGCCTGTGAACGTAAAATTGCGGCTTATTTTATAGTGCTATTGATTATTATTAATATTATATTATTATTATTATAAAAAACGTCGACCATATACAAAACACATGTGTTGAGAAGTCGCAACGCGATGGATATAATAAATGATAAAAAATAAAAAATAAAAATATTTTTTTTAATTTTTTTTATTTGATTCCTACGTATACCTTCTTCAGGTTTTTACGTCTTTTCTCCCCACTCCCCTTGATCCCCTTTCATTCCTTGTATTCCCCTCCGTGTCATTTATTGAGTTCCCCCCCAGAGTGTTACCCGCAGCCACTCTTTCCTAATGCACTACTGTATCGCATTTGCACGAGGGCACAGGGAAACTGCGGAAAACCTGTGCCGATACAGGCGGCTATATTTTTCTGAGTGTCTGTTGCATGAGATTACATCAGAAACTCAGAAAAACTGCCTCCCGCTCAACAGTTGACGTGCAAACCAGTGCATGGCTAAGCGATCACCCATCCAAGTAGCGACCGTGAGTCGAGCTGCTTAACATGGGAGATCGCCGAAGCCATGCACCGACCGCACGCCCACTGCTGTCGGTTTAAAAAATAAAAATAATAACTATTAATACGGAAGGATTACGAGTAGCCGCCTCGTAAATGTATTCATCGAGCCCTCAATTGGTTTGATAGGCAATAATTATGATGGGAAGAAGTTTCAGGTATTCTATAGTCGTTCTAACGAAGAGGAAAAGATGTAAAATTGGTTTACGAACGAGAAAAGCCTCACCTTGGACTCCCACTCCATCCCGATGGCGCATATGGCGACCATAACGAGTATCGCGACGATACCGACGATCCTCGTGTCGTTGACGTCGTTGTCGATGATCTTCAGGCCGTTTTCGCGCAAGAGATTGTTCAGTGACTCGCAGAATCCGATGGTGTTCAAGGAAGCCGCGACCGCGTTCGCGAAGGCGAAGACGATTCCCACCGAGGCGCCGAACTCGGGCCCCAAAGATCTCGAGATGATGAAGTAGATGCCACCTGCGCGAGCAAAGTGATTAAATTCACCTCGGTATTTCATTTCCCACGGGCCTGGAACGCGCTCGCGCGCAATTACGTTGGGCGTTGTAAAAGGTATTTCAATAGCATTAATTACAGTGCAACGCAGAATCAATTAAAAGGCGAAGTTTATCGCGTAAATTGGTTTTGCTTATTGAGAGCTATTTTTTTTTAATTCTCTTTTCTTTTTCAAAGTGTAAATTCACGGCAAAGATTTTGCGGCGTTTCAATAATTTCACAGAAGCTTAAAAAAAACCTTTAAACGCTCTAGTTCATTTGAGTGCTCAGCGAATATTCTTTTAATTTGACCAGGCAGTGAATGAATAATGATCATCGAGATACCATGAATAAAAAAATAAATACAACGCCTCCGCTATTAATTTTCCCGACGCCGGTCGTTCTATAGCCACTCAGAGTGATTTATTCTCCTTCAGAGCAAAACTAATAGAATTAAGTTGTCAATTCGATCGTTCGCCGAAGGCCGAATTTCTCGATTGTGAATCACTCTGGTGCAGCGTTTTGTGCGCCGTGTGTATAACGTGGAGGGTAAACAAGCGCGGGCCGCGCCCAGTTGACAACAACGAGCGAGACGACGACGACGACGCACCTCCCTTTACTTCGCCATTAGTGCTAATTGCACTGAGGCTGAGGGTCGTTATAACGCAGACGATCGCCGATATTGCGATGATGATGAGCGACTGAAAAATTCCGGACTGCGCGACGATCCACGGCAGCCGAAGGAACAGCATGACCCCCCATATGTTCAACAGGCAGGGTATCAGCACCCCCTGAATCCATCCCAACTTTATTCCCCCGTGGACGATCTGCCCGGTTCCAACTTGGCCGGCCTCGACGTTCGCGTCCTGCAACACAATTTGTTTTTCACGCTCAATCGCCGAATCGTCATCAATTCAAGTCAATCGCGAATCATTTTTACAGTCCCGAAATTGCAGTCATCGACCACGCGTGCTTATCAGCACGTAGTCACCACTCTGTAAATAATCGTGGAAAAAGTTACTGATTTTTTTGCGGAATTAAATACTGAATCGAATATTCAAAAAATGTATCAGTCTATCAATTTTTTGTGTCTGTAAAATGTATTTAAATTTCTATTGCAATTTAGCACTTTAACCCGGAAACTGGGGTTTTATTTTATTTTTTATTTTGGAACATGATCTGTTTTTTTATTCCTAATCGTTATTGATATTTTTCAGATTTTCGTCGAGTCGCGGGGATTTCAAGAGGACGCAGATGTGCCAATAGCTGCGACGGGCGGCCAACGACTGTGGGGTCACGCTAAAATGGTCCGCCTTCTGCCCGGTCAATTCCAACACCAACGTCTTGGCGAGCGTCTTGGATCGCGCGAGGGAGAGAGAAGCGTCACACAAACAAACGCGAGGGCTTCTCGGTCTCGCTCTTCTTTCTAATCTCGCGCGACGTTTACTGCCCGGCAAACTTAATCAGAGATCGTCCTCGAGGCGAAGTGAGGAACGTGCGGCGAGCCGCTTTGCTTTTTCTCCGGCTCTGCTTTCAATTCGTCGATGATCCGTCATCAACGGGGCTGCTATTATCGAAACTAAGATAGACCGACCAATGACTGAACAATTAAGCCAACGGTTGAACATTTGGTTCCTTTTTTTTAAGCTTTCGAATAGTAGGAGTTGAACTAATATAACAGAACGATGTGTAACATTAAAAGTAGGCGAAACAAAATTTCGTTTCGATGTATTAGTTCATACCAGCGTTGTAAATCCCCATTAGTTTAAGAAATAAATGTTACAGTACCGCTTGTTGTGCAAGTGTGATTTTATAATAACAACCTGCAGCTAATATAAAATTATATTAATACAAAATGGAGAGCAATCGCGTAAAAATGAAAGAGCTCGGTCGTCCATTACATTCGTAATGCTTCAGCTGTATTTCTCAATTTTTTCAGGGAAACTAACATGAAATTTGATTCCGAATAAATATTCTTTGCGACCATTAAAAAGTGCACGCATTATATTATAATTACTTCGTGTTATTATTATTAATAAATAATTAAAAATCGAATTGTACTGTCAATTTTATTTCTGAAAGATTTAGGGATTTACAACTCTGGTTCATGCATACAAGGAATTCTATCATTTGGTTCATTCATTGGTATTCGAGGGTTCGAGCATTCGGTTTCATGAACTGATGCAATTTCGTGTTTAATGTTTTTTTATAAAACACTCGTAAACAGTCCTAAATCCAATATCGATCCACAATCTCGATCATGCATTGGAGATTCGTAAATACGATTGGAGTGGTTACTGGGCTTTCGATAAAGCAAAAAACAATTTCCGCCGCGATAAGCGAGAGACTGCGGCCTGAAAATTCCGCGCAAAGCCCGGAAACGTGTGGCTCGAAGAGCGCGCGAGATTACGAGGCGTAACGAAAATAAAAAAATAAAAACACTCGGATGGTGTCGATAGATCGATACGCAAAGGGCGTAACAGACTGTCTGGAATGCAAGAGTGTGAAGACAGGTAAAGTTCCGCGTAGGCACGTCGGGCACGCACCAAGGGAGCTTTACCGGTTACGTCCAACGCGATCTGGCGCTAACCAGCTGCGTAATCACACCCTACCGCTCGTACCTCGGTCAGGTGAAACACACGCGGCTCGGAACCTGCGTGCCAAGTTGGCCGTAACCGCGTGTCACGCGTGTCGCCCCCGTAACACTTCGATACGGAGAAAGAGTAAATAAAAAACAAAGCTGAGTCGCGCGGTGATTTAATCTGCTGTTATGCCGATTATGTGTTGCGTACCTTCACCATGTTTCCCTCGTGAAGTTCGCCCAGCGATGGCCTCTTGGCTCTTCTGCTTAATCTGGAATACATTGAAAAAAAGAAGAGTAAGAATATTTATTAGCGATTAATTTAACGTGAGGTCTTGAAAAAAAAAAAATATATATATATATATATGTCGCGCTTTTTAATTTTACTGAGATTATTATATTTCTAAACAAAAAATTACTTACAAAAAAAATCTTTTCAAAAATATTAAATTTCAAAAATAAATCTTTTCAAAAATATTAAATTTCAAAAATAAATCTTTTCATAAATATTATTAATTTTACTGAGATTATTATATATGGAACGAAATTCTTGAAGCGAAAAGACGAAGCTAAATTTGTGTAAAAACAAATTGAACGTGTAATTTAGAAGGCAATGCAGAAATTATTTTTTATGTTTCACTTCGGGCTGATCTTATAATTGATCGGTGACTCATTGTTCAACGACACGTGGCGGTTGGAGAACCTGTGAGTCGTCTTCTGAATTTAGAACCAAGAGACAGGTTTATAGAACGCACGTGTATTTTTTTTTCTTTTTTTCAGGGAACCTTGAATTGTTCCATAAGTTCAGCGCGTAATTTGTTTTTTTTTCGGAGGCGCGAAATTGAATCGGATTACCTGTAATGATCGAGACGTGGGACGACGTCCCACAGCCCATTTACGTTCAGCGTCATCGGCGATCGTTTGCTGTTGAAATGATTCTGCGCGTTCGGATCGCCATCCCCGTTGCTGCTCGTGTATTTGTCCTCCATGCCGGCAATCCTGCGGGATCAACGAGAAAGACAAGTCTTGAAAATATTTCCAACATTAGATGCTTCCCCGACGAGTGACGGAGGCCTGACTGAAAAAAAAACTTCCTCAAGGTATAGCGAACGAACGTCGAGCATTTAATTTCTTGGCTGGCGTTTCTGTTATCGCTGCTTCAACCTGTATTTATTGTACTTCGCATTTTCCAGACACGCACGTGGGCTTGAAAAAAAAAAAAAAAACAAGTCAAGTTCAACTCGGCGAGACTCAACATGGGGCCAATTGAACTTGGGTTGTGTCAACTAAAAATCGTTTGGTTCAATCAAACATTCGCGGCAAACAAATGAGGTCTGCCAATCTCCCAATTATACGTTGTTTACAAATTCTACTTTGCGTTCTTTTAATTTTTATCTTTTTTTCCAGCTCTGAACTCCGAGGAGTCACCGCATATATTTCGTTATCGATCGATGACGCCGACGGGGCAACGAAGTATCATCGCAACGGGAAGTCCTCGCCGGAAGCCTTTCGCCACTTTTTCAAGAACACAGCGCGCAGACCTCCACAACTGAGTCTTCGGATCGATCCGAACGCAATCTCGATTCATTGAGAAAGATGCATAGCGCAATACAAAGCTCCGACTACGCGTTATCGTCGAATAAATTAAGGCAAAGTGCCACCGAGGTGTGATTAACGGCAAACGGAGCGCCGGACGAATTTAATAATTATACAAAAAAATTAGAAAACAGAACAGATTCGAGAATTCTCTCACTCTCTCGGAATTTCTGAATCTGCATTGGGAAAAGCTCGGAATCTGCATTCGGAACGCGTGAATCATTCTCGATTCGAGGAATTATTTTCAGTCCGGTTTTACTAAAACGCCGTCAGCGTTCCTATCCAGAATTAGTGGCGACGAATCGAGCAGTAAAAAGTCATCTTTCCGGCTACTCAGCTTGAAAATTGCTTCAATTCCATCCGACAGCTTCGGAGTGTCAATCCCAAAATTGGCTTCCCCGTCGTGCCCGGCGAATTCCGCAGGAAGACGCGAGCTTTCCACGAGCTACGCAGCACGCGACGGATGCCACGCGGTGGTGACGGACCTCATCGTTTTCCGGACCAACTTGTGTAATATCCGCGAGATTTTTCCGCGCTCGTTCGTCGCCCTCGCTACTCGCTGGCTTCAATCCCAGATTTAATTTGGTGCCCAGGACGAGTGAAGTCGTTTGGGGCTGGCGATGAGAGTGGCGCCTGAAAGTTCCATTCATCGCCACGAAGAAGATGAGGAAGAAGAAGGAGAAGAGGAAGAAGAAGAAGAAAAAGAAGAGGAAGAAGAATAAGAAGAAGAAGAGGTAGATGAAGAAGAAGAAAAAAGAAGAAGAAGAAGAAGAAGAAGAAGAAGAAGAAGAAGAAGAAGAAGAAGAAGAGACGAAGAAGAAGGAGAAGAAGAAGAAGAAAAAGAAGAGGAAGAAGAAGAAGAAGAAGAAGAAGAGACGAAGAAGAAGGAGAAGAAGAAGAAGAAAAAGAAGAGGAAGAAGAAGAAGAAGAAGAGGAAGAGAAGAAGAAGAAGGAGAAGAAGAAGAAGAAAAAGAAGAGGAAGAAGAAGAAGAACAAGAGGAAGAAGAAGAAGAAGAAGAAGAGGGAGAAGAAGAGGAAGAAGAAGAAGAAGAAGAGGAAGAAGAAGAAGAAGAAGAGGGAGAAGAAGAAGAAGAAAGAGAAGGAGAAGATGAAGAAAAAGGAGAAGAAGAAGAAGAAGAAGAAGAAGAAAGAAGAAGAAGAAGAAGAAGAAGAAGAAGAAGAAGAAACAAAAAGAAAAAGAGGAGACAAATTTCACTCGAAGATCGCCGACGTCGTCGCCTCTACCGCCGCCCAGTATCATCTGTTTCCACCTATACAGGAAGGTGAAGCGCGAGTTTACTGCAAACTGCGTGCGGCGCGCTCGGACGGTCGAAGGAGCCGAGGCGATAAAACGAGTGCGTAACGATGATGCACGTCCGCGTTGACCCAATAAACAATCCGGGTCTCGCGAAGGTTTCGCGTTCGCGGGTGGAAAGCGGGTGGGAAATTGTATCGGGTTGTTATTTCGAACGAGCGCGACGACCACGACGACGATGGCCGAGAAAAAGACGTTGTGCAAGTGTGGCCACACTCCGTGGGCGTTCGCGCTAACGCCGAGGCTAATCACGATTGTTCGATCGATTAATTATACCGCGTGGGAAAATTATTGGCCACCCTGGGAGAGAGGCGATTGATTTATTTATTTTTGCATTGATTAATCGAAATCAATATCGAGCCAAAATCCCAAAACGTGTGTTTTGAACTGTTGAAAAATGATTCTGATAAAAAATTAAAGAAGCTCTTTTACGTAAACTGGTGCGTGATATTTAATACACAATTGAGGTATAAGATCAAAGTAATGAGACGAAATTATAGGAAAATTTGTAATTTTGCTGCTCTACTGTGTTAAACTTAATATATTAGCTGACGAATTAAATTTCGGGTGTCGACGAAACCTCGATTTTCTTTTTCATCGCTCCAAATAGAAGCGGGTTTAAATCGATCGATCGATCAGACTCGCGCCAAAAGCCCAAAACGCGTGTTACACGTGACAATCGTTGGCGCGTTCTCGAGTGTCGATGAACCCTCGACGCCGATGCGCGACGCTCACGTACGGTATTTTTTTTTTTTTTTTTCGCTGCACTAAAGAGCCGTGCACACAACGTGCGGGATAGGAGCAAAGTCGTTGCGTCACACACGCGATTCACACTCGCCGTGACCTTGGCCGTGAGCCACTCGCGTTCTGGCTATTCTAGTTGCCGTTACACCGCGGTGATAAATATTCCCGGCGCGTTTAACCCTCGAATTTCGGGCTTTTGGGCTTTGACTCCATCGAGCACGTGCCGAGACTTTTTGTTTTTGTCATTAATAGACAGATGTGAGATTGAAATGGCGAACGAAACGCGAGGATTATTCGTAAGTACGTTGAGCTAGGTCGGCCACTCTGAGTCACATTGAGATGACACGTGACACTGATGTTAATGAGCAATTTTGCAATAATCTTCGGAAACGAAACATTTCTTGCGAGAAAAAGTTCCCTTAAAAATAAGAAATGACGGCAACGATACCAGTGGCCACTTTTGCACCGTACGTATAAAAAATGTGAGAAAAAATGTTTTTTTTGTAAATTAAAACGATTATCCAAAAAATCAGTGGTTCAAATAATCTCGCGTTTTCGGTGTAAAGAATCATTTTTCGCGTTTTTCTCGCGGAATAAACGATTATCCAAAAAATCAGTGGGTACAACAATCCAGCATTTTCGATGTAACAAATCGGTTTTCGCGTTTTTCTCTTCGAATTTTTTATCTTTCGGGCAAACAACGCTGCTTTCTGGAATCAGCGGGAAACTTATTGCTATCGGATAGGTTTTTCAAACTTTACGAAACCGATTTTTTCGTAAGACAAGTTTTTACGAGGCAATTTTCGACTTGAAAATCCGGTGAAAAATTCCGAAATCAAGATACCGCGTTCCGCCTTGCCCGGTATTCTCTTCGTTATAGAGTTTTCTTTCGAACGACGGAAGAAAATCTAAGTTCGATCTGTAAAAAAAAAAGGAATCTCGATTTTAGTGAGGTGACATCTGGGCAAAGCGCGCGTATCGCCTAGTTAATATAAATCAGGCGAATGCCACGCGATGGTACAACCAGTGCGCCGCGGCGATTATCGTAAACCAGCTGGGCGCGTGGGAAGTCTTGAGAAAACTTTGGCGCCTCTCGGCGAGTTTCGAGCGCTGCGGATTCCGAAAATCGATTAATGTCTCGAGTGTGTTTTGGACACCGATGAATAATCTCGAGCGAAATGTGTACCGATCGGGCTGACACACGATCGAGCCGCTTCCAGGTACCGTGTTGACTTTCGAGCTTCCGGCACCTCTCGGCCCGCGCGTTTCGTCTGCCAAGCCAAATAAATCTCTTAGCGCGAGCGCCGAGATCGAAAAACCCTCGCGAGCTCTGAACTTGGTCCCCATAATTTGCCCCGAGAATTCGCGAACTCGCCGGCCATATAGAATTGGCACTCGGCGGCCGCGTACTTTTCTATTTCGGGCCGCAGGCGCCACTTAAAATCGCGTCCGGTGCGCCGAGTTGCGAAATTATATATAGCTATATCCGGTGCGTCGCTCGGCTCCGGAAAATTCGAAATTCCGAAACACTTTTCGGCGAAACCGATGAACGCGGTCCGGTGATTTGAAAAAAATCGAAACACTGCGATTTACTCGAGTGGAATAAATGAATTTGCTCACAAATTGGGTCAAATGAAATGTGCAAAATTTCATGGTTTCGAGGAAAATGCGGATTTCTCGAAAAAAAATCGAGCTTTTGTGAAAGAAATATTGTTGCACTATATATATATTTTTCTCACTACTTAAAAAAATGCTGCAGTTTTAATTGGAGTTTATCGTTTTTTTGTCGGCGACAACGGTGACTTTTAGCACGCGACAAAAATGCAAATTTCCGCCAAATATTAAATCAGTAAAAATACGAATTATTGCGTTACATATTTTTTCGTCACTTCTGTAAAAAAACGACGTTGGAGGTTTAGTCGGGGTATTTCGCTTTGTTATCGACAAAAACGGCGACTTTTGGCACGCGACAAAACATGCAAATTTCAACCAAAAGTCGAATCACTAAAAATGTTTAAAAATGTGTTTATAATTCGAACATTTTAGATTCGAGGGGAATCAAAAAAATTGTCACCTGTTTTTTTTCTTTTCCAACGAAGCAAAGAAAAATTCACGAAACTCGCGGCTCCCGACTTCCGGCTATCGTTGCGACGGCGTCACAATCGCGCATTATTATGTCACGCGTACAAATTTGCGTGGAGACGCGCGATTATCTCTCACTCGAGTCGGCGAACTCGTGCGTACGAAATACAAGAGCGTAGTCGCGCGCGCGGCCGAAGCGACAACAATCTCGCGATTGCAGCGAGCGAGGCAATGAAACGACCATCGATCATCCCCCTTCGTCGAGGTCGAGGCGCGGCGGCGACGCGTGGACAAACTTCGACGACGCTGGCGAGACGCGCTACGTCGTTGCTGCGGAGATCAATTAGCCGATGAATTGGGGGCCACGAACTGCGCGTATTTCTTTATATTTCTCGTGTTGGAAATTTACTCCTATTTATTTACTTTTGTTTATTTATCTATCCATCAATAACCAATTTTTTCAAATTAATATTGCACACCGATATGTTTTTTTTTCACACAGAAAAGTTATTTATTTGTTTATTTACTTATAACCAATTTTTCCATTAATTTTATTCCCATATTTTTTTCACACGAGACAAAACGACGCTGAGCGAAAAATCTGCGAGCGCAGGATCGACGATCGCGGATCGTCCTAATTTATTCATTCATTTATTTATTTATTTATTTATCAATAACCAATTCTCGAATTAATTTTATGTTCAATTAATTTCTTTTTAATTTTTTTTCACACGAGACGAAACGACGGTGAAAAAGATGAGCGAGCGCGGAGGATCGACGATCGCGCGGCGTCGTCGCCCGCCACTCGCTAAGTAGCCGCGCGGCGCTGACTGCGCGGTCGAACCCTCGGAGCGATCGGAAACTTTCTAAAAAGCTGTGGGCCGCGCGAGCGTCGACGTAGCGCCGAGTCCGCAGGACGCGACGACGGCGCGCGCGCCGCCCTCGCGCATCCCGGAACCCCCGGTTCGAGGCTTCCCGACCCGCGGGGGGAGACGTCGACGATGCGTGGATCGTCGACGTCTTCCTCGATGCCGCGCCGCGCCACTTCGGGGGGGTGGAGCGGAGAGAACAAAAAACCACCACGCGGTCGTCACCGCACGGAAAAAGATTCTCGCGATGCTTTTTCCCCACTTGGCTGCCGTGAATCCGATATCTCGAACAGTGGATTTTTTAACACGATTTTTCGATGAGTCGGGAAATCGCGATGCTCTTTAACACGACTTTTCGACCAGTTTGAAAATCGCGATGTTTTTTCCTCCACTTATTGGCCGCCGTGACTCGGATATCTCGAACGATGGATTTTGTTTTAATTCGACTTGTCGATCGGTCGACAAATCACGAGATTTTCGCGATAAGGATTGTAGCTTCTTATGAATCTCGTAACTGATTTCGTGAGATCGAGAATCACGATTTGAGCTCGAGATTACGATCTACCTTCCGGGCAAAATTCTCGCTGTACTTAGGTATCGACAAAACGCGAATCGCGTGTTTTGCAATTCGTCTCGAATAAATATAAAATAAAGAGGCCTCGAAACGTGAGTTAATTTTTGGTTCAATTGTAATTCGAGTTCGAGCAGATCGAATGCGTTTTCGAGGCTGCGACAATTGCGAGGAAAATCGTTTTAATGCTATTATTTCAATTAAATAAAAAATATGTCATAAATATTTGTACAAAAAATAATTAATGAACATTAAAAAAATAATATTTAATAGACATTAAATATTGAACCATAATCGTGAAACTACACAAAAATTTCAAAGTCTATAAATATTTTGCGACTTTTTTCCCTAGATACAAATTTCTCTCGTACCTTAGGATCAACGAGGCTTTCCTCTTGGCGCTCATCGCGAAGTCGTGTGCGAAAAAAAAGAAAATAAAAAAAAACGATTATTACTGAATGGATCTTCGAGTGTCGATGTTCCGGATGAAACTGGTTGTCGTTCAAGGTGGCCGTGTGCGACGATGACGATCGCGATCGATCGTAATTAACGACGAGTTCCTCCCACGTCGCGGATATATCACAACAGGCGGTAGTTTTTGCTCGTTCAATTCATCTCGCGTAAAAAATCCATGTGATTAACTCGAGCAACTTGACGACGGATCTGTCGTGAAATTTCGCCGGCGATATTAAACGGCTGCGGTGTCGGACCAACGAGAGACGAACCGCATTTTCGCGGCGAACTTTTACAACGGACCGCAAAAATCGTCGATCGCGATACACACGCGGTGATATATCGGGATCTCCCGACGTGTGCAATAAGCGCGAGGAAAAGCGGAGGCGCGGAACCCGCTCGTCGTTTCGAGCGAGACTATCACCTCGCCGCTATCTACGCTTCAATATATATCCGAAGTAGGTACTTTCGAGGCTCTCTCACTCCCTCGGTGTCTCCTCGGTGTCTCCACGCAAGTTGCGGACACGCGCGGCCTGCCGCCGTTCGCGCGCGACCGTGGAGTCATTCATCGCCAGTCTCGCCGGGAAAAGAGACTCGTTTCGACTCATTTGTGGAAATCAATTTTATTCGAATTTTTGAAGATTTCGTTTCAGATTTTTTAGATACGGATTTCAGATTCTTTTCGAAAAAGATTTTAGAATATGCTAAAATGAGTTTAGAATTTTCTAAAACGACTTTAGAATTTTCTAAAACGATTTTAGAATTTTCTAAAACGACTTTAGAATTTTCTAAAACGATTTCAGAATCTTCTAAAACGATTCTAGATGATTCTAAAATGAAGTTAGAATTTTCTAAAATTATTCTAAAACTTTCTAAAATGTCTAGAATTTTCTGAAAATTATTTTTAGTACTTTTTTTAAATTTTACTCTTCATATTTTTAGTTTTTTTTTCGCCGGTCTTTTTTGTAATACATCGTTTTTTTTCGTTATCAGTCACTCTCCGAATTCGCGTGCAGGAGGACGCGCCGCGGTCACTGCATCTCCCGGCAATTCACTCGTCACTGTTCGCCGCATCGCCCGCGACAAGCTGCACCGGGACGCAGCCGCGATCGCTCGTCTTGTATCGCGCGAGCGGCAGATCCCGAGAGCGAGATAATGAGAAACTCGTGTCTTCTTAACCGCGCGCGATTGTTCGCTCGTCGGACGGCTCGCGGGACTTCGCAGTGAGAATTTTTCAACGCCCGAGGAGACCGGAAGTTCGATCGCGCTGAATTCGCCTCACCGCGTCCACGTGGCCCTCATAGAGCGTCAAACCGCGGCGTCTCGAAGTAATTTTTTCCCTCCTTTTCCTGCGCTTCGCGTTTTAAATAATTAAGCCGGGTCATTAACGCGTGAAACTCGCGCGCGACATGTGCAGGTAGAGGCTCGACGCTCGCGCGTTGATACGCGCAGCGAGCTCGCGATAATCAAACGCGCATTGCCGATCAGGTCGTTAACGATAGCCCCGCGCGACTCTCGATGCTCGTGCATCGACTCATCGTCTAATAGCCCCGCGTATTGTCTGCACCGTCGCGGCAACACGAGATTCCGCGGGGTTGATAAGAATTCACACGGGGTCTCGCGACTCCGACGAGATCGAGCGATACACTCGTCTGATCCATTTTCTCGTGCGAAAGTCATCGGTGCAGCGTCGATTAACCCTTTTTCTACAATGTTTCTCGCTCGCGAGACATCTGTAGAAAATCTGTAACGTTAAATCGAGCCCAACTTGGGCCCGATTTAGCGCTACAGATTTTCTACCAGGCCTGTTGATTCATCGTTCGCGCTGCTTTTTACGGCAACGGTGGTACAGTCAAATAAATAAATAAATGACGTCAAATAAATGAATAAATTACGTCAAATGAATAAATAAATGACGTCAAATTAATAAATAAATCGGCAAATAAATAAATAAATCGGCGAATAAATAAATAAATCGACAAATAAAAAACAGTCGCGAGGGATGAAAAATGTCGCAGTACCTCCGTATTTATTCATTCTGCGAACACTCGAGACCGCGAAGTCCGTGTGAGCAATGACTAACAACTGAATTACACGAACTCTGCAATTCGAAATGTTCTCTATAAGTGTGAACCGGTATATAAATTTCGTTGGCGTTTATCGGAAGAGGATATCGCGATTAAATCGACAAACATTCAGCTGGAGGACCGATATTTTTTTGTTTTGTCGACGCTGATCCGGTTCAGCAGACAGTCACATTATTCGTGGTGAGTCGAGATATCGTTGTGTCTACGAGTTTTTTGATATTTTTTTAAGCCTTGGCTGCCCGTTTTAGCCGAACCAGCCAGTCGTTTCTCGACGCATAGGTGAGCAACTTTTTATCCAGACAGCTCGTAATCGCCAAAACTAAATTTACAGTTATTCTCGCTCGAATCTCTCGCAAAGATTCGCGGAGCATCCTTCAATGTTCTTCGAAACGTTTGACGAGGAACGTTACAAGGGAGGAAAGTGCAACTTTTCACCGAGTGTGAAGTTTGATGCCCGAGCGAAACGAGGGTAGAAATTCACACGAGATGAAAAGTTGCACTCCTCCCATGTAGCATACTATACTTTTCTCCCGATTTCGCTAAAAAATAACCACATTTCGTGTGTGCAACGAGGATGGAAAATAAGCTCATTTTTGACAAATGACGACACGCATGCGTAGTACGGTTTTCATTACTCCCGCGCGGGCAGGAATGAGCTGAGTACCTCCCTAAGGAGGTAATGAAAGCAGACTGCGCATGCGTAAGTCATGTGTAAAAAATGAGCGATTTTCCGCCCGCGTTGCGGACACGAAATGGGGTTATTTTAGCGGAGTCGGGAGAAATAGTACATTACGTTACAAGGGAGGAAAGTGCAACTTTTCACCGAGTGTGAAGTTTGATGTCCGAGCGAAGGGAAGGCAGAAATTCACACGAGGTGAAAAGTTGCACTCCTCCCATATACCGTACTATACTTTTCTCCCGATTACGCTAAAAAATAACCACATTTTGTCTGTGCAACGAGGATGGAAAATAAGCTCATTTTTGACAAATGACGACACGCATGCGTAGTACGGTTTTCATTACTCCCGCGCGGGCAGGAATGAGCTGAGTACCTCCCTAAGGAGGTAATGAAAGCAGACTGCGCATGCGTAAGTCATGTGTAAAAAATGAGGGATTTTCCGCCCGCGTTGCGGACACGAAATGGGGTTATTTTAGCGGAGTCGGGAGAAATAGTACATTACGTTACAAGGGAGGAAAGTGCAACTTTTCACCGAGTGTGAAGTTTGATGCCCGAGCGAAGCGAGGGTAGAAATTCACACGAGATGAAAAGTTGCACTCCTCCCATATACCGTACTATACTTTTCTCCCGATTTCGCTAAAAAATAACCACATTTTGTCTGTGCAACGAGGATGGAAAATAAGCTCATTTTTTACAAATGACGACACGCATGCGTAGTACGGTTTTCATTACTCCCGCGCGGGCAGGAATGAGCTGATTACCTCCCTAAGGAGGTAATGAAAGCAGACTGCGCATGCGTAAGTCATGTGTAAAAAATGAGGGATTTTCCGCCCGCGTTGCGGACACGAAATGGGGTTATTTTAGCGGAGTCGGGAGAAAACATATATAATAACTAGCGGATGTTTTTTGCCCACCATACGATTATCCTTCGTTGAAGCATTTTTTTTTTTTTTTTTTTTTTTTTTAACCGCGAACGTACCTTGATATTCCGGTAGAGCGATGTGCTTGAACGTCAAACAAAACGATGTCTCACGATACTGAATCGAGATATCGGAGAAACTGAGTCGAGACGTGCTCCCTTGTCAGCATCGCGCTGGCCACTAACACGCGTTCGTCACGAAATCCAACATATATACCAGGCCGCGGCCGTTCCCACAAATTGACGACCCCCATGCACCACTATTGAGTTACTTAACCCCCGGGTGAACTTTTGCGTTCGGACGGCCGAGAAGCAACAATGGCGCGTAAGTCGGGGATTCGCGCGCGAACCGCGCGAGCGAGACGCACCGCGATGTCAATCAGATCCCCGCGTCTGATGCGTGTATAGCGAGAGAGATTTTTCGGGGCATCGTCCAGGCGATCGCGTCTCGCGCGTTCCGATGCGATAAAAAAAACCCACTGCGGTCGTTGACTAATTGGTGGTGAAGGGTTTCGGCAGAGGAACGGTCGATGAAATGAAAATCCAGATTTTACGTTTCGGCTCCGATTTGAGCCCTCTTCAGAAGTATATTTGGCCAATCTATAAAATTAGTTACAATTCCAGTGGATGATGTGATACAAAAATATTATTAATAATCTATTATAAATTTGTTATTCAGAGTTTTACATCAAGTGACTCACCAATGCGCCTCAAACAATAGTGCATTTCAGCAATCCCCAGGACGCTTACCGATCGTCGTTACGTCTGTATTTTTTCGAACTGTCGTCGATATATTTCGATTCTCGGTGTCTTCGATTCTGCGACGGATACAGTGAACTCCAATTCGGACCGGACCAGGTCTGCACCAAAAAACTTGACGCAATAAAATCTCTACACGGAACAATGTTTCCATTGTTCCGTGTAGAAACTTTCCGACTAGAGATTTTATTGCGTCAAGTTTTTTGGTGTAGACCTGGTCCGGTGCCCTCCAATTCAATAATAATAATACTTTTACATTTATTTCGTACTCTTCGTGGTGGAAAATCCGTGATGTTTCATTAGCCCGACTGTAAGGCCTGCGCAGGCCCCCGATTAGGGCCTGACCAGGGCCCGACTAGGCCTGACCACGTTTTAATCGCGGTTGCATTGGCCCGAACAGGGCCTGACCTGAGCCTGACAAGGGCCGCATTGGCGTAATTATCGCCTGACAAGGGCCGAATGTAATGCTACGGATTTTCTACTAGAGCCGGGATGAAACCACCCTGAAGAGCACAAATGCACCATGATAAAATACAACGGTTTACGGTTTACGGTTATTTACAGAGGCGCCGGTCAGCAGTGGCTCGTGCGCGAAAGAGGGAGAAATTGCGGGCAAAAAAGCGAAAAAAAGCTCAACATCACTGGACATGGCCAGATCTTCAATGAGATTCTCAATTGAAGACCGAGGCACGTCCGGATTAAACTGCGTCCCGGCGTGAGGCCGCGCAACTCGTTTCTCGGAGATGAGAGTCGCGAGATAGAGACAGAGAGAGAGAGGCGAGACTCTCGCGCGCGTGCATCATCGTCATCCTCGTTCCCGCGCGACAGTTGGCATAGCTTTAAACTGCTTCGCCTTCTCGCAAACTGTTTATACGCTAATCGCTTCCTTGATTTTTCGAGGGACTCGCGCGACGCATGCAGAACCATTTAGCGCGTTATACGCGTCGGGGCGAAAATACGTGAGACACGCGCGGGCTACCCTATGGGAAGGTTTTGGCCTCGTGAGATCGCATGTCCTTTGAAAGGTAGAAATATTTTCGAAACTGTGACGATGGTTGAAGCTGATGTAAAAAAAAAATTGTTCGTTGTATTTGAACACTTATTTTGGTATTTTAATTGCAACGTTTTTGAGAATCGGGAGTCGGTAGTAACTTTTTTTTTTTTTTTTTTTTTTTTCAAGACCGGTTTCACCTTCCGGCGACAATAAAACGTTATCATCCGGTGATTTTTCACCGCCGATACCACCGCCGATAACATCAGTAAAAAGTGGATAATTCGTCACGACAAAGTTGCAGAGTTGATTGTTTCTCCACGTGGATTGCGCAAAGAGTGCTGAAAGTTTGCGGAGACATAGTGTTCGCTCTTCGCTTTGTTTCAATTTACTTGTTCTTTACCGATTTTGCGAGCGTACACGATTTGAATTAAAAAATAAATTAAAAAATATTAATTGAGAAATTCAATCAAAAGATTAATAAAAAAATTAATTGCAAACGATAAATTGAGAAGTTCATTCAAAAGATTAATAAAAAAATTAATTGCAAACGATTCATTGAGAAACAAATTGTGAAATCTCGATCGAAGTTTTTATTTTAATTGGTTCAGCGTAGACTCTCGATCTCGCAAATCGATTCACGTTACACCCGTGTCGAGCCTCATTGACTTCGCCCGATCCGAATAAATCCTTCTCGGTGGACCGAGAACTGCAAATTCGAACTCGCTGCTCCCCCGTCGATTCCGACTGCGTCTCGCCCGCCCCGAAAATTCCTCTCAATCGAGTGTAAACACGGCGAATCCGCGATTGAAATCGATTTGGTGTTGCGCCGAGACGTCCGAGAGACTCGGAGCGTTCCGACGTACGGGAATAGAACAGCGACGAGCGGAGGTTGCGGAGGAAACTGTGCGGGCAGTTAGTCTCGGTTAGTTGACCATCAACTGTGACTTCTGTCAGTCGTAAAACATACAACCGACGACGACTTTCCGGGAATACTGAAAGCTGCAACTGTCACGGCGACGTGACAATTGTCAATGCTACGTTTCGCCCTCCGTGTGTAAAACACTCGTCCAAACTTTTTAACTGACGTTTGCCGGTCGCTGCGGCATATGTAAGATCGAGCGAATGGTAATTGCGACGTAGCGCGTGAGTGATGCTGCTGCTGCCGCACGGGCGACCCGTGTTTTTCCTACTCGTTAAGCGCGCCGAGGAAATCCAAATTAGCATCTTTGTTGCGAGCGTTAAACGATTGCCCAAGACGTTCGCTTTTAAGTCGATCGAAAAAAATGGAGAAAAAAAGAGATATAAATTGTACGTTATGTCATGTGAACTACTTGTGCTCGTGCTTACGGCGAACACAGCGATTTCCGTACCAGCGTTCATATGACCAATGACCAATGACCTCACAATAATTACCAAAAGCGACCTCACGAAAATTACAAAGATCGACCTCACGAGAATGATCAAAATCGACCTCACGAGAATGATCAAAATCGACCTCACGAGAATTATCAAAATCGACCTCACGAGAATGATCAAAATCGACCTCACGAGAATTATCAAAATCGACCTCACGAGAATTATCAAAATCGACCTCACGAGAATTATCAAAATCGACCTCACGAGAATTATCAAAATCGACCCCACGAGAATTATCAAAATCGACCTCACGAGAATTATCAAAATCGACCTCACGAGAATTACTAAGGTCGACCTCACGAGAATTATCAAAATCGACCTCACGAGAATTACTAAGGTCGACCTCACGAAAATTGCCAAAATCGATCTCACGAGAACGATCATAATCGACGTCACGAGAATGATCAAAATCGACCTGACGCAAATGATCAAAAGCGATCACCACGCGCCAATCTCATCCATCCCAGGAGCGCGACCACCTCCGCCAACCCGAACCGCATCGAACCCTCATATTTGCCTATCGCTCGCGCCTCATGTCGCGCGCAACTCCGCCAAAGCGTTAGAACCGGTAGCGGCTCGTCACCGTTCGTCATTCCTCTAAGACCGCATGCTACGCTAGACAAACCGGCGGTGCTCGCGCGAGGTCGTCATTAGCACCGTAACGTCAGATTTTCTCCCGTCGAAACCTCGCTTTGCGCCACAATTGCGCAATCGCGTTTAACACACATCGTCGGAGTCACAAATAATTTCGATACTTCGGATCGAAACCGACCGAAAATCCACGATCGGCGCGGGAGCTTTGGGATCGACGGCTCGAGCTTCGCGAGGCTGCGTTTCTAATATCGGACTCGATCGCCCGGACCGATAAGTCCACCCTTATATATATTATCGTTACTATTATTGTTATTATTATTATTCAACTACCGCATATCGAACGAAGAGACGACTGTTTAATTAATGAAAACGTCAGAACGCGCGTCATAGTTGGACGGTTCTCGCAGATTTATCTGTCAGATAGGCGACGCTCGCGCTCGCGATACCCGACTATCTCAAATCGATATGGAATTTAAGGGTGGGGGTTGATGATGATAGTTGTTACGCAATTCGACTCCAGGCCGATCGAGCTCGTTGGCACTGATCCCGAGCAACTATATGTCGTGTCCGCTGTATAATTTTCGATCCGACTAACGAACAATCGGCAAGTATATAACGATCGCGATTAATTAACCTTCGGGGCTGCGCGTCGTCCTTGGATTTGAGCTGCGACACCGAGAATAATATTAACCCACTTTGGAAACTCGTTTTCGACGTCATTCGTATTATTCAAAGGAAAAATCATCACTGCGAGCCGGTCGAAGCTTTTTTTTCCAAATTTCTAGGAATATTTTCGTGAATTTGTCTATTTATAGGAATTAAATCAACACGACCTGAAATTAAGTCGTCCAACTTGCCATCAGTCCGTTACTAACCCACTCAGCGGACGCGATCGAGTATATATAATTTGACGTAAACATAATAATTTTCGTGTAAATAAAAAAGCACTTAAGGCAATTAATAGCGAGATAATAGATCGACGCCCGCGGCTCGCTGCCCTTGAACTTGGGTCGCGGCGCTCCGAATCTAATACGAAGTTAGATAATTCGGCGCGTTATTACGGTGATTAGGTGATTACGTGTAATGAGATAGGCGGATCACGCAATAAAGCAATAATTCTCATCGCAATCTCGGCAGGAAGTCTTTATTTTGATTTCGCGAATGTCTCGTCATTAACGGCCGAGATTATCAGCGAATAATGCGAATAATTGCTGGGAAAACATTTTTTGAATGCACAGCGAGAGCAGCGTTGACGGTAAAAAAATTCGATTTAACATTTTTTTTTATTTCCATTTGGCTACAAACTTGTTATACATCGAATGTCGAAGCTCGTTTTACGACTAGCCGAGTCGTGTCGAAATTTTTTTCCTCGAACAATTGCCGATATTCTGCTTCAGAGCTCAGAGTCGAGCGCGCTAATCGCCCGAGCAAAGCGATGTGTCAACTCAGCAGGAAGTCCACAATGCACCGATCTTCCTTTCCTCGTCTTATTATTTTCCTTAATTCATCCGTGTCATCATTATCGTGGTCTTGTTAGCGTCACGCCAGGCGCTGGAGAGGGAGAAACGCGCTTCTCGCGGTCGATCGCATTGAATGCGACGAACAGCCGAGTTCATTCGCGACTCGTTTAGAACGCATCGAGATGCATTCTAAACGAGAATGCATAGGCCATGCGGCAACAGCTCGTTTTGCTTCGTCTTTCGGATAGCGAAAAATTCAATCTCCCAATCTGCGCAAAATTCACGTTACGAAATTGATTTCCAATTGTAAAGGAAAATAAAAAAATAAAAAGATACAACAATCATAATTAACCGGCAATTGATACACAACTGATATAAAATTAATATACAATCAATATATTATTGTAATTCGTCCCTGAATTCACATCAGAATTTTTTCTGTCCTGTTTCCATTTAATTTTTAATCAAATTTGTTTACCGCAAAAATGTTGATATACGTAATTTATTACGATGAATAAAATATCAAACATTCAGCGGCAGAAGCAAAAATGTCGCAATTCCCGGCGTCGCGCGGCGAGCGTTTCCTCTCGGCAACTCTCGAGCCCCGAAATTCCACATGGCCTTCCAGTCGCTTACCCCGCGCGCGCGCTGCACACGGATTTTACGAGTTTTCGAGAGGACCCTAAATAGCGATCAGCCGCGGCACCGAGTTCCCTAACCGCGCGCAGCGCCGTAATAATTCGCCGTTGCGTTTACCGTGTTGCGCGACTCGCGTCAAACCGCCACGCGGGTTATGCGCGCCGGGCGTCTTCGCGAATCAAGTGATCGAAGTCAATAATTCGGCGACGCTCCGCGCGACCGACGCGCCGCCCGTCGAAATCGTCGCGGCGCTCGCTCGTCGACTTTGACGACGAATCCTCGAGGCGATTTATATTTATTGCCCTCCCGCGCTGTACCGAGAACGAGGTAGCTCAATGTGGCACAATTTCGAGTGGCTCAACAATTTCTGCCACGCACACCGAGCGAGGATGATCCCGAGCGATAAGCTTTCGCGCCACGCGAGGCGCTTGAGATTGTTAAGTATATTTGTGTTGCCTTGAGGCGGCTTGTCGAAGCCGCCTCGATGAAGCCACACGGACGCGGGGATAATAATAACAACAATAATAATAACGATAATGACGATGCGTGAGTCGTTTGCCGTGCGAGCGAGGAAATAAATCTCGTTTCAAGTTCACCGAAAATATTCGTAGGCTAATACGCTAATTACGGTGACGAACTATTCCTGGAAGGCTCTCGCGATGTCGTTAAGTGCAACGGCAAAAATTTTCTCGCGCGATGCGTGAGGCCGGCGGATGAGGATCGCGAGATTCGCGCAGCTGTGTCTGCGCTTAAAATTATAAACCGTCGATGCGGGTGTTGTCGAATTCAATGACCACGCAATTTGGGCAATTATCGTCGTTGTCAGGTTATGTCGCGTGGGACGCGCTTCGCGCATGTCTGACGAGCCGGGATTCGAAGGAGTTGCACTTTTTTTCTCGCTCGCCTCTCGTTCGGATCATTGTTTATTTTTTCGCGCTGCGAATCGCGTATTTGCATTGAATCACCGTCGCCGCGTGGTGCGACCTCCATCCTCGTGTTCTTCGACCTCCGTCGCCGCCACCGACTGTCCGCGTGTAGTTCGCACTGTTGTGCGGCAATCGCGACGCTCTTCGCGTTCGACACCCGGGAGGAATTCCCCGGCGTAACGCGGCAAATTGATGGCTTTCAGAAATAACGGGCGAAAACACTCTGGACGCGGCGAAATCATCGCTTAGTCGATCGTGACTAATCAATTTTTCTATTTCTCGTTTGGCCATCTGACCATATTAAAAATAATAACAGCAATAATATCCTGCAAAAAAAAAATATAATAATAATAATAATAATAATAATAATAATAATAATTAAGACCTCAGGAAATAAGACACAACGATACATCCGACCGGCCAAAAATGCTCGTCATCGATATTAAACATAACATTTATCTCCTCCCGATACGAAATAAAAAAATAACCTCAAAAACGTGATTCGCATACGCAGCGCAATTTGATCGCCAGGACTGGCCAAAAATTTCTCTGGGCAACGGCAGAACCGTGACGCCCTCCGATCGGGCATTTCACTTCTGCGGGCGGTCATCATTATCACCGTCCGGCCGACGTTTTTTCTCTCCTCCTCCCTCCATCTCATTTTACCGGAGAGATTCCACGCGAAACAATTTGCCAACAATTATTCCTCGAACGTGTGTGTAGCGCGTCCAGTAATTGTGGCTGCGGAGGCCGACGGCTCGCGAGGCGAACGGCGCGACGGCCCCGTCGCTTTTGTTGTGTGCGACGCCGCGGCGAACGAGGCGAGTTTTTCGCGCGCGCGCACTGGCGAGAAGCCTCCACCACCGCGGCGCAACCCGGTCCTCGCGGGATTCAACCACCGCGATCCAGTTCGAGCCAGTGCGATCCAGCGGATCCGGTAAACCACCTGGATCTCGCTGGTGCGCGTTTACAGCCGCGGCGGCTCCTCCGGGCTCCTCCCCCGTCTGCGCGCGGCCCGGCGGCGGCTCGACGCTTCTGCCTTCGGCCGTCGCGGCGCTGCTCGCCGATCATCCTCGTGCCAGGATCCTCGCGCTGCGATTCGCCCCCCGCGCCACGCGATCCTGCGAGCTCCCTCCGCGAGTGCTTCGCGGCGAGCGCAAAAACCTGTCCCAGGGCTTTCCCCGACCCCCAGATGCGTCGACCGCGTCGTCGCTGTAAACACGCGAGAGACTCGATTGATAGCTCGTGATTTATTAGCATACTCCTCTCTTTGATTTCAGCGTGTGTGCCGAGCTGGAAAGGGAAGAAGAAAACCGTGAGCGTCTCGCTCGAGCGGCCCCGGGGCTCCCTCGGGTTTTTTGTTTGCCCGAGCGAATGAATCGCTGTTAGGATTTCCTGGAAGGACTCCTCCCGGGCTTCGGCTTTGTGGGATGGAGAGAGGAATTAATAACGTCGGCCGGATGCGGCTTTCTTGGGCTACATTTTTTCTTTATTCTTTCTTTTTCGGGGCTGTTTAACTTGGAACTGACGGAGAAGGCGAGAACGCCTCGCGGCACGTTGGTTTGGCAATCGTGTTTCTCACACGTGTTGGGAAAAAAATGCACTGAAGCCTCTTGGCGTGGACTCCGTCGATTAGAATTTTGCACGAGAGCAGCTGGAGAACGTGGGTCTCGGTTATTTTCGCGGCTGAAACGAGGAGACGAAACGGGTCATTCATCGATGCTGTTGGCGTTTTATATCCCTCGCATTTCCGAAATTGTTCATCCGCGAAAATGTTATCTTTATTGCCTTCTTCGTGGCGCAGAGGACACTCATTTTTTTGTAATTTTTTTTACCCAATACTCATTAATTTACGAAGCTTGGTTATTATTTTCCACCTTTTGCTCTACGAGGGAATCGAACAGTTTTCATTTTTCCACGCTGACAGTTTCCGAATTTTCGACTGTCGAAATCGCATCTCACGTGTAGACGAAGAGCTGGAAATGCAAAACCAGCGCCTCGTCGCCGATTGCAGACCGCGTCGCGCGCGACAGCGGCGAAGACGTTAATCGGCCAAACATTTACCGCGAGGGAAGTTTGGTTTACGCGAAAGACAAGAATAGCCAATGCCGTTTCACATGTAATTTATTACATTAATAGTCGTTTGACGTAGTCTCGAGGCAACGAGACGCACAGTCGATACAATACGCCGGATTTGTCCTCGTTGCCCGGCGCAAATATACGCACAGGTGGTTTCAATTACGCTCTCTCTCTCTCGCTCGCGCTCGCAGTTATGCCTCCTCGGTGGTTTACGAGTCTGGATTAATCGCTCGGTATCTCGTAAACACATATACATACATATATACATAGATACATTTATATCTTCCTTTTTTATATTATTATTTTCTTCGATAACATATAGCGTTACGACGACGCGGCGCGACGTAACGTAGTAGTACGTGCCGATAAATCGCGAACGGCAGATCGCGTGCGCGCGGCGATGCGCACTATTTGAATGCGCGTGTTCATTTTTCATTTTTCGTCCCCTTCGAAAATAAATAATTACGACCGATTGTCGTACGACGATAAATATCTTCAAACTCTTGCGACATTCGTGCATTATTTTCAAGCCATTTCCGAGAAAGGAGTGACGATATTTCGCAAGCGTAACGATTCATAATCACTCGAAAAAAAAGAAAAAAAAAGGTTCGGCAGAATATTAATTTCATTCAAATGTTGCGCATCGCCGGGCGATCGAACCGCGCGAATTACTCGCGTAAAATCATCGATACGTATACACCGAGTATATCAGTTCAAAGTATATTAATATCAGTATAGAAAATGAGTATACGATTATCGTTTAATCCAACGTGATTTTTTTGTTTTCTTTCACAATATTATATTGGTATAGGTATTTCATCACATTTAATGTCACCGTTCGATGTTTCCTGTCCGACGCGCAGACGTGTCGCGGGGGGAACGCAAGAAGTGGTGGGGAAAGCGAATGTCGAAAGTTCTTCGTGGTCTACGCGGGTTATATATGATACAATTATAGAGAGCTCGATAGCTACGAATCAAAGTATAGTCTGTACTTTGTACAATAACAATAACAACAATGAAAACAACAATAATATTAATTAATAGTAATAATCGCGAATTTCTGCGCGATGTGACGCTCGAAATTCGAGAACGAAGGAACACGCGGGTCGCGGGCAACCCGCAGGTTTCGTTCGGAGAAACAATGTCGAACGGCTGTGCCGCTCCGGACAGACGGAGAAATCTCTGCTAGCTCGACGGTGTCGCGTCGGCGTCGACGCGTCGTTCGATAAATGACTCTTAAACATTATTACGCATATTTAGACACTGAATTCGTCTCGCCCGCCGCCGACTCTCGGCTCGGCGTTTGGTCGTCTCTACTTCGTCTCACCTAGTACGTAAAGATATCGGAGATTTTGTTTCGTCATCAGCGATACGCGTGTCGTAGCTTTTTAAGTTCAACTCGTTGGTCCTCTCGTGCTGCACCGTGATTCGATCCTCGCATCGGGCTGTTTAGTCGGTGTTATACGGAATACTTCTAGAAAATTTGGCTTTCACGAGACCTGCCGGATCGTTCCGTCTCGTCCTTCGATCTCCCCTCCGGCAATGACTCCTCGGCTTTACATATATATATATATCTGTGTATACGCATATATATATATCGCCTAATTAATTCGTTATCTAATATTGACTTAGATCGCGTTTCTATGCTTTTTCTTTTCCTCTTCGATGAAACAAAAAAAGGAAAAAAAATACGAAAGAAGAAAAACGTTAACCACACACGGGTTTTGTTCGGTGTCGCGTGTGTCGCTTCGTTAATTATGAATCCAAAGCTCCACCGGCAAGTTTGGTCGCGTACAAATTCAGGGCCTGCGAAAAGAGAGAAAAGTGCGTGAGTTACTCCACCGTTTGCCACTTCGTCGCTTCGTCTCCAAGCGAAATTGTAGTTTACCGATTGTCGTTCGGGCGAGAGAATCGCGTGCTCTCGCGCGAGATTCTCTTACTTCACGTCGGTCTCGACGGAATCACACCCGACACCGCGAAAGTTACCGTCGGTCGGTACGTTACCTTGTAAATGAAGGCGTACTGCTCCTTGGTCTGAACCGCCCCGGCGCGGTCCCGTCGTATCGTGTAGACGACCCGGGGAACGTCGACGGTCCGCGTGATCTCGTACTGCCTGATGCCGAGATCGAGGGCGATGAGGGTTCCGGTTCTACCGGTCCCGGGGCTGCAGTGAACGACGATCGGGCCCGGGCCGCCTCGCTGGAGCGCTCGAGCCTCCAGCAGAACGGCGATCAGGCCGGCGGCGTCCGACTGCACGCCATTCGCCGGCCACAGGTACCAGATGTGTGAGATCTCGCGGAAAGTATTGTTCTCCAAATTCTGAAGACGAAAAAACGCGAATTATAAAACGCGCGACTATGGCGAGAGCAATTTCGAGTCGATAAACTTGGCCGCTTCGAACCTTCAGGTGGAGCGTCGAAATCGCGTATTTCTCTTTGGTCTCGCGCTTCTTCAGCGTGATTTGAAAGTCGCCGAATAGACGATGGCAGTCCGTCACCTCGGACGGCGGAATGTACTCCGCGCACTTCTCCACCCCGTTCTCCACCAGGTCGGTCAGCATTATCACGACCTTGGACTGTTGCTCCCAGATCATGCGCCAGAAGTCCGTGACCGTCGACTCGATCGGCGCCTGGCACGCTATGTAGTACTTGGTCGCGTTCTTCGGCCCCTAGAAAAACAGAGAAACGAAAATTGCACTGTTCAGCAGTTTTTTTTTACATTTCGTTTCCTCTGTTAGAATCGTCGTGACGCGAAATCGGTGCCGAGGATCCACGGAAAAAAAGACCATAAAAATGATAAAATATCATAATCATAATCATATCATAAAATATCATTCATTCAATAAAACCTTCGTTTGGGGGCGACCAAAAACGTGCGTTGTCAATTCAATTTCACTTCAAATTCCTACAATTCCGCATGATATTGAAACGATAACTCCAAAACCGGCAAAACGAATGTTTTATTGTTTCAATGTGAAATCGTATTGTGACAACAATGACCAGAATTAATTAAAAAACATTGTTTTTGGCAGCCCGCAAGCGAAGGTTTTATTGAGTCAATGATATTTTTTTCCCCGCGTCGTGAGGCTTACCCGCACGTAACTGGCGTTTATGTACTCGGTGAGAGGGTCGTTGTTGATCTTCATCAGCGACACCCTGGTCTCTGGGAGCGGCACGACGTTAGCGTATCGGTTCTTCACCTCGGCGCCCTGCGGCAGCTCGTCGATTCGCGCGGTGACTTGGGGTATGCCGGCGAACTCCTCGGAGATGGCGTTCTGTTCGTTGCAGAAGCTCGAGAGACCGGCGAAGTTCAGGGGATGCGACGGAATGGCGCTCTGTAAAGTACGGAGAGAAGTCAATATCGGTCGAGAGGGAAACGGCGAAACGGTTGCATCGTTGTAATACAAAGAAATTAAAAACAACGAAATATTAATTCCGTAAAAATTCAAGTAATTCATCCCCACTAGGGGGTGAAATAATATTTGTTGTCATGCTCTTAGTCTTTTTATAGCCGGTACGACCAGTTCGGTTGATTAATATTTTATTTTTAATTTCGTCGCATTCCCTGATTAAAAAATCCGATTAGAACCAATAAAACGGGCAAAAACCTAGTTAAAACCAGCTTGAACCGATTATTTTTCAATCGGAATTTGACCCATTTCATCGGTTTCTATGAGTGTCAATCGGAATTATTAAGCAGGGTTGCAACGATGCAAACTTCAACGTCATCTTACGGAGTCCTCGAAGGTCGGATTTCCGTAGCTCCGCTTGGACGCTCTGGCTGCCCCTTTACGTCTGACGCTGTTGTAAGCCGAGACGCTGTCCAGGCTGTAGGCGTCCAGGGACACCGGACGACAGCGCTCGCCGTAGTTGAACCTCGTCTGGCGCTTTCGCATGATGAAGAGCAGCCCGGCCAGGAGAACGAGACAGATTAGAGCCACGCAGGACACCACGACGACCGCGATCGCGTTGCCCGAGTCCGAGTCCTGCACCAGCTGGAAGCTGCGAATCTGCGAGAAAAAAAAATGAGAAGCCGTTTCGGAAATCGTCCCGCCGGGTCTGTAAGTAAAACTTACATTCACCTGCAGTTTTATCGGCGATTTGCTGTACAAGCTCGGCAGCGTCTTCGTCATCTCGCCGTCGAAGTTGCCGCTCTCGTCCACGACGTACAGCAGCAGCGTCGTGATCGACGCCTCGGTGGTCATCGTCGACGCCGAGTAGCCGCCCGTGCAGGGATTATTTTGGAACACTATCTGTCTCGCCAGGACAGTTCTGAGGGCGAGAAATCGTCGTATTAGCCGCGGTCTTATTAATAAAATGATCTAATGAAGATGGTTTCGCTCTTCAACCGATGCAAAATAACTCATCGGTTTCGTTCAATTTTTTCTTTTCACCGCGCCATATTCTCGAAATTATGTTATTCTATTACTCGACAAATCCTCGTCTCGCGGGACACGAGGAACTCGATTACCGCGACCCTCGGCGATTGCACAATCGCCAGACCGCACCGAGCGATAATCGAATGTCTCTAATGCCTTTTAACGAGATTATTTCCACGGCTCTACGTACTTTTCAAGGCCTGAGGTCAGCAGATCGGCGAGCGACTGACGAAGAACCTCGAGGTGCGGACAGACGTCGGCCCAGCTGCCCTCGAAGACGACCTTGACGAGAGAGGGAACGCCGCCCCGGTGAAGAATCTCGATGGAGCCGTCGGTGACGACGCCGCTCGTGTCGTTGGGAGTCGCGGACGTCACCGGTCTCGGCGTCGAGGTGGTCGTGGGTCTCGCGATCTTCGAACCGGAATTCCCGCCGTAGTCCCCGGGCGTGGGGTCGCTGCTCGGCCTCGGCGTCGCCTCGGTCGTCGGCCTCTCGGTGCTCGAATTCGCGCTCGGAATCCTCGCCGTGTCCTCGGTGATCGCCGGACTCGTCGTCGCCTCGGTCGCCGCGCTGGAATTTCCCGCATTACCGTCGACGGCCACCGGCGGACTCGTCGACGCGTCCACCGCGCGTCCCGTGTCCGTCGTGTTCCTGGCGACAGTTTCAGGCGCTTCGGTGAAATTCCTCGGGCCGACGATTTCCTCCGTGGCGATTTCCACGGCGTCGTTCGTCAGCGTCGTGGAGGCTCCCGGATCATCGCCGTCGTTGTCGCTGGTCGTCGCGATCGATTCGGTGGTGTCTTCGTGGTTGGCGAACGGTGAAATTTCCAGTGTGGTGAGCTCGACGCTGGGCTCGGTCGTGGTGAAGTCCTCGCTGGTCTCGTTGTCGGCGATCAGCGTCATCATCGGGAGCGTCGAAGTCTCGTTGTCATCCGGCGTCTGCGTTTCTTCGGTCGACTCGCTGCCGTTGATCGGAGCTCTTGGTGACGTCGAGGCGACGACGGTGGACGCCGAGGCGACGGTCGAAAATCCGGCTACGTTCGACGAGGTCGCGAGTTCCGTGTCCGGAGTCACCGCGTTCGGATTCTCGGAAGTCGCTATGTACTGCTGGGACGCCGCGCTCTCCGTCAGACCCACGAAAACGTATTCGATCTTGGACGTCGTGGACTCCGGGCTGAATTCCTCGGTTCCTCTGGACCCCGCAGGTAAACCATCTGTGGATTCTTCGGGCTCAACCGTCGTCTGGTTTTCTAACTTAATGTCCAAGACTGACGCGTCTATCGACTGCGGCGTTGCCGTAGGCGTCGGAGTCACCGAGGAGTTGATCGCGCTGGATTCCGTCGTCGTGGAAACCGTCGAGTTCGACGTGGCCGTCGTCAACGACACCGAGGTCTGTGGACTGGAGGTCGGAATCTCGGGCGTCGTTGAAGTCGTCGAAATCGCGGGTGTGTTGGTGGGCGTCGAGGTCGACGTCGGGCTCTCCGTGGACGAGTTCGTCGGGGCCGAAGTCTCGGGTCTCGAGGTCGTCATCGTCGTCGTCGTCGCCGTTGGCGTCGCCTCGGAGCTGAGAGTCGAGCTCGGAATCGAACTGGGCGTCGCGTCAGAGTCGTGGCGATCGGAAGCAACGCGCGTGGACCCCTCGGTGACGTTGAGCGACGAGATCCTCAGCATCGACTCCTCGGGATCGGTCTGCACGTCGACGCTCGTCGGGGCCGTCGCCGCAGCCGGCTCGCCGATCGTGGCGATTTTCTCGGTCGAGTTTTCCACCAACGGCGAGTCATCGGTGGCTCCGGACCCGCCGATCGCCCGCAGTATTGTCGAGGCCGTGGTACCCGAGTCCTCGGACGCTCGAATCGAGTCGTTCTTCACACCGGCGATCACCTCGGTTATTCCATTTCCGGTGAGATCGAGGCCGCTTCCGGTGTCCCTGGCGGTGGCGCTGGTCTCGACGGCCTCGTCCCTGCCGCGCGGCACGTCGTTCTCGGTGTTGAAAATCGGTGGACTCGGGACAAAAACAGTCGTGTCGTTTCCCAGGAACGACCCGGCGCTCGGCGTCGTTGCGTTGAGTTTGCCGTCCTCGAGGCTCGCGACGAGCGTCGACGGCGATGTCGCGATTCTCGTGACGTTACCGGATCTCTTGTAGTACGTCGGCTTGAACTGCTGGATGCTGTTATCGATCACGAGCGACGGTTCGGTCACCACGAATTTCTTGTCCTGCTGGCTCTGGCCGATTGTGTTTTCCAGCGCGGATGTCTCCTCAGTCGACTCGGCGCGGCCTCCATCGGACGAGCTCGACCGGTTGCTCGTTCTCGCGTATGGATACGGCTTGAAATCCGCGGCTTTGAACTCCGACTTCGGGGCGTCGGTAACGTCGGTCGCCACCTTATCGGCGCTCACGGGAGCGGCGGTAATGCCGGTCGCTACCTTATCCGCACTCACGGGACTGTCGGTAACGTCTGTCGCTACCTTATCGACACTCACGGGGCTGTCGGTAACGTCGACGCTGGCGCGAGCCAAGCCGCCGGTTTTGTTCTCGCTGGTGACGAACTCGTTGGTGCCACCGAAGGATATCGTTCTGCCTCTTTTCTCGCCGTCCACGTCGGCTCCGCTCGCGAGATCCTTCGACTCGGCGGTCACGGCGTTCGGATCTGTTTCAACGACGGATTCCCGCGCGGTGGAACCGAGGCTCTCGGCCTCCCTCCTCTCGTCCGCCGCTCCGGCAGCGGCCTCGGTGATCCGCAGGACCTTCGGCAGCGTCGTGTCCTTCACCACCTCGACCTGGGCCTTCGGGCCCTTGCCCTTCGACTGGCTGTCGGTAACGTCGGAACCCGTAGCTATCACGTTGGTAGCGTTTTCCTGATGACTCTTCGGGCCACCCAAGTCTCCCTCGCCCTTCTTCACCGGCTTCTTGACGCCGTAATTCACGTTGGTGTCGTTCGCCAGCGAGACGCCGATCTCCGGCCCTTTTTCCTCCGGTCTCTCGACACCAGCCTCGTCGCCGTTGGCGCCCGCGACCTTCGGGGTATCGTCCTTACCAACCACCTCTCGTTTCGGTGGCGGTGTCGTCGGTTCGCGATCCTCGTTACCATCCGAGTCATCGATTGTCCCGATGTCCTCGTTCTCGCTGAACTCCGGCGCGCTGGAAGTCTTCGCACCAGGCTCAGCGGCGACCCCGCTGTCCTTGAGTGACTCCTCGAGCTGTAGCCGCTCGCTCTTACCGACCGGACGAACCCGATCGACCCCAGCTCCGTTTGACTCGGTCGCTGGATCGGTCGGTAACTTATCGACCGTGGTACCGTCGATCGCGGCCTCAGGGACGTCACGAACGGGCTTCAACGTCGCGGATTCTCCCGCGGCGTCGACTTTACGCAACGGCTCGACGCTTCCGGCCGGACCCTCGGTGATGGCCTCGTCCAAGGCCGACGCGCCCTGCGAGCCTGCTGATCCGCAGACCAGCAGCAGCGCTACCGCACCTGGAACACGGGAAGAAAAACGTGGTCATGCTGAGACATCGCGCTTCGGCTTTTTGCGCGGACGATCCTTACGGGATCACGAGGTTCGCGAGCGACGTTCTGATTCGCGGCCGCCGCGGTTTTTTTTCCACCTGGCACAAATCCAGAGTGTCCAGTCGCGCGCTGCTCGCGGAACGACTCGTTGCGCAAGAGAAGATTTAAAAATCGATTGGCGACTCCACTCCGGTGCTTCCGGTAATTCGCGTGTTTTTCTCTCCCGCGACGCGAGGAAATTTCGTAACCGCGGGTAATTTTGCTCGGCGTGCAAACCGGAGACGAATTTGCGTTCCAAGATTTTTCTGTCGTTAAAAAAAAATACAAAAAATAAAAAAAAAAAAAAAACAGGGAGGCAAAAAAAATGGTGTGAACAAATTTCAGACGAGCCGGAATCGAAACGCGATAATTCGAGTTTCCCTGTTCGACTCGTTCGTGGTGACGCCGAGTGAGGAAAGTTTGATTAAAAAATATCAGACCGCAGAAGCGATCGAGTTTTGATGCTATCAAAACTCCGGAATTTCCGACGTCCATCCGCGTGTCTCTGGACGTCGCACGCGTTCCGAGAGAAACTCGTCGCACACGAAAACACGTGGTACAGTCGCGCGGCGCATAATTACGCCCGGGTTCGAAACCGGTTTGCCACGAGGGGGAAATACCCGGGGGACTCGCATCGGTTTTCCGATAGAGCGCCGCGAGGTAATGAATACAAAAATCGCGGCGGCCTCGCGAGCCACGAGCGGCGCGCAATTTCTCGGATCCTCCGCGTTCGTTGCACGTGCTGGAAAATACCGCGTGGGAGGTACGTGACGGGTGAGTCAGGTTCGAGGCAATCGGTCGCGCCGATAGCGAGGAGATACGAGATGCGAAAAGCGAAAAGTCTGTTGCGCTCGCGAGATTTTTAATAATCCTAATCGCGTGTCGTCGCTCGATACGCCGAGGGTATCGCGGCCGTTTCAGAAGCCACGCTCGATGTTCGCACGCGAGGCAAACGCGGATTCGTGATTCGCGGTTTTATTCGTATACACGTTTATCGCTCGCGAGGATGGAAATTAAATGCGGAGGATGCGCGCTTGCTCGCTCATTTGGAAAACGTTGCGTGAAACGCGGGCGACCGAGCGCGACGGTCGCGTCTCGCGAGTTTTCCACGCGGCTGATCCTCTCGAAGCTCCGCGAGCCATGCTGGTTGCGACGCATTTTCCGGGCGTAGCAAAAGCTGCGTCGATGGAGTGGCGCGAATTTGCCAAATTAGTTTGGCGAATTTGCCTCTGACGGTAAACAAAGTTAGAGGTAAATGCCTCTTAAAAGAAAAAGAAAAAAAGTTGCGTTATTTATTTATTTTATACAATGGGCGGGACAAGCATTTGAAAACATTTAATGGACGGCGCAAAAGAGAAGTCGTAACAGAAAACATAGAAATCTAAAAAAAAATATAGAAACAATAAGGCTGAAGAATCGCGGTCGATGGCCTATAAACAATATATATAAAAGAAATTACATAAAATTAATAACAGTAAAAATTATAATTTATAATATGGTATAAAAATGTATTATGTATGATTATAATGTCAATAAAGCACGATTACTATATTACGAAATAAAAATAAAAAGTGAGTTAATGAGTACACTGAGAGAAAAACATATAGTTGAAACAAGAATACTATATTTTTACTATACAGTATAATCCCCAGGGGGATCGTTTATATTTTATAGTTACGACAATGAGAAAAAATAATAGCTGTGTACGTTATAATAGCTGAACTAATCAAATACATAGTATCCGGTGCCAATCGATATGATCGTTCCTCCTTCGAATTATATCGGTATAGTTCGACCAACTATTCTACTATATTTTTCTCTCAGTGTATTATTGTCGGGTTATGCGTTCTCTGATTGGCTGTCGGTCTGGTTAATTTTTCAATAAACCAGCCCATTAACTGAAAAATGGTCCGTCAAAAAAATACCGCGCAAAGAAGCAGAAAATGACATTACCTGTCCATAGTCTTACGGTCGAATGTCTCGTGCTTCTGGCCGTCATCTCAGCATCCGTAGGACCGCCCGATTAAATCTGCAACGACAAAACCAATTCTGAGTTATAGTGGCGAATATTTTGACGGTCTGTTTGGAATATAGGTGAGCAGACGGAGTAAAGATTCGTTGCCAAATAAGGCCGAAGGGTGATCAAGATGATGATGATCGTCGTCATCATCATCATCTCGACCATCATCATCATCATCATCATCATCAGCGTGGTTCTAGTCGCGAGATCACGCCATGCGGTCGAAGGCGGTCATCGCTGATCGTCCAAGGACTGTCAATTAGATTACTACAAGTTGTCTGTTACATATATACATATATATGTATATATAGTTATATATATAGGGCGATAGGCTCGTTGAACGAGAAGTCGAGTGCGGTCTCCGTGTACGAGAATAGTACATAACTATCGCATCTATGTATTGTATATGTTTAAGCCTGGCCGTCCAGGCCACTCGCCGGCAACGAAATTCACTCTCGCAATTACGCGCCTTGAATTAAAGTAGACCGAGCACGTACTCGATTACTTATTTTTCCTTCCTCGTTATTATCATCGCTGTGACCTGATTCTCCCAGAGTCTCTTGAGGATTCGGTCGGCAACCAAGTGTTGATGATTTTGCTCGCTTCAACATTTGTTTCTCGCAAATTGGAGCTTTTGTAATCATCGAGAGAGAAACGTGATATCGATTTTTGTACGCATTTGAGGAAACCTCGGTGGATCTGAATTGCGACGGAATTATCAAAACTGTGGACGATATTTTCGTGAATTTTTTTATTTTATTTATACGAATTTCGCGCAATTGTGAATTAAATGTATAAACACGTATTTCACGTAATTACGAATAAACATTGTAAATACGAGTTTTACGTAATTACGAATAAAAACTATAAATACGAATTTCACATAATTACGAATAAAAATTATAAATACGAATTTCACATAATTACGAATAAAAATGATGAATACGAATTTCACGTAATTATAAATAAAATGTATAAATACGAATTAAACATAATTATAAATAAAATGTATAAATACGAATTAAACATAATTAAGAATAAAAATTATAAACAAGAATTTCACGCAATTGAAACTAAAATGTATAAATACGAATTTCACATAACTACGATTCAAAATGATAAACAATCATTTTTATTTCTGTGATCAATTTTAAACTTCTTCATGATTGATAATATTTTCGTCATCGCTCTGTAACGATATTCCATAACGCTCGGGGTACAGCTAGCTCGAGACGCTCGAGTGCGGAGACTCGACGCGATGGACGATCTCATTCATCACGAAGTCACTCTCTCTCGTTCGGCCGCGGTGACGCGCGTCACGAGCGGAATGGAACGATCCGCTATAGTGTGGCACTCGGGCGGGCGCGGTGCGACTCAGTCGCGCGATTCGCGAGGCTTCGAGCGAGAAATTCAAGTGGTACAACACGATGACATCGAAGCCCCCGCAGCGTCGGAGCGGCTGCAGCGATTCGCGAGAACTTCGGGACTACTGGTACATCCCGATACCCCGGGCGATAGGCGGCCCAGCGGGAAAGGCGATATCTTCGGCTCTGGATGCGCTCGAACGGCTGCGGACCTCCGCGGCTCCGTCGTTAAAGCTCGGCCGAGTCGCGATATCTCAACCTCCAGAGCGCCAAGCACAGTCGAAGCTCTCGTAAACGACGACGGTAAATGGGAGACGCGATAACTGGTCGAGTTGCATAAAAACGGGAGGCCGAGTGATAGAGAAATAAAGTCCTGTGCGACCTAAAATGAAACTATAAAAAAATAATAATAATATGAGTTCAAATATTTTATCGTCGACAAAACATTTTTCTACCGTTTTTTAATTACCGACTCCCTCGATAAATTGTAATTCTTCCTTCTCGTTCGTCGAGCTGTTTCTACGGAATCGCAGAATTTGCTCCAAATTCATCTTCGAACCAAATCACAAATTCCCATTTTATTTTACACAATCTAACGCGTGCTGCGAATCATCGGATCACCAGGAGTTCGGGTGTCAAGAAAAAAACAGTGGGTATTAACGAATAATTTAATAGGGGGAAAATTGCCAGAACGTAAAACGCACAATCCATTTTTCACGTCGAAGCTGTTTCCACGAAAACCGCAATTCACTGTGAATTCCAGGCAACTTCATGTTCTCCGCGTGTCCGTGGAGATAAATGTAATTTTATCGTGGAAGAAAGTGGAAACATAATTTCGACTCGTAAAAAAAAGAAAGAAAAAAAGAAAGCAAGATTCGCCGTAACTGTCGAGAGCCGCGGTGGAATTGCAGTACGCTCGTGTCTCTCGAGCGGTCACGAGAGCCTCCACGGTCCACCTACGTTTCGCCGCGATATTCCCCGCGATGTATAGATAAGCCCGCAAGGAGGATGTCGGGGTTTTGTCGGGAGGAAAAAAAAAAAAAAAAAAACCGCGGCCGAATCGTTCGCGTCCACTTGGTCGAGAGTGGCGCGTCGTCCCCGTGTTTTCCGGCCTCAATCTGACCGTCGGATATTGAGGGATGAAGACGTTTCTTCCTTTTCTCAATCCCTTATTTCGTCCCCCCGATTCCAGGTCGTTTCCACGTTTTTATTTTTTTATTTATTTTTTATCTGTTACTTCAGGTAGATTCAGGCTGTTTCTGTATTCGACGCCAGAAATGTTTCCTCCTCCTCCGCCTCGCCGAGACCATCGTTTATTTTTATCTCGAGCGATTAAAGTTTATTTTCTTCTTATCGTCTTTTTTCCCTCCCAACGGCTCACGGCTCGTGAAGGGATTTTTGCGGCGAAGGGACGACGTAACCGCTGTGTGCGCAGCGATCCTCGTCGACCGCGTATCTCGCTCGGCCATCGGCGACTCCACTGCGTCACCCTCGTGTTTTTTTTTTTCCCCCGCGCGAAAATCTCTCCCCCACGGCTCCGCAGGATTAATCGCAAAGCGCGATGATATTTGTTTGGACACGAACGTGCCGTCCACCGAACAGCGTAGCTCGCACAGCGCCACGTGGGGATCGCCGAACGCCCCGTTGCGATTGGAATGAAAAATTAATCCCTGTAATAAATTATTCGTGAACTGATTCGAAGTTGGGGCGTTTGAAAATGATTAAAGTGATCATCGAACTTTTGTAAAAAACTATCAAATTATCGAACGACTAAAAATAATTCGGCTTGTTATCAAACTTTTATTCGAATTATTAAATTATCGAACGACTATAAATAATTAGGCTTGTTATCAAACTTTTATTCGAATTATTAAATTATCGAACGACTACAAATAATGAGGCTTGTTATCAAACTTTTAATCGAATTATTAAATTATCGAACGACCAAAAATAATTAGACTTATCATCAAATTTTTATTCGAATTATTACGTTATCAAACGACTAAAAATAATTAGACTTATTATGAAACTTTTATTCGAATTATTAAATTATCGAACGACTAAACATGATTAGACTTATCAAACTTTTATTCGAATTATTAAATTATCGAATATCTAAACATGATTAGACTTATTAAACTTTTATTCGAATTATTAAATTATCGAACCACTAAACATGATTAGAGTTATCAAACTTTTATTCAATTTACTGAATCATCAAACGACTTGAGAATTTCATCGAATTTCTGCGAGTGATGAAATTAGCGAGACGTCGTGATTGAAACCTAACGAGCCGTCTGTTAGTTTGCAGCTCGTCCTCTAAACAGGAGCGAGGATCCTATTTGCGCTTCCGGGACTGAGCGACTAGCTCGCGATCCTCCCGACGTCTGCGTGGCCGGGGAATTGTTGGAGCTAACTGTGTGTGCAGACCTCAAGACAACAGGGATCAGAGCCGACGCTGCGCGGACACCAAGTGACGTGACAATGGCGGAAGGAGCCGTTGGCTGCTCTCGAGGAGGCGGCTAAAAGCCGTCTTGTTTATCGAGCATTATGCCGCCCGTGCCTCGAGCTTCGCTGCAGCCTGCATCACGGCTCGCCGACTCGCGTGCTCCGAAGCACCTTAAGCGTGGATCGCGACTGCGAATTCGCCCTGTCTCGTCGTCGTCGTCGTCGTCGTCGTCGTCGTCGTGCTGTCACGACCAGACGCAACACCCGTTAACCCAACGGAAGCAGACGCAGCCCACTGGGCAACATCTGTGCGCGTAATAACGTAACGGCTGTGCATGGAGCGGGGAAATATGGACGAGAGACGGTAATTTGGTTCCACAAAGACCTCAGTTGCTTACGCAAATTACAGTGAGCAGCATGTGAAATACCGTAGTCGGTAACGAAAACTGTAATAAACTTTTTCTCACTGTCGTTTTACAGCTTCGAGAAGAAACCCGCAGTCGATGAATTTCTTCTTGAAGCTGCAAAATGAGACAGTAAGCGTGAAAAAAGTTTGTTACAGTTTTTTATACCGATAGGGATCAGGATGGATGGGGGAAGGGATTTCACGTGATCTCAACACAAGAAAACAAGTACGATCAATTTTTCTGTTCTCAAATTTCTGACTTTCTGGCATTTTAAATCACGTTCAACGACCCTTCGAGCAATTTAATGGAAAATGAGCTGCAAATTCGTTTCGCAAAATGCAGTAAAAAAGTCGTCGTTATTTGTGCGCAACCGGTTGGAATTTTGGTGTTGCAATCGGCCCTCTACCATTAGAATTGCTGTGCGTTTTAAAATCGGTTGAACAATAAACAGCGAAATTGGTGGTTAATTTAACCCGGGAGATTAATTGAGTTTTAATGAATATACCGTGGGAACGAAGTTGTGTTTAACGGTGTATTATTAAAGCAACTAGTTCCGCTTAGTTAAATCGAATTTGCAACGAACAACAAGGTTTTCTGCGCGCACAATTACCGACACATGTTATTAAAATGAAATCACCCGGGGGCGCGTAATAACCTTTTTACACTCGTCTTTGTTTAGGTGAGGCTCCACTGTACGAGGCTTTAAGGGGGACTTGTATGCCGAAATACATACTCGGCATACATACATGCATACATACTCGGGAAACATGTCTTCATGGAACGATGGAGGTTCTTTTCCGATAACTTAATTTTTCGATTTTTTATTAATGTTTTTATACGAAAAACAGAGGAAGATCGATTTTTTTTGTTTAAACGCCGCCATTTTCTTAATTTTGCAGTAATCGAAACAAACCTTCGTCATTCCATGAAGACATGTTTCTCGAGTATGTATGCATAATTTCAGGCCAATTGCATAATTACAGTCGTCAGGAGAGTGGTAGCCATTTATTTTTGATGATCGTGTTTGAGGACCTGGGACGCCGACAATTTTTTAATTTAAAAAAATTCCATTGTATACTTTAAAACGTAAACAACAAGTAGACAAAAAAACCGCAGTCGTCTACATTTATTCGTTTCCCCACAAAAAAATTAAATGAAAAACGGTGCGCCAGATTAGAAGTCCCCCTTAATTAATCAGCGATAGAAAATGGACTTATTCCAGCCTGGCTGAGTACAGCGTCTTAACGGTGGGGTGTAACCACCCCCCCCCCTTGAACCCCCTGAGAGATATCAGAAGTAAAAAAGGTTACAAAAACATCAATTACAGAATGCCCAAAATACTTAACTTATTCAATAATTCAGCAGAAAAATCTCTGCTGAATGAATTTCAATTACCTTGCGATAATGCAACTCGATCAATCGATCGATCGAACTCTCGCTCCTTTTGCGTATTTTTGCATCTATCGCTCCTTTTACGCGTTTTTTATTTATCGTTTATTTACGCGAGACTCCACTGTATAAGGCTTTAAGGGACTCTCAGGCCCAAGGCCGTCGAGCGATCATTTTTCGATAGTTCTGTCAATTCCGGCATCGATATGGATCCCTCGCACTTTCTACGCGTTTTTGCATTCATAGTTTATTTAGACGAGGCTCGACTGTACGAGGCTTTAAGGAAGAGCCCCGGGCCCAAGGCCGGCGAGCGATTGGTTTTCGGTCATTCTATCAATTCCGCGATCGATATGGAACCTTCGCTCTTTGTACGCATTTGTGCATTTATAGTTTATTTAGGCGAGGCTCGACTGTACGAGGCTTTAAGGGAGAGCCCCGGGCCCAAGGCCGGCGAGCGATTGGTTTTCGGTAATTCTGTCAGGTCTGATAGCATTAGCTCTCTCGCAGATGCGATGCACAGCGAGCCGGAATGCAACGCGGAGCGCGAGAGTTGACTGCCGATGCGTCGTCTCGGCGTGGCGATCGATCGACCAGCGTGTATCGAGGACGCGCTCGGCTCGCACTGCGTAACCCGTGTCTCGCTGTCATCGCGAGCGCCGCACGCCCACGGCCGGAAACTCGGGGCGCGGAAGTGATTCCGGAAATTCGCTCCAAAAAGTATCGGCCGTATTGTAATAGCTGCGCTCGGAGGTGGCAATTTGCCCCGCGGGCCGTAATGCCGCCGCAGTGCGCGCGAGCGAAAGGCGCGACTGATCGGGCGCGACGTCACGGCAGGACGTTTGCACGCGGCGCTGCACTCTCGTTCCGGCCCGCAGCAAATTCTCTCACCTCTTCGTTAATTAAATCCCCAGTGGAAATGAATATTCACCTCGCGAGCAATATAAATCGCAGATACCTCCGTGAATCATATACACATATACATATATATGTATATGTATACTTTTTTTCATCGTCGCATCATTCCGCTTCCGTGGGCCGTTTAATTGCGAAAATGAACGAAAAAAGCAGAAACGAAGTTACAAATTTGTTTGAAGCATCGAGGCTGCGACCTCGGGGAGCCGGAAAATAGTGAACGAGGATTTTTTTTTTTTTTTTTTTTTTTTTTCTATCGAAAAATGTAATTCGGAATGTTTTCACTAATTCCCACGAGGGTCGTCGGTGAAACGAATGCAAAATTTCGGGCAAAAAGCTTCCCTCCTTTTTTCCTCTCGGTAACAAATACGCGGCGAAAAATCCTCGGATCGTGATGCAAAAAAAATTGTTGCAGTTCCATTTTTTTTTAAATATTCCTCGATATAAGTATTATTGTCGTGTTATTCATTTTCTGATTGGCTGTTGGGTTTCCTGCAACTCGTTGCTAACCAACGAGCAATTTCAATCATGTTATTGTGTTTTGAAAGTTCCGAGGACGTTTGAGGTTTCAAGGTTTGTTAACGTTTTGGGAGGAAAGGGTGTTCGAGCGAAGCGTATGGCCTAATATTTTCATACTTCCAGAGATAAAAAATATTTTTTTGCGTTTTTCTCGACGGATATTCTATTTTTTGGGCAAACAGCGGCGCTTTTCGGAATCAGCGCGAAATTTCTCATCGGATAGGGTTTTCAAACTTTACGTAAACGAGAAAAAATAATTCGCAAAAAACGCAACCCAACGGCTTTAAAGTTCTGTAAATAAATCCGAAATCAAGATATCGCGTCCCACTTTGCGGCATTCTCTTCGTTATAGAGCCATTAAAAAATGCTAACACATAAAAAATATATTCTTCCAACTATATAAAAAATAATTTCTCAAAGATGTAAAAAAATGTTTACTACATAAAAAAAAATTCAAACACATAAAAAATTAAATCGCCACAATTTGTCACGTCGAGACAAAAAAAAACCACCAAACCGCATCGACTATCTGCGCTCCCTGCGAATTGCGAACGCGGCATGACCTTTTTTTCCGGCGCCAGTTCCGCCGGACGAGACGATCGGTCGTCGTCAGCACGGGTCTCTCTCTCTCTAATTGGCTGTCGATAATTCGCGCGCTCGCGCGCGATTTCCCGGCGCGCGTTGCGAGCGCCGGACGCAAACGTGTCTGTCGGACGCAGCTGAATGAAATGGAAAGAAAAAAATGAAAAAGAGAAAAAGAAAGAAAAAGGAAGTGCGAGTGGGCGTTAAAGGAAATCGACAGGTCGCGTTGCCGCTTGAAAAATCGCGCGAGTGTCGATCCATCAATGACAGCCGCGCGGATGGAGGAGACGACGAGAGGCTCGTTGATGGAATTGAGCGAGAGCTCGCCGAGTGCGTCGGCCACGACGCGGCGAGCGGAGAGCCGGGTGCGGGTCGTCAAAAGCGTCGAGCACAATCGCGGCACTCGGGGCGGCAATATCGATCCCAGCGGGGCGAAACAAATCTCCGCGCGCGACTTGTTTATATCGCGTGCGTCGTTCGCGGAATTATCCGCTACTCCAGGAGATCCTCGTCGAGTGGCTATTCGCATGAATTTCCATGAGATTGGCAGCTTCGCCGAAGGCTTCTTTGTTTTCTCCGTTAAATAAAGAATCGCGTCGGGAGAGTCCGGAGGGATCTTCGCGAGGAGGCGCCGCGAACGACCGAAACTTTTGCGCTCCCGTCGCGTGCAAAGTTTCGCAATTTCCCGAGGAGGCAACACGGCGGTCTGACGAATTTTTCCGGGACTCAGCTTCGAGTGGCTGGCAAAAATTATGAGGCTCGAGTTTTATCTCGGACATCGCGCGCGCTCGTTGATGCATAATTTGCGGGCTGATCGAGTAACTCAGGCAGCGTGAAAAAAAAGTATTCAAAAATATCAATAAGAGATGAAATAAAAAATAAATGATTGGAGGATATGTATTACTAGAGCAATCACACGCGCTGGAGCGCGTGCCTGAAAAACTTTTCGCCAAAATCGACCTCAGAATTTTTTCTTTTGAAAATATCGACTTGTAACCTATACCATCGTTCTCAAGTCGTATATTCTACCCCCGAAAACACTGGTTAACAACCTTTTTTACTCGATTTTGAAAAAAATATTTTTTGGCGAGATTTTTTTGTCACAAATCATAGATCCGGCTCCGACCCAAAAATCGCCAAAATCGACCTCAGAATTTTTTTTTTTTTTTTTTTTTTTTTTTTTTTTTTTTCAAAATTTCACCTATAATAGACTAATCAATTTTGCGCTGCTGCGCTCTTATAAAGCTTTAAAAGGTTACGGGTACTGCCGCACCCATTGTCTTATGTCAAATTTGACATCAAACTGATTTTGTTTAAAACGGACTTTTGTGGCAATCAATCACAGCTCGAATAGTTTCCTAACAATGTTTTCCGTTACTCAGAAACTTTTTAAAAGAAAGATATATTTTATACAAAAATGTAAATTGAAAGAGGTGAAGTAAAAAAAAATGATTAGAAAATATGAATTATAAGAGGCGAAATAAAGGAATAAATTATTCAAAAATATAAATCACTGGCGTTGAAACGAAAAGATTTAATAAAAACTCCCCCGAAATTTTCCCACAACTTGAATTCAATTAGCCTCCCGCGCGGCGTCACGATATTCGTAATAACCTCGACGACCAGTTTAGCACTAGTTCCAACGCACTACATAGCCTCATCAGAATTCGTGTATGATAGCCATTTAAAAAGGCCCGATAAATCACAATAAACCAAGCGTAATACTTCGTTAACGGTCAAAGATTCGGCCGTCCTCGGGTCGGAATTTAAGCGTGTTGTTGTCGTCGTCGTCGTCGTGCCGCTTATAGGCCGAAGGCTCGCGCGACCTGCCTCGAAATCACGGCTCTCCGTGTGTCCCGGCACGGCACAGAGGGCCATTATTCCATGAAGCTCTCGGCTTGCTCTCTGTCTCTCCGCGCGCTCGTTGCATCAACCGTACACACGCTATATATATATACACACACATATATACACACGTTATGTATAGCGTGGCAAAGGCCGCGCGCTGGCATGAATACAGATACGGCGAACCTGCTGTCCGCTTACTCTCGATCGTCGCGAGGACTTTCATAGCTTCGGAGAGACGAAGAAAAGTAAATAGAGAGAGAGAAGGGGGGGGGGAGTAAATAGAGAGAAGTACCCGAGGGGTCCAATTATCCAATGACGAGGGCAAAGGGGTTGGAGGGTGCAACGCGCGCGGCGGCCTTGCCTCGCCTTTCCGCGAACAATGAACGTCCCATTACTCGTCGCACTCGCTGAGAGCGAGAGCACCTCGAGGAATTCTCCGAGTGTCCGTGATGCACGACGCAATCCCCGAAGTCGACTCGTCGAGCTCTCCGAGGCTCCTTCGCTCGAGATTTATTCGATTTATTAAGAGGCAGCGATACACCCGTGGGAATTTCGCCACGCTGCGCCGAGCGCCTGTGGGGCTGTTTCTCTCGGACCTAACCTCACTTTTTCCGGTCTCCGAGTCTCCCGAAGAGACGGCTACGAGCATTGAGGAGCCAAAAGCGTAGACTGATTGTGCGATACTTGAGCACATTCTCTCAAAATCTGAGCTCAATTTGGCTAGTGGCTCAGGAGAAAACAAGTTTCGCAAATTTCAGGCGAAGATGATGGGGTCTCGGACCTAACCTCACTTTTTCTGTTTTTCGAGTCTCCCGAAGAAACGGCTACCAGCATCGAGGAGCCGAAAGCGTAGCCTGATTGTGCAATACTTGTGCACATTCTCTCAAAATCTAAGCTCAATCTGGCTGGTGGCTCGGGAGGAAATTTGTTTCGAAAATTTCAGGTGAGAGTGGTGGGGGACAGTAGCACCTCCTCTTAAGGTGAGGTGACAACTAGTCAGTCGGTAATAAAAACTGTAAACAATTATTCCGACGATGCTTAACGTTTCCGGAAAAAAGAAAAGTTTTACATCATTCCTCTTTCAATTCTACATGATGTAAAACTTTTATTTCTTCAGGCATGTGTCTAGTTTCCATGTATTGTTGTTCCGAAAATTATTTTCTATCTCTCTCGCACTCACGGTGGTTTCGCCTCGCCTTAAGAGGCAGTGGCACTTCCCCCACTCCAGCTCGAATTTTTGAAAGATAGTTTTTCCTAAACTATTCGACAGATAGAGCTCAGATTTTGATAGAATGTGCGGAAGTATTGCAGAACTGGGCTGATCTTTGGGCTCCTCGATAGATCAAGCCGTTTGGTCAGGAGACTCGATAAACAAAAAGGTGCGAGAGAGACAGAGCTAGGTGCGAGAGAGACAGCCCTACAAGCGTTTAGCATTATGGCGAAGATGTTCCGAGGGAAGTATCACTGCCTCTTAATGTATCCACGTGATACAAACGTTTTTCAGCAAGAACGCTTTTCAGAGAGGCAGCTGTGCGGATTATCGGAGCGGCAACTCCAGCTCGCAGTGCTTCGGCGCTGCAGCACATAGAGCCCGCGCGCCAATAAGCGAAAAAGCATCGAACCAGCGAAAATCCTCCGTAGTGATATCACTGCGCAACGCCGCGCGCTGTTACGGCGATATAATCGAGGGGGAAAGCGAGCACGCTCGCCGGGTGGAAGAATGTTTTTTACGGTCTGCCGCATAGGCATCCCGCGCGCACGTCTATACGTATTTTATATTATCGCGAGCGTGAATTTTCAACGCTCCGGACACAACGAGCGTTGCAATTCCTCGTTTCCACTTTCCATGCGCGCTTTGTACGGAACCGAGACGTGGTGACTCCGCTCTGCTCTCGGCGCACTCACGAGGCTATTGGATTACGGTCGAGACCCCCCCGCGATGGAACGACGAAGGACAAACCGAAGGCTGTTTCGTGTCTCCCTGCCTTTTTAGAAAGTCAGGCGTTTTTTGTTAATAGCTATAACTTTGCCTCTTTACCAGGAAAAACCAGGAAGACCGACATTTTCCTCCACTCATGAAGCATTTTGTACGTTGAAAAAAAAAAGAAAAAAAAAAGGAACGAATAACCTAAAACTACTTTAAAGGTTTTCCTTTGAAACTCAAAACCAATTTTGACAGGGTAATTTTTTTTTTTTTTTTTTTTTTTTCCTATAAAAAATGTAGCAATATCCCTACCACTTATCACTGTTTGGACGATGAGAGCGAATTATTATCGCAATTCCCAATCCGGTTAAGCCACCAAAATCTCTCGGGATTCGGTGAGCCATAACGATCATTTTTTTACACGCACCTGCGATTCCATTTATTTTTCACTTTACAATTTCTCTTTTAGTCCGAGTGTTGATTGGAAACGGCGATCAAGGTCGTCCGCGACTGATAAGAGGTGTTCGCGATCGAAGCCGAGAAAAATCAAGACATCATCGGCCCGAAGTGTCCGACGCGCGACTCCGCGACACCTCGCGACTGCCCGAGGCTCGACGCGCGGCGGCCGAGCGCTCGGCTTCTTCGTTTTCTCTTATCTTATCACAGCGCGGTAGTCGTGACGCGCTCGCCCGGTAGTTAAATCACATCGAACCGTGGCAAAAGGCGCGGGTATAATAATGTAATACGGACGTGAGTGGCCAATCGTAGGTGTGGTAATAACGGTCGCGGCTGCGGCGATGTTGGTGCCCCGCAATGAACGATCAATCAATACGACATTGGCAATCGATAATAATAATAGCATTATTTGTTTTATTTCAAAACTAAATAAATAAAAAATCTTCCTATCTCTCTGAATGTATCATATATCTTAAATACCCCAAATTGAATTGGTTGTTTTTGTTGTCTTTTTTTTTTTTTTTCCCACATCGCATTGGTTGCTTCGGTTGTTCGTTATTTTATAACCATTTCTGTTGTGCCGAAGAAAACAATGGAAACGGACTGTTTGTTTGTCAATCGAGTCGGATACGAATAGCATTTTTTTTGTTTTTTTTTAAATAAGTAAAAAAAAATCCCTCCCGGAGTGTATCGAACATTTCAAATACCTCGAATGGCATAAAAAAAATCGCAGAACGGTCGTCAATACTTTTCCCCAATTGACTCGATCGTTATTCTCCGTTATTCATTTCGTCGAACCCACAGGTTGTCAGCCGAAAAAAATACATGATGTTTTCCAATCGTTTCACACTAAAAGCTGGCGGGACGCTTGAAGCGCGTGGGAGTCCGGTTGATCGACCGAGCGTTCGCTTCATCCTTTGCAGTTCAATTCACGTCAAACACTCTTTCACGCCGAGCCAAGTCGACGTGCCATAGGGCTTAGTAAGCAAGACTCAGTAAATAGGAAAGAAAGAGAAGCGACGATCAAGGAGTTTCCCTTTCGTTGCCGGGAACGTCGGGATAGGCTTGATGCTTGATTAGCGTGTCCGCCGTAGAAACGAGGGAAACGGGCCAACCGTGTTTCCTTTCTCTCTTTCCATCTGCGTCTCTGTTCTCCACTATGAATTCACTCCTCGTGCCTCTGCACTCGCGAGCCTCTCGCCGTTGCAAATGCAACATTATATTTTTATGCCTCCTCTGAAAAGCGAAGCGGGCGTAGTGTGCATAGTCGGCTCCCACAGCACCGTCGCTGGGAAGGTCTCGATCTCACTTTCCTCCTCGCCCTCGCTTTTTCATATCTCCATCTCCCCGCCGCCGCCGCCTCCTTTATTTCCCAGTGTGCAGAAGCACCGCCAGCGTATTCTTTCACCGTCGACCTTTGCGCCGTTCCTCCCTCTCTGATTGCACCTCCTCGTCGTAAATAGCCGTGCACGACTATCTGTGTAAGTTGCAGCAAAAAAGCTCGCACGCCCTCGCGATTGTCGCTATTGTCGTTTTCTTCTGCCCGAGAGGCGACGACCATGGGAAGCGGCGGCCCTCGAAGGGTCCTTCGTGTTTCATTATTTATTTAACAATTTTTAACTGCTTCGAAATGAATGTTATGTGATTCCTATTGAGCCAACCTACAGATACATCGTTGTGTACTTCGATTATATGCATCATAGAGGAATATATTATGAAATGCTTGGGTGCCAAAATATTTTCTCATTTGTGGCCTAGACAGTTTCTGTCCTGTAATATTTGTCTCAGTTCCTAAATTAATCATGTGTTTGCTTTAAAACCATCGTTATTATATATACATCTTGTGTAGCCTGAGACAAAAGGTTTGCATATACTTCACGAAATAATTGCAGTGTAACACTTTTGTCGGTGTCACGAGGTAACCGAAGCTCCCTCTTATCCAGGACACCATGAACTCCTACACGGAGAGAAGGATCTGATAAAATTTGCCGGACGCGATAGTAAAAATTACCAACGCGCCTGGTATTGAAAAGCTATAGTCGCCACCTGACGAACAATACGAGAATTATGAGAATTTCTAATATATATATAATATGTTTTACCATATTTCGTGGTAAAAATTCTCATCTTTCTCGTTCTTCTCGATAGATAGCGTTATCTCTCCCGTCTATCGGAAATTTACAATACTTTTTACTAGAAATATGGTAAAAAGTATCGGATCCTTCTCTCCGTGCGTTGCGGCATCTACAAAAAAAATCTGGTAAATCTGAAAACATCTTAAACATCTTAAAAAATCGTAAAAATGATGTAAATGTCTCGCCCCCCTAATGTAGCGTCCTGTGCATTCATGACACGATTGATGCTGATAAAAAGGGATTTCAGTCCTCGGTCGGAAAACTAAATAGCCGCCTCCGGACTGTCCGATCCATCTCGCGGGTGGCGAAGGGCAGAAACTGCCGCGGGGCATAAATATTATCGCAAGCAATTTCCCGCGCGATTCCTCGACTGCATTTCCACGTACATGCGGCAAATGCATGCATAAAGGGGTCTGAAGACGGTCGGCTCGCCGGTTCTCGTTTACTTTGAGAATTTCAGGGCCGCCGGTGAGCGAGCAAGCTGCAGCCGAGAGGCACTCGACTCGATATTGCCGGTTGGATTGCTCTTGAGGCGTCACGTAACCAAAGTGAAAACCGTATTATTGGAAACGACGAGAGAGAGAGAGAGAAAAGAGGCGGAGAGGCCTCTGGCTCTCCTCTCCTGCCTCTCCTGCTGCTGCTGCTACGTATATCCCGTACCGTAAATCCGCTTTGAGAGGCCAACGCTGGTTTAAAGCTGGTTACGTACCTATTCTATATATATATATACGCTATGTATATACATATATATATATATCCGTGGCAGGCTGCTTCGCTGCTTCTATCTGCGCAAGAAAAGCGAAAGCACTTCCGGGCAAGCCAACTGTGCCGATCCTTCCATACACACTGTTACTATACAGCGCAATACGGACAGACAGATGGTCGAGATTGCACGCGGGCGTTCGCGGATTTTCGCAGAAGGATTTTCAATCCGGCCTCTTGCAATTCCATCTCTCTCTCTCTCTCTTTTTTTTCTTCATCCTCTTCCTCTTTTTCTCCTCTTCTCTCGCTGCGCCTCGTTCCCTGCGAGATATCCGTCGGATTTTTGGCCCGAATGGCCTCATTCCCGTGATAGGGGGATGGGACTCTCGTCTGTATTCAATTATCCGAAGTACGAGGGGAATCGTCACGGTTGACCCGTTATTTTCTATCGTTCTTTCGTACGTGCGTCGAATGAAGGAAGAGGGGGGACGGGGGGTCGATTCATTCATTGGCGAATCGCTATCAGTCTCGTTTCGACCACTCGATAATTAATTGAACTCCCGGGCGAGCTCGCGAAAAACGTGCGGAGAAAAAGAATCGCCGGAGGAGATACAACCATCGCGACTGTAATGCCGCGGGAAAATTGCTGCCCGTCGATCGCAATGCCCTTCCGCGTGTTCGCTGATGATTGTGGGAATTTGTTCACGTCGGGGCGATGACGAAGTATTTTGCTCGACAAAATCAGTCAACCGATCGGCAAAATGCGTTTTCATTGAAGCAATATTTTGATGTGAATTTACGTAAAATCCAAGACTAAACACAAAATTACATGAAATTGAAAATAAAGTTACATTAGATTCAGAATTAAATTACATTAAATCAAAAATTAAATTACACAAAATTAAAAATTAAATTTATAAATTCCAAATTAAATTACTTAATTAAATCCGAAAATAAATTACAGAACGATTTAGTAGTTTGATTAATCTCGCGATGTTCGGTAACCGCGCCGCGAATTAATTCCGTTTTTCGTTAGCATTTTCGTGATCCGAACAATTAAAGTTGATGCGGAATAAATTAGAACGCGACTCGCGCCCGAGGCGCTGATTGCAGATAAGTCGCGGTTTTCAGCCGTCGCGACTTCCATGTTGCGATCTCGTCCGGCGAATCGTGAGACTCGAGATTCGCGCTTGCGAAAGAGATGGAAGAAGACGGACGTCAACGCGGATTACACGGCGTTTATTGTCTATGCGCGCGAGCGCGCGGTTACAGGTATCGCCGGGCTCGGCGGCGGAGCGAGAAGCGGAGTAAGGTGAAGGATAACACAGCCGCAGGAGCGGCCGCCAGTCTCTTGACCTGACATTTACCGCGCGCGACGCTACGCCTTACGTAACATAATTATATTTTCCAACTCGCGCGCTCGTCTCGCTCGAGCAGGTGAGGCTCCGGACTCAAAGCGGAGCTTCGTACTTACGGCACGAGGCGCGCGCGGCTCGCGTTATTCTCGCCGTAGCCTCGAGTCGCGGAGCCGGAGAAAAGCGAACAAAGGGAAACGCAGTGAGAAAGAAATGAAAACGAAGTCGGATCGCGACGCCTCCGCGTCGGATCGCATTCCGACCCGACCTCGGCGAATACAACTATATGGATGACTCGATGAAATGGGATACGTAGGACTCTCGTTTCGCACGCCCGGCAGCTTGGAAACGCGATTTGAAAATTACAAATATCGCACGCGTCACCCGAAAACGACTTTTTATTATCCACTTTGTAAATCCAGATTCGATAGATCCAAACAAAAAGTAACCTCAATTTTAGTGAAGTGGTGAAATTTCGAAAAAAATGTGCGAAAACGGTTTTCGCAATTTTCTCGTGGAATTTTCGATTTTTCGGGCAAACAACGGTGCTTTTCGGAGTCAGCCGGAAATTTTCCATCGGATTTTGAAACTTTACGAAATCGAAAAAAATAGAAGGTAAAATTGCTTGCTAAAAAAACGAATAAAATAGTAAGGGCTACCATTAATAATTTAAAAAATGTGGCGTTGAGGCTCCTCGAATTTTACATTATTTCGGCCTCGAGTTTTGAGTCTCCCGAAGGCTGCACCGTGGGCTTTCCAATGTCACGTACGGACGGAAGGTGGAACGTGAGTCACCGAGTCCTTCTCGTCGCGACTGGTGAAACTAGTATTTCCACCGTGGACATATTTTTTATTGTAATGATTTATTTACCGCGGTCCATTTGCCATTTTGCTCTTGCACCAGCGATAAATCCAGTTCCGAGCTGCGTCATTCGAGGCAATAATCCTCTACGCCCTCTAAACCCCATCGGACCATCTAATTACAGCAACAACCACAAAATGTGGTTTTTCAATTTTTTATCAACGTTTTTTTTTATTCTTTCGCCGAGTCATTTTTTCCTTCGACCTCGCTAAGACGAACCACAAACTGGAGTAAAGTGAGCAAAAAAAAAGAAAAGAATTAATTGAGAGCAAACTGAAGTCAGATTAAATTAGCTTCAATTTAGCTCGCCGAGTCTTGGTGCCCACTTCACGATATGATTGGCTCTCGGGGTCTTCGCGTGATTTTTCTTTGAGGTCGAAACTTGAAGCCACAATCAACGCACGGAGAAAAATAATCAGGGGTTGAGGAAAAATCGATTGTTGTATTAACGAATGTTTCGTTGTCGCAGCAAAATTGCCAACCACCACAACGACATTTTCGGCTACCACAACAAAATTTTGTTAGCACCCCGTTAATATCTTTCTCTATGTGATCCCCTCGAATTGGCTGTACACTGTTACGGTCAAGCGACTCCGCCGGTCGCAACTAAATAGTATATTTTCTCAGCGCAGATTGCGGTGTATAGTTAGGGGCGGTCAGGCACGGGCGAGACGTTAATTTACGAGGCGTTACGTACGCCGCACGAAACGTGAGTGAAGACGAGGCGTCAGCGAGCGCGTCTATTTGCCTATCAATTAAACGGCACACATAGCGAGCCGCATAGCGAGAGTACCGTGAGGCTTTATCACGGCCAGGCAGAACCCAGAGCACCGCAACGTTTGACCCTCCGCTTCTCGCACGCCTCTCATATTCTCCCGCACATATCTCCACGTACCGCGAGCGCGGGGGATAATTACGATTGCGGGTCACGTATTAGCTCGCGAGTAAAAATCCCTCTCGTGGCCTCCGCGCGAGCTTCTCGACTCTTCTCGTTCTGCGCTTGTGGTTTTCAGCCGAACGCTGGGTTGGACAGCCGTCACAACCTGCATCGAAATAACATAGCGTTGAAAGAACTGCCGCAACGCACTGAACACGATGACATATAGGGGAAGGTGGGGCAAAATGGGACAGCGTATTTTTTTCAGTTTCGATTATTTCGCGGGGCAAAATGGGACAGCGTTTTTTTTTTTCAGTTCCGATTATTTCGCGGGGCAAAATGGGACAGCGTTTTTTGGTCAGTTTTGATTATTTCGCGGGACAAAATGGGACAAACCCCCATTTTGGGAACTTTTCGGGAACACTTTGGAAAAATATTTAATTTTTTTATAACATCTTTAAAAAAAATGTAATCATTGCTGATGACGTTCAGTGTCACCTAGTAAAAAAAAAGTTGCAAAGTAGAACTTTGCATATTGCTTCCTCATTAATTTCCCTTTTTCACGAAGCCACGAAGCTTATTTATTTACTTTGGCTTCGTCATAGAGGAGGCTTTGTGAAAAAGGGAAATTAATGCCGAAGCAATGTACAAAGTTCTACTTTGCAGTTTAAAAAAAAATTGAATACAAAGTTTTAACTTACTTTAATAACTTTTCCGTAAGTTACAGCGAAAATCTATATTTTTAAAAAAATTCATAACAGGGCTGCATTTTGTTTTTCGGTAGAACATTTCGGTTTATTTGTTGAGATTCGACGTGATTTAGAGAAAATATATATTTTTTTCGAAAAATTCAAAATTCTATAAAATCGGAATCGCTTTACCGATTTCGCTGAAATTCAATACCAAACATCATTCAACGTGTCTTTATTTATAAAGAACTATTTTGCTAATTTGGCGAACTTTTACGAAAGTTAGAGCATTCACAACATTTTTTTGAAAAATAAAAAATTCCACAGAATCAGTACACATTGATACATTTAATTAAAAATCACATCAATTATAGAGGAGTCAATACTCTAGTTGCGTGCCAAATTTTAGCTCGATCCATCGTCCCGTTCCTGAGTTACGGACAATTGAATTTTCGGTGTCTGGAGCATTCATACACACACACATACACACACACATACACACACACATACCCACATGCAGACATATTTTCTAGGCCACTTTTCTCGACGTTTTAGGTGATTCTGAGAATGTTAACATGAAAATCTCGAAGAAAACATTTTTCACGAAAACAAAGCTTCCTCTATGAGGAAGCAAAAAGCACGAAATTTCGAGGTTTGTCCCATCTTACCCCGCACTTCCTTTTCTTTTTATCGGCGCTCAAAATTGATGATTGGAATCGAAGTTTTGGGTGAAAAGTGATAGAAATACACTTTGGTCGTCGTCACAAAAGCAGTTTTCGCTTATGCGTCCCATTTTGCCCCCCCCCCCCTCACCGATCCCCGTTTTCATTTTTTTACAGCGAATTATATTTAAAAAATCGGGACCCACGAATGAGCGTCTCGCGCTGACGTCACCGCCGGGTCAGTTCCGTCCGGGGCCTCGGGCGGCGGGGCCACCGAGTGGAGTGGGAATCTCGTGTCATGTCCGTGAATCATGGCTCGACGCTCTTCTCGCGCGTCGCTCGTGCAACACGCGTGTACTAATTTTCAATCGGTACACAAAGCCCGCGGGCGTGAATTAGCTCCGTCGTCGTTTATTCAATAAGCGCTCGCGATTTTGTCAAAACAATTCGCGGTAAAAATGTCTGTCGCTTTATCCCCGCACATCCCGCAGTCCCCAAGCGGTAAATATTGGTGGCTCTCGTGTGGCACGCACGACACACGTGTGGATTGTGTAATCAACGCGGTGCCGCGCAATGACGGACGAAACGCCAAGACGCGTCGCCTTATTGTCCCGATCGATGAGCTCGTAGATCAAAACGAGCGACGGCGTAAATACTTAATGACGATAATATCACACCTGGCGCGCGGGGGAAAAAGTTGCGCGAACACAAGGAGCCTCGCTTTGTCGTGCCATTATTCATCGGCGAGCATTGCAGACGTATTTATTTTCCTTTATCGAGCTCACGTGTGCGCAGTGATTTCACTGCTACTCGCGTCCTCGCTTTATTTACACACTGCTCGATCGTCTCGAGTCTAGTATCAGTCGGGATGAGCAGCATCAGGACGTTATTCGCTCTCCCGAATTCCTCGCGTCTCCCGCCGAAGGGTCGCCCCCTTTCCCTTCCCCTCCCTCCATCGCCGCGTGCAGCTCTTTGTGATACAAATGTGTTACAAAGTGCAGCCATAGCGGAAGACATATCGGCGTTTCCACCTGCCTCGGGCGGAGATCGACGGGCGATACCCGAGGACAAATTTATTCGAATTTATTTTCGGCGGAATTTTTATTTTTTTTTTTACTTTTTCGGTCATCAAGATTCGCATGAAATTCGACGCAAGGTGTATTCAGCACTGCTTCGCGTTTCCCGACCGCGAATTTTAGTCCTCCCCTCTCTGATGCCCACCTGTGACACAGACACACCACACACCTGTGCCAGTCCCCGGGGGGGAGAATATCGTAACAGTGGCCGAGATTTTGGTCCGCTTTACCGTACACCGCCCAAACGGGAGGCTGCTCATCTATCGATCCTGGCATTACCGCACGTCAAGCCTAAACCCCCATTGCGCTAGTTCACCGTGAAATAATAATAATAATAATAATAATAATAATAACACCAACAACAACAACAACAGCAACAATAACAACAACAATAATAATGATAATGATGATGACAATAATAACAAAAATGATGATGATGTTGGTGATGATTATGAAAACGATGATAATAATAATGATAATGACGATGATAATAATAATCATGACGATGATAACAATGATAATGACGATGATAATAATGATAATGATAATCACGATGATAATGATAACAATAATTCGGTCACATTCTCCAACCCACGCTCACGACTTTCGTTTTCCTTCGCATTGTGTATTATGTGTGTATTCCTCGATGCCCTCGCAGTGTCTCATCGTGCTCCACACCGAGCTCTCGACTAATTAGTAATTAGCATTGCAACGTGCGCGAGCGCGCGCCTCTATCACTGTATATACCCGTGTATGCGACGGTATATATATTTCCGTTTAACGAACGATTGCACACGCACGGTGCCGTTGTTCCTGGGAAATCCGCGGAATTCCTTGCACACGTCATCGCCCGACGTTGTTTTTCTATCTGTCTTTCTCTGCGCACTCCCAAACTGCGCCGATTTACTCGAACGCAAGACGAACCGATCGTAATTGGTTGCGTCGAACCGACAAATTAATCGGTTTGCAGTCAACTCAATATTATTATTATTATCATTATTATTGTCATTATTATCATTATCATTATTTTAATTCGTTTTATTATTATTATCGTTATTATCATTATCATTATTTTAATTTGTGTTATTATTATTATCAATGTTATTGTTATCATTGTTGTTGTTGTTATTAAGTAGCTTTGATATAATTTGATCGTTCGCACTCCATTTAACCGCGCAAGTGTTTCTGGGTCGTGACTTATTATTTTTCCGCACCAATGCCATAATCCCCCATTCCCCCCATTCTCTCTTTTTGCGTTCAGGACGTACGTGCGCGCGGTCGGAGATAATTATGTTAACGTGTGCTCTTTGCGCGGATATCCGGTGCCCCTTTCCCTCGTCCTGCGTTTTCGTTCTTTTTTTTTCTCTTCTTTCCTCTCCTTCGTGTATCTTGACGCTCGCCTCGTGTGCTTACTTACACTCGAGTCATGTCCGGAGGTGCTCGGCGCGTCGTTCCGCTCGTGGAGCAGAGACGCCGGTCCCTCACATCCAGCGCGACCGAATGACTCAGAGGCCACTCGCTAACCCATACAGCTCGCTTGTACCTCGCGCGCTCCTCGCGTACTACACGCTATTATTCCTCTTCGCGAAACTTTCCAACGTGTAAGCCGGGGATTCGCGTGTGGGCGCACGCGGCTCGTACAACGCGATGCAGCGCGCGCGAGCGCCGCAGGAGTCACACAGACGTTGCGGTCGCGCCTGAACTCGGACCGCGAGGAAACGAGCGAACTTTGCCGCGCCGCGACGTGTGGAGCGCGTTCCACGCGCGAAAATGTCGCGAGTCTTTTTAACGATGCAAATCGGTACACGGGGAACATTTTTGTGGGAGCAAAACATGTTTGGCGTTAAATGCGACCCAAGTAGGGAACTGGTCGGGCCCTGGCCAGGACCCCATTGACCCGGCTAGGGCCCGACCAGTTCCCGACTTGGGTCGCATTAAAGGGGAGGGGGGGTCTGTACGGTGAAAAAATGACCCTTTTTTAACAATTTTTTTACGAGATACGGGCATTCTAAAATGAATAATTACAGGATTGTAAAGCAACATTTCAAGAACATCTTCTGAAAATTTGAGCGAAAAATATTAATAACTACGCCGTTGACAACTAATCTCCGGAGACGCCTTCGAAAAAAGTGGTTTTGCGGTGACCGTCATAACTGGTCACTCGATTATCCGAATTCAAAAAATCAAGTTGATTTCGTTAGTTTACGAGTTTCCTCAGGTAACGCTGTCGTTTTTTTTTTTTTTTTTTTTTTTTTTCATTTCGATTTTTGGTTACGCTTGAAAGTAAAAAACGCGATTTTCGCCGAAAAAATCGACCAATTTGTTATTGTAAAATAAAAAATAAGACCAATTTTTTTTTTAAACTCGACAGCGTTACCTGATGAATTATACTGAGAAAGAGTGTACGAAGTTTCAAAAGGATCGGTGCAATAGATTTTACGGTACGATGGTCACCGACTTTTAACACATGAAGTGTGGGAAAATAGCTTTAAAGTGAATACTTATATACGAAATGACACAGAACCTCGGATGGTTAAAACTTCATATCTCCGTCAGTTTTGCTCCGATTGCTCTAAAAATTTGATACAACGTTCTCGAGATGTTGAGCATTAATAAAAAAAAATAAAAAAAATAAATGAAAAAAAAATGTCAAGACCCTCCCCCCCTTAACGCGAAAGACATTTTGTTGGTACCAACCAAATTTCCCCGTTAACGTCCACGACCGCGTTGGCCCGGCCAGGGCCCAACGTACGCCGTATGTATTCACGGATTTCCCCACCTGGAGTAAAATTCCCGCTGACCTCAGGTCGCGAGGTCAACTACAAAATATCTCGCTATTTATTGCAATAAAGTTTATTTATTTATGTTTTTATCTGCCTATCTATCTCTCTCTCTCGTTGAAGCAATATTGCACCGAGATCTCAGCCGGCTGATAAAAGAAAAGAAAACCCTGAATTCAATGTCACGTAGGCTGACAGCGATGGAGATATAGTTATGTGGTGCGCGCGAGTATAACAAGCGCCATGGTGGACTAGCGAGGCCGAAAGTATTCGAGCCCACGTGTCCGGAATGCATGATTACAACGTCATGGAGACTCGGAGAGGGAGCGAAGGGGGGGGGGAGATATATAACTGTGAAGGAATTCGCGCCGAGCGTTTTACGAGCTCCGCCGCTTTCCCGCGGGACTCACGCGGCTGCATACACTTTGCGGCACGCAGAGAATTTTTTCATAATTCCGCATCACTTTGTGCGTTTAACTCGAGCACTTTTTGCTGACAATTTTTCTCCCCGCGGGAGAGCGGAGGCGAAAAAAACGCACGCACGGCCTGGGCGAGACGCGCGAAGCTTCTTCCTCTCGCGATCAATTCCGCGGAGTGCACTCCGCTTAATTATGGCGGTCGCGTCGTCCGGAGGTTAGATTTATAACGTGAAACGCGAATTTTCATGGAAAAAAAGCAATTTCGAAGGAAACTCGCAGCGGGGACTAATAACAACAAAAAAACGTGTTTTCCACGCTGCTTCAATTTACATATTTCCCATGCAATTTCCTGACGACCTCGAAAATATAAAAATACGAGAGAATGATTTTTTTATGCTCTCTCGGGGTCTCTGGGTTTTACAATTTTTGTGGCAATAAAGGGCAGAGGGCATTTTTCTGCTTCTCGACCTTAATGTCTTCTTGCCTCGCTCGTTAAGTCGCACCGGGAATTATTTCCACACCCCCCCCCCCCCTCCTCCCTGGGATCCAATTTAAGTATCAATTGCCGCGCTCGTCGATTGGTTTTCCGTTCTCCATGTGTATAACGAGCGGGACCATTAAATTCGCGAAATTAAGCATCGGATGGGACTTTTAATGGGCTGCGGTATAATAATGTTTAATGCAGGGGGTGAGGGGGGCTGCAGTAGACTCGTGGGCGAAATTGGTTCACTTCAGTCCGGAAAAACCGGCGGTGCAGCGATGGAAGTTAAGTGTGTGCCGAGAGAACAAGAGGCAGGAGGATTTAATCGCGGAAGGTGGGGCAAAATGGGACGCATGAGCAAAAAATGGTTTTACGACGACGACCAAAGTTTATTTTTATCGCTTTTCACCCCAAAAACTCGATTCCAATCGTCAATCTTGAGCGTAGACAAAAAAAAAAGGCAGGGCAAAATGAGATAAACCCCGAAATTCAGCGATTCGTGTTTTTTTTTTAACTGGGTGATACTGAACATCGTCAATAATGATTATATTTAAAAAAAGATGTCACAAATTTTTTTTTAAATGACTTTTTAAAAGCCAGATTGCTTGAAACACTCAAAATGGTTGAAAAGCGTGATATTCCGCTTAGTTGCGTTGAAATGCGTTGTATAGACGCAACATTCCCAAAATGGGGGTTTGTCCCATTTTACCCCGGCAAAATAATCGAAAGCGAAAAAAAAAACGCTGTCCCGTTTTGCCCCGCTGTCCCATTTTGCCCCCCCCCCCCCCCCCATCCCCTATACAGTGGCTCGAGTATGCGCTAAAAGCCTCTCATTAACGTCGACGCTGGAAGACGCAGGACCGTCGCGCATTACAGCCCGCGCGTATGCTCGCCGAGCGCAGCGAAATACGGAACGATACTCCGCAAAATATTCCGCGGTGCGAGTGAATAAACATTTTCACGCATTCGCGACCCCCATAAAAATAAACCGCGCTCCGGGATATATTACATTATATTTTCGTTTCCTTCTACCTTTCCAACCTATTTCACAGCCGGCGACTACTTTTAATTCGTCGCAATTAAATAAACGACATTAAAAAGTAGCGCCGCGAAATACAAATCGTCAATTACCGCAACCGGGGCGACGACTTTTCGTCGAGTCGGCGCGTTTCGCCAATTATTTTCCGCGACGATTTAAATGTGACGGACGAATTTTTATTTTCGTGGAATTAACAGAAGTGTCAACTCATTATTATTCGCTGTCGACATTTTGTTTGGAACATTATTAACAGTTATTACGTTAAAAAAATTGTTTTGGATATTTTTAATTGTAAAAAAATAATAATAATAATGCCCGGATGATCCAAACGCCACGGCGAGTGAATTCCACGGGAGCTACGAGCGAGGACGACGAGGGGACCGACACGGGAGACTCGAGACTACGCGGGAAGCGAGCGACGCCGTCCACGATGGCCCAGAATTCACGATCTCCGGGAGCCTCGTGGATATAGGACGAAGCCATTCTCCTCATCCCTCGCCGCATACTTAGCATTCGACTCTGCCTCGATCGCGAGGCGCTGCGCCGCTGTACGGCTAACTCGCGCTGGTAACAACTCCGGAAGTTTCACCTTCTAACTTGTCGAAGCGCGAATCGATTATTAAACAGGGGGGAAAAGCGTTGCGTTCATAACCCGCGCGTTGTACACAACTATTAACAGAACCCCGCTTTATATTCGCAGACAAAGAGCCGACGGGAAAAAAATGAAATAAAGTCGTTATTTCATCGCGTGAGTCATCCTCCCACGCGATTCGCGTTAGTCCCAGAAGCGCAGACACTTCCTCCTCATTGTCTGTATCGAAACATCGGAGAGGATTGCGCGAAGACGATTTGTATTTCGGGTTCAACGGAACGACGGGAATGTTCCGTCTGAACTGGTGTGGAATGTGGGTTTCAGTCACTCGGAACCTCGATTTTCGTCGGTACTCGAAACTCGAGTGACGCATCGAGTCAGTGAAAGTTTTCGCTTTTCGTCGTTACGCACGAAAAATTGTCAACATTTCACCTTAAGCCGGATTCTCAAACACTAATTTTTGTGACAGTTGTTTTTATCTGCTCATCCCACGATATTTCGCCATAATTGCTTCTCGTCGTGTTTCGATCGTCACTCCTAACAGCCATCAAAAACATTAATTTCCTTGGCCTCAAATCAGAAACAAAAAGCACCTCCGGCCGAGACCAGCCGACCGATTCGCGCGATACCGCCGCGCAATTTCTGTCCGTCGCTCTCGCGGTCCAAAGCCGTAAAAAAATCCCTACACGTCAAACTCACCGCGAGCAAATCCAGCGGAGATCGGGAAAATTCCTTTGCCGCTGGCATCCCTCGGGCGCGGCGAACGTCGAGAAGATGCGACGAAAGAAATTTAAAAAAACGTAACAACACAAACAAAGAGGCACAAAGAGTTCGTTGGGATTCCCGACGCGCGATTGGGTCTCGCGCGAGCGCGCGCGCGCGATTACAGCCGGCTTCGCGAACGTCCGAGCTGGCACTACACCCCGAGGGCACAACACTGGTAACCCATGGCGACGCGTTTAGCCCGCCGCGTGGCTTTCCGTGGCTCTTCCTGCCGTCGGATCCTCCGACCGCTCTCGCGTCGCAGGTAGAACGACGATGACGACGCTGGGATTGCGCGAAGCGTCAGCAGCAGCAGCAGCGGCGGCGGCAATATTAGCAGCAGCAGCAGCAGTAGCAGTAGCAGCAGCCTGAGCGCAGGTGCGCGCGACCGGGTTGCATCCCGCGGGGCTATGTGTAACCCAACGCCGCACAGACTCTACACCAGCGCTAGATCTCGACAGCCCCCGCGCCACAACAGGTGCACAAAGGAAAAACGAGACACGACACACGCGACGGCGCGACCGTTAAAAACGCGCGGGGTCGTCTTACTACAGTCGCAAAGCGAAATACGCTACGTACGAATATATATATATATCTACGGCGAAGCAGAAGCGAAGACTCCGGTCTCAGAGGCCCCGGTCTTCCAGCGTCGGCCGGAGAACAACACGCACTGACGCAGAGCCACGGCACACGAGTTTTCTCTCTCTCTCTCTCTCTCTCTCTCTTTCTCCGTTGCACCGTTGAACGCGCTCGACCGATTGACCGACTCACCGGTCCCACCGCCGTGGCGCACACGGCGCCCCCCTCCCCGCTCTCCGTCCGCAGGTACAAAGAGCGACACGCGGATGCGGCGAAATTTGCAAGGTGGTGGGAGGAGGAGAACCTACACACGATAGGTTGGAAATTTTCGTTTGACAGCGACGTCCGACGGATCGGGACGACGATTTTTCGTCGTCGTTGCTCTTTTGTTCCTCACTTGCTTGCCGCGCGCGCGCCACGATATCGTGCGGGCTCTCGTTTGACCAACGTCCGGCTCGAGACTGTGCGAGCGCGGTGGAGGCTCGCGGCCCGCGAGCCTCCACTCTCCGCTTCTGCGGTTCTTCGCCGCCGCCGCCGCCGCCGCCGCCGCCGCCGCCGCCGCCGCCGCCGCCGCCGCCGCCGCCGCCGCCGCCGCCGCCGCCGCCGCCGCCGCCGCCGCCGCCGCCGCCGCTACCGCTACCGCCGCGCGGCTCTCCGGCTCTCTTTCTCCTCCGCGCCTCTCGAGCGCTATGTAGGCTTTAGGCTCCCCTCACAACGAGAACGCGGCTCGAGTTTTCGTGGAGTGTCGGAAAATGTGTGGATATTTTGTGTTTATGTAAAACGCCGCCGGCGTGCATCGGGGAAGATACGGGGAAGGCGACGCTGATGGATGTGGAAAATCACGATGCTCGTTGCGCGCGGCCGAGCGCGCATGCGCACCCCGCGCGAACTGCGGCGCGCTGCAACTGGCGAATTGGAGCGAGGGAGTAAGAGAGAGAGAGAGAGAGACGAGGAGAGCGAGTACCGAGGCGGGAATTAAGGGCTCCGCGTCGTCTGACACTCGGATTGATTCCGTGTATCCTTCACAAACGCCTGGAGCGACAAAACGCGAGGCCCGAGGACGTCGATACCGAAGATTCCGTCTTTTCGAACTTACCGATCGCCTGCAACTTTCCGCCCGCGGCTTTCCTCCCCGGAGCCTCGAGCGCCGCGCAAACCCGTGTTTACGATATTCCGAATTCAGGGGCTGTCAGAAAAACCGGCGCATAGCGGACGAGAAAATTCCTGTGCCGCGGCAGGAAGCGCCGAATGAAAATCGACGAAAAGAATTACGGTTTCGTTTCGCGGAACCGGGAAAGCAAAAATCGGGCAAAAAGAGGCTGCAACGAACGAGCGTAATTCATGAAATTAACCGCACTCGGCGGAACGCTTTCTCCCGTGCGGCGGCGTTCGCCTCTCGTCTATCTGCATCTGGCCGCTGATGCGGCAATTGCGGCGGTGGGATTACCGGCCGCGCGCGGACGTCCCTGGATGGGCTCTGGGCCCGCGCGAGAAAAACGAGGACGTCTTGGCGGCCCCTCGCGGCCTTCCTCCTCCATATCGCTCGTCTCTCTCATTCTCTGTCTCGCTCGCACGCTCGGTTCTTCGCTCCGCCGCGGCGCGGAGTGGGGGAAGAGCGACGTGTTTGCCCGGTGAAAAATGCACAGGACCAGCGCGCGACGCGTCTCCACGCTCTTCTACTCCCGTATAACGGTGGATATGTACTCTACCCCCTATGTAGCACGTGTATATACAACATTTCGCGTGTATATCGCACTCGACGTGTGTGTAACACACAGCCGCAGCTATAGAGGCTCCTTCGCTCTTGTACCGCTTTCAACGATATTGGGTTTCCTGGTCGTTATACCGCGAGCGCTTCCGTTACGCCCCCGCGAGTCACAAACGAACCGAGGGACACCGCGCGGGCCACTCGGGGCTGACGAAGTGCCGCGCGGTACGGGGACAATTTTTGCGACGCGAACGATTAATTTCGTCGATCCCGGATTAAAATGCGAATTTTCAGGCGAGTCGCGTTATTATTCGCTGTGCATTTTTTTAAATATCATTAACTGTTATATGACCTAAAAGGGATCGATTGATCCTGGGATAATTTTTGTGCCGCACAAACGATTAATTCTGTCGATCCCTATGATAATGATGCGAATTCTGTGAGTAACCCAAAGGACTGATGAAAATGAGAATGACCATCTCAATGACCACTTGTGGAGCAGGTCGAATAATATTGAAGCACTTCTCGCAAATTGAATTTTGGAAATTCGTGTTGAATTACGATAAAATTGTTTGCTCCGGCGAACCATTCGACCAATCGCGGAACGTCCGGCAGACCGACGCGATGATAAGGGTCAACGAGTTTTCCAGCGATTCAGATGTTTATCCGATCAGCGCGTCGACCCGCACGAGTCAAACATCGGCCCGGACTGCGGCGCTCGGATCGGTTTCGCCCGTTCGCGTGGGCGTATTTGTAGCGATATTATATTATCCGACGATTGCGATAAATCGAACGTACGTGACGCTCGCGAGCCTTTTTTTTCGATACACAAATATAAATGTATATGTGTTTACGTATTATATTAGCAGGGGGATTTCGTGGAAAAGCCCTCGGCTCGGATTGCCGGAATGTCCGGCTATACGTGGTCCGAATCTCGTTTCACGTATGTGGCGGATGGGTGGGGCAAAACGGGACGCACAAGCGAAAAATGCTTTTACGACGATGACCAAAGTGTATTTTCATCCCTTTTCACCCAAAAATTCGATTCCTATCATGAATTTTGAGCGTCGGCGAAAAAAGAAAAAAAAATGCGGGGTAAAATGGACCAATCCCGAAATTCGGCAATTCGTGTTTTTTTTTTCGACTGAATGATACTCAACATCATCAGTAATGATCCTCTATTAAAAAGTGCATGGGCCACCATTGTTAGCGATATAACTCGGCCTCTGATTGGTCGAGGGCCGTGACGACCAGCAGTCGTTGTTTAATAGCGCGAAATTTGACAGTTTGTTGCCATTTTACATAAGCGCTGCAGCGCGGCTAACCTGTCCGCGCGCGTGAGCGCGCGATATTGTTCCCCTAGTTATATAAAAAAGGATGTTATTAAAAAATTAAAAATAAAATTGTAAAGTGACTTTTTAAGCCAGATCGCTTGGATCGCTCAAGATGGAAAAACGTTATATTCCGATTACTTGCGTTGAAATGCGTCATATAGACACGATATTCCCGAAATGGGAGTTTGGCCGATTTTGCCCCGGCAAAATAGTCGAAACTGAAAAAACGCGTTATCCCATTTTGCCCCGCTGTGCCATTTTGCCCCCATGTCGAACGGTGGGGAAAAGAGTCATGGGTGGTATCCGTAATGCAGGCTCGGTGCAGCCGTCCAATATCGCCGAAATTATCGCGCCGGGTGTATCGTCGATAATTCGGCGAGGGGGCGTAGCGCGAGCGAATAACGAAGCAGGGGAAGGGGGGGGGGGAAGGGGGGAGGTACGTGCCGGGCAACGTAATTGCCGGTTCTACTTTCAATGACCGGACCATCGGAGAGCTCGGCGTGTCGTAAATTTTCCTCTCCCGAACCGCAGAGACAATCGCAGAGCGGACGAGAGCGACAGATTTTTTGCTCGGTCGTTCGAGAGTGGAAACTACGAGCGGTTGCCGCATCGACACGGCAGCTGCGCAATGGGACGATTGCGATATTTAAAAAAAGGATTTTTTTGACACGACTTTTTTTAGATTGTGCAAAAATATATATTTTGTTTTTGGGGAACTGATATTCAAAATAGATACTCTATATACGGGATATGCGCACGGAAAAAACGACTTGGTTGGTGTAACAAAGAAATTGGTTATCTGCAACGAATTGCCTTGGTTATATATGCGCCAGACGATTTTCTGGCTGCATCAACCAATGGAACTTAGTAAGATTAGATTAGTTTCGGCAACCAAGTAATTGGTCGAGCCAACTACGATTAAATAATTGGAATAACCAATGTACTTGGTTGGAGCATCCATTTCACCGGGCCGGTTTAACCAATTTACTTGATTGGGGCAACTAATGCACTTGGCTAGAATAACCAATTTTCTTGGTTGAATCAATCAATTTTTTTATTGTAGCCAAAAATATATATACTTTTTTTTCCAGCGTATGCCGTCAGGCTTTTATTCTACCCAGCCCCTTGGCCCTCGTAAAGTTCCTCGGGATGGCGCGCAAATTAGTGCGTCGCTAAGCGGTCACCCATCCAAGTACTGACCGCGAGTCGAGTTGCTTAACTTGGGTGATCGCCAAAGCCATACACCGACCGCGCACCCACGCTGTCGGTTATGGTATAACATATTTTTCACCGTGAAATACTGTGAATTATGGGAATCAGATCTCACTGACAGAATGTTTAAACAAACTAAAGCCAATAAACGCACGCACGTGGCTTATAATGCAAAAACACGCAGTACGAAGTTTTTCCTCAAGCGCTTACGGGACTAACGGCCGATGATGGTACTAACTAAAATAATTACATGTTCCATCCAATAAAAAAGGTAATCTTTAGTCCTACCAAAAACTTGGTTATAAGGCAATGTGAAATACCGAAGCGCACCTCAAAAGTTTGGAAGTGCGGTTTTTCGCGAATTATGAACGGATCGAAGCGAAAATTGAAATACAGACGCCAGTAACGTGAATCTCGTTAATGAATTAGTCAGAATTTTTATTTAAAAAAAAATAAAATTGCAGATCGATTACCTCCTGATCGATTACCTCCAGAACAGAAATCTGGAGGTAATCGATCTGTAATTTTTTTTTTCGAAAATAAAAATTCTGACTAATTCATTAACGAGATTCACATTAGTGGCGTTTGTATTTCTATTTTCGCTTCGATCCGTTCATAATTCGCGACAAACCGCACTTACGAATTGTTCAGGTGCGAGTCGGTATGTCACATGCCCATAACAGCAGTCATGACAACCAATTCTCGTGGTTAGCTACAAATCCTTGATCGAGGCACCTATTTCTATTGGTCATATGCACTAAAGTATGAACCAAGTTTCCGTTGGTAAGGGAACCAAGTGTGCGGCATTAAATCTATGAAACTATTGGTTACAATAACCAATTTTGTTTAACCAATAAAAAATTGGTACATTTAACCAAGTCATTTTCTCCGTGCGGGTAAAATGGGACAGCATTTTGTTTTTTTAATAAATGTAATCATTATTGATGATATTGAGTATCACCCAGTTCGAAAAAACACGAATTCGCGAATTTCGGGATTTGGCTATTTTGCCCCACATTTTTTTTTTTTTGCCGACCCTCAAGATTGATGATTGAAATCGAATTTTTGTGTGAAAGGCAATAAAAAACACACTTTGGTCATCGTCATGAAACCATTTTTCGCTCAGGCGTTCCATTTTGCCCCACCTTCGCCTACATTATAATACCCGTGGGTTAGCCACGCACACTTTGTCGTCATGTCTCGCGTGACTCGCGCGCCGTTCTTCGTCGAGCGAGAAGGAAGCAGGTATTTCGGCAATATCCCGGGGAGCCCTCGGCGCACACGAAGTCACGAAGGGGATCGGCGCGACGCCGTTCGTATCCGTGAAAAGCCGATTTTCGAGCACGTCGGCCGGGCGGGAGGAGAACACAAGTGCCCTTCGCCCTTACCTGAGTCAAGAATCCGCCTCGAGCCTCGAGGGTTTCGTACTTTTTTATAATGGTTTAACGATTTTCCCCTTCGAGCTCCCCGCATTCAAAAACTCGACACACCAGGCAGCCTGTCGCAATTTTCTCGGATCCTCCCGCTGAGATGAAAATAATGCGGAGCACTGAAAAATGTATCTCTTCCCCTTTGATATCCGCTCGACTCTTCTGTCTCCCCTCGATCTCGGAACCGAGTAATGGGGGTCGCGGAATAATAAAATAGTCCTTGAAACAAATGTGGAAACATTTTTTTTGCATTATCGATGTAGCAAAAGAAAAAGAATAATTTATCTCAGTTCCACGTGTGACGAGCTCGAATATTTCTGATTCACTTCCTCGAATGTATTCGCAAAGTGCGGAAACATCTTTTTTTGCGTTATCGATATAGCATAAAGAAAATAATTTATCTCAGTTTCCCGCGTGACTACAAATATTTTTCATTCACTTCAACGAATTTATTCGCAAAGCGTGAAAACATTTTTTCTGTCTTTTCTTACTTCAACGAATTTATGAACGATGTGTGATTTTTTTTTTTACATGGGTCATTCCATATGAAATCAACCGATAAAAAAAGAAAAAAATGCATGTAGGTCATGGATATTCTTCATAATTTACGTAAAGACAGCGGGCAGGGTATAGAAAAAGTTGGCATGGTTCATTATCCCGTGCAGAAATTAGAACGGGCGTCCGCGAATATCTATAGGCCCAATATAGGCTTATCCGTGGAAGCCATCGCCGGGAATCCAATCGTGGGCCCTGCTTGGCCCAACACAGGCTCCACAACATAGTATCATGGCACTCTCGTGGAACCCATGATAGGGAATCCAATCTTGGGCCCTACTTGGCCCAACACAGGGTCCAGGAAATAATTTCATGGCGCTCTCGTGGAAGCCATGACAGGGAATCCAAACTATGGCCATACTTGGCCCATTAAAAATCACGATAAGACTCCCTCGCCAAGTGTCCGTAGTCAGTCACCCTTTAATAGAATTATTTAATATAATGTAATAACTATAGTGAACGTCAGGGTCAGGCAAACAGTCACCCATCTTAGTATTGCTCGTCAGGGTCAGCTAAGAAGTCACTCAATAAAGTACTGACTATTAGGGGCAACCGAATTTCCGAACTCCCGTAAAAAAATATCAAAGTCTTTTTGTAGTCTTACAGCAAACTTCATAATATAAATCTATAGAGTTCTGACTATATTATACTACATTAATTTTATACTTCATATATTAGTAATTCAAATAAGGAAAAAAATTATTACAATCACAAGATCCGGATGGCCGAGTGAGCTAAGGCGCAGCAACCATCTGGAAGGTCCGGGTTCGATCCCCGGCCATGTCAAATATATAAATGTTTTTTCAGCGATAAAAATACACTAGCGTGTATAAGAATGACGGAATATCAATTAAAAGTGCTATAAATTAGCACAAAATCATGTTTTTAAATTTATTTATTTAGTACGGGGTAAGTACTGGAATCCAGTATTGGCCCAGTCTTATCGTCCTATACGGGCCCAAGCATTAAAAGCGTGACCGCCCAATACGGGCTGCAGTTAGATTTCCACGATGGGCCCCGTACTTAGTCAGGGAAGATTGTACGGGCCCAGTATACAGCCCTGACTAAATTTCTGCACGGGTAGACCCAACAAATTTTTCTTTGTTAATACCGCCATGATAAAATGGACTATCAATTTCGATTATGAAAATTACGCTGATGGTTTTTCTGCTCCCACGGGCTTCCATGTTTATGGATTTCGATGGGTCTGGTATCAAATAAAAGGTATTGAAAATACGCTTTTATTCAACTGTGGCAATTTAAAATCGAATTTATATATAGCGAGTTATCGCATTTTACCTGTATTTTTTTCATTATTTTTTTTCTCAAAAAGCTATTTTTTTTCTTTTTTGAAATTTACAGCAAACATTGTACGAACTGAGACCTTTAAACACAAAAATTGGCGAAGAGTTTTTCGCAATTTTGAAATTATTAATTGATGATTTTGGTAAATTCAAATCAATAAGGGATAAATACCGTTGCTCTTCATAGCCAATCGGTGAGCGATTACAGCTCGTCGACATCGCTCGTCTCACATTCTTCATCAGCACATTCTGGAATACAAAACGAAACTTATCGTTAACGTTATTGTGAAATTATAAAAATAAGAACATTTTATATTGTTAGCTTATTTAAAAAAATCGGATTTTTCAAATTAATTTACCGGCAATTCTGTCCTCCAGTTTCCGCGATGTCAAGGAAGCTATGTTCTTCGCGATCCTGTATACCTTTTTCTTCGTTATTGTAGGTTCAACCACTCCTAACACATCCGAAAAAGAAATCTCCTTCCTCATAGATGGAAGAGGAGATTTCTTTTTCCATACATGGAAGAGGAGATTTTTTTTTCGGATGTGTTAGGAGTGGTTGAACCTACAATAACGAAGAAAAAGGTGTACAAGATCGCGAAGAAAATAGCTTCCTTAATATCGCGGAAACTGGAGGACAGAATTGCCGATAAATTAATTTTAAAAATCCGATTTTTTTTAATAAGCTAACAATATAAAATGTTTTTATTTTTATAATTTCACAATAACGTTAACGATAAGTTTCGTTTTGTATTCCAGAATGTGCTGATGAAGAATGTGAGACGAGCGATGTCGATGAGCTGTAATCGCTCACCGATTGGCTATGAAGAGCGACGGTATTTATCCCTTATTGATTTGAATTTACCAAAATCAACAATTAATAATTTAAAAATTGCAAAAAACTCTTCGTCAATTTTTGTGTTTAAAGCTCACAGTTCGTACAATGTTTGCTGTAAATTTCAAAAAAAAAAAAATAGCTTTTTGAGAAAAAAAATAATGAAAAAAATACAGGTAAAATGCGATAACTCGCTATATATAAATTCGATTTTAAATTGCCACAGTTGAATAAAAGCGTATTTTCAATACCTTTAATTTGATACCGGACCCATCGAAATCCATAAACATGGAAGCCCGTGGGAGCAGAAAAACCATCAGCGTAATTTTCATAATCGAAATTGATAGTACATTTTATCATGGCGGTATTAACAAAGAAAAATTTGTTGGGTCTAATGAACCATGCCAACTTTTTCTATACCCTGCCCGCTGTCTTTACGTAAATTATGAAGAATATCCGTGACCTACATGCATTTTTTTCTTTTTTTATCGGTTGATTTCATATGGAATGACCCACATGACACCTGAAAATATGTAGATCAGAAACCAATCGATACGTGAAAAAATGATCGTAGGATTAAATCACACGATTTCGTTTTTCCCTAAATTATAATCAAGCATCGACAATTTATTTCCTTTGCTTCGCCTGGTGGTCCAAAGTTTCGCGAAGATCCTGCGGCTGCTTTGAGCGCAACTTCGAAAACTTTCGAGGGGAAAATTCAGCTCAACTCGGGTGTCGTGTTACGACGAGAGTTTAACCCGAGTTTTACTCCCGTATAACGCGGATGAGGATTTGCGTTGCACGGGAAAACGCTAGTCGCGGAACTCTCGCTGATTTGCGGTGCGTCTCGGCGTCCTCGTCTCTCGCGCGGCGCTCAGAACTCGTGGCGACTCTTCGCGCGCGCGGCTGCCGCGCGGGATTAGAGAGACCGAGGGTACTCGGATCGAGGACCGAGTTGATTGCCTTGACACGCGAGCGAAAGAGACGGGCAAAACCGGCGGGAGACAAGGACTTCGCGGCGTCTCGCGATAATTCTAAACGCCGCTCAAGTCCACATTTTACGCCGCGCGTTCGCGTGACAATCGACGCGAGAATTATCAATCAGCTCCATTGGCACTTTTACTATTGTCTTTCTGTCTCGAATTCTTCACCATTCGCAGTTTTACGTCCACCGGGTTGACGGAAAAAAAAATCGAAAGTAATCAAGTTTTTCGAATTTTCGTGAAAACTATCGCGTTTAGAAAAAACTAACGGCGAATTCGTTGTGTACGGATTTAAAATACATCGAAATGAGGTGTTAAAAAAAATAAAAAGTGATTTCGCGCTTGTATCGAAATTTCCCTCCTTGCGTTTTTTGCGAAAAAAAAATCGATTTCGTAAAATTTGAAAACCCTATCCGATGGGAAATTTCTCGCTGATTCCGAAATTCACCGTTGTTTGCCCGAAAAACAAACAATTCTACAAGAAAAACGAGAAAAATAAATTTTTTTCTCTGCAAATATAATAATTACATCGAAAATGCGAGATATTTTGATACGAATATGATGTAAATAATATACGATATTATTTTGATATAAAAATCATATAAATAAATAAACATTTCACCCCCTGATTTTCCGAAGAGGCAAACTTGACTCACCGAGCTTCGATTAGAACTTGCATTTTATCGAATGCTCGAATAACCCTAACTACCCGGACTTGACGGATCCGACACTTCAAACCCAAACATTAAGTCACAGAAAGTCTATTCGAATACCCGAGCTACCCGAGTACCCAGATACCCGGACTATCCGGATTATCGGAACTATTCGGACTACCCGAATTACCGGGCTACTCGAAATATTCGGACTGTCCAGATTGTCCGGATACTCGAGCGATCCGAATAATTTTTTTATGTGTGGATTGCCACAAATTTTGGATATGTGTCAGTCACAAATCCACCCATTACGACCAAGAAGTGTTCGGACGATTGACCAAGTAGATTCGCGTAGATTGTATTTTTTTGTACGAAAAATATGTACAAATTTCAAAGATTAGATATAAATCTGAAAAAATTCATACGTACACAGAAAAATGAAGGAACCATTTTCATGCAAAAAGGAACTAGGGTCACCGAAATGTTTGATAAACAATTTTTTAAAAATAAATTTGTTGATAACATTTTGAAATTATTATTATGCAAAATTAATCTTTTCAGTACCTTTAGTGTGCATTAATTTTTTTAGATTTTCAAACCATCGAGAAATGTCTGCAATTCTCTCGCAATTTTCTCGAATTTATGCGAATTGAATACTTCGCGCTCTTACATCCTTAAGGTAGCTTGGTTAAATGTGGGATTCTAAGACAATTTCGAACACTTCTGAATAACATAAAAATCTGACAAAATTAGACATGTCGAATGTGCTGCAAAGCTTGATTTTGAATAATAATATCAAAATGTTAATAACAATGAATCGAGTGTATATTGCCTCGATCTCGGAATCAGAAAATCCGGTGAGCCTCGAAAAAGTTAATTGCATGTATGTCATTTTGTCGAGGCTGAACGGATTCGAGGCATTATGAACGTTCAAGGACCGAGAAAACGGAAGGACATATAACGAATAGTAAGAGCTGCAATCGGATTCGGTGAGATCTCGACCATAAAACATTACGAGTGGACCGATCTACTAGGCTAATTGTTAAACAACGAAAAAACGAGTTCACTCGAGGTGCGTGCGCGCGAAAAAGAGCGAGTTTCATCGCCTCCGAGCCCTTTATTAAGACAGGTCAAGTTTCCCCACTCGAGCGTTTAATTACAAATACCTGGACTGTCCAAGAGTTGCAGTTCCAGATACACGCAATGTAGGTTTCTATGTTGTTGTCTCTTTGACAATTTCACGTGCAACCTGGCGTTTTATCCCTAACAATGTTAGTCGTTACACTACGTCACCGGCTGATGCGTAATTGGCTGTCGGTGCATCGAAGATTTTGATCAAGATGGCTACAGTTGAGAATGTCGAAGCGAAGCGTAGAACGAATTAATCACGAAAGAATATTTGCAGGGATACAAACAGAGCGATTCTTCCCACTTTACTTTATATCCCAGATAATATCGCTCTCTTTAAACTTTCGAAAATTGCTGTCGATAAGGAGATCTGTCAAGATTTGTTTTGTTTAATCTGGATACAGACAGATTAAAAAACATATGAGAAATGAAAAACAATTGACTTTCGAAGTTGAGCGTGATCAGGAAGGTGCGACCATTCTATCAATTTATTATACTAGGCTAATCACACGCGCTGGCGCGCGTGCCTGAAAGACTTGCCAAAATCGACCTCAGAAATTTGTTCTTTTCAAAATATCGACTTTTAACCTATACCATCATTCTCAAGTCGCATATTCTACCCCCGAAAACACTGGTTATTAACCTTTTTTAATCGATTTTGAAAAATATATTTTTTTGGCAACATTTTTTTTTCTGTCAGAAATCGTAGATCCGGCTCCCGTCCGAAAATCCCTAAAATCAACCCCAATTTTTTTTCTTTTCAAAATATCGACTTTTAACCTATACCATCATTCTCAAGTCGCATATTCTACCCCCGAAAACACTGGTTATTAACCTTTTTTAATCGATTTTGAAAAAAATATTTTTTTGGCGACGGAATTTTTTTTTTCTGTCAGAAATCGTAGATCCGTCTCCCGACCGAAAATCCCTAAAATCGACCCGAATTTTTTTTCTTTTCAAAATATCGACTTTTAACCTATACCATCATTCTCAAGTCGCATATTCTACCCCCGAAAACACTGGTTATTAACCTTTTTTAATCGATTTTGAAAAAAAAAAAAAAAAAAATTCGCGACGATTTTTCTGTCAGAAATCGCAGATCCGGCTCCAGACCGAAAATCGCCAAAATCGAACCCAACTTTTTTTCTTTTCAAAATATTAAAAAAAAATGTAAACTCGATTTTAGTGAAGTGACGAAATGTCGAAAAAAGTGCGAAAATACTTTGGTTTTTACTCTTTTAACACCTTCTTTCGGTGTATTTTTGCCCATACACAACAAATTCGCCATTAGTTTTGATCTAAACGCAACAGTTATCACGAAAAACACAAAAATGAATTATTTTCAATTTTTTAAATATATATTTTTTACATCAACTGGATATGCGCACAAACCGCGCGTATGGGCTAGTGTCTAAGAAAATGGTATCCGGTTGGTTCGAGTCGTATGTACGAGTACCCAAGTATAGTTCAAAACATTCAGCTATTCGGATAGCTTGGATAGTTTGAGTACTCGGATAGTTCCAAGCGTACGGATACTCGGATTTGAAGTATCAAATTTTACTATACCAGGATATCCGAACACCTTCGGATACCCATCTAATCCGGTTCCATGTGGGAGCCCTAATAATAACTAAGCTTAAACTAGTGAATACAATTCCCAACTCGCGATTAAGCTAGAAAATATATCGACGATAAATGTGCGCAGCAGCGCCGGAGGGTAATTTGGCGTCTACAGTCGTGACCGGAATGGAATTGGAAACGGAGACGAAAAAAAAAAAAACATGTATCTCGATATCGACGGAACGAGGAGTTCGAACCGGGTGAACCTGGCGGAAAGCACTAGGTAACAGTCGGGGAAATTGAAAAATTATTCCAATATCTTTAATGCATAAGACACGGGGCGGCCGATATCGCGCGCGCGATGTATAATCGAGCAGTTTTAATGCTGCCTCGTAATTCAAAGCTTTTATTTTTCTTTTCTTCACTTTTTTTCCCCTCGTAACCCGGAAACACGGAAGGCGTAAAATGGTGATAACAATAATAGTAACGACGATAATTTAACGGGAGGAAAAAAAGAGAAAATAAATAATCCACTCGAGACCAATTTTCCGGGGGGGAGGGGGGGGGGGACGAAATTGCTCGTTCGCCGAGGCCGCCGCTCGTCGTTATCCAACTGCGCGGGCCAAAGTCGGAGGGAAAACGCTCGAACGTCGAATCGTTCGCGAGATAGAAAAGTCTCTTTTTCTCTCTTGGCTGCGGTTCTCTTCCTCTCCTCGGATGCGGGAGCGGCGCGGGCTAGGAAAACTCGTAATTGCTACCGTCTTCCCCCCTCCCCGCTCCCCGCTCCACGGTCGCCCCCTTAAGTACCGTGATTTTCCGAGGGTACGAGCGTCTCGAGGACGCACAACTTCGTTGATTCCAGACCGGGCCGATCGATTGAGCACGCGACGTTCCTCCTCGACCCGCCGAGGCGGAGAGGAACGACGGACTGAGCGACATTTAGACCTCATTAAATTTAACGAACCCCGCTGGTTGAATTTTTAACTCGGTGTTTTGGCTCTTTTTGTTTGTGTGAAAAAAAAAAGATTTCCTGCGGAAAAATGTCCTTATGTCGAATTTACGCAAATCGATACAAAAGGAGATGAAAAATGTTTTTTTCTCGATTTTCTCGTGGACGTTTCTGTTTTTCGGGCAAACAACGGTGGTTTTCGGAATCAGCGGAAAATTTGCCATCGGATAGGGTTTTCGAAACTTGCGAGACCGAAAAAGAAAATTGCAAAAATGCAAATAAAAGTTCTAAAAACTTGATTATTTTTGACAATCGAAGTTTTCATCATTTTTTTTTTAGAGTAAAAAATGTTGAGGTATTGAGTGCAAAGAGTTCGAATTTTTATCCAAAAACACGATGCAGTGTATTCTTTTTTTTGTGTGTATCGGTGAACATTGGAAATCTCGTTAGCGAGTTGAATTGTTCCGAGTCCCCCTTGAAACATGACGAAAAAAAAAAAATGCTGACAAATAACAAGCGAGGGAAAAATATTCCGCGAATCACTGGTGATCGAGGACTCTTGAGGGATACCAGATACAACGCCGCGTGTTTTGTGTTTCTATGGAAATCTCGCGGCAGATTATGCCGGGGGGCGTAGACACACGGCGCATCGATGAAATCGACGCGGTCGGCGGCTCTGCACTACTTCCAATTAAACAAACTCGCGTGCGTGCGGCTGACTCATACGCTGTAAATTAACGAGAGAGGGAGAGACCGTTGCGGGAATATCAAAATAAATCCTAACGCAAAAGCAGATGACACGGGTTAATTATAGAACCAGATGCACCTTAAAACAAAAAGTGATTGCAAATTCCTTTACGCTCAACATTTTTTAAACACGAGCGTTTGAGTAAAAAAAATTATTTAATTGGACATTTGAGTAAACATATTTCTTTACTGGACCATTTAAGTTAACATTTTTTTACCAGACGATTTGAGTCAACATTTTTTCACTAGGCCATATAAGTCAACTTTTTTTTTACTAGATCATTTAAGTCAACTTTTTTTAATAGATCATATAAGTCGACTTTTTTTTACTTGTCCCTTTGAGTCAACCTTTTGTTTACCAGGCCATTCAAGTCAACATTTTTTTCTAGGCCATTTGCGTCATCTTTTTTACTAGAACATTTGAGTCAACTTTTTTTTACTAGATGATTTGAGTCAACATTTTTTCTTTACGTCAACATTCGAGACAACATTTTTTTTCAACACCCGAAGATTTAATTCAAAACCACATTTGCGGCGTGTTTATGTTTCACGGCGAGTCAAACTGCGTCTCTTATTTTGTAGATAAAAAAACTGAACAATAGACGCCAAGCGCCAACGTGTTTTTCCAGAATCGATTGTTACATACGAATTTTACGAAGTTCATTAGCAGTTTCCCCGCGAGCTGTCGCGTAGGCGTGATCGACGATTGTGCAATTGACGCAACGCGAACACGTGTGCGCTTGATCGTAAGGTTGCGAGCGTAATCCAGCGCGAGCGGCTCGTGATATAAGTTCCGCGTCGAACCGACGCGGAAACGCAAGTTGCATAATCGATGATGGAACGACAGATGCATAATCCGCTAACCGGCGGCGAGCGCGAGTTCCGCGCGCATCCTGAGCCGCAAATTGCCGCCGCGGCTATGTCTACACGTCCCATTGTTCTTCCTGGGATCTTATAACGATTCTTCTCTGTGATAATCGTCTCGTTATTTATTCCCACGGAGAGTTAAAAGTGAGAGAAGAAAAAAGATCACAAACACAGAAGCAAATACGAAAAAAATAAATAAACAAAAAACCATTACAAATGGAAATACAAAAAAAAAAAGAATACAAATGAAAATAGAAAAATCGAATACAAAAGGCCAGAATATTTCTCAACTCCCCAACAGTTACACATTGTTAGCAAAAATGTTCTATTCCAGCTGAGAATTCCTAAATGCCCTTAAAGACGCAAAACGTGAATTCCCTGCACACAGATAAAAGTAATCAGGGAATGATAACAAATCGAATTTTCATTGTTCGAATTTTTTGTTGTTGCAGCAAAATTTTCAGCTTCAACAGCAAAAATGTAGTTATCACTCCGTTGAGTGAATTTTTTTCTCATAATTTTCAGCCGGCACAGCGGAATTTTCAGCTGCCATAGCAAAATGTTCATCCGCCGCAGTAAAATTTTCAGCTACCACAGCAAGAATGTTGTTATTACTCCGTTAATCTTAAGATGCGAACGTGCGTATTTGCACGATCGTAAACTCATTTTTGTAACGAGAAAACAAAACAAAATAAAAGAAAAACATTCGCACCCCAAGGTATCCCGCAGTTATGAGCCATCGCGAGGTCGTGTTCGTGCGGGGTGCACGGCGAGACGGGAAGCGAGCGAGCCGAGGGGAGGTCGAGGGTATAAAGTCGATTACGGAAAACGTTTCCGGGCTGTCGTAAGGTGCCCGATCGACGTGATAAAATATTCAGTCGTCTATATATACGACAGGACGTGGATGCGAACAGCCGCGGCCGGTCAGCCGAAAGGTGAACAACCCTAATCGATTTTTCGCCCGTCGGACTCGGCCTAAGTTTCGCACCGAGTGGAAACGAATAGCGCGACTCTCGTTCGCGTCCAGCCCGCGGTGCGGTCGTTGCATCAGTTCGCGCCGACTCGTCGGAGCTCCATGAATCTCATTAGAACACTTTTCTCAGCGACACCGCGCGCGCTGCTCCCAGAAGCAGCGCCGTAAAACTTCTCGAGTGTGAAAAGGCGAGAAAAATTTGCATTTAGAGCGAACAACGAGCGAATATGTCGAACACGTGGAACGCCGTCTCGGTTATTCTTTTTTTTTTAAGAATATTTATCCGTGTCGTAAGAATTAAAACCGCGAGATTCTTGCGACGTCGAGTCGACTGATACGATCTTTGATCGCCTCGCGACTCATTCGTGACTCACGAATACGGAGAATTAAACAAAACAAAAAAGTATAATAATTGATTGACTATTTTGGTCAATTTTTGTTCGACAGGCTCGACAGGAAAAAAGTCACAGCCCACTGATTCTGGAGTCGTGTTTGCTACAAGTCTCGAGACGGACGTCCCAGTCGTCGCACACTCTACGAATAATCCGCAGTACGCGCTTCAACTGCAACAAAATCCGCGGTATTCCACAGAATCACAACGACCGATCGCCGTTACACCGATCGACGAAAAATCAGGCATTTTTTTTATCGACCTTCGTCGCCTTTTTTCGAATCTGTGGCTTTCTTGCGCAGATCTCGTTAAAAATAATTGGACGGCCTCGCGAGAGCGAAAATAAATTTTAACCAGGCCGTAAGCAAAATTACATCATAGCTAAATAGAGACGAAAAAACATCGTTACTCTAATTCATATTCTCGAGGCTCCAATTATTTTTAGCATCCCACGAGAAGTTTGCATTTTTCGTACGCGCCTCAAAAAATCCCAGATTTACATTTCCGTGGTTTCTTCTTCTTTTCACCCTCCGCGAAAACCGAAGAAGTTCGCCTCGCGCCGGGGAGACCAGCCGACAGCCGCGCGGCCGACAAGTGGAAAGAGTCAGCGCTCGCCTCGCGATCGTCGCACAACAAGTAGAAAGTCCAGACGCAGCGCGTTGAGCGTCACGTCTGGCGAGCGAGTCCGTTCGATACGGACAATGGAATCGCCGAGCGTGAGCGCGCCGCGCGGCTTGGCGAGCTGCACGCACGTACGGCTATATCGCAAAAGTGCCTCTTGCGAAACGTCCACGGCGACGATAATCGAGACGGCGCGCTTTCGCTGTGTGGAGAACAAAAAATATCTATATTTCAGAACAAGAAACGCATTGGTGGAAAATCGTAAAGGAGAAAAGAGAGCGGCGATCGTTTTTTCGTTGAAGTCAGCGAGTTTTTATTTTCGTTGAAAAAATATACTCTCCGTGTCGCGTCGTTTTTCCCTCGTTTCGTCGTCCGTCGTCTTTTCTCCGAACTCTGTGGAACCGCCGATTGGCTTTCCGGTTTTTCGTCCTCGACTTTTCGTCCTCGACGAAAAATCGAGGCACTCGATCTCGTATACTTTGTTAAAAAAAAAACAGGAAGGAAACTTCGTTGGTCCGACGTTCGTTCGATCCGCGCTGGTGACGCTCGATCTCTCAGGGCTGTTTTCACGAATAGAAGGTCAGGACCGAAGTGTGATTCCCTCGGACCAGCAGGAAGGGCGGCATGTCCCGCGTCAGAGTCTCCAGCCAGGCCATGTAGAGCGGCGCCGACACCGCGCCTTTTCGAGGCATCGGCAGAGTCCTGCGAGGACACAAAAGACCGCCGTTTCAGCTTGAGTGTTAAACATAGCCCAGAGAAAAAAAAAACACGCCGCGAACGACTTGTGTGTCGCGTACATTACGACTAAATTGGCTTCCATGGAATTCTCGATCAGCAATTCCCGCAAACGCAGGTGCCTGTTTGTCTTCTCGTTCATGGCCAGCAGCTCCGTTTCCGTTATCGTCGTGTCTGAAAGACAACGCGGAATGATTCACTTTGCACAGTCGGAAAACGTAAACCTGATATTTTTTGCAGTGTAAAAAGGAAGAAAGTTGCGGAACGATTAATTTTGTAAAGTCTGAAAACGTAAACTCGATATCTTGTGCTGTGTGAAAACCAAGAAAGTTTGAAAACGATTCACTTTGTAAAGTCCGAAAACGTAAACTCGATATCTTTTGCACAGTAAAAAGCAAGAAATTTGTTTATCTGCGTTTCGAAAATTCGTAATTTTACCGTCATCCGTGGTTCCGTTCTGTTGCGACGCGCCCTGAAAGTCCGCTATGAGCGAGTCGAAGAAATCCTTGGTGCGCGGCTGTGCCGGCTTGGAGATGTCGGCAATAACTTTGAGGGCCGAGTAGTCTATCCGGAACTTGGACAGAAGACTCGCCATGCTGCGAACGGAGGAGAAGAAAGAGAGAAAGATGACGTTTTCCTTTCCCACAAATAGCGAAACTCCGCTCGCCGCGAAAAACTCACTTTCTCTGCTCGTACTCGAGCTCCGAGTGTTTGTTCGCCAGGGCGAAAACGCGGAGTTTGCTGTTGGCCCAATTGCGTCGGGTGCTTATGATGTACGGGAGCAGCAGAGTCAGACCGCCGTCGTCGTACAGCCACCACACGTCGATCGTTCCCTTCTTCTGTTTCCGCTGAAACTTCGTCACGGCGCCGATGATGTCCTTCGATATGGTCACGATGTTTTGACCCTTGTCGCGTCGCTCCTCCGGCGAGGCGTCCGGATACTCGTTTATCACTCGCGAACGTCTGGGCGGCGGGCTGCCGGGCATCGAGATGTCCGACGTGCTGCTCGCTGAAAGTCGAAGAGCCTTTTCGTAATATTACCGCTGGATTTAAGAAAAAAAACTTTACATCTTTTTATTTAAATTTAATTTTTATAACGTTTTTTTTTAACTTTGCACTTTACTTTATACACGGCTTGCGAGAATTATTTATCGAGTATTCTTTCGTTGTTTTCGGAACAATCGTACCTTGACTGAGTTGCGAAAAGCTCTGATTTTCGCGTATAGTTGCGGTGGCAGATTTTTTCGGGTCCTCAACGTCCCCAAGTATCGCGCTATGATCCAGGCCCTCGCTCAGCCGAAGAAGCGCCACCGCCACATGCATATCCAGGGCTTTGCTGCGAGCAAAATATAGGTTTTTAAAATTGTCATCCTTCAGTTTTCTCGTTTGTAATTTTTACTTTTAACATCGGACGATTAACGTGACGATTGTCGAGAAAACAACGCACTGCATAACGTTGAAGTACATGTTGAGATTTTCGCGCGGGCAGACGGCCCAGTCCTGCTTGTATCCCATCATCAGAATATTCGGGCGCAATTTGCCGAGCCCCGAGGCTTGAAGAAACGACGTCGCGCCGTCCTGGAACCTGACGCCGTCGGCGACGGTGTAGAAAGCCTTTATCTTGCTGCTTCGGAACCACGCGGTCGACTTCGCGACCATATTCAGCCGAGTCTTGTACGACAAAGGACCCTGGAAACGGAATACGTCGATGATACAGAGACCGCGGTCGGGAAATTCGATCGGTCGTACCTCGACGATGTGACCGCAAATCAGCAAACTCTGGCTCTTCGTAATGTGATAAGCGAAATCGACCAGCGCCGATCTGGCGCTCGGTGTGCCGCTCAGTACCAGGAGCTGCGGGCGATAATTCTTCACGTGCTCCTCGACCCGGTCCAGCTGCTGGACCGACGTCAGCGCGTTCGTGTACGTTTGGGCCTGAGTCGTCGAGCCCCAATTCACGTCTGAAACAATCGGCGTTATTCAATTTTTCTTTCTCACGCGTGACGATGATTTAATCAATCGGAGCGATCAAGTTCGAAACACAATTACCGGGTTTCCTGTAGGCAACGACGAGGTAGAGGGCGAGCACGACCGACAGAGTGACGAGGGCCGTCCACCAGGAGATGAGAAACATCACGGCGACGCAGAGGATGGCGCCGGCTAAACTCAGCCACATGTTGTAATACTGAAATACAGAGCGTGTATTACAGCACGAAGATCGGATCGAACATTACGGGGCGTTTCCCCTACGGAAATAAAACATATTCAGGATATATAAGTTATATATAGTTATATATATTAGGGTGTAACGAAAAATTATATAATTTTTTTTACTGCAAAAGTATATGTTCTGGCCTCAATATACACCACCTATACCGGAAACATGTCTAAATTTGTTTTATGATTTTTTTATTTGACGTTTGTTGCAATAAAAGTCCTCGATTGAGGCACCTCTAAATATTATTTGTCTGCGAATTCCTTTAACACGATTGATTGTAGGTCACGTCTCGAGCTTACACCATGAAGACAAAAAAAAGTGCGACAGTACGCAGATAGAAATGGAAATTTAGAGAAAATAAAAATAATGAAAAATGGAGCTTTTTTGATCTCCGTTAAAAAATAAAAATTAAGTAATTTTTTTTTGTTGACACCCTAATATATATCAGCCAAAAGTTCAATATCCGCTATATTTCATTTGTCCATCGGATACATTTTAATGAGATTTATCGGAGATATATCTCAAACAGATAAAAAAAAATAGTTTATTATTTATATTTCGGCCAAAAGATCTGTATCTCTTATATATTTTGAAATATACTTTATTTCCATGGGGTTCGACTACCGCGCGGGGTCGGGTGGTACCTTGAACGTGGGTCGCCAGCCGATCGGCCGTGCGAGGGACGCGTGGAAGGTGCTGAAGTTCACGAGGGTGTAAGCGGCGAGGAAGAAGTTGGAGATGAGAGGGGCGATCGCGTTCAACTCGCCTGCGGAGAACAACAGATGTTTGTCGAGCGATAAAACGTGGAATAGCGGATTGCGATGTCTGATGTAAAAATTGCATGCTCCATAGTAGTTTTACCGATCAAAATAAAACCAACGGCAATGACGAAAGTCAACAGGTATCCTCGGATCGGCTCCTTTCCCTTCTCCCCGCTGAACCAGTGTATTCCCGGATACAGGTGGTCCTGGCAAAGCGCCTGGAAAACTTTGGGCGCCGAGACCAGCGAGGCCAGAGCGCTCGACAGCGTCGCGGCGAAACATCCGGCGTATATGAACGGTCCGAATGCCGAAACCAGCTCGATCACCTATTGACAATTCCGAACGAATATGAAATCGAAGCTTTGCGGTCGTGAAAACGGTTCATTATTCGTCGTGTAAAATGAATCATTCAAAAGAGAAAAAAAAACAAATAAAAAATATTGTATCTGACACATTTGGCGTCCGCGACGTATTGACTCGGATAATTCCAGTTTGAATTTTGTAGCAGACGAAAAGAGGCGAACGTCGAGTAATAATATAAATTTCTTTTAGTACTTGGCGTCGAGATGCTACCGCGTTTCTTTACAGCACGATCGACGTGATTTCAAAGACAATTGGAGAAACAATTTCTTCAAAAACCATTAAAATTTCAATTTCGCGCTAATTGTCCGAGCTGCTTTTAAAAAAAAAAAGCAATCAAGTGAAAGCAAAACTCTAGAGTGCGTGTTAGGCCCGCTTCGGCTCGCGCCTAATGTGCCTTTCACCAACGCTTCTCCCGCCTCTCCTCCAGTTTTCCCCGCGAAAACCGAGGAATCTTATCTCCTCGCGACTTTGTACCGAGTTACAAGACTCCAGGTTATTTTCTCAATCGGCGAATCGCCTAATGACAGTTAATTCCCTTCCCGAGGATATCGTGACGAAGTTTGCGGCGAGGGCGGACCTGGAAACTGTGGTGACTTCCGTATTTGCAGCCGGCGGTGCAATTGAAGTCGGTGCCGTAGATCGTCCACGATCTCTCGACGGGAGTGTCGTCGGCGATCGAGGCGTTCATCATCGTCTCGGTGGCGTTGATCATCATCTCAGTAGCGTTGACAAGAATCTCGGTGCCGTTGACGAGTAGCCGGTGCGGCTCGGTGACGTTGTTATCGGCGACGAAGCTGAGGAGATCGGTAACGTTTCCCGAGGCCTCGCGCAAAACGCTGCCGCCCACCATGAAAGCCATGAGGAGATACGATATCGTCGTGATGAGAATCGCGAGCAGAGTTCCCTTGGGTATCGCCGACTGCGGATCCTGCGAACCGAAGATGCGCGAGAAACCGTGAGTGACGACCGGTGACCCCGCGGAACGAGGAATATTCGTGGAGACGGTCGAAAGGACCAAATCACCTTTAAGTCCCCGGATATATTCGCACCTGCCAGAATACCTGTTGCCGCTGGGAAGAATATCGCGAGAACTGAAAAAAAATTGTGGTGCACTCCCTCGCTGTATCTGTAGTCCGGGCGGAAGTTCTCCTTCAAGAGCTCGGCTGCGGTGGAATCACAGAAATTTTCGTAAAATTGTATTTAAAGATGTGACTTTGTTCGAAAGTGAAAAAAAATAATAATAATAAAAATTGTCGAACGGTTGTTGAAAAAAACGTTGGGCGAGGGGAGGGTGATTTACGCACCGTTGTAGCCGACGAAACCTTTGGCTCTCTCGAGGTCGTTTTTCGGGCCCATGAACGAACCGATCACGAAATCGACGATCGCCATCAGGAGAATAATCAGCAGGCCGAACTGAGCTTTCGCCTCCCACTCCATGCCGATCATCACGATCAGTAGGAGCAGCACTATGGTGATACATCCTGCGGATACGAGACGAAGATTAAGTGAGCATCTGCGTACATTAATTACCACACAGAAATAATCAAAATGAAAAATACGTTGCCACGAGCAGGCTTCCTCGTACCTATTATCCTGATATCGGTGTTGTCGCAGTCGACGATGCAAAGCCCGTACGACTTGAGACAGTCGACCATACTCTCGCAGAATCCGACGACGTACATGGAACAGGCCACGGCGTTCGCCAGCGAGAATATCAGACCTATCGATCCGCCGAATTCGGGGCCGAGAGATCTCGAGATCATGTAGTACGTCCCGCCTGAAAGGTGTTTTTCAATCCATTGAACGGATTCACAGACGATTTAAAAAAACCTGGTTTTTCACAGCTACGTGTAAATCTTTATATTGTAATTTTTATTTTAAATGTTAAATTAATAAATGCATCATTCTACTGCTGTATATTTTTTCACGTAGAACACTTAACAAAGAAATACTATTTTCATTCTCGTTTGCTTCGGTATTTTACCTCCTTTGATGAGACCATTCGTACTGATGGCCGACATGGACAGGGACGTTATAGTCGTCACGACCGTCGTGGTGAGTACCAAGAGCACAGCTTCTCCTGTGGGAAAATATTTATCGGTAATTCTCGTTCGCCAATTCAACACCTCGATCTTTGGTGGACCGAAAATTCGGCGCAGCGGGAGAAATCCAAAGAGAAACGGGAGACTCACCGACTCCGGCCTGCGCGACGACCCAGGAGAGCCGGAGAAACAGCATAACGCCCCAGATATTGAGGAGACATCGCATCAGAACGCCCTGGATCCATCCGAACTTTATGCCGCTCGTCGCGTGCTTCTCGTGCGTCAGCGGAAGTGTGTTGGTTCCTGGTCCCTGAAATAATTCAATAGCACGATAAAAAAAAGTTGTTTCACCACGGGGATAAAGTTGAGAAAATATCAAAGTAACGTGGAGATTGGGGCTAATTTTTGTTTTTAACTCCAGCGGGAAATTGCGACGGGCTGGGCGCAATTTTCGCGGGACTCCGAGGCGGCCGGTGGTCTATTATCGAAAAGTACAGGTCGCTCGCCCCTTTTCGACTCTTTTTAACGCGCAGATTCAACGACCTCTCGCCGCTCGTTTCGCTCTCGTCTCCCGCGCCTATTTCCGCGTATATCTCGCGCTCTCCGCGCGAGCGATACACCCGACGGCTCCGCCTCCGACGTGCTTTCCAATCGCGGCAATCAAGGCCGCCGGGTTCGCGCGCGAGGGTCAAACTCTGAATCGTATCTAATGAAACGTTCCTCCTCGTGTGCACATCGCCGCGGCGAGGGTATCGCGTGCACGATATCGAGCCCCCGTTATAACGTAATGCAACATTACCACCCGGATACAATCACAATTAAGCACTACCGTCGTTCGCAATTGCAGGTGCTAATTTCTGCAGTCCCGCTGCAGATACGCGCGAGGTAATATCCTCTCACCAGATGCCAGACGCAGACGGATCGATTTCGCGGCGACAAGACGAGGCAGCACGTGCGACGCGTTTCACGATGTAGAGTTGTGAATCCCTGAAGCTTTTTTAAATCAAATTTACTATTATTATATAATTTATTATTAACTAATACGAGTATAGTGGATTTATTGATGACACGAAAAAAAATCATTGATTCAATAAAACCGTGCATTGCGGGCTGCCAAAAACAATGTTTTTAAATTAACTCCAGTTATCGTTGTCACAATCCGATTTAACATTGAAACAATAAAATATTCTTTTGCCTATTTTGGAGTTATTGTTTCAATATCGTACGAAATTGTAGGAACTAGAAGTGACATTGATTTGACTACATTTGTTTTTGGCAGCCCGCAATCCACGGTTTTATTGAATCAATGATATTTTTTTCCCGTGATACGATAACTGATTTATGTTAAGGGCTTTGGACTGTTTTATTGAGAACAAATATGCATTGCAGGCATTAAAAATGTACACTTTATTTGGTCACTAATGTAACGTGTACATTTTTCATAGATGCAAAGCATATTTATTCTCAATAAAATAGTCCAAGGCGCTTAAAATACTTTTTTTAAATGTTAACTTTCCCAGGCAGAGTTTTCTGAAAATGTCATGTGATTTATTGCGCGATAGGCAGCAGAGTTTATGAGCGAACTATCGTGTTGAATAATCTAAACCCGGTGTCGCGAGTCGGATGAATTTGCATTCCTGGGTTTTCCATTATTCGAGACTGGAAATGCGAGTTATTTGAAACCTGTTTGTTTCGCCTCTACCGGTTCTCACTGGGGTACAAGAGTCGGTTTTGGAGTAACTGCCATCTCCATCTCGACGTGACACGCAAATTAAATGAATTTTTTTTTGTTGCATTTTTAGTAACTTTTTGGAAATAAATCTCTTCTCATGAATGAGAAAAATAATTGATTAATCGACTTTGGGGAGGAAATTTTTTTTATCACTTCGGCACTTAGGGTCGAAAATTCGCGACGACTGAGTCACTGGATCTTGGGCAGCTGAAGCATTTTAAGTGAGCACGTCGGGATGATGCATGGCTGCTGCCGCGCGAGATTGAGATTTAGAGGAGGTTATCGACGGAGGTGTTTCAACTGACTGATGCGCGAGCGGAGGGTCACGCGGCGGGAGCAGCAATAGTGCCCCGAGTCACTCAATCAAGACCGACGATTTACGTAATAATCTTTCGTGAATATCTGTCCCATCGCGCCCAGGACGCGCGTATTTAAAATACAATTTTTGCTCAATTATCTCGGATCATCGAGGCTATGAAAAATCGTCGATTCGTGTGAAAGCATTTTTTTTTTTTTCACGGTCTTAACTTCGTTTGTAAAGACGAGAAAATAATCACACCTGCAATTAATTAAATCAATTGAATTGAATTCATTACATAAAAATTTACAACCGGATCAATTAAATTCATTTTTAGTCGCAACGATAACAGTTGCACTTTTTTTAACGCGCACCCTGCGCGAATTGTCCTCATCAGCCCGAACCTTCGTCCCTGAGATCATCGATCCGGCGGTCAAGCATTTCTCGCGATCCCATTAAAAGTTCACGAAACGTTAGTCCAATAAGACTCGGCTAATTGTGTAAGCGGGACGATAATATCGGAGCGCAGAGTCGACGGCTGCGGGACCCCATGAAATAATCCAATTTTTCGTCCAACAAACACGATTAAATCCCACATAAAAATAAACAAACATAAAGTCGTCTATATTTTTCGCAACACCGCACTTTCATTATGATTGTGATTATCTTTCCCGACCTGACGGTACTTAAGGTGGAATTCACTTTATCCTGCATTACATTTGCTCCGTTCCGAGTGAGTCAGAGAGCACTTAAGTGCTCTCACCGTCCCAAAAGGTGGTTTGCCATTCGGACGTTGACCCGTTTGTCACGCCCATACAAACATAAAATAAAATACAAAAAATTTAAATCGTGTCTCTGGAGCTTTTCATCGCTTGAAGAAGCGTCCGGCCGTGCATCACGCGGCGCGGCGAATAATTAAAGTGACCATCAGTGTAATTGCAATAAAACGTGGAAATGGCAATCATCGGTAATGCAATGATGGACGCGGAATTAACGCTCAGTCGTCGAACGAACGGTATTCAAGGTCTGTTTCCCGCGTTGCTCCGATAATTCTAATCCGACTCCCTCGCTCTATCTGTTCACACAAATTATGTAAACATCGGAAAGAAAGAAAAAAATATCCGCGTGATCCGTGCAATTATTGGAATTTTTCTTTTGTTCGATCATTATTTTTTGGGTCGCTTCCCGAATTCCCAACCGGGAGACAACCGCGCGGCTTGAGCCGAGATTGAGCCTCCTAGTGCTCGGGGGGGTCGAGGTGGGATCAGCCGCAGAGGCCAAGACCAACCGCTCCAGTTGATATAAGTCGCTCGTCCTCGTTGCCCCCCTTTGTCAGCCGCAGCTAACTCATTTACCAGAGCTTTAATGACGATTCGCAAGCCAGTTACCTCGTCGACCGGAGACCATGCGGTGGCGGCACCGAGACGCGAGGCCGAGCGCGAGAGCGAGCGAGACATCAAGTGGACATCGCGGCAGCTCTCGGCGTTCCGACTAAAAATAGACTAAATTCCTGCTGAATTCGTCCAACACGGCGCGCGCGCTCAAAGGCGAGAGCAGGAACGTTCGTTCCAACGTGACGTCCTGCTCCTATCGTCACCGACGCGGAATCCGTCACGTGAAACACGCAATCAACATCCACCATAATTTCAAGAAACAAAAGTGGATTCTGCAATTTTTCAAATAAAAAAAACAGAATTTCTAAAAATCCGAACCTGATAATGAAACGGCTCAGTTGATTTTAATTCGAAATAATGAACTCGATTTTTTCTTGTAAAACAAGAAAGTCGAAAAATTCAAGAAAGTTTTTTCTTTAAGTTTTTAAGTTTAAAGTTTTTTCATTAAAGAAAAAAAAAGGTACAGCTATTTTAATGAAGTACAAGTATTCGACAAGTGATCGTCAGGGGAATCGTGTTTGCAGAATTTCAAGACGTATTTGCCGTCGTCGGGAGTCGATTAGCAAGGCGTCTGAATTGCGCTGCGATTTACCGTAGCCACCGGCGAGCATAATGGTAATCGCCGTGTGGCTTTAATGGGCAACAACCTCATCGCTTATGCCAATTATCGCTGTGTTTACTTGCAAAATATTGATCGCAGAAATTGCGAGGAAGCTCCGCTCGCGACTCCGACGTTAATTCACATCCAGCCTCGCAGAGAACGAGTCGTTAGTCACCCGCGTCTGTTCCAAAGTCGCCGTCAGAGTTTTCCATGAGGCGCGCGAGCTCCTCGGGGTTTTTCGAGTGCTCGGCAGTGAAACTCGAGAAGCCGCGGGGATATTCGTCGTTTGCATCCGTAACGATCGAATAATTGAGCGCGCCGAAGCGCGCGAGAGGCGGCAGAAGGAGCTGACCTTGATTCGCGGTGTCGGACCGCGAAACGAACGAATTATTTCGCGGATCAAGGCGTTCGCCGTCTGTGCCGTATGCGGAGAGGATATGATTTGTGCAAACGATACGAAGAGCCGCGTCAATGTGGCGCCGAACGATCGACGTGCGCTGAAATCACCGAAGAGTCAGCGAGTCCTGAGCTTTTATTTTCTCATTCTCATTAAATTTCTCCTGAAATGAGAGAAGCTGAATGAAAACAAAGACGGAGTAAAAAAAATCAGTGGCTAAAATACTTCGGATTTTTTGTATAAGTATTGTTGTCGTGTTATTCGTTTTCTGATTGGCTGTTGGGCTGCAACTCGTTGCTAACCAACGAGCAGCTTCAATCGTGTTATTGTATTTTCTATTTTTTTGCATTTATTGTATTTTGAGTTTTCTATTTTTCGGGCAAACAACGATGTTTTTCGGAATCAGCAGGAAATTTCCCATCGGATAGGGTTTTCAAATTTTCGAAACTGAACTATTTTTTCGCGAAAAACGTAAGTCAACTTCCAGCTTTAAAATTCTGTGAAAAATTCCGAAATCAAGATATCGCATTCCGCCTTGCGGCATTCTCTTCGTTATAGAGTTTTCTCTCGAGCGCAAAAAGAAAATCCAGGTTTGATCCATCGAAAAAACACTAATCTCGATTTTAGCAAAATGACAACTGGGTAAACGCGCGAAGCGCGCGTATAAGTTAGTTGATTATAAAAAAGAGGGAGCGACTATAAAATAGAAAAGAATTTGAATGCTCGTACGCTAACTTTCCTCATGCATTATTCAAGGCTGCTTGAGCTAATTAAACCCAAATGATAATCTCCTCGTAGCCCTGGAGAGCGCAATTCAGAGCGATGGAGTCACTGGCGCAGCCGGGTAACTGGAAGGCAGAGGCGCAGCGCGTGGTACGTCCACCAGCGCCCAGCGATGATTATTTAATTACTCGCGCCGTACGTGAAGGTCTTCGCGCTGACCCTCGCGGTCCGGAGCTCTCTGGTTCAGCAGCCCATTCCACGCCGATTACCGGGAGGACAGTCATGCTCCTCGAGCCGCTCCCCGCGCCCCGCAAGGTGCGTATATTGCATGCCACACATTGCACCGCAACTCGCAATCGTCGAGTCGACGCGACTCTCCACGTGGGACGGAAATTGTCTCACTCTTATTGCGGCAAATGAACTTTATGAATTGTTCGGTCCGCCCGCAGCCGCTTCGGTACAAATAACATCCTTTTTAATATCGTGTCGTGTCCTTCGTCTCATGTCTCATCTCTGGCTATATTTTTCTTTGTCCTTTTAATGATTTATTTATTTCTCGAGATTAATTGATCTGAACTGTTGACCGTAAGTTGAAAATTGAAAATCAAATTGTGAAAATTCGGTGAGTGAAATGCAAGTCTCATCCCAATTTTTTTTTTTTACACGAAACGATATTACCAATTAAGATTCTACGATTTTTTTAATATCCGGACCCGGACATTTTTTCACTCGGGCGCACGTATAATTTTTCACAAAGCAAAAATAAAGAAAAGAACGTAGTTTTTCGTCGTTGAAGCCCAGCGACTTCGAGCCTCGCAGTCCTCGCGGTATCTCGAATCACCGACGGTGCGGAGGACGAGAGATTCCGCGCTATAAAACCATATCGAACCCCGCGCTGCTTCCTATTCCTCGGTCGTGCGAGCGGTTAAGCCGAGTGGCCGCGAGACGAGTCTCGCGCAAAATTGAGAGATCAGGAAGTCGTGTCGCAATCGGCCCCGCGCATACCTACGGTATCTCCGCGACGAGAGCGAACGGACGGCGAGGCACGCGAGCGGTTTATCCGATGACCGAAAAATCTCTCGTGTTCCGCGTTTGCTTTCGTCTCGTCCGCCTCTCACCTTGTTCAGCAGGGTCGGATTGTGCAGCTCGTCGAGCGAAGGTCTGTGCTGCGCCTGGATGCTCAGGATGTTCCTGTAGTTGTCGAGCCTCGGCAGCGCCTCCCTCGTCATGTTCCTCAGCGATTTGCGCGCGTCCTGATCGCCCAGAAGACTCGCTCGGCCCTCCAGGCTGTCCACGCGATTCACGTGGAATCTCGTCCTTCGCTGCAGCGGATTCAGCTCCACGTCCTCCAGGTCGACGTCCCGGCTCTTCCCGTTCTCGTACGGCATCCTCGGGGCTTTCGCTGGATATCTGCGAATATTTACAAGCAAATTAATTCGTTTTCGCACCGATTGCGCGGTTAAACCGATAATACGAGTTTTCTTAATCGTGACTCAGTCACCTCGTTCTCGTTCTCGCACTTTCTCTTCTTCGCACTCGGCGCCTCGCCCGGCGGCGCGAAGGAGCGCTGGGAAATTTACGAAAATTCGCTTCGTAGGCGTGAAATATTCGAAGTGACGATGAGCTATTAAAAAAAATTATTTTAGAACGGAATTTTGTAATTTTTTTTTCTCAATTTCTGAACGCTACATTTTTTGTCTTGGCCTTAAGAATCACGGACACAACTTTGCGATACAATACTGACGGTCAAAGACGAAATAATTTTTTTTAATTAATTTTTTTTCAGTTCCCTCGAGCCCAGAACTTTTTCTCGTTTTTAACACAAGTCACACACAACTTCACGGTCCAAGAATGACGTTCAAAGTCGTAACAAAAAAAAAGTTTTAAGAACGGAATTTAAAAAAAGATTAATTTCCTTGAGCTTAAAATTGTTTCTCCTGTTTTTAATGCGAGTCGCGGACACAGCTTCGCGATCCAGCAATAACGGTCAAAATCGTAATAGAAAAAAAACTTTTGTGAACGGAATTTTTTTATTTTTATTTTTCAATTCACTTGAGCTCAAAAAATGTTTTTCCCGTTTTTACCACGAGTCGCAGACCCAACTTCGCGATCCAAATGTGTCCCGCTCTGCTTCACTCGCGTTCCGACACCGATGCGTCTTTACCTTGGAGCAATTACTCCAATGACTGGCGTGGGATTGTCAATTATGAAATTACGCTTGTTTACGACGCCCGTGCGCAATTACACTGCAAGCTGCGCAGAGTTCGGGGTGCGGATGAGACGCGCCGGCGGCAGGTGGGCGACTTTATATTTACTTAATTCGCCGATTAATTGTTATCCACGTCGCGCGCGCGCGACGTGCAACGACGGCCGCGGTTTCCCTCTCGCGGTTGAATCCCAATTGCGCGAGAGACGCGAAATATTTACCGAACGAGCACGTGGAGACTCGTGACTGCGGATTGTGTATCACCGTGCGGGCACCGCGTAACACAGGCAATTACGGGCCACCTGGGCGCTGTCCCTCTTCCCTCGATTATAAATATATCACGCTAACGGCGCTCGGAAACATCTGTTCGATCACGAACGCGGCCCACAGAAACCGTGCGCAGTGATTGCGCAAAATATACATTTTTCTCGATTCCCCCCAGTGTTATCATCACGTCGATAATCGCAATCGCGAAATTATTTTCCATTAAACTGATTCGAAAAAAATGCTATCTTCATTTTCCGCGTTAATCTACAAAATATTTACGAAAAAAAACTCGTGTTATATTCACTTTGTCGTTTCAGGAGGCGAATTTTCTCGCGTTCGAACCGTCACATCGTGCGAATTCACAGCTCACGAATTCTCAAAGTTCCTAAACGAGGCTCGAGACACGAGTTTTTTTCCGCACTCGTCCCATCCACCGTATTTCGTTCCACTTGTGTCACTAAACCGAATGCGAGCGCCTTACCCTCTGTCTCCTCTTTTCTGAAAAACAGCCGCGGGCAGCGTCAGCGGCGGCTCGGCCGAGCCGCAAAAGTAAACAAACAGAGCCGAGCCTGCGAGCAGTAGCGAAAAAAAAAGCGCCGCAAGGATCGCGCTTGAACGTAAACCGTAGCGCACGAGGAGAGAGCGAGAGACCGAGAACGTTGCACTGGGTCTGCATTATCACTCGTCACCTTCGCCGACCCCCCGTCGTTCGTAATAATAATAATTAGTGTACCCTTCTGTGTGGTCGAAAGTCCCGGACGCGCGGAGCGCGTTGAGGTCTCCGTGTGTAGCGGAAAGCAGCGGCGAGCCGAAGGGTCGGTCGTCGTCGCGTTCACCGCAGCACCGAGCGCGCCGCGGATCAGCCACGTGGGGAGGGCGAAACGAAAATAAAACAAGAAGAAAAAAAAAGACTGTCAGCCCGAGGGAATCACCGGTGTTACGAGGAGAAACGAGGCGGTCGCGTGGAGTCGTCCCGCTGTTCCATGATGCCGGGGCGGCGTGCGAGCTGAGACGAAAAGCGTCGTCGAGCGGGGAGACGAGAGCCGAGAAACCGCAGGTCGATCGGCTGCCTCGGTCTGTCGGGCCGTCAGGAGCTCGCCGGGAAGAAAAACTCTGCGCTACGCGAGTGTCTCTGTCGTCGAACGTTCACAAACGGCGGTAGCATCACCCGCGTCGAACTTTTTCCATGGTCGATCGTCGCCCAGCGACGCCGCTCGCAGTCCAGAATTTTCCCCGTAGTTTTCGCGGCCAAAAGCCGGCCCGACGTCGTCTATTCTCGCAGCTCGCGCGATGCCGAATGCTCGGCGTGATCACGTGACGCACCGCGCGGTGTTGATACGGCGAAAACGAGATTCGCGATGTTGTAGAGAAAAACAAAAAAAATGAATAAAAAAGGATTCTCAATCACCCTCGAATCCGGCACTGTGGAAAGCTCGCGTGAGCGTCACGAGGAATCGTCGCGAGAACCACGGGAAGGCCCTTCGAAGGGCGCTTTACGGGCGCCGCGTGCGCGCGGTGTTACGACACACGTGTTACTCGCGCGAGAGCCGGGTAAGCGCTGGCTCGCGAGGCCCGGAATCCCCTCGAATATACGACGACGCGCTGCGCGCACGATTCGACGACGGTGTGCGGCTCGATCGGTGCGGACGTTGCGCTTTAAAACGCGCTGAGAGAGCGAGACGCGCGCTCGAGTCCCTCGTGCTCGTCGCGACCCGACGTAACGGACTGCGCTCGTCGCTGCGAGACGCACACGCATTCACAGCGGCAACAGCCAGCAGCAGCGACGGCGGCTTTGTCGGGAAGATACCCTCGCGGTCACACGTGTTCGGCGCGTTCTTCGGGCTTCATCGACGCGACGCTCCCGCCGGGGGGAAAACCTGTGGAGACTCGTCGAAGCGCAGCATCAGTTTTCTTTCTTTATTTTGTTGTCTTCTCTCTCTCTCTCTCTCTCTCTCTCTCTCTCTCTCTCTCTCTCTCTCTCTCTCTCTCTCTCTCTCTCCCCCTCTCTCTCTCTTTTTTTGTTAATCGCACGGAAAAGTTCTATAGAACCGGCTGGTATAACGCCGGGCCGCAAACACACTCGGGGGGGGGGCTACAGCGCGTTACCGACGACGAATTCCCTCGAGCGCCGGGGCGGGCACTTCGGGCGCTCCAACACGAACTCGCGTGTTCGTGGAGAGCCCACGCACATTGCGCTGGCTCTACGAACGGCCGTGCGTGTCTATGAGCCCCAACGGAATGCGCGGAGTGGATAAGTGAAAATCTCGCGTCTGCGCAAGCGTTCCGCCGTTCTTACACGGGACGAGCTTATGTTTATGCATGCACACGGGAGGCGTATTGTGCGGTGGTGCGCTACGATCGCACGCGTCCCCGACGCGAGAGCTTCGCGAGCATTGGCGCGGCGCGCGCTCGCGAGGATCAGGATCGCATACTCGCTGCCGCGTGTTCCGGAGACCCGCGTGGACCCTCGCGACGGCGATTTCGCTCGCTACGACTATGCGCGGCAACTACCCCTCCGCACGGGTTTGTAAGAGGCTGGCGCGGGCTATAGAAACACTCGGCGCACCGGGCTGCGATGGAGGAGGCGGGGATCGTCTGCCGTTACTGAGTGATGTTGCTTCTTGCAGTTCTCGACTGGTTCTCGAGGGGCGATCGAACGAACATTTGAACGTCGGCGCTCGATGCTTCGCTCCTATCGAAGAAACTAAGAGAACTAACAAAACGCTTTTAGTGTGTAGACTGCGTACGACGAAAAATACGGGAGTTATGGAGTGCGGATGATGAAAAATTGTCAGATGCAGATGCTTTCAGGGTGATTAATTTGAAGGCTACGAGGAATATTGATTATTGTCGAATACTGTTGATGCACCGCAGCGCCAAACCATCTATTAGCTACTGCGAACTCAATTCGCCGCCACTAATTACTTCCTTGGACTGATTATACGCAGCGTCTGCAACGCGTCGAAATTTCGGGCGATCGTGGGCGTCGCGACAAAGAGCGGAACGTAAATTCAGCATAATTTATGGGAGAGGAATAATGTACTTGGGTTCCGGCGAGCGGCGAGCTAAAACCGTAACAAAGAGCGGCGAGCGAGCGTTGAGGGTACAGACGACGATTAGATAATGGGCGGGACACACGCGCGTCCGCGTCGTTGCGTTTCGGAACGTCTGAAGGCACGAAAGGCGATTCTGGCTCTCGAATGCGTCGCTTCGCGACGCTTATCGTTGTTTGCGTTGTTTTATAAATTACTTACCGCGATTGGATGATAATATTCACCGCCTGCATTTTCATCGCACGCGCTTCCGCCATTCCACAAAAGATACCGTAGAATTATTATTCAGTTTCTTCGTAATAATAAACAAAACAGACCTTTCGATTACTCACGCAATTATTTTTCTCGTGCACAATTTTCGTAAAGACAATTCGCATCCACTTCAAAGACTTATTTTTTATTTACAACAACGTTTAGCATATATATAATCAGGGGAATAATTAATAAGGACGCGACTTAGAGATACCAAAGGAAATGAAAACCGAAGTTCGACGAGCGAGTCGTATCAATTCTCACTGAAGCCACTGAACACGAGTTCAATCGCCGCCTGGACGTCCCCGTTGGTGAACTGTAGCGCCTGGACGTTCACGGCGTCGTCCTGGAGGCCGATCTCGTGCATCTGCGCGAGCTGCCGCTGCAGATCGTCGGTCTGGGGAGCGGCGGGAGGCGCGAGGGGCGCGGGTGCCGCGGGCGCCGACGCGAAGGCCTGCTGAATCGCCTGCGTGAACATCTCGGTGGTGATGACGCCGGAGTTGGAGCCGCTGCTGCCCGAGGCCGAGGACGACGAGGTCGAGAGGGGAAAACCGCGGGCGCCGGCCCGCGAAAGCGCGGCCGCCAGCTGCGCGGTCGTGATCGCCGAGTTCGAGTTGTAGGCGCCACCGAGATTCGGCTGCGCCGAGTCGGACGACTGCGACGAGTCGCCGGCCATCTCCTCGTCGTCGCTCAGGTTGTCGAGGCTGTACGAGTACGCGGTCGACGGGGCGTTCATCGTCGATGGATTGGCCCCCAGGACGGCGCTGCTGCGAGCCTCCTCGTGCACCGCCGCGGCTATCAGTTGCGCCGCCTCCACGAGCACCGGATGCAGTTCCGCGATTCTGCGGAATGAATAAACGTAATTTATTCTTTAGTCATTCTTTTCTTTACAAATGTTTAGATCTAGTATTAGCGAGTCATTGCTAAAATATGCTTAACCAAGTGATAACAAAAAGACTGATAAATATATATATATATATAAAAATTTATATATATATATATATCTATAATATAAAGATGTTTTTCCCATTTTATAGTATTGTATTGTTAAATCCGCTTAAAGCGGAATGGAAAATGTACACTAACTACAAAAGAAATCGTATTTACACTAGCGAAACTATATTTTTGTAAAAAGGGCATGTTCTGTAAAATAAATAAATAAATAAATAAATAAATAAGTAAATAAATAATGCCCGAAGATTTGTGAATTTCATGATGATCAACAAGTTCTCCTTCGAGTTACCTTCTCACTGTGTCGGGATCTGTGAAGTGGGCCATCAGATCCGGATCCTGCAGCATAGCTATCGACACTGAATCCTCATTCAGTCCGGGCGATGTGGAGATTATGTTTTCGATCACCTCTGGCCTCTTGCTCAAGCGCTGTGCATCGGAAATGGAGAGTCAAAAAAATGTTTTTCAGATGGTCTAGAGGGTATTCAGAGTGTGGGACATTTTTTTATCACAATTTTGTATATTTCTGTCGACGAAGATTGGGAAAATTTGTGACTCACATGTAGAGCGCTGCGCAGCGTCGCGATCTCGTTGAAGGACCTGAACGCGGTGGCCAGCTGCAAAATGCTGCCCTCCGTGATGGACTTAGCGGGCACGGGTTTCTCGGGCTCTTTTTTCTTCAGTACGTGCACCATAACCCCACTTTTCAGGCCGCAGGACTCTAGGGTCGCGTCGTCCTCGAGGATGCAGCCGCAGTACACGAGTTCTGCGGAGAATTTCGGGAAGTGGCGGAGACGTCATCGTTGTGAACGGCGAGAATAACGTGACAGACTTACCGAAAGAATCCTTCGGGAGGTTAACTCGACTGGCGGTTTCAACTCTGAGCTCCTCCACCTTAGTCTTCAGATTGACGTCGCTCAGCTTGATCGTCTCCTGCGTCAGAGGATCCAGTCGCACTCCCAGCAGCAGATCGGAGCCCATTTCGCGAGGAATTCCTGTGATTTTCAATTGACGAGAGCGAGAGTGACGTTTCTACGGATCTCCAGCGTTGAAAAGTGTACACAAACAGCCGTGTCACGGGATTATCGGAGTCCCTGCGATCCGCGGAACTGTCGCCGTGTCGCCATCTGTCGGAACGCTCAGCGTTTAGGTCGTCTTGAATATTTTTGTTTTACACTTTCAGTAATCGACGTTTCAGAGATTATTTTTTCAACATCAAACACATCGGTAACGTTCGATGCATCGCTTGATTTAAAAAAAGCGCGCGCGAATTTGAATGCTGTATAAAATTAATAAAAACTTTCTCGTTCGCGCATTTTACGCGCGTTTGTCTTTTCTTTTCTTTTGAAATATCGACTATTCACCTACGCTGTAGCGTCTTGCGGTCTGGCGGGGAAAGGGAAAGGCAGTAATGACGACAACAGTTTAGAAGAAAAATAATTTTTATGATTCAATAAAGTTTTGTTCTCATCCCCAATAATCGCCCGGCTCTTGCGGCTTAATGATAGATTTCATTTTTTGATTTCATCCGGTCCCTTCGAACAATTGACGCTCTTGCCGCTGATAAAGCCATCGCAGACAATTCGTAGTTGTTTAAAAATTAATTATATATTCTATGTAGTAGATAAATATACATCATCGTACGGCTGGATTTACAAAATGTCCAGCCGTTCTCTCAGTAAAACCAATAACGAGAATAGAACTTTCTTCTCTCCACCCTCCCCGCTCGATCCCGCGAAATCCCGCGGCGACGCCGAGAATCCCGAGGATCAGGAACAAGAAAATGCTGAGGAATCAGAAGTCGATGGCCTTTGGTCGCGTCTTGACGTACACGTAGGCCGCTATCAGAACGAATATCGCGGCCAGAGTCGGTAGAACCACCGTGAATACACGCTGCTTGTTCTCCATGAACTCCTTTTTGCGTTCCTTCTTCTGCTTGTTTGTTTCTTTCGTCTTGCCCTTTAACTGACGCATCGTTCACCTGGAAACAGTCGTGTCTCTCAATTTTAGCAAACATTGTCTTCAGCATAAATCCCGATTATAATTATATAATTCTATTATAGTAGACTTAGCAGGTTGTAGCGGCTAGCGCGCTCGTAACATGCTCAAATGAAAATTATATCGTTAAGAAAATTAACGTGAAATTAACGTTCAAACTTTATGAAATCGAGACATTTTTTTTTTTTTTTTGATTTCGTAAAGTTTGAAGAACCTATCAGATGAGAAATTTCGCGCTGATTCCGAAAAGCACCTTTCTTTGCTCGAAAAATAAAAAATTTACCGAGAAAAACGCGAAAAATTATTTTTCACTTTTTTCAAAATTTTATCACTTGACAAAACTTGGGTTTATATTTTTTTGGATCCATCGAACCTGGATTTTCTTCTTGCGTTCGAGAGAAAACTCTATAACGAAAAAAATGCCGTACGGCGGAACGCGATATCTTGGTTTCTCAATGTTTCACAGAATGTTAAAACCAGACCACCAACAATCGCAAAAACGCAAAAAACACCACTTTAAAAAATTTGCGATTTTTGAGGGTTCGAATTTAACATTCTGTGAAAAGGTCTGGAATCAAGATATCGCGTTCCGCCTTGCGGTATTCTTTTCGGTGTAGAGTTTTCTCTCGAACGAAAAAAGAAAATCCAGGTTCCGTCGATCTAAAAAAAAGTAACCTCGAGTTTAGCAAAGTGATGAAATTTCGAAAAAAGTGAAAAGTCATTTTCCGCGTTTTTCTCGAAAAAATTTCTGTTTTTCGGGCAAACAACCGTGCTTTTTGGAATCAGCGGAAAATTTTCCATCGGATAGGGTTTTTAAACTTTACGAAACTGAAAATCGTTTTTTCGCGAAAAAAGCAAGTCGACTTTCGGCTTTAAAATTCTGTAAAAAATTCAGAAATCAAGATATCGCGTTCCGCCTTACGGCATTCTTTTCGTTATAGAATTTTCTCTCGAACGAAGTAACAAAATCCAGATTCGATTGTTTTATTATTTCGGGCAGATGTTAATTAAGGGGGCTGTGACAGACAAACAGAGAAACAACTTTCCAAAATATACATAAATAACATTAAAAAGAGATGGACAAAAGGATATTTTTTTCTATCAAAGTTGAAACTGAAGTTTCAATTTAACTCCGAAAATTTGTCCCTAAGTAAAATTGTTGAGAAGAATGTGTAATACAGACATCGCTACTGCGTTTAAAAAAAGCTGTTTATGCAATGCCACATTGACTTACAAACACATGTGGAGCGATAGTCACTAATTTGCAAGTGTTTGAAATAGTAATTTCCATGATAAGAGCCGGCTGTGTTAAGTATGTGGATGGTAATGGATTCAAGCATTCACAGGCTGAAAAATTATGCGAATGGCAAAGTGTGACCAATAGTACCACAGCATGATTATATTTCAGACTAATTTTTTTTTCAACCTTCCAAAAAGTAGATTGTTTCAAAAGTACTATACTTTAAAGATTGTGTACTGATAGATGATTATCTCCACTCAAGGCAGATTAAGAAGACAATAACAATTTTTGTTTCCTCATAGATTACATTCTACTTTTTTTTTTTGCAATCCGATTAGACAATACTAATTTTTCCATGAAGTCAAAATACTTGGAATAGTCTAAAACATCAGAAAATGACTACACTACTATTACTAAATTACAAAGTTACTTAACTAAAAAAAAAAAGCTTTCACCTATCTCTAGCAGATAGCATAGTGTACAATATTGAAACAGGCCTGTAGCACAGAATCTAGCACATTGCTTTCTCATTATTTTTTATTCTTCACAAAGTCGACTGGCAACTTTCTTATAGAATCAGTTATGCAAAAAACAAAAATGAATGAGAAAGTAGTATAAAACCAAGGATATTTATGTAACAAAAAAAATCCTTAGCTGTTCTGTGCTCAATAGCAATTTGCAGCAAAACTGTTCATGCGTAGCAGCTAAACCAGTACGGAGAACATGTTCAAGTTTCCAGCTCCGAAAGACCCCAAACCTCGCAAACACAATAATTGGTCTATTCAATTGGCATCTCAATTGACTCCAAACGATGCGTAAACTGCATAATATTAAGTTCAATAAGCGTCTGATATTCAGCTCAACGCACGTCCAATATTGAGCTTATATATTTTATATTTTTAACTCCGCGTTCCCCTCCTACCCCCAATATAACAAGCATTAATTGCGCTAATTGTGTTGTGACAGTATGGTTTACGGACCGCAGCGCGTCCTCGTTAAACAATCATACGAAAACCCGCGTGTCTGTGTGCTCGCGTGACGACAAGTGTTGGTGCAATATTTACCTCCTGTCTTTCTCCGAATACGACGAAAATTTGCGTGCGAGTTTATTCGCGTGGTGGGCGAAACGGAGCGCACCGAACGGCGAACAATCTGGACTGGAGCTAATACGTGACACGTAGCCCCGCGTTGGGTCGTCACTCGAGCGGCCGGGTGCGTTCAGAACGAACGTCCGTGGCCCCTCCAGCTCTCCAGCGGTGCCCGAGACAGCTTTCGTTGTGAAAACACCTTAAGAGGGGCAGTTATACACTCAGGAATTGCGTCGCGCAATGCCGAACATCCATACGGCTGTCTCTCTCGCACCTAACCTGGCTTTTTGGTTTTTCGATTCTCCCAAACAAACGGCTACGAGCATCGAGGAGACAGAAGCTCAATTCAATTCTGCAATATTTCTGCACGATCTCACAAAATCTGAGTTCAATCCGGCTCGTGGTTCAGGAAAAAATAGGTTTCAAAAATTGCAGGTGTGAGGGGGGATCGACTGGCGCCGCCTCTGGTGGCTGGTTGTTCGTACATAACCTAAAATCTAAATGGCAGCTACTTGACGCGTCCACCGTTCCGACCGTCGATCTTTTCGCCGTAATAAACGAGACGAGAGACACGATCAGTCGTGTCTCCGGGCTCCCCGATACTCCGAACGATGGATCCTCGCTTGAACAGGAGATCCGAGGCCGGAGGCTCGGAAATGGAGGAAGATGTGAAGCCGGAGGCCGATGAATTGACGACGGACCAGTCCCAAGTACGGTCGCGCGAATAACGAATCCGGCGAAAATTTTCTTTATTTATTTTTTCAATGCCTGTCTTTCCGTCTTCGCGAGATGCCGAAATTCTTAACGATAACTTGAAATTGCAGCTCGTCGAGTGGCTGAACGAGGCCACCACCAGCTCCAGTGAGGCTGACAAAGCTGCCAACTTGTCTAAGGTCCAGGAGGTCCTGATCAACAAGGAGCCGCACCTGTTGGATCTCTATCTCGACGAGGTTCTCCAGTTTTCGCTGGACAGAAATTCAGAAGTCAGGAAGATAATAGCGGGTTTCATTGAGGAGGCCGGGTAAATTTGAAATCGCCTCTTGGTTTGGCAAATAATCCAATTTTTTTGGTGTTTCCATGCTGTTTAGAATATGGATTCTGTTGTAGAGTGAAACAGCCGGAGACCATACCACGCATCGTGCAGACACTCTCCAGATTGGTAGGCGATGACGCGCCAGTGGTGGCCAAACGTGCGCTGAGAGCCAGCGGCAGGATTCTCAGATGTACCTTGAAGTGGGTGGCCAGCGCTCCGGTGGTCACCGCCGAGATGGAGACCGCCTGGGGCCACTTGAGCACCCTCAAAGTACAAATTATCAATATGATAGACAGCGACAACGACGGGTAACGAAACTCCGTTTCTCGCGTTCGACACGAAAGCGCCTAATCGCTTTATATGACGCCTAATCGCCGCGGTTTTCGCCGACAGAATTCGAACGCAAGCGGTGAAGTTCCTGGAGGGCGTCGTGCTGATTCAGACCTACCCGGATCCCGACACGCCGAAGAAGCCCGACGATTTTTCCCTGGAAGACGTGCCGCTCACTCTGAAGATCGCGCGGCGCCGAAAGCTGGAGGAGGAGGCCAGCCATGTGATGGACCTTCTGATAAAATTTCACGGCTCGCCGCACGTCAGCAGCGTAAATCTCATGACCTGCATGGGCTCGTTGGCGCTAATCGCAAAAATGAGGCCTCAGTTCATGCCCGGTGTGATACAAGGTAAAAAATCGACGTGATCGAGAGATTCGTAATTGCCAAACCCGAAAGTTCCGCTCGACGAATGACGTTTTCTCCGCAGCTCTGCAGAAATTGCAGAACGACCTGCCGCCGACGTTGTCGGACTCGCAGGTGACGAGTGTGCAGAAGCAGCTGAAGCTCACGTTGTTGGGGCTGATGAAACACCCGGCGAGCATTGAATTCGCGTCGACGATAGCGAAGCAACTGACGCAGCTCGGGGCGAAGGAGCAGGACATTCTCAAGGCTTACCCGAAGACCGAGGACATTCGGCGTCTGAAGAAGCGTCAGCAGGAGATGGCGGCCGCGTCCGCGGCGAAGCGAGCGAAGCTCGAGACCATCGTGCCCGCGGAGGATCCGGAGCCGCTTCCGACTCCGGTGCCGCCGCCGAAACCCCCGGAGCTCATCGAACTCTCGGAGAGTTTCATCGCCGAGCGACTGAGCGTCGAGATAGCGACCGAGCTCGTGATGGACAGTATGGTGAGCGTCACACTTTTTTCGTATTTATTTACTCATTACACTTTCCCTGTACTCTAAGTTCTGTCGTTTTGTTTTAAATTTCTTTTCGAAAGAATTCCTAATTTTACGCCTATCTACGCTCATAATTCCGTTTCATATTTTTCTTCTATTTCGGCAGTCTCTGCTTTTGTATTATGATTCTCGGACGTCTCTCGTCCTTGCATTTATAGCCTTAGGCATTAAGTCTGTAGCATCTTCTCCTGATGCTACGACTATCTAGTGCCTAGACAGTCGCGAACTGCGATGATACATTTTTCCTCACTCCTCATAAGTCGCGCAGAATCATTCAATGAAAAATATCTCATCGAAATTGCTTCCAATTTGTTGCGCGCTCCAGGCTTGGGTACCGGACACAATGACGACGATATTCCAGCGCGAGTATCAGCCGAACGCGAGCGCGGACATAAACGTTCAGCGTCAGATAATCGGGAAGCTGCTGGCGGCGCAGATAAAGCAGGCGCGGGCGAAGCGAACGAAGAAGGACGCGAAGGACGACGACGCGCTTATGGAGGATCTTATACAGAATCCGACGATCACCGTGGCGGAGGCGAAGCGGGAGCGGAAGCGCGAGAAGGATCGCGAGAAGGAGAAGGAGGCGAAGGCGTCGCTCGAGGCGCACGAGAAGTCCCTCGTGAAGGCGCGCAATCGGCTGAAGGCCCTCAAGCTCTCGGAGATCACGAAACCGCTGCCGCGGGAGACGAAGGAGAAGATGCTGCTGATGGCGGTGAACCGAATTCTCAGGTCGGAGAAGAGCGCTGTGCACGGCGGCGTCGCCACCGTGAGATCGAAGATCCTGACGACCCTCGCCGCGACCTTCAATCCGTACATAAAGGAGGCGGTGTTGCGATACATCACGGACGACATGAGGAGCAGATTGGATCTAGCTTTGGGATGGCTCTACGAGGAATACGCTTTGCTCCAGGGCTTTCAGAGGAGGACAACGTTGTCCTCGAAGCCGCGGGAGGCGCCGCATCAGGCCTACAACTTTCTTCTCTGCACTCTCGTGTCGGCGATCGATCTGATTCAGGGGAAAGATCGCGATCCTCTTCTATCACGGTAGGCTCGTTGGAATGTTTTAAGGGGAGGCGAAACCTCGGAGGGCGAGAGAAATGATAAATTGTTTTCGGAACAATTGTGCTCGGAAACTGCACCTATTTTGGAAAAAAGCAAAGTCTTATATTATAAAAATTTTTAAAACGTTTGAAGTAAGTTTTTTCTATTATCCAAAAACTTTCGGCATTGCCAGAGTAATTGTTTAGCTACCAACTGAGTCGGTTTTACCTCCCCTTAACGCCGTCTTTGCGTAATATTTCGTTCTAATTTCGCTTTGTACGAATTTGCGCGATCAGCTGTGTAAATTTGGTTGGTAAGATGGAAAATTGTTTTCTTCAAGACTCTACCTGGAGGCTCCGCTTATAACGGAGGACGCGGTGGAGGCCTTGAAGATGGTGTCCGCCGACGAGACGCGAGGGCTCGCTCCTCTACAGCTGCTGAAGGAAATGGTGATCAGGCGGCCGACGAAGCAGCTCATTTTTCTCAACGTTCTGCTCTGCCACACCGGACACGAGAAAGCGGTGGTAGGAAACCGGACGGAAGCTCTTGAAATTCTTTAGCGTACGCTCCTTGCAAATTATAAGAACACAATTTCGCGCAGATAAGAGAAGCGGCTATAGAGCTGGTCGTTCAGCTCTATGCGCGGCCGGATCTCAGCAACCTCATCGAGGAATACGCAGTGCTTTATCTGGGCTTTCTGAGGCTCCCGAATCCGCCGGAAATTGTCTTTGGACAGGACAGAGGACGACCGAAGAACGAAGATCAGTGGACGGAGTCGACGACGAGAGCCTGTTTGGGTCTCTATCTGGCTCTGCTCACGGAACATCAGGATCTCATTCACGAGTAAGTTTCGCCGCGTCTCTCAATTACGACGCACGATAATTCTAGAAACGACGCATAATTTTTCATATTAATCCCCAAATTTTTAAATATTAATCCCCAAATTTTTTCATATTAATCCCTAAATCTTTTTATATTAACTAGGCTAATCACACGCGCTGGCGCGCGTGCCTGAAAAACTTTTCGTCAAAATCGACCTCAGACATTTTTTTTTTAGTATCGACTTTTAATCTATACCATTGCTCTCAAGTCGCATATGCTACCCCTAAAAACACTGGTTATTAACCTTTTTTAATTGGTTTTGAAAAAATTTTTTTTTTGGCGACGAAATTTTTTTTTTTCCTGTCAGAAATCGTAGAACCGGTCCCGGACCGAAAATCGCCAAAATCGACCCCAATTTTTTTTCTTTTGAAAATATCGACTTGTAACCTATACCATTGTTCTCAAGTCGCATACGCTACCCCTAAAAACACTGGTTATTAACCTTTTTTAATCGGTTTTGAAAAAAATAATTTTTGGCGACGAATTTTTTTTTTTCTGTCAGAAATCGTAGAACCGGTCCCGGACCGAAAATCGCCAAAATCGACCCCAATTTTTTTTCTTTTGAAAATATCGACTTGTAACCTATACCATTGTTCTCAAGTCGCATATGCTACCCCTAAAAACACTGGTTATTAACCTTTTTTAATCGGTTTTGAAAAAAATATTTTTTTGGCGACGAATTTTTTTTTTCTGTCAGAAATCGTAGAACCGGCCCCGGACCGAAAATCGCCAAAATCGACCCCAATTTTTTTTCTTTTGAAAATATCGACTTGTAACCTATACCATTGTTCTCAAGTCGCATATGCTACCCCTAAAAACACTGGTTATTAACCTTTTTTAATCGGTTTTGAAAAAAATATTTTTTTGGCGACGAATTTTTTTGTTTTCTTTTTTTCGTCTTCAAAATATCACCTATAGTATGCGCTGCTGCGCTCTTATAAAGCTTTAAAAGGTTACAGGTGCTGCCCCGCTTGTCCTCTTATCAAATTTTTCAAATTTGACACCATACTGATTTTGTTTATCACGGACTTTCCTGGCAACCAATCACAGCTCTAATAGTTTGCTAACAATGCTTTCCGTCACTCATGAACTTTTCAAGAGAGGGATCCCCAAAATTGTCCATATTAATTCCCAAAATTGTTCACATTAATCCCCAAAAATGTTCATAATAATCCCCGAAATTGTTTATATTGATCTCCAAAATTTTTCATATTAATCTCCAAAATTTTAATTTGAAATATTTTATTCGAAACTATTCCGCTCGTCTTTCGAGAACGTTATTTATCTCCTGCTTCCTTCAGGCTCGCCCGTGTCTACACTTCAATGGGCGCCGACGTGAAGCGGATAGTCCTGCGACTCGTCGAGTGCCCAGTTAGGTCGTTGGGTATGGCGAGTCCGCAGCTTCTGGCGCTCGTTGAGAATTGCCCCAAGGGCGCGGAAACTCTGATAACGCGGATCATTCACATCCTCACGGAAAAATGTAAGTTTTTCTCGCGAGTTTTTGAAATTAGAAACCAATTTTTGTCCACAGTCTTGTTGTGTTTCGGTGGTTTAAAATGAACCATTTTTTTTCAGCCGCACCGAGCGCCGAACTGGTGGCGAGAGTTCGCGAGCTCTACCAAACACGAGTATCCGACGTTCGTTTCCTCATCCCGGTGCTGAACGGCCTGACGAAGAAGGAGGTCATCGCCGCGCTCCCCAAGCTCATAAAGCTCAATCCGATCGTCGTGAAGGAAGTTTTCAACAGATTGCTCGGCACTCACAACAACGAGGGCGGAGTGGTGCACAACTCGCCGATCACGCCCGCCGAGTTGCTGATATCTCTTCACAACATCGACTCCACCAAAGCCGAACTGAAGACCGTGATAAAGGGTAATACTCGAATGATCCGAACATTAAATTAGCTGTTCGCGGTAGTCGTTCGTCCTGCAGCGCGCGAAATTCCCACCGTATTCGTCGTTCGAGCGATCCATCGATCTGAAGTTATTTTTCATATATTCCAGCGACGTCTCTCTGTTTCGCCGAGAAACAAGCGTTCACGCAGGAGACTCTCGCCGTCGTGATGCAGCATCTGATGGACATGAGCCCGCTGCCCACGTTGCTGATGCGCACGGTGATACAGAGCCTGGCTCTCTATCCCCGATTGAGCGGCTTCGTCATGAATATTCTTCAGCGTTTGATACTCAAGCAGGTGTGGAAGCAACCGAAGGTCTGGGAGGGTTTCGTCAAGTGCTGCGAGCGCACCCAGCCGCAGAGCTTTCAGGTGATTCTGCAGCTGCCTCCCACGCAGCTCGCCGAAGCTCTGAAAATGTCTCCGGGGTTGAAGGCTCCGCTCTTGGCACACGTTGAATCTTTCGCGGAGAATCAGGTCCTTCTTTTTCTTGATTACGAAACTCGTCGCTCACTTTGCGATCATTATTAATAGTTATCGATTTTTTTTTTCATATAGAAGGCCCACATTCCGCAATCGATTATGGACGTTATTCAGGGGAAACCTCCGATTATAGACATGCACGACGACTTTGATATCGTAAGTCGATAATAATCGTTCGATTATCGCGTCAATCGAAATCCCTCGCAACGTTTAACGATCGTTGTGATATTATTGCCGTTTTGTTTTCCAGGCACCGCCGGGCGATTATCTGCTGGAGCCGAAGCAGGAATTGATGGAGGTCGACCTGTCAGAGCCGGCACCACCGGGTTTAGATTAACCAAGTAACAATTAATTGCCGTTTAGACTAAGTAATTAATAAAGATTAATCTTTATTTCTACCAACGCTCTGGTCGGTTTCTCTTTAATACCACAAGAGAATTTGCAAATCACGAGAATTTGCGAGTATGCGTTTTGAATACGTATGAAAAAGTCTTTATTTTTAGTCGTTCATATTTAACTTACTGCTCACGCCACCCTTACGAAAAGTTTGTTCTTTCCTTGCGAAGGAAATTTATAAAAATATACCGTCTTTGTTTTAGACTGTGCGGTTTCACACAGCAGCTTTTTACGTTTCGCTTTACAGTTTGTTCGGTCGTCAGCCGAAATCTACACCTGTGTCCAGTAGATCTCGCAGCATGAAAGAAGCTTTCTTCGGGAGAATCCTGAAAATCGTTGTCAATGTTGTAGAAACAATTCGAACAACGTTCGAGACAATTAAGGAGATTGCAGCCTTACCTGAGGACGTGGCCGAGGTACAGAAGGTATCCGGGAACGCTGAATTCCGCGTAATTTCGACGAACACCGTCCAAAATCTTCCTCGCGGCGTCGGTAGCAGGCATAGTACCGAAGTAACTGGGAATTCTGCGACGGAAATAAGATGTAATGATCAGGGAAAAAAACGTTTCAACTGCATTGGAGAGCCAATGAAGCTTGAAAAATCTACCTCAAACGAATATCCTTCGCCGCCTCGGCTCCGACGATGAACGGATAAACGTGAACCAGGGTTATCATAATATTGCTGTTGGAATGCCTAAATTCGGTGTGAAGGGACTCAGCGAACCCTTGAACGGCAAACTGCGCCGTGGAGATGGGAACGGGCCCTCCGCGACTCGCGCCACCCGAGATTCCCGCCACCGAGGACAGAGCCACGATGTGTCCTCGGCCGGCTCGCTGCATTCCCGGCAAAACCGCCTCCAACAGCTGAACGCGAAACGAAACGCAAATATTTTATTCGAGACAATTTCGCATTTGCCGAAAATCTCGTGTTCCGCGTGGGAATTGAGGACATACCCAGAAATGACTGAGAACCGAGACCTCCATGGTTTTTCGGACTTCCGCGGCCTCGTCGGTGAGCGCTCTCGGACTGGGAACCCCGCAGCAATGCAGAACCATCGTCACCTCGCCCAGCTCGCATCTTATCGCCTCAACCGTGCGGGTTACCTGAACAGTCCTTGCGTTGGATTTAGTTGGAGTAAAAACAATTTCTAAACCCAATAGTTTTCGCGAATAATAAAAACGAACGATTATTCTCGGATTTTTTTTTTTTTTTTTTTTTTTTTTTTCTACATCAACTGATACTTATAAAGAGAAAGTAAACTTGAAAATTTGTAAAATCACGAAGAATCCGATGGCGCGGAATATTCCTAAACATCTAAAAATGAAGTTAAGTCTTTGAACAAAATCGTTTGAGTCTTTAAAACACAAATTGGCCTCCGTGAATCGGCAAAATAGTTCCTTAGATACAATTATAATTAACATATTCAACAAATGAACCCACCTGTTCTCTGTTGGTGACGTCACAGACAAAAGCCTTTGCCGTTCCCACGTAATGCGAGGCTCGCTTGGCAGTGGTGCCACAGTTTTCCGCATGGATGTCTACGCAAGCCACCAGGACACCTAGTTGAGACAATTGAATTGCGATCTCTCTGCCGACTCCTCGTCCAGCTCCCACCACCTGCGGCAAAGTAAACAGAGACTCATCTACCAAAAATAACTTATTATCAGTTACTCCGACTTACCATAGCGACTTCTCCACCAATGTTCTTCAGCGGTGGTGGCCTGAAGGTCCTGTAAAGGGCGACCAGGATGGCGAACCAAACTCCAACGAGCAGCATCACCAGGTCCAGCGCCAGCACGACCAGGGAGTAAATTTTCAGCAGCATCTGCGGTGGCTTGATCGCCTTGAGGCTTTCCTGCGACAAAAGTCGAGCGTCTTGAGACTTTCAATGGCAAAAAAACAAAAATCTCGATCCTCACCATTGTTATTATTTTATACGTTTCTACAGACGCGAATTCCACGAATGGACGAGAAAAGAGAGCGAGATCGCGCTGACGAACGAGGACGCTGTCGGTCCCACTGTCTCGTTCGCCGTGTCCCCGTCGACTCTCGAGTCCGAGGTCTACGACACGTACGACACGATCCGCATCTCGGTATCGGCGCGGCCGATCGCGAAGCCGAAGTCCCGCGTGCGCGCGCGCGAGAAAGAGAGAGAGACGTAAATTCGCACGTCCTGACGACGCGTCGCACGCGAGCGTCGCGTGTAGCTTACGTACCTTTTTTTTTATCGAGGACCCCACGCGCTCGTTGAACTCCGCTGAGATACGATATCACCGTGGCGGTGGCATCGAGTTCCCGGCGCCGCGCTCGACGACTTCACGCGTACTTGACGCGCACCGAAGGGAGGAGGCGAAAAAATCGCGTACGGACGTCTCGACTTTCGGGCTTTCACTTATCGGAATCGTTAATACTCGTATTGTCGGCCTCTTATCGCCTCTCAACTTCTCGTTTGGCTATCTTGGCTGATAATCAACGTCGACATGCCCGAATTACGGGCTTTTCTTTCCTCGTCCACGCGCCTCGAATCGGCTCCGCCGCGCCGCTCCGGCCGCTCTACGGTTTTGAAACCTCTTCTCACACTCGAACGGATGTTTTCGAGAGAAATTCGGCACTCGAGTTATTTACCTTTCGCGCATAAACATTCCGTCGCTCGCGCGCGCGTGCGGCAGGCACCATGGAACACGGGGCGAACGTATTTTGAAAATCAGGCGCACTCCGCTGAATTACCGGCTGAGCGTTGTAATACCGCAGTCGGTAATAAAAACTGTCTATGAGAGAACTTTTTTTTTTTTGCATATTTGCATTTACAACTAAAAAAAAGAATTCATTCCCTGCACTGGTGAAATCCGCTGGGAATGAATTTCTTCTTTTAGTTGTAAACGCAAATATCCGTCAAAAATGTTCATTACAGTTTTTGATACCGACTAGGCTCGATTACATATCACCTTAAATAAAATGTTCATCGAATGCTCCGGCGATATCCGCATTCAATGAAACTCTTCCCGAAGTTCTAAAAAGCAGTGTATATGCGTTAAAAAGTTTATTACAGATTCCGATACCGATTGGGGCTCGTCACAGGTATTGGCGGGGCGGTGGGGGGGGGGGGGGGGGCAGGATGATCACAGAGCGAGGAAGTTCGGATTCCGCGGTCGCTCGCCGGTGCCCCGTACTACGTGGTAACGCGGGTCGCGCCGGCGGCCGCGCAGGCCGCCAACGTAGAGCGAACCAAGTGCGTGCGGCGGTGTGCGGCAGCGGCGGCGGGGCACGAGGCGACGACGTCGTAGCGGCGCTGCTCTCGCGTCTCGGCGAAAAACCGCGACGACGATTGGCAGCTCTGTCCACGGGATATGTACACACGCATACATATATGCCGATAGGAGAGCACGGGAGGTCAGTGGACGTCACGCAGTTATTATCCCGAGGGTGATAAATCGTCGCGATTCCACGGGACGAGAAGCGCTCCGCGGTTCAGGACAAACGTGTCGTCGAAGTGGGTGAAATCGTGCAGCGGGTGCGGACGGAAAGTCGGGCAGTTTGCGAACGGCAACAGTTGTGGACGCACGGGGACCCGACGAGTGTTGGTCGTTGGCTTTACCGGGAGGCTCGGAGCCGCGATCCCACACTCCCGTATCCTCTCCGATCTCCCCTCGGCGCGCCGTGTACTTATTTGCTGTTTTTTTTTTTCGCCCCCCCCCGCCGACCCCCCCTCCTCCTTCCCCCCTTGCTCGTCAATATCTGTCGCGCGCGTGTTACAAGTGAGACTCCACGACGGTGCGAGGCGCGACGCGAGTGACTGTTGCCCGCGATCGAACGCTCGTCCCCTCCGCGTGGTTATAATTCCGCCGCCGATTTTCGTCCTCGCGTGTTGTGTGTGTGTGTGTTTTTTTTTCTCTCCTCCTCCTTCGCGTCGCGAGACAGGTTATGTCAGCTGGATTGCCAAGCGCCCTGTCTCTCACTGATCAGCCGAGTTGGTCGACCTCGCCGGGACATTTCCGCGGATCTCCGCGATAACGCGCGCGCGCGCTTCCCCCTTCGCCCCCTTCAAGATTGTCCTGAGACCTCGCTTCGCGCGTCACGTCGCCGTCGGCACAGCGAGCAGCGAAACGCATTTCCTACAGGCTCCACATACACCGGCGGACTCCACCGACAGCTCTGCCGAATATAAATTATCCCTATATTTCCATGCAACGGAATGCAGCGGATGAAAGGACAAGCCAATAGTCAGGGTAAGATCGACGGCTTTGCCTCTACCGTCATCAATTTTTCACTTCCGATCAAGGTGCGCAGGACATGGTCAAGCGTCACCGGGCCTTTGCTGGTCGACACTGTGCGCAAAAAAAAGGTTTCAGGGATCGTTGATTCCCTCCCAGGCACAGAGACAGGGACAAAATTTAACTACAAGAAACTGAGCAGTCGCAAGACTTTTTACTCCTTGAACATAAACATTGGCAGTCCATCAGATACTTCCTTAAAATAGCAAAACACTAGCCAAAGTAAAAAAAAACATCCAATGTTTTCACTGCATTTCCCTTAGCACAGCTTTCCAAAGCACAAGCAAACATCACATGTATCACTAGAAAACTCCATCTTATCATCTTTGCCTCCCGCTATAAAAACAATATTTTCCGATTGTAGCTAACAATGGTCCCAAGGAGCATCAACAACAGCAGCAGCAGCAACAGCAGCAGCAGCAGCAGCACCAACAGCAGCAGGCCGATCACATCGGCGGGGGCGAGGACTCCGGCTACGACTCGTGGCGGGGCGGCAACAATGCGCAGCACCACTCGAGCTACCCGATCGGCACGGGCGACCCGTACAGCCCGTACTACGCGGGCACGTCCTTCCCCTATCAGACGTTCGGCGCGGGCGACGGCACGTGGTCGAACGGCACCGACCCGGTGGCCTTTCTCTCGGGCTACGGCGGCCAAATAGGCCATGACGCGTACAGCATGGACGGCATGTTCTCCGCGAGCACGAGCGGCGGTTTCGGCACCTTCGGGCAGCCGGCCTTCAACTATTTCCCGGGCAACGGGGACTTCAGCGCGTGGAGCACGCCGCGAAAGCCCCGCTACGAGGACTACTACCCGCAGCCGCGTGGCAACGAGACTTACGCGGGTCCCGGGGGCGCGGAGATCAAGGGAATCGAGCAGAACGTCCAGGGTCTGAGTATCGGAAGCGGCGGCGGCGGCGGCGGCGGTGCGGCGGGAAACGGCGAGGACGTGGAAATCGCGCGTCAGCAGGATCAGCCGCGGGTGTCGGTCGTGCAGACGGTCAAGAGCGAGGTGAAGGAGCCACGGAAGATCACGTGGGCGAGCGTGGCGAGCCAGCCGGCGAAGCCGGTGCCCCCGGTGTCCGCGACGCAGGGCATGAAGAAGAAGGCGGGGATGCCGCCGCCGCCGATAGTCCCGGGTAAGCACAACATGGACATCGGCACGTGGGGCGAGGGCAAAGCGTCGGTTCCGCCGCCGAAGGCGCCGCCGCCGCCGCAGCCGCCGGCGCAGGTTCAGCCACCGGTGCCGGTGCCGCCGCCGCCACCCGCGGACCAACGACAGAGGCCTCCGCCGCCGCCGAGTTGGTCGAGACACCCGGCCACCTCGCCGAGGCCCTCGCAGCCTCAGATACAGCCGCATCCTCACTCTCATCCCCAGCAGCAGCAGCAGCAGCAGCCGCAAGCCCAGCAGATTCAGCAGTATTCTCAACAGCAACAGCAACAACCGACGCAATCGCAACAAGCTCAGATTCACCAGGCTCAATTGCAGCAACAACCACCCTCCGCACAATTGTCTCATCACCATCATCCCCCCCAGCATCATCACCAGCACCCGCCGCCGCCGCCTCTTCCCCCTCCGCATCATCATCATCATCAGCAGCAGCAGCAGCAGCAACAGCAGCAGCAGCAGCATCAGCAGCACCATCAACAGCCCCAGCTGCATCAACATCATCAGACACATTCGCAGCCGATGCACCAGTCGCAGTTGCAACAGCAGCAGCAGCCGCCGCCACTGCCGCCTTCCTCCGGCCAACTGGCTCATCATCAGCATCCCCAGCAACAGCCGCCGTTGCCGCAACAGCAGCAGCAACTCGCGGCTGTCCAGTCGATCTCGCATCCCGTGCTCGACGAGCTCAAAGTGAAGAACGACTACAATCCCGTGGACTTCGATCAGAGCGCGCCGGGCGCGCGTTTCTTCGTCATTAAATCCTACTCCGAGGACGACATTCATCGTTCGATCAAGTACGAGATTTGGTGCAGCACCGAGCACGGCAACAAGCGGCTGGATCAGGCTTACAGGGACGCGAACAGGGACGGCGCGCCGCTCTACCTGTTCTTCTCCGTAAACGGCTCGGGCCACTTTTGCGGTATGGCGCAGATGGTCTCGTCGGTCGACTATCACAGCAACAGCTCGGTCTGGTCGCAGGATAAGTGGAAGGGACAGTTTCGCGTGCGTTGGATCTACGTTAAGGACGTGCCGAACGTGCAGCTGCGGCACATCAAGCTCGAGAACAACGAGAACAAGCCGGTGACGAATTCGCGGGACGCCCAGGAGGTGCCGCACGCCAAGGGGATTCACGTGCTGCGCATTCTTCACACCTATCGACACTCGACGAGTATCTTCGACGACTTTGGACACTACGAGAGACGACAGGCCGAGGAGGATCAGCGGAAGGGCCCGCTGCCCGGCATGATGCAGCAGCAGCAGCATCAGCATCCCCCGCCGCCGCCGCCTCCGCATCATCATCAGCAACAGCAGCAGCCGCCGCAGCAGCAGCAGCAGCATCCACAACAGCTTCAGCCGCCCGACGGCGGCCAGAGGAACAGGGGACGCAATGCTAGGAACGAAATTCGAGAGCATCAGCCGCATCCGCAGCAGATGCTGCCGCAGCAGCAACCGCAGCAGCAGCAGCCGCCGCCGCCGCCTCATCAACAACCGCAACAGCATCAGCGCAGAGTAAGTTTCGCGCGGCTGGACGGTTCGAACGACCGTCCTGTGCTCGGCCGCGTTCTCGAGTCTCGGTGATGATCGCCGTTGTGTAAATACGTGATTACGTTTCAGGAACGCGATGGAGGACGTGGCAGAGGACGCCCCACGCCACGCCAGTAGCGCCCGTTGACAATGAATCGATGAAACTGTTAATAATTATAGTAAAAAAAAAGAAGTAAAGAGAAAAAAGAGAGAAGACACACACACACATGCGCGCAATGAGAGAGCAAGGGAACTGCGATTAATTAACGACCTATCGACTCGGACCCTTGTTTTACCTCGGTATGACGAACGGCTTCTAATTGCGAATCACGCGAAAACCCTAAAAAAATAAACCCACAGCGGATTCTTCCGATCGCGGAAGCGCCCGGCGGATACTTTGACGAGTAACGCGCGAGTACGGCATGTTGAACGTTGCGCCTCGAGCATTTATCGTCCCGCGACAAGAGAGAGGGGTGAGAGGCGGGAATTACTGACGACGACGAAGAGACTATCGGGAACGCGAGAACACGGCGGTAGAACCAAGGAAATGGAGGAGTACAGCGTGCGACGCTGTCGTTGAAGTTTTAAAAATCCCCCGACGACCACGTGGCATTTATCGTGTTAAACTTCCCGAGCCTCGGTTATAATCAAGTGCTTGAAAGAGAGAGAGAGAGAGAGAGAGAGAGAGAGAGAAATAAATAAGATAACAAAAACAGACTTTTGTTAGATGAAAAAAAAGCGAGAGAGAAAAGAAATATGATAATAAGAAATTCTATGCAAGGGTCATGCATAATTGTAAATGTGAGTGTGAGTGTGTGTGTGTGTCGTTTGAATTAAGAAATTGCCAATCGATACTCCGATGGACTTGCAGATAACGATATGGCAATCGTACCTCCGGCGAGAGCAGTTAACGCTTTTCGCGCTGATGAAAACATATTGAGAGACCGAGAGAGAGAGAGAGAGAGAGAGAGAGAGAGAGAGAGAGAGAGAGAAATGAAAAAGAACGGAAAACGGAGATACGAGAATAAGCTGAGAATGGTCGCTCTCACGTTTTTAAGTTGAAAATGTGTATAATCGTGCTCGCATCGAGATGAAGAAATGATTATGAAATTATATAATGGATTATTATTGCCAGCCGAATGATTCGAGAAGCGTGCTCGATGCACATCCAATACAGCGCTAAGAGTTCTAGTGCGCGCCGAGCGAGGCTCCGTATGCGTGTGAATATCTGAATATTAATTGATTATTATACAGGTTATCGTGAAGCATTTGCAGATAATTGAGAGATCACCGAGAGAGAGAGAGAGAGAAAGAAAGAGAGAAAGAGAGATTGAAATATTACGTTGTAAAGGAGGTGGTGTTAATGACGATTTGACCGATAACTATTATTACTTCTATTATTATTTTATTATTATTATTATTATTATTATTATTATCATCATTATGTACTGTTTGATGACAAGTTCACGAGACATGAGATCGACGATTGTTAACCCGTTACCTAGTCGTCCTTGCTACGTCGCGTGCAACATGATGTTTCATTGCTGCGGGGAATACGAGGGACAGGATTCGCGCAGAACATTCTCACAAGGGTCTCGATCAATTTTTCCGCGCAATTGGGAGACGCGAGGCTCGCCGCTGGCGCCGCTCCCGTGCGACGGCTGCTGGTCGTCCTAAAATTAGTCACGGTTCTTGTTACATGAAAGGAAGAATTAGGTGAAAAAAAAAACAAAAAAAATCGTGGTGTCCAGATTTTTTGTTCCGGTGGGGAATGAAGTTTTTACGTACTTCGTGTTACGGTACTTACGGATTAAAAAATATATATAAACATGACATTGGCAATGATTGCAGTGTGGGTCGTACCACGAGGAACCGACGCAAAACAAACGACAGACGAAGAAACAAATTCAAAAGCGAAAATTCGTAAAATATTTGCGCAGGCGGATGCTTAATTTCCGATGTGTACAGAACAATCAGTGTAAATATCGTTACAGACTGCTACGGTCATTTTCCTACTGGAATAAAAATTCGGAGCGCAGCCTCGGAGATCCGGACGGTTTCGGTTTACAGTCGTAAAAAAAAAATAGAATTGCGAGAGAAAAGGGGCAACGAAATAACTACTTGAAATTTCTCGTCCGTGAGTTTCGAATTGTATCCATTCTTCAGGGAACTCCGTCGTGGTGCACGTTTCGAGCAGTCGGTCGCCGCCTCCTCGCGACACGAGACGATCGGGTGGCCCGCCGAGTCCTTGTCGATCTGTTGTGCGAATAATCGTCAACGAAAAAATTAAGTCAGTCAGTACGCGTTGTACATAGGTCCGACCTGATCGGCCCAGGAGAGTCGTTTTCTCTCCGGCGGCGCCGTGGCTTCCTCGGCCGGACAGTCGACAAAGTCTCTCGGCGCCGATTCGTCTCTCGCGTCTCTCAGCATCTTTTCTCGGCATCGCTCGTCCTCGTCGATCAATTTCCAAGTCTCGTCCTCCCGGTTTTGCCTCTCAAGCGCTTTCCGGCACGATTCGACGGTCTCCTCGATTCCCGAGGAAACCGGCGCGTCCTTCGACTCGTTGATCTCTCTCTCGCGATCCTCCTCCCGCCTCAAAGCTCGTCTCTCGATCTCGTCGCTGAGCATTCCACGCCCGACCACGTAATTCCGCAGATTGTCGCGCAGCTCGCGACTGAATTTCTCCGGATTCGCCTCGGCGTAGCGATAAACGAAGAGATCGCAGCCCTTGATGACGAATCGATGATTGAAGACGTTGATCCTCGCGCCTATGAAAAAGTCCTCGGGCGTGTAGTACAGCGGATCGTCCCGGCCGGTCGCGGGTTTGGGGATCAGGGTAGGCGAGAGGAAACTTCCGCCGCGTCTGCCCGAGTTCTTCTTCTCGATCTCGCTGATCCCGATCTTCCCATCGCTCAGCGCGTACTCCACGATGAAATCGCGATCCTCGTCCTCCGGATGGACGGCCTCCATGGCCGCGAGGTATCGCAGCTTCTTCGGGAAGTTGTAGAGCTGACGAACGACGTCCTTTCGCGGCGGCTTCGGAGTGAACGACCGACAGGTCGCCAGCGTGTCCTCGGGGGTGCCGAACGCGATGTGTGGCGGAGGTGGCGGCGGCGGCTGCTGCGGAGTCTCGCGCGACGATTTCGTCGGACCGGCGATTCCGTCCGGCTGCGTGAAGCCCAACATTCCGGCGTAATACTTTCTGGTGAAGGCGTCGCAGTTTAGCAGGAGGAAACGTCGACCGAATATGAAGATCGTCTCGCCAATCTGAAATCGGAGGTCGAACGGAAGAGATTGAATGTCACCTAGGTCGGTATTTATCGACAGGGTAGACTGGCCGATGGATGAACATTTGTCAATGAATGAACGAAATTATACATTTCCTCATATGTACGAATCTAATACATCGAAACAAAATTTTGTCTAGCTTCCCCTTAAGAGGCAGTGGCACTTCCCCCACTCCAGCTCGAATTTTTGAAAGCTAGTTTCTCCTAAACTATTCGACAAATAGAGCTCAGATTTTGATAGAATGTACGGAAGCATCGCAGAATTGGGTGATCTTCGAGCTCCTCGATAGATCAAGCCGTTTGGTCAGAAGACTCGATAAACAAAAAGGCGCGGGAGAGAGCCCTATAGGCGTTTAGCATTGGCGAAGAAGTTCCGAGCAAAGTATCACTGTCTCTTAATGTTAAACACCGTTCTGTTATATTGGTTCGATTCCTGCTATTCGCTTTCAAAGCGAATAAAAAAAAAGCAAAAGCGAGAAAAAAAAGAAAGTTAAAAAAAAATTAGAAACCAAGTGTTTAATCGTTGGTTTAAGTTTTCAGTCATTGGTCGGTCTACCCTGTCGAGAATGTATGTGCAAGAAACGATTCATCGTTGCAAACGTTGGCGTGAAACCTTCAGGTCCTTCGGGGTGTAATACTCGAGGACCTCGGATTCGGAGCACTCGAGATACACGGCCGGATAGGCGGTGGGCAGGTCCTTCCAGTTCTTCGGCACCCGCGTGCGCTTCAGAAGCATCGCCGAGGGGTCTTTCCCGTCGTTCGCCCGGTGAATCTCGCGCACGGCTATGGTGTCATCGGTGAGAAAGTAGAGGATCTGGTAGTCGTCGTCGTTCCACGTGGCGTCGAAGCGCAGCGCCATCCCGTCGTACTCCAAGAATCGTCGCCTCGAGTCGTCGGCACCCCGGCCGGGTTTGTTGCCTCCCGACGTCGTCGATTTCACGCCGATTTCGCGCTCCAGAAGCCGCTGGGTGTAGGGATCGACGGGGGCTTCCTCCTTGTCACCGACGTCGACGCCTTGACTTCGCAGGAATTCGCGGGTGAAGAGATCGCAGTCGACCGTGTGATAGGCCACTCCGTAAATGCCTAAACGTGTTTTGTAATTTATCACTCGATCGCCCCACGTGTTCGTATAGCGAAGATCCGCACGGGAAAAAAGTATCATTGAACCCTGTTTAATAATTCCGATTGATACTGATAGAAACCGATCAAATGAACGAAATTCCGATTGAGAAAAAATCGTTTCTAACAGGTTTTAAACGGATTTTTGGCCATTTCATTGTTTCTAATCGGACCTTTTAATCAGGGTTTAATGAAATCTTCGCCTGCGGGCAGCCAAAAACAATGTTTTAAAATTTACTCCAGTTATCATTGTCGCTATCCGATTTAACATTGAAACGATAAAATGATCTCTTGCCTATTTTGGAGTTATCGTTTCGATATCACACGAAATTTTCGGAATTAGAAATGACATTGGATTGACTGCACTTATTTTTGGCTACCCGGAGGCGAAGGTTTTATCGAATCAATGACGTTTTTTCTCCCGTCCGTAATTTCCTGGGCAGAAGACACGAGGCGAGCCTCACCGATGTCGATCCCCACGTTCAGGTCCTTCCAGTGATAAACCTGACCGTCGCGATCCTTGACGATCTTCCCGCGTCTCACCAGGCGGCCCTGCTGAAAGCCCGCGTTCTCCACCGGCGGCTCCATCACGCACATCGTGTCGTCCTCGAGGAAGTATATGATGTTCACGTGGCGAACGCGGTAGTGCTCGTTCGGCGAGTTGAAGACTCCCTGGCGGAAGAAGGCCTTGAAGTTTAGGCACTTCTGGGCGAAAAGCGCGTAGTCCGGAATGACCTGGTTGTAGCCGTACTCGCGGGCTCGGCCGTACGTCAACGAGGGATCGTATCTGCTCATTTTTGCAATTCAATTTCATCTATTAATTTCCCGTCATTTTTTTCGGAAGAAAGGACGACGTCGATCGAATCTCCCTTTGATTATCGCTGTTCTCACGTACTCGACGGGGTCAGGATCTCCCCCGGCGTAGGCGCTCGAGGCGGCGTCGACGGGTCGTCCTCCAACCCCGTAGTCGGAGTCCCGAAGACATCGAAAGCCATTCCTGTACCCGAATTTCTGCTTCAACTTGAAGTCGCGAATCTGCAATGAGAAAAAAAAATTCAACTTCGTGTTTCGAAAAAAATCAACACGAGTGACACACGAAGAAGAAGGTGCTTTTAATCCAAAACTTGACTTGCTCGAAATTAAAATAGTCGTAAATCGGCCTACCGTAGGATCGTGAAACGCGTATCCCGGCAAGAGCGGCAGACCCTCCATCCTCTCTCGCGCGCACGCAAAAAAAGCAACGATGTATCGGAAAGTTCGAATCCCGTTTAGACGCCGAAGGTTAGCGTGTAACGACGGTCGCGTGGCATCGCTACGAGGAAGACATCGCGGCCGTATCGATTATACTATCAGCCGGCGTGTCAGCATATCGGCGTGTCTCGCGCGTTGTCAAGGAAGAAAACGTCCGCAGACTTCCCGGTCGAGGGCGAACAAAGTGCCTCAAGCGAGGGGAGAATCCGGCATTTTTCAAATCGTTATCCAGGCAGCGACCAGGGAAAAAGAGACAGAGACGGAGAGAGAAAAAACAAAAACCGGATTACGCAATTTTGTTTTTAGCAGGGAGAGCCTGCTCTCCCCGTGAACCATTTATTCGTTAATATTATTATTATTAGGTATTATTATTAGTATTAGGTATTATCATTATTATTAGATATTATTATTATTATCGAGAACATAGCTGCCGTGGTATCGATGCAGGCAGAACGCATGTGTTCGCTTTTTTTTTCTTTCTTCTTCTTTTCTTTTCTCTTTTTATATAGCGAGCTATGGATCTTCTCGTGTTGTGAATACTGCTGCATGTGGCTGGCCGGCCGAGCGACTGTCGAATTCGTTCGTCAGCTGGATGGGCTCTGTGTGTCTGTGTGTGTGTGAGTTTTTTTTCTGTGTACTTAGGGTAGTAGTAGTTGCGACACGGATTTTTGTTGTTGTTGTTGCTGGTTTTTCGGATATTATTAATCCACGCCGATGAACTCTCGCATTATTGCCATGCAGCCGGCGGATAGCGCGCCGGCGATTGGCACGGTGATGAGCCAGGCGAAGGCGATGTTTCGGAAGAGCTTCCACGAGACGCCCTCGCCGCCGCGCGAGGCCCAGCCGACGCAGACGACCGAGCCGACTTTGCAGTGGGTCGTCGACACAGGTAGGCCGGCTTTGCTCGCCAGAAGAACCGTCACCGCCGCTCCGACCTGCGGACAACACGAGAATGAGAAGAGTCGGTCGAAAAGTGTCTCGCGAATGTCTCGCGGGCGCGAGATATTGATTTTCGTAATTATAGATTCGGGAGCCGGGGATTCTCCGAGTGGTCGAATCAGGAGTGATTGAAACATTTTTTTTTCAGGCAAAACGATTAATTTTCTACGATATAACGTGGAAAATGAATCATTAAATGATTCATTTAATTCGTAATTAATTCGTTTTAATTTTCGTAGAAAATTACTCATCAAAATGATTAACTCGTTTTAATTTTCGTGGAAAATTAATCATCAAAATGATTAATTCGTTTTAATTTTCGTGGAAAACTACTCATCAAAATGATTAACTCGCTTTAATTTTCGTGGAAAATTGATCATCAAAATGATTAATTTCGTGATTAATGCGTTTTAATTATCGTGGAAAAATAATCATCAAAATGATTACTTTAATTTTTTATTCATTTTCCACGTTATACGTTGAGATGAGAGGAGAGAAAAATCGCGATGACCGGTGATCGCGCGACGGCGACATACCTCGATGGTGAATCCGGTGGTGGGCGTGATTCTCGCGAGATCCTGTCCGAGAGTCTGAATCACTCGGCGTCCCCATATCCAGAGTCCGGTGGAGATGCCGAGGCCGCCGTAGAGGAGAATGAGGAGCGGGGTGTCCGTCTCCTGGCGTGCGGAGCCCTCGGCGTAGATGACCCAGAGGGCGATGAGCGGTCCGATCGCGTTGCTCACGTCGTTGCCGCCGTGGGCGAAGCTGCCGAAGGCGGCGGTTAGAATCTGCAAAAAGGCGAAGAGCCGCGAGACCTCGGGTTGCTCCTCGTCGTTGGTCTCGATCTCAGGCTGGCCTCCCTCGGCCTCCGCGCCCGCCGACATCAGCAGCGGACTCGCGCTGCTGTTTCCCCGCAATTTCGGCTGCGTCCCCGCTTCGTCCTCGCCGCCGCCATCCTGCCGCGCCACCGCTACGGCGACCGCTACCGCTTTCCCTCGGCCGCCGTCCGCGCCCGTCGTCGATATGACCGAGAGCGCCGTCGTCTCTTTGCTCCGGTCCGAGTCGACGAAATTACGCGCGGTCTCTTCCAGACCGTTGCGCTCGATCAGTATTCGCTTTCGCTGCCACGGCACGACGTACGCGTAGACGATCAAGGCGGAAAGCACGCCGATTCCCACCGCTGCCGTTCCGCTTCCCCACCACGGAACTTTGTCCAGCATTAGTACTGCAAACATTTGGTCTTGTTAATTTTCGTCGCCGCGATTATTTCGTTCGTTGGACTCAACGTAGTCTTCGCGTCTAATTTTTGTTCCACGCACAAATTCGAGAAAAATTAGAGAGAATCGCAGACACTTCTCGATGGTATGAAAACGTGAAAAAATTCGTGCGCGTTAAGGGTACTGAAAAGATTAATTTTGCAGAATGATAATTCGAAAATGTTATTAACAAATTGATCGAGCGAATCATAATTTTCATTAAAAAATGAGGAACGTCGAGATATTTGTTAAAACAATTTTGTGCATCAATTAGTTAATAACGAATTTATGCGAAATGAATTCTAAGCGCAAGGACTACCTTAATCTTATCGATTTACTGTAAAACCGGGAAGCCGTAAGCTACACATTTTTTTCTCCGCGAAAGGTTTATCGTTATTGTTCTAGCGTGGGTCTCGACATTTCTTCGCCGGATTGACGACGAATAACCGAGTAACGTGATAACGATTTGCCTACTTTTAGGGCCGTCGTGAACGACGGACATGACGTTGACGGCGATCGTAAGGCCGTAGGCTATCGGCAGGATCTTCAGACCCCGCTCGAAGGGCTTCTTCGCGCGTAGAATGGATTTTCGGAGTATCCAGAAGATCGCGACGGACACGACGCCGCTAAGGACGGGGCTGGCGAACCAGGAGGCGGCGATGTTGGCCAGAGTCATCCATCGGACCTGGAGAGGCGTGCGAGGGAAAAAGAAGAGGCGAAATTAGATGATAGCCTCGTCGCGGACGAGAGTATCCGTACCTCCGGCGCCGCGGTCACCCTCGCTTACCCCGGCTGTGCCTCTGCAGACGAGGGAAAAACCGACGCACGCACCGACTATCGAGTGAGTACCGGATATTGGGAGACGGAGGGCGGTCGCTAGCAGCAGCCAGATCCCCGAGCCGGCGAGCGCCGAGAGCGCGCCCATCATCAGCTCCTTCTCGTGACCGTCGTACAGGGTCACGTCCAGAATTCCCTTGCGCATCGTGTCGGATACCTGAAAGCGAATCGACAACTCTCGTTAAACACACAAACTCGCGTCGGTATAAATTTTGCAATTAAAAGCGGCTACGAATCTATCGAAGCGCACCGCAGAAATGTCGAAGAAAAATCCAATCATCTTCTTTCCTATTTATTAAAAAGACAAAGACGCGTCGACTCAATTTTGCGATTAAAAGCGGCGACGCTGTCGATTGAAACGCGACGCGAAGAAATCGAAGAAAAATCTAATCACCTTGTTTCCTATGAGGACGGCGCCGGCGATCTCGAAGAAAGTCGCCAGGACGCAGGCTTGAAAGACGGTGAGAACGCCGGCTCCGACGCTCGTGCCGAACGAGTTGGCGACGTCGTTGGCACCGATTCCAAAGGCCAGCACGAACGCGACGATGAATCCCGCGACCACCAGCCATATCAGACTCTCGTCGTACGGCACAGTCATTTTATTTTTCAATACGTTTTCTTCTTCCTTTTTTTCGTTTCTTCAATTTTACTCCTGAGCTTTAAGTCAATTCAATTTTCGCACTTGTGATTTTTTTCGTTCTCTCTCTCTCGCTTCGCCAATTCCTTCGATTCCAATGTTCACTGCCCGAATTAATCGCTCTTCCCGGTGCGGAAGTCTCGAGAGTTGCGCACCAACCGAACGTTTCTCAGAATAAGTGTACTGTACATGTGTGAGCGACGAGTTTTGCTCCTTTCTCCTCAAATGTGCAATGTACACTTCTCCACGGTATAATATGTATATATGTACACGCGTATGTACATATGCTTTGGGATATACGCATATGTATATACTACCTGAAGATTCTCTTCCTCATACTAATAAAGTTGTTTCAGCGATAATAGATTCTTTGTACACATAGCGGGAGGTGGGGTTTTCTTCGGGAGCGCCCGATGCATCAAGCGTCATGTCTTCCTTCGGGATGGGCTCGACTCGGAAGCGATGCGTTATTGCCAGCCTGCTGCCTCTATGACGCTTGCGGCTTTACTGGAAAAGCTCGGTTTGCTCTTCGTTCTGGTGTTACTCTGACTCAGCGCTTTCCTCGGATGGAAGCATGCCGATCGTCGTGCTTTCCACATCTGCAATGTACAAATGATTCACAAATCTTGGATACATTCGCTTCGACTTGATACAAGAAATTTGGCAAAGGCAAAGAGAAAATGGGTAACGCAAGTTTTCTGTCAGCAAGAGAAATGCCTTCATTTTTTGTAACTGAAAAATCAGTCATTTCTTTCTTGAATAAAATTCCAGTAGTTGTGAGAAAAGTGATTAAAAATATATATAAAGCGACAGAGAAAAATCAAATGCAGTTCTAAAAGCACCAAAATCTGTACATCCACTGAAGAAAGTTATAAACAATTGAAGGCCAACAATGAACGAAACTTGTCTTCCCAAATACCAAAAGCTGCAAGGCAGATTTCTTCAGCAAAATCGAACAGGATAAGTGAGAAGCAAATTAAAAAAGACTTAAAAAAATCACCACAGTCCTCTAAATTCGAAGAACCGTGAAGCTGTATTCAGCGAGATTTCGCATGATTTAAATAAAACAAAAATGTTACAACACGCGGGTCGCATTGGACCGAAGAAGAGATACGTGAGAAGCAACGTGAAGAAGCAAAAAGCAGATAAAATGCATTCCTACCGCTGAGACTCGCATTTTTTCGTTCCGAGTCCACGATGCCTGCGGGGAAGGTCGATTCGCACGCGTTTCCGGGGTCCTGCGGGCCGCAGCAGCTGTGATTGCGTTGGATCGCGTAACGAGCGAGGCGTGCACGATGCTTTCGCGATTGCGGTCGTTCGATGTGCGGGTGACACGACGGCACGCGGCTCTTGTCGAGATTTTCGTGGAAACGTAGCACCAGTGCAAGATCGAGGGGTAGAACGATGACGACGATCGAGAAGAGACAGAGAGAGAGAGAGAGAGGGGGAGAAAGAGAGGGGTCGTCGCACACGGAGGAGCGTTTGCCAAAAAAAAAAAATCCCGGCCTGCTTAGGGGCTCCAGACCGGGGTTACGCTCGTGGGGGTAAAATATTGATCCAACCGATAGACGTGTACGTACAGTCGCTAGGGTGAACTCACACCAGCGCGCGCGAGCACCGCGCGGCGAGGGATGCTCGCGATTTTATCCCCTGCGCTTGATCGTGTTCTCCCTTACCCAGCGGTCGCGATCTCCGGGCGATGCTGCGCGCACCGAATTCGCGTAATTCACCCCCACGACGGACGCTGCCGTGGAACGAGGGTCGCTCGTCGTTTGATCAAATCGAAAAATATCCCGAGCAATAATATTTCGAATGTGGGATTTTTGTCCCAATAGAGTGGATTAATTATCCCGACGCATTTGATTTTTGAATTTTACAATTAAATTTTGCATGTATGTATCGCGCGAAACATTGGAGATTAATTTCTTAGATTTTTATCTTCCGAGATTTTATCCTCGTCGCCCGCCTCTTCTTCCTTATCCCATGGACCGTCGCTCGCGATCCCGGAGATACTGCACACGCGACTTCGTTGCAAGACGGGACTGCCACCCCGCATAGATCTGACATGGAGTACGCAGTTACTTAAAGGCTGAATTCGCGTATGTGTGTTGCGTAAAGGGTGCTAAACGCTCGAGATTTCTTCTCAATGTCATCCGGGCATTGTCAGCGCAATTGTCCGTAATCCACGTGTGCGTCACGGCGAATTATATAGCGAATATTTAATCGCTCGTACTTTAGTGGCTTTAGCTCCTGCGAGTGGACACGAGATAAGCTGCTATTTTGCCGATGTACACGAAGCACGACACATTTTTTTCGGGACTCGGCGGCGGGACTCTTTCGCGTTTCTGGTGTCTCATCAATATCGCGATAATTAAAAATAAAAACTTTTTTTTTTGCAATAAGTCTCCATAAATGATGCGCGATTTATAATACAATAGTTCTCTCCCACAGTTGTACAGAGAATAAAATATTGATTGCCATAATTATCCATTCTGATTTGAAATTTTATTCAAAAATGTTCCGCGTGTATCCGCGAAATAAATTGAGGACAAGAAACGGGATTCTTCCGTAAATGATTATAATCAAAATTCTGTTGTAAAGTCAATCATTTACTGTACCACAGACTGCATTGCTCTTTGTACATGATAAAAGATTCTCTTACGCTATCCGATTAATCTCAGTATGTTCAAGATTTGGGAGTCTCAGGAATGCGGACCAGGCGTCCGAGATACATCCCATGAAGATGCAATAAATACACAAAAAATTTAATTCATCAGGAAAGCGGATATTATGAAAACAAAAAAAAAAACGTTACCACTTTATTTAGCTATTTCATTCTTTACACTAGAGCAAGGATGGACTATTTATTCCTTGTCCCACTCCTTCTGCTCCTTGATTTCTCTCTCAACTTCCTCAATGTACGGCATCAGATATTTGTGATCCTGAGGAAACAGAAAAACGTATCGTATTAACAATATGCAAACAAAAATTGCACCATATTTTTGATGAAAGCAGAGAAATTTGACGATATCAGAAATCTTCAGCGGAAGTAAATGTGAGAAATATAGTTGTTATAGTTTCTCAATATCACATTCAAAAATTAGATTACTTTGCTTGTTTACAGACAGTGCAAGTCAGGGAAAAAAAGAAATTTACACTGGTTTTCAGTTTAATTAATTCTTTCGGATCCAGTTGCAACTTACCTCTTCATATTTTGTCCACTGTTCCTTGGGCAGAACGACTTTCTGGCAGCAGAGTTGAATAGCGCGAATCATTCGGAAGTTACGTTCGTCGACTAGGTGTTGCGGAAGACGTCTGAGAGCTTCCTTGACCACGGGAGTTTCGTATATGCAGTCATCCCTGTGGAGCCCTGAAAACCGCCGTGGATGTTATTAATTCGCGAGTCTGAGACGCGGGCGAGATTTCGCAGCTCGCAGCTCACCGTACTGGTTGAAGCCCGTTAGGTTGTAGGCCCATTTTCGTATTCCGGTACCTAAAACGCGAGAGAGACAGTCGGGTTACGTAAGGTCGGCGTTGAATCGTCGCGACAGCGAAAAATTCGCTGTCAACGGGCGCCGAATGATTTCGGCTACGTGCAAACGATAATTACTGAAGAGGAAGTTGCGCGTGGTTCCGATAGACATTGCGAAGATGTGACTTTTGCGCGAGCAAAACGATGGGTCTCGGCTTCGTCTCGACGTCTGCTGCGAACAGACAGCTACAGCCCCATCTGCTTGCGATACTCTTGAGCGTCAAGTCACGTTCGCATGACGCGAAGAAACGCAGCATCGCGCGTCACTCGCACAGCCAATCGCGAGTCCGGCATTCCGTTCTCTGTTTGTACGGACGAGAAACACCGGAACTCGATTGGTCGCGACAATTTGCGCGGCTTCGTGCGAATGCGGCCTAACTTTGCGGACATTTTTAACGGAAATTCAAAGCTATCTCTTGCGAAAAACGCGTCAATTCCGAAGATTCAGATGGTAATAAGGTCGTTTTGTGGTCTCAATGATTACTTATACTTTCTCAGTGTCAGAAATAGCGACATCCACTTTTCAAAAGCACGCAGACCGCGGTCACTTGACCGGTCAGTTAATCGTGACGTTAAGCGGTCAGTGAAACAACCACACGGTCACTTTTTCACGATCGCGATGGTATTTTATTTCAGAAAAAATTAAGCATCAATTTGACATAAACCACAGATCTATTATTTTTCTTCGGGGCCGACCTGAGCTCTACTGACAGCTGAAGATCGCTGTTTTCTTCCGGTCCTTCACTTCCGGTTGAACGAAGACGAGCCGATCAAACGCGGGTTTCCACCATAAAAAATAACGGACCTCATTTTCACGTCTTCTAATTCTACCGAAGTTTCAGTACGAAAATGCAAAAATATTCGAGTACTCGACTCTCCATATATAGAGACCGCGTAAACGTGAACATTGACCGTTTAATTTTTTTATTTTTCAGCCTCCATGCGTTCACTCGCTTGTATTTGAATAAAAGATGATGTCGACAGTCTGTTGTACGCGACTGTATTAACTGGTAATTTGACCGATTATCTTCTCAGACCGGTGGACAGACATAAGTGATTCATCAGTTAATTCGCGCGGAAAGGACGTCATCGAAACGGTATATGGATAACGTTGTTGAGGCAAAAATTGAAATGATACTCAGCGAATGAGAAGATCGGGTGCTCGCAGCTCGCGCGCGTCCGGCGCCAACGGAAGTTGTCGAGAGTGGAAAGGGTGGGGGGGCTCTCGCGGATGGCGGTTAGCCGCGTAACAATGCCGCGTCTCCCGTTGGTGGGGGTAGGACTACTTGTTACGGGCGTAGCGAGGCAACGCGGTCCGGTATATAAGCGCAGTACGCACTACTTTCACCGCCTCTTCCTCATTAAGAGTAGAGTTGTGTTCACGTGTGGTTGTGTCTCCTTTTTCCACAAAATAGGTCACACAACCCACCTCCATTCGTGAATTAACTCTTCTATAAAAAAAAATAAAAAAAAAAAAATATAAAAAGACGAAAAAAACATAAACCAAAAAAATCGAAAAACCGTAGCCGAAAACCGCGTAAACCCAAGTAAAGTGTTGAACAAAAAAAGACGAAAAAAGAAGAAAAAGACGAGAAAAAAGCGAAAACGAGATAACTAGTTAAAGCATTTGCGTTACCGAGGGAGCGACGTGGTCGGACGAGAACAAGCCATATTGAAGATACGTAAGCTGACGAGTACCGCAGACCCGTGATTCGCCAAGTAAAATCGGCGAGCAGCGAGAGGATCAGCGTGCAACGTGTGAAAGCAATATACGAGCGCCACGAGTGAAAATCATTTTTGTTTAAAAATAAAAACGTCGCAAACATGAATCCCGGAGCGCCGAATTACCCGATGGCGTCGCTGTACGTGGGCGATCTGCAGTCCGAGATAACCGAGGCGATGCTCTTCGAGAAATTTTCAACGGCCGGGCCCGTGCTCTCGATACGCGTCTGTCGCGACGTTGTTACACGACGCTCACTCGGCTATGCCTACGTCAACTTTCAGCAGCCGGCCGACGGTGAGTACCATTCGTTTCCTCGACTCTTTTCCTTGGGGGCAAAATGCATGCTCATGGCCTCGCTTCCTCGTTTCTCGTGCCACATGTCTCGGGAATTCGAGCGTTTGCGCATTCCCGACACGTGCACGGCGAGACTGCTTCCATATTGGAAGTTTGCCCCCCCTCCCCCCTCCGCCCCCCCCACCCTCTTCCTGCCGTCGTCCCCTTCGCCATCGCCGTTGCACGCTATCGGGCATCATCATCGTGGCCGTTAATTCCCCGAACCCCGATGACTCGTCATCGCGCGATCTCGCGCGTCGCCGCCGCGACGATGAAACATATGTTTTCCCATTTCTCTGACCCCCGTTTAACCCCTGATCTACTGTTACAGCGGAGCGTGCTCTGGACACCATGAACTTCGACATGCTCAAGGGTCGGCCCATTCGCATAATGTGGTCGCAGCGCGATCCTTCCCTCAGGCGATCCGGCGTCGGGAACGTCTTCATCAAAAACCTGGACAAGAGCATAGACAATAAGGCAATGTACGACACGTTCTCGGCGTTCGGCAACATCCTGAGCTGCAAAGTGGCTCAGGACGAGAATGGCGTGTCCAAGGGATACGGCTTCGTTCACTTTGAGACCGAGGAGGCCGCCAACAAATCCATCGAGAAGGTCAACGGAATGTTGCTCAACGGCAAGAAAGTGAGTGACCGTCGTCGATTGTACCATTCTAATTTATGCGCAACTCGTTTTCCTCTTGCATCATTTTTTTTTAAACGCTCTCCCCCCACGCTGATTTTGAATCGGGATGCGTCGGGTGTTCTGCTTTCCACCTGGTTTGTGGAAAAAACAATGTGTTTGGTGCTTAGAAGTCAATGGATAACACGGGACACTTTGTGAGCTTTTGTTTTGGAAGGAGAAAGAGAGAGCGTAATGTTTGTTCGAAAGCTTGACTATCCGAGAAAATGTGTCTGTGGACAAAAGATTTTTCTTTGAAAGCGACTTGCAAGCGAATTTAGCCACTTTTTGTTCTCTCACGCTCGGTATTTATTCCGCCATCTTGAATTTCATAATTTGCAAATGGAGATCAGCGGCGATATTAGAAACGAACACGTGTGTGTGCGTCGCGAATTTTTGAGAAGACGAAAATAGCTCAAAGTTTACCGCGTGACGATAATCTTCGAAAAAGCATTAATTTTCCTCGAGATCGACATCGGACAGAGGACCAAGAGTAAAAAAGAAAAAGAAAACAAGAAAAAAAAGAGTAAATTGTTGTCAGAATAAAAACGCCGGCGAACGTTCGAAGTCTCTTCTTTCTCAATATTCCGATCGTCATTGTCAATCGCACTAATCATTTTCGTTCACATTCGCAATCCCCGGTTCGCTCACGGAAATCCGATGTCGATTGGAAATGTAGGTTAGGTTGCCCCCCCTCCACACCAGTTGATATCGTGTTATTCTCGCGAAGCGATTATTTTTTTCTTCCCGCAATCATCGATAAAAAAAATTGAACCGCGCGAGAGCGCGATCTAACCGTCCGACAATGATTTCGCAGGTATACGTGGGCAAATTCATCCCACGCAAGGAGCGCGAGAAGGAATTGGGCGAGAAGGCGAAGCTGTTCACGAACGTGTACGTGAAGAACTTCGGCGAGGACATGTCGGACGAGAAGCTGAAGGAGATGTTCGAGAAGTACGGAACGATAACGAGCCACAAGGTGATGAACAAGGACGACGGCAAGTCCCGAGGTTTCGGTTTCGTGGCGTTCGAGGACCCGGACGCGGCGGAGGCGGCGGTGATGGAGCTAAACGGGAAGGAGATCGCCGAAGGAAAGTGCATGTACGTGGGTCGGGCGCAGAAGAAGGCGGAGCGTCAGCAGGAGTTGAAGCGAAAATTCGAGGAGCTCAAGAACGAGCGCATGAATCGCTACCAAGGGGTGAACCTCTACGTGAAGAATCTCGACGACACGATCGACGACGAGCGTTTGCGCAAGGAGTTCACGCCCTTCGGTACCATAACATCGGCCAAAGTAATGCTCGAGGATGGACGCAGCAAGGGCTTTGGATTCGTGTGCTTCTCGGCGGCGGAGGAGGCAACCAAAGCCGTCACCGAGATGAACTGCCGAATCGTCGGCACGAAACCCCTCTACGTCGCTCTCGCGCAGCGCAAAGACGACCGGAAGGCCCACCTCGCCTCGCAGTACATCCAGCGCATGTCGAATCTGCGTATGCAACAGATGGGCCCGATGTATCAGGCGGGCGGGGCCGGCAGTTACTTCGTACCGACTCTACCTCAACCCCAGAGATTCTACGGGCCTCAGATGGCGCAGATGCGCGCGACACCGCGTTGGGCCGCGCAACCCAATCAGGTGCGCCCGAACGCACAAACCGGAAACTCCGGATTCGCGACCATGCAGGGTCCGTTCAGAGCCACCACCCGGGCTCCCACCGCTCAGGCCGGCGGCATGCGTAACGCCATCTCCGCCAGGCCCATCACAGGTAATTCCTTCCATCGTACTTCTCTTTCTCTCGCTCTCTTGCTGTTATTCGTTCGTTCATACTTCTCTCACGCGTTTGCACTCATCGCCGTAGGAACGAGAGATGTCGGGTAGAGTTTTTCAAAGCGCGTTCCATCGATTTAAGATGGAAAAAAAGCTGTTTGTTTGCTCGCGCGAAACGACAACGTGAACGGAAAGATTCCGTGTTATCCACGCAATGTTTTTTTGCTAACCAACGTAACATTTCGTAAAGAAGAATGTGCGCAGGTTCGCGCGAATGTTATCAACCGATTCGGTGAACAAACAGTCTTGTTTTCCGCAATTCCGCTGGAAATACCGAGCAGTTGAAATGATAACGGAACGAATAATAACCGCGAGTAAACTGTCGATTCCGCGTCTCCTCGCGGTATCATCCGGCGAAATTAATTCTCAATGTATCACGTCAATATTTCAAACATACAAAAAGCTCGGTAAAGCAAGCAAACCGTTGATTTATCTCTCGAAGCATCTCGCGGAAAAAATTGACATTAAAATAGATCGGCAAGCAGATAGTAAAATTTGCAGCCAACTGTTGATTCGCAACGTCGATATACGCGATATCCGCGCTTCGAGGGGAGATTCGCGCGGCTCGCCGTGAATCTCCCCCCGTGGACTTTGCGCCGTGACTCGGCGGCGCGCGACGGGGAGAGAGAAATAAATGCCTTAACACGATAACGCAAAATTGCAGGTCAACAAGCTGTGGGCGGCGCGAACATGCAGGGACGCTCGATGGCCGGCTCGGCGGTCGGCGTGTCGCCTCAGCCGAACCGCACCGCGAATTACAAGTACAACCTGAACGTGCGCAATCCACCTCACACCATGGCGATTCCCGCCCCGGCGCCGGTTCAACAGGCCGTTCACATTCAAGGCCAGGAGCCCCTGACCGCCTCGATGCTGGCAGCCGCCCAGCCTCAAGAGCAGAAGCAGATGCTCGGCGAGCGTCTCTTCCCGCTCATTCAGTGCATGTATCCTCAGCTCACCGGCAAGATCACCGGAATGCTTCTCGAGATCGACAATTCGGAACTCTTGCACATGCTCGAGCACAGCGAGTCCCTCAAGGCGAAGGTCGAGGAGGCGGTTGCCGTGCTTCAGGCTCACCAGGCCAAGCAGGCCGTCAAGAAGGAGTAATCTTTGTACGCCGACCTATCGTTTCGTTCGTTTAAGAAACCTTTTTTTTCTCCCCCTTCCTTATCTACCTTTCGTTTACCGTTCTCCCTCGAGTTTATTCGACGCGTTCTCTCTCGGGCACCCTCTGTCCCGGGTTATCCCTCGATTATGCGGTTTCTCCTTGTTTACCCTTCATTACCACGCCCGCGAGTAACCACCGTTGTTCCACGGTTTTTGTATCTTCGGTTCTGCGTCATTCGAAAGAGCGCGCGAGCGCGCGCGCGCTGCCTGCCTGCCCGCGCCCCCCCTCCGTAAAACATCTTTTTCACACGAAAACACGTGGGTATCTTTGGCAAATTTGTAAAACGTTCACGAAACTAATTAGTTTAAACAACAACGATCGTGATGAGGGTTTTTCTTCGAGTTTTATGATAATAATTTTTTCCTTTCAAAAGATACTAAAAAAAAAACAAAAAAATGAATTGCGTTTTTATTTTCACGCCCCGTCTTCCGCTGCTCCCGTTAGTGATGTAACTCGCGACACGACTTGCGAATAATTGTAATGACACACGTGCCTTCTCGTTGTTGGCAAAACAGAACTTTCGAAGGCATCGATTTCTTTTTTTCGGATTAAAGAAGAGCTTCATCGAATGCTCTGATGATATCTGCATTCGATTTATTGAATTTAATAATCAGCGGTATGCGTTAAAAAAGTTTACAGTTTTTGATACCGATTGAGTTCAGGTTGTGAGAGGTGGAGGGACTTTCACATGTTCATAAGATCAGAGAGGGCGCGCACTGCTCTCTCCTTAATCGACACATCGAGGTCTGCAGTATCGACCGAACGGCATTACCGATCGATCGTGCTCTGAAGAGGGTTGTTGACTTTGAGACTTAGCCTGGACGATGTCTGCAGTATCGACCGAGCGATCCGAGGTCTGCAGTATCAACGGCAGAGGGCCGCTTCGTCGTCCCTCAAGATTTTTGTTAAAGGCCCAAGCTAAATCGCTCGCAAAATGGTAAATATTCGCGATTACTAAATAAAGACATCGTGTACAACGGCGGCACGGACGATCCTCGAGTTTCGTCGACGTCGCGGCGTGATTTTCGGCCCGATACACTCGCGCGCGTGACTCGCATGTCGGCTTTGCACGTATCGCGAAGAGGTTAGGTTTCCCCGTCGACGTTCGTCCTCATGGTTGCGTTTCGGAGATCCCGTCACTCGGACTATCGTTGCGTGTTCCTCGAATAATTATGCATGTACTCGATGATACGAGCCGACCGCTTCCGAAATCGCCGTAAAATGGTATCGACTCTGTGATTCCTCGAAACCGCGGAATTCCTCTGCTCCAATTTTACGCGGAGGCCGTTTCAAAATGTGTCGATGACTAATGCGCGAAAAATTGTGCCTTTTTTCGCCCCGGAAAGTTTCAGAATTTTGCAGCATGCAGGGCGAGTCTAGCAGGAGTGGCTCGGTCCACCCAAACCTCTGGAAAAATTGGCCGAAGCGTGGAACAATGTTCAGCCCTCAGACTAGACAATTTCACACTGCCGCAGAGTTCGCAGCACAATTCGGTATGTCTGTCCTCTCACTACGAGTCGAATGCCACGTTTTTCCATTCCACTCCAACGTCGCTTTACGCTTCAGATCCGGTTGTACTCCAATCCGGCGAGGAGGCCAAATTTCTTCTCCCAGTTTGTGGAGAATATCAAGCAGGAGATGCAAAAGAACAAGGAGATGAAGGAGTCGCTGAAGAAGTTTCGCGAGGAGGCCGAGAAGCTGGAGCAGTCGGATGCACTAAAATCGGCGAGACAGAAGTTTCAGTCGGTGGAGTCTGAGGCCAGCAAAGGCTCGGAGGTTCTCAAGGAAAAATTGGACACACTGAAGGAGAAAGTGAGAAACATAGTTCGATTTTTATCCATTGCTACACCTGCAGTGTAATTTATAAACGAGAATTATTTTTTCACGTTATTTTCCCAAGGTACAAGAAGTTCTGGACGAGGCGAGTAAAACGGAATTGGGAAAGAAGGCGGGACAGATAGGCGAGGAGATTACGAAATCGGCCAAGGGAGCAGCCGAGTCGATAACGGAGAAGAGTCAGGCGTTGGGAAAGACCGGAGCTTTCCAGACGATCTCGCAGACGGCCGAGGCGGTGCGTCAGGAATTGGACCAGCACGGTATTCAGGGTAGAGTCTACGTTCCTCTCAAGCAGTTGCGGAAGCGAAAGGAGACTCTGGACATGCCCGACGAGAGGGAATACGAGGCGAACGCGGAAGCCACCGGCGTCGAGTTGCACAAGGACTCGAAATTTTATCAGTCCTGGCAGAATTTCAAAGTAATGAGTGTCCAGCTAATGAGTAACGAATTATTTAATCGGTTAATTCGACCCCCGTTAATCGGGGTTTTACTGTATCGCGTTGATTGACAATTTTCTCGATTTACCAACGATCGACCGTTCGCAGGACAACAACCCCTACGTGAACAAAGTTCTCGACTGGAAAATAAAATACGAGGAGTCGGACAACCCGGTGATTCGCGCGTCGCGACTGTTGACCGACAAAGTCACCGACGTGATGGGAGGTCTGTTTCAAAAGACCGAACTCTCCGAGACTCTGACCGAGATCTGTAAACTCGACCCGAGCTTCGACAAGGTGAAATTCTTGCGGGACTGCGAGGTCGACATAATACCGAATATACTCGAGGCGATGGTGCGAGGGGATCTCGAGATTCTCAAAGATTGGTGTCACGAGGCGCCGTACAATCTGATCGCGCAGCCTCTTCAGACCGCCAAGAAATTGGGCTACAGACTGGACAGCAAAATTTTGGGTTCGTTGGCAAAATTACATTTCAACTTTAAACCGTGTCATAAAATGAATTAGACATCACGATTTTCTTTTTCGCTCAAGACTTAAAAAATTACCTCTCAAACTTTAAGCCGTGTCACAAAATTAATTAGATATCATGGATTTTTTTCGCTCAAGACTTGAAAAAATTATCTCTCAATCGATTGACGAATTAACGTATGTCGCTTTTCTCGCAGACATCGACAACGTGGATCTCGTGATGGGCAAGGTGATGGAGCAAGGACCAGTGCTGATAATAAGCTTTCAGTCGCAACAAATAATGTGCGTGCGTGACTCGAGCAACAAAGTGGTGGAGGGCGATCCGGAGAAAGTAATGCGGGTGAATTACATCTGGGTGTTGTGCCGCGATCCGAGCGAACTCAATCCAAAGTCCGCGTGGCGACTCCTCGATCTCAGTGCCAACAGCTCCGAACAGTTCGTGTAGCCGACTCGCGACGCGGGGAGAGAGACTCGTCTTATCTCGTGTTTTGTAATAAATGTGAAAAAAGATGAATACGGACACTGAGCCCGAACCGGGTCGGTGCCGCTCTGTAAATTTCTCGAATGCATCGTCGAGGACGACCGGGAGAGCTTACGGAGTCACCTGTATAAAACCGCTAGGAGTCCTACGAACTTTGTGTTCCTGATGGTTCGAAATGCCGTTCAGATCGTAGAAACGACCGTAGAAGAAATAAATGGGAAATTGTGTAGAATTGCACGGTCACCGAAAGGACGTCGCTCAAATTAAATGCAAACAAAAAAAAATCGAATTACTGTTCTGACAAAGTAACCGCGCGATTTATTTAAAAAAAAATGGTACCCAATTGTTTTTGTTTATCAAATCGGTGCAGTTACCGATTTTTTTAAGAAAAATAATTCGTTTTCCTTTTGTAGATTGCTTTTTTATTTCGTCAAAGCAGTAATTCTCAATTCGAGTGCCGAGTGTCCTGCCAGCGGCCGTTCGGATCAGGCGCGTCGAAGAAAATAGTGTAAATCTTTATTGAAATCTATGCAATTGGCACTCGTGATTATTCCTATGCATATGTAGACGGACCGCGAAAGAGTCGATTGCTGTTCAATCGGGAACAGACGTTTTACTTTGACGAAGTAGAGATTGAGGGAAAGAGAGCCGTGTTTGATGAATCGAAGCGAGACAGCCTACAGAGCCAAACGAAAACACTGTATCCGTACTGTAAATGCTATTATAAATAATTTAAATAACACAATATTTTGATATATATATTTACGAAATATATGTAACGAAATGTTAAAGAAAGAAAAAAAGCATACTTCCACTGTACATATAACTGACTTGTCGATTCAGCGTTTTAGGATAATAGTTTATTTTTTAATTGTAAAATTGAAAAGGAGCCGAGAGTTCGTCACGTCGCTCGGAGCTCACGGTGAATTATTGTTGTCGGAGAGACACGCGAATGTACGATAACAATGTATATCTCCCGAAAGAATTCCTCGAATTTGGAGATCGCCGCCCGAGGTGAATATTAAATTGTGACGCGCACCGAAAACTCTTGCACGATTTATGTACCACCCGAACCCTCGTTTGTTAGCGGCTTTAGTGCACGTGAAACATCTTCACTATCTTCATCCACACGATGAAGATCGCAGTATCGACATTCGTATTTTTTCGAGGGAATCATCGGAAGGCGGATTGGATTTCGGACAGATGACGTCAGAACCTCCGTCGCTGCTGCGATGTATGAAAATCGACTATCGCACAATCGAACGTAGAATTAAATCGGTATTCTCGAAAAATCGCGATAATCGTTCATCCGATACGATTTCGAAATATATAAAGCTTTTATGATCTAAAGATTTTGTTCGAATTATTACAAAAAACAATTTTTACGAAAACAAGAAACAACAATTAATTACGAAAAATACGTCGCGAAATTCATGTTTTATAGTTTTATTCGCGAACACCTCGCAGATAAAACACCCAAACGATATGCGAAAAGGCCGGTTCGGCGCAGGACACCAAGAGCTTCCCGGTTACGGGATATTCGCCTCCCTGTGATTCTTCCACTTGGTCACTCGAGCCATCGAACCTCACGACTATCGTCGCGACCTGTATGATCGGTGAAGCGAATGCGTAATTTTCATTGACGGCAACACAGGAGTTTTCAAAGAGTCCACCGACCTTCTTGGATTCAACCGCGACCGATGGGGTCGCCACCACAAAATCCGCGGGTCGATCGACGATACATTCGAAGGTTTTCGTCGTCGTGAAGACATTCTTGAAGACAATGCTGAGCGGCGAATTTGGGGAAACCGTGAGTGGTCCCCGAGGCTTCGGCAGTGTGTAGGAACCGATCAGAGGAAATCTGAAAAATTCGGAACGATTAATTAAATTCTGCAAACTTGATTTTATCATTTAAAAAAAACGGAATTGACTGCTTGAAAAAGATGAAAAAGTTAATTGTCACATGAATTCCCCGAGAGTCTCCGAAACGGCGGTTAACGTTGCCGTTACGTTCCTCGCGTCGCACGGCTCGTACGTGATCTCAACGATACTTTCCTTCCGAGGTGGCACAGTGACACTTCGATCGCACGTGAACGACGGATCGTCGACCTGTCGTGATATCGCATTACGCTCGTCGCTCGTTCGGTTATTAATAAACGAGGAGGATATTTACGTTGATGAAAAATTCGGCGGATTTGTCGCTACTGTTGCCGATGACTATGGGAAACGTCGTCGAGGAGCCAAGCGTCGCCGTGACGCGGTTGATTTTTTCCGGCGGTGCGGCGGTGGCCTTTAGCTTCAGTTCGTACGGAAAACTTCCGAGATCCGCGCAATTGACTTCCAGCCTCGCGACGCCTTCGCCGGGCAGCAACGGGGAATACACGATGACGATATTGTCCTGAGATAAAAGAAAAAGAAGAAAATGAGAGCAAACACGTCCGCAGTGATATAAAAACATATTCTTACGCTCTTTTTGGCTGGCACGACTTTGGGAACGCCCTGAATCGTTATCTCGCGATGCTGACAATTCGCGGTGAAGCTGACGCTCCGATCCTCCAGCGGGTTGTCGACCGGCAGGAGACAACGTGTCGATGATCTCGCCGAGGTCGCGAGCTTTAGAGTCGACAGAACGTCGGGTTTTGATACCCTGTATCGGACCTCGTAAAATTCGTACTCACCATCGTCGTTGGTGAATGTTATCTAAAAAACATTTATTTATCGCCGTCAATTCGCCGTCGCGCGATCGTTAAAGTAAAACTCGATGCTCCTCGAGTCAACGAAAACGTACTCGAAAATTGAGGGTCCCTTCTTTGTAGCAGTAGAACGACGCACGGAAGTCTCTCGTGCCACCGGCAGGAACGTCCAGTTTGCTGTTGCCGGTAAAACTGTGCAGCACTGGAGTTGCCTGCGAGTGAAAAAAAAAAAAACGAAATAAATAAAAATCACCATTCTCGAATACTTGGAAAGGGTAAGAAGGTTCGCCTGTGACAACCTTGAGGTCGTCAACGAGCTTAATGTCGCATCGAAACGACTGCGGCCTGTCCAGCCAATTGTGCACCGGCAGCAACTCCGTGTATTTCGTTTTCGCGGGTAGCTGACGCTCGACTTTGGCCTCGACAACAGGCGGAAGACTCAGCCCGACGAGAGAGAAGACCAGCGGCTGCCTATCGTCCGGCAACTCAACGAGAAGTTTTCCCTAAAACAACACAATTATTTTCATTCGCATTAATGGAAATAGTCTCGATAACGATTCATCGTTCTAGCGACTAACTACCAACCCGATGGACGTTTTTCTCGCTGTTCATAACGAGAGGAGCGTAAGTCACGCTACAGGAGTGCGATTTCTTGGCGGGAACGGAGAAACGCTCGTCGGTGTGGAAAAAATCGCCCGACAAGATCGTCGTAACGTTCCAGGCGACGTTGCTGTCGTTAGTGATCGTCAGGTCTCTCGTTTGCGCGGTTCGCACGGGAACGGAGAATTTCAGGGTCTCCACGGGGTCGGGCATTCGGCAACAGGCGCCGCTGCAGCTCAAACGCAGACTCGCGTGTTTCTCGAGGTCGACGACAGCCTGGTCGGAAATTCATCGTTGGTTTGCGTGAATTTATTAATCGCAAATTAAGTTAGTTATGTCGCTTTCCGCTCATTTCGCATAAATTCGAGGAAAAATAAGAGAGAATCGCAAACACTTCTCCATGGTGTGAAAAACTGAAAAATTTCATGCACATTGAAGGTATTGTTAAAAGATGAATTTTGCATAATAATGATTCTAAAATGGTGTTAACAAATTGATGAAAAAAAGTGGTTTAACAAATCTCCTGATGAGCCAATTTTTTTTAAATCAAAATGATCCATTCATTTTTCTGAATACGTATGAAATATTTCAGATTTTTAAGTTGACTTTCAATTTCGTTTTTTTATACGGTAAATATGTGTTCGAAAACACAAATTTCAAAGTCAATTTTAAAATCTGAAAAAATTCATACGTATTCAGAAAAATGAACGAATCCCTTTCATAAAATAAAAAAATGTGGGTCACCGGGAGATTTGTTACACTATTTTTTTTTCATCGATTTGTTAATAACATTTAAAAATTATTATTATGCACAATTAATCTTTTCAGTGCCTTTAATGTGCATGAATTGTCTTTTCTCTGTCTTTTCTCGAATTTATGCGAAATTAGCTGTAAGCCAGCTTAATGACACATTACAAGTAAATCACCTCGGCTTCCAGCAGAGGAGCCAGTTGAACCGGACGAAAGGTGACGGTGAACGTGACATTCGCTCCCGGCGAGCAGTAGCCGGAGGTCGGGTGGAGATCGAAGTGCGGCGTGAATTTGGGGAAATGCCACTTGAACCTTGCGCCGAAGTCTCCGGTATTCTGAAGCGCGAGTTTCGTCTCGCTCGAACAGCCCTCGACGACGGTCCCGAAGTAAAGCTGAGACCTGCTGAGGCGGAATTCACGAGCTACGCAGCTGCCGCGAAGGAAGAAGAGCGGCAGCATCGTTGAGTCCACCCAGGCGCCGATTTTCTCGACGAAAGTGTCGATCCGTTCGGTTGGCGTGAATCTCACGATCACCTCGACGCTCCTGTTCGCCGGAAGCGAAACCGCGTCTCGGGGCTCGACGGTCAAGACGTCTCTCAACGTCGGCGCGTTTTCCTCAATGTCGCGGGGCTGCCGAGAGTCTCCCGCCTCTCTCGATCGAGCGACGGCCTCGTCCCGACCGGCGGTGGGAGGTCGATGATTTTTCTCGCAGCCAGCCGGAGATTTCACGAGGTCGAAGCTGATTTTCACGGGGGCTCGACCGACGTTCAGCACTCGAATCTTGCGGGTGACCGTTTTTCCCACGGGAACATGGCCAAGTTCAACATATCTGTCCCGAGAATTCTCCAGGCAGATCTTTTTGTAGGAAACGAAATTATTTATTTATTTCCAATAAATAAATAAAATAAAAAATAAAAAAGAATAAATAAAATGTATTTCCAATAAATAAATAAAATAAAAAATAAAAAAGAATAAATAAAATGTATTTCCAATAAATAAATAAAATAAAAAATAAAAAAGAATAAATAAAATGTATTTCCAATAAATATATAATTATTTATTATTACGTATTTAATTACAATAAATAAATAAATAATTATATTTATATCAAATAAATATTTATTTATTTATTTATTTACAATAAAGAAATAAATCATTGTTGTCAAATTGTCGAAGTGATTGGCTCTATTTTTTTCGTACCTTGTAGGCCATCCCCTCGCCCTTTACGACGACCGTCTGTCGAACGCTCGAATCGTTCACACGGAAATTGAGACTCTCGGTGTATCGTTGCTGCTGCAGAGGACGGAAGCTGATCGGCAGAGTCACGCTCGAATGGCCCGGAATCGCTTGCGACAGGACTTGAAGATCGACGCTCATGTGCGGCGAGTTTTCGGCATAATCGCACTCCACTCTGTACAGTAATAAAAATGTACATTTTCGCGTTCATTAAAATCCCGAATAAATGCCGATTAAACGAAACGAGACGGTCTTACATAGCCGGTGTCTTGTCGTTATTCGTCAACGTAAGATGAGCCGTGTACGCCGGAGCATCGACATCGCGTATGTAGCGAGGCCCGAAGTCGTACTCGACGAAGTTAAACTCGATGGAAGGATGTTTCGTTGAAGTTTTCACGCACATGTAGTACTCCGGCCCATTGCTAATCTGTACGGAAAAAGAGCGAGAGAGATAGAGAAAATGAATATTAATTGTCGTTACACATTATGTATAAATTGATGATTGAATTAATTAATTTTTCCGATTTCATATACAGAAAATAAATCGTGTCGTCTAATTAAAATGTGAAAACCTGTCGGCCTGTTGGCATTGCTGATTATAAAAATTGTACGCTTTGACGTGATTAGTGTAATTACTGACTAAAAAAGATTGCAACATTGCCAATAAAAATATTGACTACTGCTAATTTTTTGAGCGAACTCACCTTTAACGTCACTGGATGACGACGAATCGCGGTTCCCCTTGCGACGGTCAATTCGAGATAGCATGTGGAAACGGACTCGCTGAGAACGAGGTCGGTCTCTCTGGTAACCGCGAGGGAATACGCGCCGCCGGGATCCTTCGGCCCGAGGTCCCAGTTGTAGTGAAACACGACGTCGCCGATATTCGCAATCTCAAACTTCACAGCCGAAGGTTCGCTCGGCGTGAGTTTTCCAAAGTCTAGGACGGTCTCGCGATTATCGCGGTGAGTCTCCAGCATCCGCTGACCCTTCGGACCGCAGCTGTACAGCACGCGGGGGATAATCCTCCCCGCTCGCGCCGTCACCACGACACTCAGAGGACTCTTCATGCTCTTCACTTGACACTGCAGCGGAAACGTGAACTCGCCCACGTTGCTCGGTACGAACGAGACTCTGAAATGAGAATTACAAACAAATTACAAAACAGATGCAAATTAGAGAATCGGTGGGCGGGTTTTTTCCGCGTCTGCAGAACCGCAGAAGGCAAAGTTAGAAACTTCCCTGCTTAATAATTTGGTTCAAGTCGGTTTCAATCGGATTTTTGTCAGTTTTATTGGTTATAATCGGATCTTTTAACCAGGGTTGTTTTGCTTCCACAAGAAGAAAATTCAGCCCTGCTACGTACCAAACTTCGTGATGATCCGTAAAGTCGTTTGGATTTTACGTAATTTTTAATGTTTAAAAAATCGATATGTTGGTGTCGCAAAGCTTTCATCTTTCGCAAAGCTTCCTCCACGAGGAAGCCAAAAATAACAAAGAAATTCTCTCATGGAGGTTTTGCGAAAGATAAAAATTACCGAGGAAGCAATCTGCAAAGTTTCACTTTGCATCCTCTCTTTTTCTATATTTTTCTTGTCGACTCACTGCAAAATCTGCCGGGACTTCGGTTGCAGGATTCCAGCCATCGGCGCGACTACCAATGCCTGCAGACTGTCCTCCACGGAGCGCAGCGAGTCGGGCAGAATTTTGAAGGGCAATCGCGAGTCCTCATCATTAACGATGATCACGGTGTCCTCGACCCTCGAGCCGAGGACGCTCGGCTTCATTCGCAGTCGCGCGTCGACGCATCGCACTGCCGGCTCGGTGACGACGGCCACGAGCAGAAAAACGGTGTCCAGGTCGTATCGGTCGATGGAGAAACGCCAGAGGGACTCGAAGACGCCGGTCTCTGAGGCGAAGAAGGCGAACTTGACGCTCGTGCGTTTTCCGGACTGTGCGAGGTCCACCTCGCGGATGCAACGGAAATACGGCAACTCTTCGGGTCCGCGGGTCGTGATGTCCTCCCAGGTGAATCGATAGTTGTCCGTTGTCGGATTTATCAGGTGAAACTCCCGCTCGTGACTCTCGCCGGTTCCGACTACGCGGAATTCCACGACGCGCGGAAGCGTCGACTCCCTCGAGTCTCCGCTGCCGTCGTCGGGATTGTTTCGCTGTCCCTGTAGGCTTCTGGTCGGGTAGTCGCTGCTCTCCTCGACGTCGAAGTGACAGTAGGGCAGCAGACTCCTCCCCGTCGCTGCGATCCTCAGCGGCTCGAGATTCGGATGCAAATTTTCCATTCTGAAAACACGAGACGTTAGTTGGAGATTGGTGGATTTTGGGGGAAAAAAATCGGGTGTCTGTGTACGCGATTACTGGCAAGTCAGGTTGGCTCTGTAGTCGAACACGTCGAGCGGCGAGAAACGAAGCGCAAATCGGGGCGACTGACCCGCGGGAATTTTGCCGCAGGCCGGCTTGACGCTGAAGGGCTGATCGTCGCCGGCCTCGATCCAACTGTCGGTGCTGCGTTGCGTTCGCGCTGCGGAGTCGCTGAAGAGGTCGGAGCCGTTACTGGCGTAGGGTTCGACGTCGATGGCGGAAAGATTGTCTGCAAAAAAAAGAAAGGGTATCACGATTTTCGAACAGTTTCAGATACTTTTCGTCGCAACGAAAGCATCATTCGTGAATTGGCGCCGAACCTCGCGACGATAGCGATCTGTAGTCGTCGACGAGATTCGAGTCCCTCGGGATTTCCTCGCCGTCTCTTCGATTCCGCGAGTAAATGTATCGGACGCTGCGTCTCTCCGCCTCCGGATAGAGAATTCCGTCCGAGGATCTCGAGCTCGGTCGCGACTCGTTGCTCCCGGAGCTTCGGGATCGGAAAGCCTGCGCCGCGCGCAGATCGCCGTCGGCCAGACGCTTCGAGTGCTCCACGTCCATCTCGATTTTCCAGTTGAAGAGGACGTCTACGCTGCCGGAATTCTCCACGACGAATGAGAACTCTCGGCTCTGGAAAAAAAGAAAAAAAAAAAGGCAACGAGCTCGAGTCAAAAAGTTTGAACTCAGTTTTGAGAACGCGAGTCCCGATTTTTTTCTCCCCGAGAACCTGAAACATCAGGGTGTCCTTGAAGTTTATCTCCTCGATAGGGCAGGAATATTCGGAGAACGCGGCTACCGCCGAGAACATCAGGCGGATGATCCGCGCGGTTCCAGCCACGATTTCGCAACCAGGCTCCGCGCTCGGCACGGCGATTTTTCTTGTACTAGTTTCGTCGTGCGTCGTTTCGTCGGCATCGTCGGAAATCCATTCGGCGCTCGTCTGCCGATCGTCCCACGAACTCGCTTCGTCGCCTCGTTCCTCCGGGTACGAAATTTCGTGGATCTCGCAGTCGAGACGGAGCTGCGGACGAGCGGAAATTAAGCTGGATGTACAGCGACGCGAAGAGCCGTAAGGGCGTTGGATCAAGATCGGATCGGCGAAAATCGGTTGCTAACCTGTCCGAAGGCGATCGGTTCCGTCGTGAAAAAAGTCGCGACGACGTCTTTGCTGTCGCGGCGCTGCAGATGTCCGACCGACGGCGCGAACACCACGTTGGGATGGGCGCTCAGTTGGAAGCGGAAGCATCGCTCACCGGATTTATTGACGATCTTGAAGACGATCTTGCGCATCTTGTTGACGAAGCACGCGTCGAAGTCGAGGCTGTAAGTCGGAGCCGATGCTGAAGCGGCGGTTTGCAAGGCGATCGTCGACAGACTCGAGGCTGGAAAAGTAATGGGAGGCACAGAGGAGGCTCTCAGTTTTCCTGTTTTCGCGCTGTGAAGAAGGGTAGAAGTACCGCTGCTGCCCCGGTGCTTCGTGGACTTCCTCGATCTGACGTGACCGTAATCCGCGGTGCCGGATCTCGACGTCTCGACGATCGGCAGTCCCACGAGAACCACGTTCTCCATGAATCCCTCGCCGACCAGCTCGACCGTCGTATTCTCGTACGGATTGTCGAGCACGCGAAGACGAATCCGTGCCTCGGTCGTTCCCACCTCGTTCGGACGGAATTCAACGAGGTAACGCGCCGTCTCCTCGGGCCACAGACTGCGGACGACGCTGCGCGTCTTTCTGTCCTCGTCCGAGTCTCCAATTCGGATCCCAGTCGCGGAGACCGCGTCGTCCTCGCAGGCACGGAACGCGTATAGCATCTCGTCGTCGTGTTCAATCTCAACGATGACTCTGGCTGTGACTCTGCCGATATTCTTGAAAACGAGCTCGCGCGACGAGGTCTCGCGAACGAGACACCTGCCGAAGCCGATCCGAGGATTTTCCGCGCGCGTCAAGGACGTCGGAGGCTCGACGAGAGTCACCTCGGGCACGCAACCCTCGCCCGACAGTCTTATCGACAGTTTGGCTGGCGCGTCGGTCCTCAGATGCGCCGGTAACTCCACGACGGCCTCCAGCACTCCGGAATAAGTCTGATAACGTAAGGAATTTATCGAAGACGTTAGAAGATGAAAGGATTCAACGTCTTTCACTAGCTTTGAAATTCATATTTCTTGCTCGCATTTTTTTTTCTTTAGTGTCCCTTAGGTATGTTTTCCGTTAGAAGATAAAAGGATTCAACGTCTTTGACTAGTCTTGAAATTCACATTTGTTTTTCGCGTTTTGCTTTGTTTCTTGTTTTTTTTATTCATCAGTGTATTTTTTCCGAGCGCAATTCATTTTACCTCAATGAGAGCCGGTGTGAAGGACACGGCGAACACGTGGCTGCTCATAGGAGCGACGGTTTCCTCCACGGTGTCCAGCGCGAACGCCTCCGATTTCGCGTTCTTCGGTGTCGAAGCGTCGGGTCGCAGGCTGACGGTGACTCTGGCCGGGACGGCGCCGCGGTTGTACAGCCTCACGGCCGCCGTGTGAGTCTTATGGATAACGACGCTCCGGAAATGCAGGCATCTTTCGTCCCGCGCGAAAACCGTGTGAGCGTCGACCTGGATACAAACGACAAAGCGGTTTGAGTGCGAAATTTCTCGCAGCGACAAGAAAAAAAAAGACACCAAGATCAACCGACTCCTTCGGGGCAGACGAAGTCTCGGATCTCGTCGACGAGGTAGCCGTCTTGGAAAATCGCGTCGAGGTCATCGAAATCGATGCTCGGCAGACACGAATCGACGTTCAGTCGGACGCTTCGACCTGGCCTGACGTCGGGCGGACAGTCCTCGACCGAAACGAGAATTTTTTCCTCCACGCGTCCTTCCGCCTCCGGGTAACAAACAATCCTCAAAGTCTCCGTGTCGCCGGGCGTCACGACGCCCTCAGACTTTGGACACGTGAAAGGGCCGACGCGCAGAGACGCTGCAGCTTCGCGGCTGCGAGGGAACACGGACGCAGCTCGTGAATTAATCAAAGTGGAATTTTTCGCCATTCAATTTCATTGCATTTATCTTCTTTTGGTATATTCGGAGCTTTGATCCTACGATTTGGCCGTTCCGTGCTTGTTGGTGTCCGTGCGAGCCGATTTGGCCGTTCCGTGCTTGTTGGTGTCCGTGCGAGCCGATTTTTCCCTCTTCTGCTTCCTCGAGCCGTCCTCGCTTGCTGCAGGAAGAATCGCGTTTTTCAGCTGGTACCGAAGTAGAAATTGTCCGGTGTTTTCGATGCCGAGATGCAACGTTTTCGCGGTGCAGACGCCGAGCGGACCGAAGCTTATTTCGGACTCTGGTATAAGGCGAAATCTGCGGAGATAAAAGTGTGAGATAAAATTACGCGGGTCACTCGTGAATAGCAGAGTCAACAGCGTGTTGATGATTGTGGCACCTGACGTAATGAGACGCTATCGAGACTGTCAGTGGGAATTCCGCGACAGGCGTCGCACTGTCGTTTGGGTCGATCAAATTGCATCGGAGAAGTGGAATTTCCCTCAAACGCATCTCGAACTTGGGTTGAAAGTTCACCTGTCGTTGAATCAACGTTAGACACACGTTTACCTTGGGCGGAAAAATCGTTTACCACGAGGGATTCATTGAATCGTGGATGAAAATCAGTTTATACGTTGACTGTGGTGATTTTGTCCGCGCCGACGGTCCCCGTGGACGGCAAGACGTGCAGATCCTCCCTCAAATTCTTCCTCAAATCGCGGTTAATTTCCGCCGGGTAGTTGTCGTTTTTCTCGAAATCGATCCTACGAAAGTCGCGACCCGGTTTACCAGGTTCCAAAGCGGCACGGCATGGTGAATACTCACGTGTAATTGACGTCGTAGGGGCCGCGATTTTTAATAGTAAAAATCGTGCTGGCCACTGAACCAACTATGACGGTTCCCAGGGCAATTGGAGTTGCGGAATCGACGTCAACGGTGACGTCGTAAGTTTCTCCGGTTACCGTTACGATGTCCTTGAAGAGCGCATCCTCGCCGTCGTCGTCTTCGTTGAGAAAAACTCTGAAGGCCATCGACTTCTTATCCGTTACACCAATCTGTGTGTGAGAGAGAGAGAGAGAGAGCAACGTTAAAAGTCTGCATACCATTATTGTCTTTAGTGTGCCTATTCATTATTGTTATTAGCGTGTCTGTTACACTTGCCGAATTCGCGAGATAGGTGAACAAAACGTTGGTTTCAGACCGGGCTTTGATCCAACCCTTCGGGGGAGAAAACTTGATCTGTGGGTCGACGGGACCGACCGGATTAATCCTCCAGTATATCGGAACGAGAGAGCCGTTCCGAACTCTCAAGGGTTTAGTGACTTCTCGGTGCTTGAAAACCCTGCCGAAAGACATCTGTTTGCCTTCCAGTTCGACGTCCAATTTGGCTCCGTTGCTGCGCATCTGCAACGGCATTTGGTCTTTAAGGCGATGTGAAACATCCACGTCGAGCCCAGTCGGTATCAAAAACTTTAATGAACGTTTTTGAGGGATATTTGCGTTTACAGCTAAAAGAAGAAATTCATTCTCTGCGGAATTCACCAGTGCAGGGAATGAATTTCTTCTTTTAGCTGTAAATGCAAATATGCGTAAAAAAACGTTCGTTACAGTTTTTATTACCACAGTCGGTATTTCACATGCCCTTAAGCCACGTTTGGGATTTTTTTTCTTTAGAATTTGAAATTATTGAAAAAAAAAAAAAAAAAAAAAAAATCGTCAGGTGATCGTTGAATGTGTCTTTACGTGGATGAATTCGACGCGGGGGTTGCCCGTCATTAGAAGAACTAGTTGATCCTCGTTCGGTCCGATTTTTTCCGCGACTGCGGTCACGACAACGATGCCACATTCGTTCGGCTAGATGAAATACGTTTCGTTAAAATGCAAGAAGATCTCGATGCCAATGTCCAACCTCGCGGTTCGGGTTTACCTTGATCATCAGCTGTTTCGGTTCGGCGTCGTAAGACCTCCAATTGTCAGCCAAAAGCGAGATCTTCAATTCCAAGTCCATTTTCGAAGGATTCCAGAATTTGAACGACGTCTTCTTGCGATGAACTCTTCAATGATAAACGAAAGAATAACAACTTTAACGCGCACAAGAATTTCGTAAAATAATTTTTGACATATGTGCGTGCGAAGTTCGTCTTCTCGTGCCTGCGTAGCGGGCGCGAAATAGTCGATTTTCGCATGTTATTGGAGAATTTATTCGCACACTGCGAGCAGTGCGCGAATTTTATTCGCGCCTGCTACGCAGGCACTCGAAGACGAACTCGCACACACGTATGTCAAAAAATAGTATGTGTGACACGTGCGCGTAGGCGATTCACGACTCGTGTGATTGCCGCCCTCGCTTCGCTCGGGCGGCAAACTTCACACTCGTCGTGAATCGCCTACTTCGCGCACTAGTCGCACAATGTACTATTTTTTAATTACGAGATTTCACCCCGTACTTGTTGTCTTTGTCGGTCAAGAGCAACGATCCAAAATCGAAGGTACGAATGTCCGCGAAGTAGGCTGAATCGTTCATGTCGTCCTTCTTCGCTTCCTTAATCTGTGAAAGAAATTGGACGATTTTGTTCGTCAATCTACGAATTAGACTTCTTTTGTTAGTGATAATTTTTTAGGTTTTCGCGGGTTCAGCGACCTTTCTGAAAATAAGAGAAGGTTCCATGTTCACACGAGGGATATCCGCGGATCCGTTGACCTGAATTCCATGTGACGAGCCGTTGGAGTTGAGAATAATCAATGGGAATTCTTGCTGAAAAAAACCAGCTCGTTTTGGACGAAAATAGGCCCGAAATAATCGCGACTCGTGCGGTTGCAAAACGAGACGAGGTTCCAGAGGTTCTTCTAGAATTTCCGACGAAGCCTGTTCGTCTCTCGAGGGAATTTCACTTGAGAGATTCGCGCCACATCGCAGGGCAACCAGATCGAAAACTTCCGCCCGTTCGCCACGGGCTCCAATCTCCGGGACTGGCGCCGTTGATTTACTCGGCTGGACGACGGAATAGATTTGGGAACGCAGCACCGGCTCAATTTTAACCGATGGCACCTCGACTGTTGTGAAAAATGTATTCTACATCAAAAAATTATTTCTTCTAGTTTATTAATTAGACAAGATTTCTGATACTGACGTTCAGGATTTAGAAGCGACTTATTTCTTTTCATTTCATTCAAAATGATATCTTCATCAGGTGTTGAATCTCGAAGATCGGTCTTTACGTGCCATATCCAAAATCTGTTGTTTGTCTCGGCCTGCTCGATGATGGACAAAATAAATTCATGTTAATATTTTTTATGCTCTTTCGTATTTTAAGAATTGAACGTTGAAGTTGCGGTTTTACGGTTTTACTAAGCGCGGTACTTGGACGACCTCGCTTCGCGTTCTTTTGCATCTTTGACCGTCCAGTTTCCTGCGGGGTGTATAGAATTTATTCCAACGACTCGACGGAGAATTATTCGATTTACCTTGTGATTGGGGTCAATAGATTTCCCGGTTGGATCCCACGTCTCCAGGATGGACAAAATCGACTCCAAGCTCGATGGATCAGTTTCCGCTTTGTTGACGTCGATAGCTTCAATTTCTTCGGCAGCTGCTGTTAACAAATTACAGAATACATGAGCGCACCGTTGCTCATAGTCGACCACTAATTTATTTGACTGCTTTATTTCATTTTTTTAAATACTTTTCCGGGCGCTGCTCTTCGCACTGTCGACTTTCGCGCTTTTCTTTTTACTCGGTGATTCCGCCGTCAATCTCTCGCTGACTCGACTCGATTGCGGAAGAATTTTACTTCTACGTTTTCCCGCGTTCTTTCCTTTGCCGTTCCTAGAAGCTCTTCTTCGACTCTGATCCTTCTGAAATTTTATTACACATTGTATTATGTATCATTATTGCAAAATTAGAGCTGCGCTCTCGGGTCAGAAGAACGACGAGTCGGAGGATCGAATCGATCGAATCAACTGCACTTCCACCTGTTTTCTGATCTCCGAGATTCGTCGCTGAAACTCCATGCGTCTCTGCAGCGCCTCTTGACTTCTCGCGAGAAGAACTCCGTCGCGATAGAGTTTCTTATCAGTCTCCGACAGAAGATCGAATTCAGAACTGGACATTTCATCGATCTGCATTAATTTTTCCACAGTCGCGTCGATCGATTCCTCAAGCATTTTGTTGTCGGATTTACGGACGTCGTGAGATTTGTGAAACGTCACGAATATCGGGTACTCGACGTCCCCGAGAATTTGCAGCAACGACGCCAGAGTTTTCTCCTCGCTTTTGATGAAGCTGTTTTTCAGGCTGTCAAGCACGAAGCCTCGGCTCAAATCCGACGTCGACAGCCTGCAAATTCTTGTAATTCAATGACAATCTACAATATTTTGTAGATTGAAATTGTTGCGTTAAAACATTAATGTCGACCTTTGCTCCAGGAGTTCAACGAGGAGTCGATGGTCAATATCCAAAAAAGTTTCTTCACTCTTTGCTCGAGGTGTCTGCGGGTTGCTTTTCTTTCCTTTGGCGCTTCCTTTGCCCGCGCGCGGTGAACTCCCGACGACGGAGACGGCTTTCCCGGTTCCGCTACTCCGAATCGCCTCAATTTCGTACTCGTATCGAGTCAACGAATCGAACGCGCTCAATTCTTCGACGCTGAATATCCTCGACGTTTCCCCCGTCGGAGATTTTTCGCTCGCCGTCAACAACTCTCGGTACTTAGAGTCGACGATTTCTCGAATTTTCGCCGAGCACGCGGTATTACCAAGCGCAATCGTCTCCGTTATCGCGCTGTTCAGGTTCCACAGCGGTAACTCCAGGCAGCGAGCCGTTCTGCAAGCGGCTCGCTCGTATTCTAAAGACGTGCAATTTAATTCAATACATTCGTAGGAAAATACGATAAAATAAAATATCCGCATCTTACGCACCGGTTGACGATTCGCCGTGAAATATTACGCAAGTGTTTCTCTTCTTCGGTAAAAACGAAGTATCCAGCTTCAGTTCCTCGTTTTCGAGCGAATCGAACACTTCCTTCACGGGGTCCTTCATTTTCTCGAGGAAATCCGGCTGCTTTTGTAAATCGTCGATGAAACCTTGAAGAAAAACGAATGTACGAATTGGAGAAAGTCTAAACTCAACAGCCGATGATCTATTTTCCCGGTGGATATTCAATGATCCCTCGTTTCCGCTTGCTCGTTTTTGTGAAAGAAAATATCTCACAGTGCAGAAGTTTCTCAATCTCGTCCGCGTCGTCGAGAGGCAAAGAGCTTCCTTTTCCCCCGGGAACGTCGGGGTCGCTCAGAATCGACGTATTAGCCTCAGAAAACGCGGTCGCAATAGATTCCGTCCGTGTCAATTTTTTCGACATTTTTCGATTGCTCGATCCTCTTCGTTTGGCTCGGGATTCCTCCTCAAAGTTGTTGTTTACAGTAGCCACGTCGTCGTCCTCTTGCTTGGCGTCTATTTTGCGTTGCAACGCCGCCGAGAGGATCATCTCGTCGACGAGAGAGTCGTAGAAGTCGAAGAGCCGAGGCGGCAACGCCGAGGAGTCCGGAGATCGACGAGGCGGCAGCAAAATCTCCTCGACTCGGTAGTAATGCGTGAGAACGCGAATCACCCGTTTCTCTTGCAGATCCGGTCTGGAGATAAAATGTCCAAATCAGATTTACAACAAAAAATCACACAACGTCCAGGTGTGACGATGAATTAAATTGCAATAAGACAAAGCTGTACTGCTCCAAATGCTGCCAGTAAACTTCGATCGCTCGTTGGCCGACGTTCTCGACGGTAAAATTCTGCCCGGCCGAGGAATCGTAGGGAAGAACGGCGGAAAAATGAATCCACGGTTGCACGATTCTGAGCTTGTGCTCGATTCCTCGGCCCCGCAGCTCAACGATCACCGGTTTCTGGCCCTGGCGAATTTCCACCGTCAACGCGCTCTCAACGTGGCCCTGGGAGAGATTCACGATTTTTTTTAAGACAACTCAAACGCTGGCGCGATGTTTACTGAAAATGATATTTACAGATTTCCGAGGCTTGAAGTATATTTCTACGCTACCGGATTGACCGGGCGAAAAAACGTCGGTCGTATTTCGAAGGGAAAATGGCCCCTCGGTTTGATTGCGTCGAGTTGGCGGCAGCTTGGCTTCCCATTGACAGTCTATCGGCCCTCTGAAGGAATACGAGTTTTTCCTTGCGTTTCCGTTCAGACAATTTTTAACCGAATCCCCAATATTTACTCATTTTTCACGGAGAGATGCATCAACATGCACTCGCCCACAAGGATCTCGCCGAAGTTGAGAACTTTAGGGTCTACAGTGACCGCGGGACAGGCGACAATTGCCACTATCGTTATCGCCAATGTGAAGCCATTGGTGACCTGCGAGGTGGAAATTAAAGTCAGAGAGCATGAAAAAAACGTCCACGTCGCGCGCGGTTCACCTCGAGATAAAATGTTCTTCTGACGGCCGAAGACTTTTCCGAGGCCTTCAGCCTGTTTGGAGTGAACGAGACATCGAGATTCGCGTATTCGCCGGGCATCAGGCAACTTTGATCCCTGAAGTGAATGTTTATGCCCAACTTGGTGAGCTTCTCCGTCCTGCTGGACCTGTTCAACCGGACTTGGGCGCCTCTCGCGCCGCAGTTGTACACCCGGGTCGAGGCCTGAGCACTTTGGCCCACGATAACGTAGCCCATGTCTGCGACAATCGAAGGCAATACATAATTCTGTGAATCCCCGGATCGCGAGCGCTCGACCCTGGTTAAAAAATCCGATTTGAACCAATCAAACGGACAAAAATGCGATTGAAACCTGTTAGAACTTATTACTTTTCAATCGAAATTTTGTCCATCAGATCGGTTTGTATCAGGGTCAATCGGAATTACTAAACAGGGGAGAAATTCAATTGCACTCACCCAGCAGGTATTCCGGAGCAAAGAGATAGGGGATCGGACCGTCGTGCTTTGATATAGTGCTTCTCACGAGCATCGAGGAATAAGTCTCTTCGATAAACCGTTTGGCTATCAATCCTTCGATGGCCATTTCAATATCCGTGGTGCTGGGCAACGTGTCGTCGTGAACTACCAGTTGCCATCCTCTCTCGTCCTCCTCTAGGCTCTGGAATTCCTGTACATTAGGCGAGAGGAATTTTGCGAGAAACGAAAATTCAAAGGCCGTCCCTATCGAATCACCGCAACCTCAAAACAACGCGTAAAACGACGGTAGCAAAACTCCGTGAAATTAACCGCTTGTAATCGCGATTCTACCGCGATTCTACCACTGCAACTGCAAAGCAACCGCGTTTCTGCCAATTATATTTTTTACACTTACAACTGCGGCAACCGAAAACAACCATAAAACAACCGTGTTTCCACCCGCACCAAGGTTCTTTCATAGTCATTTAGCGGTAAATTGTACGGCGGAAGGCCGAAACTGGTGGTTTTGCGATAGAAAAGTCGTTGTGTCCACGGTTGCCTAATCCGACAGGGGTATTTCGTATCCACGGGTGAATATGGAATTACGTTGTCGGTGTCGAGGGTACATGGTAACATCTGCACGGCCCGATATCCGAGCTCCGCGGAATAATTCCGAAAGATATCGTCGCGCGGCAACGCAACGTAAACCTGGGAGACAACAGCGAGGCCCTCGACGAGTACGGATATCGGTGGACGGTGCTCGACGCAGAGGTCGAAGCGGTTCTCGTGAGCCCCCGGGATCAAAGGTTGCGAGGTAATTTCGAGCTCGACCGTCGATCGCGCGGGAATCGTGCCGGACATCGGCCGAATCTCCAGAGACTCGTCGAGCTTCCCCGACGGCTCGACGCGATAAGTCAGCCGAATGCGGCTGTGGTTTTCCAACTTCAGCGTCTCGCGACTCACTTGCCAGATCATCTGATGCGGGGAGATTAAAATTAACGAAAATCACACTCGGTTAAAATCGAAAAAATCGAAAATTACGAAATATATATCCGACCGAATGACTAATCTTCTCGTTACTCCGTAATTTTCGTTCGGCACAAAACCCAAATTGTTACCTGTTGCCCAAAGTCGATTCTCTCCTTCTCCAAACTGAACCGCACGTCATCCGCAGCGGCGAAGATTTTGATTAACTCCGAAGGACCTTCGTCAATCTCGCACAGAAGTTCAGCCTCCAGGGTCAGAGCTTGCGCTCCGTGGAAGCTCAGAGAAACGCACTGGGACGAGTGAGCGGGAACGACACCCGCGCAGGGCACGATGGCGCAAATTTCGTTGATTTCCTCGGTGATTTCGGGCCCAACGTCGAGACTCCGCGTTTCCGACGGCCCGGCTTCTTCCTTCGAAAAACTCGACAAAATTCCCAAGAGCAAGTCCCTCGTTTCCGCTGACAATGCCAACGAATCGTCGGACCGATCGTTCGCTCCGCAGGCGCTCGAATTTTCCCTCTCCTTCTCGATTATCGCACTCGTGTCGCGGACAATCGAAACGCTCTCCTCGATCCACGCGAATTTGTAAGACGCCTCGAGGGGGCCACGGTTGTTCAGGAAAATATTCTCGGTGACGCTGCAGCCGAGAGGACAGTCGAGTCGGATCTCCGCGGGCAGAGGCGCGACGCTCGGAAAATTAACGCATCCCAGGCATTTTATTTTATCCTGCGAATAAAATTTCCTGCGAACTCTTCGTACACTTCTGGCAAAAAGAAAGTCTCGCGCGTGATGGCAGCTATTTCGCGGTGCAACGAGGCAACAAAGGAGATACGGCCCGTATATAAGGAACAGGGGTTGAAAATCCCGCATTTTTGTAGAAATAAAATTGATGCTACGATTGGCTTTGCAATTATGTTTTCATAATAATAACTCGTCATGATTATAATATCATGTGCAAACTTTTAGATAGAGGCAAGAAATATTAATTTCCCATAAAACTTAATGGTAATCTTATTGGAAAAAATGGAGAAATACTGTTAATGCATTGTGAAAATAATGGAGGACTGTGTTCGCCCATTTTTCTCACAATTTCACCAAAAATTTAACGAAAAATTCGGTTTTTCCGAAAAAAATGCTAAATTCTTTGAACTTTAATTCTCAAAGTGGGGACTTACAACACTGTAAGGAACAAAACAAAACGAAATATTCAGCTGAGACGCCGCAGCAATGTGCGAATTCGAAACATTAATAATGAAATTCCGATACTCACCGCGTTCGGATGCTCCTCGTACTCCAGCCGCAGAACCCCGTTGTACGTTTTCGAGCGACGCCTCGCGTCATCCGCCCGCGGCGAGAAGACGACGCGGATCTCGAGGCCGGCGTGTTCCCTCAGGGTCATCTTGAGGCTCTGCGTTTGGCCCTCGTCCTCGGCGATCATGCGGAAAGGCTCGTCGACACTCAGACGACAGTGCAGACTCAGTCCGGATTCGTTAGTAACGAAGAGTTCGTCCGTCCGCCGCGATTCCCCGGCGACGGTTCCCATGTCGATGCGGAACGTGAGTTCCCGCTTGCTGAAGGATATCGAGGGCTCGACGAAGGTGGCGACGAACGAGCCGCTGCCTATGACCTCGCGTTTTCCCAGGCCCTCGAAGAAGCAATGAAGCCACCATTGTTCGGAAAAGGTGCCGCATCTGTTTCACGACAAAATTGATGATCACGATTAGCATCGATTACAGACAAAAATTTGCGACGAGTCTTCTGAAAAATATACTCACGTGTCGGAACGCGCGTTGCAGAAGACTTTTTCGGTGCTTTCGGCAGGTAGCTCGACGACCGACGGCTCGATCGAAAATGTGTCGCTTCAGACACGAAAGAAAAGAAACAAAATTGTCAGTCAAACGAAATTTCATTACAGGCCAAACGGAAGCTGGTTATAAATAAATTTCATTTGACTCACCCAGTGGGAGTTTGAACCTGTCGTCCGTGCGTCAACTTCACTTCCGTCGAGCTCGCGAAGACGAGTTTCAGATTGCGCGAGCCTCGGTTCGTCACGGCGATTGGCAGCCTGATGTCTTGATTGCTAACGATTCATTCGCTCGTCAGGCATAAACAACGGTGTAATCGGCAATTGTATCGCTCGGCGGTTATATCAACGTGTCAACTTTTTCGTTCGACATACCTGAACAGCAAACCCATGTCGAACGTGGGAAAGACGGGTGGATCGCAGACGACGCACGAGCCGATTCCGATTGCGCTCAGCGACACCAGAATGACGCGGCTTCTCGGGATCGTCACGACTATTTTGTCGACGTGTTTGCCCGCGTCTCGCAGATGCACCGTCGCTTGGAGTTGGACGGATTGACCGGGGCTCAGATCGCCCGAGGTTGGAAATACCGTCCACGCCGAATTCTCGGTGTTCTTTGATTTTCGAATTTCCGTCAGTCGAATTTTCGGGGTCGCGGATTATCGCGAGAAACCGAAATGTCTCTCACCAAGCTCGCCGAGAATTCAACCGGAACCGGTGAGTCGCTTATCAACGTCAGCGTCAAAGTTTTGTCCCGCAATAACTCGACGTCTCCCCAATCTAGCGCGGCCGGCTGGACGGAAACAACGGGGCCCTGGCCGTTGCAGGACAAAACGCAGCAGGCGGACGGTTGTTTCTCTCCGAACGTCAGCATGCTGCACATTTGTCGGTGGTATCAGTGAAGTGTAAGGCGAGGCGAAACCATGATTACGAGAGAGATAGAAACATAATTTTCGGACCAACAATACACGGAAACTAGACACATGCCAGGAAAAATGAAAGATTCACACCATTCAGGATCGAAAGAGGAATGTTGTAAAACTTTTCTTTTTTCCGGAAACGTTGGATATCGTCGAAATAATTGGTTACAGGTTTGATTACCGACTGAGTAGGTGTCACCTTGCCTTTTAACGTTTCCGGAATAAAGAACAGTTTTACATCATTCCTCTTTCAATTCTGCATGATGTAAAACTTTTATTTCTCCAGGCATGTGTCTAGTTTCCGTGTATTGTTCTTCCGAAAATTATGTTCTATCTCTCTCGCACTCCTTGCGGTTTCGCGTCGCCTTAACAGAAATTGAAAAACCACGTGAATGAAAATAATGTAAAAGCGATTCTATTGATTCTTGTCTGATAGAAAAAAAACCTTATGACGCATTTCTGTCTTCCCATTGCTCCGGTTATGATCGTCAAAGACACGGATTTCGACTGGCCGGGACCCAAGTAGCCCTGATGCGGTGACATCGAGTACTGTATCGACGAGGAATCCAGAGTCTTGCAAAAAAAAAAATCGTAAGAATAGTTTCACAGCCAGTCGATTACGCAACAAACGGTAGACTTTTTTTTACCGATTGCGGCACCACGTAGAAACAGCCCTCGACTTCGGATTTATTCTCAACGGTGACCGTTCGGGCGTAGGGATAATTCAGGAAGCAGAAACGTATGTCGATTTCCGCGGGTGTCACGACGAGTGTGGCGACTCTGCTGCGAAAAAAAATCGGCAGAGACACGGGAACCGAATCCGTGTCCCACATGTCCACTCGAAGGATCCTGTTTCCCGCCCGAGCTGCGTTTGGCGTGAAGCTGATCTGCAAAACGGAGATGAATGAGACGTGTCTGTAAAATCGTCGGTTAACCGACTGCGATTCGTCAGTCGGGATTCGGAACTTCGAACCTTGACTTTCAGCAACGATTGACTCGCCACGACCCCCTCGCGCGGAACGACCTGGAATTCCTGCGGAGAAGATGGGAAAGATGGTTTCCTCGCGGCTCCGACGAAATCCTCGTGCGTCACAACAGCCTCGACTCCGTCGTCGGGAATGCAGGTGGTAAAAGTCACCGGTACGAGCGAATCGTTGTGCAACGTGACTTCGTGCTTCGACGTGAAACCTGCGAAAAATCGTTGCGATATAACATTTATTTATTTATTTTTAATAAATAAATACAATAATCCTATAATGAAAATAAAATAATTCTGTAATGGAATAAAATTGAGAAATCGCTAAAAGCGAGATGAGATTTGATTTAAGAAGCCGAATTAAATTCGAAAATTGTATTATGTCGAGGTTTTACGCTCTAATTTGCGTTAACCGACTTGCCTAGTGCGGTGGTCTCGAAGTCCAGTCGGGTTTTGTCAAAATGAAGCGTAGGGCAGACGACGCAACCTCTGAAAAATCGACCGACGACTGTTTTCAATTCCCCAAGAAAATAACATTCAAGCTTACGAAACGAGCGAAGTAAGAAACGAGTACTTTATGTACAAGGCGACGATCTCGAGACTCTCCTTCACGACGAACTCCACCCTCTCGACGAAATCGCCGTTTCTGTTCGAGGAGAAGGAAATGTTGAATCCCTTGTGCTGACCCGGATCGAGTTTCACGTGATTGGGAGTCACGGCGATGTTTCCACCGAAGTCCGAGGGTCTCGGTCGGTGCACCAGCACCCCGGCTATGAATCCCTTGTTCGCGCACACCACCTGTATTTGCATTTGTTATCCTCACGTTAAAAACTCATAATTCCTTGTACATCGCGCGCCACGCGATACGAGAGATACCCCTGGTTAAAAGATCCGATTAGAACCAATAAAACGGACAAAAATCCGATTGAAACCTTTTTGAACCGATTATTTTTCAATCGGAATTTTGTCCATTTGATCGGTTACTATCAGAGTCAATGGTACTAAGCAGGGACAGGGCGTACTTGGAAATTGTGAACGGAGCAGAGAAATATATTTTCCACGTCGATCGTGGCGACGTTGAGCTTCAGAAGTGGACCAATCGACAGACCGCTCAGGCTGCCGATAACAATTTTTCCTATACGATCAATCCGGGATGGATATTACAGCGGCTGGAATTTACCTCAGAGGAATCCTCTCTTCGCGACCGGTGATTTCCAGATAAGCCGTGCTCGACAATTCGCCGATCTCGTCGGGCTCGAAATAAACGGTGACCTCGACGAAATTTTCCGGCCATATCTCGCCGTCCTATGAGGGCAATCGGGCCATTTTTGTTTTAGATTTACTCGAGACGCGAGTCTCACACGGCGATCGAAGAGGAGCGGCAACTACCGTGGGAACCAAGGAGAAGTGGCTGCTCTTGTAGGCAAATTTTTCCTTCATCAGCCAAGCTATCTCGTCGCCGTAAATTCTCTGGCAAACGAGCTCGTGAATCTCCGGCGTGCAGATATTGTAATGCACCAGATCCACACAACGCGCCGTCTCCGCTTTGTTTATCAGTCCGAATATCTTCTTGTATCTGCGACAAAAATGCGTTTCAGGCCGAAGTAACCCTGAAGTATCGATAAAACGCTGGTCGCGATAAAAATCGGACACGCACTCCTCTTTCTTAGCCACGTCGGAGTCGTTATCTTTGTATCGCATCCACTGGTACTTGACGATGTATTCGCTTCGGTTGAAAATCTTCAGAGTCTTCGACGTCGACAGCCCCAAGTAGGTTTCCTCCTGCATCCGCACGCTGCCGCGTTCCAGCCTCACGTTGCACTCGACCGCCGAGCCTTGGACTTTGATTCGCACGACTTCGCCTGCACAACACGGTTTAAATTACGCCTGCGACGTATTGAGATAATCAAAGATAATTCCAGTTAGAATTTCGTAGCAGACGATAAAAGAACGAACGTGCTGTAAAGCAAGAGTAGCGCTAACATCTCGGTTGTGAGGAGTCTCGTGATTATTAAATGATTGATTAGAGAAAAAACTGTTTAGGCGCCCGATAATTGTAAAGAAACAAACGATCATGTTTATCGCACGAATTGCAGGCTCACCGGTGTCGTAGGTCAGAAATAAAGTGTCCTCGAAGAAGCCCGTTTTGCTCGACAAGAAATTCACGGCAAACTGCACGGTTTCCTCCTCCTCCACGACACCCTTGGCCGGCTCCAGCCAGAAGCGAGGACTGAATAAATTTCCGCGATTTGTCAGCGAGCGATTGACTCTCAATGGATTTTCCACATTACGCGGAAAATAAGATGGAAAAATGCAAACCTCGTTGAGGACACGCTGAACGCGGCGTTCCTTTCGCCGAGATTGCGAACGAGAAGCGATTTCACGGCTGGCGTCTTCACGGCCGTCTCCGGCACCACCACGAGGTCCGGAAAGTCCAGGATGGCCCGAGCGCCGATCGCGATCACCGGCACCGCGAAGTCGCCGCGATCCGAGGCGAATTTAATCTCGTACTCGTGGTCACGATTTTCCTCCGGCGAAAATTCCACGCTGTACGAGATACTAATTCCCGCCGCCAGTCTGGTGTTCAGCGACGAGGTTCCCGCGACCCTGAACGCCGGGTCGACCTCGCAGCTCAACTTCAGGAAGCGCGAGACCTGAAAATCAAAGGCGGAATCGTGATTGACAAGGTTGAAACGCATGCGATGCAATTTTGGTTCTTGATCGGAAATTCAGACCTTGGCTACGTTTCGAACGGTCAACGTCGCGACGTAGACGTTCCCGGGGCTGAATTGTTGAAACACAACGATGTTCGGCACCGGTTCGAAGCCACAATAGTCGCGCGAGTCCCGAGCGTCGCCCACCGGCCTGACTTTTGTCAGCAGTTCCATCCGCTCCTCCGTGGTCATCAGCAACTGGCTCATGTATTCCGATGGGGTCAGCGACACGATCTGCAAAACGAAGAGAGCGAGTATATTTCATAATATTGTCTTACGATCCAGAGAAATTTTCTCAATTAACCTGTAGATCACTTCGATCGCCCTTCGACCTCGCGTCCGTCTGATCCCCGAGTCCCGTTTTACGCCACTGTCCATCGGACACCAGCAAAGAGCTAAAGACTTTCGTAACGTTGTGGCTCGCCGATTCGTTATTCGACTCGTCGGGTTTTTCTCTGCTCTCCATATTTCGTTAACTCAAGGACTGCTGTCAACGACATTGACACCGTAGACGCTTTTCTTTTATTTCAATTATATATATTTTTTTAATATTTTTTATTTAGATTCTTATTATCAATTATATTTTATTTTTGTCATGTCCACTGGCAAATTGACTTCGACTCTCTTTTTCTCTTCAATTTCGTTTAAGTAGATTAAAGCTTCAGCAGGGTCTGTGAGAACAGCTACTGCCGGAAGCCGCGGGACAACCGCCACCGCATGGAGGCCGTGCGGACGGAGGATTTCCTGCGCAAGGACTTGGGGTGGTACAGGCCGAATGCTTGGTGGACGGGAAATTCGCTTTTCCGCAGGGCAAGCGGGGCGGAGCGCAGCATCGCGGTGGATGAGGCGGCGGCGGACAGCAGGGCATCTCGGAGATGCAGCAGGGATCGACAATCCCTTCGTACGAACACATTCCCGGGCAGGGACCCCGGGGACAACCGAACGGCGGGCACCTCACGTTACAAACCTCCGGCTCTGGTTTTCTATCGTTTCGACGCAATTTCTCCGTTAGCGTGAGAACAAAAATAAACAACATAAAACAACATTTAAAAAATCGTCTTTTCGATACTCACAACCTCTCGATTTCGCAGATGAGTTCGCGCATCTCCTCCATGTAATCGCGACTCCGCCCGCAGTGACCCATCTTATTTCGTAACGAAAAAAGAAAAAAAAATTAAACGTATACTTGTGAAAAATCGGACCTTCAATTTTGCGCCATTGGCCCAGAAAGTAAAACCAACGAGAATAGAAAAAGCACGCGTCAAAACCTCCGCCGCCTCGGCTGTCGACCACAAATCAGCGCTCGTTTGTCACCAAAAAGTTAAGCTTTATTCCGCAAACTTTGGGTGAAACAAGATTAACAAAAAACAAAAACCGCGCGTACGCGTAAAAGTCAATGTGTATCAAAAAGCGATAATAAAGAACTACGAAACATTTGTATAATAGCGAAAAAGCACAGTTTCCGCAGCCTTTTCACTGACAAGGCACCGCGGCGTGAAAGAATCTTCCAGGATCGGCGCCGCAGCGAGTAGGAACCGACGAGTTCGGATTGTACTCCGGCTTCCTGGCGAAATACTTCAACCCTCCCGATACTATCATCTCCTGAATCTGGTCGCTTCCGTCGCAGCATTGTCGCTCGATTCCACGTCCTCCCGTTGGAAAACCGGAACGAGGAGGCGCGCAGATCTGACTATTCGCCGCGCCAGCTTGACTCGGAATCCCGCCAAACTGCTGCGACTGTCCGGTCCAACACTGATGCTGAGTCTCCTCGGCCAACGTGAGAGGAATCGAGCGACTGAGAGCGGACAGAGGTTTCCCGTCGCAGCAGTAACCGGTCGCCCGATTCAATCGCCCGGCGTTCTCCACTCTTAACTCCGTCGCGTGCGTCGAATTTTCCGTCGCGTTTCCCGCCACCACGTGACGATCCATAGGCGTGGAAATCGCCACGGTTCCGTTCTCCTTCTCGGCCACCAGACTGAAGCAGTCGCGAGGTGGGGCGGCGCCGTTCCTGACTCTCTGACGCGGATACTCCGGCCACCGAGACTCGTCGATTTTTTTACGTTGCGCGATTGACGCGCCAGAAGAATTACACGAATTCCGCTGATTCTCGAGACCATTGGCCGAGGGCATTTTTCCCGGTTCATAAAAATACTGCCCGCCGTTGTTCATCGCGAAATTGCGATCTCGGGTGTCCTGCGCGCCGTTCAACGAGACCGGCCGCTCGGGTCTCGCGTTCTGATTCTCGAGGTACTCCAGTCCCTTCCGATTGGCTGGATTCTTCAGGGCCTCCAGCGCCTCCCTCACCGTCTCCGCGTCCTGCAGCCCGTTGTTCTGCTTCTGCTGCCTGATCACCTCTTTGTAGAGACGCAGTTTCAGGAGACTCGACGGTTCCAAGGACTTTTCCGCCTGCTGATGACGCCGGGCCTGGTGGTTTTCCTCTTGGAAATTCTTCGCCCCGCTTTGCCAGCTTTCTTGCGGCATCTTTTGCTGGTAATACTGATGCTGCTGCTGCTGTTCCTGCGGCATCTGTTGCACGTAATATTGATGCTGCTGCTGCTGCTGCTGCTGCTGCTGCTGCTGCTGCATCGGATATCCATGATACTGTTGGGGTTGTCCGCCGCAATTGACACCGTAAATCTGCTGCTGATTCGCGACGTTTCCATTGGCAAAATCGCACGACGGTGGTCCCGGTTGTTGCCACTCGTTTTGCCAGTTCTGTCCGTGATTTTCCCGCGTCAACTGACGACCGAACTGCCGACCCGCGTCGGGAGCTTCGACGTAATTTCCCGGATTTCCTGCATTCGGAGGCTCCTGGAAATTGACTTCCCTCTCGCTTCGCATTTTTTCTATCACGCTGTAGGGAATTCTCGGCGGCGTTATGTGCAGCATCCACTCGGGTTTCCCGTCTTCCTCGATCTTCGAGATTCGCCGCTGGACTCTTCTGCTCTGAGCCGGCGTGGGTTTAATATCGCCGGACTCGCCTCGCTCCAGCTGCTCGAGGTACAGCAGTTGCTGCCTCTGCTCGGCCAGCAGCGCGTCGAACTGGCGCCTCATCACGTCCTCGTGGAATCCCTGCTGCCTCATCGTTGTCACCAGCATCTCCTGCTGCTTTATCATCGCCGGAGTGAATCTCAACGCTCTTCTCCCATCGTTTTCTTTCCGCAGCTGATCGTCGGGAATCTTCGTTACGTTCGCCGGGCTCGCTGATGAAGCCTGGCCGGGAATTTGATTCCGATGATCGAAATATCGTTGCTGCGGCTGCCGATTTCCCTGCACGACTTCACGCTGGTTCGACGTCGGGATTCCGTGTCGTCCGGGGTTCTCGTTCGGATTTACGTTTCCCGGCGGCGCGAAGTTCACGTGACAAGATTGCGGCTGCGTTCCGTTGCCCCAGAGCCAAGGATTCTGTGGCTGCGAAGCGGCCTGCGTTGTCGCGTGCCAATTCTGCTGCTGCTGACTCGTCGCGACGACCTGGGGAGTCGCGATGCTGGGATTCGGCTCGGCGGATCGTTTTCTCAAAACATCCTCGTTGTGGTAACAATTCGGCACTGCCGGCTGGTGCATCTGGTAGATCTGCCGAGGCTGAGACTGGACGAGTTTCTCGTCCATCACGGGACGCAGATTCGCGACGTTGGGAGCCGCGATCGGGCCCTGAGGAAAAGCGCCACTCGCGTCGTGGCTCTCGTTCACGCTCGTCGGAACGTTTCGACGGAAGAAGCCGGGATATCGGTCGCCCGATTCTCTCTCCGGCATCTGCGGCCTTGTGGAGTCACTCTCGATTCTCCATGGATCATGATGTTGATCCTCATTTTCCGGTTGTCTTTCATTCGCGCCGGACACTTCGGTCTGCCGAGCAGTCCGAGGTGGTCCAGCGGGATGCGAACTGGCTGGCTTTCTCGGAGACTCCCCCTGTGGAAATAAAGTATATTCGAGGTATATAAGTTACTAACAAGTTGTAGTGGCGAGCCTGCTTCGCTATTGTTTTACAGAATGTTAAGGCGATGTGAAACATCCACGTCGAGCCCGGTCGGTATAAAAAACTGTAATGAACGTTTTTTACGCATATTTGCGTTTACAGCTAAAAGGAGAAATTCATTCCCTGCGAATTTCACCAGTGCAGGGAATGAGTTTCTTCTTTTAGCTGTAAATGTAAATATGCGTAAAAAAACGTTCATTACAGTCTTTGTTACCGCAGTCGGTATTTCATATGCCCTTAAAGCCAGACCCCCAAAAATCGCAAAAAAAAAAAACGAATGGCCTTCGCAAAACTTGCCATTTTTGAGGCTTTAACATAAAAAAAATTTGCCACTTTAACATTCTGTAAAAAAAATCAGAAATCAATATGTCGCGTTCCGCCTTGCGGTATACTCTTCGTTATGATGTTTTCTCTTGAAAGCAAAAAGAAAATCCAGGTTCGAAGCGCGCGTATTGGCTGGTTAACATAAATACAAATTTCTAATTTTGGTATTTCGGCAAAAAGTTCTATATCACTTATATATTTTCAACTATACTTTATTTCCATGGGGTTCGTCCCTGAGCGTCGAGTTGGCGCGAGGAACGTGAGGCCGATGAGGGGGTCGTTCGTTCGCGGCTGCCGCGACGGGCGCGGGGATCGCCAGCTCCGACTGATTGACCTGCTGCCCGTCGACCGGGCAAACGAATTGGGAAACTCGTTGCTCGCTGGACGCGTTGCGGTTCGGCAATGCAAACGACTGGGCCAAGGGATGACGAGGACCGAGTTGCTGCGTCTGAGTGTCGCCCTGGCCGGCGTTCGCCATCCGACGACTCGCGTCCGCATTTTCCCGGGGATCCTTCGAGGCCGGAGAGTCGAGCCTCCTTATCCGCTCGGCCGGGAAACTCTTGAGTCGAGGCGACGAGCACGACCTGTCGGTGAGACTGAATCGAGTCTTCGGCGTCGGGACGTCGCCGTGCGTCACTCCGAGGTTGCTCTGTCTCGATCTCACCCGCGTCGCGCTTGGCCGTTTGGTCGTTGAAGCTTTTCTGAAACGTTAACCAAAAACGAGTTAGCGAAATCGCCTTACAGAGAGAAACAGTCGCGGCTAATCGTCGGAGCACTCGCCTGTTCAGCATCTTTGCCTCTTTTTCTTGATAATTTTGCCGCTGCGATTTACTCAACTCGAACCGTCATCCGGTGATCGCGAGAGATTGACACGGATTTTGCATGACCACTGGACGGAATAGCCTCGAATATGACACGGATGATATAAGACAGACGATGTGTTCCGGCTTGACATTTCTCGTTGCCATGGGAATCACGACGCAATTTGTGTATCTACAAGGGACTCCCCGTCGGGTATCTCGGCAACAATGCGAGATCCCCGCTATTTTTAGCTCTATCTCAGAAACCCGAACGAATGAAATTATGAGAATCGATTTGCCGTCGTCACAATATTTATTGCTGATCGTTACAGATAGATTGGGACAGACAAAAGTGTTTCGTGAAATATATTCGCGCGAAATATACTCGGAGATTCCCGTCGCGAGCTATCCCCGTCCGGTTGCCACGGCACCGCGATGCCTTGTTCACATGCCTTGATTAAAAGTTAAAAAAATAAAAATAAATACTTTATAATAAAAAAAAGCGGTGCCAGTTTCGTTCGTGTTGACAACTTCCAGGACGGCGGCGAGTAGCTCGATTGGGTCTCCGGATATCTCGGACGTTTTTGTGGTCTCAGCGGCTTTTGGTCCAGTTCAGTTGGTGGGACAGGGAACTGCGAGAAAAAAATATCGACAGGCGTTACGATATATTAAAAAATTCTTAGACAAGCCGAGATGCAAACTGCGACTCGCGAAAAACTGACCGACGATTGGCCGACAGGGCGACGAGGTCGGCGCCGTTGGCGGCGGGGGCGGCATCACGGGAATGCGATTGACGGTGCAGAGCAGAAACGGCCTCGGCGGCGGAGGTGGCGGAGGCTGAACCCTCGGATAAGTCGTCACGACGATCTTCGGGGGGCACGGCATGGGGCAACAGGGAGGACACAGTGGATTCGGTCGAAGATACACCTGTTTTCATCGTGAAACATTATTTATTTATTTATTTATTTATTTATTTTTTATTGTGTTTCATTATGCGAAATTAAACGGGATGAAAAGAATAAACACCGTAATTGTAAATAAAAAAAAAAAAATGTAAACACGAACTAAGGTAAATTCGGTTTACAGACGACCGAGAATGAGGAACAATTTAGGCAAAACGATTACGTACGGTGGTCTTCGTGGGCCGAGGTGGACATCGCGCTGGATACTCCGGTCTGCACACGACCGATGGACAGCAACGCGGCGGTGGCCTCGCGCAGGAGCAGCAGGTCGTTGAACTCCGAGTCTGCGACGAAGGACAGCAGCCAGCACTGATTTGATTGACGAAAGGCAAACTCGTTAATGTTGTCTCGAATTATTGCTATTTTCATTCGCCGTTCTCACCTCATTTTCGACAGTTCCCTCAACGCCGGATATTCCCACCAGGTTGCTTCACGAAGGTGTTGCGGAGGATTTACGAAGGAAGACGACACGACGATTATTTATTCACGTTATAATGTTACTCGGTGGAATTTCGCGAAGGGCCGAAAGAACTTTACGGAATTTGGAAATTGTTGCTGGCTTCGGCTCGCAGTGACGCCGGGAGCGAGAAGCAATTTCCAAATTCGTTTGGGAGACGCGGGACGAAATTTGTTTGCGGGTCGCAACGGGTTACCGTTTGCGATCGCTGCTCCGCTGTTTATTTATTTTTTCCTTTTTTTCTCGCGCCTAATCTCGAGATCGTCATCTCTCTCGCTAATCTGTGACGATAAATAAATATAGTGACTGTTGATGTTATTGTTTCTTTTGTCGCGAAAAATCGGGTCGCGATATCGCTCGTCGCGATAAGATCCCACTCACGGTTCATAGGTCACTCCCACTCGAGTTCCGATAGCATCCGACGACCGAGCGGTATTTTATCAATGAAGCCGAGTGAGCGTCGCGCGACGTTTGCTCGCACAGGCGACGAGCTGTCGTCACCGCGCGCAGCAGCGATATACAGTCTTGGTCCTCCTCTCCTCTTCGCGAACGAGTCGCCGCGCGCGTTGGCGCAATTCAGTCGACCGTTCGGCGCCGATCCCTCGACACCGTTGAGCGAATCCTGTCGCGAGCGCGCTGGTCCCACTTGAGTCAACGCGGGATGCTGCTGGCTGTTTTCCTGATCGGCCTCGCGTGCTCCGGCACTCGGGCCGCATGGCACGACGGCTTCGGTCCCTGGGTCAACGCGACCAAGGGCGAGATGGTGCCCCAAGCTGCGCTGAGATTCGTCAAGGACGATTTTCTGATCGTACGGCCGAGCACCTTCAAGTTCACCGTGAGTCGTGGAATCCACTTTGTTTCGCGAAATAATTTGAATCGCGTCTTTGGTGATTATTCGCGCCTGTGTCCTGTAATCAAATTGTTTTATGTCGTGAGAAAATCAGTGGGTGAAATATCTCGCATTGTATCTTCGAAAACCCAGTGGGTTAAATATCTCGGATTTTTTTTATATAAGTATTGTTGTTGTCGTGTTCTATTTTTTGGGTGAGTAACGGTGTTTTTCGGAAACAGCGCGAAATTACCCATCGGATTGGAGTTTTAAACTTTACGAAATCAAAAACAAAAAAAAGTCGCAAAGAACGCAAGGGGTTGTTTTTTGTGGTTTATTTTTACACTTCACATCGATGTATTTTGGCCCGTACACAACGAATTCGCCATTATTTTTTTTCAATATAATACATAATTTGAGGGATAAATAAGTAAATACGTTTTGTTTTTCCCAGGTGAAAGAAGAAACGTGCGACATCCTCGAAGACGCCATGGAGCGATACAAGTCGATAATCTTCAAGGAGGCGCGTCTGGCTTGGAAGGCGGCGTTGCCCCTGCCAAAATCCTACGTTCACCAGGATCCTCTCATGAGGGGCGACATGATCAGTCTCGACATTCAGCTCGACAATCCCTGCGAGCATCTGCCGTATCTGGGAATGAACGAGAATTGTGAGTACTCAAATTTACAAATCTAAATATTTTTGTTTACTATCGTCGATATTTGTAACCGATTTTCGTCGATTTTTCCTAACAAACTCAACCCCAGAAAATTATGATAACGTTTCTCTCTCTGACCCACAGATACCCTGTCTATAAATGAGGACACGAGGTCCGGAGTGTTGCGAGCGAGCGAAATATGGGGAATCCTGCGAGGCCTCGAGTCTTTTTCGCAATTGCTCGCAGCGTCAAGCGACGGACACGTGCGTATACCATATATAGTGTAAAAGCACTTTCCGTCGAGTCACCGCGCGAGAAAAATTGCTCGACGCGGTCGGCGGGTAAACAAGAAGATTAACACGCAGACCGAGTGATTCCCCTTGCAGCTGACGATAAAGTGTCAGGATATCGAGGATTCCCCGAAATTCCCTCATCGGGGTCTCCTCCTCGACACCGCGCGTCACTATATTCCGGTCCCGGACATTCTGCTCACCCTGGACGCCATGTCCTACAACAAGTTCAACGTCTTTCACTGGCACATGATCGACGACAATTCGTTTCCCTACGTTAGCCAGCGTTTCCCCGAGCTCTCCGCCAAGGGTGCCTACCACCCGACGATGGTCTACACGCCGCAGAACGTGGCACGGATAATCGAGTACGCGAGACTCCGGGGCATTCGCGTTATGCCTGAGATCGACACACCGGCGCACTCGAAATCATGGGGCCAGTCGCATCCCGAGCTTCTCACCGAGTACTGGGGTGAGCTGCTTCGATTAGCGCGGAGAAACGCAATCTTTTTTTTTCTTTTCTTGTGATAAAACGAGTAGGAAGGTGACGCGCCTGATTCTAATCGTTGCCTCTGACGAATTTGTAAAATCTATTTGCACCGAATGACTTTCCGCTAATTTGCGATATTCATGTACAATAGAATCTCGATCATCTGAACCCTCAATTATCCGAACGATGACTTAGTTTGTTTGAACATTGGCGCGAAAGATACATTGTTGCTTGAATACACAAAAAAGCATTCAACGCTTTTCAGATGTTTCATTTTCAGACGTCTATTTGAACGTTTTTCAACATAATATAAATGTAGAAATTGCATATATATCTACTGTTTTTATGTGAAAAAGTGTTGTTTAGGATCCCGTCCCCAAAAAAACTACGTTTCGATTATCCGATCTAGTCTCAATCTCGATTGGTTTGGATAATTGAGGTTCTACTGTACTGAAAGACCTCACGAGGTCTACTGAAATGACTAGTTTCTAGATTTCTCGGTCCTGGCCTAATATTATATTGTATTGTATCTACGCATTCAACGATAGATGCCGGCGAACCGACGGGGAAATTGGGACCGATAAACCCCACGAAACCCGAGGTCTGGACCTTCCTGAACGCCTTCCTCGCCGAGATATTCCACGTTTTTCCCGACAGATACATTCATCTCGGCGGCGATGAGACGCTGTTCTCCGCCTGGGCGAGCAATCCGGAGATAATCGCCTACATGAAGGCGCACGGATTCCGCGAGGATGACTTCAAGGGCCTGGAGGCCGAGTACTTCCGGCGACTCCTGCAGGTGCCGCGAGCCGCCAACATCAGCTCGATCGTCTGGCAGGAGGTCTACTCGAACGTCGAGGACCTCGCCAAGGACGCCGTCGTCCACATCTGGACCGGCACCTGGGAAGATCTCATCGTCGACGTTGTCAGTAACAATTTCACCGCGATTCTCTCGGCGTGCTGGTACCTCGACGCCCTCAAGAGCGGCGGCGACTGGATCAAGTATTACAACTGCGATCCCTGGAGCTTCGAGGGGACACCGGAGATGAAGGCTCGGGTGCTGGGAGGCGAGGCCTGCATGTGGGGCGAATTCGTCGACAGGTGAGTCAGAGCGAATCGCACTTTTTTGTCTTTTTTTGTGTCTTCCTCGCACCCTGAAAACGACTGAGATTGATCTTTAAATATTTCTTCCTGTCCAAGTATCAATTTTTTAAATCCTGTACCTAAATTTCTGACGCGCACCCTGAAAAAGACTGGGACTGATTTCTAAACATTTCTTCCTGCCCAGATATCGATTTTGTTTATCCTGTACCTAAATTTCTGACTCGTACCTGCGTACGTTCGGTCGGTACCTTTCGTTTTTCTCTGAAGAAAACGTAAGATCGCATCTCTGTGCCACTTGTTCCCATGCAGATTAAACGTGCCCTCGAGAATTTGGCCGCGAGCGAAAAATTTTTGCCCTTCACTGTTTTTGAGGCGAGGCGAAACCTCCGTGAGTGCGAGAGACAGCGAATCATTTTCGGAACAATCATACTCGGAAACTTCATGTATTTCGGAGTAAAAGAAGAGTCACATCTCGTACAGAATTGAAAAATGCATGATGTAAGACTTTTCTTTTATCCGAACAGCGTTCGGCATTGCCAGAATAATTGTTTACAGTTTTTGTTGCCAACCGAGTAGGTTTCACACCTCGTCTTTTATATCTCTGACTAGGCTAATCACACGCGCTGGCGCGAGTGCCTGAAATGCTTTTCGTCAAAATCGACCCCAATTTTTTTTCTTTTGAAAATATCGACTTGTAACCTATACCATTGTTCTCAAGTCCCATATGCTACCCCTAATAACACTGGTTATTAACCTTTTTTAATCGGTTTTGAAAAAAATATTTTTTTGGCGACGAAATTTTTTTTTTCTGTCAGAAATCGTAGAACCGGCCCCGGACCGAAAATCGCCAAAATCGACCCCAATTTTTTTTCTTTTGAAAATATCGACTTGTAACCTATACCATCATTCTCAAGTCGTATATTCTACCCCCGAAAACACTAGTTATTAACCTTTTTTAATCGATTTTGAAAAAAATATTTTTCTGGCGTCGAAATTTTTTTTTTTCTGTCAGAAATCGTAGAATCGGCCCCGGACCGAAAATCGCCAAAATCGACCCCAATTTTTTTTCTTTTGAAAATATCGACTTGTAACTTATACCATTGTTCTCAAGTCGCATATGCTACCCCTAAAAACACTGGTTATTAACCTTTTTTAATCGGTTTTGAAAAAAATATTTTTTTGGCGACGAAATTTTTTTTTTCTGTCAGAAATCGTAGAACCGGCCCCGGACCGAAAATCGCCAAAATCGACCCCAATTTTTTTTCTTTTGAAAATATCGACTTGTAACTTATACCATTGTTCTCAAGTCGCATATGCTACCCCTAAAAACACTGGTTCTTAACCTTTTTTAATCGATTTTGAAAAAAAAAAAAAAATTTGGCGACGAAAATTTTTTTTTTCTGTCAGAAATCGTAGAATCGGCCCCGGACCGAAAATCGCCAAAATCGACCCCAATTTTTTTTCTTTTGAAAATATCGACTTGTAACCTATACCATTGTTCTCAAGTCGCATATGCTACCCCTAAAAACACGGGTTATTAACCTTTTTTAATCGGTTTTGAAAAAAATATTTTTCTGGCGACGAAATTTTTTTTTTTTCTGTCAGAAATCGTAGAACCGGCCCCGGACCGAAAATCGCCAAAATCGACCCCAATTTTTTTTCTTTTGAAAATATCGACTTGTAACCTATACCATTGTTCCCAAGTCGCATATGCTACCCCTAAAAACACTGGTTATTAACCTTTTGCTTCCTCATAGAGGAAGCTTTGTTTTCGTGAAAAATTTTTTTTTCGAGATTTTCATGTTAACATACTTAGAATCACCTAAAACGTCGAGAAAAGTGGTCTAGAAAATATGTCTGTATGTGTGTATGTGTGTGTGTGTGTGTGTGTGTGTATGTATGTATGGTCCAGGCACCGAACATTCAATTGTTCATAACTCAGGAATGGCATGGTGGATCGAGCTAAAAATTGGCACGGAAGTAGAGTATTAAATCCTCTGTAATTCACATCTTTTTAAAATTAAATATATCCATGTATACAAATTTTATCGAATTTTTAATTTTTCAAAAAAATGGCGTGAACGCTCTAACTTTCATAAAAGTTCGACGACTCAGCTATATACTTCATCATAAATAAAGACACGTTCAATGTTGTTTGGTATTGAATTTCAGCGAAATCGGTAAAGCGGTTCCGGTTTTATAGAATTTTGAATTTTTCGAAAAAAATAAATTTTGCTCTATATCACGTCGAATCTCATCAACTGAACCAAAATATTCAACAGTCAAAAAATAACATACAGCGCTGCCACGTATAAAATTTGGTGACGATCGGTAAAGTCGTTCGGATTTTACGCTGTTATGAATTTTTGAAAAAATTAAGATTTTCGCTGTAACTTATAGAAAAGTTATTAAAGTAAGTCAAAACTTTGTATCTAATCAAAATTAGATGTAACGGTGTTTGTAACGGAGTTTTTTTTTGTTCAAATTTTAAAAAAGTGCAAAGATTTGTTCAAATTAAAAAAAAGTGCAAAGATTTGTTCAAATTAAAAAAAAGTTGCAAAGTAGAACTTTGCACACTGCTTCCTCATTAATTCCCATTTTTCACGAAGCTTCCTCTATGAGGAAGCCAAAGTTAATAAATAAGCTTCTTCATAGAGGTGGCTTTGTGAAAAATGGGAATTAATGAGGAAGCAGTGTGCAAAGTTCTACTTTGCAACTTTTTTTAATCGGTTTTGAAAAAAAAAAAATGTTTGGCGACGAAAATTGTTTTTTTCTGTCAGAAATCGTAGAACCGGCCCCGGACCGAAAATCGCCAAAATCGACCCCAATTTTTTTTCTTTTGAAAATATCGACTTGTAACCTATACCATTGTTCTCAAGTCGCATATGCTACCCCTAAAAACACGGGTTATTAACCTTTTTTAATCGGTTTTGAAAAAAATATTTTTCTGGCGACGAAATTTTTTTTTTTTCTGTCAGAAATCGTAGAACCGGCCCCGGACCGAAAATCGCCAAAATCGACCCCAATTTTTTTTCTTTTGAAAATATCGACTTGTAACCTATACCATTGTTCCCAAGTCGCATATGCTACCCCTAAAAACACTGGTTATTAACCTTTTGCTTCCTCATAGAGGAAGCTTTGTTTTCGTGAAAAATTTTTTTTTCGAGATTTTCATGTTAACATACTTAGAATCACCTAAAACGTCGAGAAAAGTGGTCTAGAAAATATGTCTGTATGTGTGTATGTGTGTGTGTGTGTGTGTGTGTGTATGTATGTATGGTCCAGGCACCGAACATTCAATTGTTCATAACTCAGGAATGGCATGGTGGATCGAGCTAAAAATTGGCACGGAAGTAGAGTATTAAATCCTCTGTAATTCACATCTTTTTAAAATTAAATATATCCATGTATACAAATTTTATCGAATTTTTAATTTTTCAAAAAAATGGCGTGAACGCTCTAACTTTCATAAAAGTTCGACGACTCAGCTATATACTTCATCATAAATAAAGACACGTTCAATGTTGTTTGGTATTGAATTTCAGCGAAATCGGTAAAGCGGTTCCGGTTTTATAGAATTTTGAATTTTTCGAAAAAAATAAATTTTGCTCTATATCACGTCGAATCTCATCAACTGAACCAAAATATTCAACAGTCAAAAAATAACATACAGCGCTGCCACGTATAAAATTTGGTGACGATCGGTAAAGTCGTTCGGATTTTACGCTGTTATGAATTTTTGAAAAAATTAAGATTTTCGCTGTAACTTATAGAAAAGTTATTAAAGTAAGTCAAAACTTTGTATCTAATCAAAATTAGATGTAACGGTGTTTGTAACGGAGTTTTTTTTTGTTCAAATTTTAAAAAAGTGCAAAGATTTGTTCAAATTAAAAAAAAGTGCAAAGATTTGTTCAAATTAAAAAAAAGTTGCAAAGTAGAACTTTGCACACTGCTTCCTCATTAATTCCCATTTTTCACGAAGCTTCCTCTATGAGGAAGCCAAAGTTAATAAATAAGCTTCTTCATAGAGGTGGCTTTGTGAAAAATGGGAATTAATGAGGAAGCAGTGTGCAAAGTTCTACTTTGCAACTTTTTTTAATCGGTTTTGAAAAAAAAAAAATGTTTGGCGACGAAAATTGTTTTTTTCTGTCAGAAATCGTAGAACCGGCCCCGGACCGAAAATCGCCAAAATCGACCCCAATTTTTTTTTCTTTTGAAAATATCGACTTGTAACCTATACCATTGTTCCCAAGTCGCATATGCTACCCCTAAAAACACTGGTTATTAACCTTTTTTAATCGGTTTTGAAAAAAAAAAAATGTTTGGCGACGAAAATTGTTTTTTTCTGTCAGAAATCGTAGAACCGGCCCCGGACCGAAAATCGCCAAAATCGACCCCAATTTTTTTTCTTTTGAAAATATCGACTTGTAACCTATACCATTGTTCTCAAGTCGCATATGCTACCCCTAAAAACACTGGTTATTAACCTTTTTTAATCGGTTTTGAAAAAAAAAAAATTTTGGCGACGAAAATTGTTTTTTTCTGTCAGAAATCGTAGAACCGGCCCCGGACCGAAAATCGCCAAAATCGACCCCAATTTTTTTTCTTTTGAAAATATCGACTTGTAACCTATACCATTGTTCTCAAGTCGCATATGCTACCCCTAAAAACACTGGTTATTAACCTTTTTTAATCGGTTTTGAAAAAAAAAAAAATTTTTTGCGACGAAAATTGTTTTTTTCTGTCAGAAATCGTAGAATCGGCCCCGGACCGAAAATCGCCAAAATCGACCCCAATTTTTTTTCTTTTGAAAATATCGACTTGTAACCTATACCATTGTTCTCAAGTCGCATATGCTACCCCTAAAAACACTGGTTATTAACCTTTTTTAATCGGTTTTGAAAAAAAAAAAATTTTGGCGACGAAAATTGTTTTTTTCTGTCAGAAATCGTAGAACCGGCCCCGGACCGAAAATCGCCAAAATCGACCCCAATTTTTTTTCTTTTGAAAATATCGACTTGTAACCTATACCGTTGTTCTCAAGTCGCATATGCTACCCCTAAAAACACTGGTTATTAACCTTTTTTAATCGGTTTTGAAAAAAAAAAAATTTTGGCGACGAAAATTTTTTTTTTCTGTCAGAAATCGTAGAACCGGCCCCGGACCGAAAATCGCCAAAATCGACCCCAATTTTTTTTCTTTTGAAAATATCGACTTGTAACCTATACCATTGTTCTCAAGTCGCATATGCTACCCCTAAAAACACTGGTTATTAACCTTTTTTAATCGGTTTTGAAAAAAAAAAAATTTTGGCGACGAAAATTGTTTTTTTCTGTCAGAAATCGTAGAACCGGCCCCGGACCGAAAATCGCCAAAATCGACCCCAATTTTTTTTCTTTTGAAAATATCGACTTGTAACCTATACCGTTGTTCTCAAGTCGCATATGCTACCCCTAAAAACACTGGTTATTAACCTTTTTTAATCGGTTTTGAAAAAAAAAAAATTTTGGCGACGAAAATTTTTTTTTTCTGTCAGAAATCGTAGAACCGGCCCCGGACCGAAAATCGCCAAAATCGACCCCAATTTTTTTTCTTTTGAAAATATCGACTTGTAACCTATACCATTGTTCTCAAGTCGCATATGCTACCCCTAAAAACACTGGTTATTAACCTTTTTTAATCGGTTTTGAAAAAAAAAAAATTTTGGCGACGAAAATTGTTTTTTTCTGTCAGAAATCGTAGAACCGGCCCCGGACCGAAAATCGCCAAAATCGACCCCAATTTTTTTTCTTTTGAAAATATCGACTTGTAACCTATACCGTTGTTCTCAAGTCGCATATGCTACCCCTAAAAACACTGGTTATTAACCTTTTTTAATCGGTTTTGAAAAAAAAAAAAATTTTGGCGACGAAAATTGTTTTTTTCTGTCAGAAATCGTAGAATCGGCCCCGGACCGAAAATCGCCAAAATCGACCCCAATTTTTTTTCTTTTGAAAATATCGACTTGTAACCTATACCGTTGTTCTCAAGTCGCATATGCTACCCCTAAAAACACTGGTTATTAACCTTTTTTAATCGGTTTTGAAAAAAAAAAAATTTTGGCGACGAAAATTTTTTTTTTCTGTCAGAAATCGTAGAATCGGCCCCGGACCGAAAATCGCCAAAATCGACCCCAATTTTTTTTCTTTTGAAAATATCGACTTGTAACCTATACCATTGTTCTCAAGTCGCATATGCTACCCCTAAAAACACTGGTTATTAACCTTTTTTAATCGGTTTTGAAAAAAAAAAAAATTTTGGCGACGAAAATTGTTTTTTTCTGTCAGAAATCGTAGAATCGGCCCCGGACCGAAAATCGCCAAAATCGACCCCAATTTTTTTTCTTTTGAAAATATCGACTTGTAACCTATACCATTGTTCTCAAGTCGCATATGCTACCCCTAAAAACACTGGTTATTAACCTTTTTTAATCGGTTTTGAAAAAAAAAAAATTTTGGCGACGAAAATTGTTTTTTTCTGTCAGAAATCGTAGAATCGGCCCCGGACCGAAAATCGCCAAAATCGACCCCAATTTTTTTTCTTTTGAAAATATCGACTTGTAACCTATACCATTGTTCTCAAGTCGCATATGCTACCTCTAAAAACACTGGTTATTAACCTTTTGCTTCCTCAAGAAGCTTTGTTTTAGTGAAAACAAATTTTTTCGAGATTTTGACGTCAACGTGTTCAGAATGTTCCAAAACGTCGAGAAAACACATTTTGAAAAAATGTCTGGATGTATGTGTGTGTGTGTGTGTGTGTGTGTGTGTGTGTGTGTGTATGCGTGCGTGCGTGCGTGCGTGCGTGCGTGCGTGCGTGTGTGTGTGTGTGTGTGTGCGGTTTGAGATATCAAGCTGAAATTTATACCACATATTGGGTGGTCACTGCCTCTTCTTTGGTGCAATTTTTAGCAAAATCTATGCAGTCGTTTGTTTTTTAGGGCACTTTTAATTTTTCAAAAATTCTCTGTACGCTCTGTCTCTTCCACATTTTTTTAGATATCGGGCTGAAATTTGGTAGAAAGTTGAACTATTACAAACTAAAGATCGCTATTGAATTTGGGAAGAATCGGTAGAACCGTTCAAACTTTATGGCATTTCCAATTTTTTGAAAAAAAAAAAAAAAGTCGATTTTACTCCTATTTTCGTAATTTCTGAGATATCGAGTTGAAATTTGGTTTACAAGTATATTATCACCAGACTAAGTTTGTGTATAAATTTGGAGTTGATCCGTGCAGAGGGCGTGATTTTATGGCATTTTGAATTTTTCGAAAGAATGTTGATCGTTCTTGAAACAAAACAAAGCTTCTTGAGGAAGCCAAAAATTAAAAATGTTGTCTACCCTACAAACTGAGCGGGGTAGACTGTGATTATAGGCGGAGAGGAAGCATTATGACAACGATCTAGTTTTTTAATCGGTTTTGAAAAAAATATTTTTTGTCGACGATTTTTCTGTCAGAAATCGTAGATCCGGCTCCGGACCGAAAATCGCCAAAATCGACCTCGGAAATGTTTATTTGAAAATATCACCTATAATAGGTTAATCAATTTTGCGCTGCTGCACTCTTATAAATCTTTAAAAGGTTACGGGTGCTGCCCCGCCTATCCTCTTATCAAATTTTTTTAATTTGACACCATACTGATTTTGTTTATCACAGACTTTCCTAGCAACCAATCACAGCTCTAATAGTTTGCTAACAATGCTTTCCGTTACTCATGAACTTTTTAAAAGAGGGATCAAATTTGACACCATACTGATTTTGTTTATCACAGACTTTCCTAGCAACCAATCACAGCTCTAATAGTTTGCTAACAATGCTTTCCGTTACTCATGAACTTTTTAAAAGAGGGACTAGGCTAATCACACGCGCAGGCGCGCGTGCCTGATAAACTTAAAAAAAAAGTCGCATATTCTACCCCCGAAAACACTGGTTATTAAACTTCTTTAATTGATTTAAAAAAATATATTTTTTTGGCGACGAAACAAATATTTTTTCTGTCAAAAATCGTAGATCCGGCTCCGGACCAGAATGATAGTATAGGTTAAAAGTCGATTTTTTTAAAAGAAAAAAGAATTGGTGTCGATTTTGGCGATTTTCGGTCCGGAGCCGGATCTACGATTTCTGACAGAAAAAAATATTTTTTTCAAAATCGATTAAAAAAGGTTAATAACTAGTGTTTTCGGGGGTAGAATATACGACTTGAGAATGATGGTATAGGTTAAAAGTCGATATTTTGAAAAGAAAAAGATTGGGGTCGATTTTCGGTCCGGAGCCGGGTCTACGATTTCTGACAGAAAAAATATTTTTTTCGTCGCCAAAAAAATATTTTTTTCAAAATCGATTAAAAAAGGATAATAACCAGTGTTTTCGGGGGTAGAATATACGACTTGAGAATGATGGTATAGGTTAAAAGTCGATATTTTAAAAAGAAAAAAATTGGGGTCGATCTTTGTAAGTTTTCCAGGCACGCGCGCTAGCGCGTGTGATTATAGCCTAGTAAAACTTTCAACGGTTACGGGTGCTGTCCCGCCTCTCCTCTTATGAAATTTTTCAAATATGACACCAAACTGATTTTGTTTATCACGGACTTTCCTGGCAACCAATCACAGCTCTAATAGTTTGCTAACAATGCTTTTCGTTACTCATGAACTTTTCAAAAAAGAGACTCTTGCACGACGGTTCAGTCGATATTGCGGGTTTTTTCTCTCAAGATAATTTAGGACACATCTATGCTACGCCTATTTTCTCACGCAGGACCATTCAGTTAATTCACTTTACTCTCTTTGGTTTTTTTCCCCCGTTTATGTTTCCAACTACATTTTGTAATTATTTAACTGCTTAAAATAAACGAATTTATGAAAATTAAAAAAAATATATTTTCTCGCGCAGAACGAACGTGCACTCGAGAATTTGGCCACGCGCTAGCGCGGCGGCCGAACGTCTCTGGTCCTTCGACGCCGACACCATCGAGGGAATGCAACGACGTCTTGAAGAGCACACTTGTCGCATGAACCGACGAGGCATCCCCGCTCAACCACCGAACGGCTCCGGGTTCTGCGTTCTCTAGCGTCGAGGAGACTCATTTCATATCCGCAGTCGACGTTTTACCGGTTATCAATAAAGTTATCCATATGGATCGAGAATACACCGAGTATCAATGTACCGACCGAGCCTCAGTCGGTCGCCCCCGTCTATTCCCAGCAAATCCCTGCAAATCCCTCCGGCGATCGATTCCCACTCTGACGAGCACCGAAATAATCCCAATTTTTTTCATCGTTACTCTGACTCAAATACCATTTGAAACTTCAAACGACCCACTTACGCTTTTTTCCACAATTTTCCCGATGCTCTCCGAGGGTGATTTTTCATTGACAAATCTCGCCAGTTGCCACCGAAGTTGGCATTAGATACGAACAGACAAAGTTACGCGATTTCTCCATTTCTTTAAAAATCCCATCAGCGAATTCAAATTTTTCATCCGCATATGAATTTTTGCTTCAAATCTGAATGAATCTCGAGGAGGCCGTCGAGGAAGCTGAACAGACTTCGTCCATGTACGGCGCCGCTCGGCGAGAATCGTGGCTTCATTGATTGCGGCGAGGTTGTACGCGCAGCCGGGACGTCGGCCGAGTCGGCGCGGCTCGGCGTGGGCGTACGAGTGGCGGAGAGAGTCGGCGCCCGCTCCTCGAGGGTCCGCCGAGGGTCCGCCGAAGTCGAGAAGTCTCGAACGACGACGACGAACGCGGCGACGGGGAAGATAAAAATCTGAGCCTGTAATCCGCGGCCGGAGGATCGCGAGGGGCGCCGCGTGTCTGTGTGCGTCTCGCACGCGTCTCCCCCCGATTCACCGCGTGTGCTCGTCTCTCGCGCCACGTTGCGAGCAAGAAAAAAAAGGAACGCAGCAGCCCGACTCCCTCGGTTCCTATCGATTTTCGAGAATTCGACGCTACTACTGCGCGTAGACTTCCGCTCTCTCTCTCTCTCTCCCTCTTGCCCCCCTCGCGTCGTCGACACCCCCTAAACGTATATCGAACGCGACCGCGGATTTTCCTCCACCCCTCGTTTCGTCACACGCCTCTTTTCACCCGACCCTAACTCCCCGCTCTTCCTGCTCCTCGTGTCCCCCTCCCCATCTCGCGTACATCGATTATCGATTATTCCATCCATTTCCAGTAATCCTCGCATCGCACCTGGCATGAATATTATACGCATTGTGTATGTACTGCGGCTAAGGTGGAGTGCACGTTGCACCGTGGCTTGGGCGAAGAGGCAAATTCGCGGCGTTGGCATCAAAGATCCGTCGTAAACCCGTCTCAACCTCGGCTCCACAGGCGACCGAGACGTTGAGAACGAGCGATGGATGCCGCGTAAGCTGGATGTGAAGCGGCAGCGGATCGGGAGGTCCCGTCGGGTCGCACAGCGGTTTCGTTCTCGGCTCGCGCACTCGGCTCGATTTCCGCGCTGCATGCGAGGACCGTTGACTCCTCTGTGCTTTTCATCTGTTTTTTCCATCGTGGTCCTCGGTAATTCGGTGGTCATCGCGAACAATCCGGGACTTCGGATCTTTCCACGGGTACGACGGACACCTGAAAGTCATAATTGACGATTAGTCGATTGGGAAAATCGCCTCTGGAATGTCGTGTGGGTTAACGAGCGAAATAATAAAAATCATAATAATAATGAGACGAAATAACGAAACTGAGAGGCAATTCGCGCTCGGAGTTGCCTCTCGTTGCTTTTTATTCCCGCTTTTTCCGTTACCCCGGCAAATTGTTCGATATTAATTATCCCCATAATTGACCTAGTCCACTGGGTCGCGCAACGTCCGACGCCTCCCCGCGCCCGAAACGCGGCAACAAAGAGCCGCGAACAACGGGAATTCATTTCGCGGGGCTGCAAAAATATAACGCGTACACGAATAACGGGATATCGTCTCAATTATACGTGTTTCGCAATGTATTCTCGTTTGCTCGCTTTCCACATCCCCGCGGCAAAGCGTTCGCACATTTTACGCCGCCAACGAGACGAGTTGTTTGCGAGGTAAAAAAAATGTATATAGATTCCGAAGCAAAAAAATAAATGGAACGCGTCAAAGTGACGGGAGTAACAGAAGCTTCGCGACTCTGATTCTACGGTGTGCGATGAAAATAAAAAAAGAAGAAGAAGACGAGGAGGCGAAAATAAAAGAATAAGAAGAGGAGGAGGTCTCCGCGGGCTGCGGAGTGCAGGTCGCGTCGAATCGAGCGCCGAGCCGCTTTACACACGACTCTGCTCGTCGACGTCGTCGACGACGACGACGTAGTGGAGGCCGACGTATTTCGCGTCGACGCGAGCGCGGGGGCGACCGGCATTTGTGCCGTCGGCGCAACGGGTAGGGGCGCCCCCTTCCCCTCCCCCTCCCTCCTCCAGCCACCCACTACCGTTATAGTACTAGCCAACGTACTCGATGGAACGAGCGTAGTAGCCGCGCAACAGTATTGGTGGGATCCACATGTAGCGTCGCCAGATCGGTGGATGTACCGGGAACGGCGGAACTCACGGAATTCCCTCGTCCGCAAACCTCTATATGCCATGGCTGTATATACATATATACATGTATATACGCGGCTACATTCGGTATAAACCATTTTCCCTCGGGCCCTTCACGGGAGTCCGCCTCGTTTCTTCGAATTCACGCGAATTTCCCGGAGTTTCGGACGTAGTCCCGCGGTCGCTCGCATCTGGAAACAATCGGATGGCATTAATTTTGCATAAATCACGTACGTCGCGTTCTTGGTACTACAAATTTGGCCGCGTGAAAAATTGTATCTCGCTATGCCGTATTAATATTGATACGGTATTTTTTACAAAAATATTTAACTTTTTTCTATAAAAAAGTATTTTTTCACCCTTCGTGTACATATAGTATTGCGAATTGCAGAATTGCGAAATTTAACACCAGTGTGACCACGAAGGATTAATAAAAAGATAAAAATATGAGATATAAAAATGTAAAATTTCGCTCAGGCGCGCTAGAAAATTCGTTAGTATTACATATGACGAGAACCCTTGACAGCGACCAAGGGTGCATCGAATGATAATCATGAATCTCATCTCTCGCTGTCTGCGCATCCGTCCTGTACATCTCGTTCCCACAAATGTTCCCCGTCGATCGGCGCGGATGTCCCAATGCGGCCAACGTCTGGGCGGCCTCGGTCAACGCAGTCACCTGCTCTCGCGCTCGTACCTCGTGTGCGTCGGACGCTTTTCGGAAACTCGGTAAACCGTTCGGTAAATATAGAGCCGCGCACACACAGTGGCCGTCGTCGCTCATGCGCGACGATACGACCTCATGGCGGACGGTCGTGTATGCACGACGGGTGGGGGGAACGGACACACTAATGGTGGATGAACCCCCCGAGTGTGAACCGCACGAAACGACGTTTACCAACGGGCACACCGACGAGTCGCGCGGCTACTTACCCGACTTCCATCTCCCGCAGCCTCGTGTGCGGCGCGGAGAGCTTTGGCCCCCCGAAGCAACAGCAGCGGCGAATTAGTGTTTGAGAAAAAGAGCCCTCGAGCCAATTGACGCGCCGGTCTCGCTGGCGAGCGAGAGAAAGAGAGACAGAAAGATAGATAGATAGCTAGGCGCTTTTACTCGTGTACATCACGTACTTATTGCCGTATATTCACGCTACACAAACTACACGGTTACGCGAACGAGCCACGCGTGTGCGTGGCGCGTCGAGCGGCGGCGGCGGAAGCGCCGGGCGTCGCGGGGGGTGGTTGGCGGATGGGGAATCGCCGCTCGCGGGGTGCGCGGCGGGAGGGGGAAATGCGCGCGACGCGAGTCTCTCTCGCGCGCCTGCGCGGGAGAGACGCGAGCAAGCGGCGGCGGCGCGAGAGCGGCGGAACTGGGGTGACGTCGCGGCGGCGCGAGAGATGGAAGATCGCGCGGGAGTTGGCGGTGGGAGGAAGAAGGACAAGAGGCGCGCGCGGGAGGAGGATGGTCAGAGGGGAGGGGGGAGGGGGGGGGAGCGAGGAGCGGCGGTGGATGCCGGGAGCAGTCAGTGCTCGCGGATCCGTCGCGGCGTCGATCGACCCTCTTCCACCTACGAATAAAATTCTCCCGTGCACGGAGAAATTTCGCCAGGCCGCCCCCGCGGGCATTCACGGCCCTCGCCCCACCTCGGCCTCTGCAGGACAAGAGACACACGGACTGGCTGTATCTCGCGCGAGGCGATAAATTATTTTGAATAAAAAAGAAATAAAAAACGAAAGAACACAAACAAACAAACAAAACCACCGCCAACAACAACAACACAACACCAACGTAGCTGTATACTTATACATATACATGTGCTAGGGTCGTGCGTGCGTGCGTGCGTGTGCTGTGTGTGTTATTTACCGACCGGGGTAACGACGAGCGGGGTAGAGGAAAAAGCCGTTGGAGGCGAGAGAGAGGAAAGGAGAAGCTCGCTCGCGACACGGGCGGCCAGGACCGGGGCGCGCGCGTGGTTGGCAGACCCGAACCTTTTCGGTGTCTCCGCTTCGCGCTCTCTCTCTCTCTCTCGGTCTCTCCGCACACGGAAATAGCGCGTCGGGAGAGGATGAGATCGATCGGAAAAGTCGGACGATAAGCGCGTCCCCGCTCGGCGTGTGGGGCGCCCCTTTGTTTGGCCCCCCCGTTCCTCAGTTTCTTTCGCGACACGCACGGCGGGAGTGAATTTTCTCGCGGGGCATAATAATAATAATAATAACACACGAGACGCGTGAGCCGAGCGGTGCGACGTGCGCCGTGCGGGCCCGAGGCGGACACACCGGAAGTGAATGAAAGTGGGGCGGTGGTCCCGGGGGCGAGAGAAGGACGGTCGAGGGACGCGAAGGAGCGTAGCGGCGACGGCGTCGAGGCGACTCGGCGGAAGGCGACGCGGGCGGTGAGAGAGAGAGAGAGAGAGAGAGAGAGAGAGAGAGAGAGAGAGAGAGAGAGAGAGAGAGACGCGAGACGTCGCGAGCCGAGAGGAGAAAGACGCGGAGGGGTGGGGAGTGCGCGCGGGCTACGTGCGACGGGAGAGAGAGGCGCCCCGCGCCGAGGAACCTCGCTCGGGCGATCTCCCATGGTTTTTCCAGCGAAAGAGGGTCAAAGATCGATCGTCCTGGACGAGGACGGAACGCCGCCACCGGTGACACACTCGGACGGGGAGCGCGACTCGCGGCGGGCCAACGAGGGCCGATTAACAACCTCCGCGCTGCCTCGACCTTCGGCGCGCGCGGCTTCCACGGCCGGCGGAGAGAATAGCTGCGAGACCGGAGGCGCGTGATCCTCGCTCCTGGGCCGCGGAGGAGGACTCGGTTGACGACGACGACGACGACTCCGGCGACGACGTTGAGAAACGAGAGGAAAATCGATCGTGCGACGCGGGGGGCAGAGGAGACCTGCGGGAGAGCGGAAAGTGATTTGTGAATAAAAGAAAACGTGGGCGATCGTTGTTGTTGTTGTTATATATATTTTTCTCCTCGTCTTTTCTTCCTCTTTCGAACGGTGAGATGCGCCGTTAGACGACTTCGAGTGATACGCGTCGTCGTCTCGTCTCGACCTCGGTCGGATGAATCGATCGAGCATCCGGCGGCGGCAGCAGCAGCAGCAGCAGCAGCAGCGCGAGCAGCAGCAACAACTAGTGCAACGACGATACCGTCCGCTGTGTGCTTCACTCGGCATCGGGGGCTGCGCTGCTCTCCACACACACCTCGGGCTTCCTACGGGAGCGATGTGCACGCGGGCCTCGCGAGCCGCCCGCCTTTCCCCCCGCGTCCCGCGGATCGCAGCCCGACGCGGACGACCGGGAGATAAGCGACGGAATTGAGACTGCCTCGCGGCCCTGGACAACGAGACGGAGAGGGAAAAACGTGTCGCTCGTTTCGTACCCCGCGGGGTTTGCTGGCGCTGAGGGCAGAGTGAGAGAAGCAGGGAAATCGAGAGCGTTATTTGTTTCTGCGCTCTGGGACCGTGTCCCCTCGTAGCCGGAGATACAGTATGGTTGATACGGTTGTATCGATACGATGGTGCGTGTTGTAGGTGTCTGACGGCGATTAATTGCAATTTTCACGCGCCGGTGTTCTCAGAAAGGAGAGAAAAAGAGAGAAAAAGAGAGAGACGAGAGCTCTCGTTGCGCGACACACACAGAGGCGGTAAGGTGTACTATCGACCGTAGAGTCAATGCCCCGGGGAGAGGAGACGAGGAAAAGGCTCGTTGGGCTCGGGCGATATACCGAGACGCGGCGGTGCGACGAGGCGACGCGGGGGGGAATCGATGAGCGGCGTGACACGAAGGTTAGCCGTGTGAATTCCGCGTGAACCAGTTGCCGAGGATATAGCCTCACGGCGCGCTCGGTGGGTGTTCGACGTCACGTGTCGCGATCGATATCCTCGTGGTGGGCCGCAGCCGGCAGGCCGGAAGGAGCGCAAAAGGTCAAGGAATAAAGTCGGAAATAGAGAAACGTCGGGGAGCGAAAGTCGAGAGGGAGGAGGGAGAAGAGATAATATTCTAAAATTATCCATCGGGCCGACGGACAGAGTGGTCGGGGGTGCCTCGAGGGAGTCGCGGAGCGATGAGCCACGACGCCTCGGGTTAGGACGCGCTGCGGAGAGACCCTCGAGGAAGAGCGCGCGTCGAGTGCGCCCGGCGCGTCCGCTAATGAGCGAGGCCGAGAGGAGCGTCGCGGTCGCCGATGCCGCTGCCACTGGCGTCGTCGTCCTCGGGCCCGCCGAGTCGTAACGCTCAGACGAGCCGGCGTGCGGCACGATAAGAGAGAGAGAGAGACAGACAGACAGGACGGATGCTGAGGAAAGACGCTGAGAAGCTTCAGAAGGAGAAGGAAGTCAGCTTGTCGTCCGTCGGAGGAAGAGCCCGAAGTTGAAGCCCCTGGGTGGAAAACGTGTGCGGCGTGCGTGGATGACACAAAAATTGGGTTCAGGCAGTGCGGATGTGCCGTGAGCCAGGCGACACGGGGGAAACAACAAACCGGTGGCCAGAGGAATTGGCCGGTCTAACGGGGTCAGTGGATGATAATAATAATAATAGTACGAGGGAGACGTGGAGAGGAGGAAGAGTGAAGGGCATCATCATCACCAGGTAAAGCCGGTGTAAAGAGGCTTCCGAGGGAAGGAAGCGAGCAAGTAACAAGTGAGAGAAAAGCAGGAGGAGGAGGAGGAGAAGGAGGAGAAGGGGAGGAGAGGATTTTGTGATCCAAGTAAAAAAAAGGCCCAAGCACGGACCTCTACGGGGACCGGGGCTACAGTAGCCGGGGTGGCGGGGAGATGTCGAGGGACCCGTACTCCTCGGGTAGCGGGGTCGTCGGTCCCGGCGGCGGTACCCGTTCGCCCCGCAGCGGTCGGCGGGTCGGCGAGCTGCCGACCGTCGATCGCAGTCCCTCCCGGAGCTACGCGAGCGGCCGCGGGAGTCCCCTCGGTGGCCGTAAGCGCGGCACCCGGAGCGGCAACAACTCGCCCGAGCACCTCAGCTACGGGAGTTACCATCATCATCAGTTGAACAGCCCGTTCTACTCGCGCGAGGAGGACATCGGTAGCCCGGTGATGCTCGAGGAGCGGGGCCGCAGCATGTCGACCGGGGGCGGCGGCGGCGGTCATCATCGGTCGCGGAGCGCCTCGAGGCCCGCGATGTCGAGCTCGGCCGGCATGTCCGCGCGCTACACAAGCCTCGACCGCGCGTCCGCGGGTATCCTCGATCACGATCGGGAGTTCGTGCCGATCAGGGAGCCCCGCGAGCGCAGCCGGGATCGCGGCGGTGGCGGCGGCGGGCTCTACCTCGACGACGACCTCTACGGCTCGCGATCGGCCCGACAGAGTCCGAATCCCCACATGATACGCGACGGCGGCGTCTACATCGGCGAGCTGCAGCATCAGAACAACGATCTGCAGCGCGAGCTCGGGAATCTGAAGAAGGAGCTCGAGCTGACGAATCAGAAGCTCGGGAGCTCGATGCACAGCATCAAGACCTTCTGGAGCCCGGAGCTGAAGAAGGAGCGGGCGCTCAGGAAGGAGGAGAGCACCAAGTACAGCCTCATCAACGAGCAGCTCAAGCTGCTCAACTCGGAGAATCAGGTGAGTGTTACGAGCGGGATTTTTCATGATGTTACTTAATGTGAGCTTTGTGTTAGATTGTAGAGGGAGAGAGAGAGAGATCCTACCGATTCGTCATGCCGGAATAACGCGCGAACCACTGGATGGAAGTCATTGTGTAGGTCACGTGTAGGATTCGAAAAGTACGCTTTTCAATGGACGGTTCAACTTTTGCAGGCGGAATGCTGAGATTAGCACTCAACGACGAAATGACGTTGAAGTTTGCATCGTAGTAATGCAACAAAATTAAAAGCAAAATATCAATTTCATAAGAGTAAATAATTCCCCCCTTTTAGGGGATGAAATAATTTTCATTTGCCATGCTTTTAATCGTTATAATAACTTTTTATAGCTAGTATAAACATTTGGGTTCATTCATATTTTGTTGTTTTTCATTTCATTGCATTGCAACGATGCAATCTTCAACGCCCATACAACGAATGCTTTTTCGGACATCGTACGCCTAAAAATGGAAACCCAGATAGTGGAATTTAGTGTACTGAATACTCACAAATGGACTCTTTCGGTGTTGTCAGGGCCCACTGTCGTCTGCGGAGCGCTTCCTCCGGGAACGAACGCGAAGAGTTCTCGTCTCATGATTTACAGAAGCTTTCAGGTCGTGCGGCGTCTTCCACGACGGAAGACGCAGTGTCCCACATTGGGATGAGCGCCGGATCAATCTGACCTACTGCGTCTCCCGCGGGCGCGCGGAGCAACGAGGGACGCGCATCGAGAGACGGTCGACGCACTGACGGGCTCGGCGACGGAGCAATCGTCGATCGTTTAAAACCGACGCTCGTGTCGGGGAATGTGGAGAGTCGTCTGCAGCAGCCGAGAGCCAGAGCTGAATAATGCGAGGCGACGGCTGCGAGGGGAGACACGAATTGACGGGGCCCTCGACGAACGCCGAGGGAAGAGCGAGGAGTGCGAGGGGAGAAGATGTCAACGGAGGCAGTCATGACCCACGTACGGAGCGTATCAACGGCGGCTGTGTGTGGGCAGGAGCGAAGCGCGCTGTCTGTGTGTCTGGGACTCTCGGACGAGATGAGTCATTGCCCCGGCGGGTGGAAACGAGGAGGAAGAAAGAAGCAGCCACCGGAGAAGCCACGAATCTCTCTCGCTGTATGACCGCTGATTCGTTGGCTCGATGCCCTGGAGCCGGAGGGAACGGGAGATACTCGTGCATCACCCGGTGCGCCGGTTCCTCGTCGGCGCGGACACCGCGAACGTTTCGACGAGGAAAACGCGGTCGGAAAGGCGATCGGGAGGTTTTAGGGCGCGAGCGGCGGGGCCACCGCGGGAATCTGTCGCCGCGCTCTCTTTCTCTCTCGCATCGACCGCGCATGCTGCCTGCCGTGCGGCACACAGAGTGTCGCGCGCGCGGGGGCCCGGCTAGCGTAAGGCACGCGCGCGAGCGACAAACTAGGTCGTGGAAAAAGCTTTATTCGCGTCTCTCGCTCGCGCGACTCGCGGTGAAAATGTGAAAAATTCACCGGTTCGTTTGTCGCGGAGATACGCGAACTCGCGGGCAATTGTCGGTCAGTGGGCTCACGGCGCGGCGTCGCGGGTTTAAGATTAAACGAATCTGGCTCTCGCGGCGGCTGTGGCGATGTTTCTGGGTCACACGTTTCGTTCGACGCGACGCGAAATTTTTCTCGTCGCGTCCTCAAACGATATTGATCTCGGGAATGATCTTAGTGCCTTCGGCTCCACTGATGGCTTTTCTTGGATGCTGAATACATTTATACAGTTGTCGCCGATACAAACGTAAAATTGTATCGGCGACTGACTTTGAAGTGGAAGCCAATTTTCTTTCATTTTTACTTTTTCATTTTTCTAAGCATATATGGAACTGAACTGTTCAGTCGGAGTTCCTTGAATTCCAAAGTTTATCCACTTTTCGGTACACAGAACCGTCGTACAATAGCTCCGCATTCGCTCAACTATTTTCTCGCCGTCCCGGAATAGCCCTGCTTTCCTGCTTTTCCATCGGACGACGGTGAATAGCGGGATATTTCCGGGTTACAACGCGCGACGACCGAAATATCTCGCGTCCTCTCTCGGCTTTTGTAGCACTCGGTGAATTCGCGTATTCGCCGATAAGAGATAACCGCGTGGCGCTTCTGGGATCGAAGATAATTGAATTGCGCGCTGTGCGCGGAGTTAACGGCGCTGGATACGCGGCCACTGGTCGCGGAATCTCGCTGACTCGGGCTCGCGACCCCGGCGCATCGGTGTCTCTTTTCGCGAGGAACGGGACAAGTGTGTCGAGGCGGATTAGTCCGGAAAATAGACCACGACGAGTCCGGTCCGCGCAAATCCGGAAATAAAAGTTTCATCCGGTGTCGATCGGCTCGGCCGGATCGATTGATTTCCTTTAAAAATGCAAGGCCGCTCGGCCCCGCGCGGAATAAAGGATTCGACGGCGGAGCCGAGAGCTCGGTATTACCTCGCTGGGCCTCGCGTTATCGACATCTAATACACGTGGAATTAAGGTCGTTCCCGCTGGTTTCGCACCCACGGAAAACGTTGCTCGAAATTCCAGCTGCCGGTTTAACGAACACTCGAGGATTTCCGACGGTCGAGAGAGAACTTGCGCATAATTATTTCGCGGTAAACGCAAATGTAAAAAAAAGCTTGCAATTTTTCTTCTTTTTTCCTCCACGCTCACTGACCCCAGTTGTGGGTTAAGGAAAATTACGGAACAAAAATTACGTTGGTGAAACGAGACGCGGGTGTTAATTCCACATTCGTAAACCGAAAGTCATTACCGAGAGTGAGAGACGGAGAGGGCTGCGGATTTAAGAAAAAATGGTCGAATTAGATGAAACAAGACGGAAAAACCTCACCACTGACTGCATGTGTCTCTCTTCTCAAAGGCCTGTCTATCCGGCATAGCACGTGAGCCGCAGGGTTTAACTATAGCTCCACTCGCGAGTGCAGCATGCATGAGTATTTCAGCAACAGTAACATGCCTCGCGAGTGCACGAGCTGGCGAAGACGACCGAGAGAGGATTGCGGACTCTGTCTGTCGCTCGCGACGCTCTATGCCAGCGGCGTCGTTATATTTAGGCCGCCGATCGATATACATATTCTACCGGGAGCCGCCGTATACAACGACACTTTGTGTTCGACGCATGGAGCAGCGACACAAAGCGAGCTTGACAGTCGTCCGTCGATTAGACGCGGAGGGAGAGAGAGAGTTGGCCCGCGTCGTCGGGTTATCGAGTCGCGGCGACGATTTTTTTTTTGTTTGCACAATTGTGAATCCTTCTTTGTCGCAACAAAGCAACAATATAGCTACCCAAATTGTCCTCTTTGGGATACGAAATATTTTGCGAAAATTACGATGATACAAATTCATGAAAAAAGACTGATGAAAAAATTGGAAATAATTCTATTCATATAGGATCGCTGGGGAGGATTTTTTTGTCACTGCACCCGTCGGTTGGGTCAACCGGTTGCTTTGGAACCAGAAATATGGGGTTTTCACTCTGCTTTTTCAATCACATTTCCTATGGATTAATAGTTTGGATTTTTTTAAAGTTAACTCTTTAAAAGATCCGTGTCGCTGATTCCAACTTTGTCATCGCTTTCTATACATTATTCTGTAACTTGGGATTAAGAACCATAAGAAACAAGCAATCCAGTGCCCCTTCAGGGCAAAAGATATCTCAAAAACACTTAAAAAAATTCGTGAAAAATGATTTAAATGTTTCTTCCCCTCCTAATGTTGCATCCTACACACTCGGGACATTGAACTTTCATCGTGGCATCTGCAAAAAAAATCCCGCAAAATGCGTCGTCTCGCTGTCGCGAAAGACATCTTAAAAACATCTTAAAACAATCCGTCCCTCCCAAACCGACGGCAGACACTTCGTTCCGGATAGTCGAGATGCGAACGGTTGCAGGGTCTCCCCTTTTAACCGTCACTTAAGACAACCACACTCGACCGGACTCAACACGCTGTCTCCAATTATTCAGCCAGCCAAGTCGTCGCGAATTTTTCCGCGGACAAGTTTGGATTGATCCTCCACCCCCGAGTTTGTTCACCGGCTCTCGGGGTCCCCCGCTGTCTCGACGGCAATGCATCCAAACTTTCGCAGTCATTCTGGCAGCGCACCAAGAAAGCAGCCGGTTGAATGAGCCAGCGAGCATAGGACGACGAACCCCCCGCCGCTGTGATATTGAAACGAGAGACTTTGTCCCTCCTCCCCCCTCCGACTCCTCCCTTCCGTTCATTTCGGTTGCCCCGGCTCTTTCTCGTCCACTTGTCGACAGTCGAGTCCCGTGTACACACGAATGCCTGCACAGGATTCGTCTCTTTGGTACCTGTAGTCATAAATCAAGCATGCATCGTATGACTGTACATCGGGAATTCACGTAATAATAAATCAAGCATATCGTATGTCTCATTCGACGGCTCGAATTAACGCTCGAATTTTCGGAAAATAACCAAAATCGACCTCACAAAAATTGGAAAAATTGGAAACTCTCTCAGAAGTGATATCGAAAAAAATATTTTCCATTATTTAGCGTCAGAGCTCATTTCGTCCAATATAGGCATTGGTAGATACGAGAATCGATTCCGTCTGTCTCCTCGCCTCTGTAGTCGTCCACGTTCGTAAGGTCAGAGGCCAGGAAGCAATATGACCAATGCCTACTGCCACACAAACGCTCCGAGTGCGACGTGCTGGTGTAAAAATGCATTTGTATATGTCGCACACTTGTGTGAACTCACTTTAGAGACGACACGTGGTGAACTTAATGAGGAAACAGCTTGTGACGATGCGTCACACCGCAGCGAACTGCTCGCTGTGTGGCCTTCACCAAGACGATCCTCCCACTCTTCCCATATTTCGTCCTCGACTCATGACTCCGCTGTGGCTCGTACTTTTTTATCTCTGCTGTTCTATCGGAAAATGCATAACACGATAAACAACAGAGTTACTTCATTAAACTGTAGCCTGATAAAAAAAAGAGCGAAGTCGGAGTATAGAATATCGACAAAAATTTAATCTCCCACTAAGCCTATATTCATTTTAATATCGCAATATAAAAAATACTTTCTCCGCGTTTATTCTTCCATTCTTGTCGCCAAAGTGACGCATCTCTATGGGAGGCTACAGCGAAATGGGATTTTTTTTTCTAAACCACTTTTCTCAATGTGTCGGGCACCATTTGGGATGTCCCGACGTGCAAAACGTCTCGGGTTTTGTTTTCCACGAGGACAAAGCTTCCTCCGAGAGGAAACAAGAGGCGCGGAGACGAAGTGGAAAAGCGGGTGAGCGTGGATACAGTCGTTACGGAGGGTCGAAGAGCCGCTATATACGTGTAGGGCTTGATGGCCAAAGGGAGAGCAACGTTATCGAGCGCCGCTGGGCAATTCTCTCTCTGTCTCGTGTTACAAACGTGTCTGCCCTGGCAATCAGCGGTGGTTCGAGCGCGAGCCGACGGACGTATTGGCAATTCGTGGGAAACGTTGAGGAGATGCAACCCAGCAGTAAAGCTTTAACATCGCCCCGTTCAATCCCCGTCCGCTCTCTATTATGCCCTGCCACCCCAGATCACGCGCGACAATCAAAACGAATATCATTGGAGCCCCCCGTCAATTCGACACCTGGCCGGGCGTTTACGAGTATCACAAACTCTCGAGGGCGTCGATTTCGACGACTCGGAAAATAATAAATAAAACCGAGGTGTCACTCGAGGAGTCACTAAAAACGTGGACAACCGGATGCTGCGAACCGACGAGCCCGTTAAATGTGACTCCGGGCGTGAACGATTATTTCGGATATTGATTTCGACGCGTGAATACCGCGAACAAAGCTGCGAGTCGTTTTGCAAATGCAGTTTCGTCCCTCGAAGCACCGAAGGCGAGCGCGGGTCGATTGCGTTCCAGGTGAAAATAACACGAGGCAGACCAGAGGCTCTTGCGTCACGTGTGACCGCCTCTAATCGCAGAGAATGGTCGCATAAATTATTCGCGCGAGCGAGAGCGACGCCCCGATTACCATAGTCCTCCGGGCGCGCTCTTTTACTTTTTATATCCCGCCAGGCGCCACTTGAAACGGAGACGAGATCCTTCCTTTTAGAGTACCGAGAGCCAAAGACTCCCCTGGCCTTTCGTCTCGTCCTCTTATTACTCCCTTTCCTGCTTGTCTTCCTCTTCTTCGTCCTTCCTTCTCCTCTTCTTCTTCTTCATTTTCATTTTCTTCCTGGCGCCAAACCAATCACTAACTTTCCGTTCTGGCTCGTCGTTCTCTCGCACATAGTTGCACATTATATGCAGATCCAGCTTAGCCGCGTCGCTTGGCAACGCCACGAGGACTCGTCCGTTAAAAATAAAGAATCGCGCAATTCTTAAATACAGTTACGATCCACCGATGAACCAACTTGCCAGATGGCGCTGTTCACTCGCCGAAAATACATCAGGGTCACTGATACGGAAAGATGTTTTTTCTCGCGCACTCGGACTCGAGATTCTCAAAGGCTCCACCCGGAAAAATATGAGAATCATATATCACTATCTGAATATATGTTTTATGCTGCCTCCAGGCGTTCTTGTTAAACATAGTCAGGATTCTACGCAAGAATCAACTTCCTGTGCCACTCGTGAACATATACGGCGAGATACATCAAACTCAGACACGAGAAAGGATTTTCATCGACGTGCTCGAAGCCCAAGATGTAAAATCCACGAGCATAAATTCCCAACTATATTAAAATACAGTTAGGATTCTATGCAAATGTCAACTTTCAATGTGTCACCCGTCAAAGTATACGGCGAGATACATCAAACTCAGACACGAGAAAGGAAAAATCCACGAGCATAAACTCCTAACTATATTAAAATACAGTTAGGATTCTATATGCAAGTGTCAACTTGCAATGTGTCACCCATCAAAATATACGGCGAGATACATCAAACTCAGACACGAGAAAGGATTTTTTCTTCGACCTGCTCGAAGCCCAAGATGTAAAATCCACGAACCGGAGAGAACAACGCAAACCTCTAATCATTTAACGTGGCATTAATTGAGGGTTTGGCGGCCGCCACGGGGAAGTGATGGTCGTTCGAGATTGCCAGCACGAACCGGAAGTCCCGCGCGGAATGTGCGCAGGTCCGGTGAAAAGATCGACAGGGCAGGAACGCCCGCCCGTCCGCGGATAACCGTGTGCGGTACGTCCGCACGTGCGTGCACCACACGCGGTTAAGGCGGAAGGCTGGAGAGCGTTGAGCCTGGTCAGATTGGACGTGGCTACCACTCGCGTGACTCGGGTATCTCGCTTCCTCCGCGAAGCTTCGCCGCTCCCACCGCCACCCCGGGTAACCCGTCTGCGTTCCTATTGACTTCCGAGCTTTCCGAACGTCTCGCCCGCTCGAGGAATCGTTGATAAAAATAAACGTGCACGGAGGCGGAGGAATTGCACGAACGATTTGGCCGCTCGTGTGCGCCGCGTCTGGGAAGCTTCCAGCGCGTTTCGACCGCTCGAACGACTCCCTGGGCATTCCTTAAGACAGGACAAACTGCGGAAACTGCTGGGGAGTAATGCGAATCAGTTGTCGGGTGATAACGCAAAAATTGGATTAACGATTGGTACGACGTGTTTCTTCCGCTCTTCGGGGAGATTCGAAAAAGAAAAAATGGAGCTAGAGACACGTTTCGCCGGTGAACGCGAGAAATAATTATTCCGGATTGAGGTGACCTCGCGAGCAGCTTCGTTGCACACCCGGTAACTGGAAATAATGGGATTACCCTGGCGCCCGGGAGAGCAATCAAAGTTACTTTGAGCACAGTGACGGGAATTAAATTACTTTGACGACAGTGAAGAGACACCCGAATGACTTTGGGGTCGAAAATTATGATTTTCTCAGCGTCGGGGAGGAATAGATAGAGAGAGAGCGGAGGAATTCATTTTTTACACTGATTAACGGGGGCTTGAGTCGCGTTTACACTGCATGAAATAATGTTCACTATTCTTGCACTCTCGTTTTACAGCCTAGGACGTTAAATCACCGACGCCGGTAAAACAGCGTGGTAATTATGATTATCTGGGACAAACAGTTTATCGTTTGCCACGGCTGATAATTGACCAATTTCAGTAATCTTTTCAACTTTTCGCAAATCTTGCGGTACGATACTTTAACCGCAGCCCTCGCGTATTTGCACACTTGTTTTTGGTGCGCACGTTCGGTGCATATTATTTTGTAAAGCGATTCGGGTCACCAAATGTTCACCTCGACTCGTTGACGTTTTGTCGATTTTTTAAATTAAATATAACATTCACTTATTCCTCAGTATTTTATATATTTACACGAGGTCTTGTGTAGTATCGGGTGTCATTTATTTATTTATTTACTTATTCATTTATTTATTTATTTATTTAAGAGATTGACGGGGCAATCACGTATTAAATACTACTTTACTTAAATTTATTATTACTATTATTTCACATTACTTAATTAATTACTTTACTTAAATTTATTATTACTATTATTTCACTTTACTTAATTAATTACTTTACTTAACTAAAGTGAATATTTTATTACATTTTTTTACTTTACTTTACTTTACGTTAAACTAATTTTTAATTTTTTCAACTACTTAAACCAATCTTTTGCAAAACGTCCTCCAAACGACTTTGGCACCGGCCGAGTGAGCCGCATTGCCCCGGGCACCGCCGCGAATTGATAGAGCTCGTCTCTCGCCTATTTCGATAAATATTCACGCCACCCGAGGTCCGCGCGTCCCAAGTTTAAATCCGCGCGGCCCGCACGACCGTCAAAGGTCACCGGCTATTACAGCGTCGCGCTTGACACCGAAATAAATACCGGGGGTCTTGAGTATCGGGCAATAATTCATCAACTCGCCAGCCGAGACCGACTTTTCCAAGCGCAGAAAGCCTCTCTCTTACTGTGTACGTCGTGCATACCCCCAACGAGCCCCGACGGTCGTTTATTTTTTCACCGAACGCATTTCACCCCCCACCCCCCGAGCTCCAGTTTCTCGCTGGTTCGCAAAACGTCTACGATGATCGTTAGAGATAAGAAACACGAAACTCAACGGCGAGTTTACTCGGAAGGCATCGCCGCGACTCGCGCGAGTCACGGACGTGCCGGGAGGAGGCGGCACGTGTGACGAACGCTCACCCGAACCGAGCCCACTTGCCAGTTGCCTACGTTTTCCAACCCTATGTGTTGGAACACAATCTCGCTTTCTCTCTCTTTGGCTCTCGCCCTTTTTTTTCTCTCTCTCTCTCTCTCTCCCCTTCTCTCCATACTACCCTCGTCGTCATCATCGTCGTAGCTCGTAAGCCTCGGGAACCTCCCGGCTCCGTCGAGGATCGATCTGGCACCCCCGGGTGCGTCGACCCCACGGAACATGGCCACGGAACCACCGGCCCGCGAGAGCCGTTCTAGCGTTCTCCGTCGTGCAACACCTACGGCAAAATTCAATCCGCCGCATTTTTTCGTTGCGTCGCCGCGTTTCGCTTTTTTTCTCCTTTCTCTCTCTCTCGCGTCTCTCCTCCCCACCACCGACTATTCTACTTTCAATTTCAATCGGTCGCCAAAGTTCAACGTTCACCCTGGGCTCCGCGGCTCGAGTGGGATAGGCTCGCGCGTCTCGATTCCTCGCTCATTCATCGAAAAAAACACAGAGACGCGCCGCAGTCACGTCTGACCACTTGCGAACCCGCACTACTCGGCCGTTTCCACTGCCGCCGCTAAATAGCCGTTCGATCGCACCCGAGTGTCAGCAACCTTCGTGCTTTTGCTTCCTCATCGAGGAAGCTTTGTTTTTGTCAATATTCTTTTTTTGGTTCGAGATTTTCGTGGGCAGGACAGTCAGAATGATTAGAAATGTCGTGAAAAGTGATTTAAAAAAATATGTATCTGTGGTCTGTAGTTGCCGCAAATTTGTGGCTATCAAGAGAAAATCATTTCTTACAAGTAAAACTATGTTAAAGGACGACTGGTATTGAATTTGGGGTGAATCGATAGATAGGTTCGATTTTTATGGGAATCCGAATTATAAAAAAAATACGTTTTGCTGTAACTGACGTAAAATATCACGAAATAAAATGACAATGTTACGGATGAAAAATAATACTCAGAGCTACTTTGACAAAGCTTCCCCCACGAGGAGGCCAGTATATATAAACATACTGCGTCGTACAGTTGGCTTTGTAAACATTCAAACAATGTAATAAGGAAACAAAAACTCCACCTTGCATCCTTTTTTTACCGTCACACGAGGGTCGATCTCCAGGCCTGGTAAATCACACCTGTTTCGCACCTGCCGCATCGAGTATCGTCCCTCGCTTTATCGCATCTCGTGCCGATTCTTCAACGAAAGGGTCGAGCGACACGACGACGGGGAAAAGGTGCGACACCGTGAGGGCTGCGTGTCCCTTCCCTTCCGACCGGGAGCGGCCGAGACGACGGCCGAGAGGAGTCCGGCGCACGTTAATGGGATCTCGTCTTAAGAAGGGCTTCGCTTAAACTTTAAACCCTATCTTCGCGTTTTCTTCGCCTCCCGGGCGACCTTCCCTCGAGAGCCATCAGCGCGAGCGACATCGAGTCGACCGGCGGCAGCAGCAGCGTTTTTATCGTTTCACGGCGGCGGGACGCATCGCCAGCGTGAAGGGATTCCCCACACGGGAGTCTTGGAAGGGACGTTTTTTTTTCTTTTAAAATGGAAGCATAGGGAAAAAACACATCAGCGATCACCGATGTTGTTTTTCTAAAAAATCGCTAATTTTGCGATTTTTTTGGATTCAAAACCTCTTGCGTTTTTTGTTTGCGATTTAACTTTGTTAAAGGACGACTGAAATTAAATTTAGATGACTATAAGTAATTTACACTTGCCAAAAATTGTCGGGGTCTCTTGGGACGATTCGCCACATCGACCGAGCGAGCGAGCGACGAGAGACGCGGGTCGCGTGGTCTCGGAACACGTAACGCAACTTCAGGCTGGCTCTGCAATTGTCGGTGCAGACTCAAGACATCAGCCGAGGAGAGCCCGGTTGACGTCGGCTCCTCGTGACGCGGCCGCTCGCGAGACACACGGAAAAGTATTCGCGGGTGGCTGCTGGTTGGTTCGAGCGGTTCGGCGGCGCGGGGGCGAATGCCGGATTGCCGCTTTCATTACGGTACTAATGACGCCACTAGCGCGCGCCCTCGTTGAACCACACCCTGGCCAGAGTCGGCGGAGTCGTGACGTCACTCGGCCTCCCTCGTCGTGACGCCGTCACCGCGCGTTCCGTCTCTCCAATCCGCAATCGGGTCAACCGGACCTGTCGCACGACTTTTGGCTGTGCTTTGGGCCGTACGGCAATGATCGTTGGCCACTGCCCAGCGATTGTGGCACACTGGAGTTCGTCATCCTGCAACCGTCGCAAATGCAACTGTTAATTCGTCGATTGGTTGTGGTCGAACAGCGATCGATCGGAATTACGGCGAAAATAGACCTGCACAAAATTCTACAAATATAGTGTACAGCATAATTATTTTAAAAAGTAAATAGTCACATGCGGAAGGCATTTGCAGTCACTTTGGGATGAAACATCCGCCCGGCTATGACCGGCAGCACGTCTAAATCACCTAGAGGAATTATTGTTTGCTAAAGTAATCCGGACAAATGAACTTTGGCAACAATAACTTTACGCCAAAAGAACTTGGACCGAAATAACTTCGCTGTTGAGGAACTTTGACAATTTCATATTGAATAATAATATTCATTTCGAAATTTGAAATGAATCTGAAACTCCATGAATAATACGAATATTCACAAATATACGAATTATTAAAAAATTCATGAGTAATACTCATGAGGTATTCGTGAATACTCGAAACATTCATAGCTTTATGAATATTCGTAATACATAAATTACGTATATTCATAAAGTAGTTGAATTATTCACATTCAGTTCGCAATTAATTTTTTGATTATCCGCACATCCCTATAAAGTATCTTCGATATCTCATCCTGCATACATTGTTACAGTCCATTATTTCTTTATTCCTTACTATCAGAACCGCATGGTCGCTATTGTGTTTCGGAGTAATCATCGGGCCCCGCAACGCTATATTTACAAGCTTCCTTTTTGTCGACGTTAAATTCTACCCGTGGCGCCGAGTAACTCAAGGCAATTACGAAGATTGGATTGGAGAACGTCGGGAGCACAACTGAATAACGAAAATTTCGCTCGGTCGGAGCGGCCGATCGCCGCTTGTTGTTAACGCTGTGCACAGGAGGCACTGGGGCAACAACAAGGGAGACTCCATGTATTCCCACTGTGCGCGCACGTACCACGCTCGTTTCTGCCGCAATGAGCAACGACAAGAGTACACTGTGTGTGTACATTCGATGATAGTCGACGATACGACGCGGTGTCGCCGTCGCCGTCGCCCCCGCGCGGCAATCACTATTGATGCTCGCGGACGCAGCTGTGGGGCCCTTATCGCTGCCCGCACGTAGCAGTGTCCAACGTGCATCGTCCTGCAACCTTCGGTATTTACTTAGCGGGCGCACCGACAGGCTCTGCATGCATAACTGCGGTCTCCGGATGGTCTGAGTCTCTCTCTCTCTCTCTCTCTCGCGCGCGCTTTGTCTATGTCAGTCTGTGTGTATTGCGAAACGAACGGTTTCTAAGGCAACGCCGTGCGCCCCTTTCAACTGATTACAGAAACAGAGCATGATGGTTCGACAACTCGAGGAGGAGCTGAGATTGCGGATGCGGGGGCCCAGCGTCGAGATACAACAGCAGATGGAGGTTTTGTACAACGAGAACGAGCACCTCACACGAGAAATCGCCATACTTCGCGACACCATAAAGGTGAGTTTATGCACACCGCGACTCGATTGTCGCCGATTTTTTTGTACATATCTACCGAGTCTTTTTACATTTGTATAGACACAAAAAAATCGATTTTGTATCTGTATGTGTCTGTAAAGGACCGAGTTGACCGCGTTGCGATTCGGTTACTCAACACAATTTGCATTGTCACTCCGAGTTTTTAGCGATACAAATACGAAACGACGAATAAATCACGAACGACGGAATTTGAGGTTGTCGAGCACACCGAGGTGGTCTTGACGAAATATTCGTCTCCCGGGGCAAAAACGCGGGTGGAGATTCGTGAAGGATCAAGCGCGGCATAATGCGGATAGTGATACGCGCGCGCCGGCGATGAATAGACGAGCGGGTTCGCAGCGGGACGAGACTGTTGGGAGAGAACGAGGGGAGAGGAAGAAAAAAAAAGCGAATGGGGGAAATTGGTACGGCGCACGAAGCGCGAGAATAGAAGCAGCGGCACCGTCGTTACGGGACCATTATAACGCTGAATAATGGGACGGAGTGCGCGGGTCGCCCCCCTCGCTCGGGGAACTCACTCTCTCGCAGTGGTAAAAGCATTTTAGGTCAGACGCAAACGCCGAGCGCGACGACTCCGACGCGCCCCCCGTGGAAAACTCCAGCGTTTGCAACCCGCGCGGCGCTGCTTTCAGGGACCTCGAATCCGCACCGCTGACGATTATGAAAACGCGCAGACGCTTTTTTCATGGCTTTTTCCCGCGCGCCGACGCGACCCAGACACAACGACGAAACACCGCGAGGTTGTGTCCCTTGAAATTGAATCACGGACGCTCGACATCCGCGGACTTGACAAAATGAACTTTTTTTTTGTAGTTCCTCATAAAAAAATCATTGGCTAAAATATCTCGGATTTTAGATATAAGTATTGTTGTCGTGTTATTCGTTTTCGGATTGGCTGTTGAATGTTCTATTTTTTGGGCACGCAACGGTGCTTTTCCCATCGGAAAGGGCTTTCAAACTTTCAGAAACCAATATTTTTTTTTTTCGCGAAAAGCGCAAGGCAACTTTCGGCTTTAAAATTCTGTGAAAAATTCCGAAATCAAGATATCGCGTTCCGACTTGCGGCATTCTCTTCATTATAGTTTTATCTTGAACAAAGGATTAAAATACAGGTTCGACGGATCGACAAAAATGTAACCTCGATTTTAGTCAAGTGACAACTGGGTAAGCGCGCAAAGCGCGCGTATAGGCTAGTTTCGTTAAAAATTCAATCAACTGCCGTGCGAAAAATGGGCCTCTTGAAAATAAAAAGAACGTGGATAACGAATATATTATCTTACACTGCTGTTTGGATTAGACTCGATACCCCGAAGTTGTTTTCCAACGTTATCAAAGAGTCGATGTGAATTCGCGTAATACCCCCATTAATGAACCAGTTTCCGAAATAATAAAAAAAAAGCTTAAAAAGAAAACTAAAAAAAAGAAACCTTTCGTCGATAAGTGCGGGGTCCGTGTTTGCCGAGGCAGACGAGACTCCCGGTCTCTCGTCCGACTCCGCGAGGAAGCAAGAGGAGCCCAAAATGTTCCTGGGTACAATCTTGGCAGCGGGAACGTGTGGTTGGGTGTTGGTGGCGGCGATGATTCTGCCGCTGCTGCCAATGCAGTAGCCCGGAAGCTTTACCTTCGTGGCGTGTTGACCTCGGCCGGTTCATCGGACTCTCCGCGAAACTTTGGCCGGCGACTCTCTTCTGGCATCGCGGCCGCTCCTTTATTTATCACATCCGAGAGTGAAGATTCTGTCCCCTTCCGTGGCCGCGCGAAACGGGCGGCGTCTGGCGAGCAATCACCGTGCCTGAAATTATTCGACATTAGCCCCGCGCTCAGTCTGCACTATCGCGCGTACATCGCAGTGGGAATGGCAGCGGACGTCGAGAGACGCGCAGGTCAACGCGCGTGACGTATCCGAAGCAACTGGTCGCCTTTGGCCAAACGCCAGATTATGCCCTCGGCCACTTTCTCTCTCTCCACCTTTTGCCGTTGCTCATTATCCCGTCTCCGGTCTATTCTCATGTCTCGAAGCGGCGCCGCCGTCGTGTCGCTTGAATCCGTCGCACGAGCACGACGCCCCGACGACTTTTCGCAACTTCGCGGAGCTCTCGCGGAGTCAAACGTTTCACGGAGGAAAAAACATGCCTCCAATTGACACTCGATTGATATTCAAAATTCGTACCAAAATCTTCGATTCAATCCCGGAATATTTTTACTGCGCTATATATATTTTTTTCTAGATATTTGTCGACTCGTTTTCCCGTGGTAATTTCGTTTCTTTTTTTTTCACGACGTTATTTTCAAACGCCGGAGTATAGGGAAAAATTACTTTGACCCCGAAGAAACCCGCCGGATGCAATCTGGAGACTCGAGTTCTCAAAATAATTTTTTCGCGCGCGATCTTGGCGAATTACGAGACGAGACTCGCCGGCCCGGCGTCTGACGTAATTGAATTTTCTCCCGCGCGTCAAAGGGACGCGTCGTGAATTCGTTACGCGCCGGGGTGCCGAGTAACGTGGACATGAGCGTCGTTTTCTGTCTTCTTACGAATTTATTTACCTCGCGAATCAAGCGAAAATCCGATGTTTCTGATTGCAGGAGCTCGAGTTGAGAATAGAGACTCAGAAGCAAACGTTGCAGGCCCGCGACGAGAGCATCAAGAAGCTCCTGGAGATGCTCCAGAACAAGGGCATGGGTAAGCGACTTTCCGCAATAGTAATCTAGAAACAAAGATACACCGTAATTAGAGTGAAACTTTTCTAAGTGTCAAATTTACAGTCTCAAGTTCGAACTCAAGAACCAACTTTTTTTTTTCACTTCCAACTGAATTTTCAACTGAAGTTGGAACCTCGGCATATTTCCCGCGTATTACTCGCTTAAGTTCGAACATATATTTGAACTTAAATTGGAATTGCAGTTGGAGGTTGGAGGTAAAAAAGAAAAAAAAAGTTGGTATTTAAATTGGAACTTGAGTTCACACTTGAAACTATAAACATGTCTAGAGGCATAATTAATTTTTATATTATCATCGAGACGCTACCGCGTCTCTTAATTCGACCCTGAGAGCAAAAAACCAGAATTAACGCACGTAACGCAATAATTTTAAGGCATTCCCCGAGACTCTCCCGAATTTTAGAGCCGCTCCCTCCACGTAGAAGACCCCTCACCCCCCAGATAATCGAAGCACTTGCGGTAAACTCCGCGTCGATAACGTCGCACACCGTTTTTTTTTGTTCTTTCTTTCACAATCTATTTTTTCTTTTTTCTCTCTCTCTCTCTCTTCATTCATCGCTGAACAACGGAATCGCGCGAGCTCCTCGAAAATTTGTAATTGTTGCAGGCAAAGAGGAGGAGAGGATCATGTTCCAGCAGATGCAATCGATGGCGCAGAAGCAGGTCCTTAAGAATTCTCTACCCGTGTGGCTATCGATTACGTAATATGCGCGCGCGATTATACATTAACCATAGTATTGTATATATATATACACACATATATATATACATACTACTATATATACCCGCTGCTATTACCTGCGCCCGCGTAAACCGATCTTCTTCACTGTTACTCTTTTTCGTTTCATTTTCGGTTCTTTTTTTTTCTTTTTTTTTTGTTTAATTGTTACGTAGCTGCTGCTTGCTATTAGTAGATTGTGCGCTGCGTTGGCTTCCATCACACCTCGGAGAGAAAAATACGAAAAATCACCGTCACTCGCACCTTTGTACCGTCTCCACATAATGTATACATCTGCGATATCGTAAAGAACATCATCGATCCATCGGTCGTGAACGAGAGATCTCACGGACACGTGACCCACCGACCGTCAAGGCCTAACCGCAACACAACACAATACATATAAAAATATATATAAATATATAGACACTGTATTTGTACGTAACGGTTCGCCGACTCGCGTCTTGTCTCCTGGGTAGGGCCGACATGTCTGTAACTCACACGCACACGTCGATTCACTTCTGAATAAAAATTCAGATCAACCTCTCGTCACGCACATTTATATCTCTCGTCTGCGCGGCGTACGCTGCGGATTCCGAGAGCCGTTTCACTCGACGACGTCGCCGATTCTCTGGTGACGGAAAAGAAAAAAAGAAAAAAAGTAATCGGGCACTTTTTCATCGATCGATCGTCCCGTGCGATTGCTCTCTCGATCCGGCGTCCGCGAGCAGCTAGTTCACTGCCATCACTTGAAAAAAAAAGTCGTTGAGGACAAACGTCGGAAGATACGTAAAACGTTTTTTTACGTATCGTCGAGCGACGTGTGAACAAACTTTCGCAACAATCAAACCCTCTCTCATCGGTTCCGAGCTAACGAGCAATCATCGTCGCGTTTACCGCGCGCGAGCGAAGACGAGAGAGAGATCGATTTTCACGACGACCGGTGCTGAAAGAACTTGAGATTTTCAGCGGCGAATTGATTGCTCGTTGACTTTGGCCTCGCACCAGACTCTTCACAAATGACGAGCGGCATTCGATTAAACGTTGATGAAAAATACCTTTTTTTCCCGACTGCGCTGAAATGGCGTGTTTTCTCCCCTGAAAAGCGGGAGGAAAATAGTCGATTTCTGACTTCGAGCAGTGCGCATGCGCAGCGGGCAGAAATAGCGGCCAAAGCTCCCTAGGGCATCTTGCCCACTTTTTTTGACCCGCTCACAGTTCTCAGCGTGACCACCGCAGCGCTCGCAACGACTAAGAGAGACGCCATTAGGCAACGGGCGGGAAACGCTTAGACGTGTATGATTGAGCGACTGGAGGTTAAGTGTCATTAAAAAAATTGTTGTGTCTTCAGTGGGGGGGCTTCGCCCCCCCAACCCCCCACCGGGGCTTCGCCCCGGACCCCACCAGGGGCTTCGCCCCTGGACCCCACCAGGGGCTTCGCCCCTGGACCCCCCCCCCGGCCGCCCTCCGCCACCGGTTCCCGCATTTCAGCTTAGTCGGAAAAAAAGTATCGTATGCTACGCGGGAGGGAGCGCCATTTTCACCTCGTGCTCGTGCTGCCCTCGCTCCGCTCGGGCAGCAAACCTCGCACTCGGTGAAAATAGCGCTCTTCCCTCCCTTGTAGCATAATGTACTATCGGTTCGATTAATTACGAATAATTATTTAACAGCGGCGGATGTTTTTGTTTCTTTTCTTTTTTTCTTTGCTAATTAAAGAATAATGATTTGCAATTGTGAAACGTAAAAAATTCTTACAGCTTGTTATCGAAAATCGTTGAAACAAGCGACCGGAAAAGTCTTCTCACGAGTTTATTCGAATACCGTTCATCCCCCTCGTCACTCTAGCGTACGCTTCATACAACCCACAGCCCACCCTCTTTCTTCGTCTATCTCGTTTCTACCGATATACCACGTAAGCCGCACCGTAGCACCGATCCCATAGCAATCACCTCGCTAGACCGACCAATGTGCATCACTGTGTCACAGCCGCTGCTTTCACCCCGTTTGCTCCCCGAAAATAGAGAAATGATCGTTGGTGTCTCCCACCCTGAGTCTTGTGACGCAAACAGACAACTAGATTCGTTCTTTTTGCCGCAAAATTTCACGCTTTTCAACGAATTACACGACAGAGTGAGTAACACAAAAAATATATATATAAAATGTTACGGTTCTCGTTGCGAATAATTATGCCAATTAACTGTGTCACATTCGCCAAACGATTGATTCCACCGTTTCTTCTTGTTTTTTTATCGACCTAACGATTGATCGATCATCCACCCAATAACTAGTCCCGCAATTGGCCTAATTAATTAACGAATCGTCAGGTCGATTATTCGTCGACGAGATAATAATCCGGCACAGACGCAATTATTTCGACACAAGCATGCGCTTTTGTGGAAACCGTGGAAAACGGCGTGCGTAGGCAAAACGAACAATTTTACTGCGTGTGTGTGTGTGCGCGCGTGTGCGAGTGTGTGTTACAATTTCTCCCAACTAGTAGACCCTCGAGTCGCGCCACTGACTTGTTTATCAGTTTCTCTCTCTCTCTCTCTCTTCCCCCAACGGTCCGCACAGGCGAGATTAATTAATATACGGCCGAATTAATTACCCGAGATAATTAATTGCCCGTATTGAGGCGCGACGATGGTCGGCGTCGCGTGTGACAAACACGCGGAATTATTAGCGAGAATTAAGTGAAGACGGAAGACGCGAGAGATTGTCCGCCCCGTGTGTGTTTCGTCACGTTCGCTCCGCGAGACTCCACGGAGCCGGAAATTAAAGCCGTTTCACATTCGCGTTCCCAGACACCGCGCTTACGGTAGTTCGCAACCGGCTCGCTGCATAGTCGCATGTATGTCTTACCCGTTGCAGCAGCAGCGGCTCTCGTGAGTCGTGGCTTCACCACTCCACCGAGATTGCACGTAGTCTGCAGCCTCTACATGCGGGTTGTGTTGTCAGCCCCACCGTGGCGAGCAATTTGTCGCGCGCGCCCCACGCGCTTATTATTCACGCTCGCCACGGACGAACGAATCCCTTCTCCGCGCCACCGGCCTGGCCGATCGAACGAGTGGCGCCCGCGACTTCGTCTTTTCTTCACTGATAACAAACGGACAAAAAAAATTATTTCCACAGTAAATTCGATACCTAATAACGTTGAAGTTTGCATCGTTGCAATGCAACGAAATTAAAAGGAAACTACTAATTCCATACAAATTTAAATAATTCACCCCCATTAGGGAGTGAAGTATTTTTTTTTTTTTCGTCGTGCTCTTAGTCGTTGCCATAACTTTTTGTAACCGGTATAATTATTTAGGTTCATTAATATTTTGTTGTTTTTAATTCCGTTGCATTGCAACGATGGGGACGCTGAAATTAACGTTGCATCTTTTATCATCTTCGATTGACAACCGAAACGAAACGTCCGGCCGCCCCCAACTCATCATACCCAAGTGGCGCGACTTCGCCTCCTCTGTTACTTTATTTTTTTATTTCTAAAAAATGTATTTGTACGCACGGCGGAATTTCGATCCTGGCGGCCGTATCGATTTTTTGAGAGGACGAATAACGTTGCCACGATAGAGGCTCCGCCGTGTCAACGGAGAAATGATACTCGTAGCTTTGTTAATCGTAACCGATAGAACATACGACTGTCTCGTCTCGTCTGTTTGCCTGTCGTAGCCTTTAGAGTCCACGTCGAGCGTCGCCTGAATCGTAATGCACAACGAGAACACCCGGTGGTGACGTTCGATGCAGCACGCTCGATTCTGGCACGTTAGACGTGCTGCACTGATCTTATGTCTACTACAAGTTTTACTGCAACTCCCTCTCGACCCTGAGACTGTGTTTGTCCGCCTCGACGTGCTGTACAGCTTTTCATCCTCTGTGTACACCGCCCCCCTCCCCCCCTCGTCCCAGACAATTACCGAGCTGGAGCCGGAGAGACTGAATGACAAAAGTCCTAAATCCATCACGTTGAATGAATATTTGTCCTCCTGCAAGCATTTCTTGTGACCCTCGTTTTTACGCAGCGTCCGAACGGTGAAAAAAAAAAAAAATGTCCAACGCAACGCAAAAATCTCACCGGAAATTTTTGCAAGCCGATCTTTGTTGGCATTTTTTTTTACTGTGTTGAATTATCTTTTTTTTTTACAAATCACGCTCATTTTAATTTACCTCTAATTTATCACCCAAGAGAGAGATACGTTTGACTCTTCGCTGCGATAAACGTTTAAAGACTATTTTTTTTTCTTTCTATTTTTCTTTCTCAAATGATCAGAAAGATTTAACGTATAATTTACCAGCGACGAACCGCCGTTATTCCGCCTCCTTTGCCCGATCGCGTCCCGACTGCATCGTGCTCCGTTCTTTTCTTTCCCTTCTTTTCTTCTCCTCGACGTGCCAAATTGTCTTGTTCATCCGAGAGAGCTGCCGAATAAATGTTCACCTCCCTCGTTGATTCTCCACATCGCGACGGACGTGATGATGCGCTGGGGAAAAACGTTGCGCCAACTGAGAACAAAAACAGAAAGATTACTGTGACAAACTAGTTAAACGTGGACCGAGATGCTGATCGAATGCGTGGAATGAGCCGCTTTAGATGTATAGGTGGTATAAAGAATTTAGCAACCCCTGTGGAGGTCATGCCCGCATCCACCCCCTGGCGCCCCTCATGTCACTCAACCCCCAAACCCCTCTCCACCCCCCCATTATACTATAATATCATTACAATGATTGTTAACGAAAAAAAAAGAAAAAAATGATTGAAAAATGAATGAATAATTGTGAAAACATGTCGTCATCTCCATGAATCATCGCCATCCAACCAACAACAACAAAAATCTCGTCTCGCCTCTAGGACAAACTCAAAAAATTATCGGCCGTCGAACCACGCCCCCGGCCCCTGCCACGTCGGAGGACCAATCAGGTACACTCAAATGACCAACGTAAAAACACAACCAATGCTCGTCACGCAACAACCACTCTCGACTGACTGATGGAGAGTCCACAACAGATTAATTTCGGAAACTCACGTCATCCATAAATCTACAATTATCTCGAATCACATCATCCCCCATTCCCAACGTTCCACATTTTTTTACAATTTTTTTATATTTTTCAAATTTTTTTTTTTCAATCTTCCTTCCTTCCACCCACTCTCGTCACGTCGAATCGTCACGTTTCATCCGCCGACGTGAATAAAACAAAATCGACTATATATATATTTAATCGACGTTGCCTTCGCTACATGAAACCAGCTATGCACCGCGCGAGTCGTTCGCTCTGTCGTTTCACCATCGCTCATTTAGCATATCTCGTGAATTTTCGCTCTGACGGGTCCACCGATTTTGGGCCGAAAAAAACATGTTTTGTTTTCTCACTTCCTTTTCTCTCGGTCACCAAAGTCGCGACGAATATTCTACGTGCGCTCGATTGTTCGGTGCAAATTATTACATATTTTTTGCAAATATTCCATCGGCAATTCGTTTGCACCCGGAACCGCGAATTTCGTCGCGCGGCCGACCAATTGAGCGCGCGAGTTTTTCGTACGATTTTTTTTTTCACCGATGGAAGAAGAACGCTTTTTTCGACCGAAACTGGTGGTTCTGCAATTGATTAATATCTCGAACTGACGTTATTCCGCTGTGGCCAAACTTTTTTCGAATAATAAATGGACAAAAAATAATTAAAAAAAAAACAACAACACGTGGAACCGTTTTTTGCACGTGGTATGTACACACGCACTCGGGAGATGGGGAAGGAGCCAAAATTCGTGCGACAAAATCGCATCTCCCACCCGGAAATTCGAAAAATGTTCGCAAAAGTGCAAACTTTATTTTTTATTTTTTTCACTTTGGTTATTCAATAGCGAATTTGAAGTTTCTCCAACGTTCGAATAACGGAGTGACGAATCGCCCGGCGTCGCGGCTGGTGCAGCAGCTGCAGCCCCGCGGGGAACAAGTCGATCCCCCCGCCCCCCGGGGACCGCGATTTGTAAAGTAGTTTGTGGAGTTGGCCTGCAAAACTAGAGCGTAAAAGTTGAAATACGCCCTGCGGTGACGAGATAACGCGACGTATCGCGCGCTGCCCGCGAAACTTCGTCTTCCCCACGACCCGATACGCCCCGCGGACAGTTTGACAATTTTCGCGACGCGCAATCGGCCGAGCGGAAATCCCGACTCCGCCGGGGCGACTCGTGGAAAAAGTTGCCGCGCACGGATCACGAAATAATCCGCGAATTTTGGCTCACGCCCCGCGCTTCTCTTCTCAAATATACGATATATAATATGACTATCTAAACGTTACGTATATTCTATATGTTATAACGATATTTGTCTATGAATTGCGTTTGAAATACGGAATGTTGAACCTCTTGCACCACCTTGTTCCGCTGATACGTACCACTTGAATGTACTATCTATATTACTCGTCACTATATATTCTCGCTCTCTATATTACTCGCTCACCTTTTTCTCATTTTACGATGCAAATTACGCAACTTTACGTGTCCGCCCCCCCCCCCCGAACCGTTTTTCTTATTCGTTGGTTTTTTTTTCAACGAGACACCGCAAGGTAAGTTTTCGATTTACCGGACGTGGATCTGTTATTGGCGAAAACAATTTCCTCGCGATTGCTACACATTCGGAGCTCGACAAAAAAAAATTGTCCGGCGTTTCTCTAAACTTTCATGCAAATTCAAATTCTCTTTCGAGAACTTTTCGCGTCTGTACAGCCATTTGCGTAAAATTCGCACCGCAGTTTGTGTTATTGCAAACTTTAAACGTGTGCAAATTTTCGCCAGGAAACTCAACAGCTTCTCGCAAGTTTTCGCTTCTCCCCTCGTAAATTATTAATCGCATCACACCGCAGAAGCGGCGCTGGAGTGAAAAAGTACTTAAGACCCGTTTTTTGACTAAATTATCGCAGGTTGTTACAATCTTCAAAACTTACCAGTCATAATACAGAACTCCGAGTTGTTCGTCATTATCGCTAAAACCTCAAAATATTAATTTCAACGCCGCACAATTATTTACAAAAAAAAAGCTCACATCGTTAATTTCACTACTCGAATAATTCCCGAATTAATCTCGTGCGCGACTGAGACATTACATTCGGCAATAATCGATTCACGGTCGATAAATCGAACGCTTATCGCGTACGTAGAGGCAGAGGTAGTGGCGATTTTTGGCTCGTGTTGTGACGCAAATTGTGAAAACGACAACTCGCCAATGGCTCTTCCTCCCCTCGCACATTCTTCAATCCATTTACTCTTTCCCGCAGACCACAACCAAACCACCACCACCAACTCCTGTTTTCACTATACATACACGATGAGTTTCCGTACGCCTATTATTGCGGCTGTTCTTTACATATAGATCGATCTACATATATATGAATATACAGAGATATATATATATATATATAAATAATATATATACACCCATATTATGTACTCACGTACAACAGGCGTATATCAGCAGAGCCGGCTGGTTGTTTCACGCCACTCGACTCTCCTGTTATATCAGTACACTTTACGTGTGCCATTGTGATCCCACTAACGTGGAGGACTATTCGTCCCGGATTTTCTTGCGCACCGTTCGACCGAATATTCCTCCACGTTTGCAGTTGCACCTGCAACTTGCGCGCCTCCCTCATTCGCTCAAACGCCGATAGCCGCGCTGCGAGGAGAACCTCGGGTCGAGCGAAATTACCAGATGAAATCTGACTCCTCGATGGGAATTTTCAGAGTCATCGGAATCAATATCTCTTTCATTTTTTTTTTTATTGAACTTTTCGCCCCAATTATCGCCGGTCCCTTTGTATAAATTCGAGCGATTTTTACCCTCGATGGACAATTTTAATAACGCCGTTTCCTTTTTTTGTGGACTTTGAAATAATTCTCCGCGGTCGTGGATCCTCGATCGTGGATGTTCCATGCGTAGCCGCGAACTAGAAGAATATCGTGTCGAGCAAAATTACCAAATGAAATCTGACTCCTCGAGGGAATTTTCAGATTGATCCGAAACAATTTCTCTTTCGTTTTTTTTTATTGAACTTTTCGCCGCAATTATCGTGGTCCCTTTGTGGAAATTCGAGCGACTGTTCGCCTCGATGGATAATTTTAATAACCCAGTTCCATTAAAAAAAAAAATGTTTTTTTTTCAATAGGACGTTACCTTTGATGGATAATTTTAATAACTCGGAGTTATATTTTTTTTCTTTGTGTGGAGTTTGAAATAATTCTCCGCGCTCGCGGATCCTCGATCGTGGAAGTTCCACGCCGAGGAATCGGCAATTTCGGGCGACTGAGTGAACCGAGGGAGGCCCAAGCGAGTGTGGGGAGATCTTGTCCATTGAGCGTCGCACCGGCATCGACAAAGCGAATTCGCGCGTTCGGCGGCGTCGCGCGCGATTTAGTAGCCGCGAGAAATCTCGAGTGAAAAGCACCGAGCGCGCACCGCGCGGGTGAGAAAAGAAAAACGCGCGAGAGCCTCAGCGGTCTCTGTGGTGTGCCGAGACGATAATCGACAACTGCGCGGACGGACGTGGAGAAGCCCGGCGAAGCGACGATGGACAATTTGTCGGCTGTGACGTCGCGGTCGGCGAAAGAACTGCGGCGACGCCCGGCGTCGATAGAACACCCAAGAGGAGTACAAAATATCTCTCTATTTAGTATATCCGATTGACCAAAGCGAGACGGACGAAAAAAAAAAAAAGTGAAACCAAAAGATAGCGAGAAAAAAAAGAAAGATACCGAAAAGTAAATAAAATAAATAAATAGCGTGCGAAGCAACGTACGATTGATGAAAAGAAAACATAGGCGCGGGAGCTGAGAAGCTAAGACGGCCGGTGCTGCTGCTGCTGTTGATACAATTTGTCGCTAGAGCGACTGTCCTAAAAAAATGATAAAATCATGAGAAAAAAAAAACAAAACAAAAAAATAGAAAATGAAAACAAAGTCGAGTGTGCTTACCGATTGAAATTGCCAATGAATGCGCGTGGATTGTGAACAGAGGCGCACGGACACGCCGATGTAGCCGGAGCAACCGCGCCGGCTGCCGGATTTTTTCTCCCTCTTTGCCGTGTCGCACAGTCGCACTCGTTCCAGCTCCGTCGTGTCGAAAAACACACGGCGACGCGCCGCACGTGCGTATTGTGGTCACTTGTCGAGAGGAGACGCGATGCGAGAGGTGCGGGAAGCTCGGCGAAACGTCGCTTTTCTTTCGTCAACCGGGACGCTGCCTCGTACACCCACAAACACCACCGCACACCGCCACCAGTGCGCCATCTCGAGGACGAGTCGTTCGCGCGGCCGGTGCTCACGGAAGTGAGAATTCGCTCTGCAACATTGAAAACAAAAAAATGGAAAAAAGCTGTAAATCTCAAACCTGGGGCGTGTTCCAAATTGAGCAGATGGCGTGTATTGCGCACGGGATCTCCAGTAACTGCAACATCAGAATGTCGCAGATTTTCCGCAATTTATGCGTTGCCTAACTGCATCAACGTTTCTCGCGGGAAAAACGTAATTAATTCTAAAAACGACGGCATTCGCGGTCGAACGAGCGAGAGAGCCGCATCGTCCGTTGCGTAACCGCAAAAATGGAAGTCTTGGAAAGCGCGTTGGCCTCCTCGTTTCCGGCGTCACCAACTTTTCTCGAGTTATTTTCGATTTTCGGTAATCGCAGTATCGGCGCACTAAGAATCGTTACACTTGCATACGTTGCGTATCCGCGACACAAAATGGAACGACTTTAAGAGACGCGTCCGCCGACTCTGCGCATGACGCGAACGTCTCTGTTCAATTCGGAACGCACCCCTGCTCTCGCTGTGCCTGCGTTGCCGATTCGCAACTGGCGCCACGCGACCCCTGGCGAGCAAACTTCAACGAAAAAAAGCGATGGCCTAACCTAAAGTCTAGTCCAGCTGAAAATCATCACGATTTTACCGATGACCCGCGGCATCCGTGTTCCAACCGGAGTCTTGCGATCTCGTCCACCAACCGCCGCGCGTCCCACGACTCGTTCTCGATTTCCGCGCGGCGCGATAATCACCACGATCTGAGAAGAGCCAAAGCAAAAGCAAAGCCCAGATCACAGTGAGAGTGCCTCACAGACCACAAAAAAACATCAACATACGATATATACATAAATATAAAAATATACAAAAATATACCATATACACCGAGTAGCCAAGACACACAAAAAAAACAACAAAAAAAGCCCCGACGACGTAATAACGGGCGGTCTGACGAGTGCGCGCGAGTAACTCTGCTATTGCTTGTTATAAGGAGCTCAAAGCGACGAACGAGACGCTGAAGAGCCTCCAGACGCAGCTGGAGCTCGCGTACGCCTCGACGGCGTCGTCGGGCGCGCCGGTCGCTGGCGGCCTCGGCGGCGGCGGCGGCGGCGGCCCCTACGCCGGTCTACTGGGCAGCAGCCTCGGCTCCTCGTGCAACACGGCGACCCATCTCGGGGGCAGCGTCGCGGTGCCGGGCGGCGTGCCCGGCAGCACCACGCTTACCGCCATACTGGAGACGAAAGACGCGCGGATACAGACGCTGGAGAAGGAGGTCGGCCTGCTGGAGGCCGAGCTGCAGCGAATCAGAGAGTGCGGCGGTCGGCTGCGCGAGCAGCTGCTCAAGGCGACCGCGGTGCCGAGCGGTGGCGCCACCGGCGGCGGCGGGCAGCAGCAGCATCACCACGCGACGCTCGGGACTGGCGTCGGCGGCGCGACGACCCCAGGAGCCGCAGGTATCGAAAGCTCGATCCGGCCGATCACGTCGATCGGCAGCCTGCAGTCGTCGGTTCTCACTAGAGGGCCAACCGTCACTACCACGGCCGTCGTGCCCTACGGGCAACAGCAGACCTCACTAACGAATCCGTTGCTTGCCGCTCCGACAGGTGCCACGACAGGCTCGTCCTGCCTCGCCGGCATATCCTCCGGCATGACGACGGGCGTCGTCAATCCTTACACCGACCGCTACACCGACCATCACCATCAGCAGCAACAGCAGCAGCAGCAGCTCCATCATCACCAGCAGCTCCAGCAGCAGCAGCAGCAGCACCACCATCATCACCATCACCACCATCAGCACCAATACCAACAGCAGCAGCTGCACCAGCAGCAGCAGCAGCATCAGCAAGCTATTCAGCAGCACCTCAAGCAAATCGAGCCGGCAGCCGCCGGGGCTCTGGCGCTTCACGCTCATACCTTCAACAAGCACGATCTCAACTTCAAACGTCAAGTAAGTTTCTTCATCAACAACGTGCGCATCGAAAAGAACGACGTCATCTGAGCGATTATTCTCCGCGGCGGCGGCGGCGGCAGGCGGCAGCCGCGCGCGAGTCGCCGATCTCTCGCTGCGCTCGGGGGATCGCAGGGCGCGCGAGGTCGATGGAGTTTTAGAGAGAAAAAGAGCGAGAGAGGAAGAGTGGGATTAAACATGGCCTGACGAGAAAAAAAATGGATACCTCCGACGATCGAGCATCGATAGCTGTGCGTTGAAGGGGGAAAATGTGTAGCGCGACCGACACTGTGTAGACACGGAAAATATATCGCAACCCCCTCCCCCCCTTTGCGCGAGAAACGAGGATTAGTTGAGGAAAACACGCTGCTGCGATGATTCGATTTCTCTGAATATCCCCCCTCCCCAACTGCCACCACGATTTCTCGCACGAGTGTCTACCTATGTTATTATTCTTCTTATTATTATTATTATCATCGTTATTACTATTATTATGATATTTACACTTGTGTAGACCGAGAGAAAAAGCTACTTGTACTGTACCACCGCCCGATGTGTCACTGTAATACCCCTAGCGATCGAAAGCTGTGTAGAGTCACCGTTTAACGGTGATGAGCGACGAAAAAAGGGCCATAGCGACGGCTCGCGCCAGTCTTCCTACCATGCCGTCTGGTCTTTTGTCCTGGTTCACAAAGAAAAAAAAAACGAATGGAAACACACAAACCCCACGTACGGACGGATGGGAGATTCGTCGTCGATCTTCCCTGCGAATATAATTCAATCTTGTTCTCCCAAACCTGTTTCTATCTTCCCGAAAGACGGGGGATACCCGCCCGGAATTCTCCCGCAGTATGTGAAAACCCTCTAGCGATGTACATATGATATTTTCGTTCGCCAACGAGAGGAAAGGAAATTTTAACCAATGAGATTTTTGGACGTCAGTATTCCGCGCACACTTAGGAGTATATTTTTCGACTCGATGTTACTGTCCGCCAATACCTGATAGCGCACGTACGGATAGTTCAACCCCGTGTTCTTTGCGATCCGTGTTTGACGATTTTTATTCTCAAACTTTCACAATCCTATCGCGACAAACGTCTCTCCAGATTTATCGTGAAATATATATATATATCGACGCACCGGCCCGATCTCGTCCACAGAGTCTGATTTTTAAGTCGCGCATTTCACACACGTAACACCGAGACGCCACGTGTGTGACGTCGTTGGTGTGTGGAGCGATCGTGTTCAATTTTACCTTTAGGTTTCTCGTTTGTAAGGAGCGGACGCGGGGACGAAGAAAAGAAAGTCTTTCGGTATTATATATACTAAAAATAACTCACTAGTTAGCCGATGATAATTGTGCGTACCTTAAAGAAGAAAAGAAACGAAAAAAAAAAAAAAAAATCGTAGGCCTTAGAAACTGTTGACCCCTTGAGATGTCTAAGAATGTTGACTGTACAGATATAATGAGAAACGAGAGTGGACTAAGATTATTTAAACGAGTAAAAAAAAAAAACGAAAAAAAACAGAGGGAAACAATGAGAAACAAGCCCAGAGGTGACTATGTCCGAGTCAATAATACATAATAATTGATAAATATGTCGTGTAGAGGTGGACCGCGCTTTACCCCACCTGACGCTCTGCGAACAGATGAGATTACTCGCCGTTTCTGCTATATACATTACTATACCATAAATCTATATATATATATGTGTGTGTATATATATGCGCATATATATAAAAAAATATATATAAATATCGCTATATTTTCCTAGCTCAAGTGCGATTTAAGTGTACGTATTCGTGAAAGGAGATCAGCTTGAGAAATTCTCGTAGCGTCGATCGACGAGGCCCCGGTGGAAAAAGCGTTGCCGAGGGAGCGTTTCGATCTCGATCCTCGAGCCGCTCGAGAGTCGAAATTGCTCTCGTCGCGTTCCTCGACTTCGCGCCGATCACGAACGGCACAACAGCGGGCTAAATTAACGAAGCGAGGACGCCAGTGATGTAAATGGGACTCGTGCGTGGATCCACGGTTCTCGAAGAGAAAAGAAACAAAAAAAAGAACAAAAAAAAGACAACAAAACCGTACGGAGAGCTTCCTTTGTTTTCGTCGAAGACCTTTCAAAAAAGCGTCGACGAGAAAAATAAAATTACTAGGAGAAAATTTTTGCTTTTCCTTTGATCAGGATGAGACAACAAAATTATAATGACGATATTTGTGTGAAAAAAATGACATTGTTGACAAATAAATTCTTGAAAATTAATGGTGAATATGTCGTTCAGCCGTGATGCATTAATCAATGAACCCTAAAAGCCTATATTTATCTCGCCAATCACCAAAGTCATTCGAATCAATCATCCACGCTGACCCGTTTGTGCCCAAAAATAATTCCCACTCCACCCTCGTGATGGAACCTTCGATTATTTGAATAAAACTTTTGTACTGTTACATTTTACGTTTTTTATAACTCGCAAGAGACACTCAGGCCTGAATAATTTTGGGCGCAAACGGGTCGACCATCTATGTCATGGCTTTTGCCTCATCCTACGTTCGCATCTAATCACAGTTACGAATAATTGGCTATAAAAGATAATCAATCGTTTACGACTCATCGCGTTGTCGACTCCTTTACATCACTGTGGCATCATTCATTCATTGGCATCCGGGACTCTTACGCGACGTACTATATAAATTAAAAAAAAACGAAATAACGAAAAAGAACGAAAATCCCAGCAGACGATTATACTAAAGTACAAAAACAGATCATGAACGACCCACGCCAGACCCTCACTCGCATTCTCTATACCACCTGCTCTCGCATTTTTTCGCAGCTCTCGCAGCCAGCTCACCGTCTCAGACGTATCACTGTTATACTGTGTCACCCACGCCTCCATCCCTAGGACAAAGAATCAAACAGTCACCCTCTCCCCTCTGTGTTATTCTTCAATCAATTTACGTTTACCCGATTCCCGGCTTCTATTATCGTAGATAGCAAAAAAAAAACGAAAAAAGAAATTAATCTCGCTCTGTTTCAACTCAGTCCCAGTTATCGACCTACGGACGAAAAGTCCAATTACCGATTTTGCAGCCGGCGCAAAAAGTTCATTTTCGAAAACGAAGCAAAAAATTCCGCCCGATAGTTCGATAATTGGGCTGTGCGTGTGTGTGTATGTTTTTTTTAATTTCCCCCAAATCCAGCGCGCACGGAGAAAAACAAAATCAGCCGCTATCGCCCGCGCGTAAATTCCACGAATTTTCACAATCAACTCCACGATCGACGCGAACGCGCGGCTGATTGTTTTCTTCTCCGTGCGACCACTCGCGACGCCTGTGTCTCGTTCCTCCGCCCTTCACACGACATTCCGTATGTCCCGCCCCGCGAGGGAACAAAAAAAAAGCAAGTCGACATAAAGGCCGCTGAGTTCCTGGAATGCTTGAACCGGCTCGACCCAATAATCGTTCGCGAGGCATGTCGCATGCGTCCCGTTTGATTCTCACGCTTATATCTGATCTTGGCCCACCCCACAGCCTATCTGTTTCTTCCCCGTGTTTATTTTCGGTTTCTCTTTCGTCCGTTACGCCTCTCTGTGAAAAAAAAAACACTCTTTCTCCTCTTTCTGTCTGTCTATCTCTCTCTTTATCTTTCTTCACACTCTGTATACGATTTAACCGTTAGAGAGGGCGAGACGACGCACTCGTCGCCCCGTGGCAACAGCGGTTTTCGCGGAAGCGCCGCGAGTCTCTCGTCTCGCCCGACGACACACAGAGCGGGGGAAAGAAAGCGTGGGTCGTTTGTTTACGCGTTCTTTCCGAAGCTTCGACCTTGAGCGTGAAAAACGAAAAACCGTGCGTTACGGACAGTCGAGTGTTGCGTGTGTGTGAGTGTTTTCGTTGTATTTTTTTTTGCTGCGTTAACCGAACGCCGAATTTTCTTCGGCGTTCACGAACGTTGTATTTTTTTTTTTTTTGCGGCGTCAGAGAACGTTGTGTTTTTATCATTTTTCTCGTGGCGTTAAAGAGCGAACCACGACTCTCTTTCCGCCGCGTCTTCGCGGCTAAAGCAGCCGCGATTATTACAATAGTTCTTTTTTCTTTTTTTTTCTACTTCGTGATAAGTTAGTTAAGTCAAAAAGGACGGACGACGGGCTCCGATTCTGAGTCCGGTGACAGAATTCGATTTGAAATAATGAGAAGGTGGATTGTTGAGACAAATGAGAAGAAAAAAAAACAGTAAGAAACGAACATAGAGCAAGGATAGCGGAGTCGGTGGCCCGTTGGGAGCGCAAAGCATATTAAATATGATGCCCGAATATTTTAGCTTTCTGAGGAGGTAAGGATATGAACACAACCCGTCGAACGAGAAGCACTCTCTCCAACTCTCCATCCATTCTCCTTCGTTAATGATCACTGCGATTTGCTTAAACGGGGCCTCCCCTCCACCTCTTCCGTAGTATCTGGATTATCGTAATTATTATACCAAAATTACTATATCATATCTAACGATTACTCGTAACTAAATATCTCATACTACTGTTAATTAATTAACTATTATATATATTGTTATTAACTTGGTCCGCATATTGATTTAATGATGTCAGCAAAGTTTTTTATGTCGATGTTTATTACTCGTAGTTGTCTCTGACATGTGAAAGCATCGCTCGTATATCATCACGCATTGCGCATTGTTTTTTTGTTCACTTTTTGACTTCTTTTAAATTCAAATTATTAACGATCAACGCGTCGCCAAATCGTTTACGATCGCTCGCGATCATCATTGCGATTTAGTCGTGCGACGAAACTGTTTTCCGTTTTTTTTTTTTCGTTGGCACTATATTTTCGCCTCGAGACTCCCCCCATCGTACGTCGTTGATTAGATAGTCAATCGCTAGAGTATTTTTATCATGGAGCATTCATATGTCGCGCGAGCGCTCGCCCATCGCTCCTGGCTCTTCATCGTAATGCAGTGTACTTTTTGTGTACTTAGTGTGTCACTGATTTACGTATGATCCATCTAAAAAAAAAAAAAATCACCATCCAGAGGCCTAAAATGTATCGCCCACACTGTGCTGATCATCTCAAATCGCCATGAACAATGTTTAGACACCTCCGAGCCTTCATCATCATGTCAAATCGAATATCATCGATCGGCTCTCGTAGATCATTCAGAAACCGTCCATCCATCGCACCTCGTCAAACCTCGTCATCTTGGATGATCTCGTCGATCGTGAAAGCGTCGTGATTTTCAGACTGGCGAATTGACAATTCTCGGACTCTCGCGAGCGAACTGCATTATTCATTTGTCGCCTATAAATCATTCAGTGTAATTATTTAATTATTTCGTGCTTTTATTAAGTCGAGTTTTATTAAGTCGAACAATGATTCTCGTCGCGAGCCAACGAAACCGCCGAGCGTTTCGCACTGAGTCCGACAAATTCAAATTTCCCGCCAGGCTGGACGTCGCGCGCGAATCGTTTAGCCGTTAGCTAGAGTGATCTAGTGATACACGTAACTGCTTTTTCGTTGCGGCAACGTCGTCGGGAGGTCGCTGCTGTCGCCGCTGCTCCCGGCAATGTTGCGCAACGGACCCACGCGCCGTACACCATAAGTAGACGAGAGAAACGAAGTAGATTCTATGTTGTTGTGCAGACTGAAAAGAAAAAAAAACAGAAACAACAATATTAAAGAAACACTAGATACGACGATGTTGATTACACTCACGCGGATATATAGGTCACGTGTATGTCCGCTTGTTTATTCCATTTTAACTACGACACTTGAGCCAAGCCTCCAGCTAGCACCAGATTGCAAAATCGATTTATTTTTACTTGAAAAAAAAAGGAAAAAAAACACCTGCCACTACGTAATCACACTGTTCGTTTCGATGGTCTGCCGCTGCATGCCGCGAGCCCCTGTCCGAGTATGACGATCTCGCATCACCTCTTCCCCTTCTCCACTCGCGTTGGATCTCGGAAACAAAAATTCGCCGCCGCGAGATTATTCGCCCCGAATAACCTCGTGGCCGTTGGAGCGAATATTTGGAGGGGACGTACTTCACTTCAGCACTCGAAAAAGTACCTATTGACGGCGAGAAAAAAGATCCGAAGTCGATACTTTTTGTTCTGTAAAAAAAAAATCATCGCTCAAACGCGGATTTAGAAGACCAAAGGAAACACTCGAGAATCACATTTAGAAATGTTTGGGCAAGGCCAACTATTTTCTTTCCGCGAAAAAAATTATTCAACCCGAGCGAGCATTAAAAAAGACACTGAGCACAAATAAAACAATCACCTCGACTCATCGTCTCGTGCGTAATGCTTCGTGTGTAAAGTTAGCGAATACTGAAAACTAGTTTTTGTCTACAATGAAAATCTCACATTTGTTTTTTTATCGATGTGCCAGGACGGCGTAGCGACTAGACAGAGGTAAAAATATCGCTAGCGTAAAATTAGCCGCAACGACCGCAGTCCAAGACTCATAGCACAATAATTACACCGATAACTTTAGCAAAGTTCTCGATTAATTAAGTCGATACACTTTCGTTGTTTTTTTTTTCTCTCTATATTTTGACTAAATGCAACATCAAGTAGAGGCTCAGGTGTAGTAGGAACCCTTGAAACTCGTTTAAAGCATGCGTAGCCAATATATAATCCAGTATATACAAACAGCTGCATTGCCCATACGGTATATTTTGTGTGTATTGTGCGAGGATTACGTGTGACGTTAACCGCGTAGAGGGAGAAGAAAGTGAGTTAGAAGGTTAAACCGGGCGTCCTCATACTCGGGCAAGAGCGGGATAAATTGGCGGGAGGAACGGCAAGGGACGACCGGCTGTTATCCCGCGTCGGTGAGACCGGCTGGTCGCTTATTGGCGGCCTCCCCACTCCCACACTGCCCGCCGACCAATCGTCGCTCGCGACGACGCGCCGCGCGTCGGGGAAGACGCGGTCGGCCGTTACCGACCGTCCGGAGAGACTGATCCTTCGTCTGGACGACGAATCTTTTCGCAGCTGGACGAACTGAGAACGGAGGTGCAGCGCCGGGACCAGGAGCTCCTTGGCATGGCCGCCAAGATGAAGACCCTCGAGGAGCAGCATCAGGACTACCAGAGGCACATCGCTGTGCTCAAGGAGTCGCTCTGCGCCAAGGAGGAACACTACAACATGCTACAGGCTGACGTATGAAATCCCGTTTCGCGGGAAATTATTCTTGACATGAATTTCATCCGTGACTGCAAACTTTACAACAACGTTTTTTTCCCGAAAAAACCCGCCCTTCCTTACGTTTTTTGCGAAAAAATTAGTACATTACGTTACAAGGGAGGAAAGTGCAACTTTTCACCGAGTGTGAAGTTTGATGCCTCGCTTCGCTCGGGCAGAAATTCACACGAGGTGAAAAGTTGCACTCCTCCCATGTAACGTACTATACTTTTCTCCCGATTTCGCTAAAAAATAACCACATTTCGTGTGTGCAACGAGGACGGAAAATAAGCTCATTTTTGACAAATGACGACACGCATGCGTAGTACGGTTTCCATTACTCCCGCGCGGGCAGAAATGAGCTGATTTCCTCCCTAGGGAGGTAATGAAACCGGACTGCGCATGCGTGAGTCAGTTGTCAAAAAATGAGCGATTTTCGGCCCGCGTTGCGGACACGAAATGGGGTTATTTTAGCGGAGTCGGGAGAAATTAGTACATTACGTTACAAGGGAGGAAAGTGCAACTTTTCACCGAGTGTGAAGTTTGATGCCCGAGCGAAGCGAGGGCAGAAATTCACACGAGGTGAAAAGTTGCACTCCTCCCATGTAACGTACTATACTTTTCTCCCGATTTCGCTAAAAAATAACCACATTTCGTGTGTGCAACGCGGACGGAAAATAACCTCATTTTTGACAAGTGACGACACGCATGCGTAGTACGGTTCCCATTACTCCCGCGCGGGCAGGAATGAGCTGATTACCTCCCTAGGAAGGTAATGAAAGAGGACTGCGCATGCGTAAGTCACGCGTCAAAAATGAGGGATTTTCCGCCCGCGTTGCGGACACGAAATGGGGTTATTTTAGCGGAGTCGGGAGAAAAAAAACTTGTCGATTTCGCAAAGTTTGAAAACCCTGCCCGATGGGAAATTTCCCGCTGATTCCGAAAAGCGACGTTGTTTGCTTGAAAAACCGAAAATTCGTCGAGAAAAAGGCAAAATAGTATGTTGTGTAACAAGTGCGTAAAGTACAACATTTCCGCACGAGTTACACATACTATTTTTTGTAATAGCGTGCGTGATGCGAGTCTTCTTCGGGGAGGTTGAGCGAAGTCAAAGTGCGAGTTTTCCGAAAGGAGTGCGTAAAGTGAAGCTTTACGCACGACGTTTTCTTTACGCACGACCTTCGGAAAACGAGCACTTTACGCACGCGAAACCTCACCGAAATGACGAGCTTTACGCACACTACTACAAAAAATGATTTTACTTCACTCAGTGTAGTAATGGACATATTACGCACGCTGCGTGTGCGTAATACGTCCATTTCACACCTTGTAAAGTAACATTTCGTACAATACTCGACAGAAAACGTTTTTCCCAACTCGCGTGATTGCGACACTCGCCTTCGGCGCGTGCTGCAAACTCGTACTCGTGAGATAAAGTTTCTCCGCCCTCGTATAGTAATGTACTATTTCACTTTTTTCGAAATTTCGTCACTTCGCTAAAATCGAGGTTACTGTTTTTTGAATCGATCGAACCTTAATTTTCTCATTGCGTTTGAGAGAAAACTATAACGATGAGAATGACGCAAGAGAAAACGCGATATCCTGATTTCTCAAGTTTTTACAGAATGTTAAAGTCAGACCCTTAGAAATCGTAAATTTTTAGAAGAGTTTTTTGCGATTATTGGGATCTGGCTTTAAAATTCTGTAGAACAATCAGAAATCAAGATATCGTATTTCGCCTTGCGGCATTCTTTTCGTTGTAGAGTTTTTTCTCGAAAGCGAATAAGAAAATCCAGGTTCGATGGATCGAAAAACGAGTAACCTCGACCATAGTGAAGTGACGAAATTTCGAAAAATGCGAAAAGTCATTTTTCGCGTTTTTTTTCGTCGTATTTGATATTTTACAGGCAAAAAACGGTGCTTTTCGGAATCAGCGGGAAATGTCCCATCGAATAGGGTTTTCAAACTCGACGAAATCGACATTTTTTTCACAAAATAACACAAGTGGTATGTATGTAAAAATTTGAGATTTTTGAGGGTTGAACTTAAAATTCGGTGAAAAATTCTGTAATCAAGATATCGCGTTATGGCTACCAACGACAGTCGCCAGGTCCGCCACGATTTCTCTGAGCGCGCGATGTAGATTTTCCTTTGTTGTCGAAACTCGCGAAAAACGAGTGGAACCCTCACCTCTCAGTATTCGAGACTTTTTCACGAAATTGGTATCGAAATTTGAAAAGTGATTAAAAATAATGTATTGCTTTGTTTTTCACGTCGGTAATCGGGAAACCAAACTCATCGGCGTTTCAAAATTTCATCTCTCAACGACAGGTGGAGGAGATGCGACAGAGACTCGAGGAGAAAAACAGACTGATCGAGAAGAAGACACAGGCGGTGCTGCAGGCGCAGCAGGAACGCAACAGAATGAACACCGAGCTCACGGAACTCAAAGATCACATGGACATCAAGGACCGGAAGATCAACGTTCTGCAGCGCAAGGTGAGTTTCCTCATTCCCCACTCTCCTTGCTATTTTCACACATATCGCGCCTACGAATTCACGATTCCATATCGAACGCTTCCACCGTTGCGGCTAGCGAATTAATCGAGAATTACAATGTAAGCACTTAGCGCGCAGAGAGCCCGAAGGTATGATCGGTATTGTCAGTATGAAATGAGCGCCGAGCGTGAAAAAAAAACGCCGTTGTCAAACGTAGTTTTACCGATTTATTTTTACGCTTACTTTAAACCTTCGTTATTATTATTTTTGTATTTCCATGTACTCCATGTAGTTTCGGCGAACTGATTCAATAAAATTTATATTTTTCAATATCGCACCTTCCTTTACCGCACATTTCCTCTCCAATATCCCTCGCGTTATGTTTTTCTAGTCGATGAACAATTCCCAGAATTTTTCACGATATTTCAGTATTATTATTATTATTATTATTATTATTATTATTATTATTATTATTATTATTACTACTAGTACTATTGCTATTACTATGCTACCATAGTTATTTTTATATTTCCAAGCAAAATAGCCGTATTTAAATTCGGCTGACAATTTTGACAGAAAATTCTCCAATGTATGATTTAGTGAGTGAACTTTGAGAAAACTGCGTCCTGTCCAATCAGTAGGTATTATTTTGATTAGTTATTTTGGTTGTTGATAAAAGTTGCACGAAAAGTAAGTAATTTTTTCCGGAAATAAAGTGGGAACCTCGTGGTATTATTTTCTGGTGATGAATTTGGTGTTAATAGTCAAGAAAAAAAACGGTGATCTCATAACGTTGATTCGCGCAGATCGAGAACCTGGAGGATCTGCTGAAGGAGAAGGACAACCAGGTTGATATGGCGCGGGCACGTCTGACCGCGATGCAGGCGCACCACTGCAGCAGCGAGGGCGCTCTCAGTAGCCTCGAGGAGGCGATAGGCGACAAGGAGAAACAAATGGCCCAGTTGCGCGAGCAGCGCGATCGTGCCGAGCAGGACAAGCAGGAGGAGCGGGAGCTCCACGAGCGCGAGCTCGCCGAATACAAGATGAAGATCCACGCTCTCGAGTCGGAGGTGAGTCGAGCTCTCGTTTTCCATTCGGAAACCCCCGGGAAAATCCAATAACAATCGCGAGCAGAAACGAGAGGAATTCCGAGTCGCGTCGCTCCGCGTTCGCGACTCGCAACTTAATTCGCATCTCGCGATTCGCAATCAATCGACGACGCGTGTGGAATTTCGATTCACGTCCCGCTTGATTAGACTTTAACCGATTTTCGGTATTTAATTCATTGGCCCGCGGAGCGAATTCAAACTCGTATTGATTTAACCGCAGTCGCGCAGCGGTGGCCTTGAATTCATTGACGAGCGCGCGACGCAACTCAAATTCGTCTCCGGCGACTCGAGTTTTCGTCCCGCCCAAAAGTCACTCCGACTCGGTCGCGAAATTCGTCGCGACACGCGGACATTAATTTTGTCTCCTCGTACACACAACAGGAGTTGCAAATCCTCAGTAGTTTAGGAATTAATTAAAAGAAGATTAGTTTGTGAAATAAATGTTGCCACACGGTTCGCTTAGTAGGTGTGATTTAATAATACCAACCCGCGACGACTATAAAACGATGTGTGAACTTTTAAACAGCTGCACTGATACCTCATTTTCAATAAAAATGGTGAGCAATTGTGAAAAAATAGGGGTGAAAGTAAAGTGCGTCAACCGCGTTTCTTCATTTTTTCAGCTTAATTATCATTACATTTTACATCGAAACAAATATTCGCTGCAGCCATTATAAAATGTACACAATTACACAAATGTTATAATTGCTCCATGTTACTATGACTGATTAACAATTACAAAACCAACTGTAGACTTACTTCGAAAAGACTTTACCACAGACTTTTGGAAGAAACCAAAAGTCATCGACTTTACTTCCAAAAGATTTATGGATCCACGACTCTGCATATGACGCACGACTGACGCTCGATTTTATTGATTCAGGTGGAAAAACTTGGCGCCCGGCTGGAGAGAGCGCAGGCCGAGAAGGATCGTCTGGAGGCAAAGCTTGAGACTTCGCAGTCGGAGCTTGGCAAGAGCAAAGCCGAACTGGACAAGGCAGCCTCGGAGGTTGGACGCAGTGGTTCCGACTGGGAAGCCGCCAAGCAGCGTCTCACGAGGCTCGAACTCGAGAACGAGCGCCTCAGACACGATCTGGAAAAATCGCAGACGACATTCGGCCGGAGCACCCTCAACTCGTCGCAGGAGCTCGACAGGATTCAGGAGCGAGCCGAGAAGGCTGCTCAGGAGCTCAGACGTGCTCAGGCCGAGCTGAGGGTCACCCAGGCCGACAACGAGAGAGCCCGGGCCGAGGCGGCCGCGCTCCAGGAAAAGGTCAGTGCTGGCTCGCGTCACTCGTTCGATTCCTCCTCCTTTGCTCTCTCTCTCTCACTCTTTCTCTCTCTATCTCTCTCTCTATATCTCTCTCTCTCTCTGTCTCTCTTTCTGTCTCTTCCCACTCGATGTCAGTAGTGTCTCGGTATTCTTAGATCTTGGCTGCCTCGGAAATAAAAACGGTAGTGGGCCGGCGAGAATGTCATCAGGATTCATCGTCGCTGCGCCCAATACAGTTTTCTGTTCCGTCAAATAAATCAGCTCCACACGTGTTTTAAGGCGTGGAGCCCACGAGAGTGGCGTTAATTTCGCCTAAATGGCAGAGGAAATCAATTATTCCGCGCTGGAAGTGCGGCAATTAGGGCACGGAAGTGGGGCAGAGCGGGGCGAAATTGACCCTCATCTTTTGGATGGGCGGAAGACAGTTGGATATTTAGAAGAGACTTCCATTAATGTTACGGGAAACCGCGACACATTGTTGCGAATATTTTTATCGAGAAGACTTTTTTTCTCCTGGAGTCTGAATTTTTTAAATACGTCGTCACCGAGGGCGACCCACTGTGCCCCCCTCTTCCCTGCCGCAAGTTTCGAGACCTTCGCAATCCTGATGCCAAACAGACATTTATTTCAGTCGACGTAGTTCGCAGACAGAAAAAAGAAATGCACACACAAATTCACAGGATACTTACAGGTGGAAACTTTTTCGAATGAACAGATTCTATGCAATTTTCATGTCTCTTGAGGAAACAAAAGGCGCGCGGCCTCGAGTTTACCGCGTGGCCGACCTGGACGACCTGCAGCGCACGCGAAACCTGATAGAGCTCTGTTCCAGGTTCACCTTCACCGCGTACACGAACCTGTACATACACACACTCGTACACCCTACCTGTGCGTCCTCGTAATACAGTGCGATGTAGCTTTTTGAAAAAGAAAGAAAAAAGAAACACGAAAACGAGAGCTAGAATAATAAATACTATTGACAATTTGAGAGCAAGAGGCGCACGAGTTCACAAGGCCAGAGGCCATGGGGTGCGACTCTTCGTTGATTATCTTCAATGTACCTTCAAAGCATCCTCGTTGATTACTTCAATAAATCGCCTACAGCGATACGAAAAAAAAGAAAAAAAAAGAAAGCTTCATCTTACGTGTTTAAATTATCTTCGAAGGTCGAGACAAGTCAGGCCGGTCCTTACTGGCAAAAGGTCAGTTTAACGAACGCTCAATCTATATATTACATTACATACTCTTTTTCTTCTATATCACTGGCACTGTTGCTATCTCTCTGTATCTATCTCTGACTCTACTCTACTCTCTCTGTCTGCTGTATAGCGTAGGAAAGCTTCCCGCTTTCGCGACACTCCTACGTTGCGACGTCCCGACGCGCCGCTGTGACGATAATTCTGTTATTGATGATGCAGGTGGAGAAGAGCCAGGGCGAGGTCTACAGGCTGAAGGCGAGACTGGAGAATGCCCAGGGCGAGCAGGAGAGCCTGAGGGACGAGTACGACCGGGCACAGTCGTCGGTCGCCAGGCTGCACTCGGAGCGCGACAAGGCGGTCGCGGAGCTCGAGAAGGCGCAGGAGGAGCTCGAGCGCACGCAGGCGACACTCGGGAAGGCCCAGCTGCAGCAGGATCGCCTGCAAAATCTTCTCGACAAGACTCAGAGCGAGGCCGACAAGCTGCAGGAGAGACTCGATAAGTCTCAGGCCGAAGTTCGACGCGTGAGTCGTCGTTTTGCTGACTAACCACTGACTTCAGTTTGAAATTACATTTAATTCTTGTCGACGACTTTTCGCCGAGTTGGATGAAATTTGTGCACTCATTTTGATTATGTTTGTTGCTATTCGGCAGATGCAAATGGAGAAGGAAAAACAGAATTACGACTTCGAGAACGTTCAGAGTCAGCTGGACAAGTCGCTCGGTCAGGCGACGAGGATGCAGAAGGAGCGGGAGGCCATTCAGCTGGAGGTCGACAGACTGCAGGACAAGTATGAGAAGGCGCAGGTCAGTCCAGCGTGGAAACATTGTGTGCAGGGATGTTTAAGCGTTCGTTACTTTTAAATACACTTTTTTTCTCTGTACCGTATAATATGTTTATTATTGAATGGTTCGTGAACGTGTTATATAATTCAATGTATCAACTTTATGAAAAATCCTTAAAACACATTTTTGGTAATAAATTTTATAAAAAAAGATAATAAAAAGTAAATGTAATGAAGAATAGTAACGATCGTTACTTTTCTTCATTTTACTACGATTTTTCGTATGAAATTTATTGCCAAAAATGTGTGTTTAAGGATTTTACATTGAGTTCAAACACGGTTACCGAACGCTTAACAATAAACAAATTATAGGATAAACCAAAATAAGTGTGTATTTAAAAGTAACGAACGCTTGACATTTCTGATTTCTTTCTCTCGATGAGCTTGGATCGAACAGGCGTATCGCGGTTTTCTTTTAACGACGATACCGATGCGGAAACGAATGACAATAACTCGTTGTCCGGACAGATTGTGATGCAGCGGCTGCAGAAGGAACGAGACAGCTTCCAGGAAGAGGTGAGCAAACTTCAGCGGGACAAGGAGAACGCCCTCTCGGAGCTGGAGCTGGTGAAGGAGAGATGGGAGAAGGCGCACAATTCTCATCAGAAGCTCACGGTAACACGATCGTCGAGTGATTGATAAACCCCACCTGCGAACACTGATCATCAACGGTGAAAATAACGCAAACCCTAATCCCCGTTCGTCCTCCTTTCAAGCTGGAACGCGACGACGCACTCACCGAGCTCGAGATACTCAAGGAGAAGTTCGACAAGGCGCAGTACTCGCTGTCGAAGGCTCACGAGGAGCGTGAGAACACGAGCAAAGAGTTCGAGAAAATGTTGGGCAAGTACGACAGGTAAGTCGATTATTTTCCGGTAAAACGATTCCTCAGAAGAATTTCGTATCCACCAGAGTCGCAAATCGCACGTTACTTTAATCAACAAACAGAGATTGGGTCGTGAAACCCCAAATCTTTATTTCCACTAGCCTATACACGCGCTTCGCGTGCATACCCAGTTATTACTTCACTAAGATCGAGGTTACATTTTTTTCGATCGGTCGAACCTGGATTTTCTTCTTTCGTTCGAGAGAAACTCTATAACGAAGAGAATGTCGCACGACGGAACTTTTTGAATTTTTCACAGAATTTTAAAGCCGAAAGTTGACTTGCGTTTTCCGTGAAAAAAAAGTTCGGTTACAAAAAGTTTGAAAACCCTATCCGATGGGAAATTACGCGCTGATTCCGAAAAGCACTGTTGCTTGCCCAGAAAATAGAACATTCGTCGAGGAAAACGCAAAAGATGATTTTTTAACCCTGGAAGTATTGAAATATTCGGCTCTACGCTTCGCCCGAACATCCTTTCCTCCCATAACGTTGACAAACCATGAAACCTCATACGCCCCCCGAACTGTCAAAATACAAACGGATAACACGACATCAATACTTATATCCAGAATCCCAGATATTGTTGCCACTGTTTTTTTTTTACGAGGGAAAAGATCCATTGATTCACAACTCCGCCAAGGAGAAACAGATACACAAAAAGACGTAAAAGAATAACCCATAAACCGCAAATTCACAGGGCGCAGAGCGAGGTCTACCGTCTGCAGAACCGCATCGAGGTGATGGAGGCGGAGAAGGACCGGCTGGAGCTGGAGGTGGAGAAGCAGCAGATGTTGGGCACGAAGAGCCGCGAGGAGTCGCGAAAGGCCCAGGAGGAGTTGGCGCGCGTGCAGGAGATGTACGACCGCGCGGCTCTGCAGTTGGGCCGCACGAAGGAGAACGAGGAGAAGTCGAAGGAGGACCTGGACCGTCTGGCGGTGGACCTGGAGATGGTTCGCGAGCGTTACGAGAAGTCGCAGATCGAGTTGCGCCGTCTGCAGAACGAGCGCGAGAAGCTGGTGGCGGACAACGAGAGGATCGGCTTCGAGCTGGAGCGCGCGCACTCGCAGCTGAACAAGGCGCAGGGCGCGACGGAGAAGTCGCAGGAGGAGCTGACGCGTATGCAGATGGAGATCGAGAAGATGTACGAGAAGCACGACCGTCAGCAGGCGGAGGTGCGAAAGGCGCAGGCGGAGTCGGAGCGGCTGCGCGCGGAGGCGGAGAGCTCGCGGGAGGAGTGCGAGAGGTACGCGGCGCGTTTCGGAAAGTATCAGGAGAATCAGGAGCGCCAGAAGGAGGAGCACGAGCGGGCGAAGCTGGATGTGGAGCGACTGCGGGACCGGCTGGACAAGGCGCTCGCGGAGCTCGAGCGCGCACGGAAGGCCGAGCAGGACGCGGCGCGGCTGCGCTCCGACCTCGAGCGGGCGGAGGGTGTCCGAGGTAAATACCAGTACGAGCAGGAGAAGTGGCAGAGCGAGGGTAGTAGGCTACAGCAGGAGTTGGACAAGGTGAGAGAGCGACTGGAGGGCAGGGAGGCCGAGCTCAAGCGAAGCCAGGCGTGTTGCTCGGAGCTCGAGGCGAAGCTCCACGAGAGCCAGCTGCAGCTGGAGCGAGCGCGCGAGGAGGCGGGCAAGGCGAACGCGAATCAGGAGAGAAATCGCTCGGAGATGGAGCGGGCGCGTATCGAGGCGGAGAAGATACGGGACAGGCACGAGAAGCTCAAAGCGAAGGCGGAGGCGCTCGAGGCGGACAACGAGAAGCTGCGCGTGGAGATCGTGAGGCTGGAGAGGCTCATGCAGACGGAGGGTAAAACACGCTCGGAGAGCGCGAGCATCGAGGTGGAGCGACTGCGGGCGAGCCTGGACAAGGCGATAGTGGCGCGCGACCAGGTGGAGCTCGAGGCGGGAAGGCTCGCGAAGGAGCTGGAGAAGTCGCAGCTGCTGATGGCGAAGCACCAGGAGAGCGCGGAGGTGGCGAAGAAGGAGCTCGAGAGGCTGGCGAGCGAGATGTCGCTGCTGCGCGAGGAGCGCGACACGCTGCGGCAGGAGCTGAGACGGGCGCAGCAGCAGCAGCAGCAGCAGATGGCGGGTAGCGAGGAGCTGCTGAGGATCCAGCACGATCTGCAGATAGCGCAGCGCGAGCGCGACAAGATGGCGGCGATACTGGAGAACCGCGAGAAGCACTCGGAGAAGATCGAGAAGCTGAAGGAGAAGCTCGAGGCGGAGGCGAAGCAGCTGCAGGTCGAGCGGGATCAGCTGGTGATACAGCTGGAGAAGTCGCAGGACATGCTTATGAACTTTCAGCAGGAGCTCAACACGAGCGAGGCGGAGCTCGAGCGTCAGCGGGAGGAGGTCCGACGGCTCCAGCAGTTGCAGCAGCAGCGGGCGCACGCGCAGACGCCCGATCGGGCGGCGAAGGAGGCGATGGAGGCGCAACTGCGGGAGGTTCACAGGCTGACGCAGCAGGTGGCGAGCCTGACCCAGGCGCAGACGAAGGAGCGACAGCGGGCTGAGCAGGCGGAGAAGCGGGCGCAGGAGCTGCAGAAGCAGCTGCAGCAGGCGGCGGCGAGCGCGGCCTCGGGGCCGGCGAGCGAGGCGCAGATGGAGCAGTGGCGGAAGCTCTGCGAGACGGAGAAGCAGCGAGCGGACCAGGCGGAGAGAAACGCGGCGGAGCTGCAGAAGCGCGTGCAGGCGTCGGAGCGGCAGCTGCACGCGCAGCAGCAGCAGATACAGCAGATGCAGCAGATCATGCAGCAGAATCAGCAGCAGCAGCAGCACCAGCAGCAGAACGGCGGGGCCGAGGCGGCGAAGCTGCGGAAGGACCTGGAGCGCGCGCGCGAAGAGATCAAGCAGGCGACCGTGGAGCGCGAGAGGTGCCAGGCGCAGCTGGAGATGCTCTGCCAGGAGCTTGAGAAAAATCAGGTTAGAGGAGGGAGAAAGCCGCGAGTCGCCTTTCGCGTAATCTCACTTTGGGCTTTCCGCGCGCACGTCGAGCGAAAGGGGAGTGGATGGAGACGCATAGAATTCACACTCACGCATTATGTATCTTCTCACTATATTCGGCACACTCGCGGCTGCACAGTTTTATCGTCTTGTGTTCTCTTCTCCACCACCACCACCACCACCATCACCACCATTCAATACGTGTACAAATATCCCTCTCAATATCTACTCTACTCTCTCAATCTCTCTCTCACTGACTCGCTCGAAGGAATCGAAGAGAAGGACACCACGTCCTTCGCTCCTCCGCTCACGTCGAATGCGTCGTCGGCTGCGTCTCTCGTCCACCTCGTCGAGTCTGCTGAGAATCGTCGTTCACGCCACGAGCGACGCGATCTCCACGATCCCTGCGCACGTTTCCCTCGTCCCGTGAATTCACGTTATTATTGTATTTGATTTGTACTCTTGTCACTATTGTTTGTTCGTGATCACTGCACAAGCGCGGTGGACGCCCCGAGCGAGCGTCCTTTTCGCGCGTATTTTTCTCGATTTAATGATGAATCATACGACGCCTCGCTTCGGGCGTTCGCCGCCCACGTAGCCTACTGATTGTCTCGCGCGTCTTGTTTTTAATTATATACTGCGTTACTGTAATTCGCGGCGTTATTATAGTTTTTACGACTTATTCCGTTTTGTTTATTTCTTCTTTCGTTGATGTACATAATTATTAAACACGCGTTCGATATATTTGTACACAATGTAAAAAGCACATTTTACGAATGTATGTATTTAGTATTATCGAAGCGTTCGGGTTTCTGAGTTGGTTTTTCACCGATTGTTTTTCGTCGACGCACTCATAATCATCGACGGCTCATAAATTCGTTGGTTTCCTCGCAAACGATTTGTTTCTTTGGCACAATTGGCGGCGTTTATTGTTTCGCGGGGCTGCCGGCTTTAGCGTTCGCCGAGCGTAGTTGTCGGTAGGCGAGAGGCGGTCGGTCGTTTGTCTGATCTGAAAATTTCTCACGACTCGCAGATGGATCTTCACGAGGCAAACAAGAAGCTCCAAGCTGGAGGAGCGAAAGCTGGCGCCGACACTAGCCAGGAGCGAAAGCAGCTGGACGATCTCAGGCGGCAGCTGGAGGAACAGAGGAAACACACGGAGGAGAGAGCCAGAGGGGCGGAGAATCGGCTGAAGGCCGTTGAGGAGAAGGAACGGATGCTTCAGGGTCTCGATCAGGAGCTCAAGAAGCGCAAAGCAAAAATGGATCAACTCGAGCAACAGTTGCAAAGGGTAATGAAGTTTTATCGCATTTATCACACTCGCGATCGCTCTGTCGTTTTCTCTTAAACGTAACAATTGGGTTTTCGCCTTCGACGACACAGAGCGGTGGGTCGCCGGACAAGAGACTGGCGGAGATGCAAAAATCGCTGGAAACAGCGGAAAAGGAGTTGGAGAAGGCGAAGGAAGAGTCGGGACGAAGCGCCGCGGAAACGGAGAGACTGCTGCATCTCGTTCAAATGTCGCAGGAGGAGCAAAACTCGAAGGAGAAACAAATCCGCGAACTCTCAGAGTGAGCTCCAATTCGTTTCCATCTTTTTGCCAACTATAATTTTTTCAATTCGTCTTACGGTTTCACTGTATTTTCCGTCTTTCTTTCCAGTGCACTCAAAGCCGCACAAGCCAAGTTAAAACAAGCCACAACAGCACAGCAGCAAGAGGTCAGTTGAATATCCGATATTCTTTCGCGAATTTCTCGACTGAAATTCCCCGTAAATCCGACTAACGTGAAATTTACTAACGCTCTTATTCTTTTCGCTTTCCACGCTCGCCTGGAAATCACAATGTCTCGTCAAACTCGGCCGCTTCGCGAATCCTCTCGTCGACTTGTTTTCACGCCAATTACCGTTCACTTTAATTTACTTACTCACAATTACTTTGTTTTAATTTCCATTCTCCCTCCCGCCCCCGGTGATCGATACGATTGAGTGCACAGGCGGGTCCGGCCGGATTCCTGAAAAGCTTCTTTTAAACTCACTTTACGTTGGACGAGCCTGCTCCTGATTCGTTTTTCAGTACAATTTGCAAACAAAGAGACGATCGAGTGCGCGAAGTTTGAGACACAATGGGGGCAAAAGACAAAAGATTTAACGAGGAGAAAAATCGTCGGAGGTTGAGGGAGCAACGGCCGGCGAACGAAACCGGCAATTGACTCTGTTTCGCGCCTCGAACGCGCCGCGACCATTGTTAACGTATTAATAATAATAGCGATGATAATAACGACTAATGCTATAAATACACTCGATCTAACGGTATAAATGAATGAATTAATTAACGGCAACGTTAACGATAAATAATAATAATCAGAAGTGAAAATAATAGCGAACCGGGTTAAGAGATCACGAGACAAACCCAACGGCAACAATAAAGTATAAAGTATAAATAAACAAATGATAAATATAAATATATATATATATATATTAAAATAATAATACGTAATGTGATGGGAGGATGCGGTAAATACGTATGTACATGTATATACACGTAAATATAGCATGCACGCGTATACGTACGAGTATATCGAGAGTTACATGGTGAGAGAGAGCAAAAAAAGGAAATTAACTGGCGGATGATAGATAAGAAAATTTTGCAAAAGTGGCCCAAAAATCTCGTTTCCAATGGGCTTTCGGCCTCAAAGTGGTGGTACCGTGGCGACGCACCGGCGCTTCGTTTCCTCCTCAATCGTTTCGCACCTCCCTTCGACCTCTCTTCCCCCGTTTTTCACCCGCCCCACGATTTGTTTTCTTTCGTTTGAATTTTTCATTCTTTATTTTTCCATCAAATTTCCCCGCGATCACTCGGAACTCGAACTCGCTGCCACGACTCGCTGCTCTCTCGCGCGCAAGACGATCGCCCGGGAGGACAAGGAGACGACGACCCGGGGGGAAATTGGCCCGGAGGAAGCGGCGGAAGGCGACGACTCGCGGGCGCTGCGGACGAGGTCGAAGGAGCAGGCGGCGAGGATCATGGAGCTCGAGTACGAGGTCGCCTCTCTCGAGAACTTTCTGCGCGATCACTCGGACACCGAGGGCATCCACGAGATGCGAGCCGCGGTGGAGGAGAAGAATTCGCGGATCGCGGGTCTGGAGTACACGGTCGCCGAGTTCGAGGACTTCCTCAAGGAAAACCCGGACGTGCGGGAGCTGCACGAGTTGAAGCGCGAGCTCGCGGGCAGGGAGTGCAGGATACAGGAGCTCGAGGCGTGGATCGAGCGCAACGGCGACGTGAGGATCGAGAAGACGAGGATCATGGAGCTCGAGGAGATGGTGACGAGCCTCGAGGACTACGTGAGGAGCCACAACGTCGACGCCCTGAAGCTTCAGCTTCAGGATCGCGAGACGAGAATCGAGCAGCTCGAAAAAATGGTGGAAATAATGAAGGACGAGGCGGCGAGGACTCGTAGCGAAAAAACAACCGTGGAGTCTGACGAAAATTCGACGTCCCTCGGGACACTGGAAATTCGTCTCCGCGAGAGGGAGGAGAAACTGGCGGAGCTGGAGAAAAGCGTGGCCGAGCGGGACGAGAGAATCGCGGCTTGCGAGGACGAGGCTCGCGAATGTCGGGAGAGAACGACGAAGCTGCGAGCGGAGATGAGCGAATTGGAGCGAGAACTCGCTGAGTACGAGGCGGAGGACATCGGCGTGCTGAAGGAGGAGATACGAGTGAGGGACGAGCGGGTGACGCTGCTGGAGGAGGAGATAGACTCGCTCGAGCGGGCATTCAGCGAGAGAATCGACGTGGAGCAGATCGAGGAACTGGTGACGGCGATAAAGGCGAAGGAGGAGCGGGAGGGTCGGCTGGAGAACGAACTGCGGGAGGAGCGGGAGAAGAGGGAGGAACTGGCCGAGGCGCTTCGGAGCAGCGTCGTCATCGCCGGCGAGGCGGAGGACAGACTGAAGCAGGTCGATGCCGCCAAGAGAAACGCGCTGGAAAGAGTAAGAGTTGTGCGCTGTTAAGAATATACGGTGTCAAACGCTGGTGGTGTGGATTTTTTTCCTTGTCTTAATAATCATCGTGTTAATTGGTAACACTTTTTACGGTGTGCAATCAACTCGGGACGCTTCGTTAATTTTAGTCCTGTGTCAAGGTAGTTATGTCGCTTCCCGCTCGTTTGGCGTAAATTCGAGAAAAATTAGAGAGAATTGCAAACGCTTCTCGAGGGTATAAAAATGTACTGAAAGATTAATTTTGCATAATAATAATTCTAAAATGTTATTAATAAATTGATGAAAAAAATGGTTTATTAAATATCCCGATGACCCAAATTTGTTTACCGAAAAATCGGTCGTTTTTCTGAATACGTATGAATTTTTTCAGATTTAAAAATTGATTTTGAATTTTGTGTTTTTTATGTGGAAAATGTGTGCAAAAACACAAATTTCAAAGGCAATTCAAAAGTCTGAAAAAAATTCATACGTATTCAGAAAAACGAACGAATCATTTTCATTAAAAATTTGGGTAACCTGGAGATTTGCTAAATCATTTTTTTTCATCAATTTTTTTCAGTACCTTTATTAATCTTTTCAGTACCTTTAATGTGCATGCGTTTTTTCAGATTGTTATACCATCGAGAAGTGTTTGCAATTCTCTCTCACTTTTCTTGAGTTTATGCGAAATGAGCTGTAAGCGACATAGCTACCTTAACACCGCTCGTTATCACCGTGATTGGTGTCGACCTATATTAACACCGTCTTGGTGTAGTTTTTAACACCACTAGAAATTTTAACAGTGTACACGAAAATTGTACGCGTAATTTACGTGCAAAATAACACGAATTTACGTTCACTCGTTTGTCGTTTAGGTCGGGAAACTCGAGCAGAGAATCGCCTCGATGCAGACCGCGTGCGCACTCAAGTGCCAAACCTGTCGGCCGCTCCTGTCGCAGCTGCACAGGTCGGAGAGGAGACTCGAGCGACTCGTCGAGAAGAGACGCTCGCAGCTGCGGGATCTTCGTCATATAAAGTGGGTTTGTAAGCACGGAGCTGCGCGAATTTTCTACTCGGTGTCTGCTTTAAAAGCCAAGATCTCGCAACTTGGTTTCTCGGCGAGTCCCACGCGACACGTGAGAGTTCGCTTTAACCGTGATTTGCTTCGTAGGCGCGAGGCTCTGCGGGCCGCGCTGTCTGAGAAGGACGCGCATCTCGCTCTGCTGGAGCTTTCGGGTTTGAAGACGGCGACGCAGGCCGACCAGGCGGACAAGCTGAGGGCCGACAAGTCGAGGCTGTTGGACAAACTGAAGCAAGAGGTAAATTTTCGCCACCGTTTCAATCTTCTCGTCGAATTTTCCATTTGAAATTTCACGGTATAAACGAATAGAAATTTCTGCGCCAGGACAAACGGAGCATCGAACTCTCGGACGAATCCGACGACTCGTGCACCACGACGACGACGACGATGACAACGACAACGGGGTTGCTGACGAGAATCCTGGAGCCTCCGCTCGCGAAGGACGAAGATTACGACCTCGACAACGTCTGCGAGGTGGAGAGCAGCCAGTCCGACTCCGAGAGAGGCTCCGACGGGACCAACGTCCGCGCCAAGGACGACGGGTGAGAATCGCGCTTCGTCGAGAAATAAAATTAAACTTGGTTAAAATCGAACGACCGATCTGTGAAAAACGTCTTCGTAGACCGATGTTCAAGCTGAGAAGACGCTGAGATTCGACAACGAGGGATAACGCAAGAGGAGGAGCACGCGAAGTTGAGTTTTGGGGGGTCGAGGTTCGCAGATAAGTACAAAAAAATGAACGAAACAGACAGAAAAACCGAGTTACAGCCACAGTCCGCTGTGACGGTAAAGCGAGACACACACGAGACAAAATACAAAATACTGTTGGTAACGCTCCCAACGATGTTTCCTCGATGTTTTTGGTCATGTGCACACGCAGTACTTAGCTTTGGTCTACTAGAGCAACCAAATAGAGCCTACGTAGATGAAACAAGACCGAGTAAATAAGGTGCAGCAGCGAGAGACAGAGACGAGGAGGAGAAGGAGCGATCGCTGAGTCGAGAAATAACGAGAGATCGAATTTATCGATTGAGCCTCATCACTGTCTCTCTTTTTCTCTCTCTATCTCTCTCTCACTCTTTCTCTCTCTCTGATCGTCATCACATCTCTCGAAAATCAACCTCAGTACTCTCACCACATCGTCGCCCATTCGCCATCATCAGTCACTCATTTAACCGCGATTTCCGGCCGAAAGCCTCGCGCCGAAACGCCGATGAGAATGAAGATAGCAGCTGCGAAATTAGCGGGATGCGGCTGCGGGCTTTTCCAGGACTTTACCGCCACCCGAAACCGGCAAGAATTGTTCGACGAATTCTTCCGTCGTCCCTTCGCAACGTCAACAGAGCCAACACCGTCTCGCTGCTACGATTATTCGCCACTCTGGAGAGTGTATTTTTTTTCTTCGTTTTCTCAATCTGAAGGCGCGTTCGATGGAAATAGAAGACTAGAGAGGAATACGAGCGACGACGAGTGTGTGAAGAAGTCGTCCGCCCCGCGTTTCCATAAACCAACTTGGCAACCGTTTTTTATTCCAATTTTTTGCTATTCGTGGTCCAATTTTCACTGAATTAATCGGGCGACTTCTGCGCCGTCTGCTGATTCCCAAACAAAAAAAAAACAAAAAAAGAAGAAAATATGTGAATGTTACATTCGAATCACCTGCAATCAGCGTGATACCAATCAACCGCAACTCGTTAAGCCTCTAGCGCCTAAAATCGAAGCCCGGCAATAAGCTAAAGAGAGAATTGAATTCGTTCCCGGTTGTTGTTCGCGCGTGGAGCCCAACGTGAAGCGCGAATCGGCGCGCCGAGGGAGTTTAGCGAGAGCCGCGAGAGGCCGCGATAACTGTATCATATATTATTGGATTTCTCGTCATGGGTCCAAAGATCGTCGTAAAACTACGTGCGATAGTGTGCGATGTGTAACGCGTAAATCTATTTAACGAGACGAACAAAAGAAGAGTCGCGGAGTCGATAGATGATCTATTGTGTAAGCAATATTTATCGGTAGTAGTTAGGACTGGGGGAGGGGAAAAAATGGGTTTTTGCCGAAGAGCTCGGGGGGTTCGTCGACGATTAGCTGGCTACAAAGTAAAAACAGACGAAAATAATGACGAAACGAGAAGAAAAGAAAAGGAATTCGCAGTGATAAACGGAGTTCGTGGATTAAACGCGCGCGACTAACTGTGGACAAAGGTGCTGATAAATGTTTTCAAATTGACAATAATGACCGCTCGCGAGTCTGACGCATCTGTGACTACAGTGAAAACTCGGGTAATTTCCCCAACGAGTAACGTTGGTCCGGGGTAGAGCGAGACGGGTGTGTCAAGCGGGTCCGGCGAGGACGAACGCGTCGAGAGCATCGATTAACGATAACCAGCGATTGCCCGAGTCGATGCCTTTTGTAAATACACGCTGTAATTTCCTTTCAGCTCTCGTTGTCGGCGTATCGCGAGAGCGTCGCGACATCCAAAACCGCGACGACAACAAAAATTACTCGAGGCACTAAGCACTTGCTGTAAATAATTCTTTGAGCTCCCACGCGCGCGTCCGAGAGCTTCTCTCCAACGAGCTTCTATCATTTCCCGCGATATAATTCAGGGCATTCTCGCATCCGCCGGTTTCGCGTTAGCGAGCAGTTACGTCGGAAGGACGCTCGAATCTTTCTGTATATATAACGATATTTTTCCACTTTTTCGTCAGCTTCGAGCTAAGTCTGTCGCATACCCTCACTCGTACCTTCTGAACGTCTTATCCACGTCGTATTTTCGACGCATCCACGCGGTTAAGGAAAAATTCGCTCGGTGAGAAATTACGAAAATTCCGTTCGATCGAAAATAATATCCGCGAAATGTTGTTTTGCCAAAGTCAATTTTTAACTAATCACAACCGAATGCCATTCAATTTGTTCCGGTTTCCTGTCGTACGTGGGACACAAATCCGCGACGTAAAAATCGCTGTATTTTCTCATTGATGACATTTTTGGTTATCGTTAACGTTCGTTGTGTTCCGAGTTAAGAAATAGAATATTTTAACGTCGTTACTCGTTGAATTCAGGACGCCTTTAGAGCCTCTGTGAACCCCCAACTATTCGCATTAGTCGACACCGAAAATTCATCGAGATAATCGCACAAGAAGCTCTTTGTAAATACTATACTCAAACTCGTCCTTCCAATTTACAGCCGGTTACCCAATTACCGCGCGATCGAATGCGGGAAAAGCTTTCGTCCTGTTTTTCCCATACTCAAGCGAATGATAGAAAATTTACACACCTGGTAGTACCGCAAGAGTGTTTGTTAAATCAGCTCGTCTGTTCGCAGGGTGATTCGCAACGATTAAATTGGCCCCGTGTTATCCAAAATGACCCATTGCGTCCTCCTATTAAAAGCAAAAAAGCAACCATTTAAAAAATCATAGTATCTATAGCAAATTACTGGTTGACAGATATAGCAAGAGCGAGAGATACCCCCTTTGCGTCTGGCACGTGTGTAAATGTCGATGTGTAACGAAAAACAAATTGACGACCTTAGGATTACAATAATTACCGCGAGGGAAAAGCGAGCGAGAGCGAGTGAAGAGCAAGTAGTTCGTGTTAAAGTAGAGGAATGATCGCGCGACTGTGTCGGAGCGTATTGTACATGAAAAAAAAAAACGGAGAGAGAATAATAGGAAAAATGCGGGCCGGCCGCTGTACACGAGATTGATTGATTTTCATTGAAGGAACGAGGGGAAGAGAAATTAAAAAGAAATTAATCAACGTGCCACCGTCATATCAAGCCTATATCATCGTGTTACGTCATAGTCAACCGCAGATAATATTGAATATTAGTGTTAAAGCGTTAACGCGGTTTGTTAATCGTGAATTATATTGGTACGTCTACTAACGGTTTAAGTACGTATTACGGAGAATTTTATCTTTCTTTAATCGTAAATAAGAATCTCTCTCTCTCACTCTCTCTCCCTCTCTCCTTGTACGAAGTAAAAATCGAATGCTACGATCATGATGGCATAATTGCACCGAACGAGACGCGTCCCCCTCGAGCGCGAGAGATCACAGGCGGAACTGTAGCGTTTATTCGTTCGGAGCGACGGGAGGAAAGAAGAAGAAAGGAAAAGACGAAAAATTACTAGCAACTCAATACTGTAGCGCAGTCGAATTTCTTGTTGATAGATGCGAGTATTTAAATGACAAATTCGTTGTTGCAGTCGGATATATAGTTCAGATTTTGCAGTGCACCGTGCTCGTTACGCTGTATCGAAACGAAATGAAAAATACCAAAAATTTAATATTACTGATAGTGCATTAAGTGAACACGAAGGATTGCAAAAAAAGAAAGAAGAAAAAAAAACGAGAACGCCTGCCCCTTTCCCACGCACACACACAAGCTATACAGACACTGTTGACGAAAATTATATCTTTGATTAATACAAAAACTTTTGTCGAGAAGTGTCGACCTACGTACTAGTGGTAATTATTATAGTTGAATATATATATATTATATATATATATTTATAGCTGTTGGTAGAGATTTCTCGCGACCCTCTCGTTCATTTTTCGTTTTAGCCAGAGCGCGGAGCAATTCAAACACGCGTACTGTCTCATTAATCTCTATTGAAACGTTATTCTCAGAGAGCTGAGAGAGAGTACGACGTCTCGAGGTGAATTATTTTTTGACTCGACTGTTTGGTATTTACGAATGTTTTTTATTGTGAATATTGTAAGAAATTACTTGGCCGCGAGGCTAAACACTCTTCGGCTCGTTGTGCAACGAACGAATACCGAGGCTTATTATTATCATTGCCATTATTATTATTATTTGCTATTATCATTATTATTATGATTATCATCAAAAAGAAATAACGAATAATAGAGTCTGAACAACGAGCCGAAGAAAACTCGAGCCCCGCCCCAGGTACATATATGAAAAGTGACTCCGGACCCAATTCCCGTTTTTTATTAATTCTCGAAACAATTTCTACGTGTTATCGCTACTTATACATAGATATATATGAATTATATATGAGATAAACAGCAACAACAAAGCCGTCATTATCGTGTACGAGGGTGGAAGTGTAATTGGGGTGAACGTGAATTTATCATTGTCGAGTTTACGGAAGACGTAACTTTGGACTCGAGTGTATATAATATATTATTATACATATATATATAAATATATATATATATATATATCTATTAAGTATATATTATTGTATTTGAAGAGGACGAGGGGTGAAGACGAGGAGTAAGAAAAAGTATTCGCCTATCGCTATGACGTGACGTCGAGGTGATCGCATTGCAGGAATAAATCCGGCGAGAGCCAGAGATAATTAAAACGCTAGTTACGACGTGAGAAAGGGGATTGTAATTGAGAACGATCGACGACGATGAAATATGTCAAAGATTAGCTTAAGTTAGCGTCCTAAGTTCTAAGATTTAAGCCGAAGAAAAGAAGAAAAAAAGAAACAAACGGTTAAAACTTTATCAAAGTACATTGTTGCAACTGCCATGCTGTGTGCCATTATATATAAAACAAAAAGCGATGCTCGCGAGATCTCAAAAAAAGAAGAAAAAAAGAAAAGAAAAACGTGGAAGTGACGAAAAAAATGGGGAGGAGTGAAGTTGGACGAAACGTCGCCGCAATTAGGATGATAATAATTGTGAGGCAAGAGGGAGAAAGTTAATCGTTAGTTTTCCGTCTGTCGATGGGCAACCGGCGAGCCGTTACGAAATTATAGTGGGAAAAACGAGGGAAAACGAAAAAGGGAAAAGAAACAAAAAAAACGCGTTGTAAAACATTCCGTTCTCTGTCGAAGGACTATCGAAGTAATCCAAAGTATTTATCACAATTCCCCGCGCGCCCCACGCCCCCTTCCCTCTTGGATCTTGAATATATTCCGGTTGAGCAGGTCTCGATTTTACAACATCAAAGATAATGAAAAAAAAACCAAAATGCGAGACAACGGCTTGCCGTCCGTTCACACACATACTCACACTACTAATATAGGTCCTACTTATCGAACACACACGTACGACCATTTTGCTTGCGACACACCGACACTTCTGACGAATTTTCGCGATAGTTGACACCCGCGCGTCGCGACAACTAAAATAAGCGCAAAAGTCGCGAGTCGCGACGACGAGCTTGTCACGTAACTGTCGAGCGAGCGAGAAAGATTCGAAAAATGAAAACAAGTGATTTTTGAAAAAAATGCGAGACAAAGGAGAGAACATGCAAGAGTGTTGATCCATCATACATAAGACATAGAATTTCAAGCACAATAACAACTAGTAGGGCCAGGCACAATAAAAATTCGGCCGACACGTTGTAGGCGCAGCGATCTGTTAGAGCGACAACTCATATTAAGTACCTATACATTATACATAAAAAATATTGCGATACTATAGCGAGAATATTAAATGAATAAACACATATTGTCTATTGTCCACTGGTGTCGTTTATTGCCAACGTTTCACTCGTTTCTCATCCTCAATTTAGTTTTACATCTCGAGCCTTTTATCGACGTTTCGTTCGTTCTGCGATCCGACACGAGACGCTCCAACGACCAAGTGAGAGAATCGAGCTCGTGTCCCGCGACTTCTCGACGAGAAGACAAAAACGCAACGAGTAACCTTTTCAGTCTTAAAAAAATGAGCGACAGGTCGCGAAGACGTTTAACTACGGGCAGATCCAGCTTGAAGATACTCAAAGACTTCGACGAGTACAAATGTAACGTAGATCCCCAAGTTGCGACAAAATTAAACGACGCCGGAGTGCAATTGAATTGCAATTTTCGCAGATGAGAGTTACGCGAATTTGGAGGCGAGGAGGCGAAGGTCCTCGAGGGTCGAGGAACACACGAAGATTTTCGCGTCGATGTGTCCCGACGAGATACTCGATCACTACAACGACTACGAGTCGCGAGTTTACTACACGACGCTCATGCTCGGCGACGTGTCTGGTACGTCGATCCTGCTTCGCTTTCTACCATCGAAATTACCGACCAATTCGTGAATTTTCGTTTTTTCCTCTCTCCATTGAACGTTAATTTCTGAAATGCAATTCTCCATCGAACGTTAATTTCCGAAATGCAATTCTCCATCGAATGTTAATTTCCGAAATGTAATTCTCCATCGAACGTTAATTTCTGAAATGCAATTCTCCATCGAACGTTAATTTCGGAAATACAATTCTCCATCGAACGTTAATTCGCGAAGTGCAATTCTCCATCGATCGTCAATTCGCGAAATGCAATTCTCCATCGAACTTTAATTTCTGACATGCAATTTTCCATCGAAAGTTAATTTCCGAAATGCAATTCTGCATCGATCGCCAATTCGCGAAATGCAATTCTCCATTGAACATTAATTTCCGAAATGCAATTCTCCATCGAACGTTAATTTCCAAAATGCAATTCTCCATCGAACTTTAATTTTCGAAATGCAATTCTCCATCGAACTTTAATTTCCGAAATGCAATTCTCCATCGAACATTAATGCGCGAAATGCAATTCTCCATCGAACATTAATGCGCGAAATGCAATTCTCCATCGAATTTTAATTTCCTAAATGCAATTCTCCATCGAACTTTAATTTCCGAAATGCAATTCTCCATCGAACATTAATTCGCGAAATGCAATTCTCCATCGAATTTTAATTTCCTAAATGCAATTCTCCATTGAACATTAATTTCCGAAACGCAATTCTCCATCGAACGTTAATTCCCGAAATGCAATTCTCCATCGAACGAATTAATTCCCGAAATGCCAATTCTCAACGAACGCAAAACGCAGGTTTCACCGAGCTGACGGAAAAGTACACGACCTCCGGCAAAGGCGGTCCCTCCAAGCTCACCGAGACCCTCAACAGCTACATCGGCGCGATGGTCCAGGAAATTTTGTCGCACGACGGTGACGTGTTGAAATTCTCCGGCGACGCTTTTATCGTCATGTGGAAGGTGCACGAGGGGACGGTTATGCGCGACGTGGCCGTCGAGGCGATACAGACCGCTTGCATCATACAGAAACACTTTGGTACCTACGAGACGGACGTCGGAGTGACTCTTCGAGGTGTGACGTTTTTTGTTCCACCATCCCAAATGGAAAAATCCTCCTCTCCCTCGGGACCGTTGACGACTCATTTGTGTCTCTTTCACTCGACGATTCCACGCAGTCAAACTGGCCATCGCTTCGGGAAAAATTTACTTCACCTCGATCGGCGACCCCCTGAGGACCTCGCATTACATCATCACCGGGAAGCCAGTGTGGGACGTGAAATTCGCCGAGGCTCTGTGCCGGTTGTTGATCCGCGCTTTGCTTTCCCTGAAACAATCGCTTTGCATATTATTTCACGAGTTTACTGTTTACTCTAATAATGCGAATAACGAAACACGAATTCTCACTCCAATCGGTGCGGTCCAGAGGCGGCGACATCCTCGTTGCTCCGAGCAGCTGGCAGTGGGCCAATCCGAACGAATTCGTTCACGAAACTCTCGCCGACGGGGTTCACACGCTGATCGTGTCCTCCTCGGTGATGTGGGAGGACCCGAAGAAATCGTACGTCGACACCGCACGTGAGTCGCGATTTTCGCGCCGGTAACATTCGTTGCGAGACATGAGAGTCGTGAATCCCTCAGTCTTCTAGAAATAACGTTGACGATACAATTGACTTTGTAATTCTTCATTAATAATTGTAAGACGGAGTAATTACAATATAATGTGTGTTTTTTAATGGTTGCGAAGAATTTATACTCAATAAGAATTTCACGGTAATTTTCCCAGGAAAAAAATGGTGAAACGAAATGGAGAATGTATTTTTTTCGCGATTAGTCGCAATTTTTTTGTTTTTATTATAAACGAGGTATCTTCGCAGCTTTTTAAAAAATCACATATAATTTCATAATCACCACAAGTTGTTATTATTAAAAGACACACTGCGAAGCAAATCGTGCTGTAAAATTTGTTTCTCAAAGTAACGAGGGTTCGCAACTCAGCAACACGAAAATATATATGACATATAGAACTTTTCGGACGATAATACAATAAAAATACATTTTCATTATATTTTGGATATATCTCAGATATATTTTTCGATCGCGTATATTTCGTATATATCCTAAAATATATCCGACATATAGAAGTTTTCGGACAAAATATATCTTGTATATCTAGAATACATCTTTTATATATCTTGCGTATATTTCATTTCCATATGGGGACCTCTCGATTCCTCGTCCAGAATTCGCGAGATACGACAGCATCGCGCGCCAGAGTGTCGCGCTTTTTCCCAACTTTTCGTCAGCCACGGCGGGAACGTCGATGGGGCAGCCGAGTCTGGACCGAAAAACCGCGACCGACACCGAGACGACCTCGAAACCCTTCAGCCGGGACACGCATCGCGAGGAGTTGTCGATCGAGCAGGTGGACTATAGTCGTGAGTCGTCGAGAAGACGGGAAAAATAAATAAATAAATAACGGCCGATAGACTTTTGCCGGAATTTCATTGAATTCACGACTGTGTGTCGTCAAGTGAGGCCGAAGGTGACGAGAGCAGCGCACGCACATCTGAAGAACGATCTCCGAAGCTACATGCTGAGACCGGTGGTTCGCTCGGTCGAGCTCGACGAGCCGATCGAGTATCTCACCGAGATGCGTCAGGTCGTGATCGTCTTCATCAACGTCGTGACGAGCGACCTGGGAATGAAGAAACTGATACTGCTGGTCGACGCGGCTTACAAGCTCGTTTGCGGGTAATCAAGAGACGCGGTGGCGTCTCGACGTCAAGTATTAAAAGAAATCCGTATGCCGTCTCACGAGGCTCCTCACGATTCACGCCCGAGACGCTAGCGCGACTCTTATTTACAGCACATTCGTTCTTTTTCGTCTACTACGAAATTCTACCTCGAATTATCTGAGTCAATACGTCCCAGACGCTAAATGTGTCAGGTTCAATTATTTTATTTTGTGTATTTCTCTTTCGTGAAAAACGCGTCGTTCTTTTTATTTTTTTTCTCTTTCTCTTTCGAATGAGTCCCATTTCATATTTTCCGAGACGTCGGCGCGATTCTCGTCAGTTATTCATCGACGAGTCGTCGGCGCGATTCTCGTCAGTTATTCATCGACGAGTCGTCGACAAGAAATTTCTTTCCGCCTCTTGTGCATTTTTGTGACCTTCGTTTGCCGCTCGGTTCGCGAAGAATCGTCGGTAATATGCAGGGCTGCGTGAACAAGACTTCCCTCTTCGACAAGGACCTCATGTTCCTCTGCATCTTCGGCCTGAGAGGCGACAAGCACGAGCTCGAATCGCAAATCGGTCTGCGCTGCGCCACCAAAGTCCGCGAGAGCCTCACGTCGATGAGGAACGTCAAGTCCGTCACCGTCGGCGTCACCACGGGGATGACTTACTGCGGCGTCGTCGGGCACATCCTGCGAAGAGAATACACGGTCATTGGTATGACGGTCAACAAGGCCGCGAGGCTCATGTGCGCCTACAATAACAAGGTACTTCCGTTGTTCATCGCTTTGGGTGGTTCGCACTGAGTTTTTGTGTACTACACGGGAATGTCAACCAAAGCCAGATCGTCCGATAGAGTAGAGAGTTTATTTCGCTTTAATTTTTGTCAACCAAAGCCTGATCGTCCGATTGAATGGAGATTTTATATCGTTTTAATTTTCGTCAACCTGATCGTCCGACTGAATAGCAATTTTATATCGCTTTAGTTTTTGTTGACCAAAGCCTGATCGTCCGATTGAATAGAGATTTTACACCGTTTCAATTTTCGTCAAACAAGGCCGGATCGTACGATTGAATGGAGATTTTATAGCGTTTTAATTTTTATCAATCAAAGCCCGATTGTTAGATCGAAAAAAAAATTTCTACCGTCACAATTTTTCTTTATGCCCCAATTATTCACGTTTTCTTGGAACGTTTCGTGGAAAATATATTTATGGATGTCCAGGTAATATGCGATCGCGACAGCTTCCTGCACTCTCGGCTCGAATCGCGGCATTTCATACTTCAAGATCCCAAGCACCTCAAGGGCATGACGAACGTCGGTCCCGTCTACGAGTTCCTCGAGCAAATTCAGTGAGTCTAGCTCTCGACGCAGCCGATTGTCGTGGCGGCAGTTCCGAGGCGAAAGCCATCGCTGACGGCCGCGCGTTACGTCCAAGGTTTCAGCGGACTTCGGTGGTCTTGAACAAGTATCCGTTGCTCGGGCGCCACGGCGAACTCCAGACGTTTCGGGTTCTCCTGACAGACATGCGAGAACTGTGGAAAGCGAGGAGGTCGGGAAAACCCGCTGAATCTATTCACAACAGTCTGATAATAAGGTTTCAAAAATACGAAAAGAAATGAGTTTGCAATTTGTAATTCCTGTGTCCCGCTAAAATTGCGCGCTTCGAAGGGGCGGACCGCGAATGGGAAAGAGTCGTCTACTGGACGAGATGACGCACATAATTCCCAGCGAGATTCCCTGCAATCACATAACTCTGGTGTCCAGCGATGCTCAGGTAAAAAGCCCGGGGAGGGGGAGTCGAGCGGTGTTGTAAGTCCCCATTACTTTAAGAATGAAACTTTACACAATAGTTTATATTCTAGTTACGATTTTGACCTGTAGCGATTATAAAATTATACGTGAACTGTTGAATAGCCGCAAGAGAAAACTAATTTTTAATTACATTTTCGGAGAAACTGTACGAAAAATGGACAAGCACATTCCTCCATTATTTTTGCAATGCATTGACAGTATTGCTCCATTTGTTCAATAAGATTACCATGGAGTTTAATCGGAATCTAGGATGATCACAAAAGTGCCTGAAAAACTTTTCGCCAATCCTCAGAAATATATATATATATATATTTTTTTTTTCTTCAAAATATCAAATTTTAACCTATACCATTGTTCTCAAGTCGCATATTCTACCCCTAAAAACACTGGTTACTAACCTTTTTTAATCGACTTGAAAAAAATATTTTTTGGGGACGTTTTTTCTGTCAGAAATCATAGATCCGGCTCCCGACAGAAAATCGTCAAAATCGACCCCAATTTTTTTTTCTTTTCAAAATATCGTCTTTTAACCTATACCATCATTCTCAAGTCGCATGTTCTACCCCCGAAAACACTGGTTATTAACCTTTTTTAATCGATTTTGAAAAAAATATTTTTTTAGCGACGAAATTTTTTTTTTTTTTTTTTTTTTTTTTTTTTCCAGAAATCGTAGATCCGTCTCCGGACCGAAAATCGCCGAAATCGACCTCAGAAATATATATATTTTTAAAATTTCACCTATAATAGACTAATCAATTTTGCACTGCTGCGCTCTTATAAAGCTTTAAAAGGTTACGGACACTGCCGCATCTGTCGTCTTATATCACATTCGACATCAAACTGATTTTGTTTACAACCGACTTTTCTGGCAACCAATCACAGCTCGAATAGTTTGCTAAGAATGTTTTCCGTTACTCAAGAACTTTTAAAAATTGGGAAACTAATATTTCGCGCATCTATTTAAACATTTACACATCATATTACAATTATTACGAATTATTATTATAAAAACACAATTACAAAGCTAATCGTACCATTAATTTTATTTGAATAAAAATTCGGAATTTACAACTCTGGAGTCGCGTCGCGAGAACTTTTCTCAAAATTTCCCTTGCTAAATTGTGTACCTTGTTGCGTCATCGTGCAGGCGCCCTACACGCTGATACACATGATATTCAGCGTCCCACTGGGCTTCCGCACCGCACCCTCCAGCCCTAATGAACGCGAGGACAAGATCCTCTCGCGTCTCGGCAAGATTCGTCATCCCCACTATCTCTGCGCCCTAAATCAGGCGTTCAACGTCAACTTCAACATTACCGCGCGCTTCCAGTCGCTGGGCGAGCACGAGAAGCGCAAACTCCTGCGAAAGTTCATCGCCCGGCTCGTTCATGGGTGCTTCAGGCGTCTCTGGGTCGTCATTGTCGACGACGCCGAGAACACCGACACGGAGTCCCTCTCGCTGTTGGCCACGATCGTTCGGCAAGACCGCGTTCTCTTCGTGCTGTGCTTTGGGCACCAAATCGCCGCCGAGGCTCACGTCGATCCTTCTATAACGGAAAAATCTCAGGTAACACGTTCGATCAATTCTTTCGGCGAGGAAAAAAAATTAATTCCGTCCGTCTTACAGATCATCGAACTCCTGGGCATCGACAAATGGTATCACGCCGCTCTCGCCTGCCAGATACTCAACGTCATCGCCATCCCCCCCGAACTTGAGAAGTATAAACTAATCCGCGAAACTCTCGATCGAGTTTGCGACGAGAAGAAAAAAAAATACCCTTTCGATCTTATAAATAAATACATAAATAAATTCATTAATTAATAAAATATCGAGACGTAACGTTTGGAATTTCTCCTCAGAGTCATCCAGGAGCGAAGCGAGGGAAACCCAGGCTGGATCGAGAGTTACCTCGTGAGCCTCATGCAGGCCGGGGGTTTGATCCTCAAGAAAATCTCGATAAACAATCTACGCGGCAAGGGGCTGGTGATCCCACCACCCGCCATGACTCAAAGGTATATTTTTCTCGAGATTCTAACGATTTGCAGTCCGTCCTCGCTGCAACGTATTTTTTTTTTTTCTCTTCGACGTTTAACAGTAGGTCGACGTCCAAATCGGGCAATCACATTGGCACGGAGAGCGAAAGTGTTTCGGAACGATTCGACAGATGGAGAATGTTCAAGATGAGTTATGCCGTGAGTGAAGATGTTATAAAAAAAAGCTTCTCAATAATTTTACAATTAATTTGCCCTCGTTCGAAGGAGAGCCCGAGTGAGATAGAGAAAACCGATAAGGCTGCCGCCTCCTCGAAGGACGACGACGATACGATCGTGACCGTCTGCCTGATACCGCGAAACTTCGTTCTCGAGGATGTCGATGCGGAAATCACTATGGACGGTGGGCTCGTCGTCTTCCGCGGGGCTGCGTGAGACGAATCGGAAGAGGTTCTGAGCTGCCGTTTTCTTTCCGCAGTGATGATTCTCAAGCTGTTCGACTCGCTGACGCCACTGGATCAGTTTCTGCTCAAATGCGCTTCCGTCCTCGGGGAGACTGTGAACAGAAAAATGCTTGAGAAGTTGATGGAAGGAACGAGCCCAAAGGACATCGCTTTCTGTTGGTTCGACTCATCCAGGTTCCCTCGATTCGACGCGACAAATTTGCCCGCAACGTTTCTTTCGTTTTCGTTACAGCAGTGGCGAAGCTCTTCGAGATCCGAATCCTGGGCTGCGCCGCCGGAGACTTCGTCCGAAGTCCGGGTCCTGTGATGTTCTTCCGACACGTGAGAAACCCCAACGTGGACGCGGAGATTCGATGTGGCTGCACCGGGCTGCACGTTCGCGGTCGGTTTGCCCCGGTTGACTTCGGAGCGATCGCTCGTTGTATTTTCCACTCGTTCCTCCGTATCTTTTTCTTTCTTTTTCTCCTCTTATATTCTGTCTATTGCTATTTTCGTTTTTATCATCGTTTCAAGTCCTTCTCCGTACTCCTTTCACTCGCTCTTTTCTTTATCGCTGTATGACCCTAGTAAGTCCGGTCACGATGAAATTCACAGCGTTTTTACGGTCGTTTTCACCGTAGTGGTTATTTTGGAAAAAGCGACGATAATCCTTAGCGAACCACCTACCAAATCACCGTATTAAATTTGCAGATGGTGGTTTTGTCGATGGTTTGACAGTGGTACAGCGCAAAAACTACTACGCGAGAAAATTTACTACGGTGATTTCGTCGATTATTCACTTCGCTTTTTCGAAAACAACCACTGCGGTGGTTACGATAGTGGTTCAGTCGGTGGTCGGGTATGCCAGGGTTATTTAGTGCGCTTTGGTCCTTAGAGGACTTGCCACAGGACCGAATTAATAAAAACATATATGATTTAATGTTAATATGATAAATCGCAGAGTCCCTCGTGGATCTCCCGAGATACGCCTCCTGCGGATTGATGCGCTTCAAGATGTCGATGTTCCGCGACACGACTTACAGGTACCATTTGCCCGTCGAAAAGTCCTCGGCCGCACCCGATCGCCATCGATGCGAACCGCTCCGATTTCGCCGAACCGCCCGCAATTTTTTTTCCCCTCAGACTCTTGACGGAAAATCAGAAGGTCGATTTTCACACGCGTGCCCTGAAGTACCTGCGCCAACACACGAGACGATGCGTGTCGTGCGGCGGAGGACAATTCGCGACGCTGCTCGGCAACGTTCATCACGAGAGTGAAATCGACAGCCGAAAAAAGTCCGAGCACATAAACTACATAATGAATGTGTCCAACTACGGGGCGGTCGTCGCCTTGAGCGAGAAGGAAAGCGCGGCCGAAAGTACCTTTGCGTTACTCTGAATAAAAAAAAACAAAAAAGAAGTCCTCCAATTTTCGAAATTTCGTAGAAGAATCAACCGACTCGACGGTCTCCGACAACAACGATCGAGCCTGCATCGCGAGCATTTGCCGTCGACCGGTGGCCAAAAGTCCCATCCGAACGTTTTCCGACGTCGACTTCAGTAGCTGCCAGTGCAGCCTCATACTGAACACCGTGTACAGCCAGATGCTCGAGCATTGCCGAGGAATCGAGCGGAAGGACAAGACCCTCACGGCGATACTCGAGTTCGTCGAGATTCTCCTGGCGGCGTCGAACGTTCCGCAGGCGCGAAAGCTTCTTCAGGAGGCCGAGGAGATCGTGGCTGCGGTACCGAGCTAAATATTCGCTACTGACAATCTAGAGTCGTGTGCCGCATATCACGCTGACCGCAGATCTTGGATATCGTCTCAGATCTTCGGGCCCGGAAGAGACGATGAGCTCATCACGCTGCCGTATCTCAAGGGAAAAATCAAGATCCTCCAGGGTCGCTGCAACCTCGCGAGCGGCCTGATCGTCGAGGCCTCACGCTGTCTCGACGACGCGATTCGCAGTCTCGGCTACAGTTTTCCTCGGGCGCGCGTGATCGCCCGTTGCCGATCGAGGATCCTCCTCGAGGAGCAGAAGCTCATGTTGACCTGCATGAGGGGCCGGAAGGTTGGAGTCGCGGACGGCGACGCAGCCAACTACAACGACCAGCTCGCCAAGTGCCTGGCGCTGATGTTCGTCGTTTTTCGGGTGAGCTCCAGTTTTTCGAACCGTCGGTCGCTCCGAGCTCCGGGGTCGAGTCACAACCCAGGCTCAGAATCTGTTGATCGCAGGCCAAATCCATGCACGATCACGCCCGACTCGCCGCCGTTTGGAGCCTCAACGCCGCGCTCGCGTCCAACAAGGACTTCTTCGCGCTGTGCACAGCCTACGCGAACATGATGACCACCGCCCACAATTACCAATACCGGTATCGCACCTGTTGACGAAAATGAGAGCTTGAAATTTTATTTAAGTTCGGCTTTCAAAATTGCGACCAGAGTTGTGAACCCTCGTTTCTTTGCGATATAAATCTTGCAGTACGGTTTGTTTTGTAGGTGTGATTTGACGGTAATGATCTGTGGCGATTATGAAATGATGTCTGAACGTTTGGATAGCGGCAGAGATACCTCGTTTTCGATAAAAAAAAATAAAAAAAATTGCGCACAATCGCGAAAAAAATGGGACAGCATGGAAAAGAGAAAAAAAAATTCAATTTAAAAAAAGTGCATTTTTATTGAGAATAAATATTCTCTGCAACCATTGAAAAATATACGCATTATATTCTAATCACTCCAAGTTACTGTTAGTAATGAATAATTACAAAACCAATTGTGCTGTCAACTTTATTTCCAGAAGTTTCAGGGTCTTACAACTCCGATTGCAACTAACTTTGTTCGCCTTTCGTACGTCTATATTCCAGTAGCGTTATACCTTTCTTGGAGAACGACGCGATTGGCATCTGTGGCCGAAGACGAGACGCCCTGGAGCTGCAGGAGATGCGAGCGGTGGCCGAGCTCTACTCGGGGATATTTTTCTCTCGGTGGCTGAGAGGCCAGACGGTCGAGGCCCTCAGTCTGGGTTTCGTGACCCTGCAAATAGCTCGAACGGTTCGATCGGTCACGCTCAGACTGACCGTGTTGCCAAGGTTGATTCATCTGCTGATGGTCAATTGTCGGCACGACGAAGTCGTGATGTTTCTTCGGGAATTAGGTCGGTGTTGTTGACGACCATTCGGTGAATTGATTCGTGTTCGCAGACTCCAATTAATTCGTCTCACTCGACGACTGATATTTCCCCAGAATTCATATCGAACAACGACATGGACAAGTCCGGCCGAACATGGTATTACGCTCTCTGCGTTGATTTGCAATTGGAGGCCGCAATCACGATCGTCCCATTCGAGAAATGCGAGAAATACTATCAGGAGGAGGGCGACACGATGATCAATCTTCGCGATCCCGAGGCCGAGAGACGCTACTTCACGTCGATGTGGCTCTGGTGGGCGCAGTGATTCTCTCTCACGACTCCGGAATATTTAATCTATGTGTTACGATTATTTTTCTATTTAAAAAAAACAAGGTGCGTCAGAATGAACGAGTGGGAATCCGCGACGGTTTGGCGAAGCAAAATAGTATCAACGGCGAGTATAATGGACGAGCACACGGTGGCAGCGGCTATTACAGCCCTGCGAAAAGTCGAGGGTCTCCTGATCTACTACGGTACGAACTACACGAATCACTCGTCGTCCGCCTCATCGAGTTAAACCTCTGTTGTCTCTAGTTCACAAACTGGACAACAGAAACGCGAAGGTCGTCGCAATGACCCTCAAGGAAATCCGAAGACAATTCAAGATCATCGACAAATTACGACGAGTCGTCAAAGTCATTCTAGCCAGGTGACCATTTGCGATTCATCCGTCCAGTTTTTTCTGAACTCCGAATTATTCCGAGCTTTCTTCGCGTTCTCGTCTCAGATACCTTCTCATGAAAGCTTACTACAATATGGTGCGCTTTCGCGGGAAAGCCGGGCTCAAACTGTTGCAACGCTCGAAAAACGTAGCCGCGAAGATGGAGAACAGGATGATCTACGAGTGGGCGGACCACTGCGAGAAGGTACATTATTTTCTGGCGAGTGTATCGACGAGTGATTCGAGGTAAAAAGCCTTTTGCTTCGTGGAAAAAAAACAGGCCTGGACGGGATCGCTCAGCGCGATTCAACGGGATTTCTGGAAGGACACGTGCGACACGGTCACGCGAGTCAGTTGGCACGAGGTCGGGGCCAAATCTCACCGCGTCGTTCCCTACACGCTGCCCCTCCCGAGCTGCTCCCACAACTTCTGACTCTGCGCTTCAACCAAATTACCAATAACTTCAGTTTTATTCGATCACGTCGCACATACAATACGCAATCTTATATACAATACTTTTTTTTTTCATTTTTCTTTTGGAGAAGTAACAAGAGGACAGACATGTCGTTACCATCTGGGCCAGGCTCGTTTTGGGCCATTCGTAAAGTGAGTCAGTATCCACGTGTTCTTCTCTTTTTTAACCATTGCTTGCTGTTTGTGTCTGGGATGCTCTTTGCACATTATATAATCTCTGCCCTTTCGCACCACCCAGTAGCAACTCTTGCATCGCAGCTGTAACTTTCCCTTGGTTTTCATACCACAGACTGTGGTGATGAGAGGCGATGGCGACGCCCGGAGTAGACTCGGAGCTGTTTTTGTACGATTGTCGCATGCGGAGTGAAAACTTTTGCTTGCCGCTGGCTGGGCTCCGCCTATGGGACGAATCGTCTGAAGCATAGAGGACGCTATGCTCCGTTGTACCGTTCTCAAGACAAATGAAAGGCTCATTTTACCTAAAAAGAAGAAAATGAAAAACGGTTTGAAAGAGTCGGACTGGCGAGAATTCGGTGTAAACCTTCAAAATGTTGTTATCAACATAACCTAAAACTGCATTTTGTTTTGCTTCAATTAAACACACTGAACGGCGTTGAATCGTAAATTATTTCTCATCCTTGCCTATCTCTGTGACGCTTCGGCGTCTCGTTGCAATTGAATAATTGTGTTTCCGAACGAGAAACTTAACCTAACCTCTCCGCGTACCTTTTTACGAAGCCGGCAGCGGGTGAATCGACGCGGTCGACGAATGAAACTCTCGATGATATCCAGCCGTGGAGGTCGAAAAGGGCCAATTAGAATTGCGGCATACGCAGGGAAATGACGCTTGTATCAAAAGGGACTCATTATTTACTGTCTTTGGACAAATTGCCGAATGAACTGCATCAGCTGATTTTCCATGCAAGCTCGAGGCGCTAACGATCGTCTGCAGACCGCGCGCGACTCGAGCACGTTGGGTAATCGGGGGGTTACCATGGAAACGCACAATATAAGAAACATTTATTAGCGTGGCGCGAAGGAAAAACGTTTTTATGGAAATCACACCAACAAACATGCAGGAATTATTAACTAACATTGTAACAGAATGCATCGCTTTCTGATTATATCCAGGCGCTGCCGAAGGACGCTTTTTGCAGCAGAATTTGCCCGGAATTGCATATATTTATAGGACATATGTACAACTATATCCCGCTCATGTTGACCAGGGTTTTATGATTATCAAAATACGGTATTACGGTAATGTTATACGAAATGTAGGGCTCTTTGAATATAAACCCAAAAGGTCCGAACGACGCTGACATTGCAATGGAATTTATCTCGAATTGCATTATTCTCGAAAATACATGCTACTTTTGTGCCATCAAGCTTTTGTAATGAGAAATATGTGATTATTACGTAACCATAGCGATATGTTCTTCGTAATCCACCCCGATGAACCCGAATTCTCGCGGCGCAATGACTCCGACCACCGACTTGTTATTTTTTATTTCATCCCCCCCCGCGGCGATTTTTTCACACTCTGTCATCGACTGCCCACCGCAAACGCAGTGGTTACGCGGGTCGTTAAAACGCAAAAACAATCCAAGTGAGACTAACAATGATACGAGGAATTCGTAATTTGCTGCAAGTCAGCGTGAGTAATCGCATCATACAGGGCAAGCTTTTTATTTCAACTTTTCGTCGTGATAACCTCAAAATGTATTTTTTCCCCCCGCGACTCAGAATTCCACGGGACAGCTATTGAGACGAAACTTGAACTTGGTGCCTGTGGTCGTCGAGCAAACCGGTCGGGGTGAACGCGCCTATGACATTTACTCGAGGCTCCTCAAGGAACGAATAATATGTCTCATGGGACCGGTATTTACGCGCTTATAACCTACAAAATTGTGACAGTAAACCGTAGCTCGATTTTTGCGCTTGTGAATGAAACATGGCTCATTTTTCCCAATAAAACGAAGATAACGGACGACGTATCGTCGCTGGTCGTCGCCCAGCTGCTCTTCCTCCAGTCCGAAAGCAGCAAAAAGCCCATTCACCTCTACATAAATTCGCCCGGAGGCAGCGTAACCGCAGGACTGGGAATCTATGACACTATGCAATACGTACTTCCGCCTGTGGCCACCTGGTGCGTAGGCCAGGCCTGCTCGATGGCCAGTTTGCTTCTCGCTGCGGGAGCTCACGGCATGCGCCATTCGCTTCCAAATGCCAGGATAATGATTCACCAACCATCGGGCGGAGTACAGGGCCAGGCCACAGATATTCAGATCCAAGCCGAGGAGATTCTTAAACTCAAAGCGCAGATTAACAGACTCTACGTCAAACACACAGGCCTGGAATTGCTGAGGATAGGTGAGCTCGCGTTCGACCGAGATGAAATTTTTTTTTACGGATGAGCCAAGAATCTTCTTAAACAAAGATGTTGCTCCAACTTTTTATCACTTTTTCTGCAAAAAAATGACTATCTTTTCAGAAAACAGTATGGAGAGAGACAAGTTCCTGTCACCGACGGATGCCAAAGAATTTGGAATAATAGACAAAGTGTTGGAACATCCGATGCAGGAGAGTGACGAGAAGTCGAGTCTGTTATCGGAGGGTAACGCTCCGCCGGGTAATGCCCAGAAAACCTAGTTCCAAAGACATGTTGAGATTTTAATAAATAATAACGAAAAAATACAGGCCAATCTCGCTGTATAAAAAGTTTTTATTGATATATATAATAATAATAATAATCGTAATAAAATATTTCATAAACATTGTAAACTATAACTATTTCGATAAAAAAAAGAAACTATTTACTGATAGTAAAGCACAGTCCAAGTTTACTCGCCTTGACGACGCGGAAAAGTACGTCGACAAGGTGTAGGCAAGCATGATTTTTAATCGATTTTTTTCTTTTTTTTTCATTTCTTCCTTCGTTTCACGATATGCCGAGCACCTATCACGTTAAATAACAGTATGTAGTTAAGAGAAACTGCTGCTACAAGGCGAAGCAGTGACGACGCGCGTCCGGCGATATCTATTTTTTTCTTCTCCGTAGTATCACGTAATTCTCCGTTTGGCGTGAGAATCGGTAAATGCTGTGTAATTCGAATGTCATGATCAATGATAATAATAAACCTAGCGACTTATCACACCGCATTCGGACGCGCATACCGCTTATACGTACCGCTATATCTCGTCTATTGTACAATAGAAAATAAATTCGACATACAGTCGCGCGCTTAAGTACGGAAATGTCGAGTATCCAATTTTCGGCTCGACGATAGGTCCGTTGCAATCGTGTCCTCCAATTGCAATATCCCAATTTTGCACCACATCGAATCGACGTTTTCGGAACATTATAACGATATAAAACTTTTATTTTTTGTTTCTTTCGGAATGTAAAATTAGATCGTTTGATTTTATCATCTTCGCTCGTGCGGTAGTCAAACCAGTGGCAGTGACGATGCTAGAGAAGCACGGTAAGGACGTTCTGGCCCGCAGTCCCCTCGTAAGCGCACTATGCAGCAGTCTCTGTGAACGCGGACGCTTTTTTTAAGTACACGCAGCCGTGCAGATTCATCTTCGTTAATCACACTTTCCGATAAAGATTTATCAAATTTCCGTGGCTACGGAAAATTTCGAAAAACGACTTCTCTCTCTTTCTCAAAGTGAATTCGAAACATTTTTCGAATAACAGTAAAATTTCAAACGGTCCGTTTGGACCGGGCTTTCCGAACGAAATGCAGTTTCACCGGGTCGAGCACGCTCGATAACAACAACAAGTGCAACAAAGTGCACAAAAACGGCTTGCTTGATATCTCGCCGCGAGAAGAGAGAAACACTCGTTGCGCTCGCGCCTAACATGTAAAATCGTATTCCCGTATCACTGGGGGCAAACTTGCGCGTGAGCCAGCATCAGTATGTCCTTCTTTTCCTTGGGAAATCTCAGCTCGCGACCGGCGAGACGCGCGGTCTCCAATTCCCTCTCGGCGACGACGAGCTCCATGGCAACGACGCCCCCGCCGCTCTCGTGCTCCCGGGCCACCCAGTCGAGGGCCATTTGACTGCGCATATCGTCGTCGAGAACGCGATGACTGTAGTGCGCGACGACCTCCTGTCTGCTGCACTGCCGTTCCCGCATCGCCTTCAGCGAGCCGTTCCAATGAAGCAACTGAAAGACCGTCATCAGCTCCTGAAACTCGAGCATCGTTCGGCCGCGATTGCACTCCAGCATGAAGCGAAAAGCCCCGATTCCCGTGTTCGGATCCTCCTTCTCGTCGGCGGTGCCCTGTAATGTTATCATTATTTCGTTATACTAACTTCGTTGTTTTGTCGTTTTTTTTTCTAGTTTGCCATTACGCTTCGTTACTATGTTCATATTTTATTATGCTTTCTTACTACGTTAATATTGTACGCCTCGTTACTCTACGTTCTTTTTGTGATATATGAATTGTTTCAAAGATCATTTTATTTTTATTTATCGTCAAGACGTCCGAGATACGAGGATCGACGATAAAGAAAATGTTTCACCTGGCTCAAAACTGTGCCCACCCCGTTCGAAGTGGAAGCGGGCTTGGCGAAACTCGCCCTGGCCTCGGCCACCGCCTTCTCAATGAAGTCGTCGGTTATCTTCCTCGAGGGATGCTCGTTGAACACGGAATTCATCAGGGCTATTTTCGCCGCGGATCTTCGTGCCTCCGCCTTTGTCGGACAGTTCTGGAAGCTGCCAAAGCAGGATCCCCCGGGAAGTGTAACGTAGCAGACATAGGGAGGACTGGCTCCCGGGACAGATTCGTAGATCACCAGCGCTCCGTTCCTCAGCTCTGTCCCTCGGCTCTGCTTCATTTGCCAGAACTCCTGCAGAGCCTCCACGACATTTACTGCCAAACAAACAAAAGTTTTACATCACCCACATGCACGACGTGTTGACCAAATAATTTCTTTGTCTCAAGACGCAAATCAAATGATGCAAAAATTTCAGGAAAGACTCTGCGTCTTTTGCATAAAAATTGAAAAGCGATAGCAATGAACATACAAGCAGGTTTCTTCGCTCAACATGTCAATATCGACAAAAACATTTCTACATCTCAACACACAAATCGAAGGACATACAAATTTCAGAACAGACTCTGCATCTTTTGTATGAAAATTGTAAGGCGATAAAAATGAATATACAAGCAGGTTTATTTCCTCAACATTATCAAAATCAACAAAAATATGTCTGTCGCAAAACCCGAACCGAACGACGCAGAAATTTCAGAACAGACTGCATCTTTTGTGTGAAAATTCAACGGTAATAACAGTTGATACACAAGTAGGTTCCTTTGTTCACCTCTTCCGTAGCCCTGAGTGTGTTTGGCGAAGCTGTTGACAACAGCGTCAACAGCCTCTCGCAGCACCTGCTTGGCCCTGGCGTCGACCAGGCCCCCGTTGACTCCCATGCTTTCTGGCACCCTGGATTTCGTCTTGACCGGCATAATGCCCTGCATCACAGCTCAGCCGCGGATCCCGACCATTTACCTCGTCGGCGACGGGGGGGTGTCAATCGGCAAACACGAACGACAACAACGGTGGCAACGCGAAAAAAAAAAAACGTGTGCGACCGAGGTACCGCGTGACCCGACGTTACGCGATCCTCGCGACAATTTTCGGCTCCTCGAAGCGGCGTACGCGACCCACACACACGTGCGGTCCCTTCGCACGCAGTTCAACGATCCTCGCACGCAACGTCGCTCGTCCCGGACACTGCAAAAAGTGCGCGCGCGACGCGAGTCGTTGACTCCTTTTTCTCCCCCCGTCGTTTTTCTCTCTTTTTTTTTTTTTTCTCAATTCTCCCGACTTCTTCTCGTGTTTTCCACGCCAAGCGCGTGCACAGTTCGCCGATATTGAGCCGTAAACGTGGGAGCGATGACCAGAACGCCCGAACGCACGAGCCACAAGTGTGCCCGAAAGTTCGTCGGCGGCGGCGGCGGCGGCGGCTGTAGCGCGAGGACGACACACACGGGAGACCGCGAGACGGACACGAGTCGCGAGAAAACGGGCCTCCTCTCCGGACGGGGGGCCACCTGCGGAGCGCGCGATGCCCGAGGAATTCGCGTAAATTACTCTCCGATCGGCGCGCACCGAGCGCTGCAGGATCAAATTGCAAGACACATATAACGCGTTTAATGGCCCCGGACCACTAACGATTTCCAGAAAACCAGGGCCGTACCCGTCTCGCGCACGGACATGCGGCCCGAGTCTCTTAACCCTCTTTCGCGCAGCTCGCGGTTCCCGCAGCAGCTTTTTCGTGGACCCCCTCGACCCCCACGACTTCGCCGACGAGACGAGCACCTGAAGGATCGCGGTGGCGCTGCACGCTTATTGTGCACGCGATACTGGCGAGAAGATCGTCGAATCTGTATAGATCTCGCGGCTTCTGGCGATCGGTATAAAGAATTATCGTGCGTCGATAACGTAGGCAGCGCTTTTTAACGACCTCTTTTGTGTGCGCGCGCTTTGATCCGTCGCTAACGCAGATGATTCATCCGTCGGTAAAACAGAGGTCGCGCTTACTGACGGAGGGTAAACACTTTCCCGCGTGTTGTATTACGAAAAAGTGAGCGAGGTGGAGATACCGGTCCTGAAACTGCGATGCGTGATACACCTGCTTGAATAGATTTCAGCATGAAACACCTGAGAATTCCTACCGTCAGATGGAAGAGGAGTACAAATTACAAGAATGCACGATAATGCAGTCAATGTTACCTAGATACCGATGACCGCATACGTATTTTTTTCGCGCATATAATCAGGCACGTAGGATGAGTAATCCGCAGCTGTGAATCAATGCTCGCTGGCTTATTCATTAAAGCTAGACAATAACATCACATTGTGCCGTGTTCAAATTCATCCGAAATTAAAAAAATGCATCCTGCAATTATATTATGACATATATGACATTCGTTTTTTATTTAAATGGACCATAGACATTTTTTTATTCAAATGGACCAAGGAATTTTTTTAATGGCCCAATGGAATATTGGTATTCCAGCGGGATATTTAAAAAATGTATATATCTGTTCAGTTCGAAGACGATTAAGAAACAGATCAGAAACAGGTCAGAGTTCGTGTATTTTATGTAAAGAATTTTTTCGCGGGAACTGCAAATATTTTTCCACATTACACGTTGGGCTCTCATAGCGTAAGCCGAAGAAATAGATGTACCGCGAAGTCATGAGCATGACGCACGGTTGACTTATCGTGCGGTGCCGTTTCCGCGGGATGCCGCAGTATCCTCTCGGCCGACGAGTCGTCGTCGCCTTCGAGCTCGGCGCTCGAATTGTCACTCGTCGAATTTTACGAAAACGATCATGTCTCTTGCGTTGTATTTTCTGCTGCTGCAAGTGCTCGTTTGCTGCGCGTCGGGGGAGCAAAATTCTCAGGAGGCCACGTGCAACGCTCAACAGACGTGCAAGAGTTGCCTGCACACACCAACATGCGTCTGGTGCATGGTAATTATCCTACGATATATTAATTCATTTAATTAACTCGTCCAGCGTTGAATCCGCCACTTATAGCTCTCTAATATTTCGTACATACGGCAATTTTTATCGACAATTCGAGAGACAATTTTTCCCAAACTTAATTTTTTATCAGAAAGAAAAAATAAGATGAATAAAAAAAAAACGTATTTTACATCAATTTATCTATTTATCTTCTTATTCCGAAAAATATATATTAATTTATCTTCTGTTTCCAATGAAAAAAATTCGAATTACGTAACATAACGATGCAAAATATCCGAGGGGGTGAGGGAAATGTGATTGAATTTGTTGGATGGCAATATGAAATGATAATTAATCGTTGTAATTAAGACGCTCGCGAAAATGACTCGAGTGTTCTCACGATTCTCCAGAGCCCCGACAAGGCGGGTTTTCCGGCGCGATGCATCACGAGGAGCAAATACCGCGAGGAAGGTTTCAACGCGAACGAGACGTGGTGCCCGAGGCATCAGGTGCTGGTCGAATCGACGCAGGCCGTGATTACCGCAGATGCGTTGCTGACGCAGAAAAAGGGCACGAAGACGAAAGACTCGAAGACGGTGCAGGTTAGACCCCAGCAGATGCGTCTTCGTCTCAGAATAGGTAAAGATTTTTTTTTAAATTGACTCAATCCCGATATATTTTCTCGGAAAAAAAAAATTCGCGATTTTTTCGTCGAATTTTCTATTTTTCGGGCAATCAATGTTGCTTTTCGGAATCAGCGGGAAATTTCGCATCGGATAGGCTTTTCAAACTTCACGAAATCGATTTTTTTTCGCAAAAAACGCAATAGTTACAGAAAATTTGCGATTTTTGTGGGTTCGATATTGACGATCGATCGATAAAAAAAAAGTAACCTCGATTTCAGTGAAGTGACGAAATTGCGAAAAAAGTGCGAAAACACTTTTTTTCATTATTTTAAAACCTTATTTCGATGTATTTTTGCTCGTACGCAACGAATTCGCCATTAGTGTTTTTCTAAACGCAATAGTTAAAAAAAATCGGAAACTTCATTATTTTCGATTTCCCAATTCTTTTTTTGCGTCAACTGCATCAATTTTTTTGCATCAATAATATTAATTTCCATTCTACTTTTTTTTCTCAGGCGAAGAGCATCGCGTGACCCTGCAGTACAGTCAGGCCGAGGATTACCCGGTCGATCTCTACTACGTCATGGATCTGTCCTCGTCGATGGTCCAGTACAGGGACAGACTGAAAGAGCTCGGTTCGCAGCTCGCCGAGACGATGAAGAGCCTCACGTCGAACTTTCAGCTCGGCTTCGGGAGCTTCGTCGACAAAGTCGCGTTGCCGATGACGAGCACCATGCCGGAGAAGTGAGGGGGCACCGTGGAAGCTTTTTTTTCGTTGGAAAAAAATCGCAATTAAATTTCTCGTCGATCGCGGTAATTCTTTTTTTAACGACTCCTTTTTTTTCTAAGACTAAAAATTCCGTGCAACGCCGAGGTCACTAAATGCGCGCCGCCCTATTCGTACAAAAATCAGATGCCGTTGACCAAGAGCATCGAGAATTTTAAGGTAAGATTCGATTTATTCAGCTCATAATTGCCGATTATGCGTTCACCACTTTCGTCCGATCGATAATATTGATCCCTTGTGCTGCCGTCGCGATCGCCAGGATCGCGTGGGAAACGCGCCGGTTTCGGGGAATCTGGACGCGCCGGAAGGAGGACTCGACGCGCTGATGCAAGTGATGGTTTGCACGAACGAGATCGGCTGGAGACCGAAGGCTCGTCATCTCGTTGTGTTCTCGACGGACGCGAGCTACCACATAGCCGGCGACGGGAAGGTGGGGTGATGATTCGGTTTAGACATAATCCGTCACGTAGTTATTTTTATTTATTTATTTATTTATTTATTTATTTATGCGAAAAACCCTTTTACATTTTTATAACATCCAGCATATTTTCACGTATAAATCAAAACGAATTTTTACTCATTTTTATTTATCTTTGCACATTATTTTTTGTATATGTTACGTACTGTCGATTTTCCTACACGATTATTGTAAACTATTATTTTATATCGGGCGAATTTTTGCAGTTGATATTGAATTGTATATTAAATTATTTTTCCACCGCATTTCAGCTCGCCGGAATCGTCGAGCCAAACGATGGCCTCTGTCACCTGGATAACGAAGGATTCTACACACATGCGCTTCTTCAGGATTATCCTTCGATTTCTCAGGTAAACAAATAACATTCGTCAATTGATGAATCACGTTGTGATTTATTTTTTCGTTCTGATAAATCGAAATTTATTTGTTTTTTCGTTCTGATAAATCGAAATTTATTTGTTTTTTCGTTCTGATAAATCGAAATTTATTTGTTTTTTCGTTCTGATAAATCGAAATTTATTTGTTTTTTCGTTCTGATAAATCGAAATTTATTTGTTTTTTCGTTCTGATAAATCGAAATTTATTTGTTTTTTCGTTCTGATAAATCGAAATTTATTTGTTTTTTCGTTCTGATAAATCGAAATTTATTTGTTTTTTCGTTCTGATAAATCGAAATTTATTTGTTTTTTCGTTCTGATAAATCGAAATTTATTTGTTTTTTCGTTCTGATAAATCGAAATTTATTTGTTTTTTCGTTCTGATAAATCGAAATTTATTTGTTTTTTCGTTCAGATAAGGCGAAAGGCCGCGGCGCACAACGTGAACATAATTTTCGCTGTGACCGAGCAGTACAACCGAACTTACAGTCAGCTCAGTCACACCATCGGAGCGAGCTCGGTTGGCCAGCTGAGCAGCAAGTCTGACAGCGTCGTCGAGATCGTTAAAACGGAGTATGAGGTAAACGAGGCCATTTTTGGGCCTCGTAATAATGTCCGTAATGGACGTAATTTTTGGCCTCGTTTGGTTTCGTGTAATTAACGAATCACTGCAACAAAAAATTATCGGTAAACCGTCGATTCGTTGTGCAGAAATTGATGAGCTCGGTAGAGCTCGTGGACAACGCGACGAGCTTCATCAACGTCAAGTATTACTCGAGGTGTTCGGGCACGAGTGGCGAGCAGCGCGAGGGACAGAAGTGCGAGGGTAAACATCGAGCCGGCGACGTCACAGAATTCGAAATTGCCATAAAGGTATTTTTTTCTCTTCGGAAACCTATTTTATTTGTTTGCACAAAAAAATCGCTCCGCAAACATCATCAACTGTGTTGGAAAAAAATGCAATTATTATTCCAATTATTTCTATCTTGGGGAAATAACGACCGAAATAAATGAGGAATTGATACGAGCAAATTGTGAATATTTTCGATCATGGAGTGAAAACGATTTTCCATTAATCGCGAATATTTTCGATCAGAGTGAAAAGAATTTTTAATCAGCGGAAACAATTTTTAATCATAGTGAAAATAATTTTCATTCAGAGTGAAAACAGTTTTCAACCAGAGTGAAAACAGTTTTCAACCAGAGTGAAAAGAATTTTCAGTCAAAGTGAAAAGAATTTTCAATCAGAGTAAAAACAATTTTTAAGCAATTTTCAAGCAGACAGTGAAAACCATTTTTTTCAGGCTCTGGAGTGCCCGAAGGACCCGAAGGATTGGCACCAAACTCTGCAGATAAAGCCGCGCAGTCTAAACGAGAGTCTGACCATCGATTTGGAGCTTCTCTGCGAGTGCCCGTGCGACAAAGAGGGAAACGAGGTGGGTGCCATTTTTTTTGTTTATCGAGTACATAAAAAACGATCGATCCTATCCGTAATTGTCGACGACCATAGGGCAACCAGCGCGACGCGGCGAAGTGCGAGAAGCACGGGGATCTGGTGTGCGGGGTTTGCGCGTGTCACGGCGGCTTCTACGGGAAGAGGTGCGAGTGCGAGAGTGACAAGGCTCACGCGGAGAGCGCGGAGCTCACGGAGAACTGTATAGCGCCGAACGACACGCGCGTGTGCAGCGGCCAGGGTACCTGCAAGTGTGGCCAGTGCGACTGCGACGACAGGCCCGATGCCAATGAGAGTTTCAAGGGCGACTACTGCGAGTGCGACAATTTTTCGTGCGAACGCGACTTAGGAAAGGTGAGCATGATTCATATTTTACAGCTCTTTAATTTCTCATTATTTTAATTAAACAATCTCATTTCTTTCTAACTCCCAGATGTTTTTTTATTCCCAGATGTGGCTCTCAGATTTATGTTTCTCCCAATTTTTTATTTAATTCCCAGATTTCTTTAGTTCCCAGTTCTTTTTTAACTACATGATTTTTTTTCTAATTTCCATGTTTTTATTTCAATTCCCACATTTTTTTAAACTCCAAGCTTTTTTTAATCTCCCAGATTTTTTTTACAGATTTGTTTTAACATTGTAAAACAGTGAAGTAAATTTTTGTTCCGCTTCGCTCTCTTTCAGATCTGCGGCGGACGCGGCAAGTGCGAGTGCGGCAAGTGCGTCTGCAATCCCGGCTGGGACGGTAGTTCCTGCGCCTGCAGGCAGACGAACGCCACGTGCACGCCGCCCGGCGACAACAGCAAGATTTGCATGGGTCGCGGCGACTGCAGGTGCGGGAGGTGCGAGTGCCACGTGAAGAACGGAATTCAGTACGCCGGCCAGTACTGCGAGGACTGCCCGGTAAACAAGACGCTTTAAAGTGATCTCATTTTCACCCGTTAATTCTATAAAATTATACAGAAGTAACGTTTCGATAACAGGACAATAGCTGTAACTTATCCCCTGATGCTATTAATGAATTGAACGATAAAAAATTGAAAACGCAATTAATATCCATTTATCGCGTGCGTCGGACCGCGAGATTAATTTTACGGCGAGTGCACGCGCACGCGCATTTTTGTCGGAAATTATAATCGATTTGTATTTTTGCAGACCTGCCCGGGGCAACGCTGTGAGGAGCTCAAGGACTGCGCGGAATGCGAGGCCTACAACGCCGGTCCGCTTGCCGCGAATGCCTGCCAGAATTGCCGAAATCATTCGATACAAATTGCAAGCATTTTTATTTTCTATTTACGCCGCTTGTTTATTCATTCATTCGTTCATTCATTCATTCATTCATTCATTCATTCATTCATTATCTCATTCATTCATTCATTCATTTACTCATTTATCCATTAATTAATTACTTAATCCACTCATTCATTCATTCATTTATCCATTCATTCATTAAGTCACTCATTCATTCATTCATTCATTCATTCATTCATTCATTTATCCATTAATTAATTAATTAATTCACTCATTCATTCACTCATTTTTTTATTGCCAGTATTTTTTGTGATATTATTCACCAACTTTCGCGTTTAACCACTGTGAAATAATCGGGAAAATTCCGTCCTCGATTCGCAGGTCGACAAGGTCGAGGACGACCCCGAGCAGGACGAGATAGTCGGCGCCAGGGTCTGCAGAACGCCCGGCGACGCCGGTTGCACCTTCGTCTTCAAGTACAAAGTGAAGAGGGGCGACAACCCGAAGGCGTTCGACATCGAGGTGGAGAAGGAGCGTGTCTGTCCAGCTCCGGTCAACGTCATGGGTAAGGATTATTATAAATTCATAATTCATTTTGAATGATATTGATTTAATTTTGAACGATATTGACTTGATTTTGAATGATATTGACTTGATTTTGAACGATATTGACTTCATTTTACAGGGGTGGCAATTGGTGTAATCGTGAGCACAGTAATCCTCGGATTTTTGGTGCTGATAATCTGGAAGCTGCTGACGATGGCTCACGATCAGCGAGAGTTCGCTAAATTCGAAAAGGAGCGAGCGATGGCCAAGTGGGACAGGGTGAGCAATCGAGTCTTTTGAAAAGACCGAAAGTCTTTTGAAAGTCCGAGTTACCCTTATTAATCCAGACTCTCGGTCTTTTCTTAACGATAGTTTTAATCTGTTTGATCGTTGTTTTAATTTTTGTACTTGGCTTTTATTTTTCTTCAGGGTGACAATCCACTTTACAAACAAGCCACGACGAACTTCGAGAATCCGACGTTCAAACAGACGAAGAGCTGAGACCCTCGCAACACCGTATTTTGTAGTCTCTACAGTTAAATTCATATATTCCACAAATGTCTGGTCCACGTTGGGCCACGTCAGGCCCCGGCCGGGTGGCCCGATCAGGGCATGATCCATTTCAGGGCTGACCCGAGAGTCCCCGACTACATTTCAGTGCTATCAATGTCGATATCAACTATAAAAACACATATTTTAAATTATTTTTATGAATCAACACATCGACAATAAATCGAAGAAGTGTAAAAGTGAGCAGTGAATGATAATAAAAAAAAACATTATTAAATTTAAAATTACGGCTGATAATACGCGGGAAAAATTGCTCAGGCCTCGTGACTCCGCGGAGGCAGCGCGAAGTTAAGCGTCGCGAAGATCCGGCAGCTAGCGACGCGGAAAAGACGGGAACTAAGAGCCGCGGTAGCGCCATGTTGTTTAATTGCCGCATAATGAGTCGGCCAATCGGCACCTGGGATCTCGCGAGCCGCTCTTCCTTGAGCAAAAACAAATAGAGGCCGCGCCGCGGTCTCCCTCTCTCGCTCCCGAGGGCCGGCAATCCGGCCGCCGCGTACGACGGTGGGGAGGACGTTGCGTTGCATCGCGTTTGGCGAACGCGCCCTGCAGCCAACCGGCGCCGGCGATGCGTGGAATTCTCGTATCGCGATGTACACTAAATCCCGCATCGCATGCGCCGCGTGCACCACATATTTATATTTATACTAGCAGGTTGTAGTGGCTCGCGCGCTTCGCGCGCTCGCTGCATGCTCGGATCAAAATTAGATCGTTAAGGAAATTAACGTGAAATTGACGTTCAAACTTTGCGAAATCAAGAACCATTTTTTTTTCGATTTCGTAAAGCTTGAAGGTCCTATCAGATGGGAAATTTCGCGCTGATTCCGAAAAGTACCCTTGTTTGCCCGAAAAATAAAAAAACGCCACGAGAAAGACGCGAAAAATGATTTTTCACCTTTTTCGAAATTTCGGCACTTGACAACAGTTGGGGTTACTTTTTTTTGGGCCGATCGAACCTGGATTTTCCTCTTGCGTTCGAGAGAAAACTGTATAATGAAAAGAATGATGCAAGGCGGAATACGATATCTCGATTTCTGATTGTTTTACAGAATTTTAAAGCCAGACCACCAAAAATCGCAAAAAACACAAGGGCCGTTTGAAAAATTTGCGATTTTTGAGGGTACGACTTTAAAATTCTGTGAAACATTCAGGAATCAAGATATCACGTTTTCTCTTGCGGCATTCTCTTCGTTATTGAGTTTTCTTTCGAATGAAAGAAAAAAAAATTCAGTTTCGATCGATCCAAAAAGAAGTAACTTCGATGTTAGCGAAGTGACGAAATTTCGAAAAAAGTGAAAAATCATTTTTCGCGTTTTTCTAGTTGAATTTTTTTATTTTTCGGGTAAAAAAGATGCTTTTCGGAATCAGCGGGAAATTTCCCATCGGATAGGGTTCTCAAACTTTACGAAATCGAAAAAAAAAATGTGTTTGGGAAAAACACGAGTCACCTTTCGGCATTAAACTACTGTGAAAAATTCGGAAATCAAGATATCGCGGTTCGCCTTGCGGCATTCTCTTTTTTGTTATAGAGTTTTCTCCTGAACAAAGAAAGAAAATTCAGGTTCGATCGACCGAAAAAAGTAACCTCGATTTTAGGGTAGTGACAACCGGCTAGGCGCGCGTGCTGCGCATATAGGCTGGTTAACATAAATAGAAATTTCTAATTTTGGAACACACTTTAATTAAGTGGGGCAAGTTATTATTTAGAGCAGACTTTAATTAAGGGGGCTGGGACACACAAACAGCTTTCCAAAATATAGACAAGATATATAGGGGCAAAATGGGACGCACCGATTTTTCGTGATAATCCGATCAGGCAATAAAATCCCTGGATCCGAATCTGCAAAATACAAAAAGCTTGATTTTCTTCCCATGTTACATTTTTCACTAATTTTCCGTATTTTCTATTTTTGTCGCAAAAAAATCGCTGTCAGCAAAAAACCGGTTAGGTTTTGCGTAACCGATTTTTTTCTGCGCCTCTTACGATAGAAAAATAAAAACGCTTTCTCGCCCCGAAATCGCGAGGCGAGATTTCTCGAGCATTCGGTGATTTGGTCTCATAACGGGCGTAAATAATTGATAAGGCGAGTTGCGTTGTTAATAAAACACGAGGAACAACGAGAGTGACTCTTAAATCAACGAAAATTTGACGCGGCCGATCGACCGGTTGTGTTCCTCGCGCTTGATCCTCGCTCCTTCCTCGTCGCACTCGTTTTCTCCCACGCGGCCTCCCTCGCCGTCGATTGTTTCTGCGGGGCCCGCAGCGGGTTCGCTTTACCGTTCTCCACGCGAAGGACGCGCGAGGCAGCCGCTCGTAAATTCGTCACCACTTGGCTCGCCGTGGCTTCCATATGGCTGCCCCTCGGGCGACCCACTATTTCTCATTGGCCGCGGCAAACACCCCCGAGCGCAAGTTGATTTTTTCCTCTCCGCCCGCCGCTCATGCGAATAAAAGCGCGTAAATTACGCGCGAGTATAAAGCAACTAACTCGCGAGCGATATAAATTTGATTCGAGGCGAACGATAAATACGGAGTGCGAAGTCCCGAACCTCGTTGTCCAGTTTTCGTGCAGAACAAAAATAAAAAATCTTCAGTGACTGAGAGAAAATCTCAGTTAAATAAACGGACAGGAGGTAAGTAAATATATTTATTATATTTATTATATTTATTATATTTATTATATTTATTATATTTATTATATTTATTATATTTATTATATTTATTATATTTATTATATTTATTATATTTATTATATTTATTATATTTATTATATTTATTATATTTATAATATTTATTATATTTACATGTTTTATTTAATTCACCTGAGCTTTTTTCCAGCAAACGCATCGACCCTGGTAGACTGGGGTCCGCGTGGGCCCTGCAAATGTGGCCTGTAAATGAAAACGCCGTACGGAATTCACAGGAAGGACCCGCGACCGAACGACATGAATAATAATAATTTTCGGTAAATTAATATTTTCGCATAAAAATCGGTCTCGCGAGAAACCGATAATTTTCTCAACCGTCCGTCGAGGTCTATTAAAAAAAATATATATTTCACGGTGAATTCCGGGGAATCGCGAGAATTTCGTGGTTCCGCGATCCCCGAATATGAAGAAGCGAGAGATCGCCGAGCCGGAGGGTCGAGAAGAAGAAGAATCCGCTGCGTATGGGAGCCAAGAGTGTGAAGCACACGAGTGGGACCCGGGCGCGCCGGCGCTCCGCAGTAAATCATCGCCGCATGTCCGTTTCTTTACATTGCCAAGATTTTATTGATTATTTTACGGCGAGGAACACTGTAAATCTCTTCATCCCGGGTCGTGGGCCTCCGGCCTCGCGCGCTCCTCTTCCTCGCTCGCCCCGCGCCGCGCACCGGTGCAACAGTCTCTTGCTCTCGTATCCCCCGTCGCAGAGCCAATTATAAACCCCCGAGTTCTGAAACATTGTTACCGCATTCGTATATAGCTCTCTGGCCTTTGGTGTCCGCGCAGCCGGATTGCGGGAATTCGGACGCATCGTCGCGGTCGACGTGTTCCACAACGTTGCGCGATATTCCTGCAAAAAAGCCCGTCGATCGGCGTTGCCGATTTTTTTTGCCGATTTTATGCCAATTTTTGCCGATTTTTGCCGATTTTACGTCTTACCGATCTCAATATTATTGGCAGATAATAGATACGATTCACAAGCGATGTAAAATCGGTAAAGAAAGACACATTGTTACCGCTTTTGTGGCTCTGGCGTTTGGTGTCTGAAGCCGGTTTGGTGGAATTTGGACGAATAGTTGGCCACGCGATTTGTGAGTCATCGATACGCTGATTTTCAAGCGGAAATCGGGAGTTCGCGAGCGATCAACTCGATTTTCCTAACGAGTCGACTCGTACCCGTAATTTACCTGTAATTTACCCGTAATTTGAGCGCACACCTGAATTAATTCAGAGCGTGGGATATCCGCGGAATCGCAAACGAAGCGGCGACTTTTTGCACCTGTCCGGCTTGATTACGGAATATTCCGTCGGTTCGCCGATATTCGTGAGGCAATTTGGCTTTTACGTAAGTCAAATTGGTAACGAACAAATTTTTTGAAGTCCTCGGAGTTGTGAAGTTTTTTTTTAACATCCTCATAGAATAAAAAAATAAATATCCAGTTCTTGTATAGAAGTAAGGAGAAACACTGCGGTCGAATCGACTTCACATTACCGTTTTCACAGTTCAGATCGTTTTAATTTTCATCAGACCGACAAAAACGATTTTGTGATGACCGAAAAAAAAATTCACAATGAAACTCCTCTGATCTCGACGGTCGTAAAAAAATGTTCTCGTTTTCCACTTTCAGATCCCCAACAAGGGTGTCTCACGTTCCCCGCGGCAGATCCGAGCAACTTACTCGGCAAAGTAAGTTGCACATCCGCCGGGCGTTTGCCAGTGATCGGCCGATGACGTTGAGACCCCGAATTAAAAAAAAAACGAAGAAAAACGGGACGACGATAGCCACGTCGATATCGACCTTCCGTTAAAGTGCCATTCATTGTATATATATCCCGCCCCATAACCGTGATCAGATCCCGTGCCTATATGACGATTGCCCAGTGCGCCGTGCGCGCCCAGTGAGCCTCGTTGGCTCGTTAGCGCGCGTCCGTAAATCAAACCACAGGGGTGCCAACCGCTAATATACCCGGGGTTCTCGGCGCGTCGGTCGAACCGTTCACGCTGGTCTCTCTCTCTCTCTCTCTCTCTCTCTCTCTCTCTCTAGCGCGCTCGCTCGCTCGCCCTCGCTCTTGCGCGTGCGCGCGCGCGATTTCCACTAGCGCGGGCGCAGCGCGCGGCGCGCTGCGCACGGTAAACGGTCGGAATATCTCATCCGATAATGAGTTCGTTAAATGGATTAATATTGTATATACCGTCTTTCTCTCCCTCCACCGCAGAACTCGCTGTACGTGGATACCGAAATAGCGTCGATAAGGCGTCTCCACCGAACGGTCAGCTCCGCGCAATGGTCAATTCCGGTTGGGAACTTTGACCGGCGGTTGTCGCCCAAACGAGAAAAGCGATATCGGTATCTTTTTTTTTGCTGAAAATGTCCAAAGACCCAGAATGTTAGAACTATTTCCTTAACGATTTTACGCCTCCTGTGAATCGTATCTGTTGTATTCCAGTAATATTGCGATCGGTGAGGCGTAAAAATCGGCAAGACATCAATGCCGATCGACGCGCGATGTTACGATCGATGAGACGTGAAAATCGGCAAAAATCGGTAACACGCGAAAGTCGATCGGTCGGCGATGTTGCGATCGCTGAGACGTGAAAAACGGCAAAAATCGGTAACACGTCAACGTCGATCGGCGGGCGATGTTGCGATCGATGAGACGCGAAAATCGGCAAAAATCGGCAAAACGTCAACGTCGATCGACGGGCTTATTTTTTGCTCGAATATCGCGCAACGTTGTGAAACTCCGGGGAACAAAAAATCCTTGCAGGCCTCGTAAAGGGATTTCGAGAATCGTTCCGGCCCGCGTTCCGGACCACCACGACGATCAGTCACGCGTATTCGGAGCGACGCACGTCGAAGTTCGTGGGGCCCGGCAACGAGATTCGTCGCTGTCCCGCGACGGGCGCTACCACGCAACGTCGAATAATTAATGAAGCCGGTAATGAGCTGATTATTATTAATAATATTTAACCGAGGTTAAGCCGGGTCGAGGGCTCGTGGCGCGCGGCTCCGCTCGCTGCGCGTTCGTTAATTGAATCTGCCAATCATTGTAACGAGCGCGAGCGCCGGACGCTCCGCTCGGAGCGCCGATGCTGCTGGCGTCGTTGTTGCCCGCCACGAGCGACTGGCGCGCCGCGTCGTCTCCTCCCTTGAGGCAAAACGGCCCGTACACCTTCCTTTTCAAAACACTAATCTTCATGCTATTTATATCCGGACTGCGACCGAAATTAAAAAAACAAAAGCTGTAACGTCAGCGATATTTTTCAACTTTTCGTATAATTCTCGTCTGCGCTATTTACACCCACAGAATAAAAAAATATACATCGCAATAAAAAAATCCTACGTCGCTATTTTGTAACCTCATACAATTTCCGTCTGCGACCCAAAAAAATCGCTAAGCTATCGAGAACAAAAAATACCCCATCGAGAGACCTAAATTCCCAAAAAAAAAAACGCGCCAGTCGACAAAATTCCGAAACGCCGATAAAATCCGAAAAGTCAGAAGGTCAGCGATTGCGTCTCCCGAAGGGCCCAGCTCCAGAGTCGCCGGTGCCGAAATTTGCGCTCCCTGCGGTGCTGCGTGCCGAGCGCGGTGTCTCGCGATTCGTCGTCGAGACTCGACCGACCGATAGTCGTGCGTTCGAGACGGCAGAGGGAGCGACGTGTATCGCGTCTCTCCCGCTCGCGACGGTTGGCGCGCCTGTGAGTGAAGATCGGCCGAGTGCGTCTCGATCCGTGCGGGCGGCCGGGGAGAGGGGCGGCGGCGGCGGCTGCAGCGGCTGTAGAGCCGGGAAGTGAATGAAAAACGGTCGAGATCGCCACGGGGCAGAGGCGGGAGAGTCCCGAATGGGCCAATAACTTTGCGAGCTTATGTTTGTGGATAAAGGAACAGGGGGTACTTTGCGTTACGGCCGGGCGTGTACGACGCAACGCGCGACCGAAACGCGCGTTATATACGCGACGCCCGGTCGGCCCGGGCTCTCCGGGTTCGCAGCCAGCGCTCTAGACGTCCGTCTCGCTCGCTCGCCCGGTAAGATACCGACGTTTCTCCATGCTGCGCGCGTCGCCCGAGCTGCGCGCGCTCGCGACTGATGCACGACTGTCGTTTCCATTCAAATGCGACAGGCAGCGCGCAGCCCGCAGCACGCGGGGCGAGCGAGACGCGCGCGCGTGTTTGGATCCGACTCTGTCCTTCCCGCTCAGCGGGAAGGACAGAGTCGGATCTCTCGTTGTGCGCGGGCCGACGTTTCGACGTTCGAGGCGTCGCTCCCAGCCTGAGGATTCAATAATGCGCAGTCTGTATTAGATTGGGAATGGACGGCGAGTCGGTTAAACGGACTGGACCGAGGAACATTGCGACGTTGCTGTAAATTCATAATCTCTACCTGGTACTCCCACGCCAATTCGCGGTTTCCACTGGGAGTGAGATTTTCAATGGATTTTTGTAGGGACGGCAGATGACTCAGTTTGCGGTTTCGCGGAAATTCTGGTGTAATGGTAATTAGTGAAGTGACCTGTGTATAGGTTTTCTTTCGACACTTTTTTTTGTAATTGCTTCACTCGCTTAGTTAAGCAGTCAGTCACGAACGGTGACTCAGGCAGTTATTGACAGTTACTCACCAGTTACTCCCACAATTATTCACACAGTCACTCACACAGTTACTGACACAGACACTCATACAGTTATTCACACTTTCTCATATAGTTACTCACACTTACTCACACAGTTACTCACACTTACTCACACAGTTACTCACACTTACTCACGTAGTCACTCATACAGTTACTCACACTTACTCACGCAGTCACTCACACAGTTACTCACACTTACTCACGCAGTCACTCACACAGTTACTCACACTTACTCACGCAGTCACTCACACAGATACTCACACTTACTCACGCAGTCACTCACACAGTTACTCACACTTACTCACGCAGTCTCTCACACAGATACTCACACTTACTCACGCAGTCACTCACACAGTTACTCACACTTACTCACGCAGTCTCTCACACAGATACTCACACAGATACTCACACAGTTACTCACTCTTACTCACAGTTACTCTATATTTTTATATATCAGGCGAATACAACACCGGAGGCTCGATGGACGGCGAACAATTATGAAAAAAAAGCATGTCGTTTTCGTTCCATCCACGTGTTCGAGAATCACCGACGAAATCGACGGACAAACTTTGTAGAGACATTTTTCGAGTGCCCCGCCGGGGTATACGACCATTCCTATGGCTCGAATTTAAAGACACCCTGGTACACGGCGCTGGCGTCCGCTACGCACGCGGGGTCGCGAGCTCCCGCGGGCTCCTGTGGCGCACACCGGGCTTCGACACCCACACGCCGTGTCGCCTCAGGAAACACATAAATTAAAAACGTCTCTCGCGCGGGGCCCGCGCACATCCTCGGTATTATCCTCGAGTATCCCGCTCGTCTCGCAGCCGGCGCGCTTTCTGACACTCCGAGGACAGTCCCGAAGTCTCGCTCCGCGTTGACCTTTCCGGGCGAAGTAAAAAAAAAAATAAAAAAAAATAAAATAAAAAACGACGCAAATAAATAAAGAGTAAAATTCGAACGACGCGAGACATAATGTTATACAAATATATGAATGGCAGGGAGTCACGTCGGAGTCCCGAGAGGCGAAGGGGTCATTCGACATATTCGCAGTGTTGCTCTTTTTTTCTTTTGTTTTTTTTTTTTCGACGAACCGGTCGGAGGAAAACACGAATCGAAAAAATGCGCGTTTCGAGGAATAACCACCGAGGATAATTGTAAAAAGGGAAAATCAGCGTTGCAGACTGCATATTGGATTTTTGTTGCAGCTGACTGCGGCCGAACTCGATGATCGCGCGCCTCGGCATCACTCACGTCGGAAGGTACGCGGTGAAAAGGAAGAAATTGGAAAACGTGAAAATGGTCAGGTGGCACGCATGGAGAACGAGGGAATGAATTGGCTCACGTGTCGGTCGGGCTTCATTCCCCGGAGCGGTTCATGGGGATCACGGAAAGCAGGTGGAAGCGCGGATATATATATTTTTTACGCTCTTTTTTATACTTATTTATTTTTTTTATTAATTTATTTACATTAAAAATACACATTATATAATAACTAGGCTGATCACACGCACTGGCGTGCGTGCCTGAAAAACTTGCCAAAATCGAACTCAGAAATTTGTTCTTTCCAAAATATCGACTTTTAACCTATACCATCGTTCTTAAGTCGCATATTCTACCCCCGAAAACACTGGTTATTAACCTTTTTTAACCGATTTTGAAAAAAATATTTTTTTGGCGTCGAAAAAAAAAAAAAAATTCTGTCAGAAATCGTAGATCCGGCTCCCGACCGAAAATCAGTATCAGTATCAGTATCAGTATCTTTATTAGATCCTGGGACAAGTCCCCTAAGGACCTCAGCCACACAAATACAGCGCAAGAAACAAAAGCAAGTAAAAACAAGAGTACAGAGATGAAGCATAAGACTAAAAAAGCGAAACAAAAGCGAAGCTTAAAAACTAACACCACTAATCGCCAAAATCGGACCCAATTTTTTTTCTTTTTAAAATATCGACTTTTAACCTATACCATTATTCTCAAGTCACATATTCTACCCCCGAAAACACTGGTTATTAACCTTTTTTAATCGATTTTGAAAAAAAAAAATGTTTGGCGACGAAATTTTTTTTTTCTGTCAGAAATCGTAGATCCGGCTCCCGACCGAAAATCGCCAAAATCGACCCCAATTTTTTTTCTTTTTAAAATATCGACTTTTAACCTATACCATCATTCTCAAGTCGCATATTCTAACCCCGAAAACACTGGTTATTAACCTTTTTTAATCGATTTTGAAAAAAATATTTTTTTGGCGACGATCTTTCTGTCAGAAATCGTAGATCCGGCTCCGACCGAAATCGTCAAAATCGACCTCGGAAATTTTTATTTCAAAATATCACCTATAATAGCATAATCAATAAGGTTACGGGTGCTGCCCCGCCTGTCCTCTTATGAAAATTTTCAAATTTGACACCAAACTGATTTTGTTTATCACGGACTTTCCTGGCAACCAATCACAGCTCTAATAGTTTGCTAACAATGCTTTCCGTTACATGAATTTTTTAAAAGAGGGATGACACGCGTGGCGACCAAAGTACAAAAATAGAAAAACAAATAAGATTTAAGCGCTTATATTTTGTTTCAATACTTACTAATTATTTTTTATATTTATTTATTATTTTTTATTAATTTTACTTACATTTAAAATACACATTATATCATCATGGCGCACGTGGCGACCAAAGTGCAAAGAAAACAAATGAGAAGATTAAAAAAATATTAATTACGCACGACGGACGGGACGTAATTACGTCAGGACGTGTCACGTCGGTTTAACGTACAAACTGATCCCCCCGCGTGTATCAACGTAGCGCACGTAATTGCGAGAGCCGTTGGGGCGACGATGGGAAGCGAATACTGATATAATAATAAATAAACGCCATAACGGGCCCGACACGACGATTTCACAGTCGGTTTACCCCGCGGGTTATTCGCGCCGATACGTATGGGGCGAGACCGATTTCGTTCCGTATCCCCGGCTCGCGGCAATTATCCTCGCTATATGCTCGTCATAAATATGTGGCATTATATATATATATATATTCCCTTTCTCTCTCTCTTTCTCTCCATATTAGTTCGTAGTTTCGATCGCGTTTCCGGCTGGAAACGCGATCGAAACGAGTTGACGACAGACCTACGAAGGGAGCCGGGAATTATTAAATTATGTAGTTCGGTTATACGTTTTTTATTATGTTTTATTTTTCTCTCATTGCCCTTCCGGTCCCGTATGGGATCTTCACATTGGATCCCGCGACTTATTATTTTATCACCTCGATAAAATAAATATTAAAAATTCGTCAATATGACAATGCGATTTGTTATCACTCCCCGATTATTTTTCTCCATGGTGCAAGTGCGATCGATGCGCAGGCGCGTCGATTATTTACGAGCCGCTGGCTGGTGTCACTCGGGCGTTAAAATATTTACGCGTCTCTGCCGCACCGTCGCGCGTGACTTTTCGCGTTGGCGAAGGCGACAGTCATGTGTGATGCGCGTGCGCGATGCCGCGTTACGCGTTATTACACACGGTGCGCATGCGCCAATGACAGTGGTTATACTGCGCAGGCGCGCGCGCGAGCAAGCACGTCGTGTATACTTTGAGAAATTCGAGAGACTCGCCCAACGGTGGCGGCGTAACTCGATCGTGTTCGCTCGTATGTGCCAAGATTTGCAGTTACGACGCGCCACACGGCCGCACGGACGACGAGTCACCGGGAGCACCGCACATTATCCTCCTCTGGCTGTGCAACCTACGCGAGACGAACGACGCACCTCGAACACTCGGGAATGAACGTTCGAAGGGGGCGGGTGTTACTGCAACACTGCAACACTTTTGCCACCGTAAGCGAGCACCGAGAGACGTAAATTTTCGCACCTCGTATAACCTGCGATTTGGTGTTCCAGAAAAAAAAAAAAAAAAAAATTGCACTCGGCGGGAATCGAACCCGGACCTCCCGTTCGCAACACTTCTGCAACACTGTTGCCACCGTAAACGGGCGAGTATCGAGAGACGTAAATTTTCGTGCCACTTATAACTAGTGATTAGGTGTTAAAAAAAAGTTGCACTCGACGGGAATCGAACTCGAACCTTCCGGTCGGAAACCAGCGATTTTGGGTTTTCAAAAAGTGCACTCATCGGGATTCGAACCCGAACCTCCCATTCGTAACATTTTTGCCACCGTAAACGGGCGAGCACTGAGAGCCATATATTTTCCCATCTCGTATAACTAGCGATCTGGTGTTCCAGGAACTAAAAAAAATAATAATAATATTGCACTCGACAGGAATCGAACCCAAATCTCCCGTTTGCAAAGTCTACATTTTGGGCTAGTGTGACGGCGACTCGATGCAGGTGCCACGACGTCGTGAAATCCGGATGCCACGATTCTCATTGGTACTTTGATGATCTAAAAAAAAAAGTTGCAGTCAACAAGAATCGAACTCGAGTCTCCCGTTCGCAAAGTCCGTACTTCGGACCAGCGCGACGCAGGTGCCACGACGTCGTGTGTTTTGAACGCCGCACGATTTTTATCGGCGCGGTTATCGCCCGGCTTTGTAGTTATTAATAATACATATTTGTGCCGCGAATTTGCATAAATCGAGGCGTGGCGGACATATTCCACGACTGTGCCTAATAAATTGCCGGTCATTGATTGGCCTGTCGACATAAAAATACAGCGTCCGCGCCGCGGTGACCGCAAGCGCCAGGGCGCATTAGCATGATTTTCGACGCGGAGTCCGAGCGCCAAGGCGATACAAAAATTCCGCCGGAAAGCGAGAACCCGGAATTTTCGAGTCGAACGCCTCGACGAATCGTAACTTAATGTAACTCGGAGTATCCTGAGCAAAACGAGTTTGATCGAAAAGTCGCACTGATTTTTAATTTTTTAATTTTCAACAGCAAACAATCTGCCTAAAAATGGAAAGCGAAATTACCTTTTTTTCTCTCCTCATACTATTAATTTCGTTTTCATCTCACTGTCTCTTCCTGCACTCGCAAATTCCGCGAGTGAAACGCAACCACCGCGACAGGCTGTAAAATGTGAGTAATGCAAAATATTTCGTAAATTAGTCGCTCAATTTGGCTCGACAAAAGTGAGAAGAATTTTCATCCCAATTGCAGTGAATAAATCCGTCGGCGTGAGGGTCAATAAAAGCTGAATCTCCCGGCGAGTCAATGAAGAAGGGACGTTGCGCGATAAATAATTGGGACGCAATCGTAAAGACGTATAAAATAAATAAAAACGCTGGAGCGAGAGGAAAAAAAAGGTAATACGTGAGAGAGAGAGAGATGAGGACAAACGACGGGACTCGCTCGTAATGTGAATTCGTACGGGTGTTATATATTAATATGAGATATTCGTGTGTGTAGAGCGAGGAAGATGACGAGGAAACGATGCGGCCGAACGCGCGAGGCCGAGAAAAATAAGCGAGGGAAGGAGACTCGCGCTGGCTGCCGATCGTTAAAGTCCTAAATGATGGGAATATTATTCGAGAGGAGGAAGGTCCGTCCGTACAGCCGGACGTTATCGTTACGGTCGTTTCTAATATTAACGCGCCGAACGAGAGACGTCGATCAGCTCTCGCCGCGTGGTCTCCCCGCGCGCCAGTTCGGCGGCGACGCGCCGCGAGGGCGTGGAAACCACAAATCAGCCGCAAAATGCTCGCCGAACGTGAATAGATTAATCATTAGCGCGGGGACCGAGATGCGTTCGACCGCGAACGGTCGATTCTCGCGTTGGGCCTGGATTTTTTTTTTACTTCGCAGCAAAGATTTCTCATCGTCAAGACTTTGGGTTATTTGGAGCGTTTGAAGAATTCGGGCCACTCGGTCACTCGATTCGGCCGCCTGATACAAGAAGATAAATATTTTTGGGTCTTCGGTCTATAATTTCGTAATACATAATTTGTAATTTCTGTAATTTCATTATTTCGTGAGTATAATTTGTTTGGATCATCGGAGTCGTTAATAATATTGCATTTGATGATTCTGTTGAGTTAGACGAAATTTTGAGATTTTCCTGTTCCGTCTTTCCCTGCTCGAAGCAACGAAGAAATATCGTAAAATACATCGACGCGTCGGAGTCGAAATAAAAATTCCTCAAAATTCGGCCCGCGTTGGGATAACGAAAAATACATGTTTCTCGTGGACTAAAATAAATACATTTTTCGCATTGACTAAGAAAAATAAACTTTTCTCATTGACTAAGAAAAATAAATTTTTCTCATTGAGGAAGAAAAATAATTTTCTCTCACTAAGAGTAATACATTTTTCTTATTGACTTAGAAAAACAAATTTCTATCACTGACTAAGAAAAATAAATTACTCTCACTGATTAAGAAAAATAGATTTTTCTCATTGACTAAGAGAAATAGATTTCTCTCATTGATCAAGAAAAATAAATTTCTCTCACTGACTAAAAAAAAAGAGTATCGACTAAGTCCGATGACGTTGATTAAAATCGACAGGCTTCAATCTTGCCGGCCCAAAAGCTCAGCCCACGGAATGCGACTGTTCGCGAAGCTCTCGGCGAACCCGTTCGCCGATTCGTGTACCACTCTGTCTGCGTACCGCTGGAATATCGTTGCGTGCCGCGTCCGGGAGGAACAGCGCAGCCCGAAAAATCCCAGCCACGCCCTCCGAGTACGAATACACTCGGGCAAAATAGCCGGCGCGCCGAACCCGTGGCCCGCGAGATATGGGAATCCTAATTTAATTAAGACAGACCGGTTATTAACCAGGGGTAGAGCGCCCCCCCCCCCTCTCCTCCCCCTTCCCCGGTTCCCTCGTCGACGTTTACAGCGCGCGATAATTTCTCGTCAAACCGAAAATCCAATTAATTCCGCTTTGCCCGAAGAAAAAAAAATCCACACCCAAATATAAATCTAATAAATCCATAAATTTTGTCTCCCGGGGCCCAAATAAATTTATCGCTCGTGTTCTCCACTCGATATATGTATATCCGACCTTTCTAATCGTGTAATGACCGCGCAATGTGGACTTTGTTGAGATGTCAATTACGAGCCGAGAGTTACGATCGCGATCGATCATCCCGCACCCGGAATCGATTGCCTATCGATCTTTCTCCGGGTCGCGGCGAAAAATCGGTGGCCCGAGACGCGATCGGATATTCCGCGGGGTTATAGTCGAGGTTTTGTGCCCGAGGCGTCGGAGTCGGGGGCGGGGGGAGAAAGCGGGAAAGGAGATAGAAAAAGAAGGTTGGGGGCCCCCCCTGACGCTTCCCGAATGGGATCCGAGGACTCGGAGAACGAAACGCCAGCAGGTCCTGCGCGCCGTTAATATCCAAGTTTACGAGGCGAATATCTTCGGGCCGGCCATCTGGACGCGGACGGTTTCCGAATCGTCGTGACGCGTCTCTTTTCGGGGGCCCGCGCAACGTCTCGCGCGCGGGAACGACGGAAAAGGGGCCCCTAGACCGCGGGAGCGAGTAATTCGATAATATAGGGTTATAGTGGCGCCAAAGCTCGGGGCGAAGCCCTTAAATTCGTAGCACTGTGCTGGTTTCCGATACTGCGCGCGCAGGGGGCTCCGAGCCACCAAGGCTTTCAGTTGGCTAATACATTGGTTACAGTTTAATTTTTTTTTTGGCAACTTATCTTTTTTTTCAGACACTTTTGGCAAGGGTTCCTTGGTAAGAAATTTTTAGCAAGAATTTTTTTAAAGACATTTTTCAGGATTTTTTAAAAAACGTTTTTCAGGATTTTTTGAAGATATTGTTCGGGATTTTTTTAAAGACGTTTTTCAGGATTTTTTTGAAGACATTGTTCAGGATTTTTTTAAAGACGTTTTTCAGGATTTTTTTAAGACGTTTTTTTAAAGACATTTTTTGCACGGAATTTTTCGTCTTCGAGACATTTTTTTTCGAGATATATTTTTTTAAAGGAACCTTTTTTGTCAATGGATTTTTCAGCGAGGAAAAATCCATTTTCGTCGAAGCTTTTTCAGCAATTTTCAACACGAGTGAAAAAATTGTTTCACGCGCGTCCGAAACGTGGCCATTATACACTGTACCATATTTTCTGCATGGTAGCCTCGTTTCTCCTGCCGCAGCTGTCAGCGTGCCCCTTGAAATATCGCCCTGGCCGACCGGCCCCGTCCGATAATTAGTTTACTCCTCATTACGGCGTCGCTCCGCGTTATTAGGCATCAGCAGGCAGAGGAGACGAAGAAAAAACATTGGGAAAGAGGTTGAAGCCCGAAAAAAACGTAAAAAGGAGAATAGAACGAAGCGCTAATTAACGGAACGTTTAGGGGTTAGTCGACCGGTCGACCGGCCACGCCCGCGCGCGATCCTCGTCGGTGGTTGCAGGGCGATATACTTTTTCTCAATACCCGCAACACATAGTCTCATCAACACTCGCAACTTTGTAAATTAATCTCGGACGCACGGAGTGACTATGAATTCAAAGTATCTCTCGTCTCGTCGGCGTGAACCGAATTAACTTGCATACAAACCTGTCGCTTTTGAAAAAATCAGTGGATCAAATATTTCGAAATTTCGATATAGGTATTGTTGTCGGGTTATTCGTTCTCTGATTGGCTGTCGGGTTGCTTGCGACTCGTTGCTAACCAACGAGCAGTTTCAGTCACGTTATTTTGTCTTTTGGGGGTTCGGAGGGCAAGCGAGCTGTTTCAAGGTTTGTTAAGAGTGTTCCGGCCGATATTATTATTTATAGTCATCGCATTTTTTATTTTTCAGGCAAAGAAAGGCTCTTTTCGGAATCAGCGGGAAATTTGCCATCGGATAGGGTTTTCAGATTTTATGAAATCGGAATTTTTTGTTCGCAAAAAACGCAAGAAGTAGGTTGAAAAAACTGAAAGCGACGACATTTCGAAAAAAGTGCGAAATCACTTTTAATTATACAATTTTTTTTTGTAACACCTCACTTCGATGTATTTTGCTTGTACACAACCAATTCATCCTTGATTTTTTTTAACGCGATAGTTTTCGCGAAGAACTAAAAAAACTTCATTATTTTCGCTTTTTTTACATCAACTGTTTCATTAAAAATGTTAAATAAAACGTATAAAACAAAAATGTCATCTATTCAAAATGTTTAAGAAAATATATTAAGAGGCTATAGTTTGTGCCTTTCGAACCGATCCGCACGTGCAAAGCGTCGTTATTGTTATTATAAAAAAATAATTGCTTTTAATCGTTATCGACGGTTTACTCTTGCACTCAATTAATCCAAAACCTGGTCGTGCAGCGCCGCGACTCGGGGTTTCCAATTATCGCGCGAAGGAGGAGGAAACGCAAAATCGTCGGCCGCGATCTTTAATCGAGCGCGGCTGACGATGTCGTTACTGATTGTTCTTCGTCACGTCCAGGCGAAAAAGGACCGCGCGAAGCTGGCCGAGCGTGTATAACGACGGACGGAGGCCGAAAAGCAAAGAGAGCCTCGCGTAACTCCGCTCGGCCGGTCCGCGCGCGGCGCGCGCGGCTATCTCGACCCTTTGATCTCTCGGTCCTCGCTCTGCCGAGCGAGGATCGAGAGGGCCGAGCGGCCGTCGCGCCGCGCTCGCCTCGTAGGAGGAGGCGCACGATGCGCGGGAGCCATCTCTGTTAATCATCGCGTAATTACCGTTCCAATTATCAGATACTGAGATACGGCGCGCGCGGACTCGCCGCTGCAGCGGGATTATGCGCGGCGGTGCTGTACGACGGAATAGATATAGACTGTGCGAAGTGGCGGTTGCGAAAAAAAATATATATATCAGCGCGTAAAAATATTTTGACGTTTTTGCCTCTGCGTGGAAAAATATTTTGACATTTTTTCTGCGCGCGAAAAAACATTTTGCCATTTTTTTTCCTCGCGAAAAAATATTTTGACATTTTTTCTCTGCGCGAAAAAAAAATGTTGATATTTTTTCTCTGTGCGAAAAAAAATGTTGACATTTTTTCTCTGCGCGAAAAAAAATGTTGACATTTTTTCTCTTCGCGGAAAAATATTTTGACATTTTTTCTCTGCGCGAAAAGAATATTTTGACATTTGTTTCGAGCGATGAAAAATTTAGAAACGATTTTTTTTTCAGTATCTAGTAAAATTCGGGTTTTCGGGGGTAAAATATGTGAGTTGAAAAGTCGCTATATACCGCGGAAAAAAATATCGAGACTCGCGAGTCTTGATAAGTTTTATGGAGTCACAAGAAGACCCCAGAGTCGTAAAACGACCGTAAAAAAAAAAATCTCCCTCCACGACGATGCAATTGGTGATTCGATGATTCCGCGGTGTTAGTTAATTATTAAAAAGGCGCTGCGGCGATAAAAATAGAAGCGAGCGGGACAATACTTGTGCGTCCGGGGATCGGCGGCCGGGCGCGGGGTGGCTCTCGAGCGTGTGGGGGGCGGCACCCGACATTCCTTGGTAAATTAACTTAGCGGGCAGCGACTGATATACAGTGCATAGCCGGGCTGGCCAGCGTCCGGACGCTCGGCGCGGCGTACCAGTCGCCGTCGGCGCGTCCTCTCTCCGCCAAATATTCATTTAAAAAGGTAAATGCAATTTTGCCGTTTTACGTGATTGAGATAATGCTCTCCGATTAACTGCTGCTGCTGTTATGCCCGACTCCTCCACCTCCTTCTCCTCCTTCTTGTCCTCCTCTTCTTTCTCTCCTCCTCCTTCTCTTCCTCTGCTTCTCATCCTCCTGTTTTTCTTCCTCTCTTTCTCCTCCTCCTCTTTACCTTCCTCTCCTTCTTCTCCTCGTCCTCTTCTTCCTCTCCTTCTTCTCTTCTTCTTCGTCTTCTTCCTCTTCATCTTCATCCTCTCCTTCTTCTCCTCTTCTTATTCATCTTCTTCCTCTTCTTCTTCTCCTTCTCTTCTTCTTCTTCATCTTCTTCCTCTCCATCTTCTCCTCCTCTTCTTCTTCCTCTTCATCTTCATCCTCTCCTTCTTCATCTTCTTCCGCTTCTTCTTCTTCTTCTCCTCCTCCTCTTCTTCTTCATCTTCCCCTTCTGCATTTTTTTCATCTTCTTCTTCTCTACATCCACATCCTTCATCCTCGATCTCCGCCACTTCTCATTTCCTTCGCCTCGATTCCTCTTTATCGGGCTGTCCTCTCTCCTATCTTCGTCCGGCTCGCCCCGTCTCCGTTTAATCGCCCCGCGTCTCTCTATCGCCTTCGCCCGAATATCCCGCGCGTCTCACCCTCACGGTAGCCAACGCGTCATTACCGAAATTCAGGCCCGTCCCACGGGGAGGGGGGGGGGGGGGGGGGAATCCGCAAATCCAAGACCCGCCGCCCCAGCAGCCCGGTGCAATTTTCGCTACGTGCCTCGCGAGCTCGCCGCCCGAAAACCCCGTGAAACAAGAAAAATCCACGTGCGCTCTAGACACGAAAATTGGGCCTGCCTCGACTTATACACGTCGGACTCAAACCGCGCCGCACTTTTGCTCTTCCGATCAGTCGCGCAATTTCTAATCACAGTTTCTTTAAAAACCATTGAATAAAAAAAAATTAAAAATAAACGTTATTAAAAAACAGACTAATAATCGACGACGCATTTGACTTCGAACAATCGTCAATTCGCGCCAACTAATAGCAGCACGAAGGCCTCGGTGTCCGAACTTTCGTCGAGCGTTCGCAGGTCGATTTTTTTCTTCAGTCATTAATCATCATTAACAAAGCTAATTCAGGCTCTTCGGAGATCTCAACCCTCCCTCCCTTCCCCCACGAATAATTAGTAGACACATTGAGCCAGGTGATTCTGACCTTTCAGGCTCCTCATTCACGTTCGTACCTCACCCATATTATAAATCGTGCCCACAGCTCGAGACACCCGATTCGCGACGAGACTCGCGAGACGCATGTACGACGTGACTTCCATCGCGGCCCAAATCAAATTTACTAATTACCGCCATTTACCGAGCGCAAAACTCGCGATCGGGACTTGGCTTTTCTCGCGTGCGCCGTGCGTGAATAATACACTTGTCGGTCTTTGGCTTTCCGTTACCTTTTTTTTTATTCTCCCTCGCTTCAACGTCCGCGCGCGCGCGCGCGCGTTATTGATGATACTCGTTATGGAGCTCTCGCTCGGTAGTACGGATCATTTCTTCCTCCTCCTATTCGTCTCCCTCTCCTCTCGCCCTACGATCGCTTTCTCTTCTTCTTTATCTTCTTCGTTTGGCCCTCGGGCCCTGTTCTTATTACTCCCTTTTCTCTCCTTACGTCTCGTTGCAACGCAGAACTCACTCCCTTGGAGAAAATCCGTAGCGTTGAATCCGGCCCAAGTCGGGTCCTGGCCGGGCCACCATGGGACCGATCAGGGCCGGCTGTAACGCCAAGGATTTTCTACCACACGGATAAAAAAAAGTAGTTGGAGAAACCAATAAATGGGGTCCTACAGCCACTCGAAGGAGTTGATACACACGGAGAGAAGGATTTGATACTTTTTACCATATTTCTAGTAAAAAATATTGTAAATTTCCGGTAGAGGAGAGATATAACGCCATCTATCGAGAAGAACTAGAACGATGAGAATTTTTGCCACGAAATATGGTAAAAAACATTATATATATATCTTAGAAATTCTCATAGTTCTCGTACTGTTTGTCAGGTGGCGGCTATGGCGCTTCAATACCAGGCGCGTTGGTAATTTTTACTATAGCGTCCGGTAAATTTTATCTGACCCTTCTCTCCGTGCAGCGTTAACTACAACAGTGTGTTGTGACAACTATTCGTTGGTTATTGGAACTACTCGTTGGTTATACAAACCGCTAGTTGGTTATAAGCACTAACTGCTTAGTCGCGCCACCTATGGCTGTTGGTCTAAACAGCTCTGCGATTTGTTACAGGAACCAACTCCTTGGTCTTATCTACTAATTTGTCATAACCAATCGCTGTTTAGTTGCTCCAACTAATTCGCGGTACAGCATATGCTGAAGATGGTTCTCCCAACTATTTGTTTTCTCCGTGCAGGTTGCAACGTTAAGGAGGTCGTCTGGCGGAGTATTCAATTCGTATAAATTCGAGAAAAGTGCGAGAGAATTGCGAACACTTCTCGATGGTATAAAAATATGAAAAAATTCATGCACATTAAAGGTACTGAAAAGATTAATTTTGAATAATAATAATTTTAAAATGTTATTAACAAATTGATTAAAACAAAATTGTTTAACAAATATTTCGGTGACCCAAGTTTTTTTGTGGATGAAAATGATTCCTTCGTTTTTCTGGATACGTATGTATTTTTTCAGATTTTTATCTAATCTTTGAAATTTGTGTTATTTTAGATGGAAAATAGTGTTCGCAATTCTCTCGCACTTTTCTCGAATTTATACGAATTGAATACTCCGCCAGACGACGTCCTTAAATCCGACCCAAGTCGAGCCCAGCTCGGGCTTTGGCCGGGCCAACTTGGCCCCGATCAGGGCCGGATCAGGGCCAGTTGTAACGCCAAGTATTTTCTACCATGGCTGTACGGCAACTTAAATTCCGACAACCGTCGATCAACCAAAAGGTGTCCATATCACTCGGCCTCCGTATATCGTTGCTCACGAGTCGCATCGCCTCGCTTTTTTATCCTCCTCTGGCGCGGCGAGCGCGAGTTTGGCCCGCGGGTGCAACGCGCGTTTCATTAGTCACCGACAATCAGGCCGAACATTCAGCCTCAGACAATGAGCCACAATCTCAAGAAGCCGCCGCTTTTACTCCCACAATTACCGAATTAGCCTCCGGGAGCTCAAAATTAACCGCGTAACTTTGACGAGATTTGTCGTTCCGACAAAATTTCTCGGAGAAAAAACCTTTAAATAGGTGACATTTACCCTCTCTCTCTCTCTCTCTCTCTCTCTCTCTCTCTCTCTCTCTCTCTCTCTCTCTCTCTCTCTCTCTCTCTCTCTTTCCAGCTCTCTTAGCACTTAGAATTTTATGTTACATCCATCAAAGATCCGCGTATAAGATTCGCGCGCGATATTTTTCTCTACTCTCATCACTCGTCTCTCGTCTCTCGTCTCTCTTCCACCCTCGGCGAGGAAAATACCTCAAAGTGGCTGCGGCGGGTGTTAACAGGATCCCGAGAGTTTCTCACCTCGGCGAGAGATGATCGCATCTCCCGGTCGGTCGGCCGGTGGGTGTCATTAACGCGCGCGCACCGCGGGGCGGGGGGGACGAGCACGTTGGATCAGCACGTGGTCGCATCCTCCTCATCCACGGCGCGGAGACCGCGCGCGATTCTTCGACTATACCGCGCGCGCACGCTTCTTTTCTCCGCCGTATAATCGGCCACCGGTGCGCGCGCGAACTTACGAAAGCCACGAGAAAAAGATTCACGTGTTGCGTTGCTCTCTGTCTGTGTGTCTGTGTGTGTGCGGAACGTACGGTACGTACAGTACGTATATTATGTCCAACGACACCGTAATCTCGGCCTTCCCGCTCGATTCGCGCGCGAAGTTCACGCGCGAATTTATATGCAGCACGATACCGGGGAATATGGACCACCAAAATATCATGTCCTGAACCGTAGACGAAAATCCATAGCACAATGGGAAAAGAGATTTGTTGATTCAACAAATCCAGCGTTCACTGGCTGTCAAGTAAATCATTTAGTCAGATCGACAATATTTTTTTTCACCTTAACCATCGTTTGGTCTGCTGAACCGAGAAACTGTTGAAGAAGCAAAACATGTCATTGCTCTAACTATAAATAAATGTTTATTTATTTGACAGCCGGTGACCGCTGGATTTGGTTGATCCATTGATTTTTTTTCTCTGTGCATTAAATTTCGGTCTGCTCAGGCCGTGGTCGGGTCCATGTACGGCCAATGGTGGCCAGACCAGAATCTGACCAGGGCCTAAATTTCATTAAATTTCGGCCTGGCCAGGCCCCGATCAGATCGCGGTCAGGATCAATTGGCCCGACTAGGGCCTGACCAGGGATTGATCAGGCCGGACTTTAATGCACACAGCGCAATTCCGGAGAATACTGACCACCAAAATTTACCCTGGTAAAAAATCTTTGGCATTCGAACCAAGTCAGGCCCTGGTCAGACCCTGACCGGGCCAACGTGGGCCTGGCCAGGGCCAGACCAGGCTACTCGGTTGTCATTTTTTTTCGTATCCCGATAGACCCTATGATCCATCGTATAACGCGTCGGCGTTCCATATTCCCCGCAATTACTCTATACACCGGGAAACAACATGCGCGAATATATCTCCTGCCCACACAGTTCGGATATCTCGTCGGCGGGAGAGAAACGGCGTCGGCGTCGGCGTCGGAGGCAAACGCGCAAATTACCAACGGCGATTGCGCGGCCGAGAGACGAGAGAGAGAGAGAGAGGGAGAGCGAGAGAGAGAGAAAGACTTCGTGATATACTAATGACGGACGCGCGGTGGAGTCGCGGACGCGAGCGCGCGGTGCGCCCGGACGCATAAGCAACACTCGTCGTGGCGAATCGCAAACAAGGTCGTGGTGGCCAACTTCGCGGGCTCGCGATATGCACGACGCCGGCTGCGGTGGCGGCGCGAGGAGGAGGGGGGAGGGGGGAGGGGGAGGCGAGAGACGCGGGGATATAGCCCCCTAATCTTTCCCACAGAAGGGTGTAAACCGCAGCCTCTCCGCCGGCGCACAAGCGATGTAATGAGCACACGGACACCTGTGTTGTGTATACCGAACTCTCGCGTACAGCTTGCATTATGTACACTGTGGACTGTGTGGTATTTTTCGTATTTCTTTTTTTCGTTTCTTCATTTTCCTCCTCCTCTTCTCGTTTCGCTTCTCCTCAGTCGACTCATTTTGCCGAGCGCACACCGAGTCTTCCACTCATCGCGAGTTCTTTTTCGGCTTCACCCTTAATTTATCCACGTGCGCGGAAATCGGTGAGGGCTTTTTTGCGCGTTTCGCCAGAATTTTTAAAGGTATCATTGATTACTTTTCGGATTTTTAAGGGTCGATGGTTTTTTTTACATTTATTTTGATGCAGTTAGAATCGATTTTTTCTAATATTTTGTTAGAGATTTTTCTAGCATTTGGGTGTCGCTCGGATTTCGTTTCAGGACCAACGGGAAATGCGGCTGCTGCGTCTGGATAGATTTTTGAGACGGGAGAAACTGGACGTTTTTTTTTAAAGCATATTTTGATGGAGGGAACATTTTCGTTGTCGCGGAATGCGGATTAAAATTTCCCGAAGTCAAATGTTCTTCCCAGCGAATTTCAATTACACGCGATAAAACGACTGTGTTTCGTTCCTCCTGGAAATTTAATTCCGGGACCGAGGAAACGCGGTCGTTTAAATTTATTTCCTATTCTCCTCGAAGTCTCTCGCGCGTGGAAACGAGAAATTCCAGTTTCCATGCGTTTTACCGCCGCTCGTTCGTCCGACACTCTTAGCGCCCGCGACGAAAAAAATCCACACGTTTATACGCAGCGTCACGTAGCGGCGGAGGGACTGGACGTCCGTTTATGTATTCCTCAAGTGGATTTTCCCACACGGGGTGCAAACCGCAGGCTATATCGCAGCCTGCGCGACCACATCACAAGCGCGTTTCGCGCCGACGCTCACATGCGCGCGGCTAAATACACCGATGGAATAAAGTGCAGAGTCGTCCGCGTGTCGTCGCTCAGCGTGTCTTCAATTTTACCGCCGGCCCGTTGGCCACTAAACGGCCTTTATTCGACTGCTCAATTCGACGTATCGACGATTTGATCGCCTATAAAATGCGTGACTCGTTACACCTTCGGCATTGTGAATACGAATATCTCGACTAATAAGCTGAGCGATTTTTTAAATGCATTTTTGCTACAACGAAGAAATGATTGCTTAAAAATAAATTGACACTCGAAGTTTCCGATCGACTTTTTCCTTCCCCAAACTCGCAGTCGGTAAATTCGACGATTTGAAACACGAGACGCACGAAACGCACGAAACTCCGAAGCTTAATTGCGAGTCATTTATCTTCTACTCAATCGACGAAAAATTCATCGGCAAATAGAGACCCTCACTTTCTTCTCTCGATTTTTCATATATCTGAATAAAATTGATGTTCGAAGTGTCCCGTGTAATAATAACGCGTCTCCCTTTAATCGACTGCGAAATGTGATCGATATCTCCGGATTAAAAAATCCCTCGATCGAGGATACTAGGTTTTTTTTTTTTTTTTTTTCGTCGACTCGTCACACCCCTCGCGACATGTACAGCATCAGTGGTGTCTTTGGTGTATAACGAAAAGACGGGTGTCGCGTTGGGCTCGCGGATGGCTCGTTTAACCGATGATCGATGCGTAATCTCTTATCGCCGATCTTGTCATCGTGAAGAGATTCGTCGCCGAGCGCGCGGAGCCTGTCGCAGGATCCCCGTGCTTCTCTTTCTCTCTCTCTCTCCTCGCTGTCATCGTCGTCAGCGTTGCGAAGATCGTGAGATAGCCGAGGGGGATCGGGCGGAGATTGTTGCACGCGCGCGCGAGTGGACAAATTATCCAAGCGTGCTCGCGTCTCTCTCTCTCACCAGGCGTCAAGGTCTCACACGTTTCTTCCCTCTCGAGGCGAAACGCGAAAACCTCACGAGAGGCCGAGAAAACGACCGGTAGTTATGGCGCAGTGAATGAAAAATCTTAACGACTGCTTAAAACCCCTCGAATTTTCCTTACAGTTGTTTTTTTTTCGAAGTATTTCCGCTTTTTTTCATCATTTCCATCGTTACTCTTACCCATAAAAATAATCCACGATAAATCAGGAGCGCAGTGGCTCAGTGGATGAGGTTCGGGTTTCGCAATCTGCGGATCCGAGTTCGATTCCCGGGCCGGACATCGATGGATTTTTGCCGAGTGTTTTCCTGCAATCCCGGTGGTTCGAGTTCCACCGTTATTAAAAATCCATGATTGATGGTTCGATGGTTCAATGGTTCGATGGTTTCGGTGTCTTCCGCTTGTTCCCATCGCGCAGCTGGCGGCCTAGGCAGCGAGCGGCGGCTGACACGCCGAATCACCGGAAGGTGGCGCTTGGCTCAGACTTCTCATTGATAAAAAAAGCAGCAATCTGGTGTTCATTCTCCCCGCGACGCTATCACCGACCACGTGTGATAAACAATGCCGGCTAGCGCCGAAGCGCATGAGATAATGGAGCGCGTGGAGGACGAACGAGGAAGGTGGAACGCGCGCGAATGAATAAGAGAAGCGTAGAGTAAGGAGCTCTTCGGGAGCTGCAGAGCGGCAGCGGCCGCCACGGCGGTGTAAATGCAATCAAGAAGGCCTCAATTAGACCGTCACGCCGTGCATCCCTCATCACCGAGTGGTCGGCCCTGCCCTCCTGCCGATTGTTTCGCCTGCCTCGCCTGCCTCTCCGTGCCTGCGTTCTCGTATACACACTATACCTCATTGCGCGCCGGGTGTTGTATTCAACGTGCACCAACACGGTTCACACACACAGGTGTAAACCGCAGGATAGGTACAGGCACAGCGAGCAAAGTACCTGTATCCACAGACACGTGAGTGCAATTCGCTCCCGTGTGCAAACTCGTCGCTGGTCACCCGGGAAATATGCGGATGGATCTCGACGCGTTACACGCGCAGCCTCTCCACTCCCACGAATACGCAACGTAATTAGTAATAATCATCGCGGCATCGTCAGCGACCTCTTCGCGCCTGATTGTAATCACCGAGCTCTCTCGCGCAATTGCAACGTGATTTTTTATTGACGAACGCGACACTTTTTTTGTTCACTTTATTATTCACTTGTTTGCAAATGACCGTAAAATAAACGAGCGTAATCGTCGCGAGCTTTTATTTTTGCCTCTTAGCGGAGGGGCTCGAAGGCAGCGGGAGAGTCTAATTAGTCGTGGAAATGTTTGGTAAACGCGGATTGAGAATAGACGTCGAGGTGATTGGGGAGGCAAAGCTGGAGGGAAATGCAGAAGGGACAGGGGGTAATGGACGCTCGCGATGCCGGGGACAGGCAATTTGCATGAATCCTGGGAGATGATAGGGACGGAGGAGAGATCAAAAGTCGTGCCTGCTGCACTCGAGGGGCCCCCGGACGCCCCGGCTCCTCGGACGTTAACCGAGTTAGCTGCACCCGCCACGCTACCCCCTTATTAGGGATTGTTAACCGAGCGAAGGAGCTTTTTGCCGCGTGCTACACATCCACGGAGGCGGATATTGCGCATACTCGTTTCGGACCTATTCGAACCGGCGTTTTTTCCATTGGAACTTGTGTTCTCGTTTTTAGATACAAAAAAGAAAATCGATCAATTACTCGTCTTCGATAAATATTTTCATGTCCTTAAAAAAATAAAAACAAAAAATAAAATACTGATGCGCGTTAACAAAATTTTTATTACAGAGAAACGCTTGTCATGAAACTAATATTTTTATATTAGTCGCCACTGAGATTCTGCTCATCAAAATTGCTATTAATTTAAACTAATTAGTGGAATATTAACGTGTAATCTGAACAGCAGGCGATTAGTAGAGTCAGTAGGAGAGCGAAACAGTTGAACACCCGTAATATTGAACTAATATTTGTAACGAACAGTCAACGAAAAGAAATTAATTCTTTTGTATTAGTTGCCACTGAGATTCTCGTTACGAAATTGCTATTAATTTAAACTACTTAGTGTAACATTAACGTGTAATCTGAACCACAGGCGATAAGTACAGTCACTGAGAAAGCGAAAGAATCGAACAGCCCAGAGTCCGCTTTTTTCTCCTGCTCGAAAAATCGTGAATACCAGCTGCCAATGTGTATACAGAGTACGGAATGAAATAAGTTCTGGCGGTGAATTGAATGATTTGTCGGGTACAGCTGCCGCCCGTCGCGCGATGCAAAAATCCTCGCAGGTAATACGGGGTTTGGCTAACCGCGAGAGTTAGAGGACGAAATGCGGCACGTTGGCTGCAACCGGCTCGCGTCGGTTCGACTCGGCCGCTGGCTGTGCGTATAGCGTCGATTTGTTTACATCGTATAGTAATTTGCTAATGGCGGGGACTGCGGTGCTCGTTCGCGCGATGAATTCGGAAACGGTGCCGTGCGTGGTCTGCATGTCGAAGCGCGATAAAATTGCTGTTGCCCGCGCGTTGCCCGTCTCTCGCGCGGCTTCTGAATCTCCTGCGCAGACCAAGAAACACGCACTCGACTCGCGCAGGGCGCGCGGCGAACCCGATTGCAAAATTATTGTCGTACACCCGAGGAGCGAATCAACGACGTTTATCGTAACTGCCCCAACGATTACTCCATTCGGCCGATTATCCTCGAGAAAATAAACTCGCGAAGCTTCGCGAGACGCGTGAATTTTCTTCGATTCGACGCGCCGGCTTACTAAATCGCTCGACGCGCGCGAAACCTTGAAACGCAATTTTATCGCCCGACGACAAAATTTATATTACAATCGCTTGGCGTAATTCGCAAGCGGCGGAAAAAAATCAACATTGGTTATTACGGGACTATCTTAAATTTCACAAACTCGAGTTAAACCTATTACAAATCTACGAGACGCTTGTAAAGAATTTTAACAATTTCAGCCAACAATTTTTTCGTACGCCTCTCGAATTTCGCGAATGACAATCGGCTCTTTCGCGACTGATCGAGGCGAAATCTCGGGCAGATAAAGCGCAGTGCGCGAGCCTCACGCAGGAAGATGAAGAAAGAAAAAAAAAAGAAAAAAAACGAGGGCGACTTCGATCGGCAGGACAGCGAAGCGTGGAGCGCGAAGGTAGCGTACGGAACTCGATCAGCTTCGATCAGCGGCATCTTCGACCGAGCGGAAATTCGCCGAGCTCGCTCGCTCTGGCTGCGCTCGCGACGATTTATCGTCGGGCGATCTAGGCTCGATTAACACTCTCGGAGCGTGTCCGTTCGCCCCGGCTAATTAGCTTTACGAGCATTAATGGCCCGGGGCCCCATTAAACTATAAAATATTTAAATAGCCGCGCGCGGATCGACGCGCGAGCCCCGGCTCGAACGGGGGGCGTACCCGGACTTGAGTTACTCTCTCGTCTCGCTGCTCTCGTCTCCCTCGTATCTTTGCTCACTGCGGGGCAGCTCCATGAGCCGCCGAGGGACTGAAGAAACTATCGAGAGACCCTCGTCTAGGATTAAACGTTATTCACTTGCTCCTCGCTCCTTTCTCCTCTTATTTTTCCTCCCCGCGTCTTCCTCGTCCACGTCTTTTCTTTATACACGCGGCCGAGCCCTCCGCTCGCGCTTTATTAATCACCGTTACCTGCCGAGAGGCTGATTTCACTCTTGCGAAATGTTTCAAACATCCCGGCTAATTGAATCTCCATATTTACATGCATTAGCCGCGCAGTCTGCGTACCGCACGCCGCGAGCGTCCTCGTCACGCGTGTCAATTAACCCGCGCGAATTAAGGTAGTCCTCGCGCTTAGAGTTCATTTTCCATAAATTCGAGACATACGAGATTTTGTTCTCAGATTTTTGAGTTTTCTTTGAAATTCGTGTTTTTTCATGGAAAATGCGTACGAATTTCAAAGAGAACTTAAAAACCTGAAAAAATTCATACGTATTCGGAAAAACGAAGGAATCATTTTTATTAAAAAAAAACTTGGGTCTTCGAAATATTCGTTAAACAATTTTTTTTCATCAATTTGTTAATAACATTTTCGAGTTATTATTATGCAAAATTAATCCTTTCAGTACCTTTAATGTGCATCCATTTTTTCAGATTTTTAGACCATCGAGGATTGTTTGCAATCCCTTCTCATTTTTCTCGAATTTACGCTATTTTATATTATAAATTAATATTAGGCGCAAGGAGTACCTTAAGGAAAACCTCGCCGAGAGCCTCGACAGAGACAGAAGGAGACAATGATTTATCGTTCGGTTCGTTGACAATATACGTTTATTTATCGCAAAGGAGCGGGTTTAAAGTGCGTGGGTGTGTTCGAGAAAATATATAGAAAGAAGATGAGGGACGGGCGGGGGACGGGGGGAGGGGGGGGAGGGGGAATTTATACGATTACAATGCACAGTGGTGTTCGACTTAACGGGTAGATCGTCGCTGTCAATCGTCGCGCGACCCGCACATGCTGATTTTTTTTTTTCGTGACTCGCCGACGATTTGTTTTTTTTTTCTCGATATAGTTCTAAAAGTTTTTGCGAGCGACGAGAAATTTCGCTCCCGCCGCTCGCGATCACGCGTTAATAAGGTACGATAGGTAATAGATGCGGTCGAGCCAAACGAGCCGAGGATGGACGAAATCCCGTCTCCGC